>QVRM01006574.1:497500-1861631 GCA_003439945.1 Dermanyssus gallinae | reverse complement strand
TCTATATATATATATAATATATATATATATATATATATATATATATATATTGATGTTTGTTTATTCACCATTATTGGTAGATGCTCACAATATTTACGGGCTATTCCGCTCAAGTACGTCAATTACAGCAGCTGTTAATGAGCTGGTGTTCAGTTCTACACATTTCATAACGTGATATCGGTCGATTTCAATTTCACCACAATATTTACAAACACATTCGTCGATTTGGAAACATTTTCCCTTTAGGCAGAGGTATTGGTGGTATCCGTGCCAAGTTATTTTGCAAATTATTGCTCTGTTCTGTTGCAGATCTTTTTTCCATCTGTTGCTAAGAAAAGCGGGTCCATCTGTAAAATTGTTGATTACAAAGTTCCAGTTTTGCCGTTCTCTGTGTTCCTTGTATGCTTCAAGCGCTTCGGGATTAAATTGGTAATTACGGTGCTCTAGGTCTTCTATTAATGTGGACTCATTGCACATTTGCAGCACCAGCGTAGACGAGGCAGTTTTTGATAAGCCAAGCGCTCTTTTAAGAAACATAGTTTTAATCTTGTCGATATTCTTGAGGTTGTCTAATGTTAACTTGGAGGATATAGGTCTGAGGCAATATGATACTGTGGAAAAGATCTTGAGCTTAAATATAGTGAGTGCAGTCTTAAGGTCAACTTGCCGGAGATCCTTCAACATCATGGTTAAGGACACCGACTTTACTCTAATTTCTTTAATATGTCTAGTAAAACACAGTTTGGGCGTCAGTGTTACTCCCAAATATCTGAAGTTGTTGACCAACTCAAGTGCATGCCCACTTATCTTTATATTATAGTCATCTTGAGCATATGCTCCTCCTCTGCTAAAACGCATCACTTTTGTTTTCGACACGTTGATGTTCAGCTTATTTTCGCAACACCATCGTGCAGTCTCATTCAAGTAAAATTGGAGGTGCTGTCTCGATTTTCCCATAATAACTAAGTCGTCTGCATAAAACACGTGGTGAGCTTTTACTTCTCGGAGGCACTTTCCAAGGCCAGCTGCGTACAGTATGAATAAAAATGGGCTAGCTGTATCACCCTGTGGCACGCCAATTGTTTGAGAGACCTCCTTGGCAATTGCGTGAGCTCCGTTTAAAATTGTGATACGTTGGCCGGCTAAAATATCTCGGATAAGGTTATACATTCGGCCTTTAATATTAAAATCTTCACGCAGAGTGAGTAAAAGCCGATCTCTCGGTACTGCATCAAAAGCTGTTTTAAAATCAATAAAAGCCGCGTAAGTCACATCTTGTTTTCGAGTCTCTAGGTGTTCTATTACATCCGTAAGTGCTCCTTCAGCCGAACGCCCTGGAAGAAATCCATTTTGCTCTGCCGGTAAATCTTTGAAACATTCTAGAAAGAGCCTTTTGGCAAGGAGCGATGTAAGAACCTTGTACACTACGCTGGCTAATGCTATGCCGCGGTAGTTTTCTGGCTTTGTATTATCTCCCTTTCCCTTAAAAATTGGTTGCAGAAGACTTTTTCTCCACTGGTTTGGGATTGCACCATGTCTAAGGCAGCTGTTGTACATTACTGTGAGGGCAGGGACGGTCACTGAAATCGCAGCTTTAAGATGTTCGTAGACAATCTGGTCAGGTCCGGCAGACTTTCCATCTTTTCTTGTCATGATACCCTGAAGGACCTCTTCCTCTGTGAAGTCACTCCACGGTCCGTCGCTTTCATGTTCTTCTTTTTCCGGCAGGTCACAGTCGCGGGTGTAAATTCCCGTAAAGTATTCTAGCCACTCATCGTCGTTAATTAGTGGGTTTGGTTCTTTGGGGCGTGTTGGAAAAAGAAGCCAAGGTCGGTAGAGGCTTTCCCGAATTTTGCGGAGTTGCATATCGGTTTCGTATTGGGCGCGCTTTGTCCTAAGCAGGTCTTTATACTTGCGCTGTAAAATAGCAAGTTGGGCTAGGTTCTTACTGCTGCGTTCCTTGTATTGGCATATTATTGATTTGGTAGTGCGGCATTCTTGGTCGAACCAGGCCTTGTGCTTAAACCTAGGGGTTCGACAGCGGGCTGCCGTTGTTGACGTCTGTACGGCCCACCGAAAACATCGCTCGTAGGTGTCGAGGTCTTCTCGACGTTCAAGAGGTGGGAGGAGGTGAAGGGCTTGCTCCAGTTTTTGCACGTTGATCCGTCGCGACAGATGTGGATTGCATTTGCTGGTTGTGACTACGTTGACTTCTAAATTGAATGTTAGTTGACTGTGCTTTCTGTCGGCTGAAGGGGTAATCTTCAGGTTGTTGATGCAGATGCCTGGCGCACGTGCTGACGTCATTACTATGTCAACGACACTTGTGCCGTTCCATGCCGTATACGTAGTTTCTTGCATATTGTTTTCGATCTGTAGTCCTAGGCTTTCAACTCCTTCTAAAAATAATGCGCTTCGTTCATTTTGTTTTGAGAAGTCACAGTTAAAATCTCCGGCGATCACAATATATTTCGTTCTGTGTGGGCATAAAAGCAAACATTCGCCAATGTCGTATAAAATATCTCGCACCGCTCTTTCAGGTGGGCTGTATATACATATGCAATAGTAGTCTTTCGTCTCCACAATGATTCGTCTACTTGTAGCTACTAATACCTGTGACCATACGTTTGTGGGCACAGCTATAGCGACACCCGACTTTGGCCTACCGCGTCCTTCCGTTTTGATTGCTTGACCATGATACATCTTGTGGCGTGACAGTACAATATTATTTGGTTTTGTTACAAACGTTTCCGTGAGAAATATAAAAGCAAACTCATTAAAATAATTTTCTCCATATAGACGTGTGATGTATTCTAGTCCTTCGACGTTCCACAAGAGGCACCTCGAATCAGTCTGCTCACAATTTTGTACCATGTCGTTGCATATCGTTTTACTGTTCAGTCAAGGCACACAATTCTGGCTCTCCATCTCATCATATTTGTCCGATTGTCGCATTCTTTTCGTGCCTACAGATCCTGATGGCTGCTGTTGTTCTTCAGCGGCAAACCCAAAAACCCGATAGGGTTTCAGTGGACCCCGAAATGGTCGAAATTGTATTCCTTCCGGCCAGACCGTTGGATCTAAAAGTTCATTAAAATGATTTGCGCTTACCTGTACATGGTAACTATTATAATACGTTTGGTTTCTACCTGCTAGCTTTGTCACTTTTACCCCGGCCTCAGTACCTATAATTCGGTTGACATATTCTTTCATGTCGTCCTCACTATGACTTAGTTGGAGGCGACTTACAAACAAAGCTCTGTAACGCGGTCTTTCCGGTATATCTTTATCGTGGACAACTTTCAGGTCCGTCATTTTGTTCGTCCCTGTGCTAGTTTGGTTTGATCCCGTTCTGCCTTGTGTGCGCCATTTATCTCTGTTGTTTTTCTCTCTTGGGATTCTTCCACTGTTTCTCCTATCACGTGCATGGTCGAAGTTAATGCGACGTGGTGTAATACTTCCTCGAAGCACATCGTATTGCACGTGATGCTGGTTGCCGTTACCTTGACGCTGCCGCTGCGTGTTGTCGTGCTGGTTCTGTTGACGTCCGATGATGTGCTGTTGAGTTCTGTTCATTGGTGTGTTGTTGACTTTCTTAGCCAAATCATCAATGCGCTTTCGTAATGTTTGGATTTCGTTTTGACAACCGCAGCTGGACTTTGTGCTCAGTGATCGACTTACTGTTATCGATACTTCGGACCAAAAACATGACTTGCAAAAATTGTCGGTTTTGTCCGGGATTTGAAAGCAGCAATGTGTGTGGACAGGTTTACTGCAGCCATTACAAGTTGTTTTGGACCTTGGTTGAAGAAACTCTCCACCGCATGTAACACAGGGTGGACCAGGGTTTTCTTCAATGTCTCCGCACAGAAGCAACAATATGACAAGGGCTGAGCTTCTCAGTATGTGTGCTTTAGAGATACTACGACGAGGCAGGTAAAAGTACACACTCACCCTTAAGCAGTTTACTTCGTTGACCCCATGTGCACAATTTGGGTTCTCCTTTATAGTTACTTTTGTCAAAAAGTACACTAACACTAGAGCGCACAAAAAACGTGACCGACCTGTTGCCATTGCGACAGCTGATATATATATATATATATATATATATATATTGGCACTATAGCCCCATCTGACCCCTATAGTGTTCTGCGTCATGATATCAATCAATGTAGAGTCTTTGAAGCACGAGTATTTAACGAACGCGACACTGGCGTTCAAACATTTGCGCACCTCAAAGTGACGCCATAGCAAAAATTACATTGTCAGCGGAGCCACAAGGCTCACACTTGGGACGATGGCGCACCAATTGCTCTGCTCGGAGCTGCTGCCCATTTGATAAAAGAGGAATCAATTCTGCTTAGACTTTTAGTGATGGTTTTGATGCGTCATTAAGGTGCCCTATTGCGTTCAACCTGATGCTAATTGCTTGCCCACCTCCCCCGACTCCGCCTACAAGAGTGAGGCATGAATCGGGTGCGCGTGGACACGGACAACATGGTCACACCAGACTGGTGGCTCGTCAAAGTATGTCGTCTCAGATTTTTCTCGTGTTTCGTGAATGATTTAGCTCAGTGTTTACGTTTTTGTGTTGTCGGCAATGGCCTCTTTTGCCCATTGCTGCTTGAAGATGACCAGCTGGCTAGCCTAGCTATTGTATCTATCACTGGCAGTCAGCCAACGCATCAGACGTTGCGGTACCGTTCAATGGCACCGTTCATTTTTCGTCACGTCTTTTTCACCTCGTTGGTGGTCAGCGGTGGTCCGACTTTTCATGCTGGAAGTTTGACTTTTGCTTCGACTGCTGGAGCAAGCGGGAACTTGAAACTTGCCCATGATCCGACAACGCGCGTCGGCTACCGCAGACGCGGCCGTAACTAATTGAGTTGAAGTTGACGGACAAACGGACGGACGGACAACTTGAAAACGCCCGGCCACGCAAACGCAACCGTGTCGCAAGGCTGGCCCAAACACGCTGCTGCTTCTGCTGCTGATGCTCTGATGAAGACTTACTGAACCTGAATGCCTCCTCTCTTTTGCTGGCCGTTTCCTTCGCTGCTTCCTCGCTTTCTACCTTTCCTTTTTTTGGCTCACCTGCCTCTGAACTCCCTAGCTCATTTCCTATTTCCTGCTAAATAGAGCGGACCCAACCGGTTGGGTCACTCACTTTTCGCGGCTTGCGTGCCACGTGTCAAGAGGTAGAGATCCCGATGACAGAACATACGATGTTGCCCTTGGTCTGCTGTGACCGTCCCAATAACCAGATCTAGCCACGAGTGGCGATTTGGTGTCAAGATCAAGATACGATTACGGCCATGATAACGGCAACAACAACAACGCCAACTGCGACAACAACAACAACGCCAAATGTGACAACAACAACAATTGCGACAATAACAACAACGCACCTTTTCTGTAGGCTTTGCTGCTATCGGAGTTTACCCATCTACGAAATGCATTAACCAATATATCAACGAATCTGGTGGCCTCGTTCTGCCGCCAACCGGCCTAATATTTGGCGGTCCTACTTTTCGGCAACCAGGAACTCGGCAAAATTCGTTGCCGTCAATTCATCATTCATGATGGGAACACGACATTTGAGCCCCTGCGAACGTGTGCGCCATTACGGAGGGTCCAGTGTAGGGACCAGCCATTTCTGGAGGGTTGCCCGGATTGAGGCCGCATTGCCCCGTTGCACATCCAGCGACAGACGCAGGCAGAGGAAATCACCCGCTCGCTCATCTCCGCTGCCTAGAGTCAGGAGCTTCGAACGTGTCCGGCCTGCTTCAGAACTAAGTTTTACTTTTATTAACCATATTATTAGTAGTCGTGTTATATATATATATATATATATATATATATATATATATCCACTTGCTTTATTAATGTGGTTCATAGCGATACAGCGTACGATTCATCTTATCTCAATTAGGTTTTATGTAATGCCTAAAGCTTCTGGGGTATTTTTCTTGAGGCGCACTCTTCTAGTGTAGCCGACCGTACTCTTACTGGTCTGAACGCTTTCATTTAATTCTGATTAAACACTTTTTGAAGTCAGGTACAATGGTCTAAAGGGCCAACGAACGGCCTGTTAGGCCAAAGGTAGCTTGTAGCCTGCACGGGGCATACTAACGGAATATTTGTTCGGAGAATGGCCAAATGAACGCAAATCACTACAGCCTCGTCAATCGAACGTAGAAGGTCTGACAATGGTCATGTGGTAAATATATATCATGTCGTTTCGCATACTGAATACCACACTGAAACATTCGTGCAACACACCCTTTAGGAGATAATAAAGGCGCTATTTTAAAAGTAATGCAAGGCTAATTTTCCTGTCCATTCCCTGCCCATACAGCTATAATTGTGACAGCGTCGATTCAGTCGTATGCTGGTTTTTGCTTATCAAACGAGAGGGCGTACCGTCCAGCAAATAAATCACGCTATCGAAGCTACGAATTGTTTGGATTTCGTGCGTTATTTGCAAACGGTTAATATCGTGGTAAAAATACTGGCATTGACAAATCGGTTGGTTCGTATCGAAAGCGTAATGTGGGTTCGATGATGGGGATACTATTTAATTAGTAATAATACACAATCTTTTGTATGTATATACAAAAGACTGATCGCAGAGGACTTAAGCATATAGTACCAAGAAAGGTGGCTTATTGGCCAAGCCATTGCCTTGCATTCTGGAGGTTGTGCGTTCTCGACCGGCCACTTCTAATATTGTTTCCAATTTAGACAAGGTAAATGAAAAACGAAGTGGATTAAAGTGGATTAAGTTATGTCGTATGTATGGTCACGCCATATATATATATATATATATATATATATATATATATATAAATAAATATATACATATATGATGAACGCTGATTACATAAAGCGTTATTGTCCAAATAATTTATATATGTGATGATGTTTTATTGTCCGTTGATTTTATTTTGGACCAGCGCAACGAATCCGTGTAACATCTACGTAAAGTGTGGCATACTGGGATAATTCTTCGATACCAGGTCAAAAAACAACCCAAGGATTGTTATTACTATTAATGCGAGCATATTTCCGAGCCGGGTCCGCTCACGCTAACCTTATTTACATGGCGGGTGACCAAGTGGGCCTACGCAATTACTTACTGCAAACTGTTACGTTATTGAAACCTGTACTGATTGAACCCATCCCCTTGGTGCTATACTAAAGAAGCTTTGATCCTAAGTTTACTTAATGATAAGTAAGTTACTTATCATTAGGTAAACATAGAATATAAGCTTCTTTTTGTGTAGCACAAAGGAGATGGGTTCAATCAGCACAGGTTGCAATAACGTAACAACAGTGCGTTGAGTTTCGTCTCTAATATTTGAAATCCGACCCTGTAGTCTTAGCTGTGAATGGCAAGAAAGAACGAGAGGGCGAGAGGGAGAAAGAGAGCGACATGAAGGCAAAGGCCACCGTGGCGATAATTCGGCATGGCGCTTTTTCTTCTACTTATGTTGTTAAGTTTATCTTGTTTTTGATTTCATGGCCAACCAAATGGTCGCTGGACTGGCGGTCACCGGTAGCGTAGGCAGATCTGGGGCCATTATTAGCTCGTAGCATCGTAATCGGGATCCGAGACGCGACGGCACAGAGCAGAACGCCACGTGTTGACGGCAGCCTGGACGTCGAACCGGGAAACCGCCCGCTGCTGTCCCGTG
This sequence comes from Dermanyssus gallinae, assembly GCA_003439945.1. Taxonomy (NCBI): domain Eukaryota; kingdom Metazoa; phylum Arthropoda; class Arachnida; order Mesostigmata; family Dermanyssidae; genus Dermanyssus; species Dermanyssus gallinae. The sequence continues at coordinate 1,853,934 of QVRM01006574.1, read as the reverse complement.
AAGCGGCTTGAACCCGCGGGAGAACGGGGAAAGGGCAGGTTTTCGTCGACTGTCCACAACAATTGGCCCTGTTGTTGTTGTTATTACTCAGGCGGACTGCTTTAATCACGATCATGGCTACGTCGATGACGGGGACCACCACAATAACGTTGATTTGTTGTTGTTGCTGTTGTTGTTGTATTGGTCGTTGTTGTTGTTATTTCTATTACTGATGGCAATCATAAAGATGATAATGACGACGGCGATGATGATGATGATGATGAGGGTTATGATAATCGCAGTGACGGATGATCGTAATGATACCCTCAATGAACATCTATCTATAAACTAGCCGGCAATGCTTGAGCGTCCGCTCATTACAAAGAAGATCGGAAACAAAGCCAAACGGGGCATCGCTACTCATCGGATGGTCGCACACATTTCAAAACGGTTGTGATGTTATTGCTGCCGGTTGTTGCTGCTGCTGGTCTTATTGTTGTCGTTGATGCTATTGTTGTTGTTGTTGCTGTTGCTGTTGTCACAAATTCTCATGCAAAAATTACTGAGGCGATCGTAGGCAAGCCCTTTAGCGACCGATCACTCATTAAGTCTGTAGGGGAGAGGCGTGAAAGCAAGATAGAGACTTTTTTAGGTGAAGAGAGGAAAAGAGATATTAAAGTCGAGCGTGTAGATATCGACGTGACTAGGGTTAGGAGGGGTGTAGGCGTGAATGGTGATCGATCGTTGTGGAAGGATGACAAGTTATGTTTATCAGCTAGTTACGATGCGAGCTAAATATCTGCATATATATATATATATATATATATAACACGTCTGCCAATGAGCCGGGCCGCAATAGCAGGAGAAATGCTTTGTGTGTACAGTCGCTCTATGTCGCCAATTACGTAGGCCTACCATCAACTGCGCTTCGTTCGAGAGGTGTCGTTACTACAACCTGCCGTACTGGAGAGCAATAGGAAATGTATTAGCATTCCCTTCGCGGTGTTTGGTCCTTTGCCCCGTCTATATATCGACTCCTGCTGTGTGCTCGACGATAAGGGATGTCCAAATTCGTAGTTAGCTTATCATGCTATTAGACGTATTCGGTGAGTGGTGGGCTTATGTGACCATTGCCATTGGGCCAGCAGTAGTGATCTCACCACTAATCATCATATTTATGGCATGTGTGGCGCCTTCTTCACCAATTGAATGGCCGGGGACAAGCCGACGATTGGCGTGATAGCCAATCGTGATGAAAAATGCAAGCCAAAGATTGCAGCTGTATGCCGTGAACTGCAAGCACCAAGCAACGGTCCTCTGCACGTTGGCCGTCTATATATATTGAATTTCTTGCTTTGCGAGCGTACGCGACTTGTTATACAGCTCCTGGTAGTATGTTTGCCTATGAATTTTATCTCGACAGTCTAGGCATACAATACTAATATGGACAACAAAGAACGTACGTTGACCTTGCAATATACTCAGTTTCGTGCAGGTCCATGGCATTTGCAAAACATCATAGCAAAAACGATTGAAAAAGGGCTCGACTTGGCAGAGCTGCAACCTAATCGGGTAGGAAGTCATAAACGTGCCTGCCATAACGGTCAAGGAAAGGCAGAATTATTTGTGACAATCATAATCTGAGTACTTCTATGTTTTTTTCTCTCTCTGGCTCTCTCTGTCATATATATATATATATATAAACGTCCTTCCAAAGGAAATCCTTGACCCAAAAAGTGTTCTTAGCTAAACCACGTAAGTCACGGAACTCCCCCTGGGTGTCTTCTTTTATGTGAATATGCTAGAGCCGATTGTCGCCCAAAGGGCAGCTCAAATGTGGTCGTTCAGCTAAAACAAAAAGAAAGATGGTTTTCCTAGTCAACGCAGAGGTACACAATGTGGTTTGCTATTCTGCTTGGGTGCTTTATGTTCGGGGCAGGTTGCCGTGCCCCTCGAAACCCCAGTGGCGGCTATCCGCCCTTGTTCTCCCAGTCTGTTTGCTCCTTAGTCTCAGTACGTTGCCTCCCTCCCCCAAAGCACCCAAAGATTGCGTACAAAGGCGACAGAAAGACGAAAACGACGGGCAACTACCCCACCGGCGACGTGTGAGCCTCCTTTCGTGTGAGGCCGGCGGTACCTTAACACGAGTGACTCAAGCCTATTTGAGACGCATAGCAAATGTGCTTCACAATCTAGCAAGCTTACGTACGGTACGCCACGCACTGAGGCCTTGGCCCCCCTTTACCAGATTGCGCTAATCCTGTCACAGAAACATGTAAACCGTTCATTGAGTTGCCTTCGTAGAACGGCACCGTCGCACGATGCTTTTTCTAAAGGTGCATTTGTGCATGGGAAAGGGAATGCAGTAGACTATATTGTTTTATGCAGTAAATGCTTATCATCTACCAGTATTCAGACAGTTAGACAAGTTTTGTTTGTGCCATGTGTGTGCCTCTAATTGTAGAGCGCAACGAACCACATTCGAGCTTGCCACAATCGGCCCCACAATTGCTGGTGGCGGGAGTTTGCCGTCAGCCTACCCGAACGAGCTCAGTCAACATTTTGCCTGATGAATATTGAAGTACAGGTCGTGCCGCTACACAGAAAGCTATCGCCAGCCATCGACAACAGCAACAACAATAACAAAAACCCGTTGTCGATCGATTTGACTGATTGCCGTTGGCTGATATGTGTAGTGATGTTGATGATACTAGTGATCAAAACGGCGACAATGAGAACAACTACGAATATGACCATTGCAACGGTTTCCATCTCATACTCTATGCGGTGATCGCTCAGCATCAACTTAGGGGAAAAGCCGTATATATATATATATATATATATATATATATATAAAGAGAGAACGACATGAATAGAGACAGGGAATAAACTCCTTAAGGAAGACCTGGCCACGCCCAAAAATCGTCCTTGTTCTTCCGCAGCAATTGAGACGATTGGGTGGACCCACTCCTGCGGACGGGGAGAAGGGGGCTAGCTCCTTCGTGAGCTCACGACGTCGAAGGCTGGAGTCGTCTGGCGCCGGGTGAAGGCATACGGTAGTTATCACCATATCGATGTTACGATTCCTTGAAGCAGCAGCAACAGCAGCGGCGGCCGATGAAGGACGGATGACCGTAGTTAGTAGACAATTATAAAACTTTGTTCATTCAATGCTGATGGTCTGCTCCGTGTGCGTAAAGAGCCTCTCAGGAAAGGGCTGAAATGGTCGTTGTTTCAAAATCATGAGGCGGTCCCTGCATTTAGCTAGCTAAAAAAATGTGACGGATGGGGCTATATTCTTACGACGCTAAAGCCGAGGAAAACTTTCCTATGTGCTCTAAACGTCGCTACGGATAGTTTCCCCCAAGATATTGGTCGTTCTTTACAACTGTTGTTTTAGTAGCGGAGTCACAGCGCCTGATTTACGCAACGCTTAACCAGGCTGAACTAGAATGTTCGTCGTCCGAAGCTATGCAACAGTCGAAAGAGGTAGACGTTCTTAGCTCGACACAGCGTGTCAGATTGCTGTTGTTGTTACTGTCGTTGTTATAACCGACGAACAAATCCAAAATACGACGAATGAAGGCCATACGAGATGCGCCATTTTACCACTATTTCTAGACGAAACGCTACATTGTCGTTTTCCCTAGTCGCGCGGAACAAATAGCATCGGTGCTGATACTGGAAAGGTTCCTCGACAAGGTACACCAATTTAGCGTTAAACAAACTTTTTTTTTTAACCTGATTCCAGCCTATTCGTCTATCTGTCCGACCTGAATAGATATGGCTGTGCAATTCGGCACACCGACAGGTACCAATGTGGTTTCGAGCCTGTGCACCGGTTCTATCGAAGCTGTGTATGGGATGAGCAAACAAGGGCGGAACTACGGTGTACTTGAAGCTTTGCGACGACGGGAGAATATAAATGGAAGTCCAATATCCAGTACTTGTAAAGGAAAGAGGAGAAACATTTGCTTCCAGGGAACGTACGTTTGCCTCTTCCTACGTAACTAGTGCATGGTTACAAACCGTAGTTTAATCACTCCGCCAGTTTGCCACCCAGCGTGTCAACTGCCAGTAGCCTAATATTTAATCAAATTCTGTTCGGCCTTTGCGGCCGCATACCCAAGTGTTTGAGATCGTCTTGCTTGAGATTGCCTCCACGATACTCGATCAATCTAAATCACTATCACGTTGTCTCAACCCTTCTTGACATCAATGTTAATAAACAAACGTTCATCAACGGTCATGTTTCGACGCCATTTTGGGGTCGTTTTCTTGCTTTGAGAACTGTTTGCCAAATGATCTCTCTCTCTCTCTCTCTCTGTCTCTCTCTGTCTCTCTCTGTGTGTCGTATCAGTGAGGTTGGAAAATGCTCAGAATCGATCCGGTACCATAACAGAGAAAAGACTCAAAGAAGAGCCAGAGAGAGAAAGAGAGAGATGGAGGGGGGGAGAGAGACGGGTATTGACATCAGACGTCACGAGCGTAGCCGTAGTCAGTCCTCCTTCTTACTCATTAGAGTGGCCGAGCGTGCTCGATGTAAATAGTAGTACGTTATTGGTTCGCCAAGTCCTCTGTGTCCTCTGTAGCGGTGAAGCCGCCGCCGCCGCCGCCGCTCCCGCCGCGATACGCAGATAGCAAAGCGCCGCGGCGCAGCAACGGGTCAACAGCATTGCAACAACAGCTAGCTCACAGACGATGGCGTTATTACAACGAGGGCGTCGGTTAGATGGCGAGACGAATTGTATACAGAGCTTACTGGTGGGTTGGCTGGTTGGCTGTGCGACTGTAAACTACGAGTGATAGTAGGAGGAGGAGTAGTAGTAGTAGTAGTAGTACCGTATACCGTATATGTCTCACCCCCAGTAGTACCTCACACGCTCGCTTTCGTGTCGCTAACGGTAATGGCCACAATGGCGATGATAATGACGATGATGGCGGGTATGATCACGATGATGCTGATGCTGACGATCATGGTAGTGGTGATCGTGGGTGATACACACCAACATCATCTATGGGATGAGGAGGGCGGCTTTTCGAGAGGCTTTCCGCTGGTGCGGCGAACCTTGAGTTCGTTCTCCTGTACTGTTGTCTGGCGCGGTGGGTCTGGCGCTCTCCTTTGATCACTCCAAGTGTGTGAGTCTGTGTGCGCTATGTGAGCCCAACAACAACAACAACAGCGACGACAACAACAACAATAACAACAGCGACGACAACAACAACAATAACAACAGCGACGACAACAACAACAATAACAACAGCGACGACAACAACGACAACAACAACAGCGGCAGCAGCAGCAGCAGCAACAACAACAATAACAACAGCAGCAACAACAACAACAACAACAACAACAACAACAACAACAACAACAACAACAACAACAACAACAGCAGCAGCAGCAACAGCAGCAACAACAACAACAATAACAACAGCAGCAACAACAACAACAACAGCAGCAGCAACAACAACAGCAACAATACAAATTGGCAGATCGACAGTTGTCTGCCTGTCCGTATGTATGTATGTCTGTCTGTCTGTCCGTGAGTGACCGAGTCTGGTAACGGGGACGTTGTCCCGAAAAGCCGTCGATAGCCGCTAATAAGGATTTCCTGTTTGCCTCTCGCGTCTGTGGTGCGACCGGCCGATAAACAGGGGTAAGAGAGAGGGTCTTTAGACGGCCTTCGCCGACGCTGTTGCAGAGACAATGAAGCTGTACGCCTCGACGCCGCCCCTGCTGCCGCCACCACCACCTCGGTATAGCGGTGGCGATAACAAGGCCGGCTTCAATGTCTCCACACCTCGGAGCACTCCACTGGTGCAACCACAGCGTTTGGTTGAGGTGGGATTTAGCTGAATTCATTATGTTTTAATTAAATTATTTTTTTGTGTGTCGATTTATCACGTGTGTCGATGTATCTATCTATCTATCTATCTATCTGGCTGTCTATTGACATATCTATTGACTCATATGTCTGACTGCATGCATGCATGCAAACGTGAACTTGTTGGCGTATCGACGATGAACTCACAAGAGCAATTGGAACAGCAACAACAGCAACAACAACAATATCAGCAATAACAATCTCAGCAATAACAGTAGTAACTGCGATCATCATCATCATCATAGCAACAACAATCATTGCTGAACCATAATTGATATTAACAAGGACGAGAATGATAATATGAATGATCAGATACATAGGTTGCCGTTGGTGTAGTCATGCATTTCTTCAATACAAAGCCGTCGCTGCCTCCTTCAGGCAATTACAGTGTTCACACGTTATTCTGTACAAGCAGTTTCCCTTATTTGATTTGACTTTTCCTGCTAAAATGATTTGTGTTTATATCAACAAATGTTTTTACAATGTTTGCTCAGGATGAAATTTTCCAAAAAAAAGCTGTGTGATAAAAAACATTACATATTCCCTGTAGTCTTCAAAAGGCTAGCTTTTTTACGTCATCTTTGGTTTCCTATCTTCCAGAGATTAGCTTTTCATCTTAATAATCCATGAATGCGTGTTGTACCATCGGCAACTGCACCTATGGAACCAGGCTTGCCCGTTTTGTTAAGCAGTCATATCTGTTCGCTAATGAGTTAGGGCCGCCAGCCATCAACTGACAGATAAGGATGCTATGTGTTGCAGTAAAACTCATTCGAATTGAGAATAAGTACCACCTGTGGAATAAACAGCTGTATGTACATATATATATATATATATATATATATACAAGAAGGGCCGTAATATATATATATATATATCGAGGCTTGTCGGGTGAAGACGAAGAGTGTCAGACGCTCCGGTCTCATCTTTGGATAGACAAAGATCATTTTAACACTTCATAGAAACCATGGTCATGATGACCCACTATAAAACTAATTGCTTGATTTGTGGGTGTCGATAGAATAGTCAAAGCTGAAGCAGCCGGAATCAATTCGGGAGCGGAAAAGAGAATTCCGTTCTATTGCGGAGGTTGCGAAGACGTTTAAAGCTAATCGGAATGTTGTAACACTAAATACTCATAGACTTCGTGAGTTGGGGAGCCTGAGCAACCGCCATCTGATCATTAGATTGCGCTCGGTAAGAACTTTATTTTTTTATTGTTAATTTCGCAATGAGTTTGCATTTTAAGATGGCACATAATTGTAATCGTCCTAATTCCAACATGAACACTCCAGTGATCGTCCCACCGGGCGAAAAAGTGCAATGAGCGCCGATGCGCCTGACAGCTCGGTGCGTGTTATCTAGCGCACGTCCGCGAGCAGAACCGGCAACGGCATTGATTGCCAACCTGGTCAAATTCTTGGATCGAACACACCAAGTGATGGTAGCTAGGCAAAATGTGTACACGTGCCGACTAGTGCATGCCATTCCATCCCAAAGCTCCCCGGCGCGTTTACCAATCAGAAAAACCCTCGTCGACCCCAAAGCTAGCTCGTTTGAGAGTTTCAGGTGTAACGAGCACGCCTCAAGCAGAGCAGTGCGAACGTGGTGTAAACAGCACTCCTACCATATAAACTCAGTTGTTTATGTATAATGCCGTGAATTGCGCTCCTCGGTGAACTTTAAGTGTTTTCGCTGCTAAATGATCAATCAGACTGTAAAACAGCTGCATTTAGATGGGGCAAACAATCCCAGCCCATAAATAATTAAATGAGAGCAGCTGTACGTGTAGATGAACAGAAACGAACGGGAAAAGCAAAAAAAAGACAACGTGGAACATGTATCCAAGTGTCTATGCACCCAAGTGGGGTATCGGTAGCATAATAATCCACTCATTATAAGTTTATTATATATTTTACCAATTATACATATGTTAATCTGTGCAGCCCCTAAATAATTGCGTGGAGCTATCGAAAGAGTGTCATTTAAACAATAATACAAAATTATATATATATATATATATATATATATATATATATATATATATATATACAAGCTTCAGTCAAATTAATCTACCGCCCCGCGTATTTCGAGAGAATCGACACCAGGAGCTCGTTACCGAAGACCGTAAACATCCATACCCACTGGCTTGCCATTTAAAACCTGGCAAGATTTTATTGCTCGTTATAAGCAATCATTCTTTTATCATGCCGTCCTTATTACGTCTTAAACGATAGCTGTGCACCACTACGTGCGTGGACTACTTGTGTTTCAACATCAACAACACAGTGAGTTTTCAGCTGTGTGCGCAGTGCTTTTTTCGGTTATACCAAAAAATATAGGGTTTGTAGTAAATTTAGCAGCTTGCAACTGCAAATTTGACGATGTTTAAACCTAATGCCCTATCTACATTTTAACTTAGCCATAATATATATATATATATATAGGGAGAGGTAGAGACAGATTTCGATAGCCGGTGGCTTTGAATTTCGTGATGTTGACCCTGTGCACATCTATCCAAAACAGTATGTTTTAAAGTTTTCAAGTTCAGTTAGGACTTGTATTCATATGAACGTATAGGAAAATCCTAAACGTAGAATTAGAAACTAAATTCATTATTATGCTCATAAACAGTATCCTCCACCTAAAGAAAGTCAATTGAGCAAATTACAAGGCTGGAGATGGACAACATACAGTAGCGTGTAAGATGACACCAATTTACTTTATCACTTCCCTAGCTGCTCAGCGTCCCCATATATATATATATATATATATATATATATATATAGGGCTGCCCTTCCAGCATTTGAACTCTCTACTGATAGCAAAAGGTACATCACACACAACTTATCTCACACTCTCTCCCGCCTCTGCCCAACGGACAACGGTACAGGAGAGAAAACTATCCCCAGTTCCCTGTGCTCTCTACATAGAGACGCACATAGGAGAAGAAAGGAACAGGCGGTAAACCGAACGCGTTCAATGCAGGATTTGCGCGGAACTGGACACTGCGCCCATTTGTCCACAGTGGGGCATGCATCGGGCATAGTATCGTGCACGGTAATTGTGCCACCGGACGGACACACAGGCGACCGGGCGCGCCAAGATTGCTGCCGCTACTGACGCCTCAATGCCGCACGTGGTGGTGGTGGTGGTGGTGGTGGTGGTGGTGACATGCGTGTGGACCCGGCTGCCATATCGGGGGGTGACTGACTTCGAGGTTCGATGATCATTTGTCTACGCAGACTACGTGGACTATCGTCGCAGGTGATACACACACAACAACTACACACTAACAGGCCGCCTTAGTTCCGCACGGTCAGGCATAGAAGCAGCAGGCATCCGCTATGCTGATGATCAAGCGCTACCTTATCGCCTTTTTTTCTTCTTCTTCTTCTTTCTTTGCTTTCTCTTGCTCAGCACATCCGCTTCGATAATACTGCAAAGAAAGACCATGCTCCACAAAAAGTCGGTCCCCCCAGCTATGACTTATGATATATATCTATATATATATATATATATATATATATATATATATATATATATATATATATATATATTGCGACAATATAATATGTCTTTCACAGTTATTGCTGGCGGTGTAGCGGCCCATTGAGTCTTTGTTGCTCACACAGTCAGGCCCAAAATAAAAAGCTACCGTGCACTAGGACATAAGATATAATCATAGTGTTTCCAATATATATATATATATATATATATATATGAATGTGTGTGTGTGTTTGTGTGGTTGTGTGTGTCGTTGCGTTTGCCGGCGACACGTAAGACTTATTACCGTGCCTAGTAGCAGATTACGTAGCCACATATTATCGCGCTACGCAAGAATGGTTATCCGACGATGCCGATCACCAGCCAGCCATTCTCCCCCCTCCTCGATGGTTACCACATTCTTCAACACTCGTGCTGCATTATTATTTCTGTCTTTGTTATCATTTTTACTAACCACTACATTCGTTAGTGTCACACTTGTGACTCGCCCTCCTAATTTACAGCCCACGATCATTTGTCTGTTAGTCAGTGTTGCGGTGAATGTCTTGCTTATTTAATTTTCCTTCCGCGATTACTACGGGTACTTTTGTCAATCGTTGCCACATTGTTGTTGTTGTTACTACAATCGGCTGTTGCTGAACGGTTGCCTTGTTCCTACTAAAGTAAAGCTTTCGGGCTGACCCTCAGCCAAAATTTAATGTCCACGGGACTGCTTCTCGCATTGCTTCACAGACGCACCCCCATAGATACAAATGTGCAACGGTGGGGTTCGAACCCGCGCACGTATGTGTCTCCGCCGGTTGAAAGGCGCAAACGAATGCACCACACCACCGTGCCCTGTTCCTACTGTTGCTCTCACTTCTACTGACGTCGCTGATGTCATTATTGTTCCGATTAAGGATAATTGGCTGACATGTTGAGTTAACAATATGTCGATTGATGCCCAGTAGAAACATTTAGGCCAAAGGTCTAAAGCATTCGCTAAGTGTTGCACAGCTATCAACACCTTTTGGCATCTTCCGTATTTGGCAGAAACTGTTGAAGAATGTTTTTTAAACGCAGGAACGCCTCTAGTATCAAGGCTTTTGAGATGATGGTAGAGAGTATCTAGGGCAAAAGCGCAAAGTGCAAAAAGAAAGAACGCTCTGATATCTAATCACAAACAAATGTGCACGTTACATGAGACGTCTTGTTGGTAAACAATATAGTACACATCTGGTTACAAAAGTTGATTCGCGTTAAATTGAGTGAAGCTAGCCAAAGCCGATTAGCTTAGATTCGTTAAATAGGCCATATAACCTTGGACTTAAAGGCAATGTTTGCAGTTTCACTGATTATATAAGTTCAGGGCTTTATTGCCTATTTGACTTATCTTAGCTAATCCGCTTTTCCGTTAGCTTCACTTAATTAAATGCCGATCATCTAGCGCACATCAAATGTGTGATATATATATATATATATATATATATGCACGAGGTAGTAAATTGTCGATCGTGATAAAGATCGCGGATATTTCGCTCGAAAGTATTTTTCTTTAACTTAATGGAAGTGAAGTAATGTAGTGGCTGCCAAACTAGGCAAGGGCCAGCTCCATATTTAATAGAGCCTTTACACCGGAGAGGGTAAGCTGAAAAGGCACTTACCAAAAGTAGAACTAAGATCTAGTAATTGCAAGGCCCTGAACACTATTCAAAAACCGCTTTTTATTTCAGAAAAGAACCGCCACTGCCAATATTGTTTTTTCACTAGTTAGTTCGCAACGATGAAGGCTCACATTTTTGCCAACGCCCTAAGTAATCTCGTTCATATACGCCCAGCCGCGTTCATCACATTCACGGTGGTTCACCCCCAAGCTGGCGCTGTCCTTTTGGTCTAAGAGGTGAGGGGGTGGGGCAGTGGAGACTACTCTCTTCGGCTCTTGCTGTTTCGTCAGACAACGATAGCCAAATACATTGAGCTCACGAGACGCTTGCAAGAGGAGCTAGAGACGGTTTGCAGTGGCGCTCCGCATAATCTATTTTTGAGCCAACACACGGCTGGACTACATTCGTGCACGATGAAGTGTATCGCGGCTTACTCGCGGATGCTATTGACGACTCCGCCACAATGGCCCGCCTTCGGGCGGATGCTGCTGAGGAATCCAAGGCCTGTTTGCATGCGCTGCCAAACGCCCCACTATGGACCCCCCCTCCTGGCAATGCAAATCGCCTACGCTTCTGTTAGTGCGCCGAGATTCTCGAGCTATAGCGCTGAACGCGCAGGGCATGTCTAAGGCTGTTGGTATAAGGAACCTCAGCACGATTACCAGAACTGCTGATCTCTTACTCCTGAGTTACATTGAGCGTAGACCATGATGCATATACAAATTTTAAATTTCCCGTGCTCCTATCTTTTCTTGCTTGACTCGTCGGGCTGCTCTACTGATTGTTGTACTCACTCGTGAATATGCTGTCAATGGCATTATGTGGCAGGATGTTGATAAACAGTTCTGCAGCAGTGATTTACGTTTAGACGCAACAACACTAAAAACAGCATACCACGTTTGTTGGGAGAAGATGTTTGTATTACTTTGACAGCATCACCGTTATGGTTGTAACTAGCGGCCGTGTCAAATCGAAGCTGTCAAAAAATGAAGCGGAAGCAAAGAACAATAGGCCCGGTTGAGTCAACAAAGTTTTTTAACACACGTGTTTTCTTGTATCCGACCCAGTCATAGTCGACTTGTTTCATTCTCTAAGACTGACAAAGAAAGTAGCGACTATTGGTTCAAACAGAAACCGAACAATTAGTCCTATTAATTATAAGGAATATATAGTCATTTGACTATTGGCTACCTTACATCAACGTATAAGCAAATTTGCTACGTCCTGAATTCGGTAGCGGAAAGCTTCTCTGGTATATGTACTAGCTTAGCCTTTTTAACTTTGATGGTGAATATTTTCTCAGTACTTTGCCGTCATAAAGTTGCAGGTATGCATTTCACTAAATAAGTAAATAACAGTCAGAGTTAAAAATAATTCTATTGCGCACATAAACCAGAGATCGCACTTTGGAATACATAGTACGTTCTGTGTGTTGCTTATGAGAACCAAAAAAAAAAAAACAAATATGAATTTAACATCAATACATGCAATACTAGCTCTGATCAAATCGCTAATAGTGGATATGATTATTGCAGCCGAGGCTAGCCATTAGGAATCGAATTGATCTCTTACTTGTTAAGCCGGTGTAATTGTATGTGGAACAGTCTCTTGATGGATAGCTCCAGTGTCAATCCAATGCTTGACGCTCACGAGTACTAGGCGTTCCCACCCTAGTAGTATAATAATACACCACACCACAGATAATCACGAATCACGTCTCAAAGGTACACACGCAGGACACACGTGTATTATTATTATTAGTCAGGTGAACAGCATTCTATTAAGAACGCGCACAAACATGTGTATGCGTGCTCGTGCTGCCTTTGAACACCACCTCCTGCACAGTCGACATTTGAGTTGAGAGCGACAGCTAGGGTGCTTCACGTAAGTCAGTAAGTAAGTGCTTCAAGTCAAGTTGGCGGCTTTTCCCAGCTTATTTCTGATATATGATTCCGGCAAATGTCGGCATTGTCGCAACGCGATGTTGGCAATGGTGGCGTTTGTTGCTCGCAATTTTCGGCACATTCGATTTAGTAATCATTTAGCCCAATCATGTCGATCAATCGTGTCGGTGATACACCGGAGAGCTGACAGAAATCCTCTCTAGGTTGTCGGTGACTGAAGGTCAACCAGAGGCTGTCGAACTAGGCACAGTCGAAGGCCAACCAGAAAGTGTCGAACTAGACGCCGTAACAAATGCCAACCAAAGGTCTCAGAAGACGGGTTGCGTGCTCAGGAGACGGGGTACTCACACAGGACGACGACAACAACCACTATCGCCTGTATCACTATTACCACCACCACCACCACTACCAGAGGTCGTTAGATCCTGAACTTCGGCAACGGGCTACAACAGCCCCTTCTGCCTGTGCTGCCGCAGCAGCAACAACAACCACTGTCCATCTTGGTCCACCCAGCCACCCCGGGGTGCTTTGACTTTGAACCGCGGTGTGGGGGTTCTGTTAGCGGCGCAAGAGCAGCGCGGCGCCAAGTTTCTACCCGGTCGGCGTTCGGAATCGGTCTGCACTGAAACGTTCGAACCTACCTGCTACCGTCCATTCGACCCCATCTTTGCGCCGGCGTGTCTCTTGCGTCGCCGACTAAGGGGAAAGCGAACCCTGTTTCCTTCCCTTTCGCCGATGCGGGAGGGGGGTGGGGAGGTGAGGTGGTTAAGGTGAGGTAGGAGGGGTAAAACGTGGGGAACAACAACGACGACGACGACGATGAGGAACGCGACAACGAGCGCTGTTGCCGTCAGAGTTCAGTGAACATGCGCCCCTCAATCGGCCAAGCGTCAACAGAACGCTTCATATGCAGCAGTAGCAGCAGCAAGAACATCAAGACCAACAACATCAACAACAACAACGACAACAACAACAACAACTACATTAACAACGAGAACAATAAGAACAACTTTGTCAGCGATGACAATGCCGATGACTACCCGTGTTTACTGTTGTCGGTGGCTGGTGAAGACAATTCTCCCCCGGTGCTTGCTTTGTCCGCCTGCATCTTCAGTGTGCTGGTATGCAGCCTGCCTCAGTCACCCGTCTTTTCCACCCGACATGTCCCAAGTTCGGGACTGCTTTTGATCCCAGCTCTTGTCTCGTCATTTTACTGACGATGAAGAAAGGCGCTCACTTGTAGCCCAGATACTGGGAGTGGTCCCTGTAGTAGTATTTGTCGGAAGTCGGAAGAAGTCACTATAGCAGTGAAAGATTTGATGACTTCGATAGACTCCACAAAGATCAGGTCGGCTTTAGACGGTTTCTTGTCAAGGGGTACCGATCGCCGATGTTGTGACTGCTTCATTTTTGCCGTGACTATCACCGCCGTCGCCTCCACCGCGTATTTACCTTCGTATAACGGCGTGTTTGCGCTATCTGCATGATGTTCGCTGTACGATGATCAATCGTGACGCCTTCTCCTTTCTTCGGAATCGCCTCCATATTGGTGTCGTTTGTTTCGTTGACGTAGCTTCGTTTGGAAAAAACGACCACCGTCATCTCAAACAAAGGCAGCAGCAGCAGCAGCAGCGCCAACAACAATACCAACAACATCAGCTACACAACAAAAACTATGTCGAGAACAACAGCAAGAGCAACAATGACAATACCGACAACATCAGCAACAACAGCAGCAATAACCGCAACAACAACAACACAGCAAGAGCAGCAATAACCGCGACAACAGCAACAATAGTCGAAACAATAACAACACATTAGCAATGGCAACAAGAGGTGCTCATTGCTGATGGCAACAATATATTTATAATATCACTGTCAGCGTGTCGTTTTGGCGGCGTAGATCTGCAGCACAGGAATCCTTTTTTGGAAGGATGGATAGCCCGATATGATAGCTAGCTTAGTCAGGAAGAGCTATGTAGAATGTAGTAGCCATGTGGAATTGAACATGTTCGAACGTGTGGGTGAACAGTTGTCTTTGTGCAAATGTGTAGTCACATGTTGTGTATGTTGAATGTAGTAGCAATTTAACATTTAGTACCTATATAGAATGTAGTAGCTATGTAGAACGCAGTAGCTATGTAGAATGGCGCAGCTATGTAGAATGTAGTAGCAATTCAAAATGTAGTACCTATATAGCATGTAGTAGCTATGTAGAATGCAGTAGCTATGTAGAATGTAGCAGCTATGTAGACTGCAGTACCTTTGTAGAAGGTAGTACCTATGTAGAATGTAATAGCTATGTAGATTGTAGTAGCTATGTAGAATGTAGTATCTAGGCAGAATGCAGTAGCTATGTAGAATGCAGTACCTATGCAGAATGTAGTAGCTATGCAAAACGTAGTAGCTATGTAGAACACAGTAGCGATGCGCAATGTAGAAGCTATGCAAAAGTGTAGTAGCTATGTAGAATGTAGTAGCAATATAGAGAAAATAGAGTCTATATAGAATGTAGTAGCTATGCGGTACCATGAAGTAGACATGGCCGTTGCATCGTCGGACTTGTAGCGTCGCGCATCTTCTAGCGTTTGCCGCTCTGCATAATCAGTGGCAGAGCTACTGGTGTTGTGTTGCTGTTGCTGCTGCTGCTGCTGTCGCTGCCGCCGCCGTTGGGCTGGTCCAGCGGTGGTTATGAGAGACCAGGCTAAGCCACCTTAAACGGATAGCCCCAGCATCGCGCAGTCATTGAGGGAGTGAGCGGTTGGCTACGGTCTGCTGGGGTCCATCACATCGGAGGAGGCGATTTCCTCGCTACGTTAAGCCTGGACGAGTCAGGTGAGCAAATACACGGACAGCCAGATCAAACACGCAACCCCACCCCCCCCCCCACGCCCCGCCGCGCTCCCCCCCCCCCCCCACTGGTAAAATACCCAACTCACACACTCATCCATATCGATACACACACGCACACATGTATATGTATCAGCGACACGCTAGCGTGTCTTCCGCCGTATTCGAAACTCGGCCAGGTGAACGATATCAAACAGGCGGCGGTCAACACTTCGTCGTACTTCAACGAACTTCGCCACTTTGGCTTGTGTGTCGATGTCGTTGCCGTAATCGTTATGACCGTCGTTCGATGGTCACCGGACGGGCATCGCAAAACGCCGTCGAGCTTCAGTTGGCTGATTTCTCAACGCGCGATGCTTCGCGAAGCTTAAGACGATGCCCCTCTGCCCCCATTGTAGATAAACGTAGCTGCTGCGACTACACCAAAAAACGGTTTTCCTCTTCTTCTTCTTCTTCCTAATATTATTAGTTAGTAGTTTTATTATCATTTTGTCTTGGTCACTGCAGAGGAGTCGCATACAATGCCTGAATCAACTACGTCATCTTTGGCGCTGAACTCGCACAAACATGTAATTATTTATGTATTACTTTCTCAGTATTAATATGTAGTACATTCTCAGTATTGAAAACCTAATATGTATTACTTTATCAGTATGGAAAACCTACAATCGTAATGTGCGAACATACTGTATCGGCTTTAACAGGATCTTAGCAGTCATTTCGTAGTAATAGTTATTAAATAAATATACGTTGAGTAATAAACAATTGTCTCTTGGCCAACTTGTGATCACGTGTTGTCTAATCCAGTTGGTTCACTTCAGTAATATCACTCCCCCTTATACGTGTTGAACTTCCTTCTTCCCTCCGTTGAGTGTGTAGCAGGGCCGGGTTTTCCCATCGTCTCAAGTCTTGGGAAAAAACTCGTGCAGATAGCTAAGGAATGTTTGTACTATTTGTGTGTTTACCGAACATCGACAAATTACACCGCGCATTTGAATCATGGCATCTGCTTTATTAGAAAAAGATTTTTTCTAATAAAGAAGAGAAAATGGCTTAACGTGCACCTCAACGGTCTTAATGGTTAGCAGAGTAGGCCTCGAAAGTGGCTGATAAGGGCCATGTGTAATATACAGTAAAAACTCGTCGCGGTTTTTATGCCTGGAGTAGCTCCTTAAGTAATTTCTTCGCGTACGTGCCAGTTGGCCCACACGCCCTTGGTCGAAGGGTAGGTTTTGTTCCTAGTCATAATTTGTCGGACAAAGTGACTTACTTGCATCGACATGCAAAAATCTTCGCCGTGCTCTCCGCGATCGATATGGATGGCAGCTGGAACTTTGCAAAGAAAAGTAAATCAGGAAAAATAAAGCATTCCGCCTGAAGCATTTGTCCGTTGGAGTTTACCTAAGAACCTACGCGAGCAGAGTCAGTAAGGCTTTTGCTGGCTAGCATAGTCATGCCAATGTAAGGGACTGGCCTCGTCTCCAATAACAGCGAGACCATTTTGCTCGTAGAGCGCAAATTATGCGCGCTCAGAAGAATCAGAGTAGACGGGATTGAGGCTGTTCAGACAATAGCAAACAATATTGCAAGACTTATGCTAAACTAAATTGGTTCGTGTAAAGCAAGCACGTTTTGGTACGATTTTTAAGGCAATTAAATCCACCAAAAGTTATAAAAGGTTATACGTAGTAGTTCTAGGCCTTTAGAAAAAAGAGAATACTCGCCTGAGCTCAAATAGATTAGAGGTCCATATGACCGCGTATTACGCCATACTTTGCCAAGCCAGATGTGCGTTTCGGGTTCTCCAGTTGATGCTTTAGGTTTTCGTTGCTACTCGGCTTTTAAATTTTAAGTCTATTGGAGTAAACTCTTAACACCATAGCAAGGGCACTTCTGCTTGCTTTGTTGATGTAACTTGGCGAGTGAACAGACTCCATACCAATGACCTTCATTTAGCATTGAGCAAAAACGAGGTTACCGTTACTTTATTCACCAAAATGTCGATCTCTAAACTTTGATTCAATTCACCTCGGGCAGTGGCTATCGAGCATATTACGCTGAATAATATTTTTTTTCGGAAAAAATACCAACATTTAAAATATTTTTTTTAGAACGAATCAAATATTAACAAGTTGGTAAAAAAAGCAGCCTAAGAAGCTATATGTACTGAAGATTTACAAACGGGAGCTTGTACACAAATGGATACCCGCAAGTAGAATTTATTACGAAACAAACTACGTATAACGGGACTCTGGACTAAAGGACATTGGTGTGCATATATAGTTATATAGACCGACAAATTGCAGCGAAAGAGGAAACGGACAGTAACAGCACTGAAGTAGCACTTTTCACGTTCAGACTGAAAACTTGAGTTATTTGCGAAACTACATTACAAATGCTTGAAATTTCAAAATTATTTATTTTATTTTCTTTGGATTAAGTTAGCTTTTGTTACAATGCTATTTTACAATAAAGTGTTGAAATGCGTTGCCTAGAATTCAATACCCTCTAATATTTAACAGGAGCTTGCCCATGGTCGTGTCGTGATTGCCTTGGCGGACTTGGCCGTGGCATACCTCAAATGGGCCACCGCGGTAAGACACACACCCGAGACACGAGACCGCGTTAAGATAAGAGGACGGGTGCTTCTAGGAAAGGTATATGTGTGCACAAAACCGAGGTACACACACGAAGATTTAGACTTAACAAAATGCCTATAAAGGCGCAATAAAATCAAGATATATGCGTTTGTGCGCACGTAGTGCATGTCCAAGGCAATGTTCATAGCATAACCTGGTAGCGATGAAATACGGCAATCAGCTGTTGGAAGACTCATATATTACATTAAAGTTGTCATACGCTGCCAGAGAGTGCGTTCATGTTGTCACCGACAAACTTGTCGCGGCGCGGAGTTTTTTTCATTGTATTTTCGATCACAGTCGCAGGAAGCACAGAAGCACTATTTGGACAGACCAACCTTTATGTAATGTTAATAAAGTACGTTTAACTACATTGCTAGTGCTTTACGGAGTGTTACCTCACTGTCGCTGGTATCGTCACTACATGCGACCCAATTTGAGATCGCGTGTCGTGTGAATATGGTATTCCTTAATTTATTACGTAACAATACGTTTCCTTTCCTTCCTAAACACAACAGCTCATTTCCAGGCCTTCTTTAGCGACACCTCTTCGCTCGCTTGCTTGGAAATGACCTTGGACACCGCCATCTCGAAATCCTCCTGGGTGACATGTGTGCGCCGTTCCCGTAGTGCAAACATGCCCGCCTCCGTACAGATACCCTTCATTTCCGCCCCGGATGCTCCGGAAATCTGCGCAGCAATCTTGCGTAAATTCACGTTACGCGTGAGATTCATTTTACTCGAATGAATTCGCAGAATCTCCAGCCGTGCGTCTTCATTTGGCGGTGGGAATTCGATTTTGCGATCAAGCCGGCCCGACCGTAGCAAGGCGGGGTCAAGGATATCGATCCGATTAGTGGCCATAATCACTTTGATGTTCTGCGTCGGCTCGAAGCCGTCCAGCTGGTTGAGCAGCTCGAGCATCGTCCGATGCACCTCCGAGTCCGTACCGTCGCTTGTGTCCGGCTCGTTTGAACGTGCTCCGCCGATCGAGTCGATTTCGTCGACAAAAATGATTGCTGGAGCATGCTTCCTTGCCATGACGAAGATGTCGCGCACCATCCTCGAGCCTTCTCCGATGAACTTCTGCACCAGCTCTGAGCCCGACACCCGTATAAAGGCACACTTCGAATGATGGGCTATAGCTCGAGCAACAAGCGTCTTGCCAGTACCCGGCGGACCGTAGAGCAGCACGCCCTTTGGCTGGGCAATGCCCAGAGCCTCGAAGAGCTCTGGATGCTTCATGGGGAGCTCGGTCACCTCCTTGATCTCCCTGATCTGCTTCTCTAACCCGCCAATCATGGCGAAATTCGAGTCCGGAATTTTTTCTACCATCATTAGCGACACGAAGGGATCCACTTTGTCAGGTAGGATCTTGTACAATTTATAGGAATCTTCCCGAAGCGCCACCCGACAGTTCGGAATGACCTGCAAGATAGATGCGCAAAAACGCCTGCTGGTTAATGATTGGCCCAATAAAATTGATGGAAGCTGATCATGCTTAGTTAGTCTCTCTCAAGTTTGTTAGTTAGCATGCAGAGAAAGCATTCGATTGCTTATAGCGCAGATAACTAATGTTGAAGTTGAATCATGTTGACTGCGAGATTTTAAGAACTTATTCCGTAATAATGTTTTCATTCTCATAGACGTTGTGTTTTCTGCAAATAATTCGGTCCAAATAGCATTGCTGGCGCATTAATGCACTAAAAACTCTGGAAATGGTCTCTGCAGAAATCTGGTCTATTGTAGCTGATTAACTAAAGCAACCTTCGTAAAAAAAATGGTATGCATTTTGGTGAGCTTTAAACCATAATCGATTCATATCTAGTCAAAACATCTGATGTAACACCGTTGCTTTATCTCTTTTACTAATTGAAAATTTTCTTTTACAGGAGGTGTGGCAATGTCACCGCACTTCAAAATGTTTGCTCCAGCATATCCATGTGATTTTAGTCAAACACATACGGACACTCATTATAGTAGATGCTCGGCAGTTTTTTCGTCGGTATTTTGATCAATTAGTCGTAAGGAAACAGGAATAACCTATTATCGACCACTGAAATGACACTTGTCCAACAGATGTATAAGCGATCGTCATTGTTGGTGCTAATGTCGTTGACAGAACGATTTTCTCAATATGTACATCTCGTGTGCTCCTGGCTTTTAGATACGTTATCGCGTATCCCCGCGTGTCACGCTCCCACATCACCGTGTCACGAAAAAAAAAAAAACACTTGACGATGCTACGAGCATTATTACACAAATCACCACGTGATTCGGTATCGTACAAGTCTGCGGCAATGCAGCATTTGAATAGACTCTAACGTGCTAATAAGGCGGGAGATCGAAGAAGAAGATTTAGATATGCAGTCGACGTGCAGACAGGCCCTGCCTAATCTGCGTTATTTGAGCAGCGTGCGCATTGAATGCCCTCGCGTGTCTCATATGAGAGTGTGTGCACGTACACATCATCTGCACGTAGGCATTCGTAGTGTTGGTGAGTTGAAAGTACCTGATGGATGTCGAACTCTGGATCGACGTCGACGATGTACTTTTCGTCGGGCGGTATGTTGACGAGCACCTTGTTGTCGGAGACTCGCTTTATGACCTCGGCGACGAAAGAGCCACGCGAGCGGAGCCGTTCGAGTTCTTCGCGCAGGTGGCGCACCCTTCCATTTAGTTCATTACGTTCAGCCTGAAGCCTACCGAAAATGCACGTCAACAAACGTTGTTTCCTCAATGTATATATATATATATAAATATATATATATGATATATATATATATATATATACAATACAAAGTCTCCTTTATTAAAAAAGGGGTGTTGGTATCACAGTGTAGTCTACTATATATATATTAAAAAATAATCATATGCATTAGATGATCTAGTGCTGCGTACAAGGGCTTTCAGCCTTAAGAACTATGCGACCATGTAATACACATCAAATACTGTAAACAAAAAAATGTTCACTTCAAATACACTTAAAAATAAAATTTATAAAGAAAACCTAACACTAAAGGCAGTTCTCGAGCATTCCGGATCTCTCTAACTTCGAAAATCAACAGTGGAAGCAACGATAGCAACAACAACAATAATAGCATTTGACAGAAGTGACACTGCTGGAGCAAATATATATATATATATAGTTATAGATACTCTAAAAATTCACTTTATTTTTATTAAATGCTTGTTGTTTTGGCAAACTTAAGCACTTGTAAAACATGTTCGCAAATGAACCACGATCTGATATATATGTATGCTAGGATTTCTGTTTGATAGCTTTATATATATATATATATATATATATATATATATATATATATTTATATATATATATATATATAATTTTTTCATGGATAAATTATTACCTGCGAATGTTTCGAGATTTCATTAGTAAGACGCTCTCGAGCTCCTCAATTTTTTTCTTGTAGTATCCTTGCACACTGGGCAAACTCGGTTGTGCAGCCTGCAGATTTTTAGAAAGAGAAATTCCAAGAGCCTACTTCAGGCGCCTCCCACATGGCTTACATTGTAACTAATTGTTCATTACTGAAGAAAGAATGAAAATATTACACTGCCGTCACGAGGTCAATTTAACCTGGCAATAGTTAGGCTCTGTAGCTCGTAGTCTCTAATTAACGGGTTTTTTAAAAGCTTCTCGAAATATTGAACGAAAACGAACCAAACGCAACTTGTGGTGTCACTTTTATTAAACATAAAAACGATGGCCAAACTGGGTCGCTATGCACATTGCTTAAAGTTTGCTAAATACATTGGCCGGAAAAAGTTAACTAGCGTACGTACTCTGCAATAATATGAAGACTACTTACACAATAAAATCCATAGTTCTCTTGTAAAAAAAATAAGTTGTAAAGACAATATACTTTTGCACAAAAGACTGACCCTCAACATTAAGAAAAATATAACCTCTGTCTAACAATCGCCATAACACTATATGAATCATGTTTGGCTTCATTGCGCCACCTGTTTAAAAATTCACGTCGTCCACAACACCGACGCGCTACCCCCTAACAGGACCGCAGACATCGACCTTAATTACAGTAAGCGTCGTCTCTCCTGATTAAATTTCCAAGCGGATAAATACATTTAAAGCATTTCTGCTAGATGGCATTTAATGTCTGTCCAATGCTCGACGAGAGTAAGATGACCTGGGAGCCACCCCGGTGTAAACTATTTAATACGGTTACGCACGATACTTTAAAGCGAGTAAGTGTCACAAATAATAAAATAATAATATGTGGTCCCACAGAAATGGTTGAACGTATGTCGTTTAGGCAGCGGCCTATGTGCAGAGAGAGAAAAACAACGCAAATAAGTGGATCTCGAGGGAGATCTATCATTTCACGTTCATTGCTGTGGAGATATTGGCACGGCAAAGTTTGTTCCGTAAAGCACCTCGCCAAATATGTACAGTGGGAGGAAGCCCGCACAAAACGAAGCCAAAATCACTTTAGCCGATTGCACATAAAGTTGTATTTCTTGTTTCATTTAACGTCGCTATTTCATAAGCGGATAACGAGTCTGAAGTCGCAAGTTAAAGCGTGGTCAAGAACTTAGATCTTTTTCCGGGAGAGTCGGTGGCAAAGACTAATGCATAAGTCGCCAAAGCGTTAGGAATTATATTCTCGAAGAGCATAGTTTGGAGAGTTATAATGTGGACTAGAACTTGTTACACGAAGCTGCATGTTCTGCAAATAATAATATGAAAAATATATCACACCGTATAAGTTAGAAACTACTCTAGTACATGCTAATTTATTAAGTAGTTTAAGAATGACATTGAGAACAATCCATTTGAGTAAGATTTATGCAGTATGTGTGGTTACGACATATTTACTTAACACACCAACATATGCTTACGATTCTCTTATCGAAGTTCTTGTAATTTAGTTGTTTTTCGCCATGTATACACCAGGTTCGGTGGCCTTATGTATATATTAATTTGTGTATATATTTAATTTCGACTCATGTGCGTTCCAAGGGAATGTGGTTTAGCTACTAATGACGGAATACCCGGAAGCGGTAGCCGCCTCAGCGACTGAGATGTTCCGGAAGGGGTCACTTCCTGCCTTTGTGAAAGGCCGCAGACCTGGTGCTCATACCAAAGTCCGAGCACCGACTGCCTACACGGCTTTCTGGCTAAGGCATTTGAATCCATTGTGGAGGCACGCCTCCAGGACTTCGCGGAGAATTGCGACCTGCTGTCAGACGGCCAGCACAGATTCCGTGAGTTCCGCTCAACGATCGGCGCCATAAAGTGGATTCAAACGCCGGTTGAACTCCTCCGCGAGTTCCCGCCTAGAAGTCGAAACCTTCCCTTGCGATTTTACTGGAAGTCAAAAACGCTTTTAATAGCCTACCGCGGAGAGTTATCCTAGAGACTCTTCACGAGAGAAAATTCCCTTTTACCTATGGATGATTATGTCCAGCTACCTACATGCCAGGGCGGTCCAGACTCACAGAACGGTTTTCAACATGACTGCAGGGATACCACGGGGGTCCACACCTCCGTAGTTAACCTCCTTGCCTGAGCTAAGGACCTCGTCCTAAATGTCCATGCTCGGACCTGCGGAGAAAATTCCCGACCTAAGCAACGTAAAGTACCTCGGAGGTACTCTTTTACAGGGGTGTCCGTGATACTTAACACGTGTGACAGTTGACGGAGAAGTCAACAGAGAGCCATTGGCTTCGCACGTCTCATGCCTAATATAATATATAAGCCACAACAATTGAGAAGACCATCGTGTCTGCGGCCGAGTCAGTGGCCCTGTGCGGATCTCCGGCCTGGCCCACCAAAGCACTAAAACTCGCCACAAACACGACTCGCCTGCGTCGGGTCCAGAAGGTCAGAGCCCTTAGGATAACCGCAGCGTATATAGAGGGTTAGCGCAGTGGCTCTCGTTCTTGCCGTAACACTCTCGTGGGATATGAAGGCAGCCGAGCGCCGCCGCTTATAGGAACCCAGCTCAAAAAGAATGATTAATATCATCGCACGATCGACCTTTAGCTGGAGGTGTGGGACGGTCTACAGCAGGGTGCTCCAGGCGCCCGCCTTTGCACACTAACCCCAAACATTAGAGGCAGTCCTACACTACGGGTCTGCGCTTACCGGGAGACTACCTGCCGCAGTGCTCTTGTGCGCAACCGCTCAAAAAACGCATTTTTATATAAGAAATATCGTCCGCCGGCGATGCATTAGTGCACAAGACCTCTTTACTTGATCCTATCTGTGTATGTAGGCCTCTTTACTTGATCCTACTGTTAGTATTTAGTTAAAGAACACTCTCCCGTAAGTTGACGAATGCAGAACTCAATTTACCAAACTACGAGTCATTCGACAAAAGAAACAACAAAACGAAAGATGGAGTGCGTATGCATAAGCGAGCATGCTCTTCATGCTCTTACGATAAATGGGTAGATATAGATCAAAGCGTTTCATACACTCCCGACAAAGACATGCTATGTTGTAGTAAACTCAGTTTCTAGAAAGCCTTGCCTACTCGAAACGAGACATGTTACGCTGTCAGAGCCGCCCCGCGGTATAAACAAACAACCACGCAACAAGTTCTTTTTTGGACTATGGTGCGCCCAAGATAGGCAAGCTGTGCGGCATGCAAGCTGCGTCTAGGCAATCCGCACGCCTAGGCAATGCGTGGTCATGCGAAATCTGCCAGGCAAAATAGCAGATACAGAACGACTATTAAGTTGTTGAGCCTAGCTGTGTGAGTTTGCCGAGAGTGTGCACGTCGATAAGTCGCAACTAACAACCAACCCTTCCCCAAGAGACTTTTCTACAAGTGCCCATCTCTCTACGGCTCCGGAAGATACAGTCCGGAGCAGCAGGTACTTTCCTCACCGAACGCAGCGCCCTTTCGAGGCACTGAGCCATCACCTCGACGCCGGTTGCGTTTCGACATCTTTCGAGATCCGCGCCTCGATCCCGGTTGAGCGAAGTCGGCCTGCGAGCGGCTACCAGGCGGCCAAGGATCGCTCAGCGACGAAGGCGGGTCCGATGTAGAGCTGCGCAGGTCGAACAGTTTTGACAAGAGCCGACTTCCATGGCGTTTCTGCTGACGGAACATCGAGACACTGTCCATGCGGCCCGGACTTTCCTTGTAGCCGGACCTCTGCTTCACCGAAGAACTGTAGTCGCTCTCAGTGGTTTCTTCCAGGCTTGGACTCGCTCGCAGCGCTGTAGACAGCAATCGATACCGACAGAGACAGAACCATACACACACACGCAAATAATTATATATAAATAGTAATTACCTAGCTGAGTGCTTCAGTTTCTCCTACTCATAAGCCACGTTGGATAATTACAAGAGTACCCACTAACTCAATTGTGTATCAACTTTAAGTAGGCACTAAGCGAAAATGCGATTAAAGGGTGAGAGTGGCCGGCACCCGTTGGGTGCAGGGGTATGCAAAAGCTACATTCGAAGATTTAGCCAAATAATAAATCTGACGAGACCTTCCTATATATTTTTGCGGCGAAAGTCTAAGTAAATCAACTTGTGTTCCTATTGAGTACATAATTATCGCACTAAGTTATTTAGGAAATAAAATGTAGTCACTTGTTTATACTCGTATACGATGCGACAACCGAACAAATTACTTGAAGCTCTGAATAAGACAGGCAGGCTGATAACGTCAAACCCATTATCACTGCTTGCGTTGGCGAAAAAATCGCTTCCTAAAGTCCACCATTAGGATGAACTCTGTATCCTAAGCATCGGCTTCATTATACTGGGACGACCTTCACTGCTCACATCGTCAAGACAGCGCGCACAGCACTAATCTCTCTTTATTGAGATAATTCGATTGAGGTTGCAGACGCCGCGTACAGTACCATTCGAGAACTTTATCTCGAAAGGGGGAAATAAAGTTGAACAAGTTCGACGAGAGGTTGGAGACCTGGATATTTTTAGTGCCTCTCATTTCTGGTCTGGTCTTGAATGTGACAATCGTCACGTCTATACCAGATACATAGTTTATGGCTATCATCACCTGGTTTGTTCAAATACGAGCTTCCACGAAGTCACTGCACTGCCTCTCTTGAATAACATGCCGCGAGCAGCTGGTTGTATAATTGTATAATTTGTATAATTGTCTATGTTATATGCATACTCAATTGAGTGAAATAAATTTGATGATTTACCCTAACCATAGCAGGCTTCGACCAGGGTAGCCATATCATTATATGGGAATTGTGCTCCTCACACGGACACAGGGGAAACTATGGGGAGTTGTATGTCGAGAGCAGGCTGAATCTCCGGGCCCAACTAATAATAGAACAGTATGTGATGCGAATGCCCGTCGATGGCCCCGATAATTCACGCTTGCCAGGCGTCTATTAGAGTGTAAACTTCGTGTTACAATTGGAGTCATTTCTTGAGCTCAGTGATTTTTGCACGTGATATCTCATAAGTGTACTTGTGCGATAATAGACAGAACAGCTTTAACATAAACAAAGCTGATTTCACGGGGTGAGCCACATACCGAGAGCACCAACATAACGATCGCAAAACAGAGGGCGGTCTGCCGCGATCATTTAAACGGCGGTAAAACGTCTACTCAAGATATAAACAAAGCAAACCTATGAAATTGTCGTTTACTTCCGTCGCAATAGAAGCATACTTCTGCCCGCAAACGAATGTACAAATTACTGCTTGTCGTTCCAGTAGACGATGGCCGGAGCCTTTAAGTGGCTGAGGTAGTGAAGATGATCACGATGATTCCATTAACCTTGCAAGCATTGCTCTCTCTTATGCTGTAAATCAGAGGCGTGGAGCCGGCAGTTCAGACTGGGCGTGACCCGCTTATTAAATTACTGTGCCCCGCCTGCCTTTGTCGCGTTCACGCAGATGAGCCTCGCACCACGCATCACTTTAAAGCATCCAGAGCAACCAGGCCCTTCATCTAAGTCAGGCGAAGGGACGGTTTCTAACCAAGCTTGTCTGGGTTATATTTCGCTTTTACATACGGTTCTTAAGCATGTACAAGCATGTACATCCCCAACATCATCCCAAAGTCAGTCAGAATAGCGTTTGCTAAAGTAACGACTGTCGGTTCTGCTTCTCGCTGATGGCGTTCACTAGTGTTGTCCTTCAAATGCCTTCCCACAAAAACAATCTTGGTGCAAATTCGCGCAAAGCCCGTGCGTTTCAGGAGGGTAAGAAAAAAACCGTCTAAGCCCTTCGACGCAAAAGTCTAACTTCCGCACCCCTAAGGCCCTGTCTGATGTGTACGCTGCGGATCGCGCCATGGTAAAACTCACCGAAAATGATAGAGCGGCTGGACTTCTATGTTCGACACATTATTTTGCTTTGAGAAGCCCTACAAGCTGACACTCTGAAATAAAAGCATCGTTCAGTTCCAGAGAATCCCAGCCGAACCGAGATTTGCCACCATTTGGTAACCATCATGGAAAACATTATTGCTGCATATGATGTCGTCAGTGATGACGCTTTTCAGAAAACTCAGCAGCTCCAACCCTCATCAGACCGTGCCATATCTGGGATCGCATCACCCCAGCGGATTTCAGTTGTATCCTCAGGATACAACTCAGAGCTATTTCGAATACCCTTGGCCAGTATCAGTTCGGTTTTGCCAAGCCAACCATAGGAGCAGCCGTTTTCGCCACCGTTTCTTTTCCCAGTACCTGTAAGTCGCCGGCAGTACTAACAAAGTTGTTTTGCAACGCATTGCATTTTTTTAGTAAAAACTACATGCCGTGGGCGGTTCACTATGCCAAAATACTTTTATCACGTAAAACTAGCATACCATGAAATTACTGACCTTCTATTCGCTGAAGATGCTATGCTCTGCAACATACAACTGCACAGTTATTCAGTGATGAACCCAATCATCGAATAGGGTGAGCCCTTAGGGCCAGCTCTATATTGTCTTATAGCCAAGGGTCTGGTGAACTTACTTAGATCTGCTCTAGACGCGTGGCGTCTCGACAACTGCTTTCTTGCAGAGAACCGCAATGTGGTAGCTGAAGATCTACAACTTGTCCTGGACTTTTGCAAAGTAAACAGCTCAGCGCTAAACCTGAGGTTTATACCGGGGTTCTCGTGTTTGCCGGAGACTTGAAAACTTTTCATAGAGTGACGCACCTGTAACTTCGGAAAACCAGTAGGAACCCTCGGACGATATGGGCTATCCTGTGCATGGAGCATAGACGCGTGCTCATCAACAATATATTTGCACCATGCATTTGCGAACCAACTGGGCTTCTTAAGGACGACGTAGTTTTTTTAAGAAGGGCCGTGCCCTAGTTTATGTTGGCACTGCGACTGACTCTTCGCTCATCCCTCAGTTGTCGGTCATGGGGCATACCAACCTGGTTACCAAACGCAGCTACCCTCGCCAAACAAAACATATTGCACAAACAACAATATAAAACGCTAAACCTCATCGTACGCACGACTGCGTTTCTCGAGCGTTTGAGACTCTTGAAGTGCTCGGCCAACTGCTTTACAAAGTGCCTGAACGACCAGTAGCTTCCAACAGCAAAGAAGGCCATGTGACGTTTTCTCTAGGTGGCTCTCGATTAGCATCCAGCGAGGCACGTAAGTAGCACGTAAACAACACACAGTCGCGTGAAATGCCGATCTGATGAAAACAATAAGGCGGGGACTTAGCATAACTCCAGGCATTACCTTACGTACTTAATGGTACTGCCTTGCATTTAAGCAAACGCTCAGAACGATGTCCTATAAGCTGGTGATTGATTGTACGGGTTGCTAACGTGGTATACTAAACTTTGACGCCGGAGAAGTTCAAATTCAAGCGGGGAAATACGTACCATGGCTACATCACTTTCTTCCAAGCATAAGTTGAACGAGTCGTGGCTAAGCCTAGAGGGCACGTTTGCGCAACCTTCATTAACTGCGTGAAAGCCATTGATAAAGCCCCTCGTAATTTCTGGTAAAGTCTCTTGTATCAAGCAGGAACCGGTGGCCCCCTTTGAACCGTTAAAGTATGAGCAACTTATTTTCGAAAAAACACCATATTGATTAAAAGCAGCAATTTATTGCTAGAGGTAAAGCAAAACGTGAATATCGTCCCCACCGTGACATGTTGAGCTAAAATTGAAACATTTTTAAGGAGCTCGTTTTTAATCTAGACTATGCTTCGTCCCCTACGGACTTGGAGCTCACCGTGAGGTGTACCTTCAGTGCACCGAGGGCCGGACATGTTGATATATCTAGGGTTGCCCCAACAGTTCTAGAGTTTCCCCAACAGTTCTAGTAGCGGTATATGGTTTATCATCTATTCTCGATAAGCATCGCTCCAAAAAGCTTGGTCAACAGGAAGGATCGAACCTGCGACACCCCGGTAGCCGACAATCATGACTTTCGCACTAGTCCACTAGATCACGCCGCCACATGACCTGTTTAGGTGAATCTCCTTTACCTTAGTTTTGGCTGATTTGGTCTCCTAAATTCGAAATGAGTACAACAATTCCTGGGTTGTATTGTGCATGAGTGACAGTGGTTGCGTGCGGCAACTTCGGTGCGATCAAGCGCATACTACGAACGGTAGAAGTATACTTTCGAACGTAAGATATATGTCAGAGACATCAAGGCTATGAAGTTAACATGTGGAGGATTGATCGCTGCTGATGTGACACATGGCGGTAACCAACGGCTAAAGTTTGTACACTTCTTCTCATATCTTGAACTACGAGTTCATTATATGAGAGCAGTCTTTACTACACACGTTGAGAAAACGGTTTGGTTAACCCTAGTTTCCCTTACAGAGAGGTAAAAACGTCCGCCGACCTTCTATGGCTGCGAAAATCCGACTCGTCATCATAAAGACTCTTAAAGAGCCTGATGCCAACGGCGTGTGGAATTATCTGATTATTCCGGCGAAGATTAAGTTGCTGAAACAGCTGTTTGTGCGTTTTATATGAAGCTTTGTGACTAAAGAATATGTAGCTAGCTAAAATGGATTGATGCAGTTTAAATGTTTGTCGCTTACAAGGCGCTCACAACCACAAAGAAATGAGTAAGCAAGTGAAAAGTATCCTTTGCCAACGTGCTGTATATGAGAAAAGGCAAGAGATTCCTATGTAGCAATATTAGTCTGACCTCTGATTCTGTTGGTATATTTAATATCATTATTGTTCTTAACTAAATCTTGACTACACCTGGATTTTTACGTATTACACCGAAGCCGCTAGCGCACGTATGAGCTTACACGGAGGTGTGGCTTTCATGCATTTTGCAATGTCTTATTGAAGCTTGGCTGGGTCGATTCGCTTTAACAATGATGAATGACCAACGCTTTTCTCAAAATAAATACCTCCTTAGCATACAGTAATGTAAAAACGTCTACAATTTCACCGTAATAATAATTATTATTATTTAGCTCTTATATATATATATATATATATATATAAGAGCTAAATAATAATAATTATTATTACGGTGAAATTGTAGACGTTTTTACATTACTGTATGCTAAGGAGGTATTTATTTTGAGAAAAGCGTTGGTCATTCATCATTGTTAAAGCGAATCGACCCAGCCAAGCTTCAATAAGACATTGCAAAATGCATGAAAGCCACACCTCCGTGTAAGCTCATACGTGCGCTAGCGGCTTCGGTGTAATACGTAAAAATCCAGGTGTAGTCAAGATTTAGTTAAGAACAATAATGATATTAAATATACCAACAGAATCAGAGGTCAGACTAATATTGCTACATAGGAATCTCTTGCCTTTTCTCATATACAGCACGTTGGCAAAGGATACTTTTCACTTGCTTACTCATTTCTTTGTGGTTGTGAGCGCCTTGTAAGCGACAAACATTTAAACTGCATCAATCCATTTTAGCTAGCTACATATTCTTTATATATATATATATATACATATATACATAAACAGTGTTACAATTGTGAGAACTGAACGTATAATTGCTAATTCATTAAATAAATAGAAAAAACATTTTGATTATTATTGTTGTTGTTGCTGTTGGCGCCAAGGGGTGCGACCAAGGGGTGTGCACATGGAGCTCCGAGAAAACACACCTATCCATTAGTGTGCAGAACGGTAAACCCAGCAAGTGACATACCAGAGTAATGAGTGATCATTTTGGTGTACTGTGTGCGGCCGTGCGACGGAGAAGTCAGCAGCTAAGACGCTAGGAAGTTCCAACCATAATACGATGAAGCAAAACGAAACCACCCGCATAACGGTCTGGAGGCTCCGAGCGGCCCGCCGCTGCCATTCAAATTCGAATTCTTAACGGCTGCCCAACTAACACTTGAGTTTGCAACGTCTGATCTGCTATTCAAAAACTCACAGCGCCGACAATAAAAACGGCATATTCACTTAAGACAGGCAAGGCATGAGAAATGGACAGCCACAGCAAAGTCAGCAACTGCTCTGTTTCAAAGGAGAAGCAGCAGCAATGGATCTCAAAGGGAGCGAGAATCCCTCTGCGAGGGCTCTTCCACCGTCTGCCTAATGACGTCGTGAAAAAGAATGACAAAGCGAGCTGGACCGCGCTACTCACCCTCGCCCCAAAAGTTCTCCACGTCGACAAAGTAATCCAAGAAGGCCATAGCTTGGCCAGTGTAGTCAAAGAAAAGGTGGCCTTATTCGGGGGTGCCGCTCTCACTTGCGTGTAGGCTGAGGGTCGAGGCTCCTTCTGCAGGGGACGTGGTGACACCGTCCCCTATCGGCTTGCCAGCGGTCAAGTCGCGTTCAAGTGAGGATATTGCCAAGGCACATCGCACCTTTCGATCCGGTGCGGCGGGCGGCCTCGACGGCCTGACCATCTAAAATCTCCCTGCCAAGGCAGACCACAGCGATGTACTGGAAACACTCGCCAAAGTATACAAGATCATACGTAACGGGCAAGTTCCGGAAGCTGTGAGAAACGTCATATATGAAGGGTGGCTTATCTGTGGGACGCAATGGGAGTGCAAAAGGTCCTTATGTACTACGGACTTCACCTGCCTTCCTTCTGCCGTCAGAAACTTTGAACCTCGACGACCAGGTGAGGAGAGCCTTAGAAAACATCCTTGACCTGACGCTTGATAATAAGGCATGGACGCAGGCAAACTTATCAGTCAGGTTGGGTGGAATGGGCATTCGCTCGGCCACGGACCTTGCCTCACCCGCTTTTTTTTGCTTCGTCTTACGGTTGCGTCTCTGCAGTGGCCGCTACTGCCGGCGGACGGCCAGACGCAGTTCTGATCTGGGACACGCAAAGGTCGTCCTTCTGAGGAAGAGGTCACTAGGCATGGGACCATATCGCCACTCAGGCTACCCACTTAACTCTTCTGTCGGCCTGCGAGTTAGATGTAGACGGCATTAGACTAAAAGCGGTTTTATCCGACGCCGCCGGAGCGTGGCTCGACGTGTTTCCATCTGAGCTAGTCGGCAGTACGCTGGCCGATGACCAGTTCTGTACCGCCAGTGGCCTCAGACTTGGCATTGCCATGTTTGAGAGGGAGGAATGTCCCTGTGGTGGAACGGTGGTTGAACGCGGCTTGCACTGGCTTAGTTGCACTAAGCTGGCCGGGTCTGTGCAGGGCCGCCGCGATGCCATCAACGACATCCTCGGGCGCGCTTTCAGACAAGCCGGCTATCGAGCCACGCTGGAGCCTGGTGGACTGCAGAGGGGCAACAAGCGTAGACCGGATGGCCTTTCCAGCCGAGACTGGGACCATAAGCGGCCGCTTGCGTGAGACGCGACTGTCTCAGACACGTACCGTCCTCAGCTATCGTGCACTAGGCAACGCGGGCGTCGGCCACATTATCCACCAACGGAAGATGCACAAACGGCGCCTGTACGCGCATCTCCTTGAGGACCACGTTGTAATGGCGTTCGGCCTTGAGGCATCTGGCGTTTGGGGCAAGGATGCACTCAAACTGACAAAAGAGCTTGTGAAGAAGCTCTTCGAGGCCACAGTGGAGCCAAGATTCCTCCGACAGAAAGTGTCATAAGAATTACAGAGAGGCAACATCAAGATGATGTTGAGTGGTCACCGACACTTATGCGATAAGAATAATATAAGCAAAATTGTAGATCTTATATAACTAATATGTTAGTAATTGTGATACATGTATATATTGATAAAATAAGCCCTTGTTCAAGAAAAATATTATTATTATGAGCAGATTCACACTCAAATTAGCAGACACTACCTACAACAACTGTTTTTATAAAAACTATGATAAACTTTTTCTCACCCAACGACAGACTTCCCTGTGATAAAATCGGGCCAGTCGGAGCTTGGGCGTGTAGCATCTTAATTTCGTCGCTCTTTGTTAACTTTGAAGACGCATTCTGAGCGTTAGGCGGTTTGCTACTGGACTTCACCGCCGAACCCCTGCCGGCTGAATTTCGCGATTTTGATTCTCGCGATGACCCTTTGCTCGTAGGTTTTTTTCCAGAGCCAGGATTCATATTTTGTCCTGCAAAAAACGACGATAGGGCTGTATGTATATGTATGATCATGACTTAGTTAGTTGGTGTATTGCCGAGACTGCAATTTTACAGTGCTTGCACTTTCGTGAATAATAAGAGGCAACAGAATATCTACACAGCGTCAATATCTCAAAATAACTCGCAGCTTGTGTACTACACAACATGCACGAACCATGCCTCAACTATTCATAGAAGGTTCTAATGGGCTTATAGCCACCTATCCACACACATGAGAGGAAACAGTACTGTTTTGTAAATCAGAAGCAAAATTTTCATGGGAACCCTTAGTTCCTTGAGACATTGTACGTGCGAGGTGATCGCATCACAACTGGCTCGCAAGATGGCACTTAACAGATGCGTTAATAGACCCAGGCGCTTGACTGAAACCACAATAATTCGCCCCCAAGATGTCATTTCATAGTTTCATGCATAAATAGGCCTAGGCACCTAATAACTAAAGAAATGCACTGAATAAAGCCTAGACTGCGTTTAGTAGTGTTCGATACGGCACATGGCCCCTATAGTCCACGTTGACAATAGGACCGAACACTTTAAAGCTTTTGACAATATTTTGCACATTCGACAGTGCTGTTTGAATATCAGTTTCAGCGCTAATAAACGTAAAATAAAAGTGGTGTGCCGTCAGCATAGGCAAATAATTCTCGAAAAACATTTGCGAAAAGCATCCATATTTACACATGCATTTATACTCACATATGTATATTTATCTCTCGACCTAGGTTAACCCCATCGTAGTTCTAGTTTCCTGTGTCATTATTAGAGTCCCCTCCCTCATTAAGATAGGAACTATACTATTCCTACAAAAAGTGGCTAACCCCAAATCCGTTTCATGAAGGAAAAATCGAACTCTGTCTGGTAGCTGTAGATCTGTTTCTCCTTATTTCTCCCATATGATTGATATACCAAATGTTGCTATTGGTTCTACTTCAATCTTGAAAAGAGCGGACGCGGTATGTATTGACAACATTTGCGGGTTTTCAATTGCTGCTGCTGCTCGAACGGGTTTTCCTACTCTGCTTTCAATAAGCTTTTGGAAACTGTTGCCAGTCGACGTTATAGTGACCGCCAACGAGATTAAATTATTTATAAAGTTTACTACATTACCCTGGCTCGAAGGACGCCGTATTTTGCCAATCAACCTCCTTTTCGAAGTTTGACAGCTACTGTCTTTTGCCACTTAACACACACTAAGTCCCATCTCGTTCATTTAATCAATTAGCCTTTCCAGTCCTTGCTCAACCCTAATAGGCTCCTGCCATAGATCGCAATGTCATTTGCGTACAACTTGCCCATTCTCGGATCTATATTTGCCTCATCAGGTTAGGTAGCCCTCCCAGTAGTCTCGAAAAAAAAGACACGGGCTGAGTCCGTCGCCTTGAGCCACTCCTGTCGTTTGCGCTACTCTTTTTACAATCCCTACATCTTTGTTGATGTATACTGTACTCTCATTATAGCAACGAAAATAATTAAAAACGTCAAATTCGTAGCATATGTTTTCTCCGCGTTTGACTAGGCAGAGAGAAGACGCGTTTAACATTTGTTTCCGCTATTTTTATCCGCTTACCCTGTTTAATTGCGGCAATCGTACGAAAAACTACAACAGCGGCAGAACAAACTAAGAGGTGTCGAGAGAGGTGCGAAGTTCACTACAAAGTGTACCACGCAGTGCTGCCGGGGTTTCAACTTCACCCAGCTTGACAGGCGATTGTGTTCAATTCACAACGTCATTACAATAGGCGTTTGTTAACGTTTGGCGTTGCTTCGCGGTCTCCTAGCGCGAGAGACAAGCCCACAACCAGCTGACTCCGTAGACGAGACGGGAAGACGCCGACTCGCACGCAGAGTTGCCGGGTTCAAGACGCCCGCGTGTCGCCTTAATTGTGTTAATTATATAATATTTTTGGTTCGCCTTAATTTCTATCTTTATTCTTTTAATTAAAGAATATATGTTTGGTTTTACTTAGTTGAAATAATCAACTTTGTACTAATCGATTGCGTGCAAAGGCTACGATGACGCCCAGCAGGGGTAATAGAGCCCCGCCGCCCACCCTGGACATATCAAGGTTGCGACAAGGCTCAACCGATGCAAGCACTTGTGCTGATAACATTGATGCCGCAAAGGAGGTTGCAGCAAACACCCACGATGCGCCGGCCATGGATGTTTTCGGTGAACCGAACCCATTCTTACTGAATATCCCTGCGCCTGGTACAACTAGTGGGAACGTCACGGCAGAGTACTCCAACGATAGGTATTTTTAATGAAATATGACTGTGACATAAATTGTGACAGATTGCCTGTAGAAAAGCATGTCAATATCATAACAATCTGATGATGATGATGGTGGCTTTCGCGAATTGAAGACGCAAGGGGTGCGGCACTCCCGGATATTTAGCAGCAAGCTGCCCCAATTCAGCAATATGTGTAAACTGTCGTGACGCCCGCGCGGCGGGTTCATCTGCCTGTCCTCGCTTGGCTTATCTTCGAGAAAGAAACCGAATTATACTTGAAGCCCGGATACTGCAGCAGGTAGAGGTGCTGCATCCGGCAGCCGAGATTACTGGCATGTCCCCCATATCAGCCATGTCTGTCGACAACACAACTCAGGCTTCAAAACAACCTTCTTACACTAGCGTCGTCCGCGGGATCTCTCAATCACACGAAGACCCTACCCCGCAGCTGCTACTCCCGGCTCCTATATCAAGGCCAACTTAGCCGGCAGTTCGACAGTACGGTCCGTTGTAAGGCATTCGCCTAATCAAAATATCCGCCAAGCGCACACGTGAAGCGACCCTAAGCTCGGCCCCAACAAGGCCTCCCTTGGACTGTCTCATATTCTCTCAGGTTTAAGTCCAGATCTATTGGCTAAATTCAACCTTGACCAGACTTCCGAATAGGCAAATAGGTCGATACAGGCCTCTCCGTGTCAGAATGAGGACCATTCGGCCTTTTTTTCCCTTGCTCCATTCATCCCAGAAAGTTTCGTGCCTCTTATCCTTTTATCTCACATGAAGACTTCCCGCCAGCTGGTAACGACTATCATCTTGAGGCGGCTTACTCAGCAAATGGTCAAGCAATTTCCAGGCCTGGTCTATTCATTTTAACTGCAGTTGTTAAAAACGAATGAGAAAACAAGAACATTTGGCAAATAATAAGTAGACATTGTGCACTGTCCACAGGACAAACTGTTGCAACCACCCACAACAGAACAAGGGCACACAAAATAAAGATAAAACACCAAAATTCATTAGCTAACGGTGTGTGACTACTAGTAGTGACACACACACAAACACACTTGTTGGTGAGACAATTGAGGACCAACATCCTAATTCTTGTTAGACGCCAAGCACACTCCCCTCTGTTCAGCGAGATAAACTTACGTCAATTCTGGTGGACAGAAATATAACATTTGAGGGTAGGATTTTTTTTCGGTGAGCATAGGTTTATAAGTTTTTTTGGTGGGCCAGGGTCAACCACTTGGAGGTGCGTTCCACACTTAATGAGATTTTGATAACCCAATGCGTCACGTTTTCGGTAGGCAATTGTTTATCAGCAATTTGCGCTGTTACACGGAAATGCGGTCAAAATAAGAAGCCTCGAAGCTCAAAGTGTCACCAAACCAGAAGCATGCCCGCACCCTATAGTTCCGGTCGTCTCTGCTGTTAGAGGCCAAGAATGAGGGATCAAGCAATTTTTTTCTGGTTGAGTTCTATTTACGGATCATAAGGACTTCGGAGATTATCTGCACTGTATTGGAAGAGGTGACGACACGGGGCTCCGGTGGAATAAGTGTGAAGATATAATGTATCTGAAGTTTTTATATGGTTAAATGCGATCGTCAGAGCAGACCTGGAGCAGAGGTGACAAGGGCGTCTCCTTTCTTTGAAAAATGTATCACTTTCTGGAACAGGAACTTGGTAGACATTTCTTACTATCTCAAAAATTATCAGCTACATATGCTATACTTGTAGATCTTACCAGGTGGGGCCGTCCGATGAGACAGAACGTTTGGTCTCTCCCAGACCACCTGGTGGTGGTAGCGACTGTTATTCTGGTTGTGCTTGTGTTCCGTTCACAGGGTCATGAGTCTGTTTTGCGCTCAAGTTTTTGGCCGTATTAACTGTGCTCTATTGACTTTGGCACTGCAGCTTCGTTTCTATATCTAGAAAACAAGCTTGATCGCCGCCGAGGCTGTTTTCCGGCCGTCTTCATAGATATCGTTGTTGTTGTCATCTCTACGCTCGTATCGTAATTAGGTTACTAGATGTCGGGTTAACATTGGTCAAAATATCAGCAGCCCTGCTGTGTATCAGTGCCTCGTTGGTTTGTAACGACGTGCGTCGACCAAGAGACTTGATCTTAGTCTCGTTTGAGAAGGGAAGGGAGCCTTTGGCGAAGGATACGACCAAAGCCGTTATTGACGCTTCCTTAACCCTCTATATTCAGTTGCGGTGCCATTTTCCCGGATTAAGCGGCGACACTCGGGACAAGCTAACATTTGTAAACAACAGCATATGGCGTCTACGCGAGAGTTTGCTTCCCTAGCGTTTAAAAACACTCGATGGGCCAGGACCAACTCATCGCGCAAGAAATGCACAAAACACGTCATATGCTGGTAATCGCAACTATGGAGAAAGAAGTTCGAACCTTCAGCCGGGCTGTTGTAGATTGATAGATAAGGTAGTGTCAAACTAGCGTTTCACTGGGCTGACATGGCGAAATTGTGTCTGCTAAGGTTCAAACGCACGTACTAGAGATCTGAGACACTTTTTTTAATTGTGTACTGCCGTACAACTACGTACTGTCGTACTAGGGACTACTGATCACTGACGTAATTGACTAACAACTGTGACGAATAACAAGCCTTTTTATAATTTAAAAGGTCTCACCGTCTGCATCTTACTGGCCAGATGAGTTTTGGCGCTACGATGCTAGTAGGCCCTAGTGTCTTCATAGTTATTGGCACGAAATGATAGCTATACTTGAGGTCTGCGTATTTACCTTTTTCTCCTCTCTCTGAGACTACTCTGCCACCCACGTCGAGTTTTAGAGCTATAGTCTAAATAGGGGGGAGCCTGTAGCATATTATGCAATTCGCCGACATAAAACGAAACCGAAACTCAAGAGAAGACATCAAATGATGGATTTGTGATGGTGACATCCCGAAGGGAAGAAGGCCCCTTCAAAAGAGCAACAGAACCTAAAGAATCCTAAGAAAGATTTATCGACTGGATCGGTAGGCGCGTTAGGAATAGTCATTGGAAAAAGAGAGATGTCAGAATGTACTGACTACTTGTCTGCTAATTTTAGCTATCATCATTATAAGATTGGGCGACGATAGGGAGTCTCAACTTGCCTTATGGAAGAAGATATGTTAAGAGAACTAGCGCCGCTTGGGCTCATCTATGCAAAGCGACCCACACGGTTTCACTCCGAAACTAAGATATCTCTGGGTAAAGTAATTCTGTTGCTAACTTGGCAACCCCCAATAGTCTTGAGATTTTAATCGCACCAGGTCGTACCTAAACCTGATGAGCCTAGGCTTTGCCACAAATGCCTACGGCCTGGACATTTTGCGAAACGATGCACACAACAGCAAGCCTGCAGGAAGTGCGGCAACCCAGGCCATCTCGCCGCAAGCTGCATCAATAATACGCAGTGTATCAATTGTCGGGTTACTCATCCATCCGGAATGCCCTTCTACTCCCGTCTTCTTACCTCAGTAAGAGAAGCAGATTACTTCTGAAAGCCAGAACCCTGCAAAAGGATCGGGTAACGTACCAGGCCGCTGCGGTTCCTACCAGACACCCTGCCGCAGTAATCCCGTAGGCAACCTACGTACGCCAACGTCGTTTGCGGAATATACCAGTCGCCCGAGGACCCTGAGCCGCAGCTGCTATTGTTTGCACTCAGGTCGCTCCCAGCCAAAAACCTCAAACAGGGAAAGGCGCCCGAACAGCATCCCGGTTTCCGCAGTCACGACGCTGGTGAAAGAATTCCCGGAAGCAGTAGCGACGGCGGCGATGGGGATACTCCGGTCGAGCTCCTTCCCTGGCGCATGGAGGGCCGCAAGCCTAGTCCTCGGTCCCGGCTCCTACCGCCCCATCTTCTCTGCTCGTCCCCCTGGCCAAAGCATTCAAGTCAATCGTAACAGCTTACCGTGGAGAGTCATCCTGGAGACTCTCCTCAGGAAGAACGCTTCCTTTTACCTACTCCGAATCTTATCAAAATACCTACAAGGCAGAGCGATATTGTCTAACAGAACCAGTTTTAACGTGACTGCAGGAGTACCACAGGGCTCCATACTTGGCCCCCTGCTATGGAACATAATATACGACGACCTGCTGCGGCTAAGTGACCGTTCTTCCGGCTTAATCTCCTAGCGTATGCCGGCAATCTCATCCTCACCTTCCAGGCGCGGACCCCGGTTTAGTTACAGAGCCGTGTAAATGAAGCACTTGCCGGGAGATCGCAGTCGTCAACAAGGTAAGGCTTGTTGACGACTTTTACTTCACTTTACAGTTACTCCAATTCACCAATTGGAGTAACCCTAAACAGGGGTCTCCGCGGTGCCAAACATGTGCGGCGGGCGACAAATTGGCATTTAAGACAACCAATAACTTTGCACGGCTCATGCCCAACACTTACGGGCCTCATTAACTCAGACGTCGTATAATCATGTCCGCGGCCGTGTTTGTTGACCTGTAAGGAGCTTCGGCCTGGCCCACCGATACCCTTAAGTGCGCCACCAACAGGAACCGCCTGCGTCGGGTCCAGAGGGTTGGAGCCCTCAAGAGAATTGTGGCGTAGCGAACGGTTAGCCTAAAGACGGCCTTCGTTTTTGCTGGAACGATTCTTTGGGACCGGAAGGCAGACGAGCGCCGCCTATGGTGCAATCCCCAACGCAAGCGTCGGTCATGCGTCGACACCTCCGGCCGAGCGCTTCGGTCATGCGGATTCCCCTGCTTTATAGAGCCCCAGGGCCTCTTCGCCGTCGATTATAAGTGCCCGGATGATATAACGCTTACCGCCTTCAGTAGGGCCAGTATATGTGACAGGGATACCACAATCACCGAATAAATAGCACCTTCAATGGTTGGTGGCGGGGCGATCTCGGTAGACAACGCTGGTAATCTAGCCGCGACGAGGAGGCTCACGAAATACGCTTTAGTAAAGAGGTGTTCGAAACCTTCGGCGCTCCAGGCAACTTCCCTCGCAAACTTCTCCACAAGCTCGGCAAGCAGCTGAACCTCGCAACCGGAGACAAGAGATTGCGTCTTTCTTGAGACAACGCCTTGAGCTCGAGGTCTAACGCGAAAACGCGGCGTCCGTGGCACCCTGCTGAAGCGGTCCCAACCCACTCTATACGAGTAATATACCCAGTGCACAGGCTTTCGAGAGAAAATTGTCGCTTCATTTGCAGCCTAATTAAAATGTACCCCCTTTTTTAGCATATAGGCAAAGCATCGCATATTAGGGCCTTTTTACTTATAGTGGCACCCATATCGATGGTGGTTGGGCCCAGCATAGTGCTATGCTATGGTGATAATACAGCTTTAAAGCATACTCTAATAAAGGTGTTCCAAGCAGCCCAAAAGAAGGTCGTCTTGCTGATGCAAAGCGTCCATACCCGTGTAAATTACGCCGATACAGGGGCTTTTTCAAAGAACCGAGTTCTTGCCTAACCCCGACTCTGCCTCAACCTTATCTATGCGTATATATATATATATATATATATATATATATATATCGATCACCAGTAATTCCAAAAAGCAAAATAACTTGTTTAGAGCTGTTGTATAGCAAGGCCATCTTCTCTTCCACACCTTTGCGACGTCATTTCGGTCATTTGCGATGGCATTTTTCCCTTTTTCATTTTCAGCCCTTCTGGATCACTCAGATTTTCGGAAATTGTTTCCGGCTCTTGTCTTGTTTCCGGCTTTTTCTACTAGTACCTCAAAGCATTTGGCGGCCATTGCCATTAACGCTGCAACCTGTAGAACGCCTCTCTGGCCACTTTCATAACGGCAGTTCTGACTGCCTTCCCCTCCACGGCTAAGACGCTCCACGGCTAAGCCGCCGTCTTTGGCTGACTCAGCACCCGCGTTCTCCTTGCGAGAATCGTGCACCGTAACTTCTCCTCCGCATCTTTCTTACTACGACGCGTCATTCATCGCCCGCGCGATCAATTAGCCTTATTGGCCTCTCCTCTCTTTTTGGCTTTATTTTGCCTCAAGACATGTCTCGTAGACATGTGATCCCTAGTCAAATGAATGCAGACAGGGTAAGCCGCTTTTATTCTAGTATGTCTCTGGTCAGCCAAACAGCTTTTTTGCCATCTTAAAGGGCACATTCTCGATGCTGGCCGGTAGAACTGAAACTCCTTCAGACGCT
Source organism: Dermanyssus gallinae (assembly GCA_003439945.1). Taxonomy (NCBI): domain Eukaryota; kingdom Metazoa; phylum Arthropoda; class Arachnida; order Mesostigmata; family Dermanyssidae; genus Dermanyssus; species Dermanyssus gallinae. Next base: position 1,811,635 of record QVRM01006574.1, on the reverse strand, counting down.
TGCCGTTAATGAATACCTCCGGGTATCTGCGAGTCCGGAGTGACTAGACGACGGAGTCATGACTCACCATGTCGAACTCCTTACGGAGGTCGATTGAGGCGAGTCTGAGCTCACGTGCCGCAGACTTGGCATCGTTAAGGATGCCATCCAGAACCGCAGGATTCTCGAAGGTACCATTATAGAGAAGAAAGGCTCGCTGAATTGCATTTATATTTCATATTTATTCACTCAGGTTGAGTAGCGATTATAATCACAAATACATCTCTTTAACAACTATAAGGACAGTGAGTCAAGACTATCACCGGGTGATCTGCATATGTATGGATACACACACATACACATATATACACACATATATAAACATATACATACGCATATATATATAAGCTACAAGGCCCCACAATGACGAGCTAATTCATTTAAAGATTGCACAAGATTGCATTTTGCGGCATGGTATCTTCGGCAGTGTTCACCGCAGCGGCGGCATACACAAGTCTCACATGGTTCATGGAATTCAGCACGTTGACATAAAATGTGATGAAAGCCGTGTACTGCAAATCGTGTTATCACGTGCCTGTTGCTACGCTCTGGCCCCTTCCACTCCGCATTTCTCATCGCTCCGGTACTGAAAAATTCCGGGTCGAGCTCAGAAAATTTCGCCTCCCATTTTCTAATGCAGTCGATGAAGGCTGTGGTTTGCGGGAGGTTATAACGGCGCGTTAGGTCTTCTATAAAAAGTGGACAGTCTGCTAATAAGAAGACGAGGCGGATGCGCGTTGACGTATGAAGTCCCAGAGTCCGTTTCAGGAAAGCTGCTTTTATCTGATTCAGCTGGTCGAGGTTTCTGGCAGTCAGCTGCGCCCATATTAACTCCACTCCATATGAAGCCACGGGGGCGATCTTCAGGCCGAAGAGGCGAATGGCTGTGACGAGGGACAGGCGGTGCGGGCTCCTGATGGAAGATGGTACCCTCTCCCGACCAGGGCAGTCTCTGTACGCGGTATTCGTCGACTTCAAAGCCGCCGTTGACTCCGCTCCACGTGATCGTGTGCTCAACATTCTGGCAGAAGTCGGCGTTCCCTCGAAGATGCTGAACCTCATAAGAGAGATCTTACAGGAAAACCGGGTGACAATCGACGATGGAGTGTCGGAACTGCCGGCGTTTTCGCAAACAACCGGGTTTGCCCAGAGGGACAATCTGAGTCCACTTCTCTTTTCTGCCCTCTTGAAGGACCTCCCAAAACGAATTCGGGGGTGTAGAGATCTTGTTAAGGTTTTATTATACGCAGACGATTTGGCTCGCTGAATTGGGAGAAGCTTAATTGAGTTCCGGAGGAGAATTTTGTTAAGCGCTCGTTGTAAGTATGAGCTAATAGATAGGGGTCGCAGATAGCTTGGGGATGTGGCATTGTTTATTTTAGGGATGAACGCTAAGCGAGCAGTTTCATGGCCTGTGGAAATATCACTAATGAATAGTATGTTATGAAGACAACAGACTGCTTAACGGGAGTTTACGGAGGGACGAAAGACAAATCCCGTCCAAGCCTAGTGCTTTAGCAGGTCCGCGGAGAGCTACGTGGGTTTCCTTTAGGGAGATTGGAAGGAAAACCTCGAAGAGATCAGAGTTAGGAGTGTATACGGGTCTAGGGAGTGGTTCAGGGGGTGGTTGTGTACTCGTGTTGACCCAGTGTTCTACAACTTTGGTGGTCTGCAGGTTGTGTTTGCTGTCCAGCACCTCATGAGCGCATTTGGATCGGTTTTGGCTAAAAAGTTTTTAAGTGGTTGCGTAGTCTTGACATCGCTCTTGGCTTTTAGATACTCGCGCTTCGGTGGAGGGTGTTTCTCTAAAGACACGACGTCGGACAGTGTGTGTAAAATGTTTGTTTAGAAAGTCGTTTAAGGCGATAGTGCGGTCCTCACCTGAGCAAATTATATTTGACAGATGAGTAAAGTCTGTTGAAATTATGTTGCGTTTGGGAAATGTGTTTGTGAGGGCTTGTATGTTTTATATGTCGAACCCGGTGGCGTGGTGGCATGCGTCCGCGTCTCGCGACCGGAGGAGACACATAGGTGCGCGGGTTCGAGCTCCACCGTTGCACATTTGTTTTTATGGGGGTCCATCTATGAAGCAATGCGAAAAGCAGTCCCATAGACGTTAAATCTTGGCTGAGAGTCAGGCCCGAAAAAAAATGTTTTGTATGTTTTATATAATAATATATTTTTGGGAGGGATTATAGGTGCTACCTGATTCAGAGTATCGAGGAAGACTAGGCCCAGAAAGCTCAGATCCGTCAGGGTTGGAATCCAGGTGACACCTCTTTTTACGGAGGTCCTCTACCAGATACTTATGCGCCTGAGAATCACGTTGACGCATATATATATATATATATATATATATATATATATTCCACACCTTGACGACACCATTTTGGTCGTTTGCAATGGCATATTTCTCTTTTTGATCTTCACCCCTTCTGGATCCCTTTTGATTTTCAGGAATTGTTTTCGACTGTCTTTTCCTATTTGTACCTTCAACCATTAGGGGGCATTGCCATTAACGCAGCAACCTGTAGAACGCCTCTCTAGCCACTTTCATAACGGCAGTTCTGGCTGCCTTCCCCTCCACGGCTAAGACGCTTTGCCAGCCGCCGTTTTGGGCTGATTCAGTAGCTGCGTTCTACCAAACGAGAATCGTGCACCATCACATCTCCTCCACACCTTTCTCACCACGACGCCTCATTCATCGCCCACGCGATCCATTAGCCGTATTGGCCTCTCCTCTTTTTTTGGCTTCATTTTGCGTCAAGACACGTCTCGAATCCAATGAATGCAGAAAGGGCGAGCCGCTTTTATTCTAGTATGTCTCTGGTCAGTCAAACAGCTTTTTGACATCTTCAAGGGCACATTTTCGATGCTGGCCGATAGAGCTGAAACTCCTTCAGCTTCCTATGACTAAAAATAGTTCTATACTGGATGGATAATAGCTGCAGCGTTATGCGCCCTTGATATAAAAGGGTGATATGTGTACACACACCTATCAAGCGAATAAATAAATCAATCAATCAATCATACGTGCGGCAATGCGTCTTGTTTAGTCCTTCTTCCACTTGCGTATAGGGTCTTTTCCGGGCTTGCGGTGGACATATCTTATGTAGCGCACAACAAAGCACAACATAAGACAATGTCCGCAGAAAGTTGCAAGAAGTAAAATGCGAATTACAAGCGCGCTGGCTTTAGGTATTGCATGCTTTCCGATCTGAAATAAGAATCAGAAAGGTATATAGCCAGGGGGACGGTAGAACGAACACAATTCAATTTACGCAGTGAGCCCGGTAGTTGCTTGCTGACTACGTGGTGAACGGACGTGTCGCTCTGCGACTTGATGAATTAAGACGATAACTAGCGATTTAAAGGGCACCGCAGTGAATTTGCGGCGACTTGGTGAACTCTGTGAACTATGCGCAGGGCGGTGCCACCGGTGCGTCCTCCGACCGGCAGAGACGATTTAAGTCTGCATTTTGGCCATTAGGTGGCGCTTCAGTCGGTGAGAGCCCTCGCCCAATGGGTGGTGGCTTTCCGGCCTCCTGCGATTAGCATTGAGGCTGAAACGCCAATGTGCGGTACAACAATACCCGTTGAGCCAGACGCCGCGGAACGGGGACACAGTTGTAGAAAAGAGAGAAGTATGGTGACGAAGTGTAGAAGAATAAATATAGGGGGAGGAGAAACAGGGTACAGAAGCAGGTGGCGGAGAGCCATCTAACTTCGGTTCTCAAATCGCTTCCCCTTGAGAGACGTGGTGGATTGACGGTTTCTGCAACGCGGACGCCAACGCAGCTGAATGGGAGTAAATGAACGGGAGAGACAGAGGCGGTCCGGGGAATAATGAAAAAAAGCCAACCGAGGAGAGCTTTGGAGGGAGTGTTCATGCACACCCCCAGTCCAGAGGATGACGGAGGGGAGGATGTGGATGCGGGAGCAGACAAGGCAAGAGGAAACAAGGGAGAATGAGGAACGAAAGCGAGAAGAACATGGAAGAGACGCCGGAAACAGACCCCAAAGCGAAAGCGAATAACTGGAACACATAGAAAGACGCGAATGACGATGAGGGCAATGATAATGATGGGAGCTTAGAGGATATCGGGCCGTGGCTAGAATATCTCCAGTGGGGCCAGGACCGTGTCTGCAGATGGTTATTCAGTTAATCGTGCGCTATTCGCGCACCCATATCTTCATCAAAGACGTAGGCTCCAGGCAACATTAAACGAAGGCCTTATAAAGAGCTAAGGCAGAGCTAGCTAAAGTGAACAGGGTGATCGAGCTGCACGGAAACCCACTGTGTTCAAAATGCAATCAGAAGCTCGATAAGGAGCAGATAGAGTCGAGAAAGGCCAAGGCGATTGTAGCGATCGACATGGCCTTGAAGGCGGCAATCCGAAGCAACGACTTAGAAGAGATGGCACGCGTAGTGCTGAAGTAATGGCAGTAAAGGTGCTTTAAAGGGTGCAGCAAACTCATTGCGGGATTAACAGCCTTCGAGAGGCGCGACGACTTATTCTGATGAAGAGGTCGGAGAGAGAGACAAAGAACACATCGAACAGGTGTTTCCCCAAACTTTTGGTGCGGCAGCGTTGGCCGACGTTAAGCCAGGGAAGGTGCCGGCACTTGGATGCAAAAACGACTTTAGAGTTGTCGGCGACGAGGAAGAGAAGACGGAAGGAAACCCCCCGAATCCCTCGGAGGCGTCACGACCTAGTGCTTCGAATGGTTCCCTAGGGGAGCCCTCGGCCGACTTGATTCGGCTTTTTGGTGGACTTCTGCGTACCCTCAATGTAGATAGGCGGGAGAAGGCGCCAGCTGTGGCTGTGACTAAGGAACTGGGCGATTACACGATTCCCCAGATCTTATATGCGTTCTACCGGGCACTCGACTCAAATTGATTGCTAGAAGAGTGCCCAGGAACCGAAGCACACTAAGAGAGGCGAATACCTCAGACCAGACGTGGGCAACCCATACAAGAGTCCAGGTAAGGAAGATTGAGAGTAAAACTGCTGCAAAAACAATCATGAGCGTGCGAAAAAATGCAGATCGCAGTGCGGCGGGCGTGACAATGGCCGCGCAAGAAGGACTAGCTACCAGAGGTGAAAATGCCCTCATGAGGGTGACCGGGACGAACGAATTAACAGGACCCTTTGCTGAAGCGCTATCATTGCGATCGGTTAACACAAAGGTTAATTGCCGAGGTACTGGGGGATTGCCAATAACGATTGTGCTGCAAAACGTTGATCCGTCTAAAGACAAAAACAGCATCGAAAAAATACATACATATTGTTTATTTCGCAACACGTTTGCATTTCAAGATGGTACATAATTTCAATACAGTCATCATTATTATATACAATTTTAACACTTCAGCGACCGTTCCACCGGACAAGAAAGTACAAAGACCGCCGATGCAACTGGCAGCTCGCTGCGTGGTATTTAGCGCATATCTGCGAGCAGAACCGGCAACGACATGGATCGCCAACTTAGTGAAATCCTCGAAAGCATTGAAAAAATGAATAGAAGAAAGCATGCCGGCAGACATGTGCATGCGCGCGAAAGACCCGGTCTGGCAAGACAGACTGTTATTGTATAACAGTCTATTATATAACGTGTACAAAGGCTGGTCCGGCCCACCCGAACGGCCGAGGTGACGGACGGCACCGGTCCGTTTACTGGTGGAACGATGAGATTGGGAAATCGGGAAGGCGATGCCAAGACTAATACAAGGCGCACAAAGCGTATACTAGGTAACGCAGCTGGCGGAGTAGAAAGAGTAACCGAGGGGACACGGCACAAGCGTGGGAACAGCTGATAGAAGACGTGTAGAGAGAGACGTGTGGGGGTCACCGTACCGAATCGTTATGGCCAAGCTCCGATCGCTTTTTCCAAGTCTCTCCCTGGATGTTCTAAAGGATTAGATCCATAGCTTGTTCCCGGTTTACCCGTGAAGAGGCAACGGGAAGGAGCCCCTGGCTGCTGAGGATAATCTTCCCGAAATAACGTTGGAGAAGGTTAAACAAGCACGATAACGGTTGGGACCCGGTAAAGCACCCAAGCCGGATGGAGTATCCCCAGAAGCAGCGTGGCTGCTAGTGAAGCGATGGCCGGTGCTGCTCCAAGCACTGATGACGCGTCTTCTAAGGAAAGAGCGATTTCGGCGGGTGTGGAAAAGCGCTAACCTGGCTCTGATCTCTATACCATGAGAAGGGAATGTTTCAACAGGTAGTTTTGCTTTCCGGTCCCTATGTATCCTTGACACGTAGCCAAGATATTGAAAAATTGTTATCATTAAGAGGCTCAACGCCGAGATTAAACTCAGAGGGGCATCCTGTCAAACGCCCAGTACGGTTTCTGTAACGGAAAGTTCATGCTTGGCGCTCTAACACAGGTTTTGAAACGGGCGGCCGAGCAATTAGCAAAGACCACGAAAAAAATGACTTTGTTGTGCTCGTCCTTCTAGATATCAAGAATGCCTCCAATTTAATGAGCTGGAAGGTAGTCATGTATGCCTTGAGGCGCAAGAACATCTCGCTATATTTTCACCGGATGATTTCTTTTTTTTTTTTTTTTTTTTTTTTTTAGTTTTTTCCGTAAGGCAATTGCCCGTGTACGGATTTTTTCATGTCATGGCTAAGTTTACTCCACTCCGGCATTTACCTTGTTTAAATTGGAAACCATGCAAACCAATTTAAGAGTGGCCGGTCTGGGGTTCGAACCCAGTCCTTCCGAATGCAAGGCAAAGGCTTTGCCACTAAGCCACCTTGCTCGGTCTTACCTATCGAAAACAAGACTGTCGGCCGGTAGCCAGGTGTATGAGATCTCTGTGAAGGTTCCTCAAAGGTTGGTCCTCCCGATTCTGTGGAACCTAGCTTATGACGGGATCCTTGAACTGCCGGGCTTACTGGCGGGTATCGAGATCGTAGCCTATACCCATGCATTGGCGGTGGTTATGAAACTTCGGTCCTGGAGTATGCCACTAATGAAGCCCTGGAGCAGATGGCAAAATGGATGGAAGACCATTTTTTAAGGCCGGCCCCGCACAAGACGGACGCACTGTACCTCAAAGGTAAGAAGAAAACCAGGCACATCCGTTTGCGACTGAGCGGTCATTCCGTCAAGCTTGCTCGGTCAGCAAAGTACCTCGGAGTGATGCTTGACAAGGGTCTCAATAAATCGGCGCATATCCAGCATGTGGTTGGCAAAGCCCACCAGGTCGCGGCCAGACTGGCGCGGCTAATGCCCAGAGTCGGTGGCTGCACAGAAGGCAATCGGCGCCTACTCGCCAGAGTAGCGAAGTCGATAGCACTATACGCGGCTGCAGTATGGGCAGATCTGACGCTGAGGACACAAAGAAACAAGAGAGCGCTTCGATCGTCATAGCGGCCGGTAGACATTCGTGTCTGCCGGGCTTTCGGCACAGTGTCAACCGCGGCCCGCCTGACTCTGTCCAAGATGCTGCCATGGGATCTGCCGGCAAGTGAGTGGGCTGAAAGGCCGAACGACGGCGATCCAGACTTAACAACGGCTAGATCAAGGACCGTCGACCGGTGGCATGAAGAGTGGGCCACGGTGCAGCCGGGAGACCCTCAGAGGCCACCCGCAAGGAGCTGGACCAGAGGCCTCATCCTGGACCTGAAGGCATGGTACGACTGCAACCACGGTGAGTTGCTCGATGGTGCGACACAGGTGCTGACCGCGCACGGCCAGTTAAGGCCAAGCGTACATGGTAAAGATTATCAAGGCGAATGTCGACATCTGCGCGGTGGTCAACCTGCGAGATACTATAGTCATATTCACACCATACTCATTCGACACATTTTATATAACGTACATAGTTATCTTTTTTTTGGAAACTTTGATCACTAATTATATCTAGACGCGTTGTTTGTATGTACAATAGTATATGTGTCCCTGCTTTTTAGTTCACTTACTCTGCAGCTTTTGAACTTCATGTGATCTTTTAATTTGTCCGGCCGACGACCGGATTGCGTCAAGAATGGGCCGGTCGCTGGCCTATCTATCGTCTGAAATGAGTTTGCCCGCTATAAGGTCACCTTTAGCAAGAGGGGGACCATGTTTAGAATTATATGATGCATCTGTGGAGCATAAATTAGTAAAAACTGTTAATTTTAACCAAGAACATACAATCTTCTGATTGCTTTAAAACCACTCTTACACTATAAAAAGTTCGGGTCCATTAAGTGAAAGCCGTTTGAACTTACCACCAAGGTACTCACGTATGCCTGTCTATAGCGCCCTGGTCTTACACTATACAAAATAATTAAATGGCGCCTAAAATCCATGCTGACATTATCTGCTGACTTGGCAAATCGTATACGTATATACGCAAAATTGGCTCTTTTAAAATTGTTTCTATGATGATACAAGAAACTGAAACTTTGGTCAGGGACAATAACTGTCAATCTCGAATAGAAAGCCTGTTTGTAAATGAAGTTACCACTGATAATTAATAGAGCTTTAGCACCATATGCGGTGTGAACAAACTTATAGATATGGCAGCACTGTTGGGCTTGCTTATTTTCTCAGGCCTTTGTTGTTAGAGTAAGCCAGAATACAAATAAACGCTATCAAAGCATTTTTCAAGTTGCACGCGTGTCTCAAAAGTTATGTGTATTGTTATGAATCATCTGACTAGTTAAACACTAAGCATGCACAACTCACCTGTAGGGTCCTCGTCCACCCTTATAATGACGCAAAACCATATGATCATGATAATTGTAGCACACGCCCTATATTAGGTAGATTTTATTTATCGGTGTAATCCTGGTGCGGTGTAAACCCACGTAGCACTAGTCCACACTTTTCTAAAAGCTCGAGTTTCAAAAGGTCCGGGTGCTTTTGCTGCAAGCTTAACTGGTGTTCTATCATGGTGTGATTTAATAGCTAATTGAATAGCGCCCTAATTTAAGGTGTCTATGAGCCATTCGTCTCTAGATTTACCTGCACGCAATCGATCATATGGAGCCGTCCTTTTTTGTTTTATTAGGATAGCGCCGCCATGTTTTAAATAAGGCATTATTATAATTCTATAGACCAGTAGCAGACGAATAACGAGTGCATCATGAACACATTTACAATGCTATGTCTAAATGCTGTCCGTTTATATAATATGCATTTATTTCTTTCTTTTCGGTGTCTGAAATCAGTTGCGAAGAAAGGCTATTTTAAAATTAAAATAAACCTCCAAATCGTTTACGTTGATTAATTCACGAACACTCATCATGTAGCTATAACGACAGTGGTCATAAAGTAATATTTAAATGCGCCCTGCATTTTGGCCACTGCCATTTGCAGCCGTTTATAGGTTTAGCGCAACACGGCTGCACTTAGCATACGTATCGCTATGTCCTGTGCTGTTTTTACGGTCATGAGCGTCATTAACATTGAGAGCGAGTGCCCCCTAAGATCCCCGTCTAGATAAGGCCCTTGTGCACACCTAGTCTACAACTCCTGGAGCTTACCCAAGTTTCAGTTATTTATCTAGTGCTTTTTGTTTCTTCATAATTATCTGCATACTATTTAAAAAAGACAATGAACACAATGCAGTCAAGATTTTTAAATTATCTTCTTCATTAAGAACTTGCTACTCTGTAATTTTGTGTGCTTGAGGCTTTACAGATAGTGAAGTCAATCCTCACAATGAGGCCCATTTCAGAACTGGTCGTATGAAGATGGGCGAGCTTATATCTGGCTAGTCTTCTGTTGCAATTCACGTTATGATAATTCACCGTTATTTCCTGACTTCTTTGACTCATATATTTTAAACGCCACATTAAGAACTTCCGTGGATACCACTAGGGACAGTTTGCGTTCTTATGTGGAGTCGCTTAGCTCTTAGCTCGCTTAGCTCGCCAGAATTAGTGTAGCTCCCTAAGCACATCTGAAATCAGCTGTTAGAGAAGAAACTGAATAAGCTGTTGAGTAATCCAACTGCATTGCAGAATACAGTAGGTAGAAGGATTGACACATCTGAAAGTCGCTCATGCAGACTAGCAGCCCGCTGTAGATCGCAATCGAGAGGGCAACAATCTACAATTTCAAAGCAATCATCGCACTATGTACAATCGTAAAAACATGACTGCCAGCAGCAAGGAAAACAGAGACCGTAGAGAAGACGCCGTGATCAAAATCTTCAATGGACGTCTCAGAGAGTATGATGTGATAGAAACGCACCCACACCAACGGCCGAACAAAGCACGTCGACGGCAACCCTTGTAACGAATATGCAATAAAACTCAAATAAAACGTGAAGTGAATCCTGAACCCAAATATAGATCTTTAAGCGCCTGATCACTCGCCAAACCTGAAGCACTCGACTCTCTACATGCGTCTTACATACAAACAAGATTGATTTGCGTTTATTACTGAGACATGGCTAGCAGACATGATCAGGTTTGCTGAGTTGGCTGCCTGCGGAAGGTCGAAGTCTTCCGTAAGGGCCGTGTTGGTGGCATTGTACTGCTGCTGAATTCTAGGCTTTCCTGCGCAAAGGTCCACGTAAGCAAGACATCCTTCAAATTGATTGCGGCGGATTTATTACTGGCCGACAATAGAGTCCGACTTGTCTGTACATGTCTCAGTCCGACCGGCTCGCATCTCGAGCAGACGACAAGAATGGAGAATCTGATGGCTGACGTAGCGGAGGTCGTACCTGGCGACATAAGTATTGTTCTCTCCTGTAATCGGAATCAACCTAACATAAAGTGGTCTGGCTAGTGTACTACATCATCATCATCACGACATGCTGGAGAATTGACTAACGGTACACTCTCAACTAAGGAAAGATTTCTTCAGTTCTGTTGTGAATCTGGCCTGAAGCAACTCGCTACGACACCCACCCACGGACAGAACTTACTGCGCATTGTCCTGGCTAAGGATGACTCAGTTGATAACACTACTGTATCAGTTCCGTCATAGCCACCGATCATCAAATGAGCACATGCCGTGCGGTTCAATTATCTCTGACGCCTGTGGTGTCCGGAGGGACTATGACAAAGGTGATAGCGAAGGCACGCTCACTAATTTGGCGGTGACAGACTGAACTATTTTCTTCTCACCCTGCCCTAAGGCGGACGACATGTGCAATAAGTTTACGATATACATGTTCGTCTTGCTTGAACTCTTTGCGCCGTTGCCTCCGAGGACGTCAGATACTGGCTAAACTCTGACATTGAACGAGTCAGGCGTTAACTGAATAACGCCACTCGGGAAAATAGACCAACGCTGCAGGAGAAACTGAAGGAAATGCTGCATAGGAAACGAATTATGGAAGAAAGCAGTGTTGCGCAGTCAACTGCTTCCTAATATCCCCAAGTGCGTGCAGAAACGTATGAGGATCAAGAAAAATCCTTCCTCGCTTGGGAGACCCAATGGCACAATCGTCAAACTGACGACCACCTATATCAACGCCAACTTGCGATAATGTGAAAGTTCTCAACGACGTCGACGTCTTTCCTAAAAACCTCTTAAAGCATCTCCGCGGGCTTGCCAACGAACGGAGCGCAACCCCTTTACGGCATTCCGGCTTTCGTCTATAACACGTTCTTCAAATATGTTCTCACGATATGATACCTGTGTAAAATTTGGGTCACTCTAGTGATGAAAGGAGGGAATACTAGCCGGCATTCATAAAAAGTTTTTTTTAAGGTGTTGCGTACTGCTGTAACATCAGCGAACGCGGTGTTGAATGCGACAATATTGTTAAATTGCTAGATATAATTGGCATACAGCACATTTACTCACACATGTAAGCGGCCCGAGCGAGTAATGAGATTCTTAAGACAAATTGGACATCGTATCGGTCTTCTTAGGTTACGAGTCATTCTGAATGGACTCCGATCAACTGTACCTGTACTTGTGTTTTTGCACGCAGAATGCATCGCCCCTTAGCCACTGGCAAGTGGACCAGCATGCTCGGTGAGAATCCAGTTTAGCACTTGTCTCTCAAAACGCCAGCGGGCTACTTGGCAATACTTAAGACGATCTCAGCGAGCAAATAAGTTAGTGGCTCTATTTTGATAAGATTGTGCGTGTATAGTCAAAAGAAAGGATGCATCGTGTAGACAGCAATGTCACAAGCGGTATTCGATGCTTCAGTCGTCCGGCTATTTATGTGTGTAGTTAGTAACAAAAAAATACATCCCTCATACCGCGTGGCCTGGGATTAGAAAGCCGACGCGTTCGTGTTTCGCCCAGAGTCGTAGCTGCTTTCAAGGCTTCTATGGACAACATTCACCTGGCAAGGATAGCCCTATAGGCGGTAAAATTACCAATTAAATAGCTTTATAAACCGATAGTTGGTTTACAATATCGCGCGTACAGAGAAAGCACACAATTACATATACGTAAATTCATCACGGTTCTAGAAGTCGAGTCAACGGAACTGCTCTATCGCATTGTTGAAGGTGATTTAAGTTTGGTTAATAAAGCCATTCCATTGGTGAAATTACACTACGCTAACGAGCCTTTCGAGCCAATAGTGTTGGCTAATAGTGTTGGGCGCCTATAAGGGCGGAGTCGGGCATATACACACCGAAGCTGTAGACGCCTAATATAAAAGAAAATTAATTGATCACTTGCAAGCTTGGCAACTGATGAGGTCCTTGCTCTGGGGCTGCGTCGGCTGTTTCAGGGATTCAGCTAAGTTTGCAGAAGCTGAATAGGTGGTACCGCTGTCTTGAATAGATATTTTGAGATGTCTTGCTGGTTGAGCTTCCAAGGTCCGACCTTTATCCGCACACACAGGAGCATGTAGGGTACGGATGATGCGATCCACTGAGTAATCTGCCTCGAAGGGGTCGATCGGCATGCGTGATGGCGGTTTGCCGCTTTATCACTCAACATGGCGTACGTATGGGGTTACGGTTTTTTCCACAAAAAAAAGCGCAAATGCAATTGGATTTCATTGTCCCGCGACCCCTTGGTAGAAGAGACTCGTGAGAGAAATGTGGCACTGACAAAAGTGTACCTGCAGAAAATCCTTGAGATTCAGAGTTTGTGCCGCCTGAACCCAACGCAAACCCTAAATCTAAGCATGCTTTGCGACTAACAGATATCGAGTCGCCAAACCGGACTTCTATATAAGTGCGAGACGGTACGCTTCTACGGTACGCACTCCAATAATTGAGAGCCCGCTGACATTGGAATACAGCATACTGTAGAATACTATGAATCTTCCTTTTGAAGTTGGAGAAGTAAGTCGGAGTCCGGTCATTGGGCTTTGTCTGCTATTTGAGGGCAATTATGGCCATGACAGACACGAGACACAAACGTATGTCTATATAGCGCCCGAAAAATGTTCTGCAAACATGTTGTAAAACAGATAGACAGTACGTGTTCGACTAGACCCACCCACCGAAGCAATTCGACGTCAGGAGGGGTTAAAAAACGCGTAATGCAATCCATGTGCTTCAGTCAGAGTTAGAGCGAGCTGTAGCAAGACCCTAAGGCCATTTGTACCCAGCATATATGGACTACGTCAGAGCATTCGGTCCTTTCGATATATAGATAGTGGTGGCTCTCTTCTGAGCGTTATTTCGAGCTTTTTTGATAAGGACTTCACTTCTCCGGCAGATGTGTCTTTTTTGTCTTAAATGCTTTGGCTCCATTATGCTGGGAGGACCTTCATTGCACATATCGTCGAGCAGTGGCATAGTCCTAGTCTCTTATTGTAAAGAAATAGGCGACTTTCGGCATTTCGCCGTCCCGATGACAGTGGCACTCTGCCGCCTTCAGATTGCTCCAGGATTAGTGTGTGGTCGTGACATAATGTGGGGGCACCTTACTTGGGATTGCTTTGGTTTACTTACAAGGAATTTCACGATGTGCATGATGCGAGTGCATTGCCTGCCAATGCGGGTAAGGGGCCAAAAGGAACTTCACGATGTGCATAATGCGAGTGCTTTGCCTGCCAATGCGGGTAAAGGGCCGCTTTGTATACTTTTTTTAGGGAGCCAATTGGAAAATGCAGTTGCACACACGAACACCGCGGCAGGGAGGCTCCCTGCAAGCGTGGCCCGGTAGTGTGGAACTTCAACCTATAACTCCTGTGCCCTTCACCCCGTCTGACTGGGAACCATTTGCGCAAAACATCAAACAAACAAGGGGCGAGTCTACTGCTCCTGACGGGTATGGTCCTCAGGAGCTAGAGAAGACGTAAACGAGCTAGAAGGGCAGCTCTTGCCTTTTCCTGCAATATATGAAGTATGTATATATATATATATATATATATATATATATACACAAGCTTGTGACATTTCGTTCCAGTAAGATGCTTATTCTGTAATTTTCTTGATGATGTCAAGTAGGTTAAAAGCTGTATTGTTTCTTAGAAGTTCCATTAGACTTCCGCGCTGCTCCGTCCATGCTGGACATCTCAGCACGGTGTGTTCTTGTGTCGTTGAGTCCCTCGCCGCAGAGGACGCTCGTGGAGTTAGGGACCTTCTCGGTCCTGAACAGGTAAGACTGGAAGTCGCTGTGACCTGTAATGATCTGGGTTGTGTAAAAACAACTTCCCCCCTCGGCCGTTTGAGCCAGCCTCAGATGGCTGGTATTAGGGTACAGCGGCTAGCGCCTGGAGTACCCTGCTGTAGGCCGTTCCACTCCTCTTACGAGAGGTCGATTGTGCGCTAACGTCTCTCGTCTTTTTCAAGGTCCGAATTTTCCCATTAGCGGCGGCGCTCGGCAGCCTTCAGGTCCCAAGGAACTTTTCCGGCAAGGGAGACATCTGCCGCAGCGCTAACCATCCTATACGCTGCGACTACCCTAAGAGCTTTGACCCTCTAAGCTCAGCGCAGGCAAGTTTTGTTTGCGGCGTATTTTTGAGTGTCGGTGTGCCAGACCGGAGCTCCGTACAGGGCAACCGACTTGGCCGCAAAGAAAATGATTTGCCTTCTTAGCTGCCATGGACCACATGTATTGGGCATGAGACATGCAAAATCATTGGCTGTCTTCGTTGCTTTTTCCGTCAACCGCCGCACGTGTTTAGTACCCCGGAGACTCCTGTCAAGGATAACCCTGAGGTACCTTACGTTGTTGGCGAGTGCGATCTCCTGGTCTTCTAGGCGGAGGTAAAGGGCGGGGCAATATTTCCGACCCACTCACTAAGAGCATTGCCTCGTAAGGGGCGAGAGCAAGCCGCGCCGCTTGCATCCAGCGGGCGGCGTCGGCAAGTGTCTCTTTGCAGTCATGTTTAAAACGGAGCCATGGAACTAGATCGTTCTGTCATGTAGATACTCAGTCATAAGCTTTCGTAGGTAAAAGGGAACCTTTTTCTAGTAGAGAGTATTTAAGATGACTCTCCACGGTAGGCTGATAACAGCGGTCTTGACATCTAATAAAATCGCAAGGAGCAAATCCCGTCTTCTAGGCGGAGACTCGCGGAGAAGTTCAACCTGCGTCTGAATCTGTTTTATGGTGCCGATGGTTGAACGGCCTTTGCGGAAGCCGTGCTGGGCGTCGGACAGCAGGTCGCTTCCCCCCCCCCCCCCTGCGAAATCCCCGAGGCGTGCCTCCACGATGGACTCGAATGCCTTAGCCAGGGAGCTGAGCAGACAGATCGGGCTGTGAGATCCAGGGCTCTTGGGCATGAAGACTAGATCTGCTTCCTTCTATACGGCAGGTATTAAGCCTATCCGGCATATTTCACTCACCGTAGCGGCCACCGCTTTCGGATATTCCGTCATACGTAGCTTAACCGCAAAGGCCTTTTCTTCTTTGAGGCGTGCCGCCGCGTCGCACATCTTTTGCGGAGTGACTTCCGAAAGGTCTTGTTCATCCGTCCCTAGGATCTTCAGATAGGGGACGCGGTCAAAAGAGGGGTGTCAGGGAAGGAGCATTGCTATTGCTTCCTGTGCCTCTTCTGGCGTAAGGTAAACCCTCCGCTTAAAGGGCTCTCTGGCGTCTCGTAGGCGGTCGCAGCGTTGAAAGGGGTGGCTTCAAGCTGGTCGTCACGTGATATGGGATGGGATAGTAGTCACTTAGTGATTCTTTGTGATGTCGCACGTTCTAGCTTAAGATCCGGTGAGCTTTTGTTCGGCGCGTGATAGTCAGATCTAGGCAAGAGGTACGCCCAACCCTGTGTAAGATGGGGGCACCCGTGTTATGAATAACCAGGTCCATGACCGGTCCAGATCTATGGTCGGAACCCTTCAGCATCCACCGCAACACTGGGGTGGTCTCCTGGAGTGGATCGAACCGCTGCGGAGCAGGACATTGGTCTCGGAACGGAGAACGCGGGCGCGAGTGCATAATGTTAGGCTGTGCATCTGTTGTTGAGACAATTCGACTGAGGCTGAATAGGTTTTAGTACCACTCGAAAGCTTCCTCTCTAAATGGGAAAAAATTGAGCAAGGTTGACAAAAGGTTGGAAACGTGGACGCACTAGTTATACCTGCAAATAATCTTAACGAGTTAGAAGACCTTCCTCCTGAACCAAACGCAGAGCCCTTTTCAGTTGTCTTTTGAACGCCGGGCTAATATTTGCATTTAGTCAGAAAACAAATAATTGCTAGTAAGGAACAAATAAATGCAACTACTTTTAGAGTATTTTGTATTGTTTACTGTGTAGTAAATACATGCAGATGCTTGTGGTGAAAAGCAAACATTAGATACACAACCAGAAACCCGCGAAAAATGCAACGAAGCAATTGCAGGTTTTTGTTACTTGTTTATTACCAACCGCAACAGCTACCTTCCTTAAAGCAATATCAGGCAACAAATATGCTTTACCACAGCTGAACTCAAGGATTTCTCTTACAAGTTTAATAACTTTGTTTTTTAGTTATCCATGCCTATTTCAATGCCGTCGTTGATAGGCGCCTAAACAACTACCCAAACGAGGTATCGTCTAAGTCTAGCCTCACATATGCATGTTTTTATTATTCGCTTAAGATGTAAGGTGAGTTTCGACTACTGTAAAGCATAAAGCGAGCGATTTCGCATAGTTTTGTCGACTTTCAGACGGTAAAAGTATTGTACCGGGTTGCACAAACGGACACACACACAGCAAGCGTTCAGGACGCTCTCTGGCCTCTCTACCATCTCGACGAGTTAACAAACAACGTATCTACGTTCCTGACACCACGTAGATTCACAGCAAGCATTGTTGCGGGCGCGCGCGCCGTAGCCCACACGAGTTCACTAGACATAGTACCAATGAATTATAAGTGGTTTCCATGTACAAATGTTACATGTACGTACGAGCGCATATCTACAGTACCGTACACGCATCGATATGTACATAAATATACTTCCTATTAGTCGCCTTTTTTGATTCCGCCCGAGCTACGACTAGGACCACGGCTGGAACTTCTTGAAATTTTGCTTCCGCGCAAACGTACAGATCCGGACTGAGTCATCACACTCTTTTTGCCTTTCTCGGTTCGCTTGGTGGGGCCTCGTGAACGACTCGGCCCCTTTGAGGCTTTTGGCCGAAACGAACCCCTTGGACGTTTGCCGATAGAGAAGCGTTTCCCCTGTCGCTTGGCGGCCAACGACGGTGGCGGCGGAAGACGCTTACCGGGAGGAGGGCGGCTGTCGTCCAGTATTATCGGGCACTGACAGACCCCGGGCACGATTACGGCGCTGCCTGGACTTGCCGGAGGAAACGCCTCCGGATCAAAGTCCAGAACAGCTTTCGGACGCCGCTTGGCTTCTGTTACGGCGGGTTCTTTGAGCTCTTTACTCCGAGCACTCTTAGTCGACGAAACGGACGTAACTATTGGCTGTTGGCTTTCGTCTGATGTTACTTCTTTCTTCGAAACCTCTGGTTTGAATCTACTAGGACTTGACCGATCGTCAGGTTTCGATTTACTAGGACTTGAGCGCACTTCAGGTTTGGATTTGCTAGGACTTGAGCGCATTTCAGGTTTGGATTTGCTAGGACTTGAGCGCACTTCAGGTTTGGATTTGCTAGGACTTGAGCGCACTTCAGGTTTGGATTTGCTAGGACTTGAGCGCACTTCAGGTTTGGATTTGCTAGGACTTGAGCGCACTTCAGGTTTGGATTTGCTAGGACTTGAGCGCTCTTCAGGTTTGGATTTGCTAGGACTTGAGCGCTCTTCAGGTTTGGATTTGCTAGGACTTGAGCGCACTTCAGGTTTGGATTTGCTAGGACTTGAGCGCTCTTCAGGTTTGGATTTGCTAGGACTTGAGCGCACTTCAGGTTTGGATGTACTAGGACTTGAGCGCACTTCAGGTTTGGACTTACTAGGACTTGAGCGCGTTTCAGGTTTGGACGCACTTGGACTCGACCGCGTTTCAGGTTTGGATTTACTTGGACTTGACCGCGTTTCAGGTTGGAATTTACTTGGACTTGACCGCGTTTCAGGTTGGGATTTACTAGGACTTGACCGCAATTCAGGTTTGGATTTACTTGGACTTGACCGCACTTCAGGTTTGGGCGTGCTTGGACTTGACCGCGTTTCAGGTTGGGATTTACTTGGACTTGACCGCGTTTCAGGTTTGGATTACTTGGACTTGAACGCGTTTCAGGTTGGGATTTACTTGGACTTGATCGCACTTCAGGGACTTTTTCGGGCTCAGCATGTTTCTTTATCGGCTGACAATGAGGACATTCTCGCCAGTCACCGCGCGACTCATTCTCTGGCGACGTTTTGCCCGCCCCTTGTATACTGGTAGGACTCGGCGCAGGCGTAGACGCCGAGGACGAATTCTTCGTAGATTCTTTCGTATTCTCCGGTTCGGTCGAAGTCACTTTAGCTGCTGCTGCTGCCGCTGATGATGATGATGATGATGATAATGTTACTATTGGCTTTTCATCCTTGCAGCTTACAGCAGTCGGTGGCGCTAAGCCAGTGGTCTCAAGTTTAGGTTGCAAATTCGTTTCGACATCAGACTGCCCGTTATCTGCTATAGAACTTTTACCTTGGTGCGATGCTTGCTTTGCCTCGCTCAGCTGTGCTGCGGCCTGCATTCCTGCGAACGGGGCGTCCGAGCTTACAGTTTTCTTTTCTGGGGCAGTTTTGTGGCTGGGATCAGCCTGCGGCGCAAGCAGGGAGTCCCCTTTCGGTGTCGGCGTAATCGACGATATCATACTGTCATCGGGCAACTCTAGAGCTTTTGGTGGACTTGTCTGGTCAGGTGTGCGAATTTTTTTCGGTTCTGAATGGCTTGTTTTTACTCTGACGGGCTTTCGTTGCGTTCCAGTTTTGACTACTGGCATCTTCACCGCCACCGTCGGCGTGCATCCTTTGGCCGCCTTCAATTCTGCGGGTGCGGACTTGGCGATTGACGGACACTTTTTGGTACCTGCGTGCAAAATCGAACTCTTGCCTTTCTTTCCCATTGTCGATTCCTTCTGACACGGCGACGTGTCCAGCGGGACGCACGAGCGCAGCGTATCGAGACCATCCTCTAACCTGGCGTCTAACTTTGATGGAGTTTTATCTGGTTGAATCTCATCCGTCTTCACGATCTTCTTGCCAGTTTCACAAAGAGCTGACACATTTGACACATTAACCGAGATGGAGATTTTCGCCGAGTCGGTGTCCGCTTCGGCAAGGTTCTTTTGTGTCGGGGCCCCGCCTGTGGATTTATCCGGTAGATTGTCAGTCATCTCCGACAACTTTCGCGAGGCTTCGTCATCGTCGTCTTTTTCACCCTGCTTTGGTACACCCATCGGACGCGTGCCGGCGACAGCCCAGGAAGACCGTATCTTTTGTTCTAAGGAAATGCAAATTAACAGATTGTGACACTTAGATGAGAAACACGTACGCCTGCACCTATAATATTTCGTTTTAAGCTTGTACTTGTGTAGTATCCTATAGTAACTAGATATATTTTTACACCGAGCTGAAACCCCTTAGCGCGAGCCCCCTGAGCGGTAGCTGTTTCTTCCTCGCTACGCCCGTGTAAGACATGTCTTCGACAAGGTCATCTGGGAGAGGGGGTCAAACCAGTGAATGTCTAGGTTCTTTAGAAAAAGTTTTGACTGATAGGACACTACTATATACCACAAGTTTTTTTTTTATAACTTTTTAGCCAATATAAGTGGGTGCTCATACTGAACGTGAGTGGCGTTCTTCACAGAGGAATTCGACGTTTTTAATCAAGGAAGAAGCAAGAATTCTACCAGAGTAGGTTCGGATCTTACGTGTGGCAACGTCTCATCTCGTCTTTTAGAACCGAACGTTAGCTGCCCAAGCCACAACTGCTGATGTGTACATAAGCATATGTATGTGTATATGAGTATGTAAAGATAGAGACACTCGGGGGGCCTGGCCCTGAAACAGGGTCGCTCCTACAGAAGATCGGCAAACGAATCGAACAGGCTTTTGACTTTTTACTTCAGCGACTATCTCTGGCGGTTCAGCGCGGCAATGCGGCAGCAATTATGGGCACAATGAGGGATTGCCTCGACGACAAGCTCGACTGGTAGCACTCCTCACAAGCCCAGGTGTAGTTAGTTATTCACATTTCCATGTAACCATAACATTAAATAATAAACCCTAACTACTTTTAAAATGTTGCCTATTTATCTGTACAAAAATGCCCTAATGACGTTCGACAACAACCCCACCATCCAAACGTCCAGTCAGTCAGTAGTCAGGATTACAATACTCTCAACATTAGCTTTTGCGTGTTAACGTTATCAGTTACACCTGCTCGAAATTCGCCTGAGGTTTGGTCCAAATAGAGGCTTGCTAGAAAGCCAAATAGGCTTAGGCAATTAATTGTCCTATGTGCTAGTAAGATCTTACGCCTAATGCTAACAGACGTTTGCGTCAACTTACGGAAAGCTTCGTACGTTCTCAACGCTTCATAGTATACCGAGTTGCAATCTGATGTGAGATCGAGGATCTCCGAGCAAGGTGGCTTAGTGGCAAAGCCTTTGCCTTGCCTTCGGGAGGACTGGGTTCGAGACCCAGACCGGCCACTCTTAAATTGGTTTGCATGGTTTCCAATTTAGACAAGGTAAATGCCGGAGTGCAATAAACTTAGCCATGACATGAAAAATCCGTACACGGGCAATTACCTTACGGGAAAATAAAAAATAAAAATAAAGATGACGACGGACGGATACGTCAGACATGAGATGAGAAATGTGAAAGACACTCGAGAAGAATTCCTGGTTCATTTCTCCGCCAAGAGACGAACGGAAGAAGTTAGGTGATAGAAGGTAGTCAGCTCTGCTGAGGTTCCACCGTTTACCAACAACAAATAGCCTAGCCACGCGAAAATGCATGTTCGCCTGCCTCTTTTAAAATAACACACAAAAATGCAGCTAGACGTGTTTTCAGAGCAGGTAATTTTATTACGATTTAACCACTAGACAGAAAGCGAAGGACAATGGAGGGTTAAATGGGTGCAATAGTTCTAATCGTGTACTCGTTGTGAGATGTGTAGTCTCGATACCACCACAACCACTTCTTAAGGTATCTGTGCTCCTCGTGTCATTTTGTTCTAACGTCCAGGTCGATTAAAACCAACCTGGACGCTATTCGCTTTGTTAATTGAGAAACACACGAAAACCAATTTAAGAGCGGTCGGTCCTGGATTTGAACCGACAATCTTCCGAGACACCTCGTTTGGTTTGGCTTATCCTTAGCCAGCCAAAAAAAACGTCGAATATGCACATCTAGCAAAGATATCTCTCACAAATTTGTTATACAATACACTTGTCCAGAAAGCAGCATGGTCCTTTCCCATGAAAAATGTTCACGCACTTGAACTTGCACATAGTTCCTTGGTAACCGTCAGGCGAAGCAAAAAATGTCGAACGTCAGATTAATCGACTGCCAAACGGAATTGGACAGACATACCACACTATCGGCTTTTGAGAATAATAAGAACCGAATTTAAAGTAAGAGAAACACTAAACTGTAGATTCATTATGAATAAGCTTTAATTGCGCCAAACCTCAGCGGCCACAATTGTTTAAGTCGCGTAAAATTATTATTATCAAAAGAGTGCTATACGACCTGAAGAGCGCGTTCAAGGTCTTGGCAACGGAACCGTTAAAAAGTTTTTACTTTGAAAAATGCATTTTACGAAATATGCCCTATTAGTAACAACATAACTAAGGCCTAAACCTTTTTAATTCAGAGTCGCCAGGGCGACTACGACTGCGAAGGTTTGTACCGCTGTCGGGCCCATGTGACGATTCGTACAGTGGGAATCTTGATTCTAAACATTTGAGTGGATTTTGATCTCCAATATGGCCCAGTTGCAGTGAAAGGTCGTCTGCGTTCTACAACAACCGAGTGAAACGACCGATTGAATTTGTCGGTCAGCAGTGCTCAAACCTGCTCAAAACTTGGGTGTATCAGATCACACAGCAGGGTTTACAAAATTGGAAAGTGGAATTGCCTTGCGCTGATCGATGCGCAAAACCTGCACGATTAAGACAGTATCTCTAAAGCTCCACAAGTTGTCTGTTTAAACCATTGCAGTCCCAGGCACTCATTTTACGTTTCAACCGTGTTTCTCCTAAATATGCTTTACTGTATAGTGTGATTTCAAACTCGCGTGTGGTAGTTTAAGATTTTAGAAATGGAGAAGTTACTTCGAGAGTTGTTTACTGTATAGACATATAAGTTATATTTGAGTTTAGTTCCACTGCCACCGAACGCCATGATTGAAATGCTGTATTACTTAATGAATTCTTTTTTTAACTAGCCCATGCTTTTATCTAAAATATTTCCACCCTAATAGTTGTTTGAGTGTCCCATTTTTTGGAGACTAAGACGGTGTCTTCCGCGTATCCCAGACGCAAATACCGTATACCCTATGTCATGAAAAATCCAATGATGATGCAGAATATGTAGATTCCTATTGGTATAACTTATAGGACTAGATCGACACTGCCTTTAAAAGGCTTAAATCTAAAATTGACAAAAAGACGGCATTTCCCAATCAGAACAACATTTCTGGGTCTTCACTTGAGGATTCCACGTGAAAAAGCCTTTTGAGACTATCGGTATTTTGAGTCCTTACTCTACTTCAAGCTGATAGAATCGCTTTCCCAGGGCGGATGTTTGAACACTGTCTTGTCTGTAGGCATGACTAAATACATTTGTTTATCAGTTCACGGTTTTCCGACACCAATCGTCTAAGATACACGCCTTAGCATGTGCTTGCCGGATAAATCCCGCGTGGCCAATTTACGATTATCACTGGCCCTTAGGATATTATTAGGGGTATGAATAATTAACGCTTACAGGCCTAAGGAAACACCTACCGTCTCTATTGCTGTTTCCTTCATTGCGTTAAATGTAATTCTTAGCAAACGAGGTGTCTCCAAGAAAATCAATATTAAGCTGATTTTGGAAGGCTTCGCAGAGTGAGATCCTCAATCGATTGGATCCCAAAATCTTATGTAGTTAACTTTCTTTCAAACGCATTTCAAAAGATCCTCCCAATGGCTTGCTCGGGAATGTTATGAGCAAATTCTGCTATCAGCATCGAAACAAACTAAAACATTTAGGTATACCTGCGCAAAAAACATCGGTTCCTCACAGCTACAGAGATCCGGAATTTATTATTAAGCAGGAACAAAGGCTAGACATGGAAGTACGGAATCTCATTTCACTGCTCGTACAGCGCATAATGTGATTTGCAGTTACACAATTTTTGGAAATGTGTTTTGTGGGCATTTCCATGGAATGTTTGCCTTTATAAATACAGCTCCTCGGGAAATCTTAGTTGCAGTAGAACCTGATAAGGAATCTGAAAAGGCTCTAGTAGCTTCTCTAGAGGCACATATATGTTACAGCGAGGCCAAGCGAAAGGGAATAAAGCCTTCGGTCCCGACTAGTCCGAAATGAACACCTCATATACACACCTCATTCTCCTTCTCTTCAATAAACGCCTAGATAAGGGCTATGTTCCGGGAACATGGGGGGAATGCATACTTAAGGCCACCGCAACACGAAAAGGTGATCCTAGTGGTATCTGATCCTGGCGGGGATGCATCCTGGCGGAATACAACAATGATTGCATTTATAAGATTTTGGCACCAGTGCTCACAATACGCATTCGACATTCGTCTGTCGCAAAATAGTGCTCCGAAAAGCAGCATGGCTTCCCTAAAGGTTACGTGGGTTATAAAAGCTTGCACGAAATCATTATTCGAAGCCTGTAACGTCGTCATAATCACGGGAAAGGTTTCTACGGGGCTAATTTGTTGATCTGAACTCCCCTATGACACTGCTTCTCGTAATGCTGTGGTCCAGAAGCTCGCTAATGCAGGTGAGAATTCCAACACACAAACCCTGACTGCCAGTTTTTCAGAGCAAAGCCATATACCTCCGCAGACACCACTATAACCTAATCGACGTTTTGTGACGCGCTGTGAATCCCACCAAAAACTCTGCCAGAGAAAAGACTTCCACAATCCTGACGTCGGCGGTGTGTGCCGTTTATACGACCATATCGATACCTGTCGAAGAGGTTCCCTTGCGCCTTTAACTCGATGATATTCTATTACTTACGAACTTGTATTTCTTATATATATATATATATATATATATATATATAGACCCAAGCCTATGTGTGTCAAAGACGGCCCTGAGAGAAATACTTTGCAACACCTGAGCCCTACGTCTGGTTCCTGCAAAGGTGCCACCCCCGAACGGCTGCGCCAGAGTGAGAAACTCCACAAATAGATGGAAAACCTGCAGCTTGGCGCGATCGGGGAAACTAAGTTGCCGAAGCTGTGAAGCTTGCAGTCATATATTACCCTTTAACGTACACTGTACAAACTTAAATTTGGAAAGTCTTATTCAGCATTCACTTTTTGTGTGCGGCGGAAGTCTAGCATTAAGGACTTTAAAGTCCTTTTTTACATATCTGAAGAAAGTTTCTTAATAAGCGACATAACATTTCTGCTACGCCGCTACCACTTGTTGCTAAAACTGCACTAAGCCAAATTTCCTTAACAACATATTTGAGCAACACATACTACTGAAGCATTAAGCTGTCCTCTGAGATGTCTATCGTGGAGAACGTCACGATAATTTGCTACGCGAATTTATAAGCAAAGCGTCAACGTCAGGTAGGCTTTCCCGTAAAAGATCCTGGAGAAAAGAGGCTTTCGATTTCAGGTGTGCACTAGTTATTCGCGTGTACTCACTAAGGAGTAATGCGAGCAATCACCAACAGGGGACACGATCACCAACAATATTAGCTGTAGGACACGGTCACTAACAGGGGCCTATTAGTGATGTGATTCGCAGTTACACACAATTTCTGGATTTTTTATTATATTACTCATATATGATAACTCTATCCCCTACGACTACGAATTAGGCACGAATGACGAACGCGCCTTGCCGGTGTGACTTTCTTCAGTAGGCGTTTGCACACTGTTGCCCAGAGTGACGCCGCCAAATTGGTTATTTGCAACTTAACCTAGCAGGGGCCTTATTTATTTCGTTTTCGCACTGACGAAACAACGCGGTGGTTGTATACGAATAATTCTCTCACTCACCGAGTACGAATCTTGTTAGGTGCCCGCCATACCGTCGCAGATGAGGCGCGGCCAGCGTTTCGGGGGCGTTTGGCGCAAATAGCCGCTAAAAAAAGGCGAATCCGATTAGCGGCCAGTCTCTCGACAACACTAAACAGGCCGGCTGGCTAACGAACTTTCGAAAGACAGCCGAGAAGCACGAACGCTTCGTTTCTCTACGCCAAGTAGTCTTGCGTCAAGCTAGCTGTGGGCTACGCACGACTCCATTGCCTTCATATGATCTGAGTAAACAAACCACAAATAGTACAGCATTGTGGGCGCCCCTGCTACTGTAACAGAATTCTCGGAGTCTGACGCGTCAAAGTGCGGCCCTGCTTCTCTAATTAGAGAGCAAGACTGTGTACCGCATTCTCAGCCTGAAAACGCGCAGTCACCGCCTATCGTGTCAAGTCGATCCTGTCTTGAAGGTGTTTAACAACATAAGCGTGCTCTATTTGCAGACAGGCATTAGATATTTGGATTGATTGACATGGGCGCGTTTCGCCGTTCTCTAAACAAAGGCCTTCTTTGCTACGCCGGACACAGCCAGTCTGGACGGGATGGGGCTACGCCAGGAATAGTTCTCTTCTCAGATCACC
Source organism: Dermanyssus gallinae (assembly GCA_003439945.1). Lineage (NCBI taxonomy): Eukaryota > Metazoa > Arthropoda > Arachnida > Mesostigmata > Dermanyssidae > Dermanyssus > Dermanyssus gallinae. Next base: position 1,785,502 of record QVRM01006574.1, on the reverse strand, counting down.
CGATTGCGAACTAACGAAAAGAGCCCCAGAGTTACTCTCAAATGCTACTGACGCCGGCATACATCGGGTGATGGGGGGGACAACCAGTTTTTGTGGGTTCAATCCCACAATACCGGCCCACTAAGTCAAAAATTGGAATTCTACTTAAGAATAACAGCACGCGTGACAGCATATATAGTATAGCATATATAAACAGGGAAATTTACTACGGGAGAAAAACACAACAAATGATTGACTAGGGAAAGCGAGGTACCGCGTACAGTATGAATCAGGGAGGCAACTGGGGGGACAAAGTCTACAGGAGACGAAGAGACAACAGATTTCAAACAATAAGCACAGCAACCGCGGAATGCGAACGCAGATCAAATCAAGACAGCGGGGAGTGTTGCAACTGGAGGGGGCGTTGTATGTGATCCGAAGGTTGGCCATGGGCAACCTTGCAAATCTCAGAAAATCTTAAGCAGACACCAGAAAACAAATGTAGTCAATGCGGGAAAAGGCATGACTAATATTGAGCACGAAAAAGTCTACACTAAAGGAGTTAGTAAAGGGATATCGAGAATGAATACAGGCATAATCACAGCTAAAGAATAGTGTCGATAATGATGATTCGATAAATAGATGACCGATAACTATTACACCAATTACTTACCGTATTTTCATGCAAATGTTTAGGACCGGGCAAGATTTTTAAGAGCCGGGTACAAAATAGGAAAGAAGCAAACGGTGAAATTGGGGATTGGCAATGTGGGTTTAGGGAGGGATATAGGTAAGACGATCTTATTTTTTTATTTAATTAAATAGTTGAAATATCTAGAATGAGGGGACAAGGTTGTATTAGGGACTTTCTGGATCTAAAAGCTTACGATATGGTCAATAGAGATATCTTATGCAGGTATACGACCATTCATTAGTACCTGCTATCGCAAGTTGCGCTAAGGGGGAAAGGAAATTATTTTGAGTGAAGGTTAATACAGTCGCAGTTAAATCGCAGTTTAATCGTTAAATCGCCGCTACTAGATGAATCTAACAGCATCAATAATTTTCTGCCTACAGTGCTTCAAAATGCAGTTTTCATCGTTTGCTTGAACTCAACCGATAATACATTAGTCAGTGTCACAAAGCAGTTCACATCGATTTGTTTTACTCACATGAAACACCTCACACCGAATTTAGTATGGGCGTGTCTCTTTACGTAGAGCCTGCTCACGAAAGCATATGACTAGACCTCGAGTTGTTAGTATTGGGATCATTTGTCCGCCGGAACTGTTGTAAGTAATATCTCAGCGACCAGGGATAGTGTAGTAGAAGTCTAGCAAAGCATTAGGTGGTAGGGGCCTAACAAGACATTAGGTGGTAAGTTCTCAGTCTATATTCCTTTTCTTCTTTTCTTTCGTATTCTGTTGTAGGTTTAAAAAAAAATGTTTGTCCCTGCTGCCAGTTTTCGGGAGTGTGATTATATGGGCCCAGGTCCATCAGGCAGAGACCCTGCACATCCCGAGACGCCGCAGAGCGCGCCTTTGTGAGGGGGACGCACCGGTAGACCGATTGCTCAACAGAATATCTGGATTCATACAGAACACATTTGCCGATTGTAGCTTTATTTGTCCCCTTCATGTAAGCACTTGAAGGGTACAGTGCGATAGCTTTTCATGCCGGCAGCCGTACCAGAGCCGAAAGTTCGGTATGAGCTTTTTCGTCCACAGGGCCCGGCTGTCGGTCGTCGGGGGTATCTACTCGTCCTGGCAAGCATCCACGGTAGCCTCTCTAGTCGTGGTCAGAGATACATTTTCGTCAATTTTCTTATTCTCCGTACTCCTAAAAGACCTCTCGAGTCATATAAAGGGACCTAGGAACCTGGTCGAGGCCATCTTGAACGCGGACGATCTAGTAATTTACGGACCTAGTAGGATCCAGGTGCAACAAGCACTAACCCGTCTTCACAATGTGGTCACCGGCTTAGGCCTGACAATAAACCTTTCCAAAAACGTGGCCATGAAGTTCGGAAGAGGGGGAAGGATAGCAGCCGATGACACGCTACGCCTTAACAGAACGCCACTTAAGTATATCAACTGCTTCCCATACTTAGGGGTGATTTTCTCTTTCACCGGTACTTGCTTCTTTGCGCACATATCTGAGAGGTGCAGGAAGGCACTGGCGGCATGGGCGATCAAATCGCCGAACAGACTATCGCTGAAGACGGCACTCGGACTGTTCGAACTCAAGAGAGCTCCGATCGCGACCTATGGGGTGAGAGTCACCTGGGACCACCTCACGGCAGAGAACCTCGAACAATTAAACCGCGTCAAGGCGTCTTTCCTCAAACGAGCTGTGGGTCTACATCTGACGGCTCGGAATCGCTACGTATACCTCCTCGCGGACACGCCGCTGCTCTCTGAGGACATGCAACGTCGCTTTAATCTACCCGTGACGAAGGCCTTTCTTGCAAACCGCAGGGATTGGGAGGACAAAGTGGCGGAAATTGACGTAGAGCTCCTTAAGACGGGGGCAATGAGGAATAGTGGGTGGAGAAGAACACATAGGCTAAGCAGACATGTTGTGACCCGATTCGCCATTCATGGCTTTCACCACAAGCTCTGTGCGGAGCGGGGTTTCCATGACCCGTGCGATAGTTGTAAATGCTCTAGATGTGGGAGTTCCTGTGATAGATACCACGCGGCTAACTACCCCTTAGTACAATCGCTGGGAAGCCTAGCAAGCCGACCTGGCTGAAAGGTTTTTATTCCTGAAATGACTCTAGTCTTGCGTTATTACCCTTGTATATGAAAATGGATTTTTGACTAAGTATTTGACTGCTACCTACAAAGGCGAATAAATGAAATTGATTGATTGATCAATTTTCGTCAAGTAATGGCTCGCTTCTCTCCCCCATCAGGATGTCTTACAGTAGCATCGTGGCCAGGGCTACAAGGGCTGCCGTAGAGGTCGTCCACCACGCCGGGCTCACCCGGGTGGCTTTTGGTTGCTATGCCGGGCAGAGTGCTCAAGGGCTCCTTCTGCCCAGACCGGTGAGGCACACAAGGCAATTGATTTTGCTGCTGAAACCAGTAGGCGGCGTTCGGTCTCGGAGGCTCCCCCCGATCTAGGCAATTTTTTCAGAGCCGCTTTCCGATCTAGGTTTTGGGAGACTCGGTTGACCTTAGGTGCCTTAGGTGGATTGATTCTGTAAGGCCTGTGACGAAGATTACTCCCAAACAATTGACGTTTTATATGGATCGCGTTGTCGTCGATCGTCGAGGAATATACCCCTGCGATAAGCCCCAGCTGGAAATGAAATAAGTTTCCGCAGGTAGGCGAGATGCTTTTTTGCTCCAATGCGACCATGATAACGCTCCAATTGGCTGTATTGAACGCGTTTCGAACATCAAGGTGTACGAGGTGTGTTCAAAAAGTATCGCGACTTTTGTGTTTTTTCAAAAATTATTTATTTATTCATGAATATCTATTTTGTCCCCTTCAAAGTAATCCCCATGAGATATTATACACTTGTGCCAACGGTTTTTCCAATCTTCGAAGCACTTCAAAAAAACATTTTTTTTTTATCTTGTTCAGCTCCTCCTTCGATGCCGTCTTTATCTCGTCAAGCGTAGCGTAACGTCGTCCTTTCATGGGCCTCTTCAGTTTAGGGAACAAGAAAAAGTCACAGGGGGCCAGATCTGGGGAATACGGTGGCTGCGGCATCATTAGTGTGTTGTTTTTGGCCAAAAACTCGCGCACAAGCAACGATGTGTAAGCAGGGGCGTTATCGTGGTGCAAAAGCCAATTTTTGTTCTTCCACAAATCCGGGCGTTTCTGGCGGATTGCTTCGCGCAAATTGCGCATTACTTGCAGGTAATATTCCTTATTGACCGTTCTACCCTGTGGCAAGAACTCATGATGCACCACGTCCCTGCAATCGAAGAAAACTGTCAGCAAAACTTTCACATTCGACCGAACTTGGCGCGCTTTTTTCGGTCTTGGTTCGTGCGGCAGCTTCCATTGAGATGATTGAGCTTTGGTTTCCACGTCATAACCATAAACCCACGATTCGTCACCAGTTATGACCCTCTGGAGCAAATTTGGGTCGTCGCGGACAGAGTCCAACATCTCATTAGCAATGTTCATGCGATGCTGTTTTTGGTCGCAATTGAGCAATTTTGGTACGAATTTCGCGGCGACCCGTCTCATGCCCAAATCATTGATAAAAATCGAATGGCACGAGCCAATCGATATGTTTAGGTCCTCAGCAACTTCTCTAACAGTGATTCGACGATTGGCCAATACCATTTTCTCCACTTCATTAATTTTTTCGTCTGTTGTTGAAGTGCTCGGGCGTCCGGCACGCTCTTCGTCGTTCACATCTTCTCGGCCTTCTGAGAACATTTTGTACCACCGATAAACGTTGCTTCGGTCCAAGGTAGCTTCTCCGTATGCCACAGTCAACATTCGGAATGCATCCGCGCACTTAATTTCGTTTTTCACACAAAATCTGATACAGGTTCTTTGATCCATTTTTTTGAATAGGTAAAAATCGAAGACGATCCAAAACACGTGCAAGCAAAGCAGCTGTCAACAATTAAGTGAACATTCAAAATGGCCGAGTTTGTCGGCATAAGTGAGAGACATGAGTACCAACATAACGCCACAAAAAAATCGAAATTCGAATATACGTAACCCGTGAAAATTCAAAAGTCGCGATACTTTTTGAACACACCTCGTATACGCGAAATGAGTCTGCGCGTCTCGAGAGATTGTGTGGTTTCGGCCTTCATGAAGCACACGCCATTGTCATTTTCTCGTTGTGGCCTTGAATGCAATCTTCTCTCCACTAACGGGCCTTTGTGCAGCTTCTTATGTGCCTCGGCTTTAAGGATCCAAGGGATAGATTGTACCATCCAGTGGAGAGAAGCATCCATGTTGAGTTCTTGGATTGCAGCAATTTTTAGAAGCTGCGCATCATGCAAATATAATATCTTGTTGCCAGCGAAGGTGACTTCTGCCATGTATAAATTCGCCTGTATACGACGCTTTCCAGTAAGGTAGCCAATGTGCCACGTTCGCACGTTGAGCCCCCATTGTGCGGTATTTCTATCGTGTACCGGAATCACGACAACTTTTGGAAACAGCATTTGTATTTGCTCCTTCTCCTAATATGTGCCAAATATAAGCTGAGTGGTACACAAACTTCTTTATCACATCGTCTATGGGGGAAAGCCGGAATGCCTTTTTGTGTATCGTATTTAGCTTTCCGGTAGTCGTCTGTAGTCGCTGGTGATGCGTTGACCTCGCGTGATTGCCTTAATAATGTGATAAGGGACCTTAACAACGTGCCTGGCTCCCCTATTCGACTCCTACCTTTGTTGACTCTGTATGTTTTCTTAATTAAAAGCCAGATGTATTCGAGACTACGTCGCAGCTAGACTTAACGCCCAATGACCGAGAAAAAGTGCGTTCACACGGTAGCAGAGTCTAGAATCAGCCGCATGGGGTGTCCTCTCAAAGCTTTACTCTGCTAAAAGATGGAACCTAGGAAGTAACTACATGGTGGAACATCTATAACGACAAACCTCCTAACACTCGGTCAGCTGCAAGCACTCACCCTGAGCGGTTGAGTGTGAGCTTCGCTTTGCGGAAATCGTGTAAAAGTGCAAAAACCTGAGGTCCCACACGGTCTGAGTAATCGCACTTGGTAATCGCATTAACGAGTAATCCAGCACGCGCTTTAAACACCTCGTAGGTAGTGTGCAGATTTTAATGGCTACTAGCCGGCGTTTAACGACACTGGTGCGAATTTCGAACGGCTAGGTAGGGACCTTTGAACGTCTACCCTGCAGGCCAGCCATTTACGTTGAAACGCCAGCTTCCCTGCACGGCCACTGTGTGCTTACCAGCAGACTCTCTAAGAACGCATATGTTTTGATTACGTTGGCAGTGCGTATATATAGAAGTGCAATCGTGTACTCAACGTGTATATATAGTTCTAATATATTTGCACGGGAGTGTGCGCGTATAAGTAGGCGTATAGACTTACGTGTTTAAATGTGCGCCCGGGCGCACGCATGATTCGCGTGAGGTGCCTCTATGTAAGCTTGCGTGCACACGCATGTTTTTCCTGCATGGTAAGACTCTCGCCAGAGCCGGCAGCATGACATCAGCGCCGTGGACACATCCTGATTAGCTGGTCTTGCAGCCTGGATGACCTGATGTATGTATCCCAGTGCCCGAAGTGTTTTAGCTTTAAGCACCATTTTACTCTTTTTTTGATATGGGAGGTTTAAAAACGCTATTGCACTATCGGTACTGGCAACCAACAGCACCTAGTACGGGACTTTCACTCACTAAAAACCTCAATCCTCCCCCCTCCAGAGTTCGTAATTGTGTGGCACTAGTTCGAGACCATCGGAGGAGAACTTCGTGCTCCATCGGCGATCATGGATCTCGTTGTGTACTCAGTCATGAACCCGAGGGGATGCGTCGAGCCGTTCTAAGGAGGGCTGGGTTGCCATAACCCCTTGCGAGGCGTCCTAATCTCGACCACCTAATGGCACCAGCGTGCTTCCGTAGCGCGCGGCGAGCGTTTTCTAGCCGCATCTTCTCGCGCATAATAGCGTCTGAAAAAATGACGCCTGCCGCCCATACGGCGGCATTCTCCATCATGTGACAGGCAATGCCTTGTGTCGATCTCCTGCATAGCAATACGTCGAACTTCTGCGGACCTGGGTAAGGGCGAAGCGGGTCAAGATCGTATGGTCAACATCGCCCGGCTGTCCCGACGATGCCTCCGATAGGTTTAGATTTAGCCGTGGCCCGTGAGAACTTGAACCTAGAAGTACGTACGTGGCCTCCGGCCAGGCCCTTCATACCAACGTCGGAGGTCCGGTATAGGCGACTGGGTCCAGTTTGCCCGGGGCACTCCTGAGCCTGTTGAGGCCCATTCGTGAGGCCACGCGTCAAGTGTTGCCGCTTCTTTCCGGATCTTTGAGCATCAAACCCACCTCCTACAAGCCCTCTGTGCTACAAATGAGCAAAGGTCGGACATGTGTCGCGGGACTGTGAAGCTCACTGCTAGCAAGAAGGACACTGCGCAACCTCTATGCAATGCCCGGCCTACAAGCAACGAGTAGAGGCACTCTGAAAAACTACAAGGAACCATGGACCTTAAGTTTTCACAAATCAATCTAAATAAGTCCGCCCCGAAGTTAGACATGGCACACATTTTTGCCGCTTCTAAAGACATCGATTTCATCCTGGTCTCGGAACTCCTAAATATTGGCTACGCGCAGCGGCTGTGCACAGTGTGACAGGGCGGTCCGTACACGGCGATGTCGAAAACCTCTCGGATCATTACTACATTACTTTCTGTCTCAACGCGACGCCATGCCCTCCTAAAAACTGCAGGCTGCGCACAAGGATAGATTTTCAGAGGTTACAGCAAGAAATTGAGTCTCGCAGCGCCCGACTACATGGTACTGAACCGAGGCACGGAAAAAATGCCATCAATTCAGGCGCATATTCATTCGCCGGCACACTCGGCACCATGTAGATCTCCAAGCTCTATCGGAGGAATACAGAGAAGCTTGTTGCGCCCTTGTCCGGGAAATAAAGAAGAGTAAGTCTTAGTGTTGGCAAGAGCTGGGAGCAGGAGTTTAAAATAGCCCGCCAAAAACTGGGGCACTCACAACCATCACTGCCTCTCGACCTAGCTTAAAAAGTTATCAGAGGATTATCATCAAAAAGTTATCTATTTATATTGGACCCCTCACCACTTAGACCGAACTTTGATGTCAAGGAGTTAGACTTCCATCCCATCACGATGGATGAAGTGGAAAGGATCATTAAGAAAGTCCAGCTGCAAAAGGCAGCGGGCACAAACGACGCATAAAAAAAAGCCATTGGGATGCTTACAAAAAGTGATTTCAGAGAACCAACATAGCTTTCGCTGAGGCCACTTAACACATAACGCAAATTAGTTTTTTTTAACCAAAGCCGAAACCTAGAGAGATACTCGCCCAGAAACGAGATGCCAAGCAATCCTACTTAACATGAAAAACGCCTTTAACTCCATCTCGTGGAACTCCATAAATGACGCGCAAGCACATGTTTATATATAGCTTTATTTTAAAAGAATTTTTGTATCTTACCTATTACAACGTACGATTGCCTAATAAGGCAAGTCATATCCTGTCACCGCAGAAGGTCCTCCAGGGCTTCGTGCTGGTCCCAGCTCTATGTTAATTGCGTACGATAATGTCCTACGTTGGTCTGCCCCCTAACGTAAAATTTCTAGCGTATGCAATTGATCTGGCTACCGTGATTACGTCACACGATAATGCCAGGGAGCCGGAAAGAACAGCAGTTGGCGGCCTGCAAGACATCTCTACCTGGCTCACTCCGCATGAACTTCGCCTAGCCCCACACAAAGCAGTGGCAATATTTCTCAACGGGCAGAAACGGTCTCCACAACTTAGAGCTGGTCACGCCGCGACCCAAGCAGAAACGAACAAGATGAACAAATATGCCGAACTGGCAAGAGCCCATAACTTCAGCCCAGTGGCCTTCGAAACCTTGGGACCACCGGGCCCCTTGACTGAAAGAATACTTACTAAATTGGGCGAACGATTAAAGATAACTACTGGGGACAAGAGAGCCGCACACTTTTTGCGCCAAAGACTTTCCATTAACGTCCAGCGGGGCAACGCAATCTCAGTTTTAGGATCGCTTGCCAAATGGTGCACACCAGGGCTGTTATAGGCTGAAATTTATCACCTCCACAACTTAACCTGACTCTAAAGGTGCACAACATTGCCCTTCTCAGTGAAGCAAAATACTTGGGGGTGCCCTGGATACCGGCCTAGCGGGCGCCCCTTATGTGCACTACGCGGCAGCTAGGCCCACTAAAGCTACCACAGAACCTTTATATTGCTGCCGTACAGACGGGGTGTCTCCGATGATTGGAGGTGCCTCCTGGGGACGATAGTACGCGGGTTACATGCCGGCGGCTCCTGGATAAAACAACAGCAAAGGCCATTGGCCCTCAAGATTGCAGGAGTCAAAGAAACTGCGTCCATCGCTGCTGTCCAAGCGCTACCTTTGCAGATCCCATGGGGTCTACAGACTCTAAAGAGTGCAGTCCTTCGAGTGACTTCTCTATTGTTCAGTAGGACGCGCGACATCAGATACTAAAGGTTGAAGTAGTACTAAATAACGATTCTAGCCCCTCGCCTCTTTCTGAGGCCATTAAGGTGAGAGGTTTTTAGTGGATATTATGCCAACAGAATCGGCATCAAGTCCCAAACCACCCGCTTCGGATGTGCGTAAAAGCATATTTACTTGCCCCAATCTGAAAGCTCCAGCAGTAGTAACAGAAGAAGCTGCTTGCGCTAGAAAATTTCTTTTGTCTACACAATTGCGCATGTTCTTTCATCTCTATACTCCCCATTTGAACAATGCACTCTGATCGCTCTACGTCTGCTTAGGCAAGCAAACTCACTAAGGCACTTTCTATCACGGCATGAAATCGAGTAACCTAAGGTCTCACCATTCTTTACATCTTAAAGCTGTGTTCGTTTGGGCCTCAGCGATGATTTGTTTGCAGGCGATGAGATGGTTAGGTGGGCACGCACAGATCCGATTTATCTTGTCGTTATTTTGTTGTTTGATATATTTATCATCTGCATTATCTAAGTGTTGCATGCGGATGTGCATACATTCTCTTCATGCAATCATAAAGGCGATGTCGGAAAATCCTTTAGCCGATAATGATATGCCGTTATAGATTATATTGTTTTATAGTATATGTGCCATTATCTTAAAATAACTTTGCGTTTTTTAACTATATATTACGATAACTCGCTTAAATTTAAGGATGTTTTCAGTTATGCGTGTCCTCCTCCGTTAGTTTGGATCGATCGGAGCTTTTTTAATAGTTATCTTTTTATTATTACATTTACTAAATTCTAAGTTATCTCAGATTCCGTATTTAAGCTGATCTGGTGATTTCTTTAGTCAACCCATGTTTGCAGTTCTAAAAAGGTATAACAGTCTGCGTATTTTCTCGTTTGATCCGTTTATGTATAAACTTATTAGGCATAATATATATAAAGTCATATTAAGTGATGCCTGGTTGTAGAAAGGCTGCTAGGTTAGTGTTGTCAAAAGCGAACCAATTTCTCTACCTAGGCAGAATCTTGACAATGCATTCTATTGCATAACGCGTCGCTCAGATCTGCGTTATCAAAGCCGCCACGGAATCATCAAGCTCCCGCCGAGGCTAAAATATGTATTTTGTTGCGGAGGCGGCGTGCGTGGATCTTAATAATAGTTATCTATTGTCAAGCGAACCTAGTAGATATAATAAATTGAGACTTATTCTGGTGAGAAATTTTGAAATATTGGCAGATTCTTACGCCCTCAATTGTCTTCAGCGTTTGGTTGCTCTAACAATTAAAGAATTTCTGGCGCTACTTCATGTTTTATTCGAGAACGATATATAGCCACCTATACATATACAGTTTGCGCTTCTGGCGAATATGTTGAGACGTGTCAAAGCTCGCCCTATAGTTTTTGCGGCTTCCTGCAGAAATTCAGACTCGACTCTTTAAGCCTTCTCTGAAAGCGTTTGCGGGTTTAGCACGTTTTTTCGTACCTATGTAGAAGTGTTTACCGTCTTGTGGTTTTTTTTTATCAATGCTTAAGTCATGTTTCGTGATCTTCTAGTCTCTGCAGTACGTGATGATCCAGTTGTAAAATCGTAAAGCATGAGGCAACGCCTTCTATCGTCAATTTCTACTCCCCGGGTAAGTAATCCAGCGCGTCGCACTGGTTTATTTTTCCACCGTTAACATCGTTCTACCATGTAAGTTTACTGACTTAAGGAACTGCATCTAAGTTATTTTTGTCCCCTGCAGATAGCGCATTTGATGTTGGTATCTATTCATAATTGAATTGTGGTTCTGAAATTTGGGAAGATAAGTCTATATATTGCTGTGCGTGACGGCGACCTTACCGTTACTTAGGTAGCACCTCACCGCAACCAAATCAGCAATTGCTGTCACGTATTTTAAGAAGGATAATGTGCAGCGCATCTTTGAGTAGTGCTACAAATATGCTGAAATTGACACCTTTTTTTAACATTTATGAATGACTTAACATATTTTAGCCTTAAAATAATATATTTGTAACACTGAATTACATTGGGAACAGACACTGAGACACTGAGCTATAAGAAACGGATAGCAGCAAAATATGATAGTGATGCTGCCTCACATTTATTGACCACATTTAGTATCGGTTATGATAAAACCTACGTTTTCATGTTCACGTGCAAATAAGTGCGAATGCTACAACATATATATATATAGTAAGTTGCAACTGTGAGGTTTCGTAATGCTCGCGTTTCAATTATAGAAGAAGAGAGACAAATGCAATTTCCATGTAACTGTACAACAGTAACTCCCCATTTGAGGAAAAGAGTGCCCTAGAGGTAATGTGTTAGGTCAAGCAAAAATGTCAAACAGAAAATAAAGACAAAGAGCACTGAATGGATGTATCGTGTACGTTCGAACCTAAAAGCCATCCACCATAACAGCTATCTATAGCACAGATATTAACATAGGCATGTTTATATAGTTTACACTCTTGCATGGTCAAGTTTGCATATATATATATATATATATATGCAAACTTGACGCCACAGAATTCAGGGGCATTGAAACATGTAGTTTTTGTTTTTGGGGAGAGGGAGAATTGTGTTAATGTACACGTTACAGCTAAAGTTTTAAAGTGGCTTACAAGTATGATGCTGGTGGGTAACATGGTTTGCCGTTTCGGCTGCTATGGGGAGCAGGCGGCGCTTGGCGCCGACTAACTGAACTAAGAAAGAACGGTTCTAGCTTCTGCTGAAGAATGATTTCCTACGGTTTTTTTGGGCTGTTCCTTGCAACCTTTGAAGGGGCACTCCCACGCGAACGCTTGCATGTCTGCGCCGGCCGTTTCTTGCTCTTGGATAGTCGGGCTTTAGCTCGTCGATCTTTTTTCGCTTGGGTCGAACTCTGTTCTGGCGAAGTGTTCGTCGGCTTAAGCGCTTTCTGCAAAGCTCGGCCTGCGCGCTTCGGCTTTAGCACCCAGTTCCTGAATCGTCGAGTGGTTTGCGGTGGCGGGGGCAGTCGTTTGCCCGGCGGAGTTGGAAGCTCAAACGTCGGCTCGTCGTCACATGTACAGGGCCCGTTAGTTTCGCAACGAGAGGAATGGTCACTGCTTTGGTCTGGCTGTGTGCCCGAGGGAGCAGGCCAAGTTGTTTCGGCTGAGGCCGCACAGCAAGCTGCTTCGCCAAGAGAAGCAGCTTCTGGTGCTAGAACTGGAGAGGCATTCCGTGCCGCTCTAGCTCTGGAAGACTGTTTTTTTGGGGATGGCGGTTGTTGTTGTTGTTGTTGCTGTTGTTGTTGTTCTTGTTGTTGTTGTTGTTGTTGTTGTTGCTGCGGCTGCTGCTGTTGTTGCTGTTGCGGCTGTTGTTGCTGCGGCTCCTGCCGTTGTTGTTGTTGTTGTTGTACTTGTTGTTGTTGTTGCTGCTGCTGCTGCCGCCGCCGCCGTCCCCGAGAAATGTCTTGGGTCGACGCATTGTGTGTAACCTGACTTTGGTGCAACTGCCTTGCCGAACTCGTGTTCAAACCGCGCTGGCGCGTCGGTGCTTCGCTACTTACACGAGCGAGATCTTCGGCGCGCGTTGTTGTCTCCGTCTTCTGCAAACAACATTTGCTTGTGGGACACTGCTGCCTTTTGACATCGTCAGCCGCCACATTAGGTTCTGCCGGTGTCAATCGGGTATCCGTACACACGGTGAAAGCTTGTGACTGATGCTTTGCATTCTGCCCTTCGGTTGGTGACGTTACTGTACCTTCCTTTGCGGCCCTAATTGAACCCTCCGATGGAGCGGCATTAATATAAGTTGTTTGCTGTGCGGCCGCCCGCCATGTTTGTGACTTGAAGCCTTTTGCGTATTCGGCACGTATATGCTGTTGAGCATCCTCAGGCCGCACCGGGCTTCTGGCGGGGTGCAAAGGAGACTTTTCTGTTGATGAGCTAGGTGACTTTGGTTGAGGGTGAAGCTTTGGTCGTTTAACTATCGCTATCGGCAAAACTTGTTCTGTTACCGCAGCAGGCGCTTCTGCGGCGGCGGCGGCGGTGGCGGCGATTGGTGGGGACCTTGCGGTGATCTCGCCACTACTCGTCATCGTTTTTCCCATAGGAGGAGATCTTTGCTCTCCAACATGTCTTGGACGAATGTCATCGGCAATCGCCGGCCGTGCCTCACCGCCGTACGATGTCTTATTCGACAACACCTCACGTTTACAGACATCCGTTTTAGATGATGAACTATTGTCCTGTTGGAGTTTCGTCGCTGCTTGCCCTGTGTTGTGATCTAGACTAGTGTTCACAGGGCTTCGTCCAGGACAGATGGTATTCGGTAGGACGCTCATCTGCACGTGCTTGACAAACGGAATGCTCCCTGTATTTAAGTGTGGATCACCTTTCCAGTCTCTCAGTTTGCTGAGCCTCATATCTGTCGACTTATTGGTGTCACGGGACCTCTTCGGGGAGCTGAACGAGGAAAGCCCCGATAGGTGCGACAGCCGAGATAGCTTAGCAGTAATTTCTGCAATCGGACACTGGTCAGGCATCTTGAGCTTGTCTCTAGTTGGTGACGTCGATGCAACAAAGCAGGCTTCCTGTGCAGACCGGTTTGCGGCAGCAATGCCGGATGAAGACTCGTTGGTCGCGTTAGACTCTAGAGTGTCTCTTGGCTGTTCGGGGGACCCATTGGGAGAAGAGCAGTCGGTACTTTCCGCACGTTTACTCTCGGGGGTACCGAACACTTTGTTGGACTCCGAAGAGTCAGCGCTCTGCTCCGCCTCGTGTGGAACGTTCATTTGCCAAAGAGGTCATGCGGCGTTTCGATCAGTAATCTTGGATCAAACGTATACGCATTAAACGGTCACACACCATGTCTGTAAAAAAAAATAGTAAAATATGCTTATTAAGATCATCTTCAAGGTGAATAGAGCATAGGCATTTCATGGAGATGGTGCGTTCCGTCTCACTAGATCACGCCGAAAAGATGCCTCCTGGCCCTACCTGACGGCGTAGGTAGGGTCGACTATTTACAACCCACAACTAAGTTATTTTTCATACGTAAATGTATATTTGTCTATGATGTCTCGAGCAGTTAGACATTTTTGTATATATATATATATATATATATGGTTCTAACTAACCCCTCGAAACCCCACTTCTGAACTATGGAGATCTAACTGGGCTGATGGGAAGAAAACACGCATACTGACCACCACGGCTGTAGGTTTTAATCCATCCCACTCCTCCGCTATGTCGGTACAGCGCCCGCCTCGCCGGCTTGTCTCACCACACTGCGATCCTTCCTCGATCGCGTTTCAACAAAGTCTCTTTCCACTAACTGCAATGTCGTCAGCTCTACAGCGGCACAAAATTTCTATCACAGGTCGGCAGCTCATCGACCTACCGACGTCTACTAATTAATAGCTAGCTATTAACGGTAACGTTCCAGCTTCCCGCGAGTTGGCTGCGGGTTCAATCTCTGGTTGGTGCCTTGTTGCGTGAACGCCTCAGCGCCACTCTCGACATCCGTAGCTCTTCCGTTTTCGCTTGTTCTCTCACACCTGAGCCAACGTGAAGGCTTGACGCTACTTCAGCTGCTCCCCATAGACTTGCGACTTGGGACTCCTGATCTGCCGCGATCTCGCTGTCCTCATCGCCTGCATTGATAGTATTATCATCATCATCGTCGTCGTCGCCTTCTTCTTTACCAGCCGCCCTATATACACACAGCTGAGAACTGCTGTGAGCGTCACTTTGCATCCACTGTTGCCCGTTAACATCTCTCTTTTTTGGAATCGTTAGGCCGGACAGCGATCACCTCCATAGTGCCTTTAAACCTTGGCTTAAGCTTGGTCGGTTCGCCCGTCACAACCGGCAATCGGCGAACCACGACCACATCGCCAACGGCATACATCCCACGGTTTCGATGTAATGCCAAAGTAATACCGAGCCTGGGGGGGGTGGGGAGGAATCCGAGTTT
The DNA here is from genome assembly GCA_003439945.1 of Dermanyssus gallinae. NCBI lineage: Eukaryota > Metazoa > Arthropoda > Arachnida > Mesostigmata > Dermanyssidae > Dermanyssus > Dermanyssus gallinae. Next base: position 1,770,393 of record QVRM01006574.1, on the reverse strand, counting down.
AGTGTGTTTGCGAGTCTCACACTAGTCACGCAGGCTGCTAGTGGCGCATGTGCATCATGCATTCCCGAAACATCCCAGAACAAAAAAAAAATACATCACTCAATGCGGTGCACGTTTCTTGTCGTACTGTTGCATATACGCGTCCTGTGCTGTTAAAATTTCCCTACGCGCTATCTGCGCGTGCATATCCGCTGGTGGCATCCACCTCTATGGTTTGTGGTTGTCGGTGTCAACAAACTTCGAGAGCTGGTCGTTGTGTGGCAGGTAGCCATGAATAGCTTCAGACGGTGACCTCTCAGTCGCGCTATCTCCTCATTCACGCGCTCAGCTTGGCCGTTGCCCGGAGGATGCTGAGTGCACCTGAGGCCGTCGCGAATAACGTTGCTAACCAGGAACTCCTTAAACGCTTTGACCGTAAACGCCGTCCTTCGGTCGGCTACGATAGTTGTCGGACGTCCAAATCGATGAGTTCGTTTCTGAGTAAATTTAACGATTAGTATCGAAGATGTTAGGCGTACCGGTTCTAGCAGTACAAACTTCGGAAAGCCTTCGATCGCAGTTAGAATGTCCTCCTTGCCCGCCGCATCCGGTAACGGCCCGAGATGGGCAACAAATGTTTTTAGAAACGGCTAGCGCTCCGGTGAGATTGGATTGAGCAATCTTTCTCGGCGATGACGAAGATGTATTTCCGATACTGCCGTGATACAACGAAGAGTAATTTGCGGCCTTGGTGTGCTGCATCGTCATCGTAATTGTCATCGTCTTTCCTCCTCCACACCCTGTGCAGCACCTAGTTCTGCAAGGCGTAGCCCTGGGTCAGGCCGTTCTCCATGGGCGATTGCTGATGGGCCTCTTTCTTCCGAACGCCGGTTATCCGCCTCGACTAAAAGTCACTAGCCAGGATCATTGCCACCTGCTCTTCAGTACTAACGACATTCACTTGCTTCGACGGCATCGACAGCTGTTTTTCGTCTTCCCTTGCGTCGTCGTCGCCTTCCAACGATCCACGACTCAGAGCATCAACATGATATATGGCGGTTCCGGCGCGATGTTTTACGTAGAACTCAGAGATTCCTTCACTCCACCTCGCCATCTGCTTCGACACCCCACTACTCGGAGTAGCCTTCAACGCCTCCACCGCTGTGCAGTCGGTTAAGTACCATAGTGAGGCTGTGCAAATAACATCGACATTTGGTCATCGCCCACACCACCGCCAGCTGTTTGAGTTTTGTCGAGTGACAATTCATCCTCCGGCGCGAACAGTTTTCGGCTGACGCCGTAAACCATCTTCAATTGACCGTCTACCATTTGAATCAACATCGCTCCTAACCCGACTGACGGCGTGTCAGTATATAGTTCAGTTGGTCGTCCACGATCAATTTGACACGATTGACCCGCTCGCCAGCTCCTTCATTAACGCTGAGAACGCCTCCTCGTATTCATTGCTAAACTCAAACTCAGTGTCCTTTTTGAGCAGCGAGCTCAACGTGGCTGCTATCGTTGCGAAACCTTTCACAAGTCGGCGAATGTAGCTTGTAATGCCGAAGAACCATCGTACATCCGTAGCACTCGCCGGTCAAAGATCATCTCGAATTGCTTCGGCCTTTTTCTGCTGACTCGGTAGCATTTTATCCTGCGACAAGCTAAATCCGATGAAGTCTACCTTCAGCAGGAAACAGTAACACTTCTCCAACCGCACGGTAAACTTCGCTTCCTTCAGCGCCTGCAGGACGCGTTCAATGGCCGTCATTTGGTCGTCGTAGTCATCGGCCGGCGTAATCGTGTCATCCATGATTCGAAAGGCTATGTTATCTCCCGTTATGCCCTCCGTCAATCTTATCATCAGCTGCTGGATTTCAGCTGAAGCGTTGCACAAACCCATCATCATGGGTTTATGCAACGCGGCTGATAGTTACCATCCGGGGTCGAGAAGGCAGTCTTACTGGCTGACGACGTTTTTGTACCGGTACCTCGCCCAATAACCCTAACTAACCTCTTGCTGCCGCTGCAACAATCCGTACGCGCTTGCCTCTTCCACGACACGCGACGACTAGTCCACGGACACCCCAGATCGACCTAAATAGCGACCCCGCCTGCAGCACCACACTCTGTCCTGTTTATCATTCTACAACAATGCTACTCTGCAGTCTTATATATATATACTTTTTTTGTTAAAAATGCGTAATTAAAGCAATTTTAAGCTTAATGAGAAATAACTGAATTTAAATAAATTTGCCGTCCAGAGAAGACGGCCCCATAAATATATATATATATATATATATATATATATACCAATCTTGACTTGGCCCTTGTAATGCACAGTTATGTTTTGTGAGTGCTTAGTGATAAAGGGTGCCAGTGGAAGTCTCCCCTTTCTGCGGTAGACGCAAGTACAACCTCTTGAAATCTCTGGTTTGGGTACATCGCACTTTACGAGTGCACCACACGTGGCGCGATACCAAAATGTACCACACTTGCGCGGCACCTGAGCCTGACCGCCAAAAGCTGAAATCCAGCCCACGCGTTTCTAAGAAACTCCGTAGCCACGTGCATATTGTGACAGGAGTTTTCCCCCTTTTGGCCAGTACGAGGATGGTTCCACCATGCACTACACTGTATACGCATCATGGCGCAATTCAAGTCAGTTCTAACCGACCAAGTCCAACGGCCACAGCGTGCGCGCCAAACCTCAATGTACCCAACGGTCCCAACGTTCGACAGTTGCGACCGTTGGGTACGTTGGAAAGAAGGCTTAACTTCGAAAAGCCGATACATGTCTCAACCAGCCAGCAGAGGACGGCCATAGCCTTTCGCGCCGAAACCCTAACGTCCTCCACCGTCCGATCCACCAAACGATCACGGGCCGATGACGGAGGAGGGTGTACTTAAGCCACTCAATCCGATTTAAACTTTAATTGATATGTACTCCTACACGAAACAAACACAAGCCGCTGCAAATTTCGACTGATTTGAGAGCGGAGTCTGACACCCCTTGGGGTGCCGAGCACGCTGCGGTACCTCGAGAACCAATATATAGACCGTTGGAGAATAGCTCAATCATTCATTTCTCGGCTGTGCCACGCACCAGAATTCTGCTCGTCTTCCAGGAAATGCCAAGTATTACCGAACGTGGCAAGGTGGGGAGGAATCCGGGTTTAGTAGGTTTGTGAGCCCCACACTAGTCACGCAGGCTGCTAGTGACGCATGTGCATTCTGCATTCCCCTAAACCTTCTAGAAAAAGAAAAAGGACCTCTGCTCGTGTGTCGTCGTTCATTGCTTCTGGGCCTCCGTGTTATAGGCGCCGTTCTGCTGAGACTACACCCCGGTTCACTCAGCGCAGCGACATCGTTACAATATTAGTGAGTCGATAAAAAAAATAGTGCAAATATTCGTTTCCAGAGAGAAATATCTTGTGGCAGTTTTAATACCACAAGTCTAAAGTGATAAGTGACCGCTAATCTGATAAATAAGAAAGCAACTCGCGTTGTTGTTTAGGAGATTATCAGAGTCCACTCGTTAACAGGCTTGGCTTTAAAGAGATCACTGGAGACGTAGCTAATGGCATCGGCAGCGAACATCCCTGATGCATCGCTGGCTATGCTGGCAGCCAGCCGCTCTCTAGTCGAACGCTTCAGATGTCCCCTCGGACGTGATATATTTCAACGAGATTGGTTTGAACAGGCCTGCCCGAAAGAAGCAGAATTAGAAAAGCAAATCAGAGAGCGCTGCATGACCAGCCACCATCAACCTGTCAGGCGGTCGGTGCCGCCGATCCGACACCGATGCTGCGCGACAAACGGATTCTAGACACCCGACTGGCAATTGCCAGCGAAGCACCACTATTCCGCGAACAAGACCTCAGCACAGCCTCTATCTAACAATCGTGACGACGTCGTGTCGAGAACACACGAAACGTACGAGAATCGACCGAAAGTCGATCGCTACAAGAAAGAATAGCAAAAGCGACGACCTACATCGCGCCGGTGGCAAACGACCCGACCCGAAGAAAATGCTGCGGTTCGCAACACGGACGGTAGGCCGGCACGCGACAACGAATCGACGACTACAATCTGTGCCTTTTGCGACAGATATGTAAGTTGCGTGCTCGCAGCGGAAGCAGCAGTGGCCCGGCCCGGCCCGGCGCACTGAGAGAACTGCGACAAGTGTGACCAATAACGATAACCTCTATCGGACGTTGAATGTCCAGCCAACGGCGGGACTCTATAAGAGCTGCAGAGGATTTAATGGCCATTTTGCCCGTGTGTTTGTGTGTGTGTGTGTGTGTGTGAATTTTATCGAGCAAAGCCACCGCCAGTAATGCGGTAATGTAATATCACAGATATGACATTCGACGACAACAATTTACGACAATAGGCAACCTACAACGAAGACGATTATGACTGTGACTTAGGCGACGCGTACCGCGGTGCCTAAACTTGAAAATCGATACGGTGCCTAAACTTGAACATTATTCGCAGCACTAAACATATCGAAACGCCGATCGGAATGCTCAGCTGCGCATGCTCTTCGACACTGGCCTGACATGATCGTGACACGTCGTGAGTCACAACGAATTTTTCCGAACAAAAGCAAGTGAAGTTCCAAGTGATCGAAAGTAGTAGTCAAAATTCTTCTCTCCGCAAACACGTGTTTGCAGCTCATATTGATGCAAGTCTCGAGTGAAGTGCGGTGCGTGAATACGGTGATCAAGCATGGCAAGTATGGTCGACTGGTTTAAGTGGACTTGTTTAAATTAGGTCTTGCTTGCACGACTTGAGTGCACTTGTTTCAAGTAGATCTTGCTTGCACTTCTGTAGTTCGGTAGCAAATCATATGCATTACGGAGTAAAATGATCCAGGCTGTACAGAAACCTGGCGGCAAACAATGCACAGAGAGAATGATCTGATTAACGAAGAGGACACGATATACGCACAGAAGAGCACGCAAAATGGAAAAACAGATTAAAGTTCAGAAATATATTCAACAGGAAGATGCTGTGCCTAATAAAAGCTTGAGTCGGCGTTTTGGACGAGGCACACAAGCTTGTAAGAAGATGGCATTTCATATGAATGCAAAGCGTGTGAAGCCTGCAACGATAATTCACAGAATAAAGAACGCAGCGAACGGATGCAAAGCCATTCATCGTAACGATAGACTACCGAAATCAGAAATAGCCCTGAAGCTAGATTCTTGGGTGTTGTGTCTGTGAGGTGATGTCAGAGTAAAGCAGAAAGCAGCTTTTCAGAGCTTCAGAGAGTGGCATTTACGACGGCCAGCTAGTTGGTTGTGTGGGGATTAGGCCTAAACTAAATGAGCGCGCTCAGGATTAACTAGAGGAGAAGAGTTTTCATATGGTTTTCTAGGTGGGGGGGGGGGGGGAGATAAAGAAGAGGGGACTAGATGCAGGCCTTCAAAAATGGGACTAACTTGAGCACTCAGCCAATTGAATCGACAAAGAACTACGACTGATGCAAAAAAGAAAGGCTTCACCGTGAGTTTCGACCACCCAGACTAAGTGTAGACAATTGTTACCGTGCTGGATATGGTTCATGCATCTATGTTTCTGCAAGAGATGGAATGAATTCAAATGACATGCCTCTGGAATTTTAAACTGCTGTAGGGACATTTGGAATTAGCTGGGATAGGTAAAGGTTTTCTCGAAGACTGACATTACCTCAGCCACCAATAATATTCACCATTAGTACGCTTTTTGGACTGATTCACTAACTGTGACATGTAGATGCGCCGCTTATATGGCAACGGTAAATCGACTCGGTGATCAAAGCTATTCCGGAAGAGCGAGATACGACGCGGCCTAGCGCAACATTTTGGTCGCAGCCAACCTGGCCAAAGAACGTTAAAGGGAGGCTGTTCGAGCTGCTGAAACGATTATAGGACAATGATTCATCAAAAAAAGATGCTTTTCTGAACGGGTTAGGTGGTTTTGTGACACTGCGGCTTTCGGTTGTCCAGAAAGGGACACACTTGACAAACTCAGGAGTAAAAGACTAGCGATAAGTACTAAATTGTCACGCTAAGCACGTGTAAGAGCTATAATCGTTTCTAGGCCTAGTTCAGTTGTACGGGCTGTCCGAAATGTATTTAACCGACATTGCGGCACCGCTCTACCGATGTGTTCGTGTGTGAGGTGACGGTCCACTGAGAAAAGCAACGCCAGAGTGGAATCAGTAATTGCTGCCGGCTGCGTGTATAGGCCGTCACAGAATCGTAGTCTCAGCAGCCCTGGGCCAGATCAAAGATGGATGATCCTCAGGCCAGTCATTTCGGTAGAAATTGCCGGTAACAATAATAGATGTTCTAGCCACACAGCACAGCTGGCAGCCAAGTCCCGAACACCATCGCAGAATACGACGCCGCGAAGATACTCGAGAGACAGCCTTGAGACTATGCTAGAATTAAAACATTTTTAAGGAGGTTGTTTTTAAAGACTACCCTCCGTCCCCTACGGGCTTGGAACTCAACCTGAGGTACATCTTCAAAGCACCGAGGGCCGGACATGTTAAGATATCTAGGGTTTCCCTAACAGTCCTTGTGACAGCATGGCCGCTGACACTTAGCGGTTTGGTTAATCATCTAATCTTAATGAGGATCGCTCAAAGAAAATTCGATCAACATCAGGGATCGAACCGGGGACCGGTAGATGCCAACCATGACTAGCGCACTAGTCCCCTAGACCACGCCGCCACCCTCGAGGCTATGATAGATAGAATTTAATAAGCTGTCAGAATATGGTTGTGACGATAGCTCGAACGTGTAAAATGTAGGGCTAGGTTAAAATGGTTCGAATGTGAAGGATTCTAACGTTCGTAGTCGTCAGCGTGGGCGGAGTATGCAGGTCGCACGAGCGGTACCTCCTAGTTTGATTGGGTGAATACGAACACCCACCGTATTACGCTTTCGTACCTAGGGAATACTAAATTCAGGCAATAATTATCTATGCGTTAAAGTCTATAAATACTTATGTATGCTTATTAGCAATATCTGTGGCCCTTCTGTTAATCATAGCGATGCACTTTTGGTCTTGCACACCCGAGAGGGCCACGAACCTCCGCTGTCCCAGATGAAGACCTATGCCGGTGTTGATCGGGAGCTATTGACGCTTATATATGTGTGTGTATATACATATAATATACAACTTACTTGCATTCTTGAATTTACGGCTAATGAATATCGGAGTGAAGTCCTCATTTCTGTCATCACAGAGAGGAGAGGCACCGTTGGATTTTTACGAGTGCAATCTCGACGTAACATCGTCACTCCGCATGGGCGGTCATCGATTCTTCAGTCGACTTTAAACATGACTCAATGCACTCACATTCGGGTGCTTCGTTTCCAGCTGTGAACAGCTGGCAGTTTCCGCGTGTGGCCTGTGACTGTCCTGTGAAAGTAAGGATCTCCCATGGATCGTCTCGTATCCACATTGACTAGCGGTCACGTATCTTTCATCAAGGAGACTCACGAACTTTGTTCCTGACGACAGGTCTCCTAGCGCACACATTCATACAGGCGCTGGTGTGTCAGGCATTACAAATTTGTTGCTCCCAAGCAAAACACATAGTATGGAGTTTCCCTTTGTAATGGGCCACCGCTCCTGGCACATGTTTGCCACGTTGTACGAGTGAAATTTTGGCCTGGCCGTGGTTAGACAGCAGCGTATTAGATAAATCTTGATGATATCGCGATATACTACCCAATATCAGCGCTATATACGTAGTCTATTGTGCCACCGACCTATTCAAAGCTGAGCATAAATTATGCCGACTAAAAATCGTGCCAGTTTAAAACAACGTTTTTGTCTATTGGTTAGCCTAATTATGTATGCCGTGAGATAAAGACCGCCGAGAGAAGCCTTGACCTATTATCGGTTATCTAACTGGCTTATCCGCTAAGTTGATATAGGCTTCTGCTCGAGCAGCCGCGCACCCTCTGTGACTTATTTCACTTTCCTCTAAAAAACAGTTAAAATTTATATATAATATATATATATATATATATATATATATATATATATATATATATATATATATATATATAATTTTAAAATGTGTTAAAAATATAGATGGAGCGACATTTGTCTTCTGGGAACGTGTGCACTAAGAATATTACATACAGATCTTCCAGAATTAGTGAGCCAAATTTTGAGATATGCTACAACTCGGCGAGAAAAGTTTTTTTCAATGGGAAGAGGGGCGGTAATGTCTTCTTTTGGGGTGAGAGTAAAATTACCACAAATGGTTTTATCGAGCTTTGTATGCTGATATATCTTTACCAAATCTGCGAGCCCCTGTCGTCCTATCAAAAATGCTCAAGAAACGAAATTCTACAGTTCTTATATTTGGTTTTCACGCTTAATCATTTATTTTTCAAAATTGTGCTGATATTAGCTACTACGTCCAAACGAATGTACATCTAATAACGTTCATTTGGGTACCAAGTTCAAGGTGCTACGAATCCACATGTAAGACAATTGTGTGACATACACATCAAAGTGAATGCGTGCACATGCGCTATTACTTGCTTTACTCAAATGAATACTGTAACTTCTTCGTCCACTCATCGACGATATCAGTACTGATACTGAACGGGCAACTGAACGGGCACTCTGTTGAGTGTGAGAAACATGGTATATGACCTAGAAATGCAGTTTCCCTTGGTAGTTGTAGCAGTGCTTATATTCCAGCGACCTACCGCTACATTAGATATAATGCCTTGTAGTCAAAGTAAGATAGTATAGCCACTTAGCGTGCAGTACGCATTTTATACTATCTAAGAAATTGGACCCACTTGTATATCCGATAAGCGTTCTATTACAAAGTGCTGGCTTTATTTTTATTACATCTGTTGGGATGATGGATTAGCTCACAACAGCCGAGAAAGCTGCAGAACTTCATTTCATGTACGGTAAAGCAGATGATTTGGTAAAACAAATGCGCCGGTCGTATGCAGAGCGTTTTCCAAATAGACGCCTACTTTTTTGTGATACGTTTACGAGATTACATCGTCAGCTATGTGAAACTGGATCAGTCGTTCACGGTCGTCGTTACGGTGTCGGACGTCCGCGGACAAAAATAACGTCAGATATGAACGAGCTTATCGTTGAAGAACTAGCCCAGCGTCCTTTGGCAAGCATTCGGGCAGTGGTTGCAAGTATTGGGGCGAGTCAGATCAGTACCGTACACAGGGTGTTACTGACCGACGAATAGCTGCATCCGTACCGGTTTCAGAGCGTTCAAGCTTTGGAGCCCTTGGACTAGCAGCCACGTACTGATTACAATCGCTGGTGTCAGTAGCAAGAAAAACGTTGCATTGTGGAGTTTCTAGCACGTGTGCTCTTTACGGGCTTCGCTGACACGAGAGCGTGTGTGTTTAATGCACATAATTCTCACTGGTGTGGATCCAGGGAAGATCCGTAGCTCATTCGCCCGCATGCATGCATACCAGGTCCGCTTCTCCATGAACGTCTTGGCTGGCATGGTGAATAACCACATCAAAGGTCCTCACATATTGCCCAATAGATTAAGTGGAGAAGCGTACCGCACATAGTTAAGCGACACATTGTCAAGACTGTTGGCACGAGTTTGAACATTTTTTGGCAGTTTCGCTCTCGCTCTAAAGGACGACATTTCGGCCCCTTGTTCCATTGGGAAAAAAATATCTTCCTCTGATTCTCCAAAGTTTTGAGCCACAAATTCTGGAAGACCCTAAATATATATGTATATATATACTAAATCGGGTTGCGCAAATATATATATATAAATATATATATATATATATATATATATATATATATATATATATATATATATATATATATATATATATATATATATATATATGTATATATATATATGTATAAATATATATATAACACACAAACAAACCATAAAGAGACATGACGACGTCTGTGATCGCGTGGCGCGTCTTCTCCGCGAAAGGGGTCATGAGGTGGTTCGTGAGCGAGTATTCCGTCGACCGGGCGCACCGGGTCTAAAGCCCGACCTCGTAATAACAACACCTACCGAGGTCTGGGTTTTAGATGCCGAGGTTTGCGGCCCGAACCGGGACCTGGCAAAAGCACGGCAAGACAAGATCGCCAAATATGACGTCGAGTTCCTAAGAGCGGCGCTCCCCTACCCGCAAAAACCTCGCAGATTCGGATCCATCACTATCTCTATGAGTGGTGTATGGGACTCCGAATCTGCGAGGACGCTCTTGGGGCTCGGCGTCACGAAGAGGAATCTTATGGATCTCACCGTTTTAACTTTGCAAGGAACCTTGAGGATATATCGCTCGCACCGGATCCATAAGAGCGGGGGCTACCATCAAGCAAGGACACGGACAACTGATTCTTAACTTCACGTGACACCTTTTTATTACAATTTTTATTAAGGCGAGCACTGCCGAGTGTGCAAACGTATTGTAAATGATTAATAAATCATCACAATATTTTCTATATATATGTATAAATATATATATATATATATATATATATATATATATATATATATATATATATATATATATATATATATATATATATATATATATATATATATATATATATATATATATATATATATATATATATATATATGTATATATCCACATACGCGTACGGTAATTAAACAGCAGCGCTTTAGATAAATCTTAAGTGTGGAAAACATTAGGTGACGATATATTTAGTATACCAGTACAATATACGTTGCCTATTGTGTCACCGACCTATTCAAAGCTCAGGAGAAATTAAGCCGGCCGAGAATCGCACACGTTTTGAACAACTATTTAAGCCTCATTATGCGTGTCGTAGGTAGAAGGGATACAGACCTTGGAGAGAAGCCTCGTCTCATTGTCGGTCAAGTTCACTGGCTTATCCGCTAATTAGAAATAGGCTTCTGTTTGAACAGCCGCGGACCCCAGAATTAAAATAACTTTTTTTTCACTTTCCTATGAGAAACAGTTACAGTCATTTTAATTATATGGAAGAAAATACACACATATATATATATATATATATATATATATATCAATTAATCTTGACTAGAACTGTTTTTTGCATGAAAGTGAGAAACGTCACTTTAGTTAGAACTAAATTTTATTAAACCGGGATGCGCGCCTGTATAATATATATATATATATATATATATATATATATATATATATATATATATATATATGTTTACACACATGTGCGGTACGTTGTCATGAAGCAACGTCAGCAAAACTTTCAAGAGTCTCGACTTGATACCCCCTCATCCAGCCTGGCATGTGTGTTACTTATTACTGGGGAATGAAGATTGGAGATTATGAAACAAGTGCATACTAAGTGTCAACATTCTCCAGTAGAGCATCCTTCAGGAATCGGCCTTAGATCTCTCCAATCAGAAATATTACAGGTACGTGACGATTTTACGCAAACAGCATTGTTCACTAAATATCTAAAAAACATTATTAAAAAAAAAAACTTATATAAATACATTTAAATCCAAATCAATTTAATCAAAGCCTTTTATTGAAAATAATAAAATCGCACACATGTAGAACGCATAACGTCAAATTGTTTTTCTTATGAATTTGGCTGTGGCCGTTTGCATTATATATATATATATATATATATATATATATGGGTGGGAGTGTCCATACACAGCCAGACAAAAGGTTAACAGCAGCAAACCTTCCATGCTGTTCCCACCTCAACGTCGGACAAGTAGTCTGGTCTGATTCTCTGCATGTGTCGGGCGACATACACTCGCCTGTTCATGATCATTTTCAGGGTTTTTTCAACATTTTTAATCAGAACCATCCATTAATCTCGGCTTTTATGCGACGGTCTTCGCTACGACAGCGATGACCCTGGCTACTTCATGGGTTAAACCATAATCAAACCCTATCTGTCGTTAATGCTGACTGATCTGACAAATGCTGACAAATCTCTGTTAGTCGTAGCTTCGTATTGTACTTTCTGGCCAGGTAACCTCATAGCTAACCGACCAAATCTCACGAGCCTAGCATAGTTCTCATACTGGACTTCAGTTGGCTTTCGGTGGCATACGAAAGCAGAAAGGATAATGCTTAAATAACCGAGCTTCAACAAAATCAACGCAGGACGAGCACATCCAGGACATCATCACAGCAGAACTCGATCCTACGCGTGGCAACGTCCCGCTGTTGCTGCTTGGACGGTGCGTGCGCGACGGTGTGTTTGTCAGCCGCACAAGCCAGCGCCGTGGCCGCTTGTTCACGACCATCTGGATACTATTCTCCAGCTTGATCAATGCAGCCCTACCACCACGGTGTGGCGGCGTGGTTTAGGGGACTAGTGCGCTAGGCATGGTTGTCATCTACCGGGGTGTCGCCGGTTCGATCCCTGTTGTTGGTCGAATTTTCTTTGAGCGATGCTCATTGACAATAGATTATAAACCATACTGCTGAGAGTCAGCGGCTATGCTGCCACAAGGACTGTTGGGGAAACCCTAGATATCTTAACATGTCCGGCCCTCAGTACATTGAAGATATACCTCAGGTTAAGTGGCAAGCCCGTAGGGGACGAACGGTAGTCTAGAATCAAAAACAACTTCCTTAACAACGTTTTTTTTTTTTAATTCTAGCCCTATCACCACAGTGAGGAGCTCTACTTGAGGTCTGCGAGCTGACTGAGTTCTCTGTTTTCGTTCGACTCGGGTGGCGTCTGTCTTGCCTACTGTCATCGTCAAGTCTAGCAGTCTGGAGGTAGACCACCAGGCCACGCTTGAGCGAGTGCGCGAGCGATTCGGGTTGCCTCATTGGAACACGAGCCATAGCGTCATTGGTAGAGATTCCAGCTTTCGTCCAACAGCCGACGTGTAGCCCTACGCAGAAACCCTCTCTACTCAGCCCGGTGAAGCTCCTCCTCGGTCAGACGTCGTCGGGCGTCTCATCGGCACCATCTGCAAGAGGATAGTTGATACAACACAAGCAAGAGTGCCAACACGTTAAACTGCTGCTCGGCTCCTGGAAAATGTGCCAACACGTAAAAGCCGTCTCTAACAGAGAGACTCACTAACAGTCATTTCATTTTGTCTTCGCATATAGTACTACGTAAGTAACCAATAATGTTATTCGATTCCGTACTGACGTGTATCTCTTGATCTTAAGCTCAACGCGTAGGGGCGGCCACGTCAAACACATGCCTCGTAGAGCCGGCCGGAGTTACTTACAGCTTCGGAGGATTCGATCGTTGTTCTTAACGGCCGATTGCAGAATGTTTAAAACATGTTGGTTATATGACGTATTACTTGTCAGATTTATTATCACACATGTTGTGTAGAAAAAGTACAGTTAAAATATATGACGTATTACAAATTTAGGATAACTTTCTAAAGTGTCTCAAAACTAATAAAAATCTATTTCTATATTGGGACTATATAAATAAATATAAATGTATCTATTTATTTATATATATATATACATGTATCTATTTATATATATAAATTTATATTTAAATATAATTTAAATCACTCTTGAGGTGTCAAAATTTTTTATGGCTCGCCGCTTCTCTGCCATATATGTATATATATATATATATATAATATTTCACTGTCGTTGTTATCGCAAAAAACTTTTCGACAAACAACGAGATTTCTATGCTATACAAGAAGAAGAGAGGAGACTAGCAAATTCTTTTCACTACATAATTCACTACATAATAGCTTTATTAACCGATGGTTGGTTTACAATATTGGGCGTACAGAAAAAGCACACATTCACATATATATATATATATATATATATATATCTATATTCATCACGGTTCTAAAAGTCGAGTCAACGGAACTGCTCTATCGCATTGTTGAAGGTGATATAAGTCACGCTGTCTCCCGCAGAGTTTGCACAAGCATAACGAGGAAATTTCATGGAGCTTCTCTCGAATACAGATCTTCATGTGGAAGCCATGTACAGCAAATCGTGCAATTAGGTGTGTATTCTCATAGTTGCAGCGCTTCCACGAACTACACGTCATTGCCTGGGTTTCGTAAAAGAGCGGGTCAATGTCTGCCGAATTATTTTAGCTATATTAAAATTTTATAATCTAGAGTCATCTCAATTGAAGTAATCATGATCGCATTCTTCGATTTGGTCACGTCTGTAAAGTGAAATAGCACAAAATATCATCAGAGCACAGATCAACCTTTTTCGTCTGCCCTGCGTACTGGAGCATGTCAGTGATGAAATGAGCAAATATAATGATGGCCCTCGGCTTTCGCTTAACTTGCGAAAGAATCAGCTCGATTTGCTACTGTTTGTAAAGTGACATAGCACAAAATATCAACTATCAAGTCACAGAAGTTGTTATTAGCGTGATCATCTTCATCACAATCACTCGCGAGTCAAGGCCCATGAACTCGCATTCGGTTTGCTGCATAACTTCGGTGAGGCGACGAGCGCGACCTCAAAACGCGAACTCAGAACGAAAACAAAAGGAATTCGATTCGGTACTCATGCAGGCGACCTGATCTCGGCACAGATGTACACCCCAAACGCGACGATGTTCATGCATAATCCGCACATAGCCTCCGCTGTTGGGACAGCGACGACGACGACGACAACAACAGCAGCCGCAGCAGCAATAGCCGCGCTTAAGCTTTCAAATGTGGCACATTAGTGGTCTCCTGCTAGTTTGGTCTCCTGGCTCCTTAGATAGTTTGGTCTCCTGGCTACGTGTAGAGGCTTTCCAGGAGCGCCGAGTACCGATACAACGTATGAGACACAACAGATGCTGTTGCAGTAAACATGTGTGACCGACCAGATCGCTGTTTTCGAACGATCTCGGGTCTCGGACGAATGTCTATGGGCGACTGGCTGTTGTTTCTGCTCCGGTCCGATGCGACTGACGCCAGCATGAGTAGCGCTTCCTCGAACGGGTTGTTTCCTCAGGTTATAGAAGTAATTTGTTTTTACTGTTACGCTTACGTTAGTAGAGAGAGTGGGAGAGAGAAAGAGAGAGAGAGAGTACAAGTAGAGAGGGGGGGGGGGCGACAAGGGAGAGAGACTTGTCCAGAGAGAGACAGACAGGGAGAATGAGACACGAAACCACTCTACAGTGAAACCCCGTGAAACTGGCGAGAGCCACAAGACACAGGTTGCGCGTGTTGCTTTTCATGTAGAATTCAACCTCGACTGCGTCTTTACTACGGCCTATGTGCGGCGCTCTCCTGGTAGAGGGACGACGGCCCCTAACGACGCCCTCGCCACATTCGGCGCCGGTCGGTCGAAGCGCGTGTGAGGAAGGGAACAATAATAACACGGACAGACCGCCCTTACTGGTTACTTCTTGCATAATTCGTTCGTTGAAACGCAGCGATTATATAGTTGTGTACTGATATATGTATGATTGTAGCAATTTTTTGCTGGAGAGTTGGCTGTATAAGTATTGTGGTTGCCGGTTGGCAGTTGTTGTTGTTGCTGCTGCTGCTGCTGTTGCTGTTGTTGTTGTTGTCGTCGTCGTTATTGTTGTCGATATTGTTATTGTTGCTGTAGACGCGTACGCGAAACCTTGCCGACTCTGACCTCAAAACCAGCAACAGTTACGACAACAACAACAACAATAATCGCTGCACCAACAACAACAGCAGCAGCAGCAACAACAATAACAACAACAACAACGACAACAACAAACAGCAGCAGCAGCAACCATTGTGAGTGCGCAACTAAATTTACTTAGACCGCGCAGCAATATTGGAATCCTTTATGTGCAAAACTGTCATCCTGGCTGTTGATGTCGCCAGTCTCGTTGGCGCCCATCTCGAGCTCTGGCCGACGTGTTTTTGAAACGCAGCTGTGAATGATTTAAGGAAATGGAGCCTACATAGCAACACTTGAGCTCGAATGGTGAGTTCAAACAGGGGCCAAATACGAGCTTCCACGCAGCCAGGCGAATCCACAATAGCAGCAGCAACAACAACAACAACAACAAGATCAACAACAACAGCAACAACAACGGCAACAACAATCACATGTAGTGCCGTTGTCCTACATCCGCTGTTACTGCTGAAGCTGCAGCTGCGGCCGACGTAAGACGTCCCACCCTCGCCGTGCAAGCAAGAGTAGAACGCTGATGGTGAGGAGAGGTTGACCACCGCTCGAACGCAGAGAGGAAGGGATTACGGCGCTGTGTGGGTCTACGAACCACCGTGTCTACCGACCAAACTATACCTGACCAGAAGCTGTCACATTCGGTACGAAACTCAATCGTACCTGTGTCTCAGTCGCCCACCAAGAGACGCAGAGGAATGAATATATAACCGCTCGCCGGCCGGCAGCTCTATAACCCGCCCATCGGTGCTCCACCCGCGCTTGACGTTCTTTTGCACCACCGACCACCCCCGCTGACTCAACCGTCGTGTTATCGACATGTGATCATCGTTCCCGTCTACGGCGCTTAACCAAGTGAGTCTGTCGGCTCAGGCTAGTGAGTCTGAGGTGGTGGTTGCTGTTGCTGTTGTTGTTAGTTGTTATTCATTGGATCGGTTAGTTAGCTAGTTCTTTATTATTGTTATTATTATTATTATTATTTCGTATATGCTTGAAGATAGATCAGTGTTTTATTCTTCTCATTGGTCCGTGACACAAAGGTGTGTAAAGATTTACCGCTCCATAGCGAAGAGAAAACAGAGTGTCATTCAGACGTGTGTCGTTCGTAGCTCATTGTCGGGAGTGGTCTGTGGACGGTGCTGTCTGCATAGCCGGTCTTTCGGTCCATGTGCGTTTGCCGTCAAAGTTGAACGCTGTCAACGCACGCTCGTCTCGAGACCGCCAATGTGACGGTGCCGTTGCATGCTCTAGCCGTCACGTGCACAACACGACGACAATATAGCGTGCACGGCTGCCCACGGTTACCCCTCTTGGGGTGTGCTCCACGCTTCCAGCTATCGGTTTTGCTCGCAAGCTTGCGCTAAATACCTCCGCGCACTGAACTCCGTCCGAGCAGCGACCCAGCGATCCCAGCGACTCAGCGACTACCTCTCAACGGGGGACGGACGCTAATGTCGCATACGTCGTCACTAGCGGTTTATTATAACTGGGAAGATGCAATTGAGTTGTGAAACAAATAGATTGTTTTGTTAATACGCGGGCGTTTAGGAATACCGATCGATGTATGTTATCTTTAATAACTTGATTTAGTCCAGTTTGATTCGAGTGTTTGCTAAGTTTTGCACAGCGACGGCATTAAGCTCCAACAAAACGATGTTACGTAGCATATTTCGATAGTAAGATACGTGCATATATAAATATATATATATATGTATATATATATATATATTATATATATATATATAAATATATAATATATATATATATATATATATATCGTTACGCCTGTTCAGTATCAGTGTCCCATAGCTCGTTACGTGAATAACATTGTTACACTTGACGTCACTGCCGCGTGTCGTTAGTCTCTTCACCACGATGGGGTGGACTTTGCCTCGATTCATCGAAGTGATTGTGCAGCAGCATCTCAGCCTCCACCGACAGTCACAGTTTGGCAATGAACAGCCATCGACATGTGTGTGCTTAATGACATTTTTGGCGGACACTCTCTTGCTCGGTTGTCTAGTTCGGCGCTTTCATGACGCTCTGTGTGAGCAATCTGCTTAATTTGCTGATTTTTGATTTGTTTTTCTTTGATTTGTTTGCCGCGCGAGAGGCAGACATATCCGTGCGGGGACGATTTTCGGTGTGACCCCCTGCTGCTGTTGCAGAAAGTCAGACTGCTCTCGAAGCGGTTGCTTCGCCAATAGACAATGTGACATAGACCGTCCTTTCGGAAAGTCCACTTTTGTTGATATTTTTCTGCAAAAGAGAGCTCAACGTGGTTTACTAAATGATTGTTCGTTTTTGCCAATGCGCTCCTGAACGATTGTTTCCCCTGTAACTGCTTCTTGTAATTGCTTCACTGTGTTTTTTAAGTCTTTGGATTTCACGTAGAACCTTAGTTAACAGTTTATAGCTTGTGGTTTGCGTAGCATTGGTTTTGCCTGAATCGTCAAACGCCTTATCGACGTCATCGTTTTAAGGAACACTGCACTGCCTTCACGTGTAACTCGAGTGCACTTTGGCACCTGGTCTTTGAGGCCAACGACTATGAGGGTAGTACATTTGAGATGTCTCCAGTTTCCGGGGTACGAATTCAGTGAAGAGATCCGTTCGGTGTATAAACGGGATCGATTACATTTACCCAGTTTGGGTGTTAATAAAACAAATATAAACGGGATCGATTACAGACGTGCACACCGAAGGCCCAGCATTCACAACAAGCAACTGGAAAAAGGCTTCCGAAAGCAACTGATCGGTTATTAGAATGTGGAGTGACGTGGCATGACTTCCTTGTACCATCTACTAGGTGTAGAGGACCATTGCTACGGCATTGACGAATGCGTTTGTGAACTGCGTGGGAAAATAAACATTCAGCGTAGCCACGTACTCACTTGTGAGTGTATCGATCACTCCTACACGCTCCTCAATTGCAGCAAAAGTGGATTTAATCTTAACATTACCTATTAAATGAAAAAAAAAAAACTCTGCGAGCTAGTGATTGTTGTTAATTGTGATTATATGGGTAATTTAATGAGCTAGTTAGGAAAAGTGTCAGTATTCATCATCGGGGCTGTCAGCCCTATCGAGCTCTGTGTGTTGATCGTTGGAGTGGATTATCTACTCGTCGTACTGTTCTTATTGTGTAGTATACGTGTAGTTTCTCTGGGTGTTGTTGTTATGATTACTGTTCTGTATGTCGTTATAGCAACATGCAGCATTGATTTGAAATGTTGCAGTTGTTGTAACGTCCGTGTGGCCATCGTTGTATTGGCTAACATTTTGCTAGTCCGATTGTGGTTCGCACAGAGTAAATATATGTATATATATATATATATATATATATATATATATACATATATTTTATATTTTTAATTTTTACGCTCAGATTTTCGAAATCTTTCCATTACGCGAGCACAAGCAACAAGTGTCCAGACGAATGTACATTATGTAAATCGTTTTTGTACTAAGTTGGTAGTGCTAATGCCTATGGTTGCAAGGTTACCCAAATCTCCCTATGGCCATATCGGGTGTGAGTGCATACATGCAGCTACTATGTTCGCTTTCTTTGTCGATCATCAAGTCACTCGTCAAAGCTGAGGAAGCGCAGAAAAATATTTATTTTAGTTCAAATCTTGCTCGAGGCGACAAATTGTGTGTGTGTGTTTGTGATTAGAGAGGTGGAGCTGAGAGGTGCGGTGATTGAGCCTTGTGTCTGTAAAATAGCAGCCTCCGTTAAGCAGCGCGGGCGTAGAGAGAGAGAGCGTCGGTTGGCGGCAATGGCGAAGCAAGCTAAAGTCATGACGCCAAATGGAAGATGCCGTCACGAAAACGCGGAAAGTAACTAAATGCGTGGGCAATGTGTGATATAAAACGAGGTATGAGAATAAATGAGTAGTAGTAGTAGTATTCGTTAGTGCGAGCCAGGAAGAGGACGTGCGTTGTTTGAGGGAGAGACTGGCGAACTCGTAAAATTCGCTGTCCGATCGTGGGGGTAGTGAACACGTTTCTAGCACGTGTATCGTGATGGACCGGTTTACAAATGGCGAGAACGCTGACATACATTTAATGTACGATAGCGTAGACGGTAACGCGAGTGCCGCACACCGGGTGTACGCAGAGCGTTTTTCACACCAACCGGTACCTGACAGCACAATATTTGCGGAACTGGTTAATTTCACGGCCGTACAATACGACGCCGGACGATCGCGGACAGTGAGAGACCCAAATAGGGAGGAACACATTGTCGAACAAGTAGTTGCGCGTCATTCCGCAAGAATGAGGTTAGAGGCTAGAATTGCCGTCGAAAGTCGCACCACTTTCTCCACGAGGTGCGAAATGAATCAGGACTACACTTGTACCGGTTGCAGCGAGTTCAAGCCTTGCGGGATTCTGGTTATTCGCATTCATTACTATCGCTGGTATCTGCAACAAGCAGCTGCCAACGTGGAATTTCCTGCTATTGCTCTCTCACGGACAAAGCGTCACTCACGCAAGATGGTGTGTTTAACGCATACAGTAATCATTGATGGGCCACGGAGAGCCTGCGTATGATCCGCCCGCATGCACACTAGTATCGCTTCTCCGTGAATGTCTGGGCTGGTATACTGGACACTTATTCGACATGATATGCTTCCCGACAACGACGTTAAATGGATCAACATACTACATATTACATGAGCATAACCTGACCAGAACTTTTGGCAAACTTTCCACGATGTATTAGCTCGAGGATGTGGTTCCAGCACGCTGGTGTCCGCTGTGCGGGTACGGAACTACCCGAATGAGACTTTCGCAAATCGCTGGTTTGGTTAAGCCGGTTTACAAGCTTGGCCGCCGTGGTTGCCCGATTTATCGAGTTTCGATTTTTTGCTTTGGGGCCACCTAAAGAATCTAGTCTATGCAACTCATGTCGAGTCTCCGATTGATCCGCCTGGTATCTCTGAACGCGTTCAATGAAAGCTTTGCTATTACTACCGAATGTGCTTATTGCTAATGGGCATTTGTTCGAGCAAGATTTGAACTAAAATAAATATTTTCCCGAGCTTCTATAGGTTTGATGAGTGATTTGATTGACAAAGAAAGCGAACATAGTAGCTACATGTATGCACTCACACCCGATATAGGCAAAGGGAGATTTGAGTTACTTTGCAACTACAGGCGTCGGCCTTATCAATTTGGTACTTAAATGATACATTTAAGATGTACATTCGTCGTATTGGTTGTGCACGCGTAATGGAAACGTTTCGAGAACTCGAACGTAAAAGTTCGAACATGCAAAAGTAAAATTATAAATTTGCGAACTCTTCTAAATATCACAATAATCCCTGCTCTAGCTAAACCCAGACATAATTCAGACAATGTAGACATTTTTCCTGAATGTGACGGCATGCTCTTTGTTTTCAATTGAGATTTGCGTTTTCTCACAATCGTGCATTTTGTAAACCTATGTCGGGACAGTCATCCCTGAAATTACAACTCAAAAAAATTAATCAAAAAATCATCTCACTCCTATACGAAGCATTTTCCTTTCCCCTTTCTATTGGCAAAAATTATTTTTTACTGAGCTTGACCATACCCCAGAGTTTCAAGCAGTAAAATCCGAACACCCTGTATATATACTTATATAGGCTCCCAAGGAGGCCGGATGGCGGAGAAAGAGTTACGTGAACGACATGAGACGTCGTAGGTTGCGGCAGCATAGCTGCTTAAACGGCGGTTGGCCTCAGAGTGCCTGTATTTAATTTTATTTATTCATTTAATAAACCTTATGTTGCTAAAGGTCATTCAGTTGTACTTTGTAGGATTCCGTACAACGGCAGAAGGTAACAATTTCTGCTTAAACATATATAAGGTAAAGGACACGTAGTCTTAGGATGAATCATCTTGGGGTACCCATGTTTTGCTACAGAAAAAAAAAGAAATATATATATAAATATAATTTTTTACCATATGGTTTATTGATTGACATTTACAACCGTATGTTATTTCACGTATTAACAATATTGCACTAAGTCGGCAGTAATCAGGCCCATTAAAGTTACCATGTGTTGGCAAAAGTTGCAGCCGGACTGATATTACTTCTTTTTTTTTCAGTGTGAGAATCAACATGAACAAACTAGTAGTATACCCATTGACGGAACAGAAGATGTGACTTTAAATTTTATTTGCAAGACATGTAAGCAATGCAAGCGGACTGGATGAGTGTTCTACTACCAAGACAGCCCTTGCTGCCTTGGTGCATGCGAATCTTCAATGTAGCCGCGTCAGATGTCTTTTCTCGCCCCTTCAAGGCGATCAAAACCTAGGATCCCCGACCTGATCCCATTAATATTTGTTGTTTGAAGGAATAAAAATCACCACCAGAGTTAAGTAGCGCGTAATATTATCTGGATATAATGCACTGTGGACTCCTCTCTCTCTACTGGCCGATGTCCGAAATACACGAAGGAAGCGTCCCTGTATGACACTCAGTTATTTCGCCTAACCCTGGTATAACAATTTATGTTCTTGTTGTGTGAGTTTGTGAAGATAGCAAGGCGAACTATTAGGGGGACTCTACATACACCTTAGCAAGCCTTGCATCCACTGTGGTCATCACTGGATGAGCCCAGTACCACAACCACTTGAGTTTTCTTTGCATTAAAAGCACTACGCTTTGCTGCGCACCGTCACAGCGTTAAGGGCAGAGACATGTTGTATCATCATCCGGTGTATCTCATCACCAGACTGGCCAATATATTTAAAAGTGCTGTCATCAGCATACATGATAGCCCGTGAGCCTGTGTCCGTGTACGATATTCTCTGTATAATCTGGACATGCCCTCCGAAAAATCGTAATTACTCCGCAACCACAGCTCGCATTGCCATAAGTTTGGTACCAAAATGATTGTCATGAAATGCGCATTTGCCTGAATATGTTAGTTTAGAGCGCTGTAAGTGGTCGTAAGGTAATGATTTTGAGGTATTGGGCGTGAAGGTTAATAACATAACTTCATTTTGGCGAATTCTCTTCTAAGCGACCATGTAGCATCTTCTGACCGGCTTTATGAGCTATTCGAAAGAAGCAGAATTTTCTCACGAACACGGCGGTGTGTTTAGCTTCTGTCTAGGAAACCTGGTTGTCTCGCAACAGCACATTCTATGCTCCTATGTCGGGCAAAAACACCCATGTCACAAATTGTAGTAATTTAACTCTCATTCCGAAACAGGGCCTCTTAGAGACCATGTTCCATTGGAAAAAATATTTGCCTTAACGAGCTCTACAATTCCATATATCGTTGATCAAATATTCCTGTAATACCCTGTATATATATATATATATATATATATATATATATATGTCACACGGACTTGTCGTTGTAGCACAACTCGTATACTTGGTGATAGTGTTCTTAATGTCTGCATCCATACTCAAGGCGACGATCATAATAGTTAGTACGTCTCATACCGTCTTTTCACTCTTGTCCGTTATTGCCCACCAGGATGGATTGTTGTTGAAGACTGACATACGTAATACCAGTGCGCACAATCTGGATCGGGTGTCAACGGGGGAGACTAATGACCTACCTAATTCTATCTAATCACATCAGTAAGACCATGATCACCACGGGAGTTGAATAACGACGTTTCTATAGGATCAAAGACTCGAGTACGCACGGACAGTTATTGCCGTCTAATACCAATATCGTCAACCAATAACAGAACGACGCGTGCCGTTATTGCCGGGTGCTGTAACCGTCGCATAGCGGCGCGTTTCGACTCGTATAGACTCTAGCTCCGTGTTCAGTGTGGGGGCTTTTTGCACCTTGACAAGGCCAGACTGGCTGCGAGCCAATCTGCCGCTTCAACTGGACGACAATACTCGATACTGCTTCGACATGCTATACCGATCGATTGATGGTTCGTTTAGACGCAACCGAAGGCAGCGGGCCCAAATGGCGGACTCAAACGTGTAGACGAGACACATGTCGTTATAAATATAACTGGCGATTTCGAAACGCTGTCTACTTTTGGCAGAAATAAAAATAGAAGTGTTTTGTTACCTGATTCAATGGCAGAGCGAATAGACTTTGTTGACGTCATCTTTCGAAGACGACATATATATATATATATATATATATATATATATTAATGAGTTATAAATAGATGAACTTCTATTTGTAGTTCGGACTGGTAAACGGCCTAAATGAAACGCCGATTGCAAATATTTGGGAAACAACAATGCAGAGCTCTACGCGTGTTACACAGACAACATATTAGGTATTATGTTTCTCGCGTTTAAAACTTTATATATATATATATATATATATATATATATATATATATAGCTTTTAAAGCCAAACATGGGTGCTCTAAGATGGTCTGGTAAACTGCGTGTCCTACACTCTGTTGTTAGTTGATTTTGTCTCATTTGTTGGAAGAGTAAAAAATATCTTGGTTATTATGTGTGCGGATCACACAGTGGCTGCACATTGCAACCTAGGAGCCATCGAGCGCATAACATTTCTATAGGATCAAAAGACCTTGAGATAAATGTCAAGAAAACCAAGGCCATTAAGTGTAAATGTGGTGGACGTTTGCTGACTTCTGCTGATTTGATACACTGCGGTGGCAAACCACTGGAGTTTGTATCGAAAGTTCGAATTTGCGCGAAACCGTTGCACATGCTTGCTGTCAGAGTGCCTGTCTATTTTGGAAGTAGCAAGCAGTGGAGTTTTTGAGCCCAGTCAGAGCAGTTTCGTGCAGTCAATGCCATAGCCGTTGATTAGGCCAGCGTTAAATCTTTTTTTTTGAGGAGGAGGTTTAGGGTTGAAAATACATTTACGTACGACTGAGAGAAAGCCTAACAGGAGTTGGTAAGCCCCCTAACATGCCAACGCTCAGACGGTGTGGGACTCAGCCACGTAACGGCAAGTCTTGGCGCTTGACAAGAGTCGAGCCGAAGGATTAAGGCAATACCCACTAAAACCCTACATATATAGACGGCAGTGCCTACATATACGTATCCTTCTTAAGATGACCCTCCGACCTGCGGGATCCTTAACGCAGAAGAGTAACTACACATAGGAGCGTTAGATCTGGGGTAATCTAATCTGCTAGAAACCAACTGAACTGGCCAACTCTGCCTGGACGAGAGCAGACAATGGAGTTCAGAGAGGTGAGGAGGAGTGGCAGTATTGGTGGCTAGAGTATTCTGCATTATCGGCAAAATCAAACCATGCAGCTACCCAAAAATCATAGGCATACTAGAATCGTCATGACTTTATAACGGCACTCTAAAACATATGCACACTATTACTACGGTCATCAAATCGGCTTTGAAACTATTGTCCGAAGGTTGAGAAACCGCTGTGCGAAGATAACCAGACCCAGACCGAAATCGCGGCCTTAAACGGACTTCAAGTTATTGTACGCTAGTCTATATGAAATACTCGAGTATTAGGCTATAGTTGTTTTGTTTGTTATGGGGGTGGAAGATGCATTGACGCACACCCGTCGAAGTTGCTGGCGGGTAGTGTGCGACTCGACACGGGTGGAGAGTACTGGAATCCATCTATCCGCGTGTTATACCCACTAAAAACCACCGCTGGATCGGACTGGCCATTGTCTTGCTGTCCAGTTTTCTTCTGCTGGTCCAGAAAGCCCATAACGGTCAATTATGGCATGACTGAAGTAGAGACGAAGTAATGGATTCGTGAGTACGTGCAAGCGAGAGTATTATAAACAATATACAAAAAATACGTGTATGGCACTACACTTAAACAACTAGCAATTATTCTCAAGACAATGATAATGCAATATTAGAAATTAAACTAACGATACGGAAACCATATAATTGTGCAGTGATTTTTAATTCAGTTTGTACTCAAATTGAGTATAATATACATTTTGTAAAGTTGTCCTTACTATCCTTTATCTCGTTCACTCTTCCGTCGAGAAAAGTGTAATGTAACGAATTATGCCCCAAATCTGCGCATTCCACAGCATGGTGCTTGGCACACCTCTGCAAATTGAGTTAAGTAGCTTGGTTCCCAAGAGGATCTATTTCACATATCTCGTATGACTTACGCAATTGTTTAGTGACATTGAGCCTCCTCAGGGTCAGTATCTTCAAAGTGAGATAGAGTGACTAGTAAACACAAAACAATGCGGCCAGTGAGCTTTATTTGTGTATGCATTGACTGCAGATTGCATTGTGCGGCCTTGAAGCTCGCTCGTGGCTCAGAATGGACAAGACCAATTGTCTAGTATATAGATGGCACAAGGTCAATCAATAATAGTGGTAATTAAATTGATTCATAAAAGAAATATCGTTAGCTTAATTGTTTAGGTGGTCATCGCCCAATAAACTCAACTGCATTAAAACATGTTTAAGAGCGTTTAGAATAGTTACATTTAAGCAGGATTAAATGTAACTTAAACTCCCTGGGTTATTTTATGGACGTCTGCCTTAACGGTACTATTATGATTATTTCATTTAGAGCGAGGAGGCGCTCATGCTTGCGTTACTTTATAGGTCTAAAAGGTGCGTAAGCTATAAGCATCGAACCATGCTTCTTTTCTTTGCCATTTATCACAACCTGCCCATGGAGCGCTTTTAGGGCTTCAATACTAAACCTGGGCTGTTTTAGTGGGAAATCATCGAAAACCTTACTCCAGGACTTCTATGGAGCAATATTGCTGCGGAGGATGGGGTGGGGAATTTGGGTGAAAAGTTAGTCTGGCAAAAACGGCATTCGGTGAAACCCTCTGTGTAAAAATGCAGTGAAATTGAAATTGTGTGAAAACTTAACTGTGATTCTCGGTGTCTTAACTGTGATTCTCGGTGCCAATGTATCTGTCCAGCTTCCCGGAATAAAAAAGTTTAATATTAATAATAATTATTAATATTATTATGATTGTGGTTAATGTATATGTTTATAATTTTACCCAATCTGGCTGTTAATATACCATAATAATATAATATAACCAATACCCACTAACCCCTTCTTCCTTTACCGGCGTAATCTTTCATGACACTAATTTGGTGATACTTTGATTTTTGATTAGTGTGAAGAGCTCAGTTGGCGAACTGTGCTAGCAAAGAAGTCAATTTAGAATAAGGGTCGCATTTATAAGAATATGGCCGAGTGTATTGGGCGTTATACTAGTTTCCACTGGACTTTTTATGGGGTTGTTATAGCACTGCCCTTGTTCCATATTTGCTAGCGACAAGAGGTAGGGCTTGCGTTGAAAACCATCTGCCTATAATTAAAACCGCGTTTGTGGTATATGTGTGTATGGATTTTAGATGATGTTTGTACGAATTCTAGCGCCACGCTGCTGTGCCCGTGCTGTGGGCCAGCGAGGATTTCGAATTCTCCTTCTTGGATTGTTTGCTTCAGTTGCGCTGGCTGTTCTTGCCTACAATTGCACTCTGCAGTACACGACATGTAAGTAGTGCTAGCCTATGTATCTAATTACGTTAGTTCGTAGTTGTTCGTAGTTACGGCTGTGAAATTATTTTGAGAACGTGATAGCAAATCGTCACTGTCTAGGGCTGCACGAATCACGTTCAGCGAACGTTCCGAGGGCACCGTTCTGTTTCCAATGATGTCCCTCAAAGGTTATGCTGTGGGTGCACTTTAACAGGACTGAAAGCTTGAAGCAGACTTGAATAGCCTGGTTGCTTGGTAAATGCCGTATTTGATTGGCCGGAGAATTGCCTAGTAATATTCATGGCATATCATGTGAAATGTTTCGTTTTGATTGAAATGATCAAGGAGTAACTGTTTGAGATGAGGGATTTAACGTATACGCAGGTAGTTGTATATCTTATTGTCGTCGTACGGACTTTTCCCGAACACCCACTAGCGTGCCTATTTGTCTAACTTGTTGTTGTTCCAATGTGCGCGTATTATTATTATTATTACGCTGTTTGTACTGTCTACTCTTCAGCTCGCCTAAATGGGCCGTTACAGCCACTGGTTATATCATATCGAATTGACACGCCTTCCTGCCGGATACCGGAATTTTCGCCGTTCGACTTCACTGTCGTCAATCTCTATGAACGGTAGGTAACGCGTTGGCGGTTATGCATATATATATATATATATATATATATATATATCCCAATCCAGCAAGTTAACCGTCTATATAGAGACGAGCAAAATTTGTTTAGAACATCAGCGTATATTGCCGTGCCCCGGCTGGAAACAGTTGGAGCCTCGCCACAGAAGGAGGGAGAATAAGTTGACAACAATAATCTTTGTTCGGGAGCTCTTAGATCATCTGTAATTAGAAGCGCTAGCAAATCTAGGTAATCATACTTGTGTTTGTGTATGTGTGTATGTATGGGTGGCGCTGGTTATGATGATGCTAGGCGAGGCGATCCCGTGTGTCCTGGCCCGCCCTCATTTCTTAAATGGGCATCGTTCAACGTACTAGAAGTGGATAACGAGGTGTTGGAGCGGTACTACAGAGGTATAAGCGCCTCGGACCTGAAGTGTACTTTTCAGGAGTTATACCGTAACCAGTCACTACCCGAACCAGATAAGCAGGTTAGTAGACGTAAAGTTTGCGAAATTCGTGCGTGGTGTAGGTTGTCGATACGAAGTTAGCAATTGCAACAAAGAATAATAGTAATACCAACAGAAACAGTTACGACAATGTTGATGCCGACTGTCTGTATGTGCTTTAAAGCGCTGCTAGGAGGTACCAATGTGCCTATAATAGCACATTAGAACCCCCTTATCGTATCCTAGAATCGAGGCGACGTGAGGCGACGGATATTGCACGATGTATGTTCGTGTAGAAGGACTTATGAAGAGTGGCCATGACCGTTTCAGATTGGCAGTGATAATACGCGTTTCGTGTCGGTGTATTCTGCAGGTGTTTTACAGCAAACCACAGAAATTGGTGTTTGGCGAGGAGCTGAGTACTGAGTTCATGCTCGTGAAATGTCGATATAGATCGTCGACTGTTTTGGAGCAATACGTGATGGGTATGTAACAATGCGCGTTTTGCTTGTCCGAAGTATCCGCAGCTTACCAATAGGGCGCCGATAGCTAGCTGATCTCTTGTCGATAGACGTGGCGCAAACATTTTTCTGCCCGCACAACTGACGAGTTGTCAGCGAGTCCATATATAGCTAGCAGTTGCAGCAAAGAGTAATAATAATACCAACAGAAACGGTAACGAGAACGTTGATGCCGAACTAGATAGTTAGTTTTTGTCGCAAGCAGATTTTATATATATATATAAATATATATATATATATATATATATATATATATATATATATATATATATATATATATATATATATATAAATAAATATATATATATATATATATATATATATGGAAGAAGCATGCAGCCATATTTATATAGGCTGCATGCTTCTCCCATTCTCTTAATATGCGTTGTATGTTGCCTGTAGACTTACTGTGATGATGCTGATTCTAATTGAAGACGAACATTTGGTCTGTGTTTGTAGTTCCCGTACTAAAAGACGAAGTCGAGCGTCGTGTACAGACGATCGAAAACAAGCTTGACTCTCTGCCGAAGCGGACGACAGCTGACGTGGCCCCACCCACGAACGTGATAGTGCTCGGCGTTGATTCGGTGTCGTACCTGAACGCGTACCGGCATCTTCGACAGAGCCTGGCGTATCTTCGCACCGAACTCGATCCGGTCGAATTGAAGGGCTACGTTAAGGTCGGAGATAACTCGTTTCCCAACCAAAATCCGTTAATCAGTGGGCTATCCGACGATGAGACAATGCAGTACTATACTGAAGGGTTCGTGCACTTTTATGTCTAGCTGTTTTATCACTCACGATACACGAACATGCGGATTTCGAACCGTCACGCTGGCGTCATCATCAAGCGGCTATCTAGTGTTTATTACGTAATTTGAAGTTGTTACGTCTAGAATTTAATTACGGCAGGTGTTATTTTTGTTGTTGTTATCAGCAAGCGCAGACAAATGCTCTCGTTGGAGCTTGGATCTATAACGATGGGTAGCCATGGTCATGTGCTCGTTACTTACAGGTCTAGTTCATTTCACAAGATTTTAACAGCAAATGCGCAATGGTTTTCAAAACATTGTATAATTAAGTTAGGAAAGATATTTTTGGAGCGGTATTGGCAGAACGTTTTCTCATCGTTGACAAATCGATTTATTCCGTCTCTATCTGCCTGCATTAGGTTCTTCGATTTGCTGACGGATCAAATGATCTGGAGCGAATATGCAGAATTTGGATACCGGTCGATGTTTCTGGAAGAAAGCGCGCGCTTTGGCCTGTATAACTATCACACGAAGGGCTTTCATAAGGCTCCCGCAGATTACTACGCAAGGCCAATGGTGATGACTGTTGATAATTCGCCTCTGAGGTACGCTCTCGGTGAGTATGAGAGTACAGAGCAAGTCGACTTGCATTCAGAAACAAATCTACATCTATTTGCTGAATAGGGCATGGTCAACAATAATTTATTATGCATAAGCTATTAAACTATTTTTTCTTTATAAACAATCATTTTTTTCCTAATTTATGCGATCGAGATTTTACATAGTGGTGATTTTATTAGTGCTGCTATTATATTATTATCTTCTAATCAAGAATAAAAACGTAGTTAACAGATGATGTTATTTGAGTACTTTAAGGACTTAAGAACCTTGTTCTCGCTTTTCTCAGCTTTGCATCAAGCAAACTAAGCAATGACCCGTCTGGTCTAGATTAAGCACGAATTAACAAAATTTAAAACGTGTGGACTTGATAATAATAATAATAATAATAATAATAATAATAATAATTAATAGACTAGACGGCTTAGCTGGAGACCGGCAGAGCGTGTCTATAGCTGAAAGAAAATTGGCCGAGGGCGATGTGCGCTCTGCCGCAAGAGCCCTGCTGTCGTCAGACACATTTGCACCACGTAACTCTCGCACAGAGCGTGAATTAAGAAACAAACACCCGCCACCATCGGCCGTCTGCCAGGAGCGCTTAGCAACCTTCGAACAACCTACAGTTGGATACTGCGAGAGCGTCGAAAATTCGGCGATCTTAGAGACAATTCGCTCATTCCCTGTTGCAAGCGGAGCCGGACTGGATGGACTGCGGCCACGTCATCTGCGTGACATGTTGGATCAAACTGTTCCTTCGTCAGAGTGCCTGCTAAATGATCTGAGCATTTTCTTGGGCAGAGTGTTAAACGGCACATTACCTATATTTTGTCTACCAGTATTTTATGGTGCAAATCTTACAGCTCTTAAGAAAAAATACAACTCAATAAGACCCATAGCTTGTGGACTGACTCTGCGTAGGATTGCTGCAAAGATAGCAATGGCGAGAAATAAAAAGACCATTTTGACAGCAATTCTGCCACATCAGGTTGGAGTGGCTGTCAAAGGCGGCGCAGAAGCACTAGTGCATGCTACACGTACCCTCTTAGAGACTGAGGACCAAGTAAAGGTTCTGGTGAAACTTGATTTCTGCAATGCATTTAATACGTTAAGAAGAGACCGGATACTAGATGCAGTGATGAAGAAAAGTCCAGAGATTTTGCCTATGGTCTGTCAAAGTTACAGAGATCCTTCACTCTTAACCTGGGGCACAACTTCAGCATTGCGTTCGGAAGCGGGCATTCAGCAGGGTGACCCGCTAGGGTCTGCTCTATTTAGTCTCGGTATATCAGATTTAGTATCGCAACTACAGAGCCCTTTCAACGTGTGGTATCTAGATGACGCCACGCTTGCCGGCCCTGCAAGTATCATCGCAACAGATTTAAGAAGAGTGCTGCAGTTTGAAGAAGACGGGGGACTGACACTGAATGCCTCAAAATGTGAGATTACTGCTGTCGGGGGCTCACTTCAGGAGAGGGAAGAAGCAATTCAGAAGATCACAGAAATACTCCCTGGCATCACGCGTGTAGAGCTAAACAACTTAGAAGTTTTGGGGGCCCCCGTAAAGCAAGACGGAATTTCGCATACACTCTCTGAGAAAAAAGAAGCCCTTACCAAAACTCGTCCACAACTGACACGCTTGCATCCTCAGGCTGCGCTGTGCATTTGGAGATATAGCCTAGGGTCTTCAAGATTTAACTATATACTGCGTGCATGCCCTGCTTTGACGTGCCCCGAAGAATTAACAGCGTATGATGACGTCAGCAGAGAAATACTTAGTGAAGTCCTAAACGTAAATTTAGAAGAGAACACCTGGCAGAGAGCAAGTCTTCCGATACATGAAGGTGGTCTGGGAATAAGGAGTGCCACTGACCTAGCTCCGGTCTGCTACGCTGCTTCACTGGTGCAATTTGGTCCGGTGGCAGCTTCGTTAGTGGAAGGGGCAGTTCGACCACAAATAAGATATGAAACCAGTAAAGCACGGGACACTATTAGAACCATGCTAGACCCAGGCCCTTTAGAAGAATATCCTAGCCAATATAACCTAGATAAGCTCAAAAGCAAAAAAAGAGCAGAGAAATCTTAGACGAGCTTGTTTCCCGGAGAGACCGCGCCGTATTCTTAGCGGCACAAGATAACTTCAGTGGGGGCTGGCTTAAGGCCTTACCCTCGCCTCAGCTCGGCACCATGCTGGATCCTAACTCTTTCCGCATTATGTCAGCACTTAGAATCGACGCTAGCGTCTGCGAGCCGTTTCGGTGCAAACTGTGCGGGGAGATGGTGGATTCCAGTGGCCTACACCCACTGAGTTGCCCGAAGAGCGCCGGTAGATCGTCCAGACATGCTGAATTAAACGGTGTGATCATAAGGTTCCTTAGGAAAGCCGGTATACCATCTACACTTGAACCGAAAGGTTTAGTGTCCGCTGGCGAAGAAAGACCTGATGGGATGACCATTGCTTTATGGTCACATGGAAAGTCCCTAGCTTGGGATGCAACGGTTTCGTGCACAACCGCGGCTTCCTATTTACACCACAGCTCTGTTGAGCCGGGGTGGGTAGCAAAGCACGCGGACGCCAGAAAACGGTTTAAATATGCTGGACTGGAAACAAGATATATTTTTTGTGCCTATTGCCATGGAGACACTAGGACCAATCAGCAAGGGAACCGAAGCATTTCTCAAAGATTTGAGTAAGCGAATTCAGGAGGTCACGAACGACCGAAGAGAGGGTCAATTCTTGAGGCAAGCGATGTCCTTGGCCGTTTTCAGAGGGAACGCGGCATCTATTTTAGGCGCCATGGAGTGAACTAATTATTTAACAAAACATTGCAAAAATACATTCAGACCTCACAACTGTAACATTGTTTAACATGTAATTAATAATAATAATAATAATAATAATAATAATAATAATAATAATAATAATAATAATTATTATTATCGGCCACTATATGCCGCAATTTATTTGATTGATCTAGTTATATAACTTTTTTATGTTAGCACTTTGGAGTGAACAATTGTCTCCGCGCGAACGTGTAGTCACGGGTTCTCTAACCCAGGGTTAGCCCAGTTCAACAAAGTGCCCCGAACAGATGCTGCGTTTCCTCGTTGAATGTCGAGAGACAGTCTCTGACGCAAAAACTCCAATGCTCTCGAGTCTCCCGTGGAAAGGTTAAGGTTTCTGCCCACGCGCTGAATCAACTTCAGTGTAAGCGGTCCTGGGCCTCCCATTGATTCAAAAGCCAACGGACAAAATTGGTGCGGATAGCCAACGCCAGAGTATTTTCTACATTTGTTAGCCTCTGCTAACCTGGACGCATGATAATAATAATAATTATTTTTTTTTTGAGGAAGCACAATGATTTATTTAGGAATTTAATATATACATGTGAATGTTTAAATCCACGGCACCGATGGCTCACTCCTCATCTATCACTCATTATTATTATTATTATTATTAGCCAACGCGGGCGTCGGCAACATTATTCACCAACGGGAGATGCACAAACGGCGCTTATACGCGCATCTCCTTGAGGACCACGTTGTAATGGCGTTCGGCCGCGAGTCATCTGGCGTTTGGGGCAAGGATGCACTCAAACTGACAAAGGATCTTGGGAAGAAGCTCTTCGAGGCCACAGCGGAGCCAAGATCGACCGCTTTCCTCCGAGAGAGTGTCATTAGAATTACAGAGAGGCAACGCCAAGATGATGTTAAGTGGTCACCGACACTCAAGCAATAAAAATAATATAAGCAATATTGTAGATATTATATAAGTAATATATTGATAATTGTGATACATGTACATATTGAAAAATAAACTCTTGTTAAAAAAAAATGATTATTATTATTATTATCATTATTATTATCAAGTCCACACGTTTTAAATTTTGTTAATTCGTGCTTAATCTAGACCAGACGGGTCATTGCTTAGTTTGCTTGATACAAAGCTTAGAAAAGCGAGAACAAGGTTCTTAAGTCCTTAAAGTACTCAAATAACATCATCTGTTAACTACGTTTTTATTCTTGATTAGAAGACAATAATATAATAACAGCACCAATAAAATCACCACTATGTAAAATCTCGATCGAGTAAAATGATTTACCATGTATGATGCTCTTTTTTATCAGGTGAAGATGTCTTCTGCCATGCGGGAATGACTACAAGTGAGATGTACCTCAACTATGTTGAGCGTTTCGCTGCCATGATGACGGCGAAGGAGGCCAACTTTTTTGCTTACGTGTGGCTATGCGACATTCCGCATAACAAGGTAGGTGAGACGCAATCGATTTGTGGGACGTTGTCTAAACTAAACTTCTCAAAATGAATAATGCGTAGTTTCGCTGCTAGCTAGCAGAAAGGCATCTGATTTGTCTATTGGCTTTTCGTTACAGATGAATTCAGTCGGATCCCTCGATGCTATCCTGCTCCGCCACCTACGTGGGCTAGCCTCTAGTGGAGCGCTCAATAACACTGCGCTCGTGTTTCTCAGCGATCATGGGATTCGCTTCGATAAAATCAGATTGACGACTGTTGGTACGAAGAACATATGCCAGCCACGCCTGACCGCGATACACACAGCTTATATCAATAACACACAGATACACACTGTGAAACGGGGGAAATCCACCACAAACTGAGACTTGAGTGGCTTGCCCGCTTCTGACACTAACTGTAAACACTTCTGATACTGGGGTTTTACCGGACCTCACTCGAACTCGGCCTGAGTGCGTCTGTACATTGACAGCGGTATCTTGGTCGTTTGTCGCATCACTACACCTTGTTTTTAAGCGCCTTGTGTTCTCCTCCTCCCAGTTGCGCAATCACTACTCTATAATGGGCCCAGAATCCGCTCGTGTCGCTATCGGATACCAGTCACACTTCACATATGCCACCTCTTGCTTCTTGCTTAGTCTATGCGATCCGGATTGCGACTTTGCGTTGCATTGTGAAGCGGGCCTAGACGCCAGGCTTGGTCGCTCCTATCCCAGTGTATAATTTAAGTAAATTTAATTTGTCCGATTTCGGGATGACTTCCCTCAACGGCTGTTTTAATGTGTTGAGCTCTTGTTGAGACGATTTGCGAGGCATCACCATTCAATTGAAATATTTTCTCATCCTGGCCATCTTCGCGGTCGATGTCGACCACGAATGAGCCGCACATTCACGTCAGTCAAATTAATAGTCAACATCTTGCTTTCGACGACACGCGCGGCTTTTACAGTCAGCACATAACGAAATATTTTTTTGCTAGTATTGCCTTTTACAATTGTGAGCGTTGCCACAAGATGCCACAATACAGTCATTGCCTTAAATATACTTTCTCACGTCGGTCACCTGTTACAATTTCTAAAATATTCAGCTTCTTTATATATATATATATATATATATATATATACATACATATATATATATTGGTAACATAAAATGATTATTATTATTATTACTATAATAAATACTACTACTACTACTATTATTACCACCTATAGTATCGCCTACCAGCTTCACTAGCGACAATCGATACAAACGTTTCCCTTAATCGCAGGCAAATATGAAGATCGAATGCCGTTTGCCTTCGTGGCGATGCCGCGTCACTTCTGTGCCATGCATGCGGCAGCCTGCCAAAACCTCAAGGCGAACTCGGAGCGTTTGGCGACGCACTACGACGTGCACGCGACGCTGCGCCACCTTCTGCACATCGAGGCCAGCGCTCGTACAACGCAGCCGGTTTCGCTAGCCAGCCACAGCCGCACGAAGAGAGGTCAGAGCCTGTTCACGGAGCTGCCCATCAACCGGAGCTGTATGGCCGCCTCCATCAATACGATGTGGTGTACATGCGCGCCCGAGGACGAGGGCAGAGCTGTCCTGCCGAATCTCATCGTTAATGTGAACAATGAAGACGGCGGCGGCGGCGGCGGTGGCGACGACGAACACACCCCGTCGGCGACTGCCCAGTTGGCCAGACGCCTTGGCCTCGCGCTCGAGCAGAGCCTCAACGCGATCCTTGACCTCGAGCAGTGCTACCGGCTAAGCCTGCAACGCGTTCTTGAGGTGCAGCGGGTGCAGGGACCCAAGCCCAACCGCTACTATTGGGTGACGGCATCGTATGCGCCGGGCAATTCGATCTTCGAGGCCACGGTCGTCGCGCACCCGAACGGCACCCTGAGTACGCTCAGGGACATTTCGCGCTGTAACATGTACTGGGGCACGACGTGGTGCATGGGCGACCACTGGATGGAGAAGTTCTGTCATTGCAAACGTTGGTACACTAGTCTGCTTCTGCTTTTCGTGGGCGCGTAAGTCCTATTCTGGTTGCCGAACCGAATTTGCGCCCGCCGATACACCGCGCTCAGATCGCAACGACCTGCCGATCGAGGGTTACTTTTAACATTCAATAGGCCGCGACAGCCTGAGCCCCGTGGCCCCTAGATGAGCTCTGCATAATGGCAGATGGGGTTGGATGTTAACGACGTTAATGCAGCTTTATCGACAATATATTGCCGTCTGCCATAGTGTGCCAACAACCATTATATATATATATATATATATATATATATTCTGCCTACTTCACATAGCGATTTCTCTGTGTGATATTTCGTGAAGGAACGGCTAAGCTGGGAGCTACTTTTTTTTGTCAGAATAGATTTTTGATAGTCTATGCCTAATGTTATAGCCCCCATGTGTGTATATATATATATATATATATATATATATGCATGTACTGTTTGAATCGTCGTTATCGTTATGCCTGGCCGCATTTGATTGCAGCGACATTTCACATGACTTCATGTGTTGCGAAGACACTTCGTAGCTGCTTCACATTTACGATCTACGTTTAGACGTTGGGGATACATTACAATTGCACCAATTTTACATTTTCTTAACACGCGAATTTCTCTCAAGCTATAGTCGTGGTATTGACGGCACCCCACCGAATGATTGGCGTACCATATATTCGCGGACACACACCCACACGCACATAAACAAGAAACGTGGATTTTGCACACCTCGGAATAAAGGCATAAAATGGGGGGTGGTTTTGTAATACACGTGCTCGTGCTCCATGCGCCACCACTGTTTGGCGTCGTTGATCTACCGTCTTGATTAACGATAGCTTACTCCGCTAGCACTGTCACGTATCGCTGGTAATTTGCGAATCTTTTTAAGTGTTATTTATGTAAGCTAGATGAGAGAAAGATTGAGCAAATTAAATGCTAAAGCCTGTATATAGACGATTCGCAGTTTGCGAGTTTGTGTACATAGTTTTGGTAAATTTCAGGTTTTCGTCGTTAGTCCTATCAGACGGGCGTTGTTATACGAAGATACTTAGGATATTTCTAACGCAAGTGAGTAACGGAAAGTAATTTTTGCATGTGGTACCGGCATACTCATAGGTCTAGTCACCACTTGTTGTCAGACTTTTCTTGTTTATTTGTCTGTGTGTTCTATTTTTTGTTGGTAGGTATCCACGTAAAAAGTGAAACAATTGATTCTTGATAATTTAATATGGTTTATAGGATCTTATGAAAGAGAATATTATGAGATTTATTATAAGTGTAATTGTTATTATAATTAATCAAAATAATTATTTATATTAATGCTCATCAACCCCCTGTACGAATCCTATAGGCCTATTTACTACAGCCATTAAAGCTACTACCTGCGGCAGAAACGACATGATCCTCACGAAGATACTGTCGGTCTTGTTGAGCTTCAATAATAAAATGTAAATAAATCACAAGTTGATACACACGTTCTTTTTCTCGGTTTTTGGCGTCTGATAAATTCCGAATTAGACCTGACCAAACACACCGGATTGGCAACGGCAACTCAATATGTCACAGAGCGTTTGCCACAATTATGCAGCGCTAGTGTTTGCTACGATTTCCGCGTGGTATGCATCATTATTTGATGGAGCAAATGTAAACATTTTTATGTCTCGCATGCCAAATTAATATATACCGACACATACAGTGTAAACGTTTAAAGTACTTTATATATATATATATATATATATATATATACAGGTAGTTCAATAAGTTCTTAGAATGAGCTTTTTAGAATTCGCATTTTGGCACGCTTTCACCGCTAATAGGAACTGCAACTTTTTGACTGCTAGCACTCAATATATTATGGTGATTGGCCGTTGCGATTTCGTTTGATAGCTTTTCCCGTGCAACGTATCGTAGTGATTTTTAAAAATGGAGAAAAAAGAGTTTCGAGTGGTTATCAAGCATTTTATTTCAAAGGTTGGAATGCGACCCAAGTAAAAATTGAGTTAGACGAGACGTACAGTGACTCTGCGCCATGTTTTGCCACTGTTTCCAACTGGATTAATGTGTTAAAAAGAGGTCGCAGGAGCACCGAGGATGAACTACGTCCAGGAGGCCAAAAAACGGCAACTGATGAGGAAAACGTAGAGAAAGTGCGAAAAATTATTGGCACAGATAAGCGAATGAACATTAAGGAAATAGCGGAGGCATTAGGGATTAGTTTAGGCAGTGTGCATTTTATCCTACACAAAAATTTGAAGATGAAAGAGCTTAGAGCAAAATGGCTGCCGCATTTGCTCAACCAAGGCCAAAAAGACGCGCCTGTTTTGGCTTTACAGCAAAATTTGGCCAAGATGTCGAACAATCTGTCGGATTTTTGGTGCAGATTCATGACCGTCGATGAAAACCGGGTTCATCACTACACTCCCGAGACCCAAGAAGCATCTTGCCAATGGTGTGCACCTGATGAAGGACCTCCGAAGAGGGTGCGGACAACGGCATTGACCGGAAAGGTGATGGCTACAGTTTTGTAAGACCAACGTAGAATAATGCTGGTCGACTACCTTGAGAGCTGTAAAACGATCACAGGAGAATATTATGCAAGACTGTTGGACTGCCGTTAGCAAGAACTCATCGTGAAACGGCCCGCTTTGCAGAAGAAGGTTGTCCAGTTTCACCAGGGCAATGCTCCTGCACACAAGTCCCGGCAAGCATCGGCAAAACTGGCCCAACTGAGGTTCGAACTTATTGAACAACCCTCCTATTCTCCAGACCTGGCCCCCTCTGATTATTTCCTCTTCGGACATTTGAAGAATAGTCTCGGTGGAAAGCGTTTTTCCAGCAATGAAGAGGTTAAGGCTGCTGTCAATGCGTATTTTCAGTCTAACGACGCGGAATTCTACTCAAGAGGTATGAAAGCTCTGAAATCTCGGTGGGAAAAGTGTATTGAGCTTCTCGGGGAGTATATCGAATAGGAAAAATTTAAAAACATGATTTGGAAAATTCTCGGTTTTCATTCTAAGAACTTATTGAACTACCTGTATATATATTTATATATATATATATATATATATATATATATATATATGCATTTAGTAATTTATTTATTCAAGGTGTTATATATATATATATATATATATATAATCTTGAATAAATTACTAAATGCATATATATATATATATATATATATATACATAGCGGGTGCGGTGAAAGTTGCTTGTGTGGTTGTTTTGAATTTTGTCATACATGCAAAGATGCATAGACAATTTTTATGAATGGACGCAGAAATTAGACTTGAAACCCTGTCGATCCCGAAGTGTAAAGTAATGCACTTTGGAAGAAGAAATAATCACTTTGTATATAAAATCAACAATGTTCCACTCGAAAATGTAACTGCTATGAGGGACTTAGGTATAATTATGACACCTGACATGAAATTTTCAGAGCAATGTCGACAAGTCGCGCTTAAGGCGACGAAAAGATGCAACTGGATCCTCAGATCCTTCATCGTTAAAAGTCCAAAACTGTATATAAAATGGTTTGATACTTATGTAAAACCAATCATGACGTATGCCTCTCAAGTGTGGTACCCCATGAACGAAAAAGATAGACGACTACTGAGAGGTGTGATCAATAAATTTACACGCCGAGTTTCTTATCGCTGTGACGTCCCACCGACGCAAACCGTTGTTAAAGATATCATAGACACTTTTAATGAATTAGAGTGTATATTTACCAACTATGTTTTCTCCAATGAGGAGTTTTGCAGCTTCATTTTTAATCGCATACCAACGACAACAAGATCTCAAGTGAGATACGAGCCCAAATGCATAGCTCGAAAATAGATTGTTATGTCGCTGTTCCCCTGGAGGGTACCAGGACATACAACTGACGCACACCCGTGAGGGAACTGGTCATTTGATGCTAAAACGAATTCTTATCCTTTATTATTATCTTAATAAAGCGCGTATTCTAATACCGAAGTGACGGCAATGTGTTTGTAAAGATTGTTGGTCTATACCACTTCACCATCAGATATCTCTCAGAAAGTGGAGCTCATTAAGCTGTTCTATGAAAATGGTCGTTTTGTAACGCAATGTTTCCAAATGTTCCGTGCGGTTCATGGTAGAAATGCAGGCCACTCGGAGACGGGAGAGGAGAGATTCGGCAGCATACGATCCGGAGAAAAGGTTCCACAAAATAGGTGTCCACGTACCGCTCGCTCAAAAAAAATCACCAATGCAGTGGCTGCCGACGTGTTTCCAAAACCAACCACTTCGACTCATAGGCGAACACAATAGCTAAGTCTGGCAGATCGTACGCTTCAGAATATTGCATTTTTTTAATCAATTTTACCCAATCAAGTAGAGTTGGGCCTACTGCACGAGGACTTCGGCATTTTTTTTTTGTTGTCGAGGTGGGTAAATGCATTTACGCACTTACGGTGCGACAGGCATGGTATGTTCCGTTGAGACCTATACCCACTAAGCACACCTCTCTCTTAAGCTTCACACTCTGTCAGCTTTGATCTTTATTTAATAGTGCAACGGCCCCCCCAGTTTCCCCACCTCGACAGACGCGCCTTGCCATTAACCTGTGAACATGGTCTTCTGCAAGCAGTGTCGTCTTCCTACTTACTATACGAAGAGTCGACGAAGCCGCTTAGCCGTTTTGTTTCAAGATTAGCCTTCTCTCTCAGTATCCCTTCCGATAGTGATCTTCCCTTTCCCCTTTTTTGCCCGAACCGCAAATGTTGCTTGCAAACTCTTGCATGCCCTCTCGAAGTGCCTCCTCACCCCTGCGTCTGCCAGCCTACCCATAGGCGTCTGCAGTGCCTTACAGACGGCTAGAGTGTGAAAGGCGTCGTCATTGGCTCCCGTCCTGCAGTGGAGACAGGGCGCTGAAGGTGCCTTTTGTACCTTTTGCAGATACGTCTGAAAATCGCCGTGTCCTGTCAGAAATTGCGTCAAGCAGTTCGTGAGCTCTCATCCAGGACGCTCGTTCCATTTTTTTTATTGACGGGATGATATCCCTGACAGACGCCCTAAATTCGCCGTTTGGGATACCATCGCACTCCGCCTCCATCGCGCCTGCGTTTCTCTTCTGGCCTTCCGTGGATGTTGGGCACCAGCGATGTTGGCCGCGGCTTTGTTGTCTTTGCTACCGCCTGTTTAATGTGAAAGTTACCGGTCATACCTTGGTCTAGGTGGACTACAAGGTAGTCTCGTGCTGATCGTTGCCGCGAACGGACGTCCGCTCCGCGACACTTTTGGTCTACTAGACTTTGCTGTTATTGTGACATCCGTGCTAGGTGATGTGATCTGTGCGTTTTGACACTCGTGATGTGATTTGTGCGCTTTGACACACGTGATGTGAACTGTGCGCTTTGACACCCGTGGCGTGATCTGTGCGCTCTGACACTCGTAGTGTGATCTGTGCGCTTTGACACCCGTAGTGTAATCTGTGCGATTTGACACCCGCGTCTCGTGCGCAGAGCCCGCGGAGCGACGCGGATGCGTGTCCGCATCTCGTAACCGCTGTGAGCTAAGTGTCGACCTGTAGTTCCATTTGTGGCCACCAGGGCGGCGCCACTGCCGGCCTTGTCCGCCTACCCGGCGAGACGCAGGCCAGACAGACGCGGCAACGCTGCTACTGTTTCTTTCTCAAGAACTCTGATAGCGAACGGCTATAGATATCGCCTTGCCGTTTCGCCACCGTAAGAGACTTGCTCAAACGTAGCATAATCTAGCTTGCAACAATACCTGCTACATTTCCCGAGATATCTGGGGGAACAAGAGGTACAATGCCCGTACGGCCGTCGTCGAGCCACGCGAGGCCGCCCCCTGATCCTGCGGTGCCTACCAGCGAGGACATAGGGGGCGACCTCAACGCTCCCGTAGCGGAGCTAAACCGTCCCGCCATAGACGTCGACGATGTAGAATCTTCGATGGAGATGGATAACTCGTGCGTCGAATCTCTCGGCATTCGAAAACGTCCATCGGATACCACGATGGGAATTCATTCTGACAAGAAACGCGTTTCTGACGTCGTCGAACAACACGCCGTGACACCCAAGACGACCTTCGCAACAGAGATGACGGATTGCGCAGAGGCTAATCTCAAACAAGGCTTTGACGCGGAGGCAGCATACGGCTGGGCGTTAACGGTCCTCAAAGGACATGTCAGGACAGTGGTAGAGTCCTGCAAGTTAAGAAACACCAGAATTGAGCTAAAAGAGATATCAGAGAAGCTGGACCTGGATCTCCACAGGGTCGAAACGGCAGTGGATTCCTTCAAGGTTTCTCTGCGGACCTCGCTAAAGGACGCGGAGGAGAGGATCGGGAGCCTCCGGAGCTCACTGGAGGCGGTGCAGAGGGAACGAGATGAGTTGCTGGCGCGGCCTTGTCAATCCTCGGACCCTTCAGCAATCTGCCTGCGGTGTGCTCCGGCGGACCCTGAAGCTGCCCGAGTGTATTTAGAGTCGCGTATCTCGGCAGCGACGACGGCTGAAGACTTTGCCAAACTAACGGGCCTGTTTTGGCCCCCGGGCTCCCTTCGGCAGGTTCCCTCATCTTCGGAGGGAATCACTTCTCTCAGGGAAGTAAGGGGCGTGCTGGTCGTGCCGGGAGCAAAGGCTGACTCAGAGGTACTTGCCGGCCTCGCCGGTCAATTCCCCTCTTTACCACGGCTGCTTACACAGCCTCCAGGTACGGCGGCGGTGTTGCATACCACAGATACCTGGGAGTCACTCGCTGGGACCCCAGGCAACGGTGGCGAGAATCGTCACCTTGTCGTAGGCATTCTACATCCCAACAAACCCTGCGATGAGGCTACGATTACACTGTTTCGCGCTGTTATCGAGCGCATGACCCAGCTCTCAGTCTCAGCGACCACGAAACCCCCTCTTTTATACGTTGCCCATGAGTGGCGATCAGGACCAATGCAGCGGATTCTGGCGGCCATTGTGTCCCAGTCGTCACGGGACGGCCTTATAGAGCTTTGCCGGGGAGAAACGCCGCAAAGGGGTCGGCTGCCAGCAAATGCGAGTAGGGCCCCTCCACCGGCCTCGGCCCTGGCGGGACAAATGTCTGTCAGGGTCAGGGTCGGAGAAGGCCGGACCTGGGCCGACACAGTAAAGAGCCTCCGAGCTCACCTGGCGGACAATGCACAGGTGGAGTCGGCCGTGAGCGGCCTCGTTAGGAACGGTGACGGTGACGTCATTATCCGATTACGGGGCATCACCCATGAACTTGGGGCTCAGTTGGCCGATAGCATCAGCAAAGCAACCGGCCACCAGGCTGACAGCCGAATGGGTGCCGGCATGCGAGAAGTGGCCTTATGGGGCATTAATCCTCTGGTCAGCGCTAAAAGGATAGAGGCAGATATCCGTCAGCTACTAGGAGCCACCGAGGCAGTTCCCATAGTGGCGAGTGACCCACGCCAGGGCCGCACCACGACCCGCTGGTACACGCTGCTTAAGGTGACGGCCCCTACAGCCAGGTGGCTTCAAGCTCAACAATCTATCCTGATTGCGGGCAGTAGGTGCAGGCCCGAGGTCTGGGAGAGATTACCCACATGCTTCAACTGCCAGAGACCCGGCCACAAGGCGGCAACCTGCAAGGCACCCAAGACGGCCGCCCGCCTCTGTCGCCGATGCGGATCGCCAGATCATGCGGCGGCTGCGTGTAAGGCCGAGACGACACACTGTATCGTGTGCGATGTCTCGGGTCACAGAGCCGATAGTATGGCCTGCCCGTCATACCGCACACAGCTGCAAGAGTCGCGTAAGCGGAAGGAGCCTATTTCATCTGGAGAGTCGAAAACAAAGGCTACGGCTCAGCCCAGGCCTGACGCTTTACCAGGAGCGTCTAGTCGCGCTGAACCGCCATCGAATCGGGGCCGGCAACAATTTTGCCGTAGGACCCTCGCGCCGACGGAAGACTGGCAAAAGGTGGGCAATGCCCCCCAGGTTGAAATCCCCCAGGCAGAGTAATGATCAAGTTTCTCCAGGTAAATCTCAATCGGTGCCGGGCGGCCCACGATATACTGGGCGCATACACCACAGAGCACCAGGTGGGTCTCTGTCTCATAACAGAACCAAATGTGCACATCTCCCGTTCTA
Source organism: Dermanyssus gallinae (assembly GCA_003439945.1). Classification (NCBI taxonomy): domain Eukaryota; kingdom Metazoa; phylum Arthropoda; class Arachnida; order Mesostigmata; family Dermanyssidae; genus Dermanyssus; species Dermanyssus gallinae. The sequence continues at coordinate 1,726,023 of QVRM01006574.1, read as the reverse complement.
CACCTAACATGTACACTGATGACCAAAGTAACGTGGCCATTTGGTGGACACGTCAAGACGTGATGCTCTCCCTCACCGATTGGGGTCATGCGGAAGGCTTTGTGTGGACGTACCTTCCACATAGCAATCTCGTTGTATATTCGTGTTATTTTTCACCTAATAAAACTCTGCAAGACCTGGAGGACTACCTGGATAGGTTATCGGTGTCAATAACATCTCACCGATACCCAAAACACTCACTGCTCATCACGGGAGACTTTAACGCAGTGCACACTGCCTGGGGGGGTCGCCGCGCCACCGACAAAGGCGTGACTCTTCTTGACTGGATGTCCGAGCACAACATGGCCTTGGCCAACCACGGCGATGTTCCTACGTTTGCGCGCCGAGGTCAAACATCGTTCTTAGACCTCACCTTTGCGGACCCGACCGCTCTGCGGCAGATACAAAACTGGAAAGTCCAGGAGAATGAGGAAACCCTAAGCGACCACCGCTACCTAACGTTTGAATTGGTCTCACCTATCACCCGTTGTCCCGATACGCGGAGGCGCACGTGGCAGATGCGATACATCAACAAAAAGGCTCTCCAGACCTTCTTTAGAAACCGGTTCAATCGCTTGGCGGACACTCCATTAGACGCGGATACCCTGGCTAAAATCCTGGCGGCTGCCTGCCGGGCGGCCGGGGGCCCAGCCAGACGTGGCGGCACGAGAGCCCGGCCTGCTAAACCTTGGTGGAGCTCGGTTATTCAGACAGCTCGTGTAGACTGTTTACGCGCGAACCGCACACTGACACGTGCACGCTCTTGGCTGGCGAAACGAAGACGACAGGGGCACAATGTCGACCCTCTGGCAGATGCCACTGCCAGGGTTGAGCGCCTAGGGGACCTTTATCGTACGCATCGACTCTACTTACGAAAGCTCATTCAGCAGGCAAAAGTCGAATCCTGGAAGGCCTTGGTGGATTCGGTTGAGGTGGACGTGTGGGGTCTTCCCTATCGGATCGTTATGGGCAAGCTCCGCGCACCACCACCACCTCTCCCGGCAGAAGAAATTCGCCGGGTAGTTCTCAAGCTCTTTCCGCAACAACCGGCCCGCGTTCATACCAGCATTCCCGTTGACCCTGAACAGATCCCGGAAGTAACAACAGAGGACATAATAGAAGCGGCGGAGCGGCTAGCACCGGGTAAAGCCCCGGGCCCGGACGGGGTCCCACCGGACGTGGTGCGACTGCTGGCACGATCCTATCCCAAGCCTCTTGCAAAGCTAGTGTCACGCTTGCTTGTAGAGGGTCGCTTTCCCACCCAGTGGAAACGTGCCCACTTAGTACTGATACCGAAGCCGAACGCCTCACCCGGCTCGTCAGCGCATCGCCCCATATGCTTACTCGACGCTGTAAGCAAACTAGTCGAAAACGTGCTCGTTCGGCGTTTAAACGACGAACTGGAGGCGAGAGATGCCCTCTCAAATAACCAATATGGATTTCGCAGGGGCCGATCCACCCTTGACGCCGTGGAGCGAGTCATAGAGGCGGCTCGCGCCGAGCAGCAGCGGCCACTCTGGTCACGCAACTACGTGCTATTGATATTGCTGGACGTCCGCAATGCGTTCAACACCGCCAACTGGTCGACAATAATGAGTGCGCTCGAACAGAAAGGGATCTCCCCGTACCTGCGGCGCATACTATCATCGTACTTGGAGAAGCGGACACTCCTCACGCAAGGCGAAACCCATCCAATTACGGCGGGGGTGCCGCAGGGCTCAGTACTCGGCCCAGTTCTATGGAACGTGGCATACGATGGTGTCTTGCGGCTCGACGACCTGCCGGATGGGGTGGAGACAATCGCCTACGCGGATGATCTTGCACTGGTAGTTACCGCTCGCACATGGACTATCCTGGAGGCTAGGGCAAACACGGCTCTTGATCGAATAAACAGGTGGATGACTGAACATCACCTGGAGTTAGCACCACAAAAAACCGAGGCCCTATTCTTAACCGGCCGCAGGCGGACACGGCCTATATCCCTGGAGCTCAACGGGCACGCTCTAACGCCATCCCGCCACGCCAAGTACCTAGGGGTGACCCTGGACACAGGTCTAACTGGCCTACCACATATCAGGCAGGTCACGCAAAAGGTGGCAAGAGTATCGGCCAATCTGGCCCGTATACTACCCCGGGAGGGAGGCGCGTCAAATCCCAAACGGCGCCTACTAGCTGCTGTTGCAGAAGCGGTTGCGCTTTATGCCGCACCAGTGTGGGCAGACTTAGCACTCAGATCGGTCACGGCCCGCCAGGCCCTGCGTCGCTCCCAACGGAGCGTGGCAATACGGGTTAGCCGGGCGTACCGGACGGTTTCCACGGACGTCCTGCTTGTACTCGCATGCCTGCTTCCATGGAACATGCTGGCGGAAGAGAGGAGCAGACGGAGATTAAACGGGGAGATATCGTGGACTGAGGCTCGAGAGGCCACACTCGCCGCTTGGGTCGAGATGTGGACCCACCCGTTGGACGGAGACACAAGAGGTACGTGGACGCGCTCCATCATCACGGACTTGCGCAAGTGGTACACGGCACAGGGACCAACGACATACTACGCTGCCCAGGCCCTGAGCGGACATGGCCAGTTCCAGGCGTACATGATGAAGATCGGGAAAGCAGTGACGGACATATGTGTTCTCTGCGACGCCGGAGTGCCCGATGATGCCGCGCATACCATTGAGGCGTGTACGGCGTTATCTGCGTACCGGGATAGCTCACCGTTCACCCTACGGGCATCTACCGCGCAGGCGATCGTCACACACATGGTCGATTCGACGACTAACTGGGGTGCTGGCCTAAAGTACCTCGATGGGCTCATGCGCGAAAAGATCCGGCTAGAGAATATTCGTCGGGCGCGATTCGTCGCCCGGAACCTCCAAGATTTAACCCAGCAGGTCCTACCTGCTCGGGTCGCACCCACAGACTATGGAGAGGGTTGAAGCGTGAGACTCCCCTCTCCTGGTCTCGAAGTAATGGTTCACAATTCCGAACCAGGAGGGGGTTCTTGGGGGTGGTTTTTAGTGGGTAGTGCGCTGGAATTAGATTGAGTCACGTACTCTCTCTCCTGCGTTTAGTCTCACACTACCCGCCAAAACATTGGCGAGTGTGCGTAAATGCATTTTCCACCCCCCTCAAAAAAAAAAAAAAAAAAAAAAAAAAAAAAAGGTGGACTACAAGGTATCTTGCTGTTTTCACAATCTTCATCTTGATGCCCAACAATAGCCGAATGAGCGGGCATTTCAGAAGGATAGCTTCGTTTTTGGCTGGAGCGTTAAGCTGTTGGTTTCTATCTCGAAGGAAATCTTAAAAAGTGCTTTATTTGCTTGAACCTCTAATCCAGCCGCGGCCCTGGCCCTCACTGTAACCGCGAGATCACCAGCGTACGCAATGAGTTCAGTCTCAGGAGGGAGGGCTTCGAGCCCGAGCACCCCTGTGAAACTTTCACAGTCATGGGGTACTCTTTGCCATCGCATCGCACTGCGCGGCAATCCAGATAATCTGAAATCAACCTAATTAGATAAGGTGGAATTTTTCTTTGCCTGAGCGCGTCAGTTATGGTTTTCCACGGAAGACTGTTAAAAGCGTTCTTGACGTCCAGTAGGACAGTCAATAACAGGTTTCTCGTCTTTACAGTGGTCGAGCAAATCGTTTCGGCTTTAGAGACTTTAGGACGGATTTAGGAGACTTCAGCTTTAGGACGGATCTGCGTTTTCTGACCCCCCTTCAAGAGAAGATCGTTTTTTGGCGAAGTCTCTTAGCCTTTTGTCGATCAAGCCCTCTACTGCTCCCGCAAGGGTGTTGAAGAGGCACATAGGTCTGTACGACACGCTCCCTTGGGTATCAAAACGACCTCAGCCTTCTTCCATGTCATCGGCAATTTGCCTGATAATAATAGTTGTCCAAAGCATGCATTAAGGAGCACTCACCTTGCGCGCTTGAACAGCTACCACATGACCATGACCGTCAGACGCTCATTTTTAAAGGTCTGCTTTAACGCTGTTAGTTGTGGATGCGTGCTAAAGTTTGATCAAAATACTTCTTTTGAACATTGTTGCGCGATCAAGAGGGGCTCAAGATAGGCAAGTGTAGAAATCCCCGACAAATTGTCGTCTTTAATAATCATCTGTCTAATTTATGACGATGCCGCTTTTAGCTCACTACGAGGAATCATTTTGGTAACGGGCCATTTTATGCACACAAAGCGTCGATTGGAACGGGTTTTGTAAAGTTCCCGACGATGCTAGTTGCGTAGAGGTAGAATTTCGGGCCTAGTAATTAGCAGAAGCATTTCCACTGCTTTTTAATGCGATGGCTCGAGACGATTAGTTGCATGCAGGATCACCGCTCCGTTTCCGATTATGTTAGGGTGGGCGAAGCCCTTTTCTTACCTAATGCCTGGATCATATTGTACATCCGCAAAGCGCTGCAGACTTATAGTAACTTGCCAATAATACATCGCCGGAAAAGCTTTAGTAAAGCTCGATTTTCAAAACGCCTTTAACATGCTTCGCCGAGATCATTTACTCAATGCTGTAAAAAGATCGATACCCGCTATTTACCCGGCTGTATATCAGATGTATAGACTGCCCGCTAATCTTCTGTGGCAAGGTGAGACGCTCAAGTCGATGTGTGGGGTACAACAAGGCGACCCGTGCGGGCCAGCCCTCTTCTGTATCGCTATCGCTGAACTACAGGCGAAGCTTCGATCGGAGTTTCGACCGTGGTATCTTGATGACGCAACGCTGGCAGGTGACCTGGCAACGATCCAGGCAGACATCAAGACTGTTCAGGAATTTCAAGCGTGCTTCGGCTTAACTCTCAACGCAAATAAATGCGAGCTCTTTCTACTGTCAGAGGATTACCGCGACGAGCCTATTTCAAGCTTGCGGGGAATACTACCCGCCCACCCGGCGTTATACCTCTTGCGACAAAGTCTCTCCACTCCTCGCCTGACGTATCTTTTGCGTTGTTCACCTTCTTTTAAAAGGACCGACCTTCTCGACAGGTGCGACGACATTCTGCGTACGGGACTAGAACGGCTACTCAACTTTCACTTGGGATCTGCATCCTGGGCCCAGGCATCACTTCCTGTGAGCGCGGGGGGCTTAGGAATTCGCCGTGCTAGGGATTTATCATTATCGTGCTACTTGGGATCCTTGACAACCTTTAAGGATTTAATACTTTCGATTAGAGTTGAAGATACCCCACTTCAGCTGGCCAGGGCCTCCGAGGAGGTCCTGGAGGAGTTTCGAGTTTGCTGGGGAGAGCCCCGCAAGCGAAAAACTCAGGGAGCACTGGACAACTTGGTGGTAAAAAAGAGGCAAGACGCGCTTCTAGGACAAACCCTAGACTTAAAAGGAAAAGCTCGCTTGAAGGCCTGTTTTGATCCAATGAGCGGAAAGTGGCTGCAGGCCCTCCCTTCGCCGCAACTGAGGACGATGCTGGACAATAACACACTCCGCATCGTCTCGGGTCTGCGGCTTGGGGAGGCTGTCTGCGCAGAGCACGTCTGCAACCTGTGTCGGTCCAAAGTTACCGCTACAGCGGAACATGCGCTGTCCTGCCGGTTCAGTGCCGGTCGCCACTCAAGACATTTCGCCATCAACGATGTCGTACACCGTGCTCTGCAGAGCGCCCAGATTCCCTCAATGAAAGAGCCCCTCGGTATGTGCGCCAACAGTCTTCTTCGCCCGGATGGAAAAACCCTAGCACCTTGGTAACGCGGTCGTCTGCTAGTGTGAGACGCGTCGGTTTCATGTACACTCGCCAACAGTTACATTGCGCGCACAAGTCGGGAAGCTGGCGCAAGCGCACGTCTTGCTGAAAGTCGCAAACTGTCGAAGTACAGCGAGCTCTCGCCGCAATACATAAGCCGATCGCCGTGGAAACGTTAGGGCCAATGGGCGAGGCGACCTTTAAGTTCCTCAAGGAGCTTGGAAAGAAAGTAACTGCTGTGACAAAAGATGCGCGAGCCGGGGAGTACCTGGTGCAGCGTATCTCCATAGAAGTTCAACGTGGTAACGCAGTGGCGATAGTCGGGTCGCTTCCATCGACGGGGGAAGGACTGCCAGAAATGCCGTAGCAGAAACAACTATTATTTGACTAATAACATATGAAACATGAAATAAACCTATCGTTGCGCTAAAGTGCGTTAAGAGTGTGATGGGTGCTCATTAAGATTCCTGGTCAAGTTGATTTTTAAGGCTGGTGTTATTTGCGTTGTCTTGGTCGCGCGTTGTCTTGGTGAAAGATGACGAGCTGCGGACGCGTGAATGACGTGAATACTTCTTGAACTCGTTGGAGTTATTGGCAGTAGAGATCCGTGTTGATCGTCTGATTCCTTCGCAGTAGTCTAAAGCGAACGATGCGATGCCTCTGATATCCTACCAGCTCTACAAAGTAACTTTTTATTTGGGTGGGCTTGTATTGACTGCCTGCGCGCTCGAACTAGCATATTCAATTGCTTACGTGATTTTGGAAGGCTTATTTAGCATCGCAGGTTACCAAACGATCCAACAACGAATCTTGACGGCTGGCTACGACTGAGGAGAGCAGTGCAGACGTGAGTGCGGTCAAACTTATTGGCAGCACCCATTTTTTGAGAAACCCGCTTTTAGAGCTTAGAAATTATTCCAAATTTTGAGCGTCCTGAACAACATCATCTTCTTCTGCGAGTCCTCGAGTAATACGGTTCGGTAATGTTATGCCTGTGATCGGAAAACGCCCTCTTTCAGCAAATATGGTCGACCCGACCTTGGTTAATCGGCTAGGTGAAAATCTCTACCACGGAACTAGCAAATGATTTTCGGGAAGTCTTTCGCTAAGTGAGGTGTCCCCAAAGCTGGTTGAGGTATATCGACAAGCTATGGAAGAGTTGGAATCTTTTCCGAACTCGTACCGCAAATTATTCCGAATCGCACTTCTTCATTCATCATTTCTCCGTCCGTTCCGAAAGCAATTAAGCCTTTGGCGCTAAAGCGCGGCCTTATTGGCTGATATAAGCTGCTCTATCATAAACATATCATAAATTCCTATGCTGATTTTGCCTAGAGGGAAAACAATGAACAATTTAATTTCTAGTTAATTCCACAACCTCCCAATTCGTCGGACCTGGCTTCGTGTGAGTATTGCCTATTCCCATGGATAAAAAACAATTGAATAAACAACGTTTCGAGAATACAAAGAAGATCAAGGAAAATCGCAGGGGCAACTTCACTCGATATGGAAAGACAGAGCAGATCCAACACGAAGGTTCATTTGATTGTTTTTTTTTATTGAAAGGCAATCCTCTTCCATGCATTTTGCCGAAAGTTGCCACCTGGTTGTATGGTCAACAAAGAGAACTATTGCAAGATTTTACGACGAACGCATGAGAACGTCCGACGCAAGAAGCCTGCACTCTGGGTAAATCACTCTTGTATTCCCCATCGCGACAACGCACCGGCGCATACATCGCGACAAATGTCCGCATTTCTGCAACTTTCCTATTTGCTGGACCTGCTTTTGTCTTCTGAGGGGCCAGCTAAAGGTGTTGTTTCTTGATCCAGTCCTGAATGTGTAGGAGCACGAAGTTCGGCGAGAAATCCAGAGTTTTATCCCATCGGACGGTGACTTTTTTTTTCTTTTTGTTTTGGTGAGAGGGAGCTTTTACGCCCACCCAAAGCGGGTAGTGTGGGACTTGATGCCGAAGCTGTTGGCATAATAACCACAAAAACCTCTTACCTAAATGGCCTCAGGAAAAGGCGAAGAGCTGGAACCATTATTTAACACTACTTCAACCCCTTTCCAACAATCGGACGGTGACTAACATCGCGAGGTCGTCCGTGTAGGCGATGGTTTCAATTCCGTCGAGCATGCTCTCGAATCGCAGGGACCCGTCGTAAGCCAAGCTCCAAAGAACCTGGCCCAGAATCGAGCCCCTTTTTATATGAGAGTATTGGAAACGCAAATGCACTATCGGTACTGGCAACTTAAAAAATAGACGCCTGTCGCCCATGCGGCGGCATTCTCCAGCATGTGACCGTCAATGCCTCATGTCGATCTCCCTGCATAGTAATACGAGGACAGAGCCCTGCGGAAACCCAGCAGTAACCTTCTGAGTCTGAGCTCCTAAGAGGAGTTTCGAGCCGTCCAAGGTCTTCCAATATTAAGAATTTATCTAGCAACTCGATAATTGTCAGAGAGCTATTTCTCTTACGCAGTGTGCACGATAATAATATTTTATTACTTATAAGCATGTGTTTTATTACGATGATATATTTGCATACCATACATTTAGTGTAATGCATGCATGATGAAGTCAATGTCGCACTCTTGGCGAAGCAACACGGGCAATCGGCAGGCCCTGATCGTATTCTCAATGAACCTCTGAAGTCAAACATCGACGCTATGTGCCCTGTTGTGATGTGTAAGATCCTTCATGACTGGCGGAAAAGCTATCTACAGCCTGTATTTAAGCAAAAGAAAGATGCAACTGGCCCTTAGATTTAGAGGGGCATAGCACTTACAAAAGCCAAACAAGCCAAAACAAGGTATAAACGTCGCCTATTGTTGGTCGATTACACTCCTGTAGAGAAGGAAAATGCCTGCAGAACGATATGGTTTTTGGAAGGGGCATTTGCATTTTTAGATATTCTGGGTAAAAGTCGGTGATCACTATGTACAAACGCACGTAACACTAACTATCAGCGTAGAGAATCACTTAAAGAAGTTAGCCGTCGCTTGTAGTTAGGCGTCATACTAATCCTCAGACTCTATTTTAGCAGACATATCTAGAAAATACAAGCACAAGCTAAGTTTGCAATCTTTTTATTTGGCAATATGCATGACGTGGACCTAAACACAGCTACACATTGCTTTAAAATCAACTCCATGCCTCTCTACAATTTCACCATACCGGATCTCGAGCAATCTAAGAAGTCTAGAAAAGCTAAATGCCTGCTGCGTTAAGCGTGTATTAAGGCATCCAGATAGGGCATCGGCAACAACACTTGCCTTAGAGATGTGCAGAGAGAGAATATATCCAATAAGCGTATTGAGGACCTAGCACTTAACAAAGTACCGTTTACGCGGAGATTCTAGACTCATTTCGAGCCTATAGAGGACCAAGGATATTCGCAATAGGACGACTGCACAGGTCCCGCCTGAGACCAGTCATCTTTTACCCTTTATTATATAAAGAAAGGAGCTTTCTGTTCTATTATAAAAAGAACGGTTTTAATGACGTGTTTGTAGTTTTTGTGAAGAGTAACAAATACACTAGGCGCTAGCGTTATCGCGTTCCGGAAAAGATGACTCACATTGCAAAGTATGTTTCTGGTTTGATGTTGTGTGCAGTGGGCAAATCAATCAGCAGCAGCAACAACAGTTTGTAATTGTTAAAAAAAATCCAAAAGCACCAAAATAAGGCACATGTGCATCTGTTGCACTTGCTCCGGCGGGTATCAGCACAGAGCGAGTGAACAGACGATTCAGAGGCACTTGCAGGACTAACAACAGAAAAGTGGCCATCAAGAACCATAACCTTATTTTACTCATTATCATACCAGAGATAATTGGCGCCGCAGCAAGGGTCGAGGTGGGGAAGGCTCCTGGACTCGACGGGGTTCCGGCCGCTGTACGAAGGCTCCTATTGAAACTTCCGGATGAGATTACTGCGGTTTTACCCGAATTCTGCAGCAAGGGTCCCTGCGTGGAATCGGCCCGTGTCATCCTTATCCCGAAAGCAAATCAATGTTTCCAACTGTAGAGAAGGCCCTATACCTACCCGGAGCAATTGGGGTTCATGAAGTGTGCACAGGAACTTTTACGCGATCATGGATCATCACGCGATTAATTCATGAAGACGGGTACAATGTTGACTGTACCCGATTTGAGTATCGTGATGTCGATTTGATGATTGTGTCGTGGCCTTCGACAGAGCCCCCGTCACCTACAAGTAGACTTATTTCGACACGTTAGAGTTGGTGTTTCCCTTTTACAAGTGCTTCCCAGCTTATTTTCTAATGCCCGCCTTAAAGAAAATGTCAGGGCGAGGGCACTTTGCAGCTGAGTCAAAACGTGGGGTTCTCCTAAGGGGCGTCTGGCCTTTTCTTCTACCAATAGCAAATCTAGCCCGGCACGTGCAGGAGGAGTCTAGATTGCGGTACACATAGTAGGATCCCATCGGGAGCGCAGTGTCATCCGTCGAATTGTTGGCGACGTGGAAACTTACCTTCATCTTTAGGGTCCGAAATACATTCGCGGAAGATGAAAGCCGTAACGTTTCGTTGTCAGTATCAACTGGCACTGTCGTTGCGTCTTTTCCGTTGTGGTCACTCCGCTTAAGTTTGTTAACTCCTTCTCGTTCAGAGGTGTAAGACCTCTAAAGGCTGTCAGCATTGCAGTGCAGTGCAGCATTCCGAGTGTTTGAGCTTAAGTTTCTATAAATGTCGAGCTATGTCCTGGCAGGGTATGGGGTCTATTTTTAGCAGCAAATTTTGCGCAGCTATAAAGTGTTTTTTCACAACGTTATGAAGCGTGTTCTTCACTTGCCGAAGAAACAATCAGAGTTAGACGTACGTCACGTACTACGGGACCACTTCGGCACTTGTTGTTGAAAGGGCAGGGAGAAGGGACAGAGACCTTGGCAGAGGTCGGGCAGTTAGGTAGCACAGCCATCTAACTGTGCTAGCCCTGCCAAGGGATTTGGAATGGAATCGCTTGCAGTAGTTGGCGAGTGTACACAAAGCACATTGTGGTTGGCTACCACCCCATCATGGTCTATTTGACCCAACGATTCTACCAGTCTATCAATGCCGTTGCCGGTTCCGCTCGCAGGCGTGCGCTAAACACCACGCAGCGAGCTGTCAGACGTATCGGCTGTCTTTGCACGTTGTAGCCCGGTGGGACAGTCGCTGAAGTGTTCAAATTATACATAATGACAATATTAAACGCATAATAATATGCCTCTTGAGATGCATACCTACTGCGAAGTCAGCATTCTAATTTTAATTCGATGAATTGGTTGTCGCTTGCGAATGTTTACCGGTGTGTCAATGTAGTACGACATGTTCTGCTAAGATCTTAGGCAACACAGCGTTAGGCAATCATAGGCAACGCTAGAAAAGACTTCGACGACCTACTTTGATTTTAATCATTTTACTAGAACAATATACATTATTTTAAATTCGTTTTTTGGGTATACTTTATTGGGTATTGCAGCTGCTTTTGGTTTCACACTATTTACTATTGTTGTAGCTAAATGCGCCACTGACATGTTGTTGGGACGATAAATATCACAGATTTTTAATACGACGACTTTGTTTCCCGTTTCCCAATACTTTAATAAAACATTTTTCATATATATATATATATATATATATATATATATGATGAAAATGCTGAACTTCAGGTCACAGTAATCAAATACGGTTTAATTATCACACGTTCGTCGACAATTTTGTTTACCTTACTGGCAGACTTGCAGCGTGAAGTGCCAGCTTCTCTAGTTATGGCCTATAGTGGGCTCGTTGAAGCGAGATATTTTCGACTAACCCGCGTGCGGCAATTCACAAAAATCGAGTATCTAATTGCTAGCAAAGCATTTGATGCTAGGTCAATAACGCATCGTATAATTATTGGTGCACATTAAGGGCGTCATCGCCGTCGGCGTCGCTAATCTTCTCGATGGTTCTATGTCATTGGTGTTGGCTTTAGTCAGTGTTGTACCAGTTTGAGAGTTTCCGGCGTTTGCCACAGCAGGCCTATAATGGCAACAGGAGTAAATGTGTGGAATGAGTCGCTAGTCCTGTGAAAAGCCAAGCTTCTAGCTAGACTTCTCATCCGCGTGAATGGTGTGTTGTAGTTGTGTTTCTTTACGCATCAAAGGATAACACATCAAACATTGCGGAGCAGTCGCTTTACCCCTAAGTGGCGTATCCGTATTACGTTCCCGCTGGACAAACCCGATGTGGTGTGAAACCAAACCATACAATTGTTTGCTTGCAACCCTCTAATATCTTATTGTGGCAACTGTGCTGTTAGGCGTTATTACCTATAAGTATAATAGCAATTGTATTAAAGTTTTATTTTCATTTTTATCCATCACAGTACTCGACTTATCATAGATCAGATGTGGACTTACCTATTCTCATGAAAACATCGCATCGCCCCAGGGACAAAACAACTGGCAGGAAAAGTTCCGTTATTTGAATATAGCTGCAAACATGCCTAAAAGTATGCGTTATATATATATATATATACGTTTAGCTTCGAAAACAGAGCATAACCCGATATAATGACGTTACGATAAACGATAACGGCCAATTTAACGTGCAACTGTTGCCGCACGTTACGACACACACAGAAGCCGATATGTATTAGCGAATAAACAGAGCAATCTTTATTGCGTTAACTGCTTTGAGAGGTGGCTTTTGAAATACGAAATGCCTGCATATTTTTCTCCCGAAACAACAATAATTAGCGGCTTATTGTCGCGTTGGGATTGCTGTCGTTTCCCGAGTTACCTTGCAGTTACGTGACATTTTTAGTGGCTCTTTTTGAACGTACACATTGTTGGTAAGTTAAAACAGTTTAACGACAAATTTTAACGTGGCTTCGATGTTCTCAGCTGGCAGTACAAACAGGAACAAACAGCACTCGTATATATTGGCAGGCTACATTTCAAAACAGGTATTTGCGGAAATCGCAATGTAAAGAGCCGATCTTCGCGCTGGTCAGTAACGATGCCTCCAGTCCATCTCCCGCCTGGCATCTGATGGTCTGGACGGATGAGCAGTTGCAGAGAAGAAAAAACCGGCAGGAGATGAGGAATCAATATTTTGTCGCCACACGATCACTAATCTTTCTGAAGTTTACAGGTCGACTTCAGTATAGCCATCGGGTGCATGTTACCGATCGGCCCCATGCCTTCCCACACCTGGAAACAGAAGCCGCAGATTCAGAGGTGGTGTGAACGATTTCCCATTCTGAGCAAGTGGAATGATAAAACGAGGAACACCATTTTTTACCGAGCAAGATGGCTTAGTGGCAGAAAGTTTGTTTTGCATTCGGGATGACTGGGTGCAAAACCCAGACCGGCCACTCTTAAATTGGTTTGCATGGCTTCCAAGGTAAATGCCGTAGTGGATTAAAAATTTGCCATGACATGAAAAAACCGTACACGGGCAAATAGCCTTACACAAGAAGAACTTCAATTATTTCAATTAAAATCACACACATTGCCAGTAACAATAAAATTTAGCTTTACGAATAAACATAATTGAAAGGCAGTCGTGATTTAATGTTGCAAAAGAGAATGGTCGAGATAATTGCAATTATCTTTGGCAAAAACATGTCTCGAAGGAGTACTATCTGAATTTGGTAGTTTTAATATGCGACGTGGTACTCCGCCTGCGTTTTAATTTTTTTGATTAATATTATCATTAAAGATACTTTAAGATGAGATTTAAGAGAACTAAAGTAAGACTAATAGGCGGTATAAAATAATTATCTCCTTGTTGACTTGCAAAGCTGTCAGACGCAGAGGACAGATCAATGATGCATTTACACAGCGTGCGTCAAAATAAATACACCCGAATAAGGTTCTGTAACTCGTCTGTATATAGCGAAAATCGTCCCATATAGATTATTTTAGTTGCCACACACAAGCGTTTATTATATATATATATATATATATATATATATATATATATATATATATTATTTATTTCGCAATAACATTGCATTTTATACAAGCGTTAATTACGCAGCTAAAAGCATGATTTTAGAGGTTGCTCGTCTGTTTCGACCCCACAGACAATCGAAACGGGTTTAACCAAGCTCTCTAAACTCTCTCTGTAAACCCACTGTTCGCCATCCGTGATCAGCGTCCGTGTTGCAGAGCCGCAACACTTGGCAACGTCAGCACCCGTCGCTGTTAGAACACCAGAGTACACCTACCTCAAGTCGGCACTCCTCGAGCGTGCTCGGAATGAGGTCCTTGACGGCGTTGTTGTTGCACCGGTCGGTGACGATGTGGACGGGCTTCACCTTGAGCTCAATGCTGTACCGAACACCGTTTTCGACCTGACGCGGTCGGCTGACAATTCGCGCCACCTCGATGCCCTCGCAGGGCGCCAGCGTGCCCGCGTCACGCTTCGATCGCTCGAGCTCCGACACGATGAACTTGAGCAGCGCGTCGGGCTCCGACGAGTCGACGGGACGCAGCAGGGATGCAGCGGCTGTCGCTTTAAACTCTGTGGGTGCCGCCGCCCCCGCCGCCGCCACCGGGGACTCTATGGGCGCTGCAGCGGCAGAGGTGCCCTGGGAAGGCAACAACAGCTGGTCGCTTCGGAGCGCGTTCGTTGGTTGAGCCCAACAGCCGTGCGACGTCACCAGAGCTGTGGCAAATATTAGCCGCACTAGCAAGGCCATAATTGCGGGCGCGTGATACGGCGACATGCCGCAGTGCCGCAGTGAAGTTGAACTGTTAGCGGGCGAAACAAACTCGCGGACAGCGGGAAAACGACTGGCTCAACTCGCTGACGCTTGTTGTGCTAATGCTCTCTGTTTTGAAAAGCGTCCGACCGATGGAAAGAAGAAAGGGTCTGCAAGGAAATGGTAGCTACCCAGTTCGTTGGGAAAAGTCGCAGCTGCGGCGGCGGCGACAACTGTGGAGAAGAAGGGAGGCTCTCCTTCGAAGGGGGAGAGTTTGATGGGATTCGCCGTTGTCGTTTTCGGCTGTAGTGGAAAGCAGAACGCTTAGATGGGAAATCAGCCGTGGTGTACATGCGGGTTGTACTGCTATCTATATACACATGAATCTCTCTCTCTCTATATATATGACGGTTATTTTATTATGCCCGGTATTGCAATTAGGTTAATACTCGTATATATACGCCATTCAAGACGTTTGGCCTAGGGGAAAGAAAAACAGTGCCTCGGATCGTGTGGCTGGCACCTACTCCTATTAAGTAGCTACTCTAAACTTTAGGAACTACAACGTTTGCACTATCTTGGGCTTTGAGTTATATAAGGATTGCGCTAGCGGGTCCAGACTTTGCTTCCAGCACAGAGGTTGTTGCCAGGAACGCTGGTAAGATATGAACCGTGTACCCGCACATGCGTTGTAAAGTTTACAGGCAGGTCTTATAGACATCAGTTAATAATTTTTATTTGAACACACTAACTAATGCGTAACGGTGAAATTAAGTTACTCATTTATATGTGGGCGTATCTATGTGGGTGCACTTTTGGTGGGTGCAACTGCTAAAATCCCTTCATTCCAGATGCTGTTTGTGTCAAGTAACCATCGCAACAAAAACACATGCACATTGGTATAGTCGACATGCTTTGCTCAACTAACACACACGTTTCTGGGCCTTTATAGATAAAATGTCAATTTGCGTAGTACAATTCAAATCGAGCCTAACGCGAATCCGTCTGACACTCGTCAAATGATTCTGGGGGTGGCTGCAACAAGAAAAACGACCGCTTGAAAGACCAGAGTATGTACGTGATAACGAATCGTGTGTAGATTTGTGTAATCTTGTTCTAATGACACTGCTCAGCGGCATTCCTAACGAATTCCTTTGAACATTTCGAGTGATCTGACTCTTAACCCAAGCACACGCAAGTGTTACGCCTGAGACTTTATCCGCCTTATAGTATGGAACACACGTTCACCACTTGGCGAATAAATATGAAATACTGAGTTTAATTATTGCGCCGATTGCGCTTACAGCTGCAAGGCAATGATTCTGTCATTGTTAGAGCATACGTGACTTTACTATTTGAAACGCCTTTTATAACAAAAATATTGCTAAAACAAGGCTACCCTCACATTGATTGAAATTATATTCTGTGTGTATAGTAACAGCAAGGAATAATTTGTAAAATGAAATTCCTATTTGTAACCGCAATAAGTCTTAATTCTCCGCTAGAATATTTTCCCTTGTAGGCTTAATGATTTTGCGTTTTTGATTGATATACTTGGCACCGATATTGCGGAATGTGCAGCGTTTTCGATAAGGGCCTTCATAAGCTAATTAGTGCCAACGTATGAAGCTAGTACACTCTATAGAGTGTATCGGATGTTGAAGTCCTCCCTTCAGAGAGAAATAGGGTGGTTTCCAAAGATATGTAAGTAAGATACACTTAATAGAACTTCTGGAGCTAGGCCGCCGCAAGGCCGCCAACCTTTACCGCTAGACAAAGAAACAACAACAGTCGCACTGAGACTAACGTGGTTATTTGTACAGCACCGCGAAGTACAAGTATTTAGTCTCTCCATCTCGCATATAATAATTGTAAGTTCGTTGCGAAAATGTTTGCACTCCTTAACCTAGATCGCAAACATGCAGCAGAGTGTTGTGCACAAGTGTTAAGGTTTTTTAAATTATTAAAATGTTTCCTTATTATTATATAGTTTTAATGACGCTTTGTTAGTGACCAGTGTTCTTATTCCTGTTTTTTATTCTTTTCAATCATATACCGCTTGTTCTATATGGTCCAGAAAAGTAACAATTTGATCATCTATAATTTTATATTGCCCTAACCAAGCTACAATCTAATGACTCAAAATAGATAAAGAGCGATGAATGTTGAATGATTTTCTAATCCACCTGTTATATTTTTGGAGGGTTAATAAACTTTCGTAAAGCTGTGCGCTGTTGTGGTAAAATAGGACGTTTTTGATTGATATACTTGACACCGATATTGCGGAATGTGCAGCGTTTTCGACAAGGGCCTTCATAAGCTAATTAGTGCCAACGTATGAAGCTAGTACACTCTATAGAGTGTATCGGATGTTAAAGTCCTCCCTTCAGAGAGAAATAGGGTGGTTTCCAAAGATATGTAAGTAAGATACACTTAATAGAACTTCTGGAGCTAGGCCGCCGCAAGTACCCCAACCTTTACCGCTAGACAAAGAAACAACAACAGTCGCACTGAGACTAACGTGGTTATTTGTACAGCACCGCGAAGTACAAGTATTTAGTCTCTCCATCTCGCATATACTGATTGTAAGTTCGTTGCGAAAAAAAAAGATACGGCTCAAGAAATAATTAATTTCCTTGGCCTTCGGGACAGGGGGAATCTAAGTGAGAGTAGATCATTTTTTTTAAAATAATGTTTCCAGTTCTAGACTGTCCTCCGTCCTCTACGGGTTTGGAATCACCGTGAGACATGTCTTCAATGCACAGAGTGCCGTACGTGTAGAGATATCTAAGGATCTACCAAGAACAACGCCTATCAAATAATAAATATTCTGAGAAGCTAAACATGCATTTTGAGCGCTACCATAGTAATGAGTCAGCTAAATCATTTACTCCAGTACTCTTAGCAGGATTATTCTGCAAATTCGGCGCTAAAATCTACCACAAACATAGTCACTCCCAGAAAGCTGCTTACTGATAAAGATAACACGGATTCGGAATTAGGCACTATAATACATTGCGTTTATTATTGTTGTTGTTGCTGTCGTTATTATTTACTGACGTTGTTGTTGTTGCTGCTGCTGCTGCTGCTGTTGTTGTTGTTGTTGTCGTCGTCGTCCTCATGATTAACTTTTCATAATCATCATCGGTTCTTGTGGTGTCGTCGTCTTCATCATTCGTTCGGGTTGGTAGTTATCGATAGTTATTTAGTGACAATCGTTATTTAGTAGAGATCATCAGTAATAATAACCACCCTCAGTCCATCCACCCGCACTACCGTCTCATGAGATGGCTCTACTCAAATGGGTGGAGTGCGCGGCGTACCAGATATGTCATACGTGCGTTTTGCTCAGAGCGTGCGTCTATCGGCCGACGCCTGGATGGTCTGCCGAGGGCCAGAGCCCTTCGATCAGCCAGCAGCGGCCATGAATCAAACGGAGACTGACGCTCTCAGAGATTCTCGTTGTGAGTCCGTCAACGGCGCCACCAACCAGTGGCACGCGTGGACCAGCTGAGCACGTCAAAACAATCGGAGGGTGGTACGTTTCGTCATTCCGCCGCCGTCCCGATAGACCCGATAGTTCAACTGCCTTTTTGTTTCTGTTCTGTTCCATCGCCTTCGTCGACTTCGGCCGTGGAAGACAAGCAGCAGAGTACACGCATTGCCAGCTAATGTTGAGCGCCAGCTGTGTGTGTGTGTGTGTGTGTGTGTGATTTATTACTGCCGATGCAGCGAATGTGTATGTAGGTATGTATGTTTGCTATGTATATAGAAATAGCCATGAGTGAAAAGTCTACTCCATATACTCTCGTATTCTATGTATACTACAGTCTATACTCAACGACCCCGTCCGAACCGTTCCGAATGAACAACACCACATCGTCTTCAGCTCGATCAGCGCCACAGTGACGTCCCGATAGACACCGACAAAGGGCAGGCATCGCTTCGCCTGCTCTTTGGGTAATGATTAGTTGTTGTTTGGACTCAGTCAGTAAAAATCGAACGAATACCGCGCAAGTGACGCGAGGCGAGGGAAACCAACTGCCCCACATCATCGCAAACTTAAATGGTGCAAAGCCATTCGATGGCAAGATACATACACGCACAGGAAATCAGGTGGAGGTGGTATGAATGACATGGCTAGAAAAGTACCACACTGTAGAGAGCGACATATAGAGCGAGAGCGGATATTCGTGATTACTGAACAATGCCCCCTACCCTTGATCCGGCGACACAAGTTCGGCAAAGGCTTTCGAAGCGGTCATTGTGCAATTTCCCTTTTGGCACTTTTTAAACGTAATGAAACGTTATCTGTATTTGGCTATGCCGTACCATCTGCTGCTACTTGTCACTTCAAAACTCTGGAAGGCAGTTAGTTCGGTTGTGTTTCTTTAGCCTATAATCAGATAGGCCAATTAGGTAGGCAACGGCTGGCTCAAACGCGCTACAAAACAGCCACGATGTACGAAACATCACGTTTTTCTGTATGGTATTTTGCTTGTGTTTGCTTTTCACCGAATACACAAAGTGTAACAACGTGACACTAAACGTATCTTGAAACGGTGGACGACAACTGTCCTCGACTACCCTATTGCGCCTGAAGCGAGGAAAACTGCAATATCTAAACTCAAACACTGAATTTTGGTGCAATTTGTGCCGGGTCTAGCCATCGGACTTGGTTTCACATCATCATCTAACTGTATTGTTATTATTATTATAATAATAGTAATAATAATAATAATTATTATTATTAATATTATTAACTACTACGAGTGTGGAGTTGTAATACTGGGCAATGGACGACACTTAGCTGGACTCGGGTTGGAACAACACGTGTTGGAGAAAAAAACGTCTGTTAACGTGTATTCAGCATCGCGGCAGTTAGCCTATCCTGTGTCTGCCTGGACGAGTATGGGTGAGCAAGTATAGAGAGAGATCTTGTACAGCGGTACATCTGTAGTCTGTCGATACGGCGAATTCCTTCCAACTCGTACTCTACTCTGCAGATACCTCTCGAGGCGGCAGAAGCCTAGAGGTGGTAGGTAGATGAACTCAATTCCCCCTAGCGCATTCCTGGCGCGTTATATGCGGCTCCGTGTGTAGACATGACCCAGTCGGAAACATGTCAAACTCCGTTCTCGCAAATGATCCCGCAGGACGCCTTTGAGGAGCGTTTGAGTCTGCGCTGCGGCTGCTGTAGATCCTCGTAGGCCACTTGGGATTAGAGACGGGTCGTCACCATTTTTTCATCTTCTTCTAGCTAGAAGCAGCAGCAGCAACCTGACGCAGCGCCCGCAACCAAAACAGTGGCAGCGGCGGCTGAATACTTTGGTGTACGTGCTCCGATTTTTATTTCTTCTACAATGACTACAAACCAGCAGCAATAGAACATTTTTGGCAGGCAATTATGCCTGGTTTTGCAAAGCATGCATTACTCTCGTAGACTCAATATTATTGTTCTTCTTCTTCTTCTTCTTCTTATTATTCTTATAATTGTTATTATCATCGCTATTTGACAGATAAGAGATGTTGTATTATCATTAAGTGACAGATTTGAGTGACAGAGACGTCTAAAGTTTGATTGACACTCGAAAAGCCCCGCCTTTTCGAACAGCCTCCTTTCATCATGGGCGGGGGAGACAGAGGGAAAGAAAAGGGCGAGAAAGAGAGATGGAGATATTTGTATATATATATATATATATATATACATATATAGCGCAAGAGAGATAGTTTAAGTGTGATAGGCTTCGGGAATTTGGCAAGCTGTAGATTTCACACGACGCCTTCTCCTTATACGAACTGCATATGAATGATTCGCGATCAATCGTTGCAACTCATGATGATGATTCGTTACATGACTACTACAATATTGGACGAAATTTCCGAAGGCTACACCACCTCGCATGACGTCTTTCAGACAAACGTCGCTTTTCAGAAGACGTTTCAGGATACGTGTTCTTCGTGCCGGCCAACCGCTGGAAACCCCACTGTTGGGCAGTAAGTGATCAAGCCCGAGAAGTGTGTATCGCAAGAATGATACAAGCCACGGCAAAGCAGCCTATACAGCAGATACATTAGCTTTAGGCCAAACACTAGGCGATCGTCCTCCCATGACAAAACGATGGCACG
The DNA here is from genome assembly GCA_003439945.1 of Dermanyssus gallinae. Classification (NCBI taxonomy): domain Eukaryota; kingdom Metazoa; phylum Arthropoda; class Arachnida; order Mesostigmata; family Dermanyssidae; genus Dermanyssus; species Dermanyssus gallinae. The sequence goes on along the minus strand of QVRM01006574.1, from coordinate 1,705,440 downwards.
TAATGGTAGGGGCAGCCTCATCACTGAACGTGATGGTCCAGGACTGAACATACGCAGGTGAATACCGGTCGACTCTAACCGCATTAGTGCTATAGGAAATTCATAGGCGATAGAAAACTGCGAAGAAGTTTTGCAGACTGCAAAGCCGCTCAAGGATTGGTTTTTGTTGGTTAGCGTCGTCGCAATTGTGGTAGTAACCGTCAAAACTCCAACGCCCTCGGCGCTATTGCTTAAAGCCCTTTCCTCGTTCAAGTTGGATGGTTTGCTAACGGCACACTCGAGCGCTCATGTTATTTTGCTCTGCTCTCGCCCTTTCTTCGTCTATGCGTTAGTTGCTTGTTTTTGTCCGGTTGCACCCTTATTTTTCCGTCAGTGTCTTCTTCTATGCACGGTACACTCACGCTCGCTTCGACTCACTACTAACTAGGCTCACTCTCGATTGAATTGATAGAAGGTTGCACTTACTGGACGAGTGGAGAACCATGTTCTTGGCCCGTTTCTAATGTGCCGAACGGAGTCGACGTGCCGAGTTCCTCGCTCATTTTGTGATTCGCGTAACAATGCAACAACCTGCACGACTATGACGATAATGAATGATCGTTTTAATATTATATTTATAGTTATTATTATTATTATAATTATTATTATTATTATTATAATTATTGTTATTACTATTAGTGAATGCACGACTCAGTGAACTACACTGATTAGGTACCACACATCGTATCCGTATGCGAATTTGTTAATTTCCAATTACAATGGCGTACGTCCACTGACGAACCTGAACTCCATTTCTAAAATGAGACATGGATTTTTAGTAGAACGAAAGTTCGATTTCTACGTCGAACGACCCGTCATCACAAGGTGGGCAGCAAGAATTTCTGATGCCGGTGTCAACTCTAGCACAATGCTAATTGTGGTGGTATCCTTATGACCTCTGTTGACCTTGGCCATCGTCTGCTAATCACGTGTCTTCACGAATGTATGATGATCCTGTTATTATTGGTATGTCACGTACGGCGTTTGCAAATCTTGCTGTTCTGGTTGCTGCTGTTGTTTAGGTCAAGTTCTGATTTTGTTTTTGTTGTTGTTGTTGTCGTTACTGTCGTGGTTGTTGTTAATGCCGCATCATTTGTGGCAGAAGGAAGGCGTCCCTATCGCAACTGTGGGTTCTCACCATTTCGCCGTTATTGCTGTTATGTCGGTCGTCAAGAGCAGTCGTCTGTCTGTTAACGGTAGTTAACGGTAACGATCTGGGTTAGTTTTGCATTTTCGAATCTTGACTTGTAACTTGTTGCTGGCTTCCACCCGCGTGGCCATAGATCAGGGGGTGGTTATCCTTGCATTCACTGTTAGAGCGGCTACGCGGTGTTTTGTGTTTGCTACGCGGGTGGTAGAGTCCACAGAGCCGGCGGCTAGAAATAGACGCCGACCGCAAAAAATCGTTGTACCTGTATGGGCTGCATTCAACCTGTTGTGGCGACTGTGGTAAACGCCTCAGTTAGCCAGCGATGCGTAATCTAACTAACTTGACGACAGATGTCGACAGTAGCGTCTGCTAGGCGACTTAGACGCGATTCCGTTCAGCGGCGGCATTACATAAATTCGTCTCATCACATACGAACGAACGCTAAACGTTCGGACGATCGTATATCGACGTAAAATCGTATTATCGTCAATCGCAATTATTAGGGCAGAGAGCACTGATGTTGCTATTCATATAATCCATGTTAACGTCATCGTCGTTATAATCATCATCATCATCGTGTTTGGCATATCTTATTATTATAATTGTTATTATTATCATTATTGTTGTTGTTTTTGTTGTTGTTGTCGTCGTCGTCGTTATTATTACTGTTATACTTTCAGTGACTCAAGTTCCTATTCAAGATCGTAGAAAAACTCAAACGGAGTCAACTGCAAGTATAGTGTATATATATATATATATATATATGTATATATTATATATATATATATATATATATATATATATATATATATATATATATATATATGTATATATTGTGTATGTTGGTGTGTGCGGGATATGCTATAACCAACGAAAAACAAACATTCCATTTCGTTCGTCGTCTCATTACACATAGTGTATCTTAATACCTTTGTACTCTTACATAATTATTTTCCCGCTGTAATAAGTTTCGTTTGTCCGTCGTTTATACATACACAACAATTACAAAATAGGCAAACCCTTATTAATCATGATAGCATTGCCTCTGATATTACTGCTGCTTCGATTGAAAACTGTTGTCTTCATCACTCATTGCTGTTGTTGTTGTTGTTGTTGTTGCTGCCAGCGTTGTCTAGTATTGGTGATGTTTTTTGTTGTTGTTGTTGTCGTTGTTGTCGTTGCTGTTGTTAGCAGTGTCACTGGCACGATGTGCTAATACTGTTGTTTATTATCATGCTTTTAAAAGCGTTTACCGTGTTAGCCGTGGGACGACTTTATTATGTAAAGGCTAAACACCTCGTTAGGATGTAGTTAGGACACTAGCATTACAATCATATCCAAGTTGTCAGGGCATAGCTGTTTATTTTTCGCCAGTTGTCGTCGTTTTCCTGGCCTATCCAATTTTGGATTCGCATTGTTTCTGATATATATATATGAATATATATATATATATATATATATATATTATATATATATATATATATATATATATATATATATATTCATATATATATATATATATATATGAGAGAGACCACGAAGTTCACCTTGAGATCCATTTGGTGATAAACCATATTTGTGGAATCATTTTCGCCTTGTATCAATCGTCGTCAAAACGTCTGATAGATTGCAAGCGTGCAGTAGATAGGGGAAAGCAGTAGACAGGAAGTGTGTGAGTTGTTAAACTCGTTTAAGCTAGTTGACGCTCCCCATTTTTTCGGCATATTGTTTGGGGAAGTCACTGACCGTGTACGCAATTGAAATCTGGCGCTGTAACAAAACATCTACTATACCCTTGTCGTCATTGAATCATGACCACTACAATGTACTTATCGGACTTAGCTATTGTTTTTGGTGTTGCTATTATTGCACTATCTATGAGTCCGTACACGTATCGATGCATTTGTATAGGGGTGCACGTGTGAATGGGAGAAATTAAGATCGAAATTGGAAATTTCGTAATTGCTATGTGTGTACGCGAAACACAGCCTCGTAATCATTATTTAGGTAGTTTCACCGGTACGCCTACTACAGACTGCAGGACATGATAGAGGAGGGCTAATCATAAATTACCCTTTTTCTCCTACAACTCCATCTAGGCTGGTTCTCCTGGGCGGCTGGACCAATCTTGGCCGGCGGCCCGGGGGAGACACCGGTCCCGGTGAAAACTACAGCATTGCCAAAAAATATTAACAACACGCAGGCAGGCCCTGTCGAATGATATCTCAAGTCGACAGGGTTTTGCTCCGGTGGTAGGATAATCGTCTGCGTCGCCGTTTCCTGCCCAAGGACCGCAGTCAGGCTTTTAGCAGGCAAAACAAATGGTCCTCTACGATGGACGCTGGCCGAAGGGGATTACTCGACTAGAAGATGATATATATATATATATATATATATATATTTATGTTCATCACGTGGGTGATTGCAGATTGTTTTCTGTAATAGAGGCGATTGAGTTCACCGTTTACGCCTCTACTGTTATAATGTGTTGTGAGAAGCAGGGCTCAACTAGGGTGCTATTGTAATTAGACAAGGCGGGCGCGAAGCAGGTAGGTAAATGTCGGTGATGTGCCATTGTGAGCCTCTCGATTTCCGCCCGCAACGCATAACAGGGCGTCCCTGTTTATCGACCAATATGACTGATGCATATCACTTTTAGTTGTATTGTTGTGTTCATTTGTTGCTGTTGTTGTTGTTGCTGTTGTGTCTGCTCTTGTATTTGTAACGTGTCGTTGAGTTGTACTCGCGCTTCATCTACTTTGGCAACCCATCGTAGTGGTCGGCAGGGGGGACGTTCCTCAGTGGGGTTTGCAGACAGACCACAGTGTCCAATGCCATGCACACTTCGTATTCATTTCGACAGCAGATTCTGTTCTGTATCGACATGCTCGTATGTGTGAAGTTAATTCAACCCCCGGGGAAGGGGGGTTATGCTTTGACACTTGATTTTACAAAGCACACACCTTCGTCTACCGCCAGTGGCATCCTATCCCCCAAAGGGCCTGGTGGGCAAATCAACCTCCTGCCATCAACGCACACCAATGTTTATTTGAATAATAGGCTGTAAAAAGTGGTAATTGTAGTAGTATCACTAGCAATATCAACAATGATTTAGCCGCTTCCTCTCACCGGTGCAACTAGTCAAGCTGCACAAAGCTTGGTTGCATGCCGAGCTTGATTTTGAATTCAAGTTTAGCCGGCCGGAGATGCTGCGGATGTTACGCTCAGTCCGCCTGCCAACGCGCATAGCATGACTCGTTGGCTCGACGCAGTTTAGCTGAATCGTCACAGATCTTCTGCGGGAGAGGACAGCAGCTGGCGAGTTCATACTGATCGACATATGGCGACGTGGGGTGACCGTTGAACGTAGACGAAGCCCTACTTTACGAAGCATGTTTACCACACTGCCATCATTACTATTGACATTCGAACTAATGCGGCACTCGTTGTTGAACTCTGCGCTTGCTAACCCAAATTGATAGGATTATTGGTAATGATAGATTGACAAATACTTTACGAGAATGTGTTTGGTTTTGCGATAAATTCATCCCCAGCGTGATTGATCGTTCTTCTTAACGCCTTTTGAAACGTTTTTTATTTTCCCAGCTAATTGAATTAACGATACTTTAAATCGTTATATCACCCTATGGGGCCTAAATTGAGGCAGTAACGCAAAGGTGTCTGTTTTTATCCGTTGCTGTTATTCTTGGTTTTCTCAAATTTGCCAAGCTTAGGAGCGATTTGCGCTTCCATCAGATGGCTGCGTACGTAGCGATAATGCCCAAAGCCAGCCTTGTCTACGATGGGCCTGTATTGAGTTTATGATGGTGGTAACTATTACTAATATGAATAGAAGCGACACCTGTGCATATTAACAATAAACCAATGTCTCAAAAATGATGATGATTATTATCATTAGCCTTAGACATTAGACTAGCCTAAAGTTAGGTGCATTATAACAAAAGTTTCAGACACAGGAGCAAGTCGGATTGGGACTTTGTTGTACTTAGGGCAACCGCCTCCGCTCGTCCGGCATATTTCTTCGTTTGGATGTCATTTTCCACTTGCTGTTGCGATTCTAGCGTACCGTCCGTCGCCAACCTAGGTTACGTACAACTTCACGTACTATCGCCGTTTAACAACATTTTACACAGTAACATCGATTTGAATGCTTTGTATCTTTTGTATAACAATATTACTTGAGCATCACTAGTAACAACAACGGCACAAACAACGACGCTAATCATAGTAACAATAAGGCGATCAGTTTTAGCCGTTAAATCATATCATCATTTAGGAGCGGAAAAGGGCAATAAAAACGAATCCGTGCTGCCAGAAAGCATACGCAAATAAAAGTGGACGAACTGGATGGTGGCGATCATCCGAGGAGAGGAATCCGTGTCAAACTCCCGCTTAGGCGTGCTTAAACTGGCTGCACTTTGACGCTCTTCGTCTATTAATTTGCTCTCGGCTACTATGCATAATGAAAATCCTTGCCAGAAGGATGTAAAGACTAGTGGTGCAAGACGAGCAGTCGTGAATCAAGTCTTTTTTTTTAAGATACGCTGACCTCCCCTTTGTCCTGTCTACGTTAATCGCTACGTTTCTCACAAAATTATTAAATTACATGTACAATAAAGCATACAGTGTGAAAAACTACTTGAGGCGGCGATGAGATGAACTCGCGCACACGTTTCAGCCTGCCCAACCTCGACGGGCGGCGCCGTTTTCGGGACATGGGCATACATAGCCTTTATGTTGCGTTTTGTACACGGCTTGACTCACTTTTCTGTCGAGTACGCCATCGTACCGGTACAGTGATTCCTCCCCAAAGGAGACATTCGTCAGCGACAAATTGCGACGGATTGTGTTATAGATATATATATATATATATAGAAGTAACTGACAATCGTGCCCGAAAACATTTTGGCGTGCCAGATATGTAAACACCTCATTAAAGAACTGTCGTGGCACGACAAATCAAACACGGCTGTCTCGGAGAACAGAGTCGGCTCTACTCGTATGCGGTGTATGATTACTAATGCCGCCAGCAGGTGCTGCTGCTGCAGGAGCACCACCATCGCGCTATGTTTTGATAATGATGATGATACTTTAAAAACTTAACTCCAAGTTACGATCAATCGTCGACAATCGGTTGACACGGCCGACTAAATGTCGATGTCGTTCGTAACTCTACTGTCTCTAACTGCTGTGCCGAACAGGCTCAGCGCGACTCAGTATGTTTGGCGTATGGATTCATGAAACCATTCGCGCCCTGTGGTCTGTCGAAATCTGTTAGACATCTGCAATCTGCACGTCACGACGAGAATCGACATTGTTTTTCTTGTTTTTTGTTGTTGGCGGCATATGTCTGCCTGCCTGTTTGCATGCTAGTGTGTGTGTGTGTGGCGTGCATGTCTAGGTGGGTATGTGGGTATATGCGATCGAGCTGTGTGTGTCCCGTTAGCTGTTGTAGATTATTATTCGTAGTATTATTCTTACCGTCGTAGTTAATAATGTAGTTGTGCAACGTTACCGCGTATAGGCAAAGCTGTTCACGCTGTTGATTACTACGATTGTTGTTAACACTGTTCAGCTCATGATCAGCAGCAAAACAACATTGTTTTTGTTGTTGTTGTTGTTGTTGTTGTTTTCAATAGTAGTACTCGTATACTTATGAGGGAGGATATAATAATTGTAATAGTATTGATAATATTAAGAACAATACAATTTGAATTAATAACTACTATTTTCATCGTCATGACGACGAACATTCTTAGAACATTTAACAACATTATCATCAATATCATCATTATTATAATCATCATCATTATTATTATTATTATTATTATTATTATTATTATCACGCAATGAACGACGTTTTTGTTACGTGATCAAGTATGAATGAGTATAGCTCTCTAACAGCTAACTAACCGTACTAGTAGTAGTGGTAGTAGGTAGTGATACTTAGTTAAAGTAAAGTTTACTTTACTAAAAGTAAGGTAAACTTTACTCTACTTTTAGTAGGTAGTGATAGTGATAGTGGTGGTGGTGGTAGTAGTAGTATTAATGGAAGTAATTCATATCCATCATAATCGTAATTGTTGCTCGTTGTATTATTAGTTTGTCGCATTATGTTGTTGTCGTCGTCGGCGGCGTCGCCTTCGCTTTGTCTCGCTTTGTTTCTAATTATTCTTAGATGAGAGAAAAAACCACACCAGCCAGCGTCGTCGTCACCATCAGAAGGCTTCATTCTTCCTCTACGTCTTCCGAGGCTTTTTGCTCGTCCTCTCGTGTCCGCGTGGCGATTCACTCATTTCTTACTCAGTCATAACTCCTTCTCATCGCTGTCGCGGCCGCCGCCACCACCGCCGCCGCCGCCGGTGGTCTGTCTTAATCGGCTATAGAGGCCCTATAGGCTATAGAGGTCGATAGAAGGGCCCTCAACCCCCGATGTGCTGCTGCTACTCCCTAGGCTCGCAAAGGGGCACCAGAGCTCATCCCCTCGCCCGGAATCAGGGTGGGCGAGCCCTGGGAGGACACAGATACGGGACGAACACACGAGCCGAGGTGACGGCGCAAAAAAGGGCACGCCGTCTTTGCACACCTTTGGCCGGTCACGCCGCTCCTCTGCGAGCTCCCGACACGCTAGTCGGTTCTGTCGCTCGGCGCTGCCCTGCGGCACGTCGGCGGCGGCCGACGTGACGTGGCTCGTCGTGAAGGCGACAGATGACGACGGCTCTCGGCGTCGGGTGTCTCGTTGCGATTTGCTGCCCGTGTGGGCTTGCTGGCTTGTCTCAGCTCTCATTTGAATTTGACTGTTGTGTTTTGTTTTTGTTCCTCGGATCTATCCGAGGAACAGCCAGTTATACGCTTAGTCCTCAGGAGGACGAGAAGGGCATGGAGAACGAAGACGTAGAGGTTCAGGGCGTAGAGAACGAAGACGTGGACACCCAGGACGGAGGACGCGGACATAGAGGACGAAGATGTGGAGAACCAAGGCGGAGGACGCGGACATAGAGGATGAAGACGAGATCGCGGAGGACGAGGAGGCAGTGGACGAGGAGGCGGAAAACGAAGACGTAGTGGACGAGGATGCCGAGGACCTGGACGACAAAGCCGTGGAGGACGAGGACGCAGAGGACGAGTGAGGACTAAGCGTAGCCTCAGTCAGTCTACGCTTCGTCCAGCCGGCCTAAGTAGTGTGCTAGCACTAGGCGTGGACTAAGTCTACGCTTAGTATCTTATCCTAAGTACTATCCTCAGTAAATTGTTACACCGCCGCACAACGGTGCCACAAGTTAGTTCTCTGATTATGATTATCAGCAGTCATGTTGCTGTTTGGTTTTGCTTGTCGTTGTTGTTGTTTTCTTACTTGCTGCTGTTACTTGTCTTTGCTATTGTTATCGTTGTGATGTTATGTTGTGCGCGGCTCGCGCTGCTATAGTTAGTTCGTGGTGATTCGTTTATCGCTTATATGGCAACGGTCACGCCATACACAATCGAAATCGTCGTCTGTTTATGCCACCATACCACTAACTGAAAGTAACGCTACCGCGATTCTGCGAGCCCTTTTCGAATTGTCGAATTGCTCATGTTGCGTTCTTGCCTAGGTTTTGTTGTCCATTATTATTATTATTTTAATTATTTTAATTATTATTATTATAACAATAACTTCAACCTATCAGATCTGCAAGTCTTTTGTTCGTCCACAATCAAGCCAATGTCCACAAAACACTCGCTTTAAAAAGGAAGCGCTGTGAGACTGATCGAAATCAGTGGATTCGCGTCCGGGGTCGTGGGTGCGTGCTGTCCCACTATTCCCCGTCTCGTTTTGAGTCAAATCGGCTGTATAGTACTCAACGAATGAGTCCTACGAGCAGAGAACATGAGGAAGATGAAGAGACATTCCAGAGGGAACGCCGCTCACCGCCCTTTGGTAAAACAGTAGACAAGCAGTGTTTCAATGGTTGTAGTAGTAGTCGACGTAGCATTCGTTGTTCGAGCAGCGTCAGCAGTCGAGATGTCGTGTAACAGCAGAAGGTAAAGCTCGCGTTTGAGCCGCCCCTGGCACGAGCGGCGCTCTTGCTTGCGTGGTGTCAGAGGTGTTCTGCGCGGCGTTACGCATGGCCATTTGCTCCTCACCCACACAGTGGAGCCATACAGACAAACCAGCTTCGCCTCCCCTACCCGCGAAACAGCATTGGCAGTTACTTCTGCTTGTAGCTAATCATCTTTATGTAACGGTAAAAAGGAATAATAATAATAGTAACAATAGTAACAATAGTAACAATCATCATCATCATCCTCATCCTCATCCTCATCATTATTATCATCCTCATCACCATCATCATAAATAGTAAGACACTTCCACTTTGCTGGAATGTCGGTCAGGCGTCTGTCTTCAGTACTGTCAGGACGACGCCTGATTATTTGACTCTTATCATCTAGCATTTCTTAACAGTTAACCTATAACAAAAGCGCCACACATGTGTATTAGTGTCTCACCATTTCTGTAATTACTATACGAATGCATGCATGCATGTATATATATAATAGTATATATTCTAACACTTCGTAATGAGTGCCGTGTCCGCCGTGTGTACCGGCGGACGGCGGTCTATGATGATCTTGCTGTTTGTTATTCGTTCCTTCACCACTGCTGGCACACGCTACTCTTTCTCTCGTTTCTTGAGAGGTACATATTCTTTCTCTGCGGCGGAGATATATGATTAGGATCGTCACCTGCACCGATCAGTACGAGGGCGTGGAGTGAGGATAGGGGAGGGGGGGGGGGTCGGATGAAGCTCTCGTGTATCGTCGTCGGGAGTTCTGGTGGTGAAAACAATAACAACGTAACGTCTCTGTTGAGGGGGTGATCGTGATAACAATCTACCTAGCTGGGTGAGTTGGTGGGTGGTTCGTGTTCTACGTTGGCATTAATTACTTCTAATGTCCGACACCGGCGCCGGCCCCCGATGTTGTTGTTGTTGCTGCTGCTGCTGCTGTTGTCGCTGCTGGTGCTGCGGCGGCTTGGGCGCACCTTATCGCTTCAGAACGATGTTATCAATGGGATTCAGGGGATTTGAATCTCGGCGCCGGTCAATGTCAGCGTCAAGGGCAGCTGGCATAGCCGGATGTGCAGAATGAGTGTGGTAGATCCCGTAGATCAGTCGGGGCTGGATACGTCCCATGGCCGGGCCTTTTGCTGCCACTGGCACCACTGTTGTCGTCGTCGCCGTCGCCGCCGCTGCCATCGTGGTCTGCGACGGCACACCCGGTGAAGTTCGGGAGATCGTGCTTCGAGGTGTTCGCCAGCAATCGGCCAGTAGCGGCTCGACTGTTACCCGGATATCGCTTGCAGGACCACTTGCGCATGGCGCCGCAGCCGCGCCCACTGCGCTGCTCTCGGGAGCGCCTACTATTCTTCCTCCATGAGGCCTGGAGGAGGTCTCAGGAAACTGCTGCTGGGGTTGTTGTTGTTGTTGCTGCTGCTGCTGCACGATGTTGCACGGAAACGCGTTTGTAGCCATCGAGTGGTGTGCTCCATACAGTACGTAGAGCAGACAGCCTAATGACAGAGAGAGAGTAGAGAGAGAGAGATACATGCATGCGCGCATGCACGCCAAAGAGGGGTCAGAGAGAACGTGGCAAACATTGTGGCCTAAAACGCCATTGGGGTAATTGGTACCACGACGAAACCACTGTAGATAAAATCAATAAGACAAGCAATAATTTTTAGACTCATCGTCACATCGCCTTGTAGTAGTAAGTTTGAAGTTAAAAGGTTGGTCTGTTCCGGCTCAACAGCCAGATGTCTAGAGGGCATCTCCAGTTAAATCGCTTGGCAGATGGTTTTGCACCCGCCACACTTTACGTCGAATTTAATCACGTGGTGCAATTAAAGTGGCGGTATACTCACATACTTCCACACAATACGAAGTGGAAAATCGATTTTTGTTCAACAAGCTCATGTTGTAGGTTCGGCCACTGAGGGGTCAGATTCCATCCAAGTAAAGTAAAATAAAATGCAAACATGATGCCTTTCGTGCTACTCACCGGAGACGAGCCATAACATCACTGTTGCCGAGACGTTGCTGACAAAGAGATCTACAAAGGCGAGGATATTTAGGAATGCGCCCAGGGCGGGCAGGCACGGGCTCATGGGCACGCGGAAACTGCCTCCGCCTCCACCCAAACTCGAACCGACTAGCTTGCCTGAAACCGCCGCCAAATTCAAGTCGTCACAACAAATGTCAAAAGCGATTCTCGAGCCAAACGTACTTCGAGGAGCGCAAATAGTTATGACACACACGAATACGCCCAATGTAAACAATCAACTACCATTTGCTTAAACCACAGTAGTGGCGACTAGCACGGCTAAAATCCAAAATACTACAGACTTGATGCCTCAAGGCTCTAGCTTACAAACGGCCAATCGATAAGCATATACTGACAGACATAAGGCCCCTTATTTAATTTATAGCAAACACCTTATAGTGACATCACAGTAGGCGCATATCTTAACCAAAGCACGACGTGCCCCTTAAGTTTCGTTCTCGTACAACTTCGTGCCATGCGTTCTAAGTTTCGATAAAAGCGGCAGCGCCAAAGCGCGCACGCCCACATGTGTTACCCAGATCACTCGAGTTGACCTCAACTCGACCCCTAACAGCGTCCTCGACGGCCCGCAATTCTCGACCCGGCCGAGTCGAGAATGGCGAGTCTGCAGACTTTGACGTTTTTGGCGCCTGGCTCGGCGACGCTTACCAGACTTCGTCTGCCGAAGGTAGTGATAGGGAACTTTGTGCGCTCGCGATGGGCCGTGTTGGTGATGCCGCTGCCGTTCGAGACTGGCCAGGGCCGCGAGCAGCAGGACGGCGCACAGCGCCGATAGGGATGCGGCCACGACGAGCGTAGTGACAACGGGCGACCGCTGCGCGAGTACCCAGCCGGATGAGAGCGCCTCGAGCAGTGCCGACAGTGTTACAAAGCAGACCAGCAGGCCTGCAAGGCAAATGTTGGCTCGCCATCGAACGCACCAGGCTCTGCCTGACGACCTGCCACTTAGGGCCCGGGAACAAAGGCCGCGCTGTGCACCGGCCGCCGCAGACGACAACGACGACGTCGGCGGTAAGATGGGCTTCTGATCGTCCTGCTCGACCTTGAAGAAGCTGTGAAGCGACGACAGCCCCACATGCTGCTTCAATTTGTACTCCTTGACAATATGATCAATATCCTCTTCCTCGTCCTCCTCCGGCTCTTCTTCATCATGTTCATCTCCATCATCGTCGTCCTCGTCGTCGTCATTGACCTCATCATCTTCATCATCATCATCACCTCCTCTTTCGTCACAGTTTACTCCGTATTCGCATCGATCGGCTTCGCCGGCGGGATAGTGCCACCCGCCAACGTTCGCCGGTCTGGGTGCTGTAGTCATAAGCTGTTGGGTTCCCGGCTCCGCCTCCGAGACCGCTGAGGAAGACTCGACATACGGCTGCTCCTCTTCGTGGCCGAGTATCGGTACCCGATCGCCACCGTCCACGCAACCAAAGTCATCACCTGAGCCTCCTGTCGGAATCGAGTAATCACGGCAGGGTTATATCTACGATGTCTACATCTACCCACCACCCGATATCCGATCCGGCACTCAACTCTCTGTTCTTCTTGTATGACATAACCTTTCACTAGATATGAGAAATTATTTTATTTAACAATGTATATATATATATATATATATATATATATATTATTTTGTGTGTATATATATATATATATATATACAGTATCGATGAAACGGTCCATCTACCACACCGGCCTAGCATAGAAGTCCCGTCGGTAGCCGTGGACAAAATCTTGCCCTATTCTAGACACAGTTGTTAGGTGTGCGTCAAAGGTGTCGTCTTCTATTGATGTTTTGACAGCAATATTATATCAAGCAATGTCGATGTGCCAAACGCCAGATACTTTCAAATCTAAGTGGGTGGGAAGGAATCCCGGTTTAGTGAGATTGCAAGTCACACAAATGGCTGGCTGGCTATGCATCGTGCGGGCCCGCTGCCTCCCAGATATGGAGTTCCCACATAACACGATCGAACAATCGAACGTTTGCATATTATGCGCATGAGAGCAGTAGAGTGCTTGTGTGTTAGAGTAGGCACGCACCACCAGTGATGAGGTTGTACGAGAAGACTGCAGGGCGGTGCCGTTGATCCTCACTGCGCTCTGTGCGACTGCGCATTGTCAGCACACACAGACACGTGATAGCGTTGAGCATTAGCGGGCCAGCTGCCATGGCGGTTGCCAGTTCGGCCGGACGCAGCAGAATTGCACTGAGGCCAGCGCAGACGGCTGCCAGGGGAAGGCCTTTAAGGCGACCGGAGGCACTGGGCAGAAGGGTATCCTCGGCAAGCGATGAGATCACCACGCTGAGCTCGGTCATGTTGAGTACGGCCAATAGCGTCAGGCCAAACGCCGAAAGGGCTGTGAGGAATGCAGCATAGCAAACGACAAAACGGACGTCAAATAAACGGAATTTCAGCATGACGGCGTTCATGTACAGACTGGATCGCTTGGTAACTTTTGTAGACGGCGGTAGGCTGTACCTCAAAAGTACCTTAAATGCGAACCCAATGTTTTTGCCTAGCCGCACCCGCATGATCTGTCACCCAAGTATTAGACAAACGTTAGACAATAGCATTTGACGTTGTAGGTACGAGCACAGAAGAAGGCGCGGTATATTTTGCCCGCCGACCTAGCGCGAATGCACTAGCATACGCATAAAAACGGTTACGTTGCACTTGCACAATTTGAAATTTTGGTGTAGGCAAATGAGCATACAAACCTCCTGGCAATTTTGGCTCGGCGTAGTATTTCGTTTCGTAGCATTCAAGCCATACTAATCTAGACGGCACGCCGTGAAAGCATACTGTCATGTTGCAGCGCGCTTTGCCGGCATCCGTTTCGAACTATCAGGTTTCATGTGCGAATATATACCGAGCAAGATGGCTTAGTGGCAAAGCAGGTTGGCAAAGCATTCGGGAGGCCCGGGTTCGAGATCCATACAGGCAACTCTTAAATTGGTTTGCAAGGTTTCCAATTTAGATAAGGTAAATGCCGGAATGGATTAAGAGTCGGCATGTCATGACACAAAAAAAAAAGCCGTACACGGCCTAATTAGCCTTACGAAACAAAAAATCACTTCTTGACTTCTCACCGGTGATGGCGACGTTCGCGTAGACCGCATGCCGTTGAAATCCGTCGGTGACGAAGCGTAGAAGCTCGTCAAGCGACGATGAGCTTTCGGCGGTCGGCGTCGGCGGCCATGTTGACCACGAGGACGCCGATGGCGGCGACAGCGGGGAAAACGCCGCTAAACCAGTCGACGTGATGACGCCCGCCGCAAGGTCATCGGTGGCCCGTTGGCGCAGCGCGCACATCACAGCGATGAGCGCAAACACGAACAGAAAGTTGAGAAACGTCGACACAACTGCGATGCATGGCAGATCCCGCGCTGGCCGAATCCGCGGCTGAGGCACACCCTGTGTACAGACAGACAGACAGACAGGCAGACAAACGAGCGGCACAGAACGTATTGTTATGCTTAATCTTCCTGTCTCCTTGTCCTCCTCCTCCTCTATATCAATCGAAGATATCTCCATCAAGAGGTGTAGTCGTCAGAGATGGGAAGTGAGATATGTGCCCCTCCCCCCCCCCCCCCTACTGCTGCAGTGCGTCTACTAGAATCGTTTGATAATGTTGCCTAGATCCTTGATAAGATTGACGGGCGACCATGCCATGTAATAAACGATCAGTAGTGTCATATATATATATATATATATATATATATACATATATATATATATATATATATATATATACATATATATATATATATATATATATATATATATATATATATATATATATATATATATATATATATATATATATATATATATATATATAGCTCCTTCTTGGAGTCCCGTAATTGCGTACCGGACGAACAGCACGATTTTCGCATGGGGCGCTCAAGTTCCACAGCATGCAATATATTACTAAGTGAAGTGTGCAGGCCAACAGAAGGCACTCTATACGTACGCAGTATACGTCGTTTTAAAAGCTGCGTTCGACACGGCGCCTGCAGACAAGATCCTGGTAAGGCTCGCTGAGTGTAGAGTCCTGATTAACATGCTCGGGCATAATCAAAGCTATGCTCCAGGAAAACTCAGTGAGTATCGATGACGGGATATCCCAGCTCGCCCCGCTCACAATCTGAGCCCTCTGCTGCTCTCCCTGCTGCTGAATCCCTTGCCATCTTTAGTCCAAGGGTCTACTTCTTACGTTAAAACGTTGCTGTATACAGATGCCCTTGACATTTTCGCAAGAAGTCGTTTTCGTATGTCCAGCAGGTATTGGCAAGGCTCTCCGCGTACGTACAATATACCGGCCTAACAATCAACCTTTGTGAACTACTGTTATGCTACCAATTCATTGTGAATAAATCCGAAACAATCAACCTTGAATCAACCTTATTTAAAGAATTTGCAATAATACGTTCAGACCTCACAATTGTAACATTATTTAACATGTAATAAATAATAATAAAAATCAACCTTGATAAAACGGAGCTACAAATAATTTCCATATTCTTAATCCAGGTTTAGTCTCCAGAGCAGGGAAGTGAGATATGTGCCCTTTACTGTTGCAGTGTTTCTACTAGAAATGTTTGATAATATTGCTTAGATCCCTGAGCAGATTGACGGGCGACCATGTCATGTATAATATTAGAGCTAAGTTTTCGCCGGGGAGGGCAACTAGCCGAATCCGACCCACTGCCTATCACTGTAGGGCCAACGGCCCTTGAGTATAGGAATAGCTTTAAGTACTTAGAGGTGGTACTACCTATCAACGGCCGATTCTTCACAGAGCACATTGTGGACAAGGTCGGCGAGGCTATCGCTACGATTAGCAATGGCCTTGTTCGAGATGTAAATTGCACCTGTTGCCTCATATGGAATTCAAGCAATCTGGCCGTATTTTCTTCTTTATCTGGGCGTCGCAACTTGAGTTACTCAATCGTGTAAAGCCAGCATTTGTCAAACGTGTCATGGGGCTGCACCGCTTAACACAAAACAAATTAGTATACCTCCTAGCTTTCACGCTGCTATGTATAGAAAATCCATTGAAAACAATGTATCGACCTCCCGACTACAACAAGTTACTTAGAATTCATTAGCTTATGGGAACGGAAGATGGCAGAAATCGACCCTGATTTTTATGTCACGGGTGCACTGACCCAAGACGTATGGAAAAAACTTAACATAACTAATATGTCATGAAGACATCGGGAAGGAGGTTATCCTCGGATTGCAAGCATGTGGGTGTATATATTTTAACACGGAACTGGCACGTTTATGTGAATACAACGTTTACAAGGTACCTACCAAAGGTGATAATAAACGTCATGATAATATACGAGGTGTGTTCAAAAAGTATCGCGTACTTTTGAATTTTCGCGGGTTACGTATATTCGAATTTCGATTTTTTGTGGCGTTATGTTGGTACTCATGTCTCTCACTTATGCCGACAAGCTCGGCCATTTTGAATGCTCACTTAATTGTTGACAGCTGCTTTGCTTGCACGTGTTTTGGATCGTCTTCGATTTTTACCTATTCAAAAAAATGGATCAAAGAACCTGTATCAAATTTTGTGTGAAAAACGAAATTAAGTGCGCGGATGCATTCCGAATGTTGACTGTGGCATACGGAGAAGCTACCTTGGACCGAAGCAACGTTTATCGGTGGTACAAAATGTTCTCAGAAGGCCGAGAAGATGTGAACGACGAAGAGCGTGCCGGACGCCCGAGCACTTCAACAACAGACGAAAAAATTAATGAAGTGGAGAAAATGGTATTGGCCAATCGTCGAATCACCGTTAGAGAAGTTGCTGAGGACCTAAACATATCGATTGGCTCGTGCCATTCGATTTTTATCAATGATTTGGGCATGAGACGGGTCGCCGCGAAATTCGTACCAAAATTGCTCAATTGCGACCAAAAACAGCATCGCATGAACATTGCTAATGAGATGTTGGACTCTGTCCGCGACGACCCAAATTTGCTCCAGAGGGTCATAACTGGTGACGAATCGTGGGTTTATGGTTATGACGTGGAAACCAAAGCTCAATCATCTCAATGGAAGCTGCCGCACGAACCAAGACCGAAAAAAGCGCGCCAAGTTCGGTCGAATGTGAAAGTTTTGCTGACAGTTTTCTTCGATTGCAGGGGCGTGGTGCATCATGAGTTCTTGCCACAGGGTAGAACGGTCAATAAGGAATATTACCTGCAAGTTATGCGCAATTTGCGCGAAGCAATCCGCCAGAAACGCCCGGATTTGTGGAAGAACAAAAATTGGCTTTTGCACCACGATAACGCCCCTGCTCACACATCGTTGCTTGTGCGCGAGTTTTTGGCCAAAAACAACACACTAATGATGCCGCAGCCACCGTATTCCCCAGATCTGGCCCCCTGTGACTTTTTCTTGTTCCCTAAACTGAAGAGGCCCATGAAAGGACGACGTTACGCTACGCTTGACGAGATAAAGACGGCATCGAAGGAGGAGCTGAACAAGATAAAAAAAAAATGGTTTTTTGAAGTGCTTCGAAGATTGGAAAAACCGTTGGCACAAGTGTAAAATATCTCATGGGGATTACTTTGAAGGGGACAAAATAGATATTCATGAATAAATGAATAATTTTTGAAAAAACACAAACGTCGCGATACTTTTTGAACACACCTCGTATATTGTTATAAGTACTAATAAGAAAAGTAACAAAATCTGCATCTCGAAGGGATGACACGAGGAATAGGCTAACCCAACGAATTGTTTACAAATATATATATATATATATATATATATATATATATATATATATATATATATATATATATATATATTTGCTTTCTCGCTGATATATTTGCCTATTGTAATCCTCTGCACTCGTGTTAGGGCCGTTAGCTCCTCCCGGAGAAAGTTGTCGTGGAGCATAACTTTTCTAAAAGTTTGGCCAACAACGCGTAGAGACGTTCCATAGTGGGACACTTCAGCAGCGCGTCGCAAGAGTCGGTATCGAGTAAATATGATTATGCGGATTAGCCTGGACGAAATAGCCAACCGACCTAGCGTAGGATCCGGTCCTAGGCGCGAAGACTGGTAGAGGTGTGAAGAATCTTAACGAGACATTGTGCGCACCTTGGCTTATCTATGCTCTACACTCTGCTGTGCTTCATAATTATATTTACTACAGACGTAAAGTTCCACGTGACGCGGGTAACTTTACATCAAGAAGAATATATATATATATATATATATATATATATATATATATATTATTTTTGACCTTATATCCGTACATTTGCATTTAATGTTAAATAAGTTTGGAAAGGGAGCACTCACATTCTGTCGCGGTGAAACGGGTGGAAGGGGAAATCCTTGTACAGAGAATTGCGGTGCCAGAAAGATTGACACGCACAGAGCGGTACCCGTCATTAACTGCAAGACACGAAGTAGATAGATAAGGTAACTCGTAACTTATCTTCTATTGTTGTATTCCAGGTCTTATACATACGCCTTGGGTATAGTTATAAATGTATATATATATATATATATATATATATATATATATAACATTACTTTTGTCATATGGTTATCCATGATCGTACTCCTATATATATGGTAACTAGTAATGTTAACTAGTATTTGTTATTATTTATTTTCTATATATGTATATTGGTGTTTTAAATTTTCAGTTGTGGGATTCCAGCGTAATGTATCGGTTTTAATAACAGTCTGTGCCCTGTCCTCTACTTTGGCGCTAGTGATGGCAAAGACATTGCCTCTACACACTGTGAGGAACATTGCTGTCTCAAATATATTCCTTTTATGTCTCTATTTGGTTTTGTAGGTACCGAATAAACTTGTCTCTCAAAGCTTTCTCTAACAATGTGCAGAAGATCACAGGCGATCGGAACAAAGCATACTTTCTGAGCCAGGTGCTGTCTTTTTATGGCTGGCTTACCGATTTTTTTTCTGCCTTTATTTGGCTTTGTAGGCAGCGAATATAAAATAACGACACTAACATGCAGAAATCGTATAAAGGAAAGTAAGTGTTCTAAACGAGTTAAAGAGCACATTGTCGAACCTATCGCAATGAAGGAAATGGCCCGCGTACCCACTAGTTTCAAGGGCACCGACTTGTTTCATCTAAAGCTTTGTCTTTGACGCGAACGTAAGAGGTCTCAAGAGCTCGACGCAAGGTATTCACGTTTCAGATGCTGTCTTTGACTGTCTGTATGCGGAGAACGCAGCCCTTTTAGTAAAGGCATCATCAGTAAGCTGAGCTACCGGACAGTAGTGTCATGAACGTCCACCAGCAGGAGCGAGCAGACGTTCGAGCAGTGCCATTAAAATCGAATCATCGAAGTGCGATCGTGGTGACCGATCTATGATGTATGACGTACACCGGTTGCCGATTCGTGGTGGAACGAGGCGGTTCCGTCCGGATTGCTGTCGCCAAACAGCGTTGAAGCCAGGCTGACGAGACCCGATTGGCCGCCCGGTGGCGGGGCAACCGTCTGCGCCCTCGACCGCCACAGTAGGCCGGCGGCGAGCAGGTAGATGCCTTCGGCAAGCGCCGCCGACACCAGAAGCAGCCCGCTGAACCAGGCTCGCACGCAGGCCGTGTCGCCCACGTGACGCCACAGGCCCGCCAACAGGGCGCAGGGAAGCATCACGAGGAGAACCGCGGTTAAACCGCCCGCTTTTGCCGAAGGGGGCAGGCCATCTTCACTCACACCCGTGTCGCCTGGTTTGGATTTATTGTTGTTGGCGTTATTGTTTACCAATCACAACAGTCACTCAATAGTTACTAATATACACAAGGGGTCGACTTGCTTTGCCTCTGCCCAATAATATATATATATATATATATATATACACACATATAATTATATATATGTATATACACATATACATATATATATATATATATACACACACATATAATTATATATATATATATATATATATATATATATATACACAACCATATATGTATATATATGGTGTGCTTGTCACTAAACTATTGACTGTGCAAAGCGATATAAATACGCGGATAGTTTATAAAGCATTGGCCTCTCGCGCATTGTGAGGCTTTCCTTAGGAGGTCCTACAGATTCGGGTTTATCATATTGATCTCACAACTGTGTATGCAAATATGTGTGCAACTAAATAAGCATATAAGTATCTGCTGAATATGCTAGTGCCGTCTAGCCTTTGCATGCAAGATGCGGACCGTTACGAACCTTCCGGCCGTTTAGCTTTGGCGTACGTAGCAATCGAGTCAGCTTGAACTGCGACCCTACGACAGGTCTGACAAACTCACCGTAGAACGCCAGCGACGCGATGAATGACCCATTAGTCAACTGGTCGAGGCACGGAGCCAGTAGCCGACAGCACAGACCAACGGCACAGAGCCGGTGCAAAAGAGCACCCCAACCTGCCGAGAATGCGGGGAACTCACCTATCCACTACGCATGCAACAGAGGAACGAAACAGACCAACGCACATAAGAAGGCGGCGCAACAGCACACGATTCCCGTCCTGACATATGTTGTGTACACAGTGACAGTTGGTCGTACGTCAACGAGTTCTAGATTCAGGCATATCGAATGCCACTCACTCGCTCTTCGGATACTGCTAAGCGGTTGGACTTCATGCAAATGTGAACAAAATGCCCTCATTGTAATAGGCACACCAGTTATAATAACTGCCACCTATCATCACTATAATAACTTAATGGTAGCACCCAGTGCACAGCCTCTTTCCATTTTTCTTTCTAGTTTTAAATACGGCAACGTCAGCATTTCTTTACTGATAGAGATGGGCAAATATTGTAGTTAGGCATTAACTAAGTTCTGTTTGACGTTGGCTTACAGATAAAAGATTTCCCCCCTGATGCCAGATATATATGCATATGCCTTTTCTGCAAAATGCCCTGAATAGTTACAATTGTTTGAAGATTTGTAATTATGGAAATTTCAAGCTTAATGAAGAGTTACTGAATTTAAATAAATTTGCCGTCTGGAGAAGACGGTCCCACAAAAAAAATATTTATATATATATATATATATAAAAGTCTGATTGCCTTGCAGAAAAGGTGTATAGCTTGCCTTGGAAATGTCATTAGTGCGTCGCCTATAAATTAGAGTCTGCTGTTTAAGTTGAATCATGCGGAGTTAGAGAAGATGACTTTGAGAGATGCATCCAATGCAAACCTGCCACTATGTGCGTACCTGATATAAGAGCTGATAGAGCGATGTTTCTCTTTGAGGATTTGCCGAGTGTGTTACGAGCTCCGAGAAACAGAATCCTGAAACACAAACATTGCGCTGTGTAAAAACTATATATAAGAAAAAAAAAATAAATAAAAAAAAAATATATATATATATATATATATATATATAAATAAAGCAGTTTTGCGGTGCTATAGACATATATAAATATATACATACATATATTTTGAATCATGTGTGTATTTCATATGTATATACATATATTTTGATTCATGTGTGATGGCAAGGATTCATAGTTTATCCCCGTTTATTAGTATGGTTATTATGATTGCGCAATCTAAACGTGATATCTATCAATCGTCCGGTCTAATCCAGAGGACATGTCTGCTCATGCGTGGATCGCCCGCGATCGGGCAACGCAGAGAGACAGCTGGGACTGCGTTGGGAAGACCAACGACTTTTCAGCTAGTCCACTACGATCGAATTCTAGGCGACGATTGTCGAATCCATCCCGTGTGTGCAGGGCATTGTCTGGCAGAACTGGCATCTGTAACCACTGATTAGTGCGTGGTATGCGACAAGCTGCCATCCTTCCTGATGACTTCCCGATGTCGGCTGGTGTGATGTAATAGTTTCTGTCGCCGTGATACGATCACGACGCAGCGTGCTTAGCCGCGACTTCGTTCGGACGCTTCTCATGCAGGACAGCCGCATTTGCTGGTTCAAACAGAATTTACGAACTATAGAGTACGTCTGCTCGTCTGTTCATATCTGACTGTCATATTGCTAGGTCTGCTGAACACACTCGCAAAACGCATGGCTATCATTTTAAGACGTTTAAGCGGATCTAGCTCATATGTGTTGCATATGCATGGCCTATTCGTGTATACAAATATATATACAGGGTCTCCCAGAATTCGTCCAACTAACTTTGGAATCTAGTACAACTCGGAGAAAGAAATCACTTTTCCAATGAAATAGGGGAACATATATAATGCCAGTGGAACAAGGGAAAATGTCGAACGCCTATGGAACAAGGGAAAATATAGAATGCTCTTCGACAGATGCAAAATTGTTGTCCAAACACGCAGATATGATCGATTTTTCGATAGGACTAGGGCTCTCGCATTTACACATGGTATAGTGAAAAGATGTCCGGATAAAAGGTTTGATACAACCACTTTTGAGTATTAATTTCGCTCTCACTCCAAAAGAAGACGTTTCCGCTTCTTGTTCCATTGAAAAAGATAACTTTTTTGTCGAGCTGTAATAGACCTTAAAGTTTACTGGACGCATTCTGGGAGACCCTGTATATATATATATATATATATATATATATATATATATATATATATATATATATATATATATATATATATATATATATATTTATATATGTATATAAGCATGTGACCAAATATTTTTGTATGCGTACGTGCTACATCTATGAATTGTCGATGCAAACAGAGTAAACGTTGTCTTGTATAAACCGTGTGTGTACAACCGCTTACAAACGAAACACACGTCAAGTCATCTTCAACTGCACGCGTTCTGGTAACGCCTGTTGTTAGTTCCAAAACCAAACATCGATGTATGTATGTAGATATGCGTCAGCATATGTGTGTATATCGTCCACAAATTGGACGATCGTGTTGTCGGGGTCCGGAGTGTCGTGCAAATTGTCGTGCAAATGTCGTGCAAACATAGTCAGGCAGCGCTTGATTACAGTCTAGTAAGCGTAGCAGACCCGGACAAGGTGGGCGTACCTATGTTCGTTTGTGTGTAGTCGTGTGTACGAGCGAATTCTATGCGTGTAGGGGTTTAGGGCGCTGAATATGTTGATGTTTTGGTTAAACTGCGAAATCTCAGAGACCAGATGTTGCCGAGTTGTAGAGCCAGCTTTGAGAACAGTGTGAAGGTGCGAGAGAAGGAATAAAGAAAGAAGGAACGCGAGAGATAGAGAGAGCATCGGTAACGCAAGGATTAAAGATGAATCCGAGCGTTGGGCTATAGGTAATGTCCGTAACAACAGACTGAAGATGAAGGATGGAAAGGAGGACTGCCTGAACAGCCGTGAGGTGTTGGCTAGATGCTTCCGAGGCTTCGGAGATAAAGGCTCACTCATCGTTCGCTTCACCTTGCACGGACGGATGCCCTGGCTCGTCGAGATGAACTGCTAAGAAAACGGAGAGAGGGCTCACGAGAGGGCAAAATAAAATAAAGATATATAGAGCAAGGTGGGTTAGTGGCAAAGCTATTGCCTTGCATTCGGCAAGTCGTGGGATCAAGACCTGGATCTGCCACTTTTAAATTCGTTTTCAAGGTTTCCAATCAAACAAGGTGACGCTGAGTGGACGATAATCGGCCATGATAAAAAAAAAACACGATGCAGAACAGATGTCTTAATAAAATAAGGTAGTGGATTACCATCTGCCCCACCCTCTATTAGTATTAAATTATAATTAGAGGCAGCTTTGATGAAGCTAGTGACTGACCAAGCAAGTCCGCGTTGCAAGAGGTCAATATAAGCTGTAACTCCTCTTCCGTGTTGTATGCATGTCGTTTCGCATGGATGTCCGTGCCTACGTGTCTTTGGACGTAACTGTAGATATGTGTGTGTGTGTGTGCAAGTCTGTGTACAGATATACAGGTGTAGATGAGTGCCCTCATATTGGAGCAATCATGTCCATATGTGCTTCGCACGTGCGACAAATCGGACCACTGTCACGCTTGAAAGTGGTGTCCCTGTTCGTCTACGAAGCTCGCCCTGCTCTGGGCGCCCTACACCGGCGAGGCACTTAAAAGTAATTGAAGACTAATTAGGCAAATGTTTGATTGACAAACAAAAGTGTCGTCGTATTGTTGCCGCGTTTCAAGCGAGAAGTAGATAAATAGAAATATAGAGCGTAGACGTTTTTAACGCCAGTCGACGTTTAGATCAATTGCAATCGGCAATGGGGGCGCAACGTGGGGTAGAGAGCTAGAAGCCGAACGACTTCTATTTAGCGAGTACTATCCATCGTCAATTTATTATTCATATATTGCCACTTGGATTGTAATGACATTTGCTTAAAAATAATGAAAAGAAATATCGGAGGCGGTATATTAGCGACTATGCCTAATGTCAAACGATCATTATATAAAGTCGTTTGAACTAAAACAAATATAGAAAGATTTATATTATTCCCTCTTAATTCGCTTAAGTCGCTGCATATATATATATATATATATATATATATATGCGGTGACTTAAGGTAATTAAGAGGAAATAATATAAATCATATAAGGGAATAATATATATATATATATATATATATATGCTTTGAAGTAATTTCCTGGACACCGATGCTCTTGTGAGGTTAGTCAATTTACTCTCAACAGCACTTAGGGCCTCCGTACCGTTGACAGCTGGCGAATTGTTTTGAGACGCCCGCTCCAATGCAGATACTTACTGAGCGTAACAGCACATTATGCCCCCAGAACAGAGAGCGATCACCCGCAATGGACAATCTTATCCGCAGTTTAAGGCCATAATGCAAATCATGTGTAGGGGTTGAACATTTAGATTCAATGGCTTCTCTATTAACGCGCATGCACTCCTTATTAGTTTTCCTCAATCGCTGCCCCCAGAAGGGTAATATTTTTTCGTCGATTGCTATTTTTGGACATCTCTCTTAGGGTTCATCTGTAAGATCAATATGTCCTTAACGGACCTTCTGACACTAGTTATATATGGTCATCTTGAATGGAATCAATGCGGCAGTGATCGCCGCAGTGATGAAAAGCACCAGTTATTCATGAGCGCTATTTTTGGCCTCGGCTCGCTCCAACTTGCTATTTTTTCACAGCACTTTCCGCCAACGGACTGATTTGAATGTAGGCAGCTGGCATCGGACATTTTATGGTTATCTGTTGTAGAAGAAGTAGCTTTTCCACCGCTGCCATCCTGGCAAGCTTTTTAAAAAATTAAGGATCCTATGCATATATATATATATATATATATATATATAGGGAGAGATATATATTATTAGCTAACTTGCCGAAGCTTCATAGCGCGTCAGGTGACCTAAGTTAGTGCATACAGTATGCATATCTATAATTTTTTTAATTTAAATTTGAATACTACTGCACTGGTGTTAGTAGCTGGTTAGTACGGAATAAATCTAACCATTACGGCAGGTTTAAAAGAGCATGTTTACCGCATAACCGTTTTTTAGCCGTACTGGGCTCCACCTTTCTCATCATTCAGATGGAGAACGGTGGGGGAAGTTGTTCATCTTGTGGGGTTTTGTCTGTTACGATGATACCATGTCGCAACTGCACAGGTACGTCAGAGCAAGTCAAAGCACACTTCTGAAGTGGTCTCGGCCTAGCCTAAACGAAGCGAACACGTGATAGTCACAATACACACCCGCTAGGCACATTGGCTCAGTCGTTCGTAGTATGTGTCCCACATATATAATGTAACATACGTAAAATAGACTTTACTGTGTATTTATAAAGTCGTATACATAGACACTTGTCATTAAAAAAAAAGAGTTCTCGTCGATTCAAGTTCAGTGCGAGTAACGCCTGTGTTAGGCGTTATTAACAAGGCAACGTTAGGACTTAAATTCAAAACGAGTTGGCACCGTCATCTGCAGCAAATAGGCTACACGTGGCCTAAAAGGGACGTGCCCTTTCGTAACGACAATTGGATTTTTGGTGAATTTCTGTCAGTTTTCGCAGAAGTCGCAATCTAAAGCTTTTCGGGGAATATGTACTACCAAACATCACGTGAAGCTCCGCAGATGTCTACGTAGCGGCTGCAGTTATCTGCTAAGGCAGAAGCTGTCGTTAGGGCCAACGGCGTGAGATGCAGTCTGAATCTTTGAGCCGTCTGTTAAAAAGTTTACCTTTTTATATACGCCTATAGCAGCACCATCTCAAATAAATCATCGCTTCCAATATTCAACATTTGCTACTTATATAAAATGTTTCGATATGACCGCCGAAGCAGCTGGATGTCAGCTCAGTCGCAATGGTGAAGCACGTTCATGGTCAACGTGTGCTCATTTCTTACGTTCTCCACGTGGACATGGAAGTGAAGCTAGATCCCAATAGCTGCTACATCGGACGCATTTTTGCATTTCGCTGCTACATTGAAATCTTTTTTTTGCATTGCTAATCTCTCGACTCAGAATTACTTGTTTAGCTTGCTGTGTTCCTTTGTGCGCAAATTATCTACCGCCCAATTCGCCTGGAAGCGAACTGTTCTAGAACTGGGCAAGTCTGTGTCAAACGCAAGCGCTCATCTTTAATTACGAACAATCACAATCTAGGCGCCAACATTGTGCTCGAAACCTTTCTAAGCTGTTGTTGTGCTTGTCGGATGCGGTTCCATGACTTGTGGCCTGCTCGAGTGGGACTGCAATGGTGATTGAACACGTAAGTACTCCAACGAATTGAGTTAAACGGGCGAGTCTTTGTTCTACTACCCAGTCTCGAAAAGTACAGTAGCACGTCTTTTCGTTACGTAGAGCATCTAAAACGCATGCTTTACATCGCGTCTGTCCGTCAGCAAAGGAACCCGCCCTTTTGCTTTCATTTCATATCGCTTTAATATATGGGACAGCCAAGCCTCGCCTAGTATATCGCTTGCGTTTTTACTGAAAGTGGAACGGCTCTACAGGATCTGTTCACAACATGCGTAGATACATAGGGTGATAAAGGGAGGGTCGTTTAACCACTATACGCGAACAGATAGTAGATTGCATTGATTGCAACGACAACGTGTAACAACAAGCAAAGGGTGTGGTGTGATGCGTGTGTCTTCTCAGTGATGTTTGGGCAGGGCTCGCTCTTCTTCCTAGGCCTACCTCCAGATGCGAGTCCATACTGGTCGATTTACGCAGTAAATAGCAACCAATGAAAAACACCGAAGACCAACGTAAACATACGATGCATGCTGCTGAGAGCCCTTTGTAACAGCTGTAGCCGCAAAGCAAACACATTCCCGATGAATGGAGAACGAATTTACTCCATTAAGAGATAGTTCGACTGCATTGGCCACAGATTCAACCAATTATAGCAGCATCGAGTTAATCGGTGTCAAATAATGGCGTCCTAACAAGTCTCGCGGCTTGGAAAATTACAGCAGGTAACGCCTACCGGCACTTCAGTACAGCTTTTGTCAAAAACGGTTGATACCAGATGCAGTGTGCATTTTTTGTTAAATCACGTGCAGTACATTTGCCTAGGAAAGTCACGTATGTTGCATTGTTCGGCATCGGAATCACACTTGATTGTGTTCCCAGATGTCGTTTTTCATAGCAGTCATATGCCCATGTTTCTCACTGGAACACGATAGATGATCCGTAGATGACCGAGGTATAAAAAGCTACAACTTCATCACAATTAGAAATGGGGTACACGTATAACATAACTTATAGTCCAAATAGCTGGGCCAGCACAGGGGCTAGCTACTTTGTAGGCGTCCTTCTAATCATTCTATGTGCTCCCGGCCTGGGAAGTCTACACAAAAAAACAGATGCAACCTACGCGTTTTATGTAGATTACCTGGCGATTCTTGCGAGGTCAAAGGGACCTCTAATGATTTTGCTATCTTCTTAGAACGCGACGTCTAAATGAGGAGTCACAAATCGGGTAACTATCAGCATGGTCAAAACAAATGCTATCCGTGTTAGTATTGGGGAAATGTATGCCTCACGTCAATGTAAGTGGAGACCGAAGTAAGCGCAAAACGTTTACTAAGTCTAAAACGAAAGAGGCGGTACGCCCTCCTTGGAGCGTTGCGCTGAATATGGTATTTGTTGCATGTGTTTGCGTTAGATAATCTCCCGTTGACCAAAAACATTTGGAACGTTTTACAAAAGGTTTAGCACGTTAAAACCTGAACTACGTAATTAGTGAGTACACCCTGGAACGAACACTATCGCTACATGTGTCTAGACGAAGCATGCTACGATGTTCGACGAGAGCGGCACGTGCAAGTTCAGTTGAATATATATATATATATATATATATATATATATAAAGAGAGAGAGAGAGAGGGCGAGAAGCGTAAGATTCACATATGCTCACAGAAAAACGCACGACAAACACGCACAGAATATGTGAATATGTATGGCACAGTCTAAGGAACGTGTAATTGAAATCTAGGCAACGACCTAATCTCTTGGTGAATAAGCGTTCAATAATTATAATAATAATAATAATGGGAAACGAGGCAGCTGTCGTTAATCGAATACGAAGATAAACACGGTAGCTGGTGCGACGTCGTTAGCCACAGGAAGGCTCTAAATTTGGTCGTACACCGACCTTAGAGCACTCGATGTAGTTCAACAGATCCGACGCAGTCTTCTGCTTCGCGAGATTCTGCGCTACGGGCGCAGCCAATTATGCAGTAGCTTAAATTGTTGCGGAAACGCTCTCTCTGCAGTGGGAGGCGCCGAGTGCAAACCCGGGCCCTGCCACCACTGTCGTGTGCTTGTGTTGTTTTTCGTTTGTCTGTTGATGGAATGGCCTGCTTTGTTCAGGTTCATTTTTACACACAGTCTAAAATCAGATATTTACTGGAAGTAGCACCGCCTATACAGTCTCGATTGGCGTATTGGCGTACTGTACGCTAGGTGCACTTGCCTTGGACCACGCTGGTAGGACCTGCTAGGTAGAACCAACATGACGAAGGCTGTTCACTAATAATAGACAAAACTT
The DNA here is from genome assembly GCA_003439945.1 of Dermanyssus gallinae. Taxonomy (NCBI): domain Eukaryota; kingdom Metazoa; phylum Arthropoda; class Arachnida; order Mesostigmata; family Dermanyssidae; genus Dermanyssus; species Dermanyssus gallinae. The sequence goes on along the minus strand of QVRM01006574.1, from coordinate 1,676,182 downwards.
CGCCGAGTCTTAGTATTGCGTTACTACTTCATGAAAAGGCCGTGAGATGGTATATGACAAACAAGTTCTGCCATAATAACAAGGTTGGTACAGCTTATAAAAAAGGCTCTACCGCCTATACTTTGTAAATCAACTTACCTGCCGAAAATGTATTGAGGAATTTCATGGATTATTTAGGTTAAACGTAACAAAACGGTGATCCAAAGCAGGAAGAACTTTCGGTGCTAAACAAAAGCGCTGTGTACTTAAGGATACAGGGAATTCAGACTATTCAAGACTCAAGGAATAACCTGAATTTTAATTGTATACAACCATTCCAAGGGCATAATCGACAAGCTTGGAATTCTAAGACACACAGGTAAAAGAAGATTATGCTGCATTTTCGGTGGAATATTGAACTTCGGGAAACAAATCACTGCCAATTATCTTGAAGAATTCGCGGAAAACGGACAAGATGCCCTTTATCAACAGAGAAGGGTTGTCCGTTATCAGGGTAACGTACGCCCCTAGGTGAGCTCCCCCTAGGTGAGAAAGCCTGGTTGATCCTTGGCCAGTCGATAAAAGGCAATGCAACAAATTCGATATTAAAAGTTTACATTGCTATCTCCAATACAAATTTTAAATACACGTTTCATCTATATAGAAAAACGCTCGCGTGTCCTGGCAAATGATTGCCGTTACTCTGTAAATAAACACGACTTAAATGTCTGCCCACACCATATATATATATATATATATATATATATATATATATATATATATATATATATATATATATATACAGGGTTTTCCATAACGATTTGAAGCTTGATATAGATCCTATATGATAGGAGAACTGGATGTCTTGAATTGTAGAGCTCCTTGTTGTAAATATTTTTCCAGTGAAACATGGTCTTTGAGAAGTCTTGTTTCGGAGTGAGAGTGATATTATTAAAATAAGCCATCGAATTCTCCTATATTGAAACTAAGCACATCGTCGATTTTGTAATTGCGTTTTTTTCGTTAACTTTCACGCTCAATATTCCAAAATCATAACTCTTGGACTATTTACAACACTCAAAATGCGAGTTACATAGCTCGACTCTAGCTCGTATTCGTATACTTTGAAGATATATCTCCAAGCTGCAAGACCAACGAAGGTGCAGTTAGCAACAACACAGAAGGTACTAATTGCAGTACATCATTGTAGAACGCCGACAGATAACGTTGGCGAGCTAGTTAGACTTAGTCCAGCGCGTCGTATATCTGTGATGCATATACATTAACAGCGCAACGACTACAACGATCACTAATACTTCTACTAGTAAAGTTTTCGGGCTGACCCTCAGCCAAGATTTAACGGAGTCCACGGAACTGTTTTTCACATTGTTTCATAGACGGACGACTCCCATAAATACAAACGGGCAACGGTGGGGCTCGAACCCGCGCACCTGCTATGTGTCTCCTCCGGTTGCGAGGCGCAGACTTGAGCCACCGCGCCACCGGGCTCGAAAACTACTAGTTCTTCTACTACTACTACATATAATAATAATTACTTCTCGGGCTGAACCACAGCCAAGATTTAACGTCCACGAGACTGCTTTTCGCATTGCTTCATAGACGGACCCCCATAAATACAAATGTGCAATGGTGGGGGGGGGGGGGGGGGGGCTCGAACCCGCGCACCTATGCGTGCCTTCTCCGGTCGCAAGGCGCAGACGAATGCACCATGCCACCGGGTTCGACCGTACTACTACTACTACTACTACTATGTCACTACAAGATGGTGCTGCACAGCATCAGAAGCACAAAGAACAAGAGAGCACGACAAAGATTCAGACACCCATAATTTGGGCAATTGGACCCATGTTAGTGGCCCAGCCGGGACTGTCCAGACAACGAACTGACTGGCTGCCGGCCCGCGCGCCTGCGTGCGTGACTGCCCATGAACAGAGCGCCTTCTATGGCACGCCGTTGTCAAACGTAAAACGTGCAATGCTTGCCAGTAGTGGTCGCAGCCGTCGCAGTTGCATTGGTTAGCCGTATCGTAGCGGTACGCCGCGCTTCGGTAAGCCAGGGTAAGCCACTTAGTGTTTTTGTGTGTTTTTTGCCGACTCGTCTTTGATATCGGCAACAGTGATATCTTGCTGTGCCGTTGCCGTTTTTGATGTTGCATCAACAACAACGTCGTCAAAAACGACATCAGTTGCTTTTGATGTTGTTGATGCTATTGGTGTCATTTTATTATTGTTTATTGTTTTATGGTTATCTTCGAGACATCCGACTGGTTGTCGAAAGAGCAAGTCGGACTCGAATAGTAGGGGTATCGAGAGGCTGGTCGTTGGAGAGCGACGGGAACCAGGTCGAAAACGAATCAAGAAAGACTGATTGAATGATTCCGTCGGTCAGATGCTGATGACGATGATGATGGTGCTGGTAAGAGATGGGCACACCTGCAGCGTGTCGGCGATGCGCCCAAAGATAACATTTATTCTCAGTGCGGGGCTGCTAAATACAGCTTCGGCCGGACGAAGGCTTGGTTAGGATCTCGTATGGTGGCACGTCGAGGTCACTCGCCGATTCCTGGGAGGTTCGGTCATCCGGTTTGGCTCAAGGCGGAACTTCGAGCAGTCTGGTCTCGTCCCCAGTAAAATTCCCCAGCTGCAGGGTAGAGGAGAGGCAATGCACAATGTCGTGTATTTAAGCGAAAACAGCGCCCACATACACACACACACACGTATGTATAACACGGATAACAGCCAATTGACTTCGGAAAATTCAAGAAAAAATCCTAGCTATTTATTAGTGGGAAATAGGCTCGGTGCAAATAGCTTTTTCCTGATTGGATTTGTGCCGTGTATTGTCACACTGTAGTGTAAAGCTCTTTCGTCCCCCCTCTCTCTCTCTTTCTTTTCTTCTCTCTCTTTCTTTTCTTCTTTCTCTTTCTTTCTTTCCCTCTTTCTATATGTAAACGTATTTGTCTTTGCATACAGACGCGCAAAACAAACGCTACATGACATACTTTGCGGTAAAGACAGCGGCCGCGAGACCTGCCCACCTTGTTTATCCACATCCACGCCGACCGATTCCGCCGTTCGATTAGCAGCCGTGGCAGGCAGCAAACACATCAAAGAGACGCCAACGTGACCTGATCTTAATACCATCATAGCGAGGCGTTAGGCGCCGCCCGGCGATAGACGGCGGCAAACGGGCCGAATCGCGAGAGTTGTTCGTGCGATGCGCCTAGGCGCCATGATGCAGCGCCTAGGACCACCGGCGGCTCCTCGGCGACGACAGGGGCACTGGGACCGCATTGACGCGGCAACAGCTGCGCCAACCGCTACTGTGGCTGGTGCGTCTGGCTTTCTGCTTTCTGCTACTGCTGCTGCTGCTATTAGTCCCAAGACTACTATATCGTCGCCTGCAACTACTCCGACTTCTTTGACGACTATTACAGCTACTGCAGCACTAATTCCACGACCCATTTATCGATCCCTCCATCCATTCATTCATTTATTCATCCATCGATCTGCCGAAATTAGAGGCAGAAATATTCGAGGAAAGAGAGACCCTGCGCGCTCGATGGCTTGGTAGCCTGACGCCGTTGGCTTGCTCGCCTGGACAGACTTCGTGGTGGAGCTTGATGGTGTATGTGGTGGCCCTACGGCGTTCAGGCGGGTCGACTCTACCTACGGCTAGAGAGTAGGTGCTTAAGCTCGTCCAGCTTTTGCTGCAATCAAACGCAACACATTGCCTCCTGGATCTATCTAGGTCTTCACGCCCAGCAAAGGATGTCGCACCGCACGGCCGAAGTGGCTCGGCGCGCTCAGGTGGAGTTTATATATATATATATATATATATATATATAGGTATAGACAGGAGGCACGTGGAAACGTTGTGTCAGACGGCCTTTTCGGCCGAATCGCGTTATCGTTCTCCCTCTTCGTTGGCGTCGGTGGCGTCGTCGGTGGCTATCGTCGACGACGCAGGTCGAATCAGGCCGGAGTCAGGCCAAAAGCCGCGCCCTCCGCCGCGCCCACAGGAATAGCCAATGCAACCACCACCCCCCAACACCACGACCAACACCAGGCTAGGCAGAAGAGAACATATCAGAACCTAGTATTATCATCATCATCATCATCACCATCGTCGTCATCATCATCATGATCATCGCGACTACCACCACCACCCCCCATACCTCGCACAAACATATCCCAGCCAGAAGGAAGCAAGGTCGATTTTATGCTCGATAGGAGAGATCGAAACGCATCAGGCTGAACAGGTCAAACGTGACGAGCGACGCCTTCAAGCTAGAAGGTCGTGTCGGACTCAATGTCGAATCAGTCAGTGACTGCTGAGTCACTACTCTACCTCTAGCGCTCCTTCTTCCTAGCTCCTTGTCGCTAGCTTTACCTTTTATTTTTGCCCCCTACTCTTCACCTGCCCTTCTTGGTGGCTCTGCGATGATTTCTCAGCCCGGATCGCATCAGCGAGTTGCTGCGGAAAGAAGCGATCGTCATGCCGGCGCACGCAGACGGTGTCAGCGATATGCCATACGCCATTGTATACGCCTAGACGCGTATTTTTGGTTTAATCATATATATATATATATATATATATATTTATTTATATGCCAAACAGCAATACGAATTCGATTAACAAACGTAATAATGATTGTTTAAATAGTAAATATATGTATAGAAGTGTTCGAATTGTATATGGAGTGAACTATATTGTAATTATCTAACATCTTGAAATGCAATGTTATTGCAAAATAAACAATATGTTATACAATAAGGATTGTCTAGATAGTAAATATATGTATACAAATATTTTCACTATATTATGTCTTCAAGTAGAGAGGACGTGTGCCCAGGTGAGCAAAACCTACTTTACTCATCGAATGATACACGTGTATTTGGATTGGCTATTTAAAGAAGAAAAAATACGATTTATTTATTATTCGGATATTTTGAGTTGCTCTATGATGGATGGTTTGTAAACCATCTGTTCTGGTTTGCTAGAATCTTTGCACGCATCAACGGCGTAAGCTATATGACAAGTTCGTAACGATCTGTGACTCTAACCCGAGTAGAAAGCCCGCTGTTTAAGGCGCAACAATTGAGGCTATCGCGTGTCACGTTATCTTTGCGACAACTCATTATAGCTGACTATACGGCCGTTAGCTAAGCCGATCATCGAGAAGCCGAAGTTTTAGCTGCGCAACAGAAAGGTGTGCACAAGGTCCGAACCCCAACCGGTCCAGTGACAACGAACTGCTTTGCACTCTCATTCTGACTCTACCGTATCGATGAGACTCACTCAAGCCGTCCACCGGCTACTACAATGTATGTGGTACAGGCTTTCATACCAGAATGCCGACGTTTTAGCTCGGTGCGCTTTCATCAAGCAACTGCACACACGCTATTTGTCGCCGTTGTGTGAAAAGTCGAAAACCAAAACGAAAAAAAAAGAAACCAAAACGAAAATGTGTGAAATGTTCAGACCAAGAACGGCCACCCAACAGTATCATGATCCGTGACAATGGCTACTACGATCGTAGTAGACTAGTTTTCGTGCGGGAAGATGCGGAGCCTATCCGTCGCGTGATGTTGATGGCCCGCATCGACGGATCGACGCACTAGTGGCCGGCGAGAGCATTCTGCATGTATGTACATAGATAGATCCTGCTCGCTGACTAGGAAGGCAGCACGCGCCCTACCGATGGGAACACGCGCAGGTAGCGCAAATATTCGACACAGGACCTGAGAGCGAAGATAGCGCTTGCTTTATAACGATTGACCGTTTTAGCATGCGCGTATCGGCGTCGGCTTAAGGCTGCTAGAGTGCCCAAGAATGTTTCGTCAGACCATTCGTAGCCTGCCGCTATGCTTTTTATACATATATATATATATATATATATATATATATATATATATATATATATATATATATATATCCAAATTGAGATTCAATTTGCTAGCTTTATACTTCTTTAAACTTGCATTTATGTATAAGAACTCATTATTTATTTTCAGTGTTATAACATATCGCAATTACTTGTCGGCGGTTAATTGTGGTGCCCGGTCGGCTGCTAATGCATCCACGCCAAGCGAGAGCAACCATGGATGACGGTAACTGTTTTTACGGAAATTATGAGGGTCTTGAAATACAGCAACGACATTGCGCATCTATCGGTTCAAATCGGTATAGTGCTTCGCCTTAGATTACGCTTCGGTTAGCACTTCATAATAACATCGATTTAAAATAGATGAGTCAATTGTGCCAAGTCAAAGAAGAGTTATGCTTTACAAAAAAAAAATTTTAAACTCATGGTACCACTGAAAATACGTGTACCCTTACCAGTAATACCATTAGTTTAATACTGTTTTTCGTCGAGCATAACTCCCATTCACACGGCACGATCGACTTACCCATTCTAAATAGATGTCATTATGACCGTATATAGTACTACTACTGATATTAGAACATCCTGCATTGTATACGCATAGAGAATGTGTTCTGACCTACGAAGCAAGAATTCGCAGAGCAAAAATAATTCGAAAACTGGGGCTTGTCCTTCTAGTCGTTGCCGTCGATGTTTAGCCTCCAAAAAGAGTAGATGCACTAGAAATAGAGTAGCAAAAAAGCACTATGAAGTGCTTCTAGACTCTAAAGCTGGAGTCCATGCTGCCACAAGGACTGTTGGGAAAGCCCTAGATGTCTCAACGTGTCCGGCCCTTGGTAGATTGAAGATATATCTCACCAGGTGAGTTCCAAGCCCATACGGGACGGAGGATATGGATTTAAAAAACAACCTCCTTAAAAACTGTTTTGAATCTAGACGCCAAAGTCAATGAATGGCACGCTCTTAGCACGTTTTCATTCATATGAGAGCAATGGTTCGGAACAATGCACATAGACTGCGGGCAGCAGGCGGCGACTGACTTGCGATCGGGACTCGCAACCTCACTACCGCCAGATTCCTCCTCGCTTTCTCGCAGCTGGCAGTAGAGGCGCGTGGCATCTCTTCGACGCGACAAAAGTCAAGTACGAAATGAATCTCTACGTGCTGAATGCTAGCTGGAGCATCCGTTGCTGTCGCTTGTACGTTGGTCTATCGAAGGACTCTATTTTTCTCTAGGTTTGATGGGCCATGGGATGATATCGGCCACTGCGCATCTGTAGACTGTTGCCTAGTGGCGAGACATCTACCTCAAGTTGTGGCAAGAGTGTCGAGGCTACAGACGTTGTCGTGTCGGGCCTGCGTGCTCAAATACGACCAATAGTATTTACTGTTACAACGAATGGCTGTCATAAGGTATGTCTAGGCATGCATGCGCAATGATTCTAAAATTGTTTTCTGTATTCGACTAATAGTTATCGTTGTTGCTATTGCTGTTGTTGTTATTGTTGTTGTCGTTGTTGTTGTTGACATTGTTATTGTTGCTGTTGTTGTTGTTGACTTTGTTATTGTTGCTGTTGCTGTTGTTATTGTTGACATCGCTTTTGTTGTTGTTTCTTCTGCTGTTGCTGTTCCGGTATCTAGGAAAGCGCGCGCGCGAATATCTCTTATTTGTATGTCATGTATGTGCTGTGCGACGTACCTGAGAGAAGAGCGGCTACGGCCCCAACAAGCAGCGACGGCACGAGGGCTCCTTGAGGCAGCGCATGGAACGCGCCCGCGACGATTGCCAAGACGCCGAAGGCGAGGCCAGGCGCTAACGCAGTGCTGAATAGGCCTAGCCGACCGCCGTGATTATCGCTGTTGCTTCGATTATGATAATATTGAGTAGCAGGGCCGTTGTTGTTGTTGTTGTGGTTGTTGTTATTGTTGCGGCTGCTGGTTTTGCTACCGCCACCACCGGTACTGCTACTGCTGCTGCTGCTACAGACACGATTCATGCAGCCCTGTCCTACGTGGCCACTGTCGGCTCGCATTTCGCTGCTCGAATTCGGGTAGGTATGGGCAGCGGGAGGCATGGGCGCCCGCCGTTCGAGGGGCACTGCTGCACCTGCACCCCCGCGGAGGCGCAGGAGCGCGCTTTGTGGCGATTTGCGACGTGCGGCCAGCGAATAGAGGGCTGCGAGCGCTCCGAGGGGCGATGCCGTTGCGGCGGTGCGTCGACTCCACGACGAGGCGGAGGACGTGGACGTCGATGACGAAGACAGAAGCGTCGTTACCATTGTGCCTTGCGTGTTATGGCCACCAAGCCGAGCTTCACCCCACACGTTCGTCAGTCGACTAGCGTAACGAAGAAGGCGTCGGGAGTAGGTAGCGGTGGGTAGCAGTGATGGGCGTCAGCGGCGGCGCCTTTCGATGCTTCTGTTGCTGCCAGTAAAGCTGTTTCTGTTGCTGCCAGTGAAGCTGTTTCTGTTGCTGCCAGTGAAGCTGTTTCTGTTGCTGTTGCTGAAGATGGTCTACGCGGGCGGCGCTACTAAGGGTGTGGGATCAGCACGGCAATAAAGATGACACAACAGCCTAGATCACTATTCCTCCTGCTGCTGCTGCTGCTGTTGCTGTCGCCGTTGCTGCAACCCGCCGCCCCCGGGTCGCCCGTAGGAGGTGTTGATGAGGCGGTGACGCCAGCTGCTGTTTTCAGCTTATCACTACTTACAGCACACCACTTGCACAGACACACTATTCCACCGCTAGCCCTGCAAAGCTAGAACGGTCATCAACACGATCAGGATCAGGCTGATGATGGGCATAACCACCTCCACCTTCACCACCATTGTCGCTGTCGTCGACGCCGTCGTCGTCGTCGTCATCACCACCACTACCATCACCATGAATTACAACGTTCGCCACGACTACTCTGCCCGCGTTCACCCCGTCACGAGACGAATGCAAGCAAGAGTGCACAAGCGTTGCCGGCGGCAACGACGAATCTCATCGTCAGCAATCTTTCGTCGGCAGCGTCGTCGTCGTCGCACCTCGTCGCACAGTCGTCACGAGCTAGGCCAGGCTAGCCAAACACCTGCACACGCCACCGTGCACCCCAACAATCATCCAGCCAGCCGACCGACGGAAGGAGGAAGGAATTGGGACGGTTGTCTATTGGGGTTCAGGGGGATGGGGGTAGAGTTGGCTGGCGACGCGTGGCTAGCCAACTCACGGCCGCATTAGCAAGCAAACTGTCGACACTCACACGGGGGCAAAGTTGTGCGACGTCAACGTCGCACAAACAACAGACGGCGACACGGGCCAGGTCGTGCCTCAGAGCCGATGTCGAGAGTGGCGATGATGATGATGATAATGACGATGATAAGGACGACGACGACGACAACAACAACAACGACGAGACAGCGATGGCTCGCTCACTCACTCACGTACCCGTCTGTCTGCCTTCGTCTCTGGCCTGCGTCTCTCCATTTCTATCTTACGTTCTCTTACCCTCAGGACAGCCCCCTCCTTCTGGTGGAGCAGCGCAGGCCACCCAGGGTGGCGGCGGCGGCAGCCATCTTTGTTGTGTGATTCGGCCAACACTAGGCCAGCAGATCGGCCCAGCAGCAGCAGGATCGCCTCCCTCCGCCACGACCGCCAACCACGGCTTCTGCCCTGTGCTAGCTGTAGTAGGCGTCGAGCAAGGAAGCCCACAACGCCTGACGCGGCTGGATAAGAGGGAGAGAGAGAAGGTCTGCTGGTAGAACCCTGTTTGTCTATGCGGAAGACGGAGGAGGGGACGGACGGCCCTGTTGGCCCTCTGGATGCTCGGGCGCCCTCACCAGCTGGGGAGCCTCAGAGGGAACGTCAGCAGTGGCAGTTCCACACCACCAACACTACTGCTACTACTACTACTACTACTACCACCAATAGTGGCAGGCTTCGTTGCGGTTCTCGGCGGCGGCGGCAGCAGCAGCGGCCAGCAGAGCCTGAGTACCAGCAAAGATCCGAAGCCCCCTTTCCTTGTTGACCCTTCTCCTTGCGACGAAGGCTCGCAGGCCTTCTCTAAACTTAGCGGTCGACGTTAACGGAAGCCTGCCCCTAGACTATTTCCGCGTGTGCGTATCGATTCCAAACGGGCTCGGCTATTGGGACGCCGTCGGGGTCGTTCTTGGACGGGCAGCCAGGAGGCGGGCGGCCCTCTGAACACGGCTCGACCGTGTTCTCGCTGGCAGAGGCCAGGGCCCGGGCAGCGGACCTAGGCGAGGGAAGTAGCGAGTAGCGAAGGCCACCGCCGCCAGATCTCGACGGTTCCCGACGGCATGCCTATGTGACGGCGACGAGAGTTTGCCGTTGAGCCACTAGGGTGCGCACCCGGCGGGCCGCGGGCAACGTGCCTCGTCTGCCTTCCAGCGCGCGCCCTCGGCCGTTCTCAATCGTGTGCGCCTTCACGGGGCTATACACGCATAGACACGCGTATACATACAGACACACACACGAAACGTGGAAGCTTCGCGCCGACCGCATTCCACCAACTCCTCTTGCTTTATGTAAACAACGAGAGAGAGAGAGAGAGAAAGAGATTCAATGAACATCACAGTCACTCCTCCTGCAACTTCCTTCTTTAGGAGTTTGGATCGCATGGTGACACACGATATGTTTCGTAAGATACTCTTCATAGCTGCTCTCTTCTCATATATATATAATCATGTTTATATATATTATTTATATAGTTGTGCTGACCATTCCATGCTTTGAACATAACGCCAACTTGCCGCGGTCTTATGTTTTTGTCTGCGTTATATGGAATACGCGTTCCAATGCTCAAGCGTATGGTGAAGGCAGGTATGTATATATAGCTTTAAATACGCAATATATATATATATATATATATGTATATATATATATATATATGTTTTTTTGTCTGCGATATATGGAAGACGCGTTCCAATGTTCAAGCGTATGCTGAAGGCAGGTAAGGATGTATAGCTTTAAATACGCACGGTTAATATAAATATATATATATATATATATATATATATATATATTTACCGTGCATTATAACACAGCAGCAAAATATGAATCAAAATGACAACAGATTCGACTAACTCTTTGCAATCGCCCTACGGAATTTATTTTGTCAGTACTCCGCTGGCATACCAAAGATGCTAGGGCTTCGACCTAGTGCATTGCTAGTTTCCAATAGAAGTCTGGTGCCTAAATTTATGCACATCCTCTTCCACTTGTTAGGCACCTAAGCGGAAATCACCTTCATCCTTAATCAGTATTCAACTTCCGTTTTGGCTGAAACTTGTTTTTCTTCTTAGCCGTGCAACATAGCGCCTCTTGCTGTAAGCAACCTATCTACTGTGCAGTCGATCATGGCCGTTCGCATCATCACGGGCGTAGAATGTTGACAGTTGTAAGATTTCAACGTATAAATTATTTTTATTATTATTACTGTCGTTCAGTTATTACATTTGTGGTATACACGTTTAAGTCAGATTTATCATGCTCTGTTCGCTTCCTGTCAATTCATGGCCCTTATGATAGAAGCCACTTTTCTCTACAAACGGCCAAAAACATCATCTGTCTTACATGACCTCGAGTCGATCGCCCGTAACGTTTTATACGTTTTACGATATCGTTTAGGATTTTCGCTGTACCTGTGCTATGGGGCCAAGTGTCTCCAATGTAATGGGTACAAAGTGGTGGTTTCTTGATAGCTTGAGATACTTCCTTCGTTTTTCAGAATCGTTCTGCGTTATTATTATTATTAAATCTCTGTCGGTGAATAGACGCATTAATTAGCTAAATAGCACTATTAGTGGCTAACTATAATTATTGTTGGCACTATCGTGAGTATATTGGCTACACTAATTACTTTTTATTAAAAATCTCTGAAGTTTCATACTTATATTTGCCGACGTGTTGGTTGCGACAGAGTTGGCATAGGGTATCTGCATGAGTCACCCTATTAACTCCATGCGGACACGCGGCGATTGCTTGTTTCGGCGTCAAAGTTGTAGTGCTTTACAACTTAACTTACTTACCGTATTCGCTTACCAAGCCTAGAATTGGTAGCAGTAAACTAAGGCGCCTGAATTAAAAGCAGTAAGTACCGGCATCGGTATCTAAATATGCACGCGTTATCTTATGCAAGCAAATGCATTTATATATATATATATTTTTTTTTTCGTATTGACGTAATAACATACTTTTCTTTTGTTTAATCAACATAGTATTAGAAACATCTCTATTCCTACGGGATCTCAGGGAACCCTTCGGCGGAGGGAAGGGACCCTTCGACTGACGCCGCGTTTCCCCGCTGAAGCTCGATCGATACTCGCTGCAGTAGGAACTCTCCAGAACGAGGATCCCTTGTACCGTGCCACAGGCCTTAAGGCCCATTGCGAGCGTCGAGACATGTTTTTGTACTTAATATATGTTAAATAAATATGTATGTTATTAAAAAAAAAAAAAAAAACTGCGTTCAGTCTTTTTCCAAGCTCCTTGAAAAATTTTGACGTTTCTTCACCCATGGGTCCGTAAGTTTCTATGGCAATTGGCTGGACGATAAACTGCGGATTGAGTTCTCTGTATTTCGCTAACTTGCAGTCCTCCGCAAGACAAGCAGAAGCACCAGCTTTCTGGCTTGTTCGAGCGACGTAGCTCCTGGCCAATGTACACGACACGGTAAGGTCCCACACAAGTAGACGACCTCTTTCCCAAGGGGTTAGAGTTTTGCCGTCCGGTCGTAACCCACTATTGGCGCTGAGGCCTAGTGGCTCTTTCACAGCCGGCACCTGTGCACTATGCAGTGCACGACAGACGACGTCGTTTATTGCGTAGTGTCGTGGGTGGCGGCCGGCGCTGTATCGGCACGATAGAGCGTGTACCCCTGTTGTTGTTACGGGGAACCGACACCGGTTGCAAAGATGAGCGGCACAGACCGACTCCCCCAGCCGCAGACCAGACACGATGCGGAGTGTGTTATTGTCCAGCATCGTACCTAGTTGCGGCGAGGGGAGGGCCTGAAGCCACTTGCCACTCATCTACGATAAGGCCAGATATTTAGTTGTACGGACACCGAGGCCACCCGCGCTGATTGGCAGCGTAGCTTGGGCCCATGCGTTCTCTCCTAGGCGCACATTCAGTAAGCATTCGAGTGTCGTCCGGAAGAGTTCGTCGAGAACGTGGAGCAGGTCATCTCTCTTGTACGAGGGAGAACATCGTAAAAGATAAATTAAACGAGGCGTGGAAAGGCTTTGCCGTAGAAGATACAGGGCTGGGTGTGCGTCTAGATGTTTTAATCTACTGCACCACCGTTTTGCATCTGTGAGCCTCTTTTGGAGGGCACCCACAACTGCTGCGTCAGTTAACGGTGCACCCAACAATTCAACCTTTTCCTCTGTTAGCCACTTGATATTGGGTAGTTTTGCTCGCACTGCGGCAGCAGTTTTCTCTCTGTCGTTGTGCGATAACACAAGGAGCTCACTTTTTTTGTCGTTGAGCTTCAAGCCCGAGACCGCCTCGAAGTCCTGGAGCTTCTTAATGTCGGGAAGGACATCAGGCAAATCGCCTGCAAGTAGTCTAAGTACCACGGTCGCAATTCTGACTGCAGTCGTGCCTGAAGCTCATGTAATCCTATGCAGAAGAGGGCAGGCCCACACGGGTCGCCCTGCTGCACCCCACACTTCGACAGCATAGTCTTTCCTTGCCAATAGAGGTTGGACGGGAAGCGATACATCTGGTAGATAGCGGCGTACAGCGCCGGGGTTCGCCGTTTGACCGAGTTTAAAATGTGGTCTCTCCGCATCATGTTAAAGGCATTTTGAAAGTCCAACTTTACCAAAAAATTTTGGTTTGCGGCTCTGTGTGATTCAATGTATGCAGCGGTGGCATGTACGGCAGCTTCGGTACCCCCCTTAATACCACAGCCAAGTTGCAGTGAAGCAACTAACTCAACAATGTCTTTGATTGATTTCTTGACAAGGACTTTGCCGACAAGTCTTCGTAGAGTGAGCCCCACTGCGATAGGTCTTATTCCACCGTCCTTCTTCCGGAGAGCGATCAGAGAAGCTCCATAGAATATTGGTAATATAAAATCTGGTATAAAATAATATAATAAATATAAAATATAAAATCTTGTCCGTTGATGGCCAGAGTAACAAAGCGGCACAGAGATAGCAGCAAAGGATTACTGTTTTCATCCTGTCTGCCAATGAGATCCTTTAAGTGGCGAGGGCGAAGTCCATCGGGCCCCCCGCTGGAGCAATTATGGAAACTTCTAATTGCGTTGCGGATCTCTGCTGGGGTAACGGAAATTTCAGATCCCGGTGGTCTGGTCGCTGGTGCGTCTGGGAAGTTTGTATCTGGGGGGTGTTCGGGGTGCTTGGCTAAGAGGCTCTCGAGGGTTTGTGGATCGACTGGGGCGATCTCGTCAGTAGACAAAACCGTGCGGGCGGCCGACGAAATATCTCCAAGAGCCAGTTTCGTCTGTACCATTTTTGACCGTCGGGAGTCGGTGTCGCAGGGCGAGGGCGCCCCGCGTTTTATTCCACACAAGTGAGGGTTTTCACTTATTTTAGCTCTTCGGCGGAAGCGTACCAGGTTATCCCGAATAACTGATGTAAGTGTGCGTCCTTTTTATTTTTTTGTGGGGATGCTAAACACAAGAGAAGGGAAAGCAAATAGCCGTTTCCAATTTTCCGGTGAGGCAGAAGAGCACAGGTCATTTATAGTTTTAGATAATTCTGCTGCAACATGGCTTCTAAGAGAGCGGGGTGTGCAAGATATCATTTTTAGCTTAGATTTAATTTCCACGACTTTTGGAAAATAGTCGGCGATGTAAAAAGGTTGGCCAGGGTCGGTTTGAAATGGTTGGTTTGGTAGTCGGTTCAAAGTTATCGGCTGAGTGGACGTGTCTGCTTGTGATTGATCTGCGAGTTGTTCTGTCTGCGTGGTTGACGAGACCCAGCGTCGGATATTAGTTTGCCGAGTGGTCTTATAAGTTTTCGGTCTGTACCACCTGTGAGCCATCTAAGACACGAGATCGCGAGAGAACCGGGTCTTCGATTGAGTCTTCTGTTCGTGTAGGGGTGAAGACCGCTTTTATTGCATTTTCTATCTCACTACGGATGTCTATCCCACCAGACTGGGCAGCGGGAGCCAATTGTTTCGCAGGTACGGCCCGAGAGTTCAGAGACCGTCCCGGGATGATCGACGCGATTAGCTTTTCGATAACAGCGCCTACTTGAGCCACAATGGTGTCAACTATCCGCGGGATAAGCTTTTCTGTCACCGACTGCAGGATCTTTTCTATGCTGAGTGCAGGAGTACTCACGTTCTCAGCGACTGTCTTTACAGGCTGACTTGGGGCGGGCTCCCTTGCTGTCGTATCGCGCGCGTTATTTACAGAAATTTTGTTTCCATTTTGGACGACAGCAGCAAAACTGCGCCTGCTAAAATTTGCGGCGGGCTTTATGTCCACCACGGGTGCGCAAAGTTTAACAGGTAAGGCCTCAGGTTGTTTCTGAATTACATGTTTAGCGGACTTCTTTAAGAGTTCTATACGATTTAGCCTCTGCACACACGACCCAAATGTCGCTTCGTGGTTACCTTTGCATAAGCAACAGCAAGCGTGCTGATTGCAATATTTTCTAATGTGACTGGTGGAACCACAGCGTCGGCATCGGGGACTCGTTAGTCGACATTCCGATTGCAGATGGTCTAGACTGTAGCAGCGGCAGCAATGGAGAGGTTCCCGGTAGAAAACCACGCCGTGTGACTTAAAGCCCAATCGTACTTCAGCCGGAAAATTTGCTCCGGAAAATGTCAGAATGACATTATCCGTGGCCATCACAAAACCCGTTCTGGCGTTTTTGAATCGAACACGAACTGCTTCTGTGACTCCAAGCGGTTTAAGAGCATTGGTTATAGCAGATTCGGTTAACGATGGGTGCACACCGCTTATCTTGCCTTTCACTACTGATCTGGAACAACTTATTCGAGAAGTGACAGGAACACCGGCTAACGACTGCAGACTCAACAGAGCTGCCCTATCCTCAGGATTTTCTGCGACAATAACTAGATTTCCCGCTCTAGTGAAAGTGGGTTCTTCTACCGGACCGGAAATACGTATGTTTCGCGATGTCGTCGCATATAGCATTAAAGTTTGTTTCCAACTGATTATCTTCGGCCGAAAATATTACAGCATCAGTTTTCTCTTTGACTTGAACCTTGGCAATTGCTTCTTTATCTACCACAGGTTTTCCCCCAGCGCCTACCTCACACCACCCTGCATCATCTCCAGACTCAAGCGGCGTTCCACTAACAACCACTTGATTTCTTTGCAAATCTACAATTATATCGGAGTCAGCTGCAGCTGGAGCCGCGCTGTCAACGCCGTTGCCACTCTCCTCTGGCTGTTCTCCAGCTGACTGATTCTTTGCTGTTGAAACTGTCAACTGCTTTCTTTTCTTCTCATCAGCCTTGCTCAGCTGCTGCTGTAGAGGCGGACTGCTGGCCTTCCGTTTGTTGTTCTTCTCCTCCCCATCGCCGTCGTCACTACATGCCGGCAGCTGTTGCTTGGTGACGTCAGTACCAGCAGTAGAGACCGCTTTTGTAGCAGCACCGACACGGGCGTCGTTTTGCACGTCACGGGTGTTGTTCTGCACGTCACGGGTATCAGCTGATAATTCTGCGGTTGGCTCCGATGCTACCAATGGTGGAATTGGTGGCTTTAAAGGCGGACTCCGTTCAACCGGCATTGCTCTTCGAATGCACTGGCTCTTGTAGAATCACCTCACCACAGCACAACCGTCAAGACAGTCGAAAGTTAAGTTAAAACTTGCACAAAACACAGAGCTCAGTCAAAACACGTCTGCACCATGTCGAATGTAAACATTCGAAAAAGTATATCGATATAAATATAATATATATATATATATATATATATATATAGTATTATATATATATATATATATATATATATTATATATAATGTATTATATATACTATAGAATATATGATAATGTAAATATCTATAAATCTATATTATATTATATATATTATATCTATATATATATCTCTATCTATTAGACTTTATTATATATATATCTATTATAATATATATCTTATTCTCTTATCCTATATCTATCCTCTCTCATATTCCCCTCTATCTCTAGATACTCTTTTATCTCTATAATATATATATTGGTGTGTGCGTGAACGAGTACGGCGTGTTTTGATCGGGCTCCCGAATAAGTGCTCTGAAAACGAGTTTTTGGATCATTTCGGGTTAGCTAGTGTGCAAAAAAGCGCCCTATTGCGTTCAGGAATACACAGAGACACTACGTGACAAAGTAAGTTAGAAAACTCAGTGAACTACGTAGGCTGTTTTCCAGTGTAACCTAGTGTTTATTCAACCCTGAACACGACGTGGATAAACAGCTGCCTAACCCATGGGCGCGGCCATCTTGGTTTGGATGCATAGAAGAGTACACGGAACGTGCGGCACGTAGACACAACGCAGACGCGCGAAATTTGAATATATGCCGGCGACGAACCAGTGATTGAAGTAGAGTCGGAGAAAAGTTAAAGGAGTAATCCGCAGAAATCAACTAGCGGAGATCGAAATAAAGGGATATACGGTAACTCACGGCAACAACAACTCTTCAGGCATCCACTGCTTTCTCGAGGAGTCAATTTTGGCCTGAGGGTTAAGTGCGGCCCGTGGGCTGACTGCGGCCCGGTGGCCTTCCCCGGGTAGCGGGAATGGATCCCTTCAAGAAAGGCGGTGCCGTTCAGAGGTCTCCGGTTATGACGACGGGGAGAGAGACGAGTTCTCCGGTGGAGACGGCGGACGACAACATGCCGGATAATGTTCGTTCGGAGGCAGCGGTTTGTGTGGACTCGGCCAGAAAGGAGGAAGCTTTAGAGGTAACTTCCCAGGCAAGTTGCTCCAGAGCAGGAGATAAGAGGCAGGCGGAGGGATCACCCGAAATTTCGCCAGGAATGGAATCGATGCCTCCCCACCTGGCTAAACTGGTCAGGACGAAGACCTTGAAGAAGAAAAATAAAAGCGATGGTGTCAAGGCTGATGACCCCCCAGCGAATTATGCAGAGGCACTTGAGAAGGTAAATGAGAGCGCCGAATCGCTGAAGGAATTAAGAGAGAAACACGGCACTACGCATACTGATATTAAGAATGCCATTACAAGATTAGAGCTAGTAATCTGGTGGCTTAGCGAGCAAGACGTTAAAAGGAATATCTGCGAAAATGAGCTGCGTAAGAATAATGAGGAAATACTTGAGCAGAATACTGTGCTCAGTACACAGATACAAGAGTTGACAATTCAGCTAAACGAGAAAGAAGCAAATAGCAAGAAGCTGGATATTTCGAAGGAAACTGTGGAAGTAGGCACAGAAACGATAAGCCTTTCTGGTGTTGAAGGTACTGTCCTCTGCTCCAGATGCAACAAGCAAGTAGAAAACGAGCGAGTCCAACAGCTCAGAGATGCTGAGCTAGCCCAACAAGTTGAGGATGCTCTGGACAAAGCGCAAACAATGGACGACCTTGCAAGCTTAGTGAACAGGGAGTGGCCTAAAGCCGTTTTCAAGAACTCAGCCTTCGCGCGGAAAAGCTTTCTCAGAGCAAGCCACTCACGCGCCATGCTGGTGACTCAGGGATCTGAAAAGGATAAGGTTCTTCTTGAGAAACTCAAGGAGTACCCGTCTGCTGCGTCACTCATAAATCTTCCTGTTGGTGGAGTCGCGGTCTTACGAAGCAGCGAAGCGCTGGAGATGGTCGATGGCGCATGCGAGCAAGCACAGACACAGGTGAGCCAACAAACAACCATGAGAAAGCTTGTGGTCGGTATGGTTGGAGCCGAAGAGACACCTGCCGGTTTTTTGAACATTCTTTCGAAGATTATAGAGAACAGCAAGATCCCCCTGGCAACAGAGCCCCCTGTCCTGCATATATCTGAGGAATGGGACGGGTCATCAATCAGACGTGCTGTGGAAGCTTGTTGCAGGAAAAATTCTTGTTATATCGAATTAGCGGAGAGAAAAGGCATGAGGACCCGCAGTTCTTCTCGCGGGCGTAGCTCCTCCCGCGCGAGAGGTGAGTCTGTACCGCCCGCTGGTCACAGCACCGTCAGGATCAAAGTGAAAGAAGGCTCAACCATTGAGGAGACCCTCAATAAAATCAGAGACTATGTTAAGCCGGATGAAGCCGGTGTGAAACTCAATCAGGTTACCAAGACAAGAGACGGAGATCTAATAATAAAGGTTAATGAAACCAAGACAGGAGGAGGAATTACGTTTGCTGACATAATTCGCAAGGGCACGGATGTGGAAGTGGATGTACGCAAGACGACGGGGCCCCTAATTACGGTGGTTCTCCGTGACGTAGACGCTTTTCTGAATGCCGCCAAGATAGAGGCAGAGTTGCGCACAAAATTAAAGCTCTCCGCGACTACGGTTCTCCGCACTGAGGATCCTCGAATGACCAAGAGAGGGGGATGGCAGTGCCTTATTACGCTACCGCGGACAGAAGGCAGTAGACTTCTGTCCTACAACCGGTTACCCCTAGGCAATTCAAATTGCAAGCCAGAGGAGTGGGTCTCATTACCCACTTGCTTTAACTGCCAGAAGGTAGGACACTTTGCCAGAGAGTGTACTAATGACAAGGAGTCACAGCGACGTTGCAACAAGTGCGGTGAACTCGGCCACACATTTAAAGACTGTGAAAAGGACTGCCCCCACTGCTATGTCTGTGACGTGGATGGCCATACTGCCAGTTCCATGTCCTGCCCGGCCTTCAAGAAGGCGGTCCTGGATCGTAAACAAGTTGTTCGGGAAAAATCGGCACAGGACAGAATTCAGGCTGAAAAGGAAGAGGACATGGCCCGCAGGAAACATCAACGCAAAGAAAAGAAGCTAGAAAAGATAGACGCGGAGGGGTTCATCACTCCGGGTTCCGGCCACACCGCCAGAGGCTTGATTGCGGCAACTGGTGCAAACCCCATCCCAACCAATGAATCAGAATAGCGCACATCCGTTTAAATTGATACAGGTCAATTGCAACCGCAGTCGGCCTGCTCATATGCTAGTAGAAGAGATAACGAGCAGACGGGAGACGACGCTCACATTAATTAGCGAGCCAAACAAAAAACTAGTGCAAGATAGAAGCGAATGGGTTGCGGACGTTCGCGCAGATACCTGCATAGTTCGAAATTGCATCATAGAAGAATTGGGTCATGGGACAGGTAGTGGCTATTCATGGATAGATGTGGCAGGCATAGGCAGGATATACTCTTGCTACATAAGCCCAAACATTGAACTAGAGGCCTTTGAGGATTTTCTAGACGAGCTAGCAATATCAATTGGCGAAGCTCCTACACCGGATAGGGTGCTCCTAGCAGGAGACTTCAATGCAGCGTCAGAGGTGTGGGGCTCCTCCCGTGCAGATAGAAGAGGTTTACTGCTGATGGACTGGATGGCGTCCAAAAACATGGTTGTCTTAAATGATGGAGTTGATCCGACGTTTCATAGAGCAGGACAGGAGTCAAGCGTAGACTTGACGATCTGCAGTGAGATGATGGCTGTATTGGTCACCGATTGGAGAGTACTCACTGAGGAGGAGAATCTGAGTGATCATCACTGCATCGAGTATACAATAACAAGGAACACCAGACAAATACCTCCCGTGCCTCGGCAGCGGTTCGCTATCAAGAATAGTGGGGTTATTAAAGACGCAATACGAAATATCTTCGAGATAGACGGGCTCCCAAGGGATGCCATAGAGTTAGAGAAGGCTTTGAGGAAGGCTTGCCTTAAGGCCTGCAGGTCAAGAACACATCCTAAAAGAAGAAAGCCGGTGCTGGGGAAACACTGGTGGAACAGGGACATTGAGAAAACCCGAAAAGAGTGTTTAAGAGCAAGGAGGGCCATAAAGAGAGCTAGAGGGAATGCGGACATACTCCCCCATCTGGTAATGGAGTACCGAAACTGTAGAGCTTTACTTAAAAACAAAATTGTCGACAGCAAAAGCAATAGGTGGAGAGAATTCCTCGCGACCCTCGACGACGACCCGTGGGGAAAGCCGTACAAAATGGTTAGAGGCAAGCTGCAAATCCGAGCTCCAAAGACTATTCTGAAAGATCCAGAGAGGACGAGTCTACTGATGAGATTGTTTCCCCAGCACGCGGACTTTCCTAGAGGAATCTACGAGAATAACCAATTAGAGGAAGGGTTAGAAATGTACGCATCTGAGGTTTCTGTTGTAGAAGTACTACAAGCAGCTGAGAGAATTAAACAAGGTAAAGCGCCAGGGCCTGACGGCATTCCTCCAATGGCTGTGAAAGCTCTGTTCGAGGAGTTCCCTGAGGTTGTAGCAAAGGTGACGACTAAGCTTATAAAAGAAGGAAAAATCCCGAAAGCATGGAAAACAGCGGAGGTAGTCCTTGTGCCTAAAGGAAATGGAGGTTATAGGCCTATCTGCCTGACTAGTTCGTTAGCAAAGGGCGTGGAGGCTATTGTAGCAGAGAGGCTTCGAGTCTTCGCCGAAGAAAACGGCCTACTGTCCGATGCACAATACGGATTCCGAAGAAACAGGTCGGTTTTAACGGCTATTAACAAAGTGGTGACCAAGGCAGAATCGCTGCACAGCTCCACGCCTAACACCCGCAAGTTATACCTTGCAGTGCTGCTGGACGTGAAAAATGCTTTTAACAGTCTGCCTTGGAAGGTTATTTTGGATACACTAGTCAAGAGAAAGGTTCCACAATATCTGGTAAGGCTAACCTCGGACTACTTGAAAAATCGTGTCATCACTTGTGAGGGCAAGGAGATGCCTATGACGGCGGGTGTCCCACAGGGTTCCATCCTCGGGCCCCTACTGTGGAACATAGCGTACGACGATGTACTCCGACTACGTAACCTCCCTGTCGGAGTTGAGCTTTTGGCACACGCAGACGACTTGGCTGTGACGGTGCAGGCTAAGACGACTACGGAGGTAGAATTATATGCCAACAAAGCCCTAAAACTTGTAGAGGAATGGATGAAGGAGGCTGGGTTGGCTCTTGCTCCGGAGAAGAGTGAAGGTATTCTGCTAATAGGAAAGAAGCAAGTGCGACCTATCAACCTTGTCCTAAATGAGGTCCAGATAAGGATGGTTAGTGTAGCCAGGTATTTGGGCATATATCTAGACAGAGGAATGAGGGGTATGCACCATGCTAGAAACGCTGTGAAGAAAGCGGAGAAGGTGGCCAACACAATAGCCAAGATCCTTCCTAACATTCATGGGCCAAGTAAAACAGGACGCAGGAGACTTATTATGTCGGCTGTCGAATCTATAGCGTTGTTTGGAGCACCGGTGTGGTTCACAGCAGCAAAAAAGTCTCAAGGGCTAAAACATATGTTAAGAAGAACACAAAGGATCGCGGCCTTACGGATTACTCAGGCCTATAGGACTGTTAGCACCTCCGCTGCACTTGTCCTTGCTGGCACTCCTCCCTTGGACCTAAAGGCAGAGGAAAGGCAAAGATTATGGGATAGGGGCCCAGAAAGCTCTAATAGGAAAGTCAGAGAGGATGAAAGAGAAGGCACCCTAACTGCATGGCAGAACGAATGGGATGCCATTCCAGATGGTGCACCGGGTGCGCGCGTGCGCGACCTTATTCCTGACATAAAGAAGTGGTTAAATCGACCCGGAGGAGAGGTTGATCACTTTCTGACGCAGGTTATAACGGGTCATGGCAACTTTCAGGCATATCTGTCAAGAATAGGAAAAGCCTCCTCGGACATATGCGTACTCTGTGACCTAGGTGTCGTAGACGACCCTGCCCATACTCTGTTGGTCTGTCCGGTCTTTGCGCAAGTCAGAATAGAGACTAAAATAAAAGTTCTGGACCGACTGAAATTGGGCGGAAAGCTGAATTGTACGAACTCTCCGGACCTGCCTACTCAGGGAATTGCACAGTTTGTGCAATTCATTTGTGAAAGCACCTCTAACTGGCATATAGGAACTGCAGTGGCACGAGAGGTACTGGTTAGAAAGGGGAACCTGGAGCGCCTCAGGAGAGCCAGATTTGCAACAGAACGGACAGAATAGGCCCGTGCCTCTAGAGGAATCGTTTCGCAGGTAGAGGAATGCAGTATTATGGCTATAGGGCCAAACCTTGAGAGGTCTTCGGCCAATTGATTCGAAGAACACTCACCACTCCTCCTGTCGGCTCGTAGTACTATTAAAAGGAGAGCCGGGCTGACAGAGAGTGAAGTTTAAGGGGGGAGGTGCGTTTAGTGGGTATGATCTCGGCGGAATAATATCCAACCGTCGGGGGTGAGTCCCACACTGCATAGGGTCTGTGTCTCTATCTACTTGCCCTATGCGTTAGTGCCTAAAGCATTTAAATCCTCCTCCAAAAAAAAAAAAAAAAAAAAAATATATATATATATATATATATATAAATATATATATATATATATATATATATATATATATATATATATCTATGAGAAACTATGCTGCTTTTTGTGCTTAAAAGTAACAATTCTGCGTGACCAGTTATCTCCAATTCCAGCAAGCCTTTGTGACGAAAGCCGCATTTCCTTGGTGCGTGTCAATCAAAGCAGTATCTGATGCAATAATGTTGAGACTCCGGTCTAAGGATTATAAACTTTGTCAGCACGTTTAATCAGCCTATGTGTGGGTGGCTGGGAGTGGGTAGGAGACAGGCCCGTCCAACGTCTCAAATGCTAACGGAAAAAAAACTTGTGAGAATAGTTTGTCCCTGAGTATTTTCTGCACTTGGTAACCTCTGTTATCCAAGAAGCATGACGTACATGGGCCACTGCATATATATATATATATATATATATATATATACATTTTTGTAAACTTTAAATCTAGGGGACTGTAATTTTACGTTGCTTATGCCCTCGTAAATAAAAATATGTAAAATGTGTAAAAGTACATCATCACTTTTTTGATGCTACAACTTGTCTCGCTTTAACTTTGCAAAACCAACAAAAAAGATCGCAAGAAATTATCCCGTTCACAAACATGACAAGCTTTCTTCAACATATTAATATGAAAACAATTTTAGCTTTGACTAGATTGTGTATGTGTTACCCGACTTTTACCTCACGTGTAAATATCCTGATAAAGGTAAACACGCGAATATTCTTGAGAAGTTCTGTCAATGTGTACGCGAGAGCATGACGGGTCCACTTTTTTAGAGCTGCCGGTCTGGCAAATTCTGTTGCAAGCCGAGTCTTACGTTTAACGTTAGCTGTTATAGAAGAAGCCACATCATCCAGAATAACTTCTCTATGCATCTGAAACGCAGACAAGTCCATTTTTACCGTGTACCGTGAAAACACCTACGGACCAAAATAAAACGGCGCAAGTTAAAAAGTGCCTAAAGGGCATTATTCTGAATGACTTCCGCTCTGTGAGTTAAACCTTTATTAGAAATTCCCCAAATAGAGATACTATAACAATGTATTAGCTCTAATAGCTATCCAAACCCATAAAAACACAACAGGCAGTCCTAGTTGTTTAAGTCGACGAAGAGATGCAATTAATGCAAAGTCACTTTGCTATTTTTATTGTACACCAACCTGTATTGCCGATGGTTAAATACGAAAAAGTAGAGTCATATCGTCAACATAGACAGTGGGCTTACAGGACCCCCCTGCAATGAAGTTGACCGAAATGATAAACATACACGGTCCTGAGATTGAGAGGACTTTCAGTCAACATTTTGCGTCCACGGGACTGTTTTCGCATTGCTTCGTAAGACGAACCCCATAAATACAAGTGTGCAGCGGTGGGGCTCTACGGCCTCCTAATATAGGTGAGCGAGAGCAAATTCAGATGAGTGTGCCTCACGAAATTCAAACTGAATTCTCGAAATGAAATCAATGGAATTAGGATACCCCTTGAATCTGGACTTACCCATCCTCTCAAGAATTTTGGGTCGGTGATCCACTGAACAAATTGTATGGTAATTATTCGTATTCTTACAGTCACTTGTATTTTTGAATAAGATATCTCAAACCTTTAATCTAGCTGGAAAAACACCCGTTATCAGGGAACGGTTTATCATAAGCGTTAAGGTGCGAGGAAGAGTGACGGACAACTTTAGCAATAAGTCAGTGATTCCTGCAGTCCCAACTCTCCAGGAAGCCTTTGTGGGCATATATATGCATTTGGGCTGAGAAACATATGTTTTGGTATCGTGTATCTATTATTACTTCCATATTGTAGTAATTAGCTGTAGTAATTGTAGCTAATTACTGCCAAAGAGTTGATGTTATAGCAAATAAAACAATAAGTAGAAATGTGTTAGGCGTTTAAAAAATACACGATTCCTGTTTTGTTGTCCAAAGTGGTAAACATAGAGTCCGGTAACCGCCTGTTTTTGTCATGCTGGATTGCCTTACCTACTTGACCTGGCCTTAATAAAATAGCAATGAACTTGATTTATGCTACAGGCGCTAATCTTTTTTAACTCCTATACCATTCTTGAGTCTGCAATTGCGAAACACTCGTTCAGGCTAACGGATGTTTCGCAATTGCTTTCGATATTAGCACGGCTTTCGACTACGTCGATTTTGAAATGTTGATCCTAATTCTTCGACCCATAGGCTTTGTTGATGGTCGTTAATGGTTTCGATCGTATTTCCAAGATCGGGTACTTACTGTAACGGCCAATCCGTTTCATCCGGTCAGCTTTCTATTCGCCTTTGTAGACCTTAAGGATCTATGATGGGGCCTTTCCTGTTTATACTTCATAGTGATATTGCTCTACTAGATAGGCTCTCCGTGTAGTGTACGTAGATCTACGTAGATACGTAGATAGTGTACGTGCGGTATCTTAGGCTGACAAATGCACCCTGTCTGTCCCCTAATTTTAAGATAACCTATGGGCTGGTTTCGATATGGTGAACGAAGTACTGCCAGTCCTCTGTGATGCTTTCTACAACGTTCATATGCAGACCAACGCTATAAAAAAGTTGTACTTTCGGACGCCACACCGTTCCACAACCTTCTCCAGGGGCGACTTAAATATAGGTGGTACCCTGCTAGTGATACTGGTGTCCCTAAATATCACCTGGCTGGGCTTATTCTTCAATGAGCGTATGACGTGGGACAGCCACGCTGACACACCCCGACTTACTGGGCTACAAATCTATTCTATCGTGCCGTATAGGGAGACAGCAGAACGCGTTGTATCTGGTCTCCGTCCTAGAAAGCTACTCAAAAATCACGTTTGTCTTAATGTGAAAAGCTGATATGTCTTTTAGTTGCCATATTCGCTTACAAAATCACCAACGATCTTATAGAGGCTGGTGATCTTTTCCAGACCATACCTTCTAGTGCTGCGCCAACCCTCCCCTCCCCCCCCTAAACAGGCGATCTTACGTCGCCATTACTCTTCCGCCAACAAGCTTTCTTGTGAGCTCGTCATGATTATTTAATGTTTGGAATAGAATTCCTCCCGTCAAAGTTTGTTGTGTCTGTTCGTAGTTTCTCTTTTTTCTTCTGGGACCAGCGTCCCTTTTTCTTAACGGTATTAGTTTTAAAATTAATTGATTTTACTCCAGTTATAATTACTGCACTGCCATATCATTTTCGTACATTATATTTATTAGTGATAATGAATGATCGTACTCTTGAACATCTTTGCTATTTGACTAAATACATTTTTATACACGTGTGTGTTATTAATATTTTTGTTGACAATTTTTTTTTGCTCATGAAAAAGCTATGTGTTTCATTCATTTATACTGAACCTTACGAGATGTGCTTAAGTCAGGTCGAAGGCAATATGGCCGAAATCGATCCACAGTCTTTCGTAATTAGCGTAATGCTAACCGACGCATGAGGAGAAGTTGCATGAACAAGGTGCCGTGCGTTGTTGTAACCGTCTGTGCATTTGTGATGAAAATATGTTGGCTTTCATCATGCTGTAAGCAGCATCAAAAATGCCCAAAGTTTATCTGATTGACGCGATGCCTAACCGTTGAACATTTTTATGTGAAATGTATTTATTTACCTAATATGGTGTGAAGATAAAAATAAACTAAATCACTAGTGAAAAAGTGGCAGATTTAACGAGGAGGACAGAGCATGCCAAATTAGAGTACCTTTTCTAACTAGAAAAAGTTTATGTATATATATATATATATATATATATATATAAGCCATCAGTCGGAGGCGTGATGGTGGGGCGAGATGTTTCAACCAACGCGTCTGAGTCTCCGGAGAGTTCCATCATGCGGAAATCTGCACTTGGGAGGACTTAAATTAATTAAGACGGAAAAAACTCATTTAATTTGGAAAATGGCAGATGGGGGTATTAAAGCTAGAGAGAATTTTAAGAGCCCGAGAGAAGCGAGGGAATAAGGCATATGACCTTGTGGATATGGGCACAAGCCCATCTGAAAGCACAACGTGTCGGACGCTTGTTTTATTTGCAAAATACTGCAATGGTGAAGTCGCTTCACTGCCACCTTTCAGTTTCCACTGTGTTCCGAGTTCCCGATTCCTGCCTCAGCTCATGGATGTATGGTCATCTTTTCTCGGAGTCTTGCTTCAAATCTTCTTGATTTGACACGCGACACTTCTTTACCGCCTCGGCAGGTAAGGCCAAAATATCTAGTTTCTGTCAGGAAGACTACGAGTCGCCTAATGAACGTCACCACTATATTACGTAGTGCGTCTATACCAACAAACACAATTGTTTCTCGAATATTTTCCTGCCCAGCTGCTCATAGATCGCTAAAACACGTTGATTATAGTCAGATGAACAGCAGTGCGTTATATTGCAAATTTTGGTATTATAGAACTTATACATGACCTAGGCTTGATTACGTTGGCACAGCTATTGCCCACAGCTCGCTCAAAAATACATATAAGTAGATGCCTGCAGTAGGTAAGACTTTTATTTACTTTTACTAACGTTTACACTTCAATCGGATAATAACACTGTGTAAACTGATGGCGTTATACGATTTATAATGCATGCAATATATTACCATCGACTCTTTACACATTTCTGACGAATGTTCGAAATGAATAGCTGTTAAAAAATATGCAAGCCAACCAAAATACACTGGAGGTGTTCCATAAATACGGCCGCTGTACATATTGCTTTGTTTGCCAACTTTTTTTAATGGATTTAACTTCTAGTATTATGACGTAGATTTGGCTGACCAGCATTATTCACCACTTTTTTTACATCCGACTAAATGACCTAAGAATATATCGTAGTGGTCCACAGTGCTGCATGTACCCTAGAAAATATGCCAACACGAATGTTAAGTCAGTTTTAATACACACCCTCCAATTGCAATAAATGTGTGCTCTATTCTATAATAATTATCATAGTAACTTACATAGCGTTTTTGCAGAAACACTGGATAAATAAGCGCCTCTGTCAAAAATTAGGACTGAAACAAGAAAAGCAGATTGTGCCAATTCGAGCCCGGTCGCGTGGTGCATTCATCTGCGCCTCGCGACCGGAGGAGACACATAGGTGCGCGAGTTCGAGCCCCACCGTTGCACATTTGTATTTATGGGGGTCCGTCTATAAACCAATGCGAAATGCAGTCCCATGGACGTTAAATCTTGGCTGAGAGTCACCCAGAAAGTATTTTTTTTAGATTGTGCCATTAAAATTATGCTTAACCCGCGTCCGTTAGATTGAACGTCCAAATTTAAATGCAGACACATTCGCAAAAGTTTTAGGAAACTTCGAACACTCAGGAGACCGCATTTAAACATTCCCTTAGCGGAGGATAGCTTACAGCCCTGTCCTCGCCCCAGCTTGAAATCATGCTAAATTCAGGCGGTCCGGTCTGCGAGTCTCTCTTTTGCAAACATATATGTGGAGCGGCTGTGCATTGTAACGACCTACACCGACTGGGTAGTCTAAAAAGCCTATGCACATGCGCCAAAATTATTAATATATTAATTATATAACATCTACAATATTGCTTATATTATATATTATGCTTATATATAAAGGCAAATGCCTGGTTTGGGATGCGACAGTATCCTGCACGGCCGCACCGTCTTATTTATGCCACAGCGCGACGGAGGCGGGATGGGTGGCCGAACACGCAGAAAAAGAAAAGTGGCGTAAATACACAGAGTTAGAGCCTAGATACAATTTCGTGCCGATTGCAATGGAAACAATGGGCCCGGTCAGCAGAAGTACAAGGAAATTTATAAAAGACTTAGGTAAACGAATACGAGCAAACACCGGGGATATACGTGAAGACGAGTTTCTGAGGCAGCTGCTTTCACTGGCAGTTTGCAGAGGAAATGCCGCGTCGATATTAGGTGCGATGGGCTGAGAACAGCTAGATGGTAACCATGAAATAACGAGGATACACATTCACACCTCACAATTGTACTGTCCTAACACTTATATTATTATTATTACTTATTACATGTTAAACAATGTTACGGTTGTGAGGTCTGAACGCATTATTGCAAAGTTTTTCAAATAATTTGTTCACTCCATGGCGCCTAAAATAGATGCCGCGTTTCCTCTGCAAACGGCCAAGAACAATGCTTGCCTCCAGAATTGACCCACTCTTCGGTCGTTCGTGACCTCCTGAATTCGCTTACTTAAATCTTTGCGAAATGCTTCGGTTGCCTTGCTGATTGGTCCTAGTGTCTCCATGGCAATGGGCACAAATATATATCTTGTTTCCGGTCTAGCATATTTAAACCGTTTTTTGGCGTCTGCGTGCTTTGCTACCCACCCCGGCTCAACAGAGCTGTGGTGTAAATAGGAAGCCGCGGTTGTGCACGAAACCGTTGCATCCTAAGCTAGGGACTTTCCATGTGATCATAATGCAATGGTCACCCCATCAGGTCTTTCTTTGCCAGCGGACACTAAACCTCTCGGTTCAAGTGTAGATGGTATAGCGGCTTTCCTAAGGGACCTTATGAGCACACCGTTTAGTTCAGCATGTCTGGACGATCTACCGGCGCTCTTCGGGCAACTCAGTGGGTGTAGGCCACTGGAATCTACCATCTCCCCACACAGTTTGCACTGAAACGGCTCGCAGACGCTAGCGCCGATTCTAAGTGCTGACATCATGCGGAAAGAGTTGGGATCCAGTATGGTGCCGACCTGAGACGAGGACAAGGATCCAGGATGGCCCGGCTGGATTGCTTCCCATTGCTGGCTCCATTTGCTTAGGGTGTCGGTTCTGCTGATTAGTGTTCCCTCCGTCATTGATTGACGGGTTTCTTAATGCCAGTTCTTTAACTCTTAGGTCCCAGGAAAATTGTCTGGAAAGGACCTGCAGGGCTGCTGTGGAAGCCGTGCGACTTGCTCGTGATGTGTTAAGCGCCATAGGTCTTTGGGGCGTGTTGAGAAGGCGCCGTGTTGTAGCTCTTGTAGTCGTGCGCTCCTATAAGGGTGCGGCGTATAATATGATTTTACCTACTACTAATGCTAAGAGGCGGCGTCGAGAATCGGTTGCTCCTCTGGTCCGTGGGAGGTTTTTCCGTAGCTTTGCTGAGGTTTTGGCTGGTTTTTTTGCTGCAGAGCGTACATGAGGTGTTCCTTTGAGAGCCTTGTCCAGAATCACGACTAGGTATTTGACCATGGGCGTGGGTGTTACTTGATGACCTTCCAGATGTAAATTTAGATTCCGTGGAGGACGCTACAAACCATTTAGAAGAATTGCTTCCGTTTTTTGTGAAGCCAGTTCGTGGCCTAGCATGCGGAGATGTTGTTGGATATCCGCCAAGGCTCCGTTGGCTGTTCCTTCAAGCAGATCCTCGTCACTGGCAGTAACGATCAATGCCAGATCGTCTGCGCAGGCAATGGAATAGACTCCAGGGGGATGCGGCAGTCTAAGTACTCCATCTTAGGTTATATTCCACAGGGTTGGTCCTAGTACAGATCCTTGGGGAACCCCGGCAGTGACGGCGTAGTTCACGCCTCCGTATGTAATGCTTGGTTCTTTAGATACGGCGCTAAGATACGTCGTAGGTAGGGAGGCACGCCTTTGTTTATAAGTGCGTGGTTTTTGGAGTCCCACGAAAGCGTATCAAACGCATTTTTGACGTCAAAAAGCACGGCCAAACAGCGCCCCCGGTTTGCTATAGGTGAACCTCTTTGTGCTTCAGCTATGAAGTGAGAACTTTGCTGGTAGCCGAATGTGTGGAGTGTCCGACGCAGAAAACATGCTGGTTTTTCGACAGCGACTTCTTGTCTTCTAATTCTGCAACTAGTCGCCCGTTGGCAATGTGCTCAGCTGCCTTGGATAGGCAGGAGAGCATGCTTATAGGGCGGCATGCTAAGGGGTCTCCTTGTGGCTTGCCGGGTTTCGGGATAAGGATTAGACGTTTTCCGTTATCCAAGGCTTAGGATAATCTCCGCTAGTGAGGATTATGCCCATCATGCGTTTGAATACCTTTGGATGGTTCATTAGAAGTAAGCTTACTGCTTGAGGGGGGACAGCATCTGGACCCGGTGCCGTTCTTGGCCGCATGCGTTCAGCCAGAATTCTGATCACTTGGATTGAGATTGGCTCAAAGGTGAGGTCTGAAGTTTTGTCAAAGAGTACCGGTTCCGGCGGTGGTCTTTATGGCAAAAGCGCATGCATGGCTCTGCGTGGCGCACTTTGTTACGCACGATCGTGTACCCTTTGCCCCAGGGGCTTTCTTCGACCTCCTCACATAAAAAGTCTAGTGGTTTTTCTTCTATTCTTAATGGCTCTATGTAAAGCTCTTCGTGCTTCTCTCTATTCCTCCCAGAAATAGGAGAGTTTGCATCTTATAGGCTAACACCACTAACTTTAGATGTGTTGGCTCTATGAGCGCTTTGTAGATACGTGCAGAAAGTTATGCGTATTACTGGATAATTAGGAGGGTGATAGATGAGACCAAAGAGTGCTGTCGTCTACAAAGATGAGTGGGCGGCAATCTACGTACCAATTAATGTTCTTTAGAAGAAAATTCATGTAGGTTTTAAAGATAAAGGTCCAAGAACCTACCCCCTGGGGCGTGTCAGTAGATACAATTCCTATCGTAGACCTTAGAGCTACCTCCGCCAAAAGTTATTTCCGTCCACTAAGCTTCGATTTAAAACAGGACGTTACTCATGGTGGCCCAGTTGTTGGAGCATCCTAAGAAATATAGAATAGTCAGGGCAGTCGAACGTTTTGGCTACGTCAAGAAATGCACCAAAGAGCGTCTTTCTATTATCCGCACTTGGCTTGAGGCCAACACACCTATTTTAACTGAACTATTAGATACGGCAGCTAGTAACTCGGATTTATCGTAGTTTTAGCCATAGATCCACATCAACAAACTTTTTTATACCTGCAGTCGAAGAGCCTGTTGGTGTGTCAGCCAACAGCCAACTGCGCCCAAATGGTCTGACTCTAGTTCCATGGAATAAAGGTCGCTGCCTCGTGTACGACGTCACCGTGTCTTGCACATTGGCCGCTTCGTATGCTCGCCATACCAGCCGGGAGGTCGGAGCAGCCGGGAGGTCGGAGCAGCCGCTCGCCTCGCTGATAATTGCAATCTGGCAAAGTATCGTGAACTGGAGCAGAACTTCATCGCTCAACCAATCGCCTTCGAGACATTAGGCCCAGTGGGAAAAATCACAAGGAGCTTTCTGACGGAGCTGGGATCCAGAGTCGCTGCGTCACCCGGCGATAGAAGGGCATGGCAGTTTTTGCTACAAAGAATATCGGTTGATACTCAACGCGGAAACGCTGCATCGATAATTGGTTCATTGTCCACGGGCAAGGGACTCCCCTTTTTGCCGTAGCCGAATCGAGCCGGCGTCAATAATCTATGTGCAGTTAACGGACCTAAATAAATTTAAATAAAAAAACATCAACGAACTAGTCAGGTTCTTGTCCCAACTAAAGAAAAACATTTTCTGTTGTTGTATTCTGACAAGCCCTGCCATATTTATGAGAGCCCCAACTAGTCAAATATAGAAAATTGCTGGAGAGCACGCAAGGTACATTTCTGAAGCGCCTGCGACTGAGGTGCTCTCACGACATACCGCTCCATGCTCTTTCCACCGTTGCCTCTTTGCTCGATCAAGGCAACACAACTGCGCTTTATCAACTAATTTTTTTTATTTACATAGAATTTATTTGATGTCAGGTGCAATAGTAATAGAAGTCAACGGTCCGTTGGGCCGAAAGCCGTGGACGGGGTTTTCGCGTCCATAGTTTCGGAATCGCTAAAAAGTCGCGTGGAGCGGGACCGACTTCCGTGGCTCACTCGTTTCACACGATACCAGAGCTTGGAACGGCTATGGCACTAGAATACATTTGACGGAAATATGCACCTAATTAGTCGTGTGGGAGAGAACACGCAGTAACGCGCCAGTCTGCATGCAGCCATTTATGAGGTAATAACTATTGTATAGTCATGGCTTAATCTAATACAAAGATACATCATCTCAGGACGGACTTTTAAAAGCATATATGCTTGAATTATATGATGTTTGTTTTCTCTAAACCTGGTCGGCTAGCCATCGTCGCGTGGTGTTGGTTTCGAATGACGGTGTCGTCGATCTCTAACATATATGTGCTTATATAAATACTACTCGTTTTACCGCTCTGTCCTTGGCACGCAATATACCAAAGAGAAACCTAAATTACTGTGCACTTTTCTCAGAAAGTGTAGTGAACCTGGACTGGATAACGCATTAACCGTTATATGACTGTGGCGATTAACTTGCTCAACGACTATAAACGAATGAAGCAAAAGGTAGCGCATTGATGCGGAACGAGCACGCTTCCCTGGCTCAAATAGTCGCAAGATAACTATAGAGCGGCAAAAATGTTACCTAATTTTTAACGCGCACTGATATGATTAAACGCCAACACTTAACACGGCTATACCTGTTAGTCACGTGTACATTTAAGGTAGCAACGATTGGGACATTTGCCAGGCAAGCTCCGTCCAGAAAAGCCCCGGGCCTCAATTTCGATCACAAATGAACATCATAGAGAAGCGATTTTCCTTGCACCCTTTTCAGTACACACTTAAACGAAGTGACGGAAAACATCTTAGCTATCTACGAAGATCAGTTTTTTTTAACATTATCCCTAATGGAAAGGAAAGAAAAGAGGATCAGTATCTACAAACTTTGGTGGGTACTCCCAGCCCGTCAACTAGAAACTTTTTTTGAAGTTAACAAAAAGCTGCCTGAGCAACAACGTGGCTTCAAAGGGGGCTGGTCAACAGTGACAGCATGCGCTGTGTTTCTAAATTCTATACAACGACAGACACTTTGGACCGAAGGGGCGTATATTAGCACCTGCCTTGCGCTAGATCGACAGCGTACGTCAGCGTCTCGGCGCCGTTCGAGAGGTTATCGATCTCGAGCATGCCGTCGTACGCCAGGTTTCCGGAGCACGGGCCACAAAACTCCCACGAGCCTTGTGGGATTCCAGCTTGCATCTCTCACCCGATCACTGGTCCGACTGTAGCCGCCTCCTGGCAAGGACCAGTAGGACTGCCGTACGGATCGTCCAATCGAGGCACGGTTCGATACTTTCCGTTGCACATGCCTATTTATGAGGTCCGTCTTAAAGAGCAATGCGAAAGGAATTCCGTGAACCTTAAAAGCTTGGCTGAGAGTCAGTCCGAAATAGTTTTTACAGTTGTCCTATACGACTTGCTCACACAGATGGCCGGATTGTTTTTCGTGCCGAGGGGCATGCTTGCCGGTCTCGTGCGGTCTGACGGCCCCCATTCGGACCAGGTCGGTGAGGCAAATAGGACAACAACCTATTCATAAGTATAGATACTGATTTGACTAGTTTTTTTTGGTATGCGCAGAGAAGGTGAGGTCCGTCAAGATGAATACTTTAAGATCCTACGTCGCATTGGAAGTTGGCAGTGTTGACCTATTGAGTAGATAGATTAGCTCGGAGGAGCCGTGGCCTATTCGCTATGAATTAGTAGTATAGTACAATCGTTCATATATCACTTTGTAGACTAACATTGTCGCTGAAACTTGACTGTAGTGACGATGTTTCTATAAACGAACAGTTGAGTATGTTGCAACGTCCGTCAGAGATATTGTACTCTTCACAATATTCATAGCCCCTCAACGTAGTGGCCCATTGCAAATGTTCTGTTACGGTTTTTTCTAAATTCTCTGTAGACTTCAAGATTTGTGTATTGAACGGTACCTTGTCCTGTATTAAATCTTCTACCAAAGCGCGTTCGTGGCATAGTTCTAGTGCAAGTGTCGCCGATGCGTTTTTTGGTAAGCTCAACGTGCGCTTTACTA
Organism: Dermanyssus gallinae; assembly: GCA_003439945.1. NCBI lineage: Eukaryota > Metazoa > Arthropoda > Arachnida > Mesostigmata > Dermanyssidae > Dermanyssus > Dermanyssus gallinae. The sequence goes on along the minus strand of QVRM01006574.1, from coordinate 1,640,995 downwards.
AGTGATATTTTATATTATAAATGTGTTTAAGATCTGACATTGTAAAATGGGGCAATGGCATGCAGGCAGTATCTTAATAAAGAAACAATTATATTTTAAATACATTTAGCGTGATGTTTAGTTATATTCCAGTAACGTCTCTCCTACTAGAACGTAGCCGCGGTGGCCTTGCTACGCATTTCTTTCAATATGCCTGTTATTTCTAGACAGTAGAAGTGATTGACGAGTTCAGTATTTACAAGCCTAATTTTATGGCACCGGTCGTTTGCGGCGTGCCATTCGCCTTGACTAAATCGTAGTACTTTTATTTTGGTGATGTTGATTGTCGCTTGATCTTCTTAGCACCAATCGGAGGCTTCCTATAGGTAAAACTGCACGTAGTTTCTCGTGGGTATATAGAGTTTCATATGTAGGATAGAAAAAGCGAAGATACGCTCCCTTGCGGCACGCTAGACGGTGCCGGGCGCAGACTGCTTATGTCATTCCCTGACTTAGTTCGGAAAGATTGCGCAAAACTGCGAACCATTTGCAAACGTTTTTGCGGTTGCACAGCAAGGTAGACAACTTTCGGCACCAGTATGGCATTTCTTACGAGATAAATGGCTTGGTAGGTTCTTTTGCATATTTTAGATAATAAGAATCTTTTGTCCTTACTCATAGCACCCCGCACTTCAAGCTTGGCGTAGTGCCCAATATTGCACCGACAAGCTCTATACAATTCATTTTAGACATGGCTCGCTGTTGGTTGTGTTGTAAACAAGCTGGAGCTCATTTTTGCCATTTGATACTATCCGATTAAGTAGTTCCGGATATATAATTTGGGGAGTCACTAGCTTTCAATGGGTCGGAGAATCCATTATTTTTACATTTAATATGTATATTATCTTTTAATCGTTTTTTACTCATAATGACTGTTCTATGCTATGCTGCCTATCGAATATATGTTTTCTTAGGTATGGATACCTTCTTGAAAGCGTGTGTTATGTACTATATACTATACAAATACAGTGTATGAACAAAATCACAATTTTGCGAGGCCCCACGGCGTGGGGCCAAACAACAATAAAATAGGATTGCAAGCTTCTATGATTTAGAAAGCATCTTTTTTTGTGTCGCACTTTGTTACCACTTACTTTAGCAAGCGACAAATTCGTGTTGATGTCAGAGACGGTGTGGTATCGCTCTACGCCGAGGTCAGAAAAAACAAGTGTCTGCAGAGAAAAGAAAAAAACAAAGGGAACTAGTTACTCAGGGAGGCTGAGCAGCAACAGTGAAATAGATTGTTTTATTCTGCCATGGGAGAAATACACAGCCCCTTCCTCTGCCGCGAACTTTACAGGCACGGGCTTTATGAACGTACTCCGGATCCTCAGCGTCTTCGGGTTTGGCTCTATCTGCGACAAACACCCCAGGTAGGATCTGAGCCACGCATCCAATCCAACTGGGCTTTAACGAGGGCTTACGTGAGTCACTTTCTTTCAGGTTAGAAAGATATCGCGCGACACCTCCAAGCGAATACAAGACAACTAAGAATTGCTGGAATTACTTTCAACGATTTTTATTGCTCCACTCCCGCTTCAGCTAACTGCGTGACATAATCTTACACATCACTTATCATAGGCTATGTCTTGTAAAGCCGTATGTACAAGAGAGACATTGTTGCCGGTTCCACCGTTAAGTCAACGCCGGAATTCTTCCAAATGAAAATAGTCTCGATGGTAGGAGCTAACTAAAATGGAGCTAAACGCAATGTTAGTTGTGCATATTGAACTGAGGAGCTCTCGAATGATGCATTATAAAACACTTCCTACCTTGATGTAAAACCGGTAAATAAAGCTTTTCGTTGATGAAATTTTTTCTGCGAATAATATGCAATAGCCGCTCGAACACCCGGGTTCTGTGATTCAATTTACTTAATTGGGCCAGTAACAAAAATGCTTAATGCACACCTGGAAGTCTGGGTACTACGCGACTCTCAAACATACTTAAACACTAAGGGTGTTCCACTAAAGGACACAACCGGAATTTAATTCGAACGGACCTGTCGAGAACGAAATTGACGATATTGATCGTATAGAATTCATACCGCATCATTAGAGATTACGTTATGTACGGGCATAACCATGACTCACGCAATAGAAAAAAAACGTCTGGTCGCCGACAGGCCGGACGTTTGAATTGCGGGGCGCGATGAGTAAGTGTAATAATACTATTATGCAAACGCGTGCGCAAAAGTCAGTCTAAGTTGTCTTGCTTCCATTGCGTACATGGAATCAGCGCTTAATGGCCAGTAGCAAAAATCATCTAAACAATATATTCGTTTTGTAATATGTTTGGGTGTATGCGTTCTTGGATATGCCCGCGACCACACGCGTTCTAGTTCTTACCGCCTGTTGCAAAATAGTACAATGGTGGTTTGTACTATTGTTGTTTCGTTTTGTTTTGTTTGATACGTTACATGCGCACACGCCGCAATGCTGATAGCTTGGATGGCAGGCACCCTGACAGCCTGTCTGTGTGTTCTAGATAAACAAAACTTGTTGCAGTGTGCTGCACATGCAGAAATAATAATTTCTGCATGTGCAGCACACTGCTCCGCTCGCCTTGCCTATGGCTGGGAGTTTTGTCGTAAGCACATGTGAGCGCATGCCCGGCCTGGCGCGAGTATTTTCTCCCTGACGCAATGTCTTCGTCTGACGAGCAGCTATGATGACTTTGAATAAAGTGACTTTTCGTACTTCAAAGGAGCAGTAACAACGGCAACTGCGAAAACCGCTCAGACTCGTGAAGTTATTTCGATCACGTAGCGTTGAAGTATAACTACTACTACTACTACTACGACTACAACTACAACTTCTACGCTACGTCTTGTCTATCTGGGATGTGATACGGAACACGATTGGTAAAGAGACTCGTCGTGCCGCTGCATATCTTTAAGGCGATTGTCCTACACTGCTGTGCTGGTTCGGATTGGTCCGTGTGAAGCAGCAACCAAGCGAACATAGGCCGGCTGCTCTGATCCGGGCCAGACGTGGGCCTCCTTAGTTCTCCCCAGCAGCATTCAGTGCTAGAGCTGCGGTAGACGACCGCGGCGGCCTTGAGAGAGGCGGCAAATTTCGTGTTCCTTTATATGAATAGCCCCTATGCATGAAGCTCACGCTCCGCCGTAGTCGGCAAGGTTAGGGCGAGTTACGAGGGAAAGTTACGAGGTTGTACGATTTTCATCACCACCGCCATACGGACACTCGACTTGGCGTCCACCTCGCTCGGGTACACATTCGCCAAATAATCATACATTCATATTAATTACTTTTATTGCGACCACTATCATCATCATCATCACGATCATGTTAGCTTAAATGATCTTAGGGCTTTTCGTCGTCGCAATTGTGTTGTGACCCAACTGCATGAGTTGTAGGCCGTAAAAAGAGAAGAATGTGAATGGACAGAGAACGGGTTTGCAATAGTACCATTCTATTTTATTTATTATAGTATTAGCTTATGTACAAATAACTATGTCGGCATATTGTAATAATGTGGCATGTATACAGGATCTCTCAGCAAAATTTAGAAAGCGACTCACGGAAGTATGTTGGCATGACCGCCGGAAAACCTTTACAACTCCGCAACCGCGGATCGGATCGCCGCAGATTTGGTACCAAATTAGGGGTGTAAGAGCTTATACATTTTTTGCGAATTCTCTCATAAACGACCATGTCGCATTTTCTAGCCGGCATTATCTGTTCTTCAGAAAAGAACGGAATTTTCCTACGAACACGTCGATATGCTTCGTTTATGTATATGATATACTGGTTGTCTCTTAATTGCACATTTTGTGCTCCTATGTCGGTCACTAACACCACTGTCACGGATACTAGTAATATCACTCTCACTCCGAAATAAGACTTTTCAAAGACCATGTTCCATTAGAAAAAAATATTAACTATGTCTTTTTCTAAACATTGCTGGAAGGCCCTATATATATATATATATACACGGGGGCGAAAAGTTCTAAAACGAATTTCTAAAAAGAAAAAAAAAATATATATATATATATATATCTTCCAAAGTGTTTGTTCCCTTTCGAACAGCTCTCATCCGCTGCAATTCACTAGGGACACCTTCTCTTTCACTCATGACTGTGAATATGTATATATATATATGTTCGTTAGATATTTAGTCAACGTTTAATAGTGTACATTTTTCTAACTAAGATAACACTGATATTGCGCCTGAATGAGCGGCATTCTACTTCTCACCAAACTTAGGGCACAATACTTGCTTAAGCCGAGAAACGAGATAGAGTCATATCGCAAAGGACTTAAGAGAATTTAAGGCGTGTGCATCTCCCCAACGACGGCGTTATCTGCAGAAACTCTGGCAGGAATTCATCATGTGAGTTAGCCCCTCCTTTTACGCACAGACTAATTACCTGCCAGTTCTCAAACACAGCATCATTATTCACGGCAAATGAATACCAACAAAATCTTGTGAAATGGCATGTCTCAGATAAATACAACCGCATGTTGCAACAATTCGCGTGAATGAACGCCCTCTAAATATTTTGTCATTTTCGAAACGGAAAAAAAGTTGCAAGATATTGAGTGAATCGGTTACAATTTTGCTCCTAGAACCAAAGATGACAACAATCGTCTCGCCAACGGCCTGTTGACGTGGTTCTATTATCCCCTTACATATGGCAGGCATTTGGAAGAACGAATGCCAACCTTCGTCGAATTGTATCACGCATTCTCGAGCCGGAAAGGCCTGCGTCTTTTTTCGTCCTGCGACCAATCACAAGGTATTCAGCGAGCAGATCTTTTTGGTGAATTCTAGGTGGTCGTGCAAGTTTTCATGGAGGAACCGCGCATATAAGCCTAATGTCTCCTCTGGCGATGCATAGGTTAAAATTTAGTCTTTTAAATCGCAGCCTTTACACTAGCCACATGTTTGACGCCCGTTACCCTGTTGGGACATCTTTCACTGGATTTGATTTTGAAACGACCCGTTTGAATGTTTTTTTTTTGATCATCCGAATACATTCCTCGGGGATAGGCCTTCATCCCCAATGGTGGTGCGGGTTACAATGGATACACTCGTGGGAACCTTGCTGCATGTTGTACAAAGGTACAGTAGAACGCAGTCCAATTTCAGGGTACGATTGTTGTGGTGCCGACACGCTGTTCTCGCCAATTTTCCCAGAATGCTGTCTGTGGAAAAACTGACTCGAATTTTATACGCAAACATACGCAACCAGGGCGTCGCTATCCGCTGAAAAATGCAAATACTTTCTCTCTACAGATCTCTACTTGAGTCAATTCTACACAGTAGGAATTCCGATCTGTCCAATATTAATGGCAACATCTTTCAGCCATTCAAAACTCAATTTTCTTGCAATGTTGCTTGACTATTAACACAAGTATTGAGACTGGACTTAAAGACAAGCTATTTTACTGTTCGGCTTGGTGGTTCCGTAATTAAATATGCTGCACTACTATAGTGCTGGGAAATTTTCTCTTCCACGATTTTTAAAACTTTTGAGCAAGCCTTGCAGTTTTCTTGTTGACATTTTTATTCTATCAAGGCTGTTGGTATACATAGGAGCGCGATTCCAACTAGCAAACGAGCATTTTCGCCAGGTAAAGGAAAACGATTATTATTAAATTACTAATATAAACATTACCATTTGGATGGTCACCATTTAACCAGTAACGATCTTAATTTTTGTTTTTTGTTAATATGAAGATTAACTTATAAAATACATGATTTATATATAGCTGTTAAAGCAACAGTAACGCAGGACTCACAAGCCCATTAAAAAAGAAGACATTTTCCTATTGCCAGGTGCGGCTGCAATACTGTGTTTTTGAGATTTCATCTTCTAGCCACATTGCCGTTCAGGCTTTTCTACTCTGTATGGAGGTGACTCGCAAATGGATAGGTGACTCGTCGTATTAGTATCCTGATTAGTTTGCGTGGTGTCTATCAACGTAGACTTTTAAATCATTTTAGAGAACATACATATCCTATTTGCTTAATTGAAGGAAAAACAATCTTTCCTGGTAAACAGACTGTAGAGGCTCGTGTCAACCTCGCTTCACTCAAGCCAGAAATCCAGCCAGTTGGTATGAATCGTTTATTAAGCCTAGCACAGAGAACTTGGCTTACCGCGCTCTTGGTCGGTCGAGAGTTTTTGGAGCAAGACATTGTGGAGCAATCGCTCATTGTGGGCACAAGTCGCTAATAAATGTCGTGCAACAGCTGGGTGGCACACGAGAGCGCGTTCCGTCTAATGTTTCGCGTACGACAGGGGATAAATTAAAAACTGAAGAAACTCAAACTTTGTTGAGCGAGCCGACCGACTGCATAGCCGGGATGCGACACACAGAGTTGTTCATAGAGAACGCTAGAGAAGAGCGGTTCCTCTACCGTTCCAATTCGTTGATTATTTCAAACGTTTAACTTGATCGAAGCATGGCTGAACTCTAGTTCGAGGACGTTTCGGCAAGTCTCGGAAAAATTGACACACGTGCAATGGGCTGGGTGAAATCGGGTGTGCCTGCGCGTGGCCATCGCTTAACCAGTTCGCCAATTAAAGCCGTTTTAGTGGACCCGTCAAACAAAAAGGGCAGTAGTTTTAATGGTAGTGCAACTATTCGGTTGCACTACAAAACGCGATCCTTTAGAGCACTGGCAAGCATCTATCGTAGAAAATAAAATCTTTTTGAATATGCCGACTATTTGAAATTAGATATTTTTGGCGCTTTAGTTATAAAATATGAATATCAGTATCACTATTTGCGACACTAGCAGTTGTGTGGTACACAATTGCTTGTGCTTCCAACACGCTCTGCTCCCTAATGTTTGTAAGGCTCCACCTGAAAACCATAGACATTAATTAAGGGTGCACAACACATGTTCTTAAACCGTCTACGGTGACATAGTTCAATAAATAGGTCGTTAATACTAGAATGCCAGATGATGGGAGTTGGCTCCCGTTCCCTACGTTGCCGTCCCACCGAGAGAGCAATCTAGCGATCTCCTCCTAAGGTGGCCAATTGCGCCGAAGCTAGGTTAGACGGTTTGGCGGTAGACTGAGTGGTTGAGCCAAGGGTCCGGCGAGCAGAACCGACAACAAGTGCACGGAGAGTACTCTTCGTCAAGCTCAATGAACGAGCATAGAGTAGTGATGGTGTCGGGTCGTATGCACGACATGTGCGTGACGCATACTCGGCAATCGCTGCGGGCCGCCGTGGCCGCCCACTACGATCTAGATGAAAGTGAAACCTCCGCCATAGCCGATCAGACGAACGTAAAAAACGCATACGTCAGATACTAAGGGCAGGTGGCAATATGGAGCGCTGCTTCACGTGCGTGCTCGCCATTCCAACACAGGTCACAGCCGCAACTTCAAGATAAGCAACAAAGTTCACACTCTAGTTTTCTACAGGCTATGAATACTTCGACGTACCTCTGCCTCGTTGGGGTGGTGGCTGAGGCATTGAGGGTGATAGAATGATTGCAAGCCTAGTATTATTGTCTTTATTGTAGATTGTGCTTTGCAAACAAACAGGCCAATAAACGACGATCTGACAGTGGGAGCGGCCGAGACTTTTGTTGTTGTTGTTGCTGTTGTTGGTGTTGTTGTTGTTGTTGTTGCTGTTGTTGGTGTTGTTGTTGTCGCTGCTGTTGGTGTTGTTGTTGCTGCTGTTGGTGTTGTTGTTATTGTTGTTGCTGCTATTGGTGTTGTTGTTGTTCGAATAGCGTCGGTTTACAGCTTATACTCTATCTGTGGCTGCATACCGTTGCAGACAAGCTTAGGCGCAAAAGAGAAACCGCTCCGAACTCTTAACATTGCCAAGCGACGTTGGCCCGATTGTTTGATGCAATTTATAGCTTTGCCCTTAGTTTAACGCACGTTCGATGCAGTAACTCGAGAAAGATCACCTTGAAGGTCGGCGTGCCCTGCTCCTCCACAAGGCACGCGACCTGGTTGGTTAACAGGCCGTTCATTAAACGTATATCACATTCCTCACAACGCAATTTACGGGTTAAATTAGCAATTCGAAATCATAAATGACTGGGCAATGGTTCTTTACAAACCTAAACCGTTTCACTGAGTAGGCATTTTGCAGCATAAGTCAGCCCAACAATTATCTACTGTCATACGGCTATGTTTCATACGGCTCAGTAGAACAATGGTTTGTATATATATATATATATATATATATATATATATATATATATATATATATATATAGCGTCTATTATAACCGCATGTACTTATTAAAAAGTTTTGTAAGAAAATATTTTTTCCCAATAAAAAGACAGGGTGGAAACGTCTTAGCGTGACTTAACGGTTCTGAACGTGAAAGCTTCAGCGTAAAACATAACAACTATGGGTATACGAAAATAATGGACATTCATTTGCTATTGCCTGAGAGTAGCCTTTTTGGGGTACATTTTTGAGCGTAATAGCACTTTTTTACGGTTCTGCACGTTAAAACTTTAACGTAAGGCATAACTGCATAACTGTTTATGACTTTCCTCACTCCGGCTAATAGCCTTTCGTTGAGTTGCCTCTGTATTATTCAGATAATGCCGAATTGTCCACCGAACACGCCGGAATGATCGGTTTCTTTATTTAAAAAAGAACAGATTAGCTTCTTTGGAAATTTTATCTTCACTGCTAAACAAGACGTTTCCGTTATTGGGAAAATGTTTTTCTGCCGAGTTCTCCCAACCTTATATATTTAAGGTACCAAACCTTATATATATATATATATATATAGAGAGAGAGAGAGAGAGATATCTTTTGAATCAGATGCGCTCACTGCAAAGTATGTCACACAACGTGTTGCTGGCTCCGTATACTATTTTACTCATACTTTATGTATTTTTTACAGGCATCCTTTTTTGTAGTGCATTTTTACAAATAATTAGATTGTCACAATGGTTATATTGCTACCTAATTACACAATGGTTTAGTTAAGTGGGGTGTTTCTTTAGGGTTCGTTACAATATATGCCATTTTCCTAGTCTGCGTTTGGGTTCATAAGTGATTGCTATCTTGCTTTTGTACCGAAACCTAATGTCTCGGCCAAAGACTGTTCTCACTCCTCCTAGCACTTCAGCACGATGTGCGCTCTATGGATTCATTTTCTATATCACACGATCTAACCCGAACGCTTTTAATCTTCACGTTGCTGGCTATCAGCAGGGGTGTTAAGCATACTGGTCCTGCAGTCAGCGAACAGCCTTAAGCGGCTTGCGAGTTCGAGTATAAATCTATACACTTGTTAAACACAAAAGTGTGCTGATAAAAAAACATCTTCTCTCACATTACACATATACGATACCTGAAAAATCTGCACTAATTGGTTTAAAGAAGTTACAGCGGCGTCAGACTTTGTCTCAAGTTAGTAATCCGCTCAGCGATCAGATAGACCTTGTTGGAGCTTAGCGGATTTTATCGGCAAAGATTGCGTTTAATCCATGCAAAATGCAGTAAGCCTCTGCAGGACGGGGGAACACATGCGAACAAAAGAAGGTCTTAGCACTTTTTTATCCTATGGATAGAAATATCCTCACAGAAAATCCACTAATGGGTCGGGTAAACAGTGTGGTCACTCTGCATTTAATTGTAGAATTTGCGCGACACCCAGTGCACACGGGAAGACACTCGGGTCACCTAGCGGCTTTCCGTATCTATGCTTAAACAAATAAATAAAACAAATTTAATTATTATATAAGACATTTTCAGACAACAATCAAAACAACTAAGTGAGCTGCATTTTTGTATAAATAAAAAAAAACAACTATATTTGAACACGGTACCCGACTACAATATTTGAATGAGTTACGCGTAGGGCATAGTGCGGCGTTCCAAAAAGTCGCCTTTTTTTCGAATAGTCTTTGCTGCCACTGGGTGACAGCACCCCTGGTTGCTAGCTAATTAGTTACGTAGTTATAAACCCTAATTACGTTGGCATACGCGCACATAAATACTCAATTCCAAGCACACATCTAATGATTTGCTCATTAAATTGGCTAGACGACAAGCTGGCACGAGCGATTACTAGAGGCTGACGAGCAGGTAGTGTCACAGTGAAGAGACCGGCGCAAAATACGCGCACATGGGTTTTTGTATTTGCCCAACCCTTACGTAGCCCACCTCACAGTGTGGCATTGTTTGGTAGGAGTCTGCCAGGCGAATCCCTCGCCACGACGCTACTCTAACGGGATGAGTTACATCTATGACTCATCCCGTCCATGAAAGGCATGGTACTATTGTACCTGAGTGCTACTGAGACGCATGCTAGCCACCCCAGTCACCTCGACAATCAAATACTGTGTACATGCGTTTTTTGTTTTCTTTTTTGCGCGTACTTGTTTCAAGTTTGCACCTGCAGGTTTTCGACTAGTTCACAACTACATTGTGATTGACGCAGTATGGTGCAACTTGACTGCTCCGGCTCCGAAATCAGACCAGCGGGGACAGAGGTTGAGCAAGGCAAATGCGAGTATGCGTGCTTTATCGTCTATGACGTATTAATGGCGCGAGTCAGTACATAATAAAATCTACGGGGAGTCAGGTCTCTCGACGCCAGGCATTTTTTTTTGTATCTCATTGCTTTGCATTCGAAAGGTCGTGGGTTTAAGTCCTAGAATGGCCACTTTTCAATTGGTTGTTATGGTTTCCGATTTAGCCAAGGTAAATGCCCCAGTGGACTATAATTAGCCATGATCGGACAAAACGAAGAGTGCAGATGTCTCAATAAAATGTTGCATTAATGTCTATTATTATTTGTATTTATTAATATTTCTGACGCGTGTTTGGGTCCATGATGTCCATTTGGGGACTAATGAGTGTCTGCCAAAACGTTTATCGGCATTTGCGGTCTTCTTCTCGTATCTGCTGCTGCCTCGAACTGACATTGATGGTGGAGTACCTGGCTTGTCAAATTCAATGTCCAAGCAGATTGAAACAGATCTTGATTTATAGCCATATCCGATGCGCCTTACAGACACCGGTTGCACTCTCGCCGAGGGGCAACAACGTTTTATTCCCTATATATATATATATATATATATATATATATATATATATATATATATATATATTATATATATATATATATATATATATATATATATATATATATATATATATATATATATATATATATATATGGCGTTTTCCGAACGATGCAGGTGTCTTATTTTTATTTATGTTAAACGTAATAAATAAACCATCTTGGTCCTGTACAACGTGGGTTCGTTTATACTTTAGCCAAAATGCCTGTATTATGCAGGATAATAATCTTACAAACGATTATTTCTGCAAACAATCCAGTTGGGCATTCGGATTATTGTACTGTTTTTGTGCTCACATACGATTTTTTAAAGTTCGAGTGGATAACGACCTCAGTAGATTCTTCGCTCCGTCTGACGTGTCTCAGGGTGGCTGCGCCTTTTCGCTGCTGTCCTTAACCTATTTACGTCTTAGGCATAACGCTCTGCCCGCCACCTGAGGTACAGTACTTTCAATACGCAGACGCCCTTAAGGTCTAGTGCTCCTGCCATACTCACAATATCGCCAACGGCCGTTGACGGTATTGCATATTGGTACGAAGAGGACTATGTGCAACTTTCTCCTACAAATGTGTTATTGTAATATTAGGTTGATCTCTAAGTCCGTTCCGGAAGCTGCGTGCGCCGCACTGCGCAGCCCACGCGGAGGACGAAAATTGTTGGGGGAGTGTTATTTTGTTTGCATGGCGGTAAGAGCCGACCTGCGCTGTATTCTACCGTAGAATTCGTTTGAATGGCTAACGCACGCGAACTGTAAGTCTCGAGTGAAGATGGCCGAGCTAAATATGCATTTTCGGTATTTAATGCTATTTTATTGCCGGAATGGAATGAATACAACCCAAGCCGTAACTAAGATATTTAAAGTGTATGGCAACGAGACAGTAACAGACAGGACAGTTCGAAAGCGGTTTGTCTGATTTAGGAATGGCTAGTTCGCCGCACGCGCTCGGTAATCGCCAACAGAAGAAGCGTGCGCTAGAAGGCAATCAGATGCCCCTTAAAAATGAACGAGGATCGCCCCTTTCTCCGCACCATGGTAACAGGGGATAAGAAGTCGATACTCTATAATAACGTTGTCCGCAGAAGGGCGTAATTTAAAAATAAGTAAGTCCATTCAAGGAAAGTGATGTTATGTTTTTGGCGGGATGCGAAGGAACTGATATATTAGGACCTGGAACACAGCCAAACGAAACAATCAATACGATTAAATACGGTTAATAACTGAACAATTTAAGAAGGGGAATTGACCAGAAGCGGCCAAAAATGGCAAACAGACGAGTAACTTTCCACCACGATAACGCAAGACCGCACACATCTTTACTTCCTACCAAGAAGCAACTGAAATTTGGATAGGGCATTTTGTTACATCCTGCGTATAAACTCGACTTTCTCCATCGGATTAGCATCTGTTTCGGTTCCTTTGAAATGCTTTTAATGATAAATATTTGATTTTTTGGACGGCATCTTCTGGAGGGATGCAATGATGAGTTTGCCTGGACGTTGGTCTAATACAGTTGAACAAAATAGGCAATACAGCATTCAATAAAAGCTTTCCGTTGTAACGACATGTGCCTTTAAAAATGAGTGAAAAATCAGGATATGGATCAACCCAATACATGGCAACTGAGACTATGATTATATCATTAACAACAGTGTCGTTTGCAGTGACACTTCTTTCCGTCATCACTTGGAGCAATATAGGTATCCGGGTTACAGCCGATCTTAATTTCAGTGCACATACATGCCTGTTGCCAAAATTTGCTTGGTTTCAGTTCATGCACTTTGTAGATGCTTGGTTATAGAAGGCCCACAAACGTATATTAGAGCGCAATACACTAGTTGTCAGCACGCGGCTGTAGTGCTCTCCCATATAAGAGTTATCAAAAGAACGTTCTCGTAACTTGCTTAAAAGCCGGCACAAGCATATAAAAAGGCTTTTGGTTTTTCGACAGTAAACGTTATTTTTTTAGAAACGATAACACATTTTGTCATGTCATCTCATTTATTGCACTCATATTGAGTATGCATATAACATTTAAAAGATCCTAAAACACTTTAAAAAATCTTAAAACACTTAAAAAACTGCAGGTGCTCTATAAATGCCGCCGATGTACATATTGGGCCGTTATATGGGTCAAAACATAAGTGATTTCATAGGCCCATATTTTTTTTACATTCGATCGAACGGTTTAAGGAGCCATCTCTAGGCAAGCCACAAAATTGTTGCGCGCGCAGACCACGTGAATTTTTTTTTCCTGAATTCATCAAAATGATCTTTTGTTTACGCTGCCTTTACCATAGAAATTATCTAACATATACATTTGCGTTGTAGATAAGTTGATCTTAAAGTTCTCCTTCCATATTTTGTAATAAGAGTGTCATGTGTATATACCTATGTTTAAGGTATTTTATATATATATATATATATAATGACGTCCAGATTCCCAACATATTGGAAAGGCTGCGGAAGATTGACTGTGATACCCTCGTAAATATTGAAAGAAATCATACCGATCTGTTGTTAAAGATGTTCAATATCATCCATACGACGACGCGTCGTGAGAAAAACATTCTTCCAAAGTTTGTAGCGACAAAGCCAACACTAAACCATATGTTCCTATGGAGAGTCACCCGCCAACTCCATGGAAACTTGATGTTAACAGACTAAACATTTCTTTGAATAAAGCGTATTAATAATAATATATATATATATATATATATATATATATATATATATATATTGTTGGCCTCTGGGAGTCGAGGCGGGAGAAGAGTGTGCGAACGCCAGTCGCAGAACTCTGTGTGTTTCGTGGCTCCGGGTGCGAAGTGTGAATTGGGACACGATTTCTCTGAATTAGATCCTAGGACCGGCAGGCGGTTTTTGTGTTTGTGATTGGTGTTGCCGGAGGCGTCTTGGAAGGCGTTCGAAAATACGACGGCGCCTAGATTTGCAAGTTAGCGGACCGCCTCTTTTTCTCTGTGCGTGCACGTGCGAACGAAAAAAGGGCTAAGAGAGGCTATACACATGCAAGGCTGCACATCAAGTGTGAGAAAATTCCACCAAGCAAGTAGAGCGACAAAATCATTGTTTGTTATTATAACATACATATACTGAAGTATAAGTAAATGTATATATATATATAGGCTCCAAAGTATCACCTTATAAACAACTTCGACATTTCCAGTCGTCCGAAACGGATTTTATCGTAATTTTCACCACCTATCTCATGATACCTTCAAAGTACATATTTGATCAATTATTGACATGTTCACCTTACGCCGTTATAATTTTGCGCAATCTGTGAGCGAACGATTGCAGCTGAAACGACTCTCCGGAAATTTCTCCAACACGCCTAAGGCTTCATACAAAGCTATAGTACCAAATAGCAGTAAAATGAGACATTCACTTTTGTTATATGCAACATAAATACGAGAAGAGTTCGACCCGACTCAGTTAGGCCGCCCCTGTTTTATTAACTCTGGTTGAAATCATAACAGACGTTGCCTCCTTGTCTGAGTGGCTTTAAGTTTGTCATCATCATGGCCGCGATTATTTCTGAGCCAAAGACTGTCATTTTGGCAGTTGTCTACCTGCTCGATCGTAAAGGTCTCATCACTGAATATGATTCTGGATAATTTACCACCATTGCGAACGTCATGGAGCACTTTTGCTTTAAGTCAGTACGCGTACTTTTTCATATATGCAGTAAGTTTATTGACCGATTGAAACTTGTAAGGTTTCCTTCCTAGATTAGCAGGTAAATAATCCTCTTGGCGTATAGCAATGCTGCCTTTTTCTCTACCTCTTTAGAGCGCGCAGTACAACTTACGTATTGGCCCAGACGGCTACTAATTCTTCGGGAAACTAACTTAAGACCAGTCCTAGGCTACCACCTTGTCCTAGGTGGTAACCCTGTCTGTGTCGGCTACCTAACTTTTCAAGCAACTTTTAAAGCTTTTATTTGATCATATAATCTGATACTTAGTCACCTTGTTGAATCTTGAGATACGGTTAAATATTTGTTTGTCAATAGTCGCATGTAATTTGAGATTGAGGGCAATGCCACACAGTTCCTTTTAATCTTACTCACTTATATTGAACCTGGATTTCACACGCTCAATTGCTCCAATCTGCTTATTGACTTGTAGTCTCCAGAATCCACAGCAATAAGTCAAGTGTAGTACTACTTAGACTTAACTTATTGACTTGTAGTCTCCAGAATCCACAGCAATAAGTCAAGTGTAGTACTACTTAGACTTAATAATATTTTATGTAAAATGCAGGTTGTAAAAAGCATACCAAAATTTGTTATATAGTATAGATCCATGACACCAATATCGTTGAGCGAACAATGTATATTGGTTGATTAGGCAATATATATATATATATCCCAACGCTTAAAAGTTTATGATCATTAGCGTATAGCAAATACTGTGCGGGATGACGCCATCTATGTCTAATATGTAAATGCAAAATTAAATTGGCCCGAGAGAAGTGTCTTGGGGTACCCTTGATAGCCCGGCACTTTATCTGTTAAAGCTGGTTGCTGATATAGATAACTAGAAATCTAACTGATGGTAATTGTAGACACTACCTTTGTAAAACCATGCCTGATAAATACTCGAATATATGGTCAACAGCGATTTTTTTGTTAGTACGGGTAATTGAGGATTGAACTACCAACTGTCTAAATGAATCGGGCACCTGGTTGTCTTTATGTAACCTGACATAAATAAGATTAAGCTTATGCAGAGTTCTCATGCAATAGGTGGGGAATAAGATCTGGCGTTAAACTCCATGTATTTGATGATTCATTATTTTTGTTAAAGATATCTAATTTTGATACGACCAAAAATGAGCAAGATGGCTCTATTTGAGTATTGTTATATGTAGTTTGGAAATCATAATGTGGACCGTCGAAATCAATGTTTAACAATCCCAGCTTTATCGCAGTCATTTTCTAAACTTAAAGGCTTAAGGCTTAAAAAAATTACATAATTATTGTAAAAAGCGCCAAATAAGTTCCTATTGTCTTTACGTTAGTTAGCGTATCTAACGCACGTAGGAGAGGCTAAGCCTACGTTCTACTTACCGGTACTGCCATTTTACCAGCATTCAGTTGCAGCTACTCGCCAAGACCACGCCTAGCCACGGCCAGGAGATGGGAACGAATGTGGCGCACGTCGTTGCTCTGAACGTGGCTGCTTTTTGGGGTTTGGAAGTTCTAAATTGGGACGAGAAAGTCACCAGAAAAGACAAGAAGGTCTTTAGACCTTCTCAATAGACAGAAGCTGACAAGCTAGGTCGGCGGCAAGTGCCCAAATTCCGACAGATATGACGCGTTCGTGCAGATTGCCCGATGCGCAATCAGGCAGTTAAAGGCGAACATGCTCAGGTGTCGCAGGCTTACGTTTAACGGCATATCGCAACAAGGCGTCAAACCCACAATCTTCTAAATGAACCATCGACTCTCACTGGTACAGTGACGGAACGCTTTTAACACAAGGGTTGGTCCTGTCTCGTTACCGCCCAGAAATGCAATATCAATATTGCGCACGCACCCGTTCCTGCCGCTAACTGTTGGTCTTTAAAAATATGCAGGCCGAAGTTTTGCAGACGACTACCAGATAGTTCGGGAGGCAAGAACAATGCCCCAGCTCCTTAGCTGCGCTAAGGAGCAAAGAAATGTTTGGCTCTTGTCTACTTATTGCAGGTACCCTTCGCAAACATTTGACAGAAGTCTTTAGTTTATCCCGACAGCACCCCGGATGTCGTACTGATCCTACAAAAACCACCGAGTGGGACTTTCAGCTCTCTCACCAAGCAGAATTGCCTTTTACACTTGAGGAAATCCAAGTTGTCATATTCTGCTCTAAAAAAAGTTTTTGGTTCGGATCTAATACGCAATGCGCATATCAATACAATCAGTACAGCTCCGTTATGAGCCTCCTTATGCAAAAATTGCCTTTATGCAGTCGACCTACCGGACGCATGGCAGGAGCGCGTATTGAAGATGATTCCTAAGGGCAATGGCAATCCTACAAACCCATCGACATGGCAAAGGATTGCAAAGAAAAGCTGGCTTTACAAGATTATTTCTTATCGTTTTTGAAATGCAGGGTATTCCACCGCAATAGCACGGCTTCCGTCAAAACTATTCAATAATGATGGCATACTCCTAGATAGTTCATGAAGTGAAAAACCTCAATCGGCGCTAAACATCTTCTATTCTATGCTGTGTTTGTCGACTATAAACCGGCCTTTGACCCGACACCGCGGCAAGTTGTGATCGAGAAGCTAGATGCTGTTGGAATAGGGTAACGGATGCTTTGCGTGCTGTCGACGATACGTTAGGCGAACTTAATCACGCTCGATAATGAAGTAAGCAAGCACCAACCCTTCCAGCAAACCATGGGTTACCCGGACAGGGAGATCAATGTAGCCCGTCGTGCTCCGTCTGGTCCTCTTAAGTAACCTACCAAACCTTATCCGGGATCTCTTCCCGCGCATGCACATCACGCTGTACCCTGAAATCTGCATCGGTGTAAACGTCGCCATAGAGAGATGTCTGTTGTCGGTCACTCGTGACGTAGAGCACACGAATCGTTTTACCATCAACGGCAACAAGACGAAAGCCATACGGTTCTGCTCAACTGCGACGATCGAACAATTTTTTCATGGATGGATCCCCAACAGAATTTGTCTTCAAATTCGTTCATTTCAGCACCGCGAGTCAGACGACTGGAAACTGAGGCAAATCTCCCGGGACTTCTACATCTACAATGCTAGATTTAAGCTGGGTGCTCCCTGCTCACGAAAATAATAAGCACGCCGCAACTCTTTAGTCGGAGTACGGTGTTCTCTGCATAAACTCGCCCTGCGAAATGGGTCACGAGCCCGACCACAAATGTATGTGCGCCTACTGCTTCAGAGACCACTACAAGTCATGCAGCTCCACACCGCCGCTGTGTCTGTCCTGGCTAGATAGATTAGCAGATCTGGTGGTCGTGAACAATATTGTTATATGTATGATACTTTAATGTTTCATGCCAAATATTTATATAAATAAAGTTTGCCTACCTAAAAAAAACTATTTTGAATTGCTGAAACTGAAAGGCGACTTTTCTAGAGTGCGTAGTCTGGTACTTTGCTTACAAAGCTTTAATTCTTTTCTCGGGTCCTATAACATACATTATTTACTAACCCTTGGACCTCTTTAAGTTGACTGGGAGTATGGTCTACGAACGTATTACGTGCGTATAGATGACATTAACGCTGTTACACATAGAGAACAGCTTCCGCCATGACGTCAAATAAGCGGGATTATGCGCACATGTTATAAATGTGGCCTCTACAAAAAGTGTAGCCACCACCTTCTATGAGAAAGTTCTTTTAAAACGACAGAAACCATATAACACACAAGATATTAACACTACAGCATTATGATATGGCGGAATATGAGAGTTAAAAACATCTAAACAGTTTATTTTTAAGTGTTATCAATGAAGTTCTCAGTACCGACAATATTTTAAAGAAAAGTTGGTTTCAGCAGCGGTAGGAGCTTGACCGACAAGGTATTGATTTGGAAGCTAATTCAAGATCAATTGAATTCTGATTGTTCAGTATTATCATGCGAGAGACTATAGTTGATGCAAGTATTTTCTTGTTTGGCGCTGGTCCCTTATTCTATATATATATATATATATATATATATATAGAGAGAGAGAGAGAGATACGTGTAACATATACATAATGTATTATATAGACAATAAACTTAAAAGAAGTTAACTTTATATATATATATATATATATATATATATATATATATATATATATATATATATCGTTTATTAACACCCAAGTTAGGTGAATTATGAACAAGTACATCAGTCGCAATTAGTGTTTTTTTTTCCACATCACCAAATCTTCTCTCATCTTGCGAGTTCAGCTATTGACTGAACTGCTGGACATGCTGCGGCGTGGTACCTATCGCAATGGCCTAAGCCACTCTAGCACCTACAACACTCCTGAGGATCGTCGAGGGAATTCTCGCGTGCTGCATAACACGTGATGAAACCCGTGGGCTGCAAACGCCGTAGTAAGATGCCTACCCTTAGATCCGGCTGCTTGCTAGGTTGTACTCCTCATTGCTATCGTCGTGTATATTCATATGTTTATGTCCTTTAATTTTTCTTTCCACTTCATAGTGTGGGTCACAAACGTCGCCGTTCTAGGTAAACCCCATCGTACTTGTAATTCCTGTGTCATTAGAGTGCCCCTCTCTAAAATGTGAACTATTCTATCCCTACCTATATATATATATATATATATATATATATATATATATATATATATATATATATATATATATATTCGAAATTTCCTTTTGAAAGAAAAAAAATACAATAAAAAAACTATACTTATATAACTACTATATTTGGCGGGTCCCAAATAAACCTTGCCGTTTCAAATTGACGACAGTATCCGCTGGCATAAAGGTTGCCGTAAAGTATTAGTTGTTCTCAAATTCTGTGTGCTTACGTTTCTTCTTCCACAGGTATGCATAGATATCTCGTTCTCCGTTCATAGTCGTTTTATCTCGTTTAACTAAACGAGATGAAACGATTCCTCCGAGCTAAACTACTTGCTTAATGGGTCAACACTGCCAACGGCCCATGTGATGCGGGCCTTGTCTTTAACGGGCCTCACTTTATATATACAAAAAAAAAACAGTCAAAGCAGCAACCATACTTTTGAATAGGTTGTTTTGCTGTTTCATTGTTAAGGAGTCTACGGTGTATCCGGTTGTTTAAGCAAATCGATTTTTTTATCCAAACTATTAAACTGTTCACCTGCATACATTCACATTTGTATAACTTTCACCCCTAGCATATGTTCCTATCCTTTTTTAAAAATATTCAGTTTATTGTTATTTTACGGTAAAGCTAAGAGCTTAGGGTAACGTGTGGAATACAAAATCTGACCACGCAGACAGTAGTCTATCCTATTGTCACAGTTTTGATCTCATTTTGATACATTTCGTAATATATTTTGGCAATGACTTTGCGATTACTGTCTTCAATCTCAAGGATTGATTCGGGGGCATTCTTGTAGACGCGGTTTTTTACAAAACCCTACAGTGAGAGATCTAAGAAAATCCGGGGCTCTTGTCGGCTAGTCATTGTCTCATTTCAGATAGCAACAAGTAGTCTCATTATATCCGTAGAGGATATAACACGGCTCGGAAATTTTGTGCCGAGCAGTTCAATTATTGCGCCCTCTGTGTGACCTGAGCACCTATCTCGTAGAAATTTATATTCAACTCGTTGAGTGCCGGCCACAAAATGTCTTTATCTCACGATCCGGTATTGCTCGGTGTTCGTAAAGTTCGATAACACCACCGCTCGAAAATCCGCACTAAATATGGATTTTAAGTGATCATTCTTGGATTTTCGGAGCCTCAATTCTCTATTCACATATACACTAGGGTAAAAGTTGGCTTCGTCCGAACAGAAGAAGGACTGGCCACTTCCACCAGTAAACAGGCATTTTCGTAAAAGCTTGTTACAGAACACACTTCGCGTGATCCTCCTGTATTGCTTCATCGCGGAATAAACCATAGACGGTCTACTATCAAACTTCACACGAGTGCTTTCGTGTTCATATTTACAAAACAAATGGCAAGGGAGTACACCAGCGCTCCCCTGCTCACCTTGTGCATCGTTTGTTTGTTTCACCAGAAGACTAAATCGGTTTCTAGAGATGACTGATGCTATTCCTACTGAACAGCACGGTTTCCGACAGAATTGTTCTACGATTACGGCATGTGCCAATCTGTTGTGGGCTATCAGGGAGACTCAAGCAAGATCCCAACCCCTGTACGCCGTATTCGTCGATTTTAAAGCCGCCTTCGACTCGGCGCCCTGAACTCTTTGCCGAGCTTCGCGTCAAAGGCAACAAAATCAGAATAGATGACGGTGTGTCCAAATTGCCCCCTTTTCTCCAGACTACGGGCGTGGCGCAGGGTGACAACTTGAGGCTGTTACGTTTCTCAGTCCTTATTAAGGACCTACCCGCAAAAATTCGGGGTCTGAGAAATCTGGTAGAGGTGATCTTGTACGCAGATGATCTCGTCATCTATGGGAAGAGTCGCTTTCAGGTTCAACAGGCCCTAGCCAGACTTCACGCGGCCACATCTGAGCTTAGACTAACTGTAAATCTGACGAAGACAGTGGCCAGAAGTTTCGAAAAGGCGGGCGTTTAGCTGCTAACGATGGACTTCGTTTGGCCGGTTTTGACCTTCCCTACGTTAGTAAGTTTCCCTATTTGGGACTGCTTCTAACGCCGAACGGCCGATGTTTCCTGCAGCATACCAAGGAAAGATGCAGAAAGGCGCTAGTAGCAATGACTACAATTATAAAGCCGCAGCTGCTGTCCATCCCAACGGCACTGAAACTGTTCGATCTAAAGATTGCTCCAATGGCCGCCTACGGCATCGAAATAATATGGAACGATCTCACCCCAGCCAGCCTTGAGCATCTTAATAGTCTGAAGGCAGCTTACCTCAAGCGAGTCCTGGGCCTCCATCGTTCAGCCCGCAATCGACTTGTCTATCTCCTCACGGACACCCCCCTATTCGTCGAGGAGCTAAGACGACGTTTCGACTTGCCCTCATCTTCCAACTACGTCAACGTCCTAAAAACGTGGGAGTGCAAGTTTGCGAAATTGATGCGGATTTCTTTAGCACAGGAGCGATGCAAAACCAGGCATGGAAAGGGCCGAGCCGATCTAACCGCCATGTGGTGACTAGGTTCGCCGTGCATGGTTTCCACCACGTGCTGTGCGCGACAGCCGAATTCCATGATCCCTCGGACTCGTGTGTGTGCCAACGTTGTAAACTACTTTGCGGTAGATACCATGCTACCTCCTGCACCCTAGTCCCGTCTCTAGCTAGTCTAGACGGCCAACCTCACGTCGTAGCTTCATAGCTTCTATATACATATTATTTTATAAGTCCAAAGGTGTGTATGTATACATATGCATATAGAGTGGTGTTCTTGGTGCACAAGCATAGTTGAGTTTCACAAGTGAACCAGGAAAACTGTCTGAGGATTATGTATCGAAGTGGAGACCGAAATCATTTTATTGGAAAGTGGTTGCTGGAGTGTTGGAAATAAACTTTTCGACACTGTGAACTTATAGTTGTTTGAAGTGATCACTTGGAAGGTGAAAACATATACAGCAACAGGTATATAGCGTATATACATGTGCTGTGGAACGCATTAGAGCGTGTGCAAGTGCAAGTGCGTGTGTGAAGAACGTGCAAAGAGACGTGCAGGGTTGACGCCGTGTCTGCATGTATATTTATATATACAGGAAATTGCTGCTGTCTGTACGTGGATCATGTTTGGAAACAACGGTGAGATGGCAGCTGACGGTGACGATAACCCCATGAATGTATCTGGAGCCGTAAACACACGGAGTGGCGCTGCGTCGACTACATACGTGCCCTTAAGTAGAATAGCAGTGTGCACGTGCGGAAGTATGATGGACAGGAAAAGAACTGCAGAGAGAAATCCGCCGTTTGCTGGTTGCACGGGATGTGCTACACATCGGCAGATGAATGGAGAGATGGCGAAAGAGAAGGCAGAGGCGGACAAGTGGTGCGGCATCGCGAACGCAATGCAAAACAAGTGGGAGACGTGCATGACCGATGTGCAAAAAAGACTTAAATGAATCGAAGAGAGAGAAACCGCATTGGACGCGAGGGAGGAGAAGATTGCCGCGGTCAAGCAGGAGCTGATCGAACGAATCAGCAGAATTGAAGGGAAAGTCGAGGAAAGCCAGCGGAGACAACCTGCTGATGGTGCTGCTGGCGAGAGCAGTGATGAAGAAGAGAAAAAGGAGAAACTAGAAAAAAGAGTTACAGCGGTAGAGGAAACGATGCTGGACGTAACGGCCGACGTGGACCAATTAAAAACGTGGATACGGGACAGAGAGGCAAATGAGAAGGCAAGGCTAGCAGAAGAGGAAGTGATAGATCTTGAGCTGAGTTGTAATAACGAGGACAAGAAGGATGATAATATTGATGATGACAACAAAAGCGAAGATGAAGAAGTACGCGGAGGTGACAGCCGGCGAATGATTCTACAACAACAAAGAAGAGGTGAAGATGCTGTCGTTGCTGTACTGGAAGAGACGACGCACCAACAAAATAAACAACATCAGAAACAGCTGGAGACAGGGAACCAACCGCAAACGTTACCACCAGTTGGCAAAAGAGTAGTAATTGCAGAGGACTCAAACATATTAAAGATAGAAGAACAGTTGGGGAACATTATTTCGAGGAGTACAGCAGGGTTCACGGTCATTGGAAACAGAGGGGGGACATCCAGGGCTATTGTGGAATTAATTGAAGAAGATATGGATATGTTTGATAATGTAGAACAGAGATTGGTGTTTCATGCAGGGTTATTAGATGTAATACAGGCAAAAAGTGAGATGGAAGGGGTTAAGGAGGTCAGTAAGCAGGTAGAAAGATTAATAGGTTTCTGCACTAAGCGTAGAATAAAATTGACGGTATGCTCATTGCCAAAAACAGTTGATCGAAAAGCGGGACGGGACTACAGGGGAGCTTGCAGGGCTGTTAATATGAAGATAGCTCCCATGGTGCGGGCAGCAAAGTTTGAATAACTACTCCTGGAATACATACAGGATACCGCTGGAGCCATGGCTCCGGACGGTATTCACTACGGTGAGGTGGGTGCTCAAATAGCGGCACGACCAATTGGTTGGAGAGCCTGCGAATGGCTTGGAATAAAAATGACAACTCGGAAAATAGGGAGAAGGGCCACACATAGACAGGAAAAATAAGAAGAATATGCACCACGATTTGTAGATCAGGGACAGATGCCATATAGACATGAAATGAGGATAGCTCAGGGAAGTAACCATTGGGTGTCGGGAAATGGGTATATAAACAGGGAGGGATACTACGGGGGGAGGACACCACAAATGATTGGATGGCGAAACAAAAGCACCGCATACAACATGAATCAGAGAAGCAACTGGGGGGACAATGGCTACAGAAGACAAGGGGACAACAGATATTTAAACAGAGAGCACAGCAATCGCGGAATGCGAACACAAATGGAAACGAGGCAACGAGAAGTCTTGGAACTAGAGGGTGCGTTGGATGTGATTCGGAGGTTGGCCATGGGCAACCTTGCGAATTTCGAGAAATCTTAAGCAGACACCAAAATCGATATAGAAGAGGAAAAAAAGGTAAAAATACGAGAGCACCTTTCCGACGGATAGCATTGCTAAATATACGAGGTGGTAGAAGACGGGGTAAGTGGGAGGAACTATACAGGCTGATAGAAAAGAGAGGAGTAGATATAATGGTAGTAACAGAGACACATCTATGTGAGGCAGAAGTTTCACCGGGGATTCATGGATACAATTGGTATAAGACAAATAGAAGAACGGGGGCAGGAGAAAATAGATTTGGAGGAGTGGGTATATTCATTAAAGAAAGCATAATAAGTAGAGAAATAAGTGAATTAAAAATGAAAGATTTGGTGGTGGTTGATATTGAAGGGCTTAGCGGGGTAACAAGACTTATAGGGGTATACAGAGCGCCGAGTAATACGTTAGAGGAAAGTAAAAAACTGTACAGTGGATTAACAGAGACGGTCGCAAATAGTGGGGGGATGGGAACTATGTGCCTTGGAGATATGAACGCCCACATTCATCAGTTAGACGGGAGAGAGGATATGGAAGGGAAAATGCTATTACAATAGGTATCAACGGCAGGGCTAAATATACTTAATTTAGATAAAGTAGTGGTTGGAAAATATACGTATAGCCAAGGAAATAGGAAATCATGTGTAGATTATATTATGATCAATAGAAAAATACGGGAATGGGTGACAGAGATGATTGTTGATGAAGAAAAAGAATGGAACATTGGCAGTGACCATAATTGGGTGGAAGTTACGGGACGGGGAAGAGCTACTAATAAGTTGAAATTAGACAAAAAGATAATAGACAAGCAGAATTGGGCACATAAAATAGATGAAATTAAACAACTTTTAGGGGACACCATAGAGATGGATCTAGACAAATTGCATACAATAATACGGGGTAAATATGATAAATGCTATAAATTAGTTAAGGGCGTAAGAGGGGGAGAGAGGGGCTGGTGGAATAAGGAGATTGAGGAGGCTATATTGGAAAGAAAAAAGTGGAGCAGGGAGCACAGGAAGATAGTAACTAGAGACCCGGGTAAGACCCGCGAGGAATACTGGCAACGATATATGCAGGCAAAGGCAAAGGTTCAGTATTTGTACAAGAAGGAATAAAGCGGCAAGACGAACAGGAATTTAATAGTATATTAGTAGTATATTAGGGGCTCTAAGGGGACAACGGGTAAAGCGATTCTGGGCATATGTAGTCAATGCAGGGAAAAGCATGACTAACCTTGAGAATGAAAAAGTGTTCACAAAAGAAGAGATGAATGCGGCGCTAAAAGCACTATTTTTCATTAGTAATAGAGTTAGTGAAGGAAGGTCAAGAATAAATACAGGTATAATCACAGGGGTAGAAGAAATAGAACAAGTTATTAGAAGAATGAAAGGGAAGACGGCATAGACGGAATAACAATGGAGATTGTAAATGCGTTGGGAGAGAACTACATAAGTTATTTATCCAAAGTTTTTAATAACATCTTTGCCGGAGGTAGCATCCCGAGAATTTGGCGTAAGGGAACGGTATCTTTGCTGCCAAAGGATGGCGTCGATAACGAAGATTTGAGAAATAGACGACCCATAACTATTACACCGATTACGTACCGTATTTTCATGCCAATTTTTAAGTGCCGGATACAAGAAAAGTTAGAAGCGAATGGTAAAATTGGGGAATGGCAATGTGGGTTTAGAAAAGGATATAGGTTAGACGACCATATTTTTCTACTGAATCAAATAGTTGAAATATCCAGGATCAGGGGACAGGGTTGTATTGGGGTCTTTTTGGATCTAAAGAAAGCTTATGATATGGTTAATAGAGATACACTGTACAAATTTATGGCAGAAGAAGGATTTGACGTAAGTTGGATAGGCTTACTGGAGGAAATTTATAGGGAAAACACAGTAATGATTAAACGAAAGGAGGGGGAATCGAGTGAATATAGTGTTGCTAAAGGAGTGAGACAGGGATGCCCTTTATCATCAGTTTTTTTTCTAATATATATAGAAATAATCGCTAGAAAGGTAAATAACACTGGGTTGGGGTGGCAGATCGGTGAAAAAGAAACCTTCATTAGAATTCCTCTTTTGTTGTTTGCGGATTATATGGTTATTTTAGCAAGGAGCGTAGAAGAGGTTCAAGGAATGCTTGATGCATGTGGGAAGGCAGCAGATGAGCTAGATATGATATTTAACGAAAAGAAAAGCACTGTTTTAGTGTTTTCGGGGGTTACAATGGAGCGGAAGCTAAGGTTGCAGGAAAAGGAGTTAGGGTATCGGGATCAATATAAATATTTAGGTGTAACTATAGCGTCCAAGGGAAAATTAATGAAGGAGGAAGAAATATTGAGAATAAAGAAAGCAGACAGGGGTAGGTATTCGCTAAGGTGCAAGAGTCTATGGGGGTTCAATAGATATGTAGTTACAAGAGACATTTGGAAGGCAATGTATGTTCCAGGGCTGACTTTTGGAAACGCTGTTCTAGTGCATAGCTCGGGTTTATGGAGAAAGTTAGAAGGGATTCAAAGAAAAGTAATTCGATTCTCATTGGGATGCCGCTTTAATTGTAGCAGAGAGTTTCTCGAAGGAGAAGGCGGTATGTCCAAATTCATTGAAAGAGAAGTGCAAAGTAAGCTGAGATACTGTAGTAGAATTAGGGCATTGAATAACGAACGATGGGTTAAAAAGATACAATGGGTAAAAGGGGCAATGGGAGTTAAAACAAAATGGGACATGAGGGTGGAATTTGCGGCAAGTCAAATAGGACTCAGTAGTAAACAATGGGCAGGCACTGTTATGTCCAGTGGGCAAATTAAAAGTAGGGTAAAAACAGCATACACAGAGAAGTGGCGGACAGCACTTATGCAGAAAACTAGTTTAAAGGAAGTATACGGGAATATAAAAGCGGAAAGGGGTGAAGTAGCATGGTTATATGATAATACAAGAGGTAGCGGGCTGTTAGCGGATGCGAGAGCCGGTATGTTAGACACGAGGGTGCAGCGAAATTGCTACGAGAAATTAGAAACAACGATATGTCGGATATGCGGTAAAAGAGAAGAAACGATAGATCATCTGGTTAGGGAGTGTGAGCAATTAGGAGGGGCTAGGGATCTAAAATTAGGGGAAGCGCTAGGATTAGGTAAGGATGCAGAAAAAGCACAGGTAGAGATTACAAAGCAGAGACTATCCCGATGGAAGGTGCTCAGCACATAAAGGCAAAAATCGGCGGACTACAACATAGATCATTATTAGCTGCAGCGTTATGCGCCCCTGATATAAAAGGGTGATATGTGTACACACACCTATCAAGCGAATAAATCAATCAATATTTTAACTGTACTTTTTTACACAACATGTGTGATTATATCTCTGACAACTATTTGTTTCAGGCAAATGCATTGTTTATTCGTTTCAGGTCTATTCACCATAAATAGTAGTCCAATGCAATTGTCCATATATAGTTTAGTAGGCTAACAATATTGTTGACACATGGATGTAGTGACGAGATTTCGATAAACCAGCAGTTGAGTGTGTGGAGCATGTTTGTCAGCCCAATGAGTTTATTTAGCAATCTTGTAGAGGGTAGTGGAATCGCTCTGTCCACCAGCATATCTTTCAGCTGTCGTGCCTGGATCTAAGCTGCTTAATCCAGACTACTCTAAAGCTAGCGCGAATGGCCCCGCTGCATCCAATACCGTGTTCGGCCGCCACTAGTTTGTGCACCCTTATGGCAGGGCTTTGCACTGCTTCTATGTTCGACCTGTTAGTGTCATCAAAGCGAGAGAGGGCATACGCCAAAGTTCCTTCCGTGTTGAGGCCGATGTGGGCTCTCATGTCAAAGGACATCAGCAGATACACCGCGGAGGGTTGCCCACTTGCACATATGCTTGTACTTTTTGCTTGAGTAAGTATGTGTCTGGTGGCTGGTGTATTAGCTTGAGTCGCTGAGGTAAACCTCTCAGCCGTTCCTGTGTAGATTTTTTGATTTCTTTTTAATTGGGGGTGGACCATCTCATTTTATTGAGACATCTGTGCTTCCCGATTTTTTTCGATCATGATCGATTTTTAGTCCACTCCGGCATTAATCTTGTCTAAATTGGGAACCATGAAAACCAATCTAAGAGTGACCGGTCTGGGTCTCGAACCCAGGCCTCCCGAATGCAAGGCAAAGGCGTTTGCCACTAAGCCATCTTGCTCGGATTTACAAGGTTTCTGTTAACCACTTGACACAATATTGAGTCACTCATCTAATGCATGTTAGATTAGATCAGAGTTTTAACTCACAATGTGAAATTCGTCTTTCTATTAGAGCCGGCAAGTGCTGCGGTTGTGAATACTGCAGTGCACCGTTTTCTGCTAGTCCCTCGCGTAGTATTTGTACTAATCTAATGTATTTTATGCACCTGCGTTTGTAGCTAGACGGGAGGCATTTGTATCAGGTTTATAATCAAGTCAAGGGCATGTAGATGGCTGATCGGAGTCTTTTTTTTTTTTTTTTTCTGGGAGGTTTCGGTAATGCATGATGCACATGCGCCACTAGCAGCCTGCGTGACTAGTGTGAGACTCGCAAACCCACTAAACCCGGATTCCTCCCCACCCCCCCAGGCTCGGTATTACTTTGGCATTACATCGAAACCGTGGGAGAGGCGTCCCTGCCGTTCTCCTTCAATCAGCTCTATCCCTTACTATCATCCCGCATGTCTACCTGCGGTTGGATAGGGGGATGCCATTTTGTAATCCGTCCTGTGAGGGTGCGTCGAGACCATGAGGGCCTGGCTGCTCCCCACCCCCTCCCCCCTCCCTCGGCTCCTCGTCTCGACCACTCTCCCGAGAGACCCGCTCAAACCTCTCCCGCCTGGCCGTTTCCTTGGCTGTCTTGAGTGTCAAAACAGCGTCGAACAAGTTCGTCGCCTCCCTCCATGCCTCCGCCGAAGTCATCATATGGGAGACCACCTCCTTGATGGGTCGGCCCCTCACAGCGGTTGGTGCTGCGTCCCGTGCTTCCCTGAGAGCATCACACCGCAGAACAGTATGCTCTACGTTGTCCGTTTCTCCAGAGTCGCACAGTACGCGGATATCGCTGATGGCCTTCTTGATCCTTGACAGGTAGCTCTGGAACTGGCCGTGTCCGGTCAGAACCTGAGTCGTCCAGTAGGAAAGCTCCCCGTGTCGGCGGTCATACCATACCCTGAGGTCCGGTATCAGACTCTTGGTCCAGCTCCCTGTGGTCACACCGGGTCTTACCTGCGCCCATTCCTCATGCCAGGCCGATATGGTGGCACTCCTGGCCCTGGTGAGATCCAGACCTTCGTCTAGATACATTTTACTTCGTTCAGCCACTAGGAGGTCCCATGGCAGCATTTTGGCTAGGACCAGGAGAGCTTCGGTCGAGACTGTTCGATACGCCCGGCTTACCCTGATTGCCAGCGTTCGTTGGGTCGACCTTAGTGCCCCCCTATTTTTCGCCGTCCGCATTGCCATGTCCCCCCAGACTGGGGCTGCGTATAGCGCCGTTGATTCGGCCACCGAGGCCAGGAGCCTTCTTTTCACCTCAGCCACCCCACCGACCCTAGGCATGATCCGCGCCAGGTTCAGGGAGACCCTTTGGGCCTTTTCGGCCACGTACTTAACGTGTGCCGATCCGGTCAGTCCGGTGTCTAGCATGACCCCAAGGTACTTTACCTTCTTTCTGATTTCTATCGGGTGGCCCGCCATCACGAGGTTAATGCCGGTCGTCCTCTTTCTGCCTGTTAGGTACATCGCCTCCGTCTTGTCGGGTGCCAGTTTCAAGTGATGGGACTCCATCCACTCGGACACCATTGACAAGGCCTCATTGGCGGCGCTCTCCAGGGCTCTTTCGGTCCTGGCCGTTATCATGAGTGCAAGGTCATCGGCGTACGCCAACGTCTCCACCCCATACGGGAGACCTGGGATCTCGAGCACCCCGTCGTAAGCTATGTTCCAGAGCACGGGTCCTAGAATCGAGCCCTGTGGGACTCCGGCAGTAACCTCGTACTCCTGCCCCCCTGCAACCAAGCCTCTGTCATCCAGGTAGGATGAAATCATTCGACGGAGGTAGAGGGAAAAGCCCTTCCTCTTCATCGCCTCCACAATTACTTTCCAATTCATTGTGTTGAAGGCATTTTTGACATCCAGGAGGATCAGGAGCACGAATCCCCTTGTTTTAGGGGTCTTCATAGTCTCCTCACCCGCCCGTTTCAGAACCTTCTTTAGAGCCCCTAATGCGGATCTGCCCTTCCGGAAGCCGTACTGGGCATCTGATAGGGCGTTCTTTTCCTGAATTTCGTCGTTTAGTCTCTTGACTATAACGTTCTCCAGGAGCTTACCCATGGCGTCAATGAGGCATATGGGCCGGTAAGCCGAAGGCCCCGTCTTCCTCCCGGGTTTGGGGATTAGAACCAGGCTTGCCCTTTTCCACAGCCTCGGGAATCTCCCCTCTCTCAAAAGCTTGTTGGCAAGGTCTTGGAAGACCTTAGGCCACCTTTTGACCAGTAGCCTCGCTACCTCTGGGGGAATTCCGTCTAGGCCGGGCGCTTTACCGGTTGCCAACCGATTCCGGGCTTGTTCGACCTCCTCCAGCGTCACCTCCGGAATGTTTTCCGGGGTGACCGAGAACTCCTCGTTTTCTCTCCGCGGCTGTGCCGGAAAAAGACCGGTTACAGTCTCCCGCAGCACATCCGGGGGGAGTTTCGGGGGAGGTCTCCGGAGTTTGGCCATAACTATTCGGTACGGCAGGCCCCATACGTCGCTCTCCACCGCGTCTATCAGCTCTTTCTCCGCTCGAGCTTTACTTTTGGCGATGAGTCCTCGGAGTCCCCGTAAAATCCCACCCGTCGTTTTCTTTGCGTTAACCAGCTGCGTGTTCTCGTGAAAATCCTATTTAGCCTAATGCAAGCCCTGCGGGCAGCTGCGATCCCTTTGTTCCACCAGTAATTAGGAGGGTGGCGGCTCCCATGGTGTTGTGAGGGAGCAGCTTTCTCGCATGCTGTAGAGAGTATGCTAATTATTTGATATTCATCCCCCACCGTGTCTCCCAGTTGTTTGCAACCCTCGTCTATTTCAGCCACTAGAATCTTGGCGTCAAGTTTCCGCATCTGCCATCTCTTACTAGGGGGCGGGGCGAGCGCCACCTCGGGGGTACTGATGGTGAAACAGATGTATCTGTGGTCACTCATGGTCTCCTCCGTCGGATCGGAGTCTAAATCTCATCCGGACCACCTGTTCTCTTATCGAAATATGCAGAAGATTAAAAACCAAATTTTCTGTTGTTCTTAATTGTCGGGAACGCAAAATGGAGAAAATGGTTCGCGACAGAGTCGTCAACGAAGAGGGAACACATATCTCTTCGAAGCGATTTTTAAGATTTCAAGATTTAAACTAAGGTTGTAACAAATATAGAGAACAACTAAATCAAGTAATGCCATTGAAATGAGGTAGAGGCTGGCTGGACATTGTGGTGATGCCTCTGTTGTTACTTCTATTCTAGAGCGATTGTAGAAAAATGCTCGAACAGTGTGGTAATGCTGTAGATAGCTGTTTGCACATATTTGTCTGTGAGCGTTAGGCTCTTATGACCGAACAGAGGAATCGTTGGCGGAATTGGCACCTCCGCATTAAGCCTGCTCTTGACAATGCTACATCTGATGGCCCCGTTTGGCGCATCTCATACAGGTTGGGTTGGCTTTCTCAGTCAAATCGTCAGCTTTTTGCCCGAACTTGTGGCATAGGGGACATTGTAGTTGGCCTTGCATATAGTGTAATTAAAAAGCGATCGCTAATAAATATTGCTACTTGGGTTCCATTGAACCTCAGCCGGACAAGAGTTCTTGCACACCTTGGCAACGTCATTTATATATCATTATTACTCGCACCAGTCTTTGATAACAAACTGTTTTCATTTCATCCATACATTGGTCATTGAGTTAGTTGAATACTTTTCCAATAAAATAGTGTGTTCACTCCAATAATGTCGCCTTCTGTTCAGACTGTACGACTCGAAGGTTTACTTTGCGTCGTAGGGGGGCTTGCGCACCAGACGCAGTTACTCCATGTCGATATGGATCTTGAGTAGTTTCAGTTTTTTGGGCCTTATAGATGATTTGAGTATTCGAAAATAGCTTCCTGCCAATATTTTATACTACCATGCCTTTGTATATTACCTTTCACTACCTCTATGTTTAACTTTTATGTGCACTTTTATTTTTCAGTGCTACATAGGTGTATGTACACTTCTCAGGCAGCACAATCGCTAAGACGCGGAGTTCAAAGCGTCAGTTGCGGCTAAGTGCTGCTTCACTGCTACTGAGTGAGCTGATGACTCCGACGCTATCGGCATGCGATTATATTTATTGTCCAGATCGGCCAGTAAAGGTTGGACAGCCACGTTAGCGCACATCGGATCGTAGATGGTAAAGAACGGTAATCCCATCACGTACGTGTAATAAGTTCGAGCACACGAAACACTTTTACAATACCACCACCATTGTTGGCACACATCGTAATTCGAGTTTATGTAGCCCTTTCAGCACCAGTGACTACACGTTTCGAACAACGCGTCAGAAGCTACACTATATCGTATAGCGTGTGCAGATCGGCCCCACATGCGAGGGTTCTGCATTGCGACGGTATCCTGTTACTCCCTGTCTTCCAGCTTCGTCCCACTTCCTTGCACGCCAGCAGTGCGTTCCCCACAAAACTTTTCCCGGGAGAGGCGGCATGTATTTTTTAAAACGGCAGTACGTATCCCGAAGTAGGGGTTGAAGTAATACTAAAGAATGGTTCCAGCTCCTCGTCTCTTCCTGAGGCCATTTAGGTGAGAGGTTTTTAGTGGGTATTATGCCAACAACATCGGCATCGAGTCCCACACTACCCGCTCTGGGTGTGCCTAAACGCATTTTTCCCTCTCAACATTAAAAAAAAGTACGTATCCCGCTATTCGTGGGATATATAGTACACGCGTCCGGAGAGACATCCGTGTTTTCGACAGCTGTACTTACCTATGCCGGTACAAAATGGAATAGAATGGATATCTATTTAGAGCAAGCAGTATAGTAGAATTTGCAGAAAGCAATTAAGCAGCAACGTGCTATAATAAAATGCGTTTGATTGTTAGGTTTTATCAAGCTGGAGAAGTCTGTCGAGCCCGGTGGCGTGGTGCATTCGCCTACGCCAGCGGAGACACATAGATGGGCGGGTTCAAGCTTCACCGTTGCATATTTGTATTTAGAGGGGTCCGTCTATGAAGCAATGCGAAAAGCAGTCCGATGGACGTTAAATCTTGGCTGAGGGTCAGTCCGAAACGTTTAAGCTTGAGAAGTCTGCTGGCGGATAAACAACTCAGGAGACAGAAAATTATAATCTTGTTTAACAATCTAAAACATAGGCACAAGCAACTGCCGCATCAAGATGCTTTATTTGTCGTTGCTGAATTGGTAGGAGAATTATGGCATGTCGATGTTCCTTATAAGGTTGGCTTTAACACCGAAAAATACGTCGGGAGGTCGCAAACACGGAAAATCGAACACAATCGATTGAACTTGATGGCGTATGAGAATAAACAAAGAAGCGTTCACGCTAACTAAGCCTGAACACAGCACATATAACATAATTTTGTACAATTTGCATGATAAGGTACTACCAAAAAGCGAAAAGTATTGACTACTTTAGGAGGTTTCAGAGGCCCCTAAAAGCTGCGCGCTCCCTCTCTGGTCGGCCATCCCAGGGGCCGTCGCTATTACCACACACTATAGTAGACAGCCGACATGTGGGTCCAGGGAGGACTGCATTTATATGTGTATAGTCCTTAAATGCAGTAAAATCTCAAAGAGCGGAAAAACTTTAGGAATGTTTTTTGTAGAGGTAGCAGAGAACGACCGCTAAGGCATCATTGTAATGCATGATGTGATGAGGCACATGATTGTAGGAGGAATGCGCGCCGTAGATAATCGTAGAACCCAAGTCCGACTAGA
The DNA here is from genome assembly GCA_003439945.1 of Dermanyssus gallinae. Taxonomy (NCBI): domain Eukaryota; kingdom Metazoa; phylum Arthropoda; class Arachnida; order Mesostigmata; family Dermanyssidae; genus Dermanyssus; species Dermanyssus gallinae. The sequence goes on along the minus strand of QVRM01006574.1, from coordinate 1,606,667 downwards.
GGCGGAAGAGGTAACTGTTCTCTATTTTCCAGCACTCCGCCCCCCTAAACTACACCCACTACCTAACGAATCTAAAGAAAGAAGAGAAAGCCCGAATGCTTACTCTGCTAGAAGTCGACCGGCTGGTAGATGGCCTCAAGCAGGCAAAGTCGTGCGTCCTTACAGAGTCCATGGAAGCAGTAGTCGCCGCGGTAACGAAGATATTCCAAACAGAGCATTTCCCCGCCGCGTTGAAAACAGCATGGCTGGTCCTAATTTCAAAAAACCTCAACCCTTGCCGCAAGATATGCCTCCTTGTCTCTATGGCTAAATGCATCGAAGTTGCATCGAATGCATTCAGGATTGCATCGTGAGCTACGTTTTCAGAACCCCGTAGAGGACATTCGTCTTTACTTAGGTGACCAGTACGAGCTTTGGAAATTACGCTCTACCCTCAATGCAAACTAGCGACGCCAGACGAAGACTAAGCTGCTCAGCAAGCCCTTGCTAGTATCGACTCGGCCACACCAGTATATCTGCAGCTGAGTTGAGGTCCCTGTAGTAAGCTTCGGATACGACGGACGCTCTCGTCACAGCTCTCCGCAACAAACTTCTGGGCTAGGCTGAAGGCCATTGCGAGCCATGGCGTATAGGACGGTCACTGCTTGTTCTGAAATTGAATGATTCCCTGGAATATTAATGTGGAGGAACACCGCCTGTAAGAGAACCCAATGCGTAAGGGTCAAGAAAAGCGGCAACGCACATTAAACCGATGGCTGAAGAAATGGGTCCGGAGAAAAAACTCATACCGGGCATATATAGATATATATATTGGAACATAATAATGTTTGTCGATGCATAGGGCTATCGGGGCATGATCGCTCAGCAATGTGGGTGGGTAGTTTTCCATCTAATGTAATGCAAGTGTCCTTCTGTCTAAAGCAAAGCAAGCGAGAGTTTTCCTTAGGGACAGACAGGCCTTGGGTACAATTGCAGCAACATCGCTGCTACGTCCGATATTCGTTGAGTAAAAGCGGTTAACGTTTGGCTGTTTTCATTTGGTGGCTGTGAGCGTTAACAATTACTCATGTAACATTGAAGTGATTAAACGCCCTCTGTTTGTTTCACACCTGAGAAAGCATACTTTTACTCCTCAGAAAGCCACTTTCATTTCCTCCTCAGCAGGCATATGCTTATAATTAAACAATCGTGCAGTACATTTGCATAAAATAAAATGCATATTCGCATAAAATGCATGTTCGCATCATTGCAAATATGCGTTTTGTAGGGCCTACTCGGTGTAGCATTATTGACCTATGTGAATAGACTTAAGTAAATTTAAGTTGAAATCGTCAATTATAAGGTTTCAACAATATTTTTACAGGCACAGTTAGCATTTAAAATTAACAGCGGCGGTAAACTAATCATTTAAAATTGTAGTAATTATGATGGACTCATGTAAATATTATACAACAAATACTTTTACATTACGACTTCGTGTATGAACCCAATTCTAGACTTCACTTTTTGCCTATTTCTACCATATATATATTGTCACTTATTAGCGCTCTCTCTAGTGCTAAAGCACTCTACATAGTTAACCTATTGACTTCCATTTATTTATTTGCAACAAAGTTTAAGCATTTTCTCATCTTATTGTGGGATTTGTTAAATCTCGTTCGTAAATATTTATTTTAAAGGCGAAATTTGAGTAAGTTTTTCAATATACCGAAAATTCCATGTTGTTTTGGGATAGACTATTCCAATAACAGATTTATATGGTGTTTTGTTTATCATTCGTCGGCCAGTATTTGAGCGGCGTATCATTTGTAGAATTAGTAATGTGTGCAGCACTTCTCCGGTAGAGGCTAAAAATAGACGCCATAAACGACAAAGCTCTAAAATTCAGACGAAGGAATCGATTAACTGCCAAAGGCGTTATGCGTTGCGGCAGCCGCTCTCTGGAGTTTGTTAATTCCGTCCGGTATATTGGGCTTCGGCTCCGTTACACTGAAACGACTTTCTCATCGCCGAGACAATGCACACATGGCCGAGACAATGCGGCCGAGACAGTTAGAGTTTCTCTTTATGGTGAGGTAGGCGACGTCCGGTGATTATTCGTTCGTAACTGCAGTAGCACCCAATATTATTGCAGGTATATTCTGCAGTAGCACTCAAGATTATTCCAAGTGTGCACTTAACAAAGTATAGGCTCACCTCACTTCGACAACGTTGGTTTGCGTGAAAGGTTTCTCGCAATGTACATAAGTACTTTGCGTGCCAATGCGGGTGGTAAGAAGCCGCCATGTGTACATCTTGTCAGACTGTATACTGGATCTTGAAATAATTCGATTGAGGTTGAACTGACGCCACGTTCAGTTCTATTCAAAAAATTTGCCTCGGAATGGGGAAATAGTGTTGAAAAACCCGACAGGGGTTGGAGACCCGGTTATTCTCAGTGCTTCTCACCTTCGGTCTGGTCTTGTATGTGACAATCGCCACGTCTACACCAGATATACATATACAATTCCGAACCAGGAGGGGGTTCCGGGGGGGGTGGTTTTTAGTGGGTAGTACGCTCGGATTAGAGTGAGTCGCGTATTCCCTCTCCGAGCGTCTAGCCCCACACTACCCGTCATTATATCGGCGGGTGTGCGTAAATGCATTTTCCACCCCTTAAAAAAAAAAAAAAAAAAAAAGATATACATATAGCTCACGATTATAATAACTTGGTCTGTTCGAACACGAACAAGGAGTACACAGAGTGTGTAAGAAGTGCCAGACGTCTGTTTGCCTGGCCCAGCAATGTTATATATATATATATATATATATATATACAGGGTGTTCCTATTTGTGTGTCCAAACGCTAGGGTATGGTCAAACTCGGTGAGAAAATCATTTTTGCCAATGGGTGGAAGCCGGGAAAACGTTTTGTTTAGGAGTGAGGATGAAATTTATAAAAGCAGTTATTCTGTCTTTTTCTCCTACATAGTTGTGCAAAATCTACGTTTGCGGGAGAACCAGTCAGCGCACAAAGAAACCGATCATACCGGCGTGTTTGGCACAATAACGTATACATTACTAGCTTGCGTAGCAAAAAGCGAATAGCCAGATTAAGGAAAGTCATAAAAAGTCAAAATGTTACGTTAACGCTTTTTTGTGCAACATCGTAATTTTTTCCATTACGACCAAAAATGCACGTCCAAAAGACTACTCTCAGGCAATAGCAGATTTAATGCCCACTACATTCGTACCAAAGTGATGGTGCTGCGTTACGTAGTTGCCAAGTAACTAAGCTTTTTCGACAGTCATATCGAAAGCGAAGGCATGCATACTTGCATAGGGTGTATGAGAAAGTTAGGTACATATTTTGAGGTTTGGTAGAACTCAGCAAGAGAATAATATTTTCTAATGGAAAGAGGGGGCGGAAACGTCTTGGCAAAATGCTACGGTTCTGGACGTGAAAACTTCAACGTGAAACATGACTGTCGAAAAAGCTTAGTCACTTGGCAACTACGTAACGCAGCACCATCGCTTTGGTACGAATGTAGTGGGCATTAAATCTGCTATTGCCTGAGAGTAGTCTTTTGGACGTGCATTTTTGGTCGTAATGGAAAAAATTACGATGTTGCACAAAAAAGCGTTAACGTCTCATTTTGACTTTTTATGACTTTCCTTAATCTGGCTATTCGCTTTTTGCTACGCAAGCTAGTAATGTATACTTTATTGTGCCAAACACGCTGGTATGATCGGTTCCTTTGTGCGCTGACTAGTTCTCCCGCAAACGTAGATTTTGCACAACTATGTAGGAGAAAAAATACAGAATAACTGCTTTTATAAATTTCATCCTCACTCCTAAACAAAACGTTTTCCCGGCTTCCACCCATTGGCAAAAATGATTTTCTCACCGAGTTTGACCATACCCTAGCGTTTTGGACACACAAATAGGAACACCCTGTATATATATATATATATATATATATATATATATGCGTCGGCAGAACTGCAAGCTTGTTTAGCTGAGCGAATAGAGTGGCTCTCCGTCGAAATCCAAGGTAGCAGCTTTTAACCAAATGTTGGCTCCATGTGCTCCTGCTTGTATGCAGACGCACAAATGTAGGCTTTTGCTAGTTAGATTAGCAGAAGTTACAGGTCATTGAAATCTGGAGATCTAGCAAAATACCCGCATTTCCCTATTATCCAAATGTATTACCTGGCCTTGGTTATTACGACGAGACGATAAAGACATCAGGCCGGGCAAGTATCAATACAGAAGAATGCAAATACGCGACTCACGCCCGCAGTCAGGAAGTATTTATAGTATACGTTTCGCCTGACTTTGACCTTAGTAGTTACGTTACTTATGTTTTAGATGTTTCATTGCAGACTGTTTATACGATTCATTACACCATGATTCTATACTAATCTGTACAGAACATTTTTCGTTTCGCAACTTATTTACGCCCTCTGATTTGGAAGCCTCAACAAGCTGAGATCATCTTCCTAACTGGTACGAAGAGAGTTCGACCGTTGCACATACAGGTTGCAGAGCAAACAATCAAATTCGTGAAAGACAGCCGCTATCTTGGGGTCCCGCTGGAAACGTCCATTACGGGTCTATGCCACATACAGAAAGCTGTGAAAAAAGCAAGGGCGGCAAACGCTATTGCAGGATACTTTCGAATATGCATAAACCGCGGGATCGTACAACAAAACCGCTGATGGCGGTAGCAGAGTCTATCGCGGGTTTCGGGGCTACCGCATAGGCCAGAGCGACCCTTAAGTCAAAGAAAGCAAAGCTGATCCTAAGCACACCCTCAGAGAGCAACAGAGAAAGAGAGAGAGAGAAAAGCTTTTTTTAGAAGACTGGTAAGCCAAATGGGCCGCCATTCCCTCTAGTGTCCCCGGGAAAGCCTAACCAAACTGCTGCCAAACATACAGGTAGCAAAGCCGGGAGGGAACCTACTTTTCTACTCTGCACAGGCTCTCACGAAGCACGGAAACTTCCAATCATACCTCTACCGAATAGGGAAGACCCCATCAGAAACATGTCTTTTTTCGAAGAAGCTTTGAATACTCCTCAAGTGCCAGGCATGAGAAGAGGCCAGAACCGCGAGACACATTCGCGAGGGATGGTTCACGGCCGGAAAAACCCATCTCGAAGATCAGAATTCTCCGCAAAAATGTATGGAAGAAATCTTAGAGTACATCCTGGGTTTAGCCCAGGCATGAAAATTTGGAGCAGGAGTTGCACAGGAGGTGCTAAGAATAAAGCACAAAAGATGTAGGGAGAGGCAAATTATTTTTGAAGGCAAACGCAACTGAAAAACGCAACGTTGAATCAAACGGGTTTGCAAGGGCTGGGACAAGGTGCGCCTGACAGGTGGGAAAACCCGTGAGCGACCTCGGCGAAATATCCGGTAGGGCACACGCCACTCCTCCTGATGGCCTATAGCACTGCTCCTGGATTATGAGAAAGCGAATTTTAAGGGGGAAATGCGTTCAGTGGGTATGGGTCTCAGCGGCCTAATATCCACACAGCTCGAGGTGGAAAATGAACTCCTCTATTTGTAACAGTAGTACGTAACTGCACTTAACCCTTTTCTACAAACAAAAATGTCCGGGTACAAATCCTGGTTTTCAAGCGCCTCAGGCCAACGTGTCAAAATGCTACAGACATTTTACCTAGTTTACACCTACTGTTTGACTATTCAAATGTGTTCGATGTTTGCTTCAACAACCGAAGGAGGCTACGGTTTATGACACGACGGCTTTGTCGTAACTCCTAATATTGTACACGAATTACTTGCTGCGCAAGGCTAAATGGGCGCAGCACAACGTGATCGCATCTATTTATTTGAGCACAACCCATGTCGCTCACAACTCTCGCAGTACCACGTAATTTAACAATTGCACTGCACAGTCAGTGCTACAAGTGGCTTAATGTTATGTTCTGTCAAATAATGATGTACGCAAACTAAAGCTAGCGCAAGAACAAACGACTGTTGATAGCTAATACAATTAATCTATACAAGTGACTAAATTCTGCCGAAATCTAGTCGTCAGTCGATTGCAGCAGCTAATGATAAGCTGAAAAGAACTATGTTATGTGGGATTATCTCTTTCTAAAGCTGAAATCTAGATTCTACTCACACATGCACTTACTTGTGACTGTATATACTCTCAGGCTCTGTTTTGGGGCTTTAGACGAACTCGGGAAAAAGTCCAGCTCAAGCATCGACAGCAATGGCACGAGGCGTTAAATAACTCCCTTGTGTCATATTGCCAGACATCGAGTTGGCTCTAGAGAGGCTTTCCAAACGACTCTTCGGAGAATTGCACTGTGCAGCCTAAGCGACAAACCTACGGCAACTTATACTGCGGCTTAGCTTACGTTAGAGGTGGTACTAGTAAAACATATACGAGTTAAATCACTCGAATAAGAGCACTTAACGGTACGGAGAGAGTTTTATTCGTGGATCTCATATGTTGAGTCGAAGAGATTTCAAACGGCACTTATTTTTTACTCATATTTTTAATAACTTCATCTTGCAACGTTATTAAAGTTTTCAACACAACACAATCAACGTCCTAAGTATTCTTCTATCTCGTCAAACGTCAGAAGAGAAAAATTGTCTCTCGCCATGTGTGATAATCACTGGCTGAAAGTGTTCAGTCCTGGGAATAAAATCAATATACAGGTAGTTCAATAAGTTCTTAGAATTCGAATTTTGGCGCGCTTCCACCGCTATTAGGAACTGCAACTTTTCGACTGCCAGCAGTCAAAATATTATGGTGATTGGCCGTTGCAATTTCGTTTGATCGCTTTTCCCGTGCAACGTATCGACATGATTTTGAAAAATGGAGAAAAAATAGTTTCGAGTGGTTATCAAGCATTTTATTTCAAAGGTTGGAATGCGACCCAAGTGAAAACTGAGTTAGACGAGGTGTACGGTGACTCTGCGCCATGTTTTGCCACTGTTTCCAACTGGATTAATGAGTTAAAAAGAGGTCGCAGGAGCACCGGGATGAACTACGTTCAAAACGCCCAAAAACGGCAACTGATTAGGAAAACGTGGAAAAGATGCGGAAAATCGTTGCCGCAGATAAGCGAAAGAACATTAGGGAGATAGCGGAGAAAAATGGCTGCCGCATTTGCTCAAGTCCCGGCAAGCATCGGCAAAACTGGCCCAACTGAGGTTCGAACTTATTGAACAACCTTCCTATTCTCCAGACCTGGCCCCCTCTGATTATTTCCTCTTCGGACATTTGAAGAAAAGTCTCGGTGGAAAGCGTTTTTCCAGCAATGAAGAGGTTAAGGCTGCTGTCAATGCCTATTTTCAGTCTAAAGACGCGGAATTCTACTTAAGGGGTATAAAAGCTCTGAAATCTTGGTAGGAAAAGTGTATTGAGCATCTCGGGGAGTATATCAAATAAGATAAATTTAAAAACATGATTTGGAAAATTCTTGGTTTTCATTCTAAGAACTTATTGAACTACCTGTATTTCGCCAGAATGAACACTCTGAGAAAACCAGATTACTAAAGAATATTATCAGGCGTTCTCTACACAAAATCAATTAGGTCAAGTGCTCAATTAATGGTTACAATATTTGTTCGATCCCCATATTTTATTAGGGTCAAACAAACATAACTATTGGCTGGAAACTTCATTTTGTGCATTAGAGTCGATTTCATTGTTATCACCAGAAAATGCCTCCTTGATATGCAAAGAGAATTATTGTATTCCTATAGTTAAAACAAGTATTTGGTATAACGTACGGCTTTCTCTAGTCGTTAAAATACCCTATTCGCGTTTTATTATCAATTACCAAACAATTTTATCTACAGTTTCTTCACATAGAAGTTTCTGTTTTTGTGGAATCTAAGAGACGCTGCGTCTCCTTGTACCAAAACAACCTGTTTCTCCGGTCTTTGACGTGCTGTCCGCTCGCATCCACGTAGCGACATGTACCACGCACACAAATCGTTGTGAATGATATGCATGCAGGCATACATCAATAAATGGTGCCACCTAGAACTTGCTACTCACAAAATTGCAGCTGTAGGTCATGAACGACGGTAGTTTGGGTTAAATAAGTAATACAAAATAATAATATTAAGTAACTCGCATGTAACATGTGTCCCGCATACATATTGCAATATACGTAAATTTAAATACTTATTATATAATTTAAGTAACTTCGAGTACCTACATCCCACAACGTTTTGCGTCGTACCCCCATCTAAACACCAGTCGCCTTCTCGTTCCTGTCCACTCCACGGCATTGAGGTCTATGGGATGGGGTCATTAATTATATGCAGGTCGTTTAACATCTACGAGCGGCGCCACCCAGCAGCCGCTACTGACAAAATTGCAGATTTAAGTCAGGGACGGTAGCTCAGGGGTTACGTTTAAGCAAATCGTGGTACTTAAATCCTACCACCACCACCACCGTATTTATTGTACCCCGATCTCAGCACCAGTTACTCTCCCCTCGGTTCGTTCCTCATCGATATTGAGGTGGGCTATTTCCACCAAGTGGCGCCTCATAGCGGTCATTTTATGTATGGCCTGGCCTGAGGAGAGAAACCTACACAACTCGACGACGTTTTTCGTTTTCGATTTTTCAACACTGAGGTCTGATAACTGGGCAGGGCAACTGTCCTGGTGTCACGACCTGAGACGACCGCTCCTTGTGTCCTCGAGGGGAGAATTCTGTGCGTCACGTTCAGGTGGTCTTGGACATTGACAGACAACGCTACCTGGCGGCCGCAACTGACAGAATTGCCGATAACTCGATAACTATAGCTCGGGGCTAAAACCTAAGCGATTGCCCTTTTCTTCATAGCTCGCTATCTGATTCGTTTTTTGCTCTGTCTCGTGCATGCAGGTAGGTAGGTATTCGCCGTGCCTTGAATTGTTCAGCACTCTAACAAGGGTTGTATATTAGATAAGCGGAATATTTGACATAAATTGCGGAATATGCGTACGAGTCCAGCCCGTCACAATTAATTGTCTGAAATTTCTTTCCCGACGGAAGCGATGTGTCGTGACCCATGCACGTTTTCAATTTGCTTTTGATGCACTTAACTGTAAGGGCATGCAAATTCACGCCTGGCCTAAGCGTATAGCCGGACGGCAAAATACGACTCAGATTTGCGTCGACTTTACTGCAGGCTTGCAGCGGGCTTGCTAAAAAACTCTTCTCAAGACTCGAAAAGCAAGCGCCGCTGCTGAGGCGCCGCGCTAATGAGACGCGAGACCACATGGTGTCGTTGGTTGAAGAATATGAGGAAAACAACCACGTTGATACAGCAGGCCGTTGCGTGAAGAGTGAACTCGCTTCGAAACGAGCTTTAGCACCAGCCAGCAGCGAATGCTCCGCCGTGCGCCTCAGTGAAAGGAAGCAACCGAAAAGAAGCGTGAAAGCGCATGAAAAATAGAAATAATTTCGTCTCTCATGCTGAGCAAAGTGTCAAGCTGCTGCCGCTGTTGTTGTTGCTGTTGCAACCGTTGCTACGCCGTAATGACGCCAACACATATAACATTCCTAATTTGGTATACAGCTGGGTGTCGGCAGGCGACGCAAATAACAGACAGAAACGACAGAAATGGAAATAGACGCAACTAGCAAGGCATCAAACGGCTGTTGGCAGGTCGTTATAGTTGTTGTTTTCACCGCTGTCGGCTCTTGTATAAGAACTCTCTTATGAGATCTACATTGTCAGCCGTCCTACCCTTACAATGACGCTGTCGGAACCTGTTACCCCTCAACTAAATCGATAGAGACCAACAACGATGGCCTTCTTCGAACGTACTAAGGTGGCAAGTGGCTGTTGCTCAGAACTAACTAAATCCTTTCCAACGAATCATGACCGGATTCTTCCCGATTTGTGTGTTGCGTGTATTAGTGACCCCCCAGAACAGCACCTCAGACAAGTACGACAGAGGGCCAGAAATTTGATTCTCTTTGATGTTTCCAATATAGGACTTTTCAAGCGATTTTTCCAGCGTCCAGTAAATTTGGCCCCTCTATTTGTGGCCCTTTTGTGGGCTTCTTCCACAGCTTGTTCGGAGTTGTTGCACGTTTTCGTGAGCTTTTTGTATTCAATAAATCCTTGTGACAACGTGAAATGGCCAAGCACACAATTCAAGTCCACCGTCAAAGTGTCACATTTTTTCCAATGCGTGACATATCCACTTTTGACGTGTTCGAACACAAGAAATAGGTGCCCATAGCCGGTCAAATCAAATTTGCAATCAGGCACATTTGAGAAGTATTGCGCATTAATACTTACCCCCATTACGCCGCATCTGGTGATCAGAACAACTCATGCTTTGCCTCTGTTAGTAGAACACGTTGGCAATCCAATCCTAACTTACGTCAATGTTTTCGCCAGTAGTTGATTGCGCCAGCTACCAGGGCAAGTGTTTCCCTGCGGCGTTCAACATCAGACGCACAGACCTTCCAGCCATTGATGCGAGCGATATGTGAATCTTCGAAAAGAACCAGCACCAACAATCTGCGCCGAATTGTATGCCCTGTGTCACCAGCCAACAGTATGCCGAAACGTGAAAGCTCATAACTACAGTGTTTGTCGAAATTTGCTAAAATTGCACGAAACGATTATGTCGTCCTCCTATTTCTACACAACACGTGCGACAATAAACAAATTGTTTGTATTATGTCGTCTCACCATAAATAATTATGTCGGGTCGTCCTGCTTGACGCAAAAATCTACTCGTAACGGCACGTACGCGTGACCAAGAATTTATTGAGATGATTAATTGTACATCATTATTTATCTTCTAAAGTTACAATGAAATGACTGATTCGTACCGCGTATGCGGCGTAAGTGTACAAATAAAAGCATAAGCTGTATGTAATGCAAATGTGCTGTTGAGTTGCCCACAATCATCCGACTAAAAGCGACATCTTAACGTAGGATTTGCCCCTAATGTCGATTGCAACGACACACGTGCAGAACCTCATATATTTATATATACGAGGACGTGGAGGAGGATTAGAGGTGTGTTCAAAAAGTATCGCGCAAGTAATATATTGAATTTTCGCGGGTTACGTATATTCGAATTTCGATTTTTTGTGGCGTTATGTTGGTACTCATGTCTCTCACTTATGCCGACAAGCTCGGCCATTTTGAATGTTCACTTAATTGTTGACAGCTGCTTTGCTTGCACGTGTTTTGGATCGTCTTCGATTTTTACCTATTCAAAAAAATGAATCAAAGAACCTGTATCAAATTTTGTGTGAAAAACGAAATTAAGTGCGCGGATGCATTCCGAATGTTGACTGTGGCATACGGAGAAGCTACCTTGGACCGAAGCAACGTTTATCGGTGGTACAAAATGTTCTCAGAAGGCCGAGAAGATGTGAACGACGAAGAGCGTGCTGGACGCCCGAGCACTTCAACAACAGACGAAAAAATTAATGAAGTGGAGAAAATGGTATTGGCCAATCGTCGAATCACCGTTAGAGAAGTTGCTGAGGACCTAAACATATCGATTGGCTCGTGCCATTCGATTTTTATCAATGATTTGGGCATGAGACGTGTCGCCGCGAAATTCGTACCAAAATTGCTCAATAGCGACCAAAAACAGCATCGCATGAACATTGCTAATGAGATGTTGGACTCTGTCCGCGACGACCCAAATTTGCTCCAGAGGGTCATAACTGGTGACGAATCGTGGGTTTATGGTTATGACGTGGAAACCAAAGCTCAATCATCTCAATGGAAGCTGCCGCACGAACCAAGACCGAAAAAAGCGCGCCAAGTTCGGTCGAATGTGAAAGTTTTGCTGACAGTTTTCTTCGATTGCAGGGGCGTGGTGCATCATGAGTTCTTGCCACAGGGTAGAACGGTCAATAAGGAATATTACCTGCAAGTTATGCGCAATTTGCGCGAAGCAATCCGCCAGAAACGCCCGGATTTGTGGAAGAACAAAAATTTGCTTTTGCACCACGATAACGCCCCTGCTCACACATCGTTGCTTGTGCGCGAGTTTTTGGCCAAAAACAACACACTAATGATGCCGCAGCCACCGTATTCCCCAGATCTGGCCCCCTGTGACTTTTTCTTGTTCCCTAAACTGAAGAGGCCCATGAAAGGACGACGTTACGCTACGCTTGACGAGATAAAGACGGCATCGAAGGAGAAGCTGAACAAGATAAAAAAAAATGTTTTTTTGAAGTGCTTCGAAGATTGGAAAAACCGTTGACACAAAAGTTTAATATCTCATGGGGATTACTTTGAAGGGGACAAAATAGATATTCATGAATAAATGAATAATTTTTGAAAAAACACAAAAGTCGCGATACTTTTTGAACACACCTCGTATATGTAAGGGCCTCACTGGGTTGCTAGGAGGAAAACACGAATATCGACCAGCACCACGACTGTAGGCTTTATTCCCGTTCGACAACTCTAGTACGCCGGTACAGCACCGTATCTCCGGCCTGTCTTACTACACTCCGATCCTTCCTCGACCGTGTCTCAACAACGTCTCTGCTCACTGCGATCCTTCCTCGACCGCGTCTCAACAACGTCTCTGCTCACTAACTGTAATGTCGTCAGTTCTACCGGCACTAAATTTAGGTCACAGGTCGGCAGATCATCGACCTGTCGTCGTTGCTGTTTTTTTTTTTTTTAAGATGACTAACTGGAAAATGCGGTTGCACACGCGGGCACCGCAGCAAGGGAGCTCCCTGCAAGTGCGGGCCAGTAGTGTGGGTAGTGTGGTTGTGTGGGGCTCCAACCCACTAAAAACCAGTCGTGTCCCCGTCCCCCACGCTGACTGGGAACTGCTTGCGCATATCATCAAACAGTCAGGGGGGGGGGGGCGAGTCTACTGGTCCAGGCGGATGTGTTCCCCGGGTAGTGTAGGTTAAGAGCTGGGTTGTTACTTAAAAACTCCGTTAAGCTTGCGCGCTGCTCCGCCCATGACGGACACCTAAGCACCGTGTGCTCTGGAGTGTCGTCGAGTCCATCTCCGCAGTGGACGCACGTGGGGCTGGGGACCTTTCCAATCCTGAACAGGTACGACTGGAAGTCGCCGTGACCTGTGAGGACTTGGGTTGTGTGGAATGTAATTTCCCCCCCCCCCGGCCGGTTAAGCCAGCTTCTGATATTTGGGATCAGGGTACGGAGGCTGGCGCCTGGGGCACCCTGTTCGAGGCCTTCCCAGTTCTCCTGCCAGAGGTCGATTGTACGCTGACGTGCCTCGTCTTTTTTGAGGCCTGGGTTATCCCATAAGCGGTGGCGCTCGGCTGCCTTTAAATCCCACGAGATCGTTCCGGCAAGGACGAAGGCCGCCGCGGCGCTGACCGTCCTGTACGCTGAGATTACCCTGAAAGCTCCGACCCTTTGGGCCCGACGCAGGCGAGTCCTGTTCGCGGCGAATTTTAGTGTGTTGGTGGGCCAGGCCGGAGCTCCGTACAGGGCAACCGACTCGGCCGCAGACATAATTATTCGTCTTCTCAGCTGCCGTGGACCATATGTGTTGGGCATGAGACGTGCGAAGTCATTGGCCGTCTTCGTTGCCTTTTCCGTCACCCGCCGCACGTGTTCGGTACCGCGGAGACCCCTGTCAAGAATAACCCCGAGGTACCTTACGTGGTTGATGAGTACGATCTCCTGGCCATCTAGGCGGAGGTGAAGGTCGGGGCATGTTCTTCGGCCCACCAAGAGTATCGCCTCGCTTTTGGCTGGGGCGAGAGCGAGCCCCGCTTCTTGCATCCAGCGGGCGACGTCGCCAAGTGCCTCGTTCGCACGGCTCTGCAGCAGGTCCGCGGTCCGAGCCTGGACGGTTAGGACGAGGTCGTCAGCGTAGGAAAGGAGGTTGACGCCGGGGGGGGAGATCCCTCAGCCGCAACACGTCGTCGTAGGTTATCATCCATAGCAGGGGGCCAAGTATGGATCCCTGTGGCACCCCTGCAGTCATGTTAAAAACGGACCCGTGGGACTGGATTGTTCTGTCATGTAGATAATTTGATAAAAGCTTCCGTAGATAAAAGGGGACCTTTTTCCTGTGGAGAGTCTCTAGGATGACTTTCCATGGTAGGCTGTTAAAAGCGTTCTTGACGTCCAGTAAAATCGCGAGGAACAAGTCGTCGTTGCTGTTGCCGTAGCACTTTCTCCGCTAAGTGCGCCGCTACCAGTAACTATCGCTAAGCTAAGAAAAACAATGCTACTCTACAGTCTTACATATATGTGTATATATATATATATATATATATATATATATATACCTGATGAAGTACACGCTTGTGCGTAATCGCGAATGTATTTATTATATCTGTGAAGGAAGTCCACGCATATATAAATATATATTAGAGTAATTAGTTACTACAACTAATTATTAAGAGGCAGATATTTAAAATCGCAAACTTTATCGTTAATATAGGTTTTGCGTATGAAAAAAGTATGAAACGTAAAATGCAGATTGGCAATAGGATGTTGGAAAGTACGAACATTTTTAAAGCTTCCCCAGTCTCTCTGTGAGGTCAACTCACTCTCATTATTTCCAAAGTGGTCTACTTATTGCACTGTACCTGCAACATCTAAATAATTGCCCGTTGCAATCTTAAATTGACAAATGGAAGGAAGATGGCCTGGATCAATGATTAAAGTTTATTTAGGAATTTAATATATACATGTGAATGTTTAAATCTACGGCACCGATGGCTCACTCCTCATCTATCACTCGTGTCCGAGTGGGAGTCTTGCCCGACCCCTGACGCGAAGACGCGGGTCCATCCAGTGTTTCATAGTTCCAGCGTCTCGAATGCGAAGGGTGAAAAGTAATACGCCCGGCCTAAGTTCGCATACTTTCTTATCTTTGATGTCTCGGCGCGGGAAGCGGCAGTTCCTGGGCGAGAAGCGCCGGGACCGACAAGGGAGGGGGTCAGAGAGTCGGTCACCGTCGCATCCCACACCAGGGAACGACCCTTGTAGCAAGGTATCAAATTCAAGCCGCCGGGCCGCTTACCATCGTCTCTAGAAAGACCAGCCGGTTCCAGGACGCAAGGGATTCCGGCCTTTCGCAACGACCTTGCAAGAATGTCATTCAGAGCAGTGTGACGTGAGCGCCGGCCCGCCGAGTGAGCGCAAGACAGGCCGTGTCTGGCCAGGCGTCCGACAGGCTCGCCACAAGTGCATCTGTGTGGCTTTACCAAATCAGCTCCCAGTCTCAGACCAACGCAGATCCGAGTGGATTGGTCGTCAAGGCGGGTGCCCAGTGAGTCAGCGGGGAGTGCGTGTAGCCAGTTGCTCGCTCCTGGGCGAGCGACGGCAAGGAGGCGCGCCCTATCCTGGTCGTCACCGCATTCTTCAAGCAACTCAGTAAGCGAAGATTCGTGTACCTTCTCGGCCCAGGCCCTCTGGCAGGCAAGTCTATTCATATCAGGCGGTGAAGCTTGAGGTCCAGCCGCTATAGCGTCGCGAGTTGCCTCAAACAATGTCCAAACCCCCGGCGGGAGCAGGCGTTGGACATGACCCGAAGTAGCGTGCATCGACGCGGCCACGGCAGGGCCTGCCAAGGAGCGCCGAGGGAAGACCAAGACCGCCCATGGAGGTGGGGAGAGCCGCCTGGCGCACCTCTCGTGGTCGTAAGTTCAGACCCAAAACCGTATCGAGGGCCTCCACCACCTGGTCGTCGAATGGTTGGAGAAGCTGGTTGAATGTACCCGAACAGTCCATGAATCGTATGCTATGTACGATGCAACACGCGGAGAACGACGAGCGGAGTAGGTAAAGCCCTTGGTGGGCTCCGACTAGAGGCAGACGTTCTTGCATCGATCACAATCTGTCCATCATGGGGTCGAGTAGACTCGACAGTGCAGATGGTAGGAGCGGTGCGCCAAAGACCGTAACTTCGTGTTCAGACACGACTCTACACCCCGGTAGTAACGCAAGTAAGGCACTCAATGTGGGGTCGTCCGGGTCTGTCCCCGGCGCGAACACCTCGCATTTGGCCGTGTTTAACACCAGGCCACTGACTGTCTCAAAGGCAAGAATTCTGCGCTTATCCTCGAGTAAGTCTTCCATCGGTCCACCAAGTGTGCCATCGTCGAGGTACCAGGCGTTGAAAGGCACTTGTATTGAATTGGCCAGCTTACGTATACCCAGGCTGAATAGAGCCGGCCCCAAGGGGTCTCCCTGCTGTATACCTGATGCCGAGGACAACGTGTGGGCCCCAAACAACAGGACGGATGTAGCTCTGTATGCGGAAGCTCTCTGTATGCGTGATTCACTAAGTTGAAGATTTTCGGTACTGCATGACGAACTTCACGAAGTATATGATCCCTTCGAATAGTATTGAATGCATTGCGAAAATCCAACTTCAAGAGTGCCGTTTGGGGCGGGCTGGATTGGACGAAGGCTCTTGCTGCATGTACAGCTGCCTCCGTCCCGCCTGCTAAGCCAAAACCCAACTGGTGCGGGCCAAGCTGCTCAATGATAAGATCTTTGGCCTCACGACAGGCTATTTTTGCAGCAATCCTCTGTATCGTGAGAGAACAGGCAATCGGGCGAATCGATGGGTCCTTTTTGCGGAGTGCGAATAGCTTGGCGCCGAATATAATCTCCCTGACCTCAGTCGGCAGTGTACCCCATCTCGGAGAGTTTAGACGAAACGTGGCGTGCCGAGTCCTCAGGGGAGTCGCACGCATCTGAAGGACCACGTAAGCGAATGACAAGAGCGACTCCCACGAGTGGACGTCGTTGTTGGCCGCCACAAGGTCGAGGACGTCGCATAGGGACTCGGCAACCAAAGGCCCCACAGCCCGGGGGACTACACGCATTACCCTAGATTGTTGCGACGCAAGTATGAGCCTGTCGAGCCTTCGACTGTCTAAACTGTGACGGGAGTGTTGGCGTGGAGGAAGCAGTCAAAGACGAATCGGGCGTTGTAGACGTGGGACGACACCTAGCTTGGTGAATGGGGAGACCGCGGCGAGTGAAGTCCCGGCCGCATATGGGGCAAGTGACCCTTGCAAGTGGCGTCGGTCAACTTAGGTGGGCGCGCCCGAACACGGGTGACGGCGCGGCCGCGCGGAACCGGTTCACTCGGAGCCAATCGGCGATGACGCTTGGAAGGGCGGCGAAAAGCGGCATTGCTCGTTGACGGCACTCGGACGCTCTTTTCGTTCCTGAGCCCGGGCCTCGTGTCTCTCCTTATCTTCATCGCATTGTACGAGGCGAGCTCGGATAGTAGACACTCGTCAGAAAAGGCCGGGTTTACGTCTTTCATGACGCCCCAAAACTGATCCTTTATGGAACACAGTCCTACTACCGGCACGCCTCCCAACGCCCTGACGGACACCAAGTCGCTTGCGGCCGAAATCGAAGGCACAGTGGCCGTTATCCCCTTGGGACCGCCTTCCAACGTTGCCGTCGGCACCAGGTCATGGAGGGCCTTGAATACTTTCACCAGTTGTTCGCCCGAAAAGTCCGGGCGCCGGACCTGCTGCTGTTTGTTGGAACCTTCAGGTGCCGGAAGCGTGGAATCCTGTGACGTGAACCGCACTGTGTAGACTGGACCGGAGCCACTGTCAACCGATTCACGGAAGCGTGAAAGTTCCGCTTCAGCTTTAATCACTCGCTGAACTGATTTTTTGTTCACGACTGTCACGAAGCCGTCGTCACCAATCGTATCACAGACTCCTCGAGAAGGTTCAGCACCGTTACGAGAATCCTCCGTATCTGAGGCAGTACGGGCTCGTTTGAGAGTAGGCTCCTGCGCGACTGGATTAGCTGGTGTAGTCTCGACAGCTGTCATCTCCGCCACTACAGCGTTGCTGCGAGAGTCACCAGCTGGGCTAACCACTTCCATAGGTTGGCAGGCAACCATATCAGATGCGCCGGGGACAGAGGCCGGTCTCACAGGCGACGTGCGCGGCACGTTGAGCACAGGTGCAGCGGCACCCGCAGACAACATCTCCAAACGTGACCGCATCGCGCGGCTACCCTCCGCCGCCATGGCAGACAGCGCCGCCATGGCAGACAGCGCCGCCAGCGCTGCAGACGAGGACGGCGTAGCAGACGCCGGCCCGCGGAAATGACCGCTCGAACCGCTGCTCCCACCGTCTGCATCCACATCGCCGTCCATCCGGACGTTCGGTCGGGAAAGCCGAAGCGTTCAAAAACCACGAAAGAACCCGGAAAAATACACAGAGCACACCGCACCGGGCACTTGAACACGAAGAGAAGCGCTCGCAAAAGTTTGTCCGGAAAAACTCGTCAAACCAATAAAACGAGAGGAATATTCACAGAGCTCACGCAGGACACAACCGTTTGTCGCCGTAGCAGACAACCAAAAAAAAAGTTTTAGCTGTGAGCCAGTGTGTATACAATTCAAGAAACGAAACTAGGTCGCAGCTTAGCGTAACTCTGTTAGTATTATAGAGTTATAATAGTAAACCCGATAAATAAAGATTAGTCCATCAATTTATTCCGCTGGAACCTAGAGGAAGTATTGTATTAAAATAATCCAAGTAGCCAGTCAAGATAATTGTCGGTCATGAAGTTTCCACAAAGCCTCACACAAGTTAGTCAGGAGGTCCTAGTCAGAGTTGTCTATAGAGCGGCTGAGGATCCCAAACAACTGCATGCACATTCTGAAATCGGTGCGGTATAGCTTAGATACGTTTATGCGATATCTAGATCAATAAAGCTAATTCCGCAAAGCATTTATAGGCGAACTACAAGAATTTAAAAATGAAAAACGAACAAACGTGCATGATTCCCCGTTTCTATACAAACATTCCCCATTTCATGTTTATAGTTGTGCAGTAAGCAAGTTTGTATTTTAGTTAAGAAATCGTACAAGAACTAGAACAAAAACATGGGTTGCTTAGGAAGAGACTCTTGTGCAATTACGCAATAGAAAAAAACAAATTCGCGCAACGACACAGCAATACCAATCAAATTTGAGACGTCTAAAGCGCTAGAAAAAAAACACTTTACTCTTTTCAGTCCACACATGTCACTGACGAGACTAAACCAGTCCGACTAGTCAAAATGTATACTATGCAACTGTTTCACGGTATAATGAAAAGTTCTTCAATCATGCACGATTTTTGTGCACCAATATACTGGGTGCTATTTCCGGAAACACCCCTGATTAAATAGATAATAATAAACACACACATGAAGACACTGTGGTCATTATGTGTGTATTATTAATGTCCGCATGTTTTTTGTGGTAACATGTGTTTATTTTCATAGAAGGTGGTATATGTAGAATGGTTCTTAATGTAACATATTTGTTTCAGAACAGAGCAACAACGGGAATATTGCGGCGAGTTGGGTTTGTAAAAGCCCTTTTAATGATTCGCTATGCAAGCAGACTGCTAATAGATACACTCTAAATAATCTACAGCTTCAAGATTAACGAAATGCTGAGATCTCAGATAACTTGATTTGGTTCATCTATTAATTAGTAGTAATCTAGCAAGTCTGCTTGTCTGAGTTGGTACAGAATAGACACGTAACTTTGTTAAAAATACGGGGGGATAGTTAATTGATTGTCGTGTTACGAGAACATCTCCAGCGCAACAGTTTCAAAATTAAGCCTGTACTCCCTCCATTAGTGTTTTGTTTCACTCTGGCCTCCGATATTGGAATAAATACATTAGCCTAGATATAAGGGAACTGTGATTAGCTTAGGAAT
This sequence comes from Dermanyssus gallinae, assembly GCA_003439945.1. Taxonomy (NCBI): domain Eukaryota; kingdom Metazoa; phylum Arthropoda; class Arachnida; order Mesostigmata; family Dermanyssidae; genus Dermanyssus; species Dermanyssus gallinae. The sequence goes on along the minus strand of QVRM01006574.1, from coordinate 1,586,996 downwards.
AACTATAAATGTAATTCCCTTTACAACATTATGCGAATAATGGAGTTATGGATGATTGAGAAATTGGGGGTTTATGTAGACATACTGTGTTGACCAGTTCGCTGGTACGGTAATTTAAATCAAGGCTCGCATTGCAGTTATGCAGTTATGCAGTTACGGCCATCTCGAGCCGTGTGGGACTCGACTCCGGCAGGCGGATGTTACGTCGCCGAGACCTATACCCACTAAGTGCATCTCACCCTTTAAACGTCTTTTTCTGATAGCTCAGATCTCCATAGAACAGTGTCATGGGCCAATTAGGAGAAGAGGCGAATTCCTTATCGCTGTGCTACTGTCCGGTAAGCCATAATCACCCTAAGGGCTCCGGCCCGTTGAACCCTGCGTAGACAACTCCGATTTATTGCAGTTCTTATAGTCTCAGAAAGCCAGGCCGGAGCTCCGTACAGAGCGATTAACCCGGCCACGGACGTTATACTTTGCTTGGAGAATCAAAGTTCAAAGGTGTTAAACGTGAGACGTGCAATGTCGTTGGGAATTTTAAGAACTTTCTCCATCGCCAATCTTAACTATGACTCTCCACGGAAGGTTGTTGAAAACGTTCTTGACGTCGATTCCCTCTGCTCGGAGGGTGCCGAATAATTTGAGAGAAGATCCAAGCAAGCAGGCTGGACAGTAGGAGGTAGGCCCTTCAGGATCAAAACGAGATCTGCGGTCTTCTATTCGGTGGGTAACGGGCCCAGATGGAACATCTTCCGCCGCAGCGGTCACCGCTTCCGATTATTTCATCATTAATAAATTGACTGAAGAAACAAAGATGCTACAAAGATGCTGGCCGGGCCCGGCGCCTGTCCTGGCATAAGACGTACCAACGCCCCGTAAACCTCCTGCAGCGTTACTGCCGAAGGTTGCTTCTCTTCAGCCGCTGAGGTCCTCAACACTCTCGTACCGTAACAAGAGCGGTTATGACACTCTAGTGCCGTAAAAATGATATCGAAACCGCTTCTTTGATGCTTTCAGGCATTAGATTCGCTGGCGCTGGCGGCTGTCGAGTACAATGCTAGTCATTTTAAGGCCATTTACTCTCTGATCCGGTGGGCGGTTTTCTGGGTGCCGGCCGTATGTTAGGCCGGGGACGGCGGCGACAAACCTCTTCTCTTTGCATTCTGAATTTCAGGCAAGCAGCCTCGTCAAACACCTGCCCCTCGACGCCACAATTGTACCAGATAGGTGTAATCTTGCAATCTTTGAACAAGCAGCCTAGTTCTTCGCACCTGTGGCAGCGTAGGTTGTGTACTGCTTCAGAGGTCCACAAAAAGGCAGGTTATGGCACACAAATACCGCCCCAGCTTTATGTCCAAGGTCTTGCGAGCATCGGGAAGGACTGCTATTTAAAGATGTTGGGTGATCGCGTCTGCACTCTAGGGGATACAGGTACTTTTCGCAAGGAGCCTGAAGCTTAACACCTGCAACACCCAGATCTCTGAAGAAGACAAACCAGCGGTCATGACACTCTAGTGCCGTCAAAACGACGCTGAAACCGCTTCTTTGCTGCCTTGAGGCATTAGATTCGTTGGCGCTGGCGGCTGCCGAGTACAATGCTAGTAATTTTAATGACGTCTACAATCTGATCCAGTGGGGGTTTTCTGGGTGCCAACCGGATGTTAGGCCAGAGACGGCGGACAAGGACGGCGATTCTCTTTGCATTCTGAATTTCAGGCAAACAGCCCCGTCAAACACCTGCCCCTCGACGCCATAATTGCACCAGACAGGTGCGGTTTTGCAATCTTTGAACAGGTGGCCCAGTTCAGAAAAACTCCCACGGCGAGCTATGTTGACTGCCAGGAAGAAGCGGAGGATGACTGGACTCACATTCTTCCAAGTACTGGACAGGCTGGAGCCACCAAAACTGCAAAACTTAAGAACAAATGGACTACCGGGGAGGAGCAAGTTTTAGAAAAGCTAGATTTCCGCCTGCTATTCTAGCAGATCACTTGACATTGAATGCTAGTACATTAACCACAATCAATAATTAGCGAGATACATTCAACGCCCACAGCACATCAAAAACATTATAAAATTACGTTTAGTTTGCACCGAATCAATGAGCTTTATGCACCTTAAGTACACACCCTTAGTCGCTCACTGAACCCACAGATATTATAACAAACACTTTAACTTATTCAGCAAATACACAATAACAATGTCACTACAAAAGCCGGTTGGCAATCCAGATTTCATGCGCATGAACACCGTTGTGCAAACCATGGTTTGATGAAAATGCAACCAAACTGCGCCAAAGGACCAACCAAATTGCGCATGGTCATATTAAAACAAATATCCCGTGCCTGCTATTAACCGAAATGTATAACGCATGCCTACGCAGCGGTAAATGAGCGGAACAATGAAGAAAAAGTTTCCTGCAACCAAATTACTAAGAGAAGGGTGAAGCAACCAACATAACTAACTACTGCGGAATTGCATTAATTGCCGTCATTTATAGAATTGTAACTACATTTGTTGTTGAACGCTTATATGACGCCGTAGGCCGAGATTTACCGTGCAAACAACATGGATTTCTAAGAGGACGATTTACGTCGGATGCTGTTTTTGTTATCTTTTAGACCATGTAAAGAGCTGTCAGGATGACATATGTCGCTTTAATCGATTCTAAAAGTGCATTCGACTGCGTTAAAAGAGTCAAACTCTTTGATGCGCTTTAACCCGATATTCTATGAAGGGAACTATGTATAATCTGATACGCGGCATGCTGCAAGTAAACTTAATTACTATCAATAACGGGGTTCATTATGTCAACAGGACAGTAGCACATACAATTAGGGTTGCTTAGAGTGGCTCCGCAAGCCCGTTCTGGTCCATAATATATATATATATATATATATATATATATAGCCGGCTTGGCAAACGCCCTCACATATGTAAAAGCGATATACGCATTCTGTGCTGACGGGTTCGTGCAAAGAGACAAAACAACCTGCCGATATGTCTACGGATCTCTTCTTTGTGCCAAGAAAAGCAACTGATAATTAACATCGCCAAAAGTACTTCTGTTTAGTCGAACTGGATCGTACGCCGCAGACGATCGGTGTATTAAAACTGGAGAAATAAATATTGAACTCGTCAATCACTTTTGCAGTCGTGGAATTTTAGTGACTCCCCGGCTGTCATTCAGCAGACATATAAGAGAAAAGCGTAGCAAGGCCACCGCAGCCATGTTTGTAGTGGGATACGTCACTGACATATAACTAAACGATGCGCTAAATCTATTTAGAATACAAATTGTTTCTACAGTGCGATATTGTTTTCACGCTATTGTTCATTTTTTTTACAACGTAAGACCTTAAACACATGATTATATTAAATTATTGCTTTGCAAAGCGCACACCAAAGAACAAAGCTTGCGCCAGAGCTACAAAAAAATACTAGAAAACGAACGCACATTAGCAGAAGAATTAGTACGGACAAGATACCGTTCAATACACAGATCTTAGAAGCCTACAGATGATTTAGAAATAATCGCAACATGGCAGTTGTACTGTGTGATATGCCTCTATGTCAAAGGGCCAGTATTGGAGCAATACATGTACTAGATAACCATTTCAAACCTGAGGTCAATTGAGTAATACGGATTCCGCCAATGTTAAAACAAGGCACGTCGAACTTAGGCGGATCCATGAGTGACCCCGGCCAAGTAATCCGGGTGGCACATGCCACTTCTCCTGATAGCCCAAAGTACTATTCTATGGAGATCTGATCCATCCACTGGGATCGAGTCCTGCACTGCTCGAGATAGGAAGTGGAATCCTTCTCATTCCCGGCTTGTAGCTATAGTGCGTAACAGTAGTTAGTCTTTCTAGAAAAAAGCACTTTGCGGCAGCACGCTTGCTCTCCACGGCATGACTTATCATCTTTCAAAAATAATTTAATCAACAACAAAGGTCGAACCGGTGACACGCCCGTCTATACCAACCATGTCTAGCGCACTGGCTCCTAAAACGAATCGCCACTTTTAGCTTCTATACTTTATAATCTAATTTTGCTGTTTATAAAATGACTCTGTACGCGTATTTGGATATATTATATGCGGTAAGACGCAAACTCCTTCCGCATTACGGCTGACTGCTCAGTTCAAAAGGGGTTTGTGCGAGCTCTTTGCAACTGTTTTTACAGGATTATAGCTCAGTTATCTATAAATAAGAAGGTCGTCGGTGATTGTACAACTAACCTAATTTGACCTCGGCTTTAAGTCACTCATCATTGCAGGGTGTGGCTATTTCCTATGTCCCCGTGCCCTTAATAAGTAGACACAATCGTCTTCTTAAAAAAATGTATTGAAGTTCTTTTTTTGATTGAAGTGTATTTGGCGTATATTTATTATCGTGTGTAACATATAATAATGCAATTTCTCCGATAACTGGTACGTCTTTATAGTGGATGCTATTTTTCTGCAATAAGTCTTATTGAGCCTGTTATGTAGCAGCTTTGTCAGCAACATACATAATCTCGTATACTTCAAACGCCTATGGTGCTGCCAATCATAACATCAGAGGCGGATTTTCAGCGTAAACAAAAATATTGCGTTTGCTATATTTTAAATAATTCATTCTCTTAGACCGCTATTCACTACTGTTTTCGCTCCCTAATAAAAATAGAACGGTTTGATGGCACTCACTATTAATTAAGTCAACAGATCTTGTAACATCGTTTTGACAGAAAGGCCCCGACACAGAAATCTCACTCTAGATACATGTCAACTTCCAGAAGTTTATTTTAGTCAATTTAAAAAGGTGCAATGCCGTGCACTCGTATATATCCGAGAGTACTAGGTCGACATGTGTGCGGGCTTGCCATCGAGCTGACTTTTAGGATTTGCTTTATACAGGTTTATTTCAGCTTCTCGCCGTATGTATCCACTGAATTTTGATTCTTTGTTAAGCTAGAGGCTTGTTTCCAACCTACCCTACGTAGTAGGGCGCCAGGTCGCCAGCCTTGATAGAAAAAATGAACTGTGGTTGTCTCACTGTTCTGCAGATATGTTGTCTGCGGATAATTTAGTGAGTGGAGCGTTGAGCTAGTTTGACTGTCCTGCGCAATGGTCCATTACTTTCGGAACGACCGCTTTTACGTAGTGGTGAAGAGCCGGGGAACGGGGTCAGGTAGTAGACCCAGTTAGTAACACTTGAGCTTTTTTCCGCTTTATTTTAATAATAGATTTGCCCCCTAACCGTCTAGAAAATTGTGAGAACTGCGTACAGGAACAGCTCAAAGCGCATTGTGACGCAGAAAAACGTAGCGCATCAACGAAGCGAAAGGAGCGTAGTGCCCCGGGCAGAGCTGGTGTTGGCTTTTCGTGATAGTACGGCTTAGGGGTAATCGCCAAGGAAAGAAATTAGAATAACTGGATGAGAACCAGATTGTTTTGCGTAAAGTCAGGAAGTCATGTAAGCGAAATTCATGAAACCTGGTGTCCCAGAAAACAGCATATTCGCGAAGCCTACAATTGGGTAGACTTTTTGTTCGAAAACATAATGCAGAGCCACTATTTTATATATTTTAGCTAGTTGGGGCCTGCAAAGGGGGGTGGTTAGTGCTAAATACAAACGAATAGATAATCCAGGCGCGGTTAAATTAAAATGCTGGAAAATAGCATGAACAAACCGCGGTAAAGCGTCTACAACATAAGTAGTATGACTACTAAAGCCAAGATCAGGCGCAACATCTATTCGTAGATCGCGGGCGTAATTAAGCTTGTGCAGCAGATTGTCATGAATGATTTGTATTTTTTTTCGGTTAGAGAAAATTACATATTGAAAACACCAACATACCTGCATAAGTCACTACAATTTGCAAGGCGCGTTTACCTGCAAACGCCAGCGGCTATATATACTTAAATGTTACAGTTTAAGAAGGAACAGGGAGTGATGCGCTAGACGGAGTAAAGCCACGTTGTGCTGGGTTAAAGAGGTTATTTTAGGTTTAGCAGTGAAGCTACTGTTTTTTTGGCTAGGCCCTTTGAAAAATTACGCACTGTGTGGCACACTGCAAATCGGGTCGGTAGTTTCTGGCATTACCTCTTAGACGTCTCTCTTGAGAACACGAATTATAATACAGGAACAAGGCATGAGAATCAGCAGCATGGAAAAGCGCAAACGATTTGAATAAGACGAGACGACTTGTCGTGGGTCTCAAGTTAGACAATAAGGAGTGAAAAAAAAGTTAAAAAGCAAATCGGTTCGTCTTGGTATTGACTTGCAAATGTATTATCGTACACGAGAATGGTAGTGGGTCGTTTGGGATAAAGCCAGTGAATAGTGTCGAGAGCTGTTTGTCGAGTAGTTCAGCATTGTCTGTCTATGCCATTAGCAGGCACAAGTCACGCACGCAGTCCATTGTACATGCATGGAGGGATTCAGAGACTTGAGCCACGTGCTTGCATAACAGAAACGTGTACGGCGAACGTAGGGCGTCACTATTGTGACGTATGCCCTGAGTCCCAAAAGTTATAACCTACAATACCCCCCTCAGTGACAAAGGGTTAGAAGGAGGAGTAGGAGCTGTGCACAGTTTTGAGGTAACATATTGTTAGTAGCCATTCGCGTTTTGGTTTGATCGGGTAAAGTTGACAAACTATTAGTGGCCATTAGCGTTTTGGTTTAATGGTTTAAGTGGTGTCCGCGAAGTTTAGTGCAATACGTGATACGAATATTGTGTTAATGAGGATTCCTTCAACAGCCGAGAGGTTTCAAAAACAGCGTTACTTCCAGTGGTACGTCCAGCGCACTTCAGTGTCTATTTGCGTTTCAGTTTGACGGTTTGATCGGTGTCCGTGAAGTTCGCTGCGATAGGTGAAACGTAGATTTTATTAATGAGGATCCCTTCGATAGCCGACAGGAATCTCGGCGTGGAAAGTTGCCCCGTCATAGAATGAGCGGAAATTCAAAAAGCTCATCATAAGTCAATCGACAAACAATGCTTAGTAGTGCAGCCTTCTACCGTGGTATGCTAATATTAGTCTTACATTAGAGTGGTACCACACGCCTGCGACCCGCTTGAGTTACTGAGTGACAATGTTAGTAAAATCTGCAGCAAGACTGATCTAATTAGAGATTGGATGCATATGGGACCAAAGCCGGCCAGTCGATGGCGAATACTATGAAATGCATAGTGTTCCGGGTAATAAGTCGAAACGTCCGAGTGACACAGTCAACTTTACTAACAATACGACAATTACGCAAGTGCAGTTAACAGAAATACCTACAAGTTGCTATAGGCCAGGAGCACAAAAGACGGCGCATCTAGATGATAAATATGATGACTCTTTACTGCAACCCACGACCAATGACGCTGATAGCGCCAGACCTACACGACAGGACAGAAGCACAGATCGTGCAACGACATCTTCCTCATGCTTTAAGTCGACCTGACATCTGAAGACAACGGTGAACAGGCCCCTTGCGTACGAGAACCGGCAGAACCAGCAAAATCCAGTAGAGGGTGCGCGTATTCAGATAGTAATGTGGAACTGCGAGGGGAGGGGGGTGTTGGATCTGCTAGGGGACGACGCATACAGAGGGATAGACATTCTTATTTTAACGGAGACCTGGGCGCGAGAGCAGCTTGATATACGGGGATTCTATGGGTACCATGCACTGGCGTCTTGTAGAGAGGGTCCGGGTAGGCCAAGCGGGGGAGTATCAGTTTTTGTTAGACCATTGGTAGAATAAATGAACGTAAAAATAGTAGCAGAAAATCTGATTGCAGTAGCTTCACCCAAACTAGAAATAATGGCCACCTATGTGCAACCGACGGGGACGGAGTCAACGGAAACGATGGTTGAGTGCCTCTTGCTGGGTATAGAAGCGTTACCGAGAAAGGCTCCAATAATTATAGGAGGGGACTTTAATGCGAGATTAGACAAAATTGATTCGGAAAGAACGGTAGACTTGCTAGACGTACTGGATGAAATCGGCTGCTGGGTAGTCAACAGCGCGAATGTGTTTACATATGAATGCCACTCTGGTTCGTCAGTCATTGACCTATTTGCAACAGATATGGATAGAAGGGACATAACGTTTGCAGGGGAAAACAATCCATTACAGGAAGGGGCGGGACTTAGAAAGCATATACCGATGGGCATCTGGGTGAAAATTAAGGGGACTGATCAAGAACGGGGAAGGGGGAAAAGCTCAGAAAGAAGGCTTAACGTTAATACTCTATCACAGGGGCTTAAAAAAGTATTTCCGGTGCCAGAGGCGATACACATCGATTGCTACGAACGCAGCCTGGTAGGGTTAATAAATTCTGCGATACTACCGGTGCAGAAGAGAAGCGAAAGACCTTGGTTTAGTGAGCGGTGTAGGATGGCCAAGCAGGTCAATAGGTTGACGCGGGAATACGTAAAAATCGTTCCGGTTATGCGGCCGTTGGCCACGTTGGTTAAAGGGTTGGTTAAGGCATCTTATAAAGAAGAAAAGCAAAAGTACTGGGAAAAGAAAGAATGGGCAGCAATTAGGGAGGCTAAAGTACAGCCATATACATGGCTGAGGCGAAAGGGGAGGGGGCAATGTTCAGTAGAGACGGGCAGGCTAGTCGAACATTTTGGGAGGATTTTGGCCGGGTCGGGTACAACCCCGAAAACGGTGGTAAAATATGAAGGCCCCTGGGATCAAACGACAGAGGAAGCTAGAATTTGGATAGTGAGTGCAATCACTCTTAGGGAAGTAATGGAAACAATTGACAGGGCACCACGGGGAAAAACGCACGGAAATGATTTGATAAGGAATGAACACATGAAAGATACCTTAGTTCTCGCGCCATGCTGGCAAGCTCTATTCAATGAATGCGTAAACACTGGGGAAATTCCACAGGCCTGGAGGCAAGCGACATTAATTGTCATTCCCAAAGGAAAGGGTATAGAAACGGAACCAGAGGCTTGGAGGGGAATAGCAATAAAGAGCTGCCCATACAAGATATTTTCAGGAATAATAGCTAGGAGATTGGAGTCTTTCTTAGAGGAAAGGGGGGTAATACCAGAGGAACAGCATGGATTTAGGAAGGGAAGGTCAACTCACTCAGCAATTGAAGAGCTGCTCGGAGCAATCTCGGATACTCTGTCCAGGCCAAAGAATTGCCTATATGCTGTGTTTACTACTGCGGCGTTTGACATAGCGCCAAGGGATAAGATAGTTAAAGAGCTAGCTAAAATGGGAGTGCCGGGAGCAATGCTGAGGTTGCTCATCAGCATCTTAAAACAAAACTCGGTGCTGATTGACAACGGGGTTGGCATTGCGGGGGAGGTAATTCAAACCACAGGTGTCGCGCAGGGCGATATACTGAGTCCACTACTGTTTTCCGTTGTTCTGGGTGGGCTCCCCAAACGGATAAGGACGGGCTGGACTCGAGAGTGGGCCAAGATTTTAATGTACGCAGATGATGTAGTAATCTTTAGTTGCAGCCTTTTCAGAGTGAAGCAAGCAATGGATCGGCTAGTTACATTCATGGGTGAAATGGGCTTAAAGGTTAATTGGGAAAAGACAGTAGCCATGAAATTCCGAAGGGGCGGCCGTCTGGCCAGGGATGACGTACTTCAAATCAGGGGAAGGGAATTAAAATTTGTAAATCAATTCACATACCTAAGGCTCACCTTAACAACAAGGGACAGTAGTTTTCGATCACACATCCAGGAGAGGATTAGGAAGTCCACTATAGCAGCCGCGGCAATTAAATGTCCACATAAGCTCTCGGTCGATGCAGCAGTAGCCCTTTTTGGGATACAGATAGCGCCCATCGCCACATATGGCATTTCACTAATATGGGATAAGGTGGGAGTAGACGAATTGCGTTTAATCGATAGGGTAAGGTTTTTCTTTCTAAAGAGGGTTTTTGCGCTTTCAAATACATGCAGAAATAGGGTGGTCCACGTGTTGGAAGGTGGCCCACTGCTGACAGAGGAGCTACAAAAACGATGGAATCTGAAGAAGACATGCGCCTTTGACGTTTATATGCGAAATTGGCGAACTAAAATTAGCGAGGTAGACATAGGAATTTATGGACAGCAGCAATGAGAAGCACTGGGTGGAGGGCTAGCGGGGTGAAAGATCGCCATTTAACAACGGCCTTTGCAGCCCACGTATTTCATTACGTTCCATGCAACAAGGAGGGCTTCCATGAACCACAAGACGAATGTCGATGCAAAGAATGCTGGACTAAATGTGATAAATACCACGCCGCGGTTTGTTTGGCGGTTCGGTCCATAGCAGAACTGGCAAAACGCTAGATCGATTGTTGTGTGGAAAACTGTGATGTAACATAAACACACTTACCCAGCCCGGGTGTTAATAAATAAATAATAATAATAAATATGATGATTCCAGTATCGTCTATAATGCCCGGTACGACCGCGAAAAAGACCCTCAAAGCGCCTTTGAGCCATTATTTTTGTTGACGGGTAGATCTCACCTATTTTTTTAAGAATGTTTAATTAAGAAGAATGCGTATATATCCACTGAATGGTTTATCCATAGCCTGTAGGTTTCCTAATTGCATCGCAGTAAACTCTGTCATACAGGGCAACACATAATGTCGGCTTCCAGCCCACTAGCTGTCCGAGCCCACATTGGTTTGGTGTTCACGGAAATGTTTTTGCAATTTAAAATATCCTAACTAGTATAAGGTTTATAAATTAACTTAACGTAATCACGCAAACATAGCTTGGACAAATCTAACTCAATTCTGTCGTGGGGTCTGTGCCCTTTAGGATAACCAAAATTATCAAAGGAGTCTTCAGGCAGGGGTAGCTCCCCTTACCTGTGGCAACCACATAGCTGCGGAAAATGCTGAGGAATCAGAAGGTTTAAGGCGTTATTGCGAAACTGTATACCAACAGCCTCACGGCGCAAGCCCCGTAGCGACTAAGCAAACTGAGGCCTGCCTACGTGACATTGTATTCACCCCTGAACTTGTCTATACGAAGCTGCGAGAAACTAAAAGGGAGTGCCAATTTTCTTTCACGAGTTAGCCTTGGCCCTTGCGGAGCCTTTGGCAATGATCTTCACCTGCAGTTTCGATAAGGGGATAGTCTCCCCTTTACAAAGTATGTCGTAATGACTGTGCAGCCGTGATCCATCCCAGAAAACTACCGAACGGTAGTTCAGAGTTTCGTACCGTGGATTCTCATAGGAAAAATATCGTCGGTAAGATTTATAACTACCTTGACTCCTATGGACTCCTAGACCTACATCAACATGGGTTTAGAAAGGGGCGCTTCGCTGGACCTTAACTCTTCGAGGTCTAGAATTAAAACATTTTTTAGAAGGTTGTTTTTAATTCCAGACTATTCTCTGTCCTCTACGGGCTTGACTCCTCGAGGTCTGTCATGATTGGTCTGTTGCGCGTCACAAGGCCATCCTATACACACGGTCTAGTTTGATTTCTTGCGAAAGTTTAATAGGGTAAATGATGAGACTCTTGTATCTAAAATGGTGGCGCTTGGATTTGGCCCTCAGATCATGGCTTGATGCCACTCATATCTAACAAATCGCACTTTCGCCGTAAAAGTCAGTGACTCTGTCTTGGAGTGCTCCCCATGCCCATCTGAGGTTCTTCAAGGCTCCTGCTTAGGCCCACTAATGTATATATCCTTCGCTCAGGACTTGGGCGTATGCTTGTGCAACCTGAGCATAACATACAAAGTGTATGCGGACGATCTAAAATCACATGTCCAGATTAGAGAAAACGGGTCAAGCAGCCACAAATAATATTGACTTCTAATGTGAGTAAAATTATATGGTGATCTCAAGCTGCTTCTTGACCTAGCTGTCTTATACTGAGCGTATTCTCATCACAAGATGTCTTCAAATACTTGTGCCCTTATGAAGCCCTCGTCGTGCCAAATTGTCATACTGTGTTCACGTTGGGTTCCTTTCTACGACAAGGATATATGTGTACTGCAGTATATTCAGGACAAGGCTTTGAAAAGAGTCTCAAGAAGGTGCAACGCAAGAAGCGTGGCAGAGTCGTACTCTCAAGGCGCGAAGTGCCAGCGTTGTGTTAACTACCGCGTCAAGGTCGCATACGCAATGGTCAGTTTTATAGGTGCTACCACGAACAGTCAAACAGCCTACGGAGTCACGGTTCTATATACCCGCCTGAAACTGCCGGTGTGACTGTCGTTAATCAATCATTTGTTTAGCGAACAGCTCGCCTAGTTCGCGAATGCGAGCAATTCATCTTCCTTGTTAGACCTATCTTTAACTTAAGGAGATACGAGTGTATTGTATTGAGTAAATGAAACACGCGCCGTTCTCGAAAACTAAAAAAGCGCTGCTGGTTATTTACCTAACTAGCTTACGTGACAGCTGTCAAACATACCAGAGGTTGCCGACAGAGGCTCTCCGAGGATGCGCACTAGGCTCCGTGTGGAGCCTGTGACACTCATGAACGTTAAGCGGCTGATTGAGTGAACTACAGTGGAACTTTGTAAAACTGTGGTTAGCAGGACCAGGTTGCCAAAATCGAGGCAATCCCGCAGGAATCGTTGTCATTGCCAACCTAGGCACATGCTAAGCAGAATGGAGTGTGAGGGTGACTCAGAATCACAACATAAACAAGGGCAGCAAGCACATGCTTCGACCAGTCATAGCCAACATATGTCGTTAGCGAACATCTGTGGACAGAAACGTCAACTGTCGCCGGACTAGAGTCGCGCGCCAAAGACGTTCAATTATGCAGCCCGAAAATTAAAGGATGCGCAATATGTGCAGTCAATGTTAAAGACGGTCCCTTTTTGTGCTGCTCTAGATGTGGCAGGGTCTTTCATGCTAAATGCAGGGCCAGTCACGAAACGGACCCAACCGTAAACGACCTAACCCAAAGGCTCTGTCGAGTGTGCAATGTGGAGTGCGCGGATTGGTCGAGCGTTTTATGAACTGTTTGGATACATGTTCCTTCAGCAACGAAGCAATGCGATGTTTATCATTTCTGTTCCATCCTTTGCGGGGTCTAGAATAAAAATTAGCGGAGCTAAAGAAAGCCCGGACGTTGGTTGTGCAAAACTGCCTGGCGGCGGTCAGAGTTCCACCCAAGCTCTCACTCGACGGCCGAAGAAGACAGTGTTAGTAATGGGGGACCGCATAGTTGCCTTCTGTGCAAGACTGAAGCGTAGACGCCCCGAATCTGAACTTCATGTGCTGTCTGTACCTCTATTTTCTGCAGAGTGCAAAGCAGCCAACTATGACCTTGCTAGAAAAGCGTCTATGGAGAAGACCGCCTTCTCAGCGTTCCCGCTGATACTCGCCCAGTCGCCAAGTCGTACTGAGCGACCGATATAGCTATAAAGGCAAAGTCGTTGGAAAGATTGCTGCTATTGTAGAAACAAGAACTAAATATTTAGGAGTCTTTTTTAGAAGTGAAGATTTTAGAAACTGGAACAAAGATGAACAATGGGCTGGCAGAGGCAACAGTCGTGGAGCCGGCAAATCCCCGTGGACCTTCGAATCAACGCCACTTGAGCAGCCAGACCTCGCATGCTCGGATGAGCTGAACGCGTCCCGAGTTTGCTCTACACGACCGTGCCTAGGCCCGAAGAGGACTCCCCATGCTCCCAATTCACCCAACAACAGACCAGCGAAACGCAAAGCGGAGAACGCTACCTACCCATGCCCCATCTCCACCCTGCCCAAAGGCGTTTCTCACACAAGCCCTCGAAGCATTACAGGCCGAGGACCCCGCACCCCACAACGCTGCATTTCAACGCAATGGCCGCAGACACGCACGAAACGTAGGTCGGCCCTAACCGAATCACTAAGAATTGTTCTATGGAACTGCGAGGGTGCTGACACTCAATCACTCCTCCCACTGACAGCTCTGGAAGGCGTAGATATTTCAATGCTGACGGAGACGTGGGCCACTAAAGAGTTTAATCTGCCTTGCCTCTATCCTGTCCACTCCCCGGCCCAGAGAGTGGCAGGCGCCGGCCGCCTTAGCGGTAGAGTGTCAATCTTTTGCAATCATCGAGTCGAGGACTTCCACATTGCACTCGCCGAAGATAACGTCATTGCTCTATATAACTAGAGTATAAGCATCGTGACGGCATATGTTCGCCTCCCGAAAAGGAGTCGACTTTGACTATGGTGGAGAAACTTCTTAGCGGCTTACGCGGAGTACCTGTCGCAGTCCTGCTCGTAGTCTGTGGAGCCGCACGATAACCTTTAAAGAAACGCTATCGGACTTCGGATGCTGGATCATCAGTGTGCCTACTGTACCAACCTTTATCAATCACAATGGAAGCTCTGTAATTGACGTGTTTGCAACAAACGTAAAGTTCGTCGGGACTAATCACTTGCTGAGAGAGGGTGCCCATATAATGTTGCAATAGACTAGAATTCCAGTTGCAATAGACTTTCAACTACAATCTCTAGTGTCGTTTAACAGAAGGGAAAAGCCGTTGCCACGAAACCTAAGTAGGAAGGTGCTCCACCGGCGCGTTCATAAAGTTCTACCCGTACCAGTATCTTTTGGCAAAAAAAGCTCAAAATGCTGCAAGGCACATACTTCAAGACCATAGGTAGGAAAACTTATGCCACTGAACGATTAAAACACCTCGAGAAATCTGAAACTTCCTTTCTCCGAGAGGCAGAGCTCCTACCTCACAAATGGCTTGTTCGTAGTGGCCTCACCATTTTTTTTTTAACGCTTTGACAACCACATTTCAGGCCCTCGTAAATAAGCTAAGTTGCTTGTGGCACGATATCGTCTAAATGCATCTATCGTCATTGCGTTCTCGTACTGGAATTAAATAGGCTTTCTCCAGCAGAGGTATGTAGCAGCAAGGCAATGACAACCACGTCCAACAAATTCAACTAGCACGGCCAGGGCTCGAACTAGCGATGTTTTGCTAGCCGTGGTGGCCATGGCAACGCCCCGTTTCGAACGGTACGTTAGCCGCCTAAGCCACCGCCACTACCTGCCCGCTTAATTCCACGCAATTAATCAATCGCTTTGCAGGAATGTTTAGGGCCAGCGAAAAACGCATCTATTTGGGCTTCATGCTGGACGGCACTGTTCAACGAATGCTTCTATGCTGGCATAATCCCGTCCCAATGGCTCGATGCTACACTGCTCGTCATTCCTAAAGGTGTACCAGAAGACTAAATCGGTTCCTAGAGATGACTGACGCGATCCCTACTGAGCAGCACGGTTTCCGACAGAATCGTTCAACGATTACGGCATGCGCCAATCTGCTGGGGGCATCAGGGAGGCCCAAGCAAAATCCCAACCCCTGTACGCCGTATTCGTCGATTTCAAAGCCGCCTTTGACTCAGCGCCTAAAGACATTATTCTGCGAATTCTGGCCAAAGTTGGTGTCCCTCCTGCCGTTCCTATTTCGTTGATGGCCATTCTGCAAGCCAACAAAATCAAAATAGATGGTGGTGTGCTTCTCCAAACTACGGGCGTGGCGCAGGGTGACAACTTGAGTCCGTTACTTTTGTCAGTCCTTACTAAGGATCTACCCGCAAAAATCCGGGGTATGAGAAATTTGGTAGACGTGACCTTGTACGCAGATGATGTCGTCATCTATGGAAAGAGTCGCTTTTAGGTTCAACAGGCCCTAGCCAGACTTCACGCGGCCACGTCTGAGCTTAGACTAACCGTAAATCTGACGAAGACAGTGGCCATGACGTTTAGAAGAGGCGGGCGCTTAGTTATTAACGATGGACTTCGCTTGGCCGGTTCCGACCTATCATACGTTAGTGGGTTTTCCTACTTGGGACTGCGTCTAACGTCAAACGGCCGATGTTTCCTGCAACATATCAAGGAAAGATGCACAAAGGCGCTGGTAGCAATGACCACAATTAAAAGGCCGCAGCTGTGTCCATCCCAACGGTACTGAGACTGTTCGATCTGAAGATGCACCAATAGCCGCTTACAGTATCGAAATATTCTGGAGCGATCTCAACCCAACCAGCCTCGAGCAATTAAATAACCTGAAGGCAGCGTACCTTAAGCGAGTGGGCCTACATCGCTCAGCCCGCAACCGACTTGTCTATTTCCTCACGGACACCCTCCTATTCGTCGGTGAGCTAACACGACGTTTCGACTTGCCCACATCTTTCAATTAAGTCAACGTCCTCAAAACCTGAAAGTGCAAGTTTGCTAAAATCGATGCGGATTTCTTTAGCACAGGAGCAATGTAAAACCAGACATGGAAAGGGCCGAGCCGATCTAACCGCCATGTAATTTTGGCGTGCAGTGTTTTGACCACGTGCTGTGCGCGACCCCCGGGTTCCATGATCTCTCGAATTCATGTGTGTATCAACATTGTAGACTACCTTGCGGTAGATACCATGTCGAGCCCGGTGGCGTGGTGGCATGTGTCTGCGTCTCGCGACCGGAAGATACATATAGGTGCGCGGGTTTGAACCCCACCGTTGCACATTTGTGTTTATGGGGGTCCGTGTATGAAGCAATGCGAAAAGCAGTCCTATGGCCGTTAAATCTTGGCTGAAGTCAGCCCGAATGGATTTAGATATCATGCTGCCTCCTGTACTCTAGTCCCTTCTCCAGCTAGTCTAGATAACCAAATTCGCGTCACAGCTTCATAGCTTTTACATATCTACTATCGTATAAGTCCAAATCTGTGTATGTATACATATGCATATAACTGTACTATTTCTACACAACATGTGTGATAATAAATCTGACTGAGAAATCTTGTTGTGGAGACGAAACTACCGGGTGTTGGTATGGCGACGTCACCAGCTGTTGCGGTAAAAGCAACACCAATAGCAGATCCGGCTGACCCACAACCGGAGGAGAAAGCAGACGTCGATGGCTTTGTTGTGGTTTGTAAACAATGAGACAACAAAATAAAACATTTTATGCAGAGGGCAGCGCCTCAGACGACATAGGCGGATTGGAAGCCAGACCTGGGAAAATCTGCGCCTTGAGAGTGGGACGATTGGCGAAGAAGACGTCGGCGGTCGGGCTGCAAGCATGGCTAACTGGCAAGGGCATAACTGTAAAAGTGTGTGGTGGTGCGGGACAAAGAATACGCAAACTGTTGCAGAAATGAATTCTGACCGAATGGTGGTAATGGATCTTGCACGTGATGAGATGGCATGTTTAAGTTTGTTGACACTACACTTCTTAGGGATACATTTCAGCGGGATGAACTGCATATCAATGTTATGCGGGTTATCACCAGTTAGCTGTCTTTCCTGCTGGAGCTCGGGGAAGACCTGTGAGCGGGTGATCTATCTACCTATATAAACGCTTCCCACCGATGCAATGCGCCAGCAAGGATGAATATATGGCTCTCCCTTGAGTGTAATGGCAAGATTTTTTTAATGAGGACACTTTGTTGGTAGACGATAAGCATGGCGTATTGTTGAAAATGTAGGAACTCCACAAAAAGATCCGCTAAGCTGCGTCTCGTTTACACATTTTTATTGCTGACCTTGTCGGTTACGTCTGACACGAGTCCCAAGAAGCCGTGAAGGTGATGTATGCAGACGATATTGTGGTCGCTCATCGCGATCTAGATGCCATCAAGCGCATTACTTATATTATAGATGCGTTCCTTATCTCGAAGGGATTTGAGATAAATACCAGGAAGACCAACGTTAATAAATTCAGGGGTGGAGATCGATTGACTGCCACAGACGTTATACGCTGCTGCAGCCAACCATTGGAGTTTGTTAACTTTTCCAGTACCTTGGTCTTCAGGTACATTAAACGGGAACGACGTTCAGAGCGCATATAAACGAAACAGTACGAAAGGCACTTGTCTCTCTTCACGGAGAAGTAGGCAATGTCTGAAAACTGTCCGTTTTTTTTTAGCAGTGTGGCTCTTTGTGTTTGAGATTGTTCCGGGGCTAATGTATGGTCTTGAGAGTGTGGAACCACCTCACGCTGGCGAACTCTTAACCTGCTTGAGAGGTGTTTTTCATTATATATGAAATGATATATGCGCTCTGCTTGCCTGTCCGAGCAGGGATTGCACTTAGTTGAACCTCGTATAACGTTCCGCATTAAATACTAGAATCATTTACACATTTTTTTTTCGGATGTCATTCGTTGAGTGTACAAAGTAGAACGCCTGACTTCAATTCAGTATAGCAATACAGCTTTAAATTGCACCTTCATTATATCTACAACCAACTGCTTTAGTAATTCCCTAAATAACTAGTTAGGCTTACAAAAATTGACTCGTTTTACCCAAAAAAGCTGAACGTAGAAAAACAAATTACATGTTATTTAAAAATATTCGATATAACTAACTACCTTTGTATGATTTCCATTTAAAAATTTAGCAAAGAGAGAAGTCAAAATATCGCCAGTGCGTATACTATATAAATATAGTGCGTGGATACTCAATACGTCGTTGCTTTATCTCGCAACTATTTTTATGCACTAAATGGAGTGACTGCTGTGCCGAGTGTTTTTTTTTATTTTTTTATTAGAGTTTATTGTAACAGTAATTACAATTGAGGGTTTCATCTCAGAAACCCAGAGCACGTCACATTTGACTGCCTGTCAGCCCTACTCAGGACAGCTATATATCATTCATTTAGACAATTAATTCAGCATTTCTAACAAATTGTAAGAGTTCCTCTATATATTGGTCTTTCATACGAATAGTAAGTTGGCTTGCATCGACTTGATCAGCAGCTACAGCGTTCTCCCATACTTTCCGCTCAGTATCGTATTTTTTACATTTATCTAGGACATGCAATACATCATCGTGTACCAAACATACATCACATAGCGGGCTTTGCGCAACTTTAATGTGGAACCTGGTGCTCTGCGTCATCCCTTTAGCGCAACGTAGCCTGTGAATAGTAACCGCTTCTCTTCTGGAACAGGGCATCATCATCAAGCCTTTTCGCCGTGGTGCAATCTGCATCGTGTCCCTTTTAGTTGTAGTTCCCTGCCTTCTCCAAGTCTCATAGTGCTTATCTAGGGCTTCTTTTCTAGCCTTTAACACAGTTTTACCAAGGGATATTGCTACTTCTCCTTTGTTTGCAAGCAGACCTCGTTTCGCGAGTGCATCAGCCACCTCGTTTCCGTAAATGACTACATGGGAGGGTGCCCACTGTAGCTCCACAGGTTGGCCTAGGTAACTTATCACCTTGATGATAGATTCCACTAGAGATGCGGCGGGTCCTGACGGATCTGCAGCCCGAATGCTCGAGATGGCGGCACGCGAGTCACTGACGATCACGACCCTTTTATTTGATGGCTCCTTCAGTTCCTGCAGCAATGCTTCAGATATTGCTACCAGCTCGGCCGAAGTTGAACTGCTGCAGTTGACGATATGCTTGCTGATCTCCATGTTGTCGTTGATTCGGAAAACACCTGCTCCTCCCGCAGCTTCATCCACCGATCCGTCCGTGAAGTATATCTGTGCGCTATCCACTGATATGTTGCCCAAATGAACCTCACTCGCAGCTCGAAGTTCACTCTCGTGTTGGCTCTTTTTCGATGATATACCTTCTATTGACAGCTGAGTCGACAAGTCTTTGACCGTCGAGACGTCAAATACATGAGACCCCGGTACCAGCAGAGGTTCTCGAAACGAGTCTGAGTCCCGTAGTAGCCTGGAGGCCATGGTATTCACCCTTTTCTCAAATATACTTAAGATGAGACTGTGCCTGCTGCGGCACAGTCTCAGAAGGTGACATTCTAAGATGAATTGTCTATTTAATTCCGCGGGCATAATACCGCACTCTGACAATACAGCTTTAGTACATGTCATAGAGAGAAGTCCTAATGCTATTCTACCACACTGAGCAACAGCAGAGTCTATAACTCCATAGTCCTTTTTTGTTAATCGAGACATTGCGCCAAGGGAATAGTTAATCTTTGATCCTAACAGTGCGACTGCTAGTTTCATCGCCGTATCTGGTTTGATTCCCCAAGAAGTTCCACAAGCATTTTTCAGCATATTCGCCACTCGCTCGCCCTTTTTCTTGATGATGTCGAGTTCTCTGTTCCATTTGCAGTTTTCTTGAAATGTCACTCCCAGAAATCTCACCTGGCTCACTTGCTCAATCTGTCGATTGTCCAATCTCAGCAGAAGCTTCTGTCCTCTTTTCACATTGAATACCATGCTCTTGGTTTTACAAGGCTCAATGGAGAGTCCCAGAGCTCCTAAGAACGATACGATTTTTCTTAAGGTCAGTTGCAGTTCCATCACTGCGATTGGATTAATCGTGCGACCCTTGAGGCGAATCCAAAGTGCACCATCGTCAGAGTATTGAGACAACTTAAAATGCTCCGGTATGGCATCAGCCAGCCCAGCTAGTGTCATGACAAACAGTATTGGAGAAAGTACTCCTCCCTGAGGAAGGCCGACATTACCCAGAGTCTTTACCTCCGTGTGTGTTCCCTTGCACCGGATTGACATGCTACGATCTTTCAGGAAAGTCACAATCAATTTGAAGATAGCGCTACTAGGTTTTAATCCTGCTTTTATCAAATTAGTGACAACGGCAGTGTGATCAAGGTTGTTATAGGCTCCTTCGACGTCGAAGAACACGGCCATGACATGATCCCCTCTGGCGACTGCTTCTTCGATATCAGTAGCTAGATCCAGAATATTATCTTGGGCCGATCGTAGTGGCCTATAGGCAGACATATTATCCGTTAATGTTCCTTTATTCTGTAATAATGTAAGCAAGTGGCGGAGAATCATGCGTTCCAAAAGTTTTCCGACATGGGACGTTTTGACTATCACCCTATATGAGCCTAATTGTGATCGCGGTCTACCTTGTTTCAGAATTGGTACCCCTTCCCCAGTTTTCCACTCAGTTGGAAATTCTCCTCTTTTGAGGATAGCATTAAGATCACGAAGAAGAAGGTCTCTCCCGGTATTGTCCAGTGACCTCAGTTGCTTGTTGCTGATGCCATCGGGGCCCAGGGCACTTCTTGCGTTGGCAGTGGCCAATGCCAGATCTAGCTCCCACCTTGTGAAATCGCAATCAGTATCAGTAGCGTTTTCATCGCATGTGCGCTGTGCAGGCGGTTCAGTGACAGTACCTGGAGTTTCTCCTGTGTCGGGCCTTGGCCGCTGTTTTTATTGCCCCGTCAAGGATATCATTGAGTATAGTTTGCAATGACTTTCCCGTTGATCGACAGACTGCAAACAGCGGACATTTTGGTTGGGTTTCGGCCGTTGACTTAATCCAACTCCATGCCTCTCCCAACCCTGTGTTGACGCCTAGCTGTTTGATGAACTTCTCTTCAAGTCTTTTCCGCAAGTCAGCAGAGTATGAATTTATCTCTTTCATCACTGATGCCAACATCGAGTAATCGGACAGCCAGCCATGTTTCTTGAATCTCCTCTTTAGACGCTTTACCTCCTGCAGTAGGCCAGCAAGTTTGATGTCCGGTGGGGGTAGATATGGAGGAACCCTGACTCGCTTGGTAGCCATCTTGTGGGATTCTCTGATGGCAGTACTAACTTCGTTTCCGGCAGATAGGCGTTCTCTAACATATTCTTTATATCTCCTCCAGTCAGTGATGCAAGTCCATCTCCACTTTTTGCCATTATCTGCTTTCAAGTACAGGTAGCACCGAGCATGATCTGAGAAGGTGGCGCTGTCTTCAATTTCCATAGTGAAGTAATTTGTTAACTCATTGCTCACTGCGACGACATCAAGATGAGACTCTACAAAACCAGAGCTGTACTGTCGCATAAACGTTGGGCTGCCATCATTCATAATTGTGTAGTTTTTGGTTTCAAGATTGTTAAACAGATCTTCCCCGCGTTTGGTTACATTCGCACTGCCCCATGCAGGGTGCTTTGCATTGAAGTCGCCTGCCAGGATGAGTGGCGCATGCTGGCACAACACATCCATTAATTGAGTCATATTGATGGCTTTGTTCGGTGAGAAGTAAACCGAAACTATGTTCATGGTTATGTCGTGCAGTTTGACAGATACCCCGCACATGCGAGCCCCGTCTACCGATTGGAGCGACAGTTCGCACTGCTCTACATTCGCGTCAACGAGAATTGTAGCCAGTGAGGGTGTGCCGGTTGATTGACAATCTGTGTCAACATACGTCACAAAACTAGAGATTCCGAAATTTTTAGGAAAATTACCTTCGTTTAAACATATTACTTTAATGCCACTCGTGCACATTTCTTTTATAACTGGAACATTCTTCTTGTGACTCCAGCCACAATTCCAGTGTATTAGACATGGTCTAGACATTGTGTTTTTGTTTGGCAAGGAACTGGAGGAGACTTTCAATTTTGTCTCCCCCTTCCAGTAATTCTACTAGACGAGCCACATCTGGATGTTCATCTAACCAGGGTTTTACGAAGAATTTTATGCCAGACCAGAAGGTCCGTAGTGTTGTCACACCAAGACTAATTTCTTCAGACGAGGGAGATGTCTGTTTTGAAATTGCGGGTGACACAATATTTGTCCGTGATTGGTTCTTCTTCCTGGGCGCTGGAACAGGTGGCATATTGCAGACTACTCGCTCTTCCCCTTCTGGAAGTACTTGTACCAACTGTCTTTTTACTACACTCGCCCAGGTTGGTGTACCGGAAGTTTGGTCATTGCTAGGCGGAGGACGTACCTCGACAATTTTCATTGTCATTGCCATCTGCCGCTCAATAACTTGAGCGTGTCGTGTTTGCTGGGCTTTGCTCCACGCTTGAACGACAGAACACTGGGAACTTCCTGATGGGTGGTCCATGTGGCAGTTCACACAGCGAGGTTTATTATTTGTGCACTCTGTTATTAAATGACCTGTTTTACCACAGCGCTTGCATAGCTTTCCAGTTTTACTAGTGCATGCAGCCGCCTTATGATCATATTTGAGACATATTAGGCATTGCATAGTCGACGATCTCAATGTTACCGGCAGGATTTCCCCGCAGAATTCAATGTGGCTCTTGATTTCCCCACTGAACTTGATCTCCAGTTTCCATGTGTTACGTTTGACTGTTTCCACAGTTCCATCCTGCTTTTTTATTATGGCGTTGTATTGAAGTCTTCGCACCTCTGCCACACCTTGATCATGAAGTACACCCGCCACTTCGTCGTCACTTATTTGTGGATGTACGCCCAATAATGTTTCCGCTATCCTTCAAACAAGGCTTTACCGGTGTCGCTCCCAGTGTTTTTAGCCGCTTGATAGTTTCAAAATCTTCAACAGTCTTTACCCATATTTCGACTCTTTTGCGTATGTTAATACGGGCAGTACCCGTGGGTGCGTGCTCCCTGACGTTTTGATATATTGGCAGAAATAGTTTGCCTTCAAAACCGCCTGCAAGTTCAGCGCCACAAGCGTCAACAGCCATAAACTCAACACAATGTTCACCGGCTCGCCTGATGACCGGCTTATTGGTTCTTCGTTGATTATGTGTCTCAAGCATGCGTTGACTCTGCTTGACGGCAGCTTTCTCCGCACGCAGTTTGAAGATTTCCTCTTTGGTTGGCACACGTGTCATCCCGACGTCGCCAGTATCCACATCTTCACCTCTATCCGCGTCCATAAAAGCGTCATCTTGCACGTTGTGCACGTTTGTGCATGCTGGATGCATTGTGGCGCCCTCACTCGCTCTGTTATGCATGTTACCACTCTCTTCCAATATGGCATCACCCTGTCCGCCGCCTGCGCTTGTAGTACCCTTAGCTAGCGTCGCTGTTGTGGAAAAACTTAAACTGATTCCCTTGTTGAGGCCTACGGTCTTGGACTCTTGTGAATACTGGTGCCAGATGTTGAACCAGGCGGTGTTTCGTGGGGAGACTCTTGCTTATCCATCTTCTTGGATAGCGGCTGGTCAGTCGGCGATTGGAACTCGTCCGACGACAAAGTGGAGGAATGCCTCCTATTTCGTTTCTTTGGATTTCCCGTTGGACTTGTTAACGCCACTGTGACGTAACTAGACGACCAAGGTAAGATAGAATTCTACTGGTTGCTCTCGTGATAGAATGTACTAGGTGAATTGACTCCCGAACGGGAGCACTCTCTACTTATGATTGTACTCACCGATAGCAGACGACGAGAAAGAGTGCCGAGTGTTATTTCTTGAGTACAGACTCAAGGCGGCAGGTGAGTCAATGACACCTTACACAGAATGAAACCTAACGGGGGTAGTTTTGAGGGCATTAAGTTGCAGTATTGCATTTCAGATCAGGAAGCCTGTTTAAAGGGAAGCGCAGGTCAACCAATATACAACTTGCAGGCATCGTCACTATTATAGGCAGTATTGGCTATGTGGCAAACATGTGCAGTAACCTCGTCGTCTGTGTAATATAATACAATCTGGTGCATCGGGAAATAAAGCTAAGTAATCAGGAAGCGGCAAGCAAACGGCGCCTTGTCTGAGCTCTCTCTCTCTGAGCAAAGACAAAAACAAAGTACTAACGGTTACGGTTACACGCGGGACAAGTTTTTTTGGGTGAAAATGCCTAGCAATGTACCAAGATCACGGCGGTGTAACGGACGGATCATCTTAAGCAAGAGCCGCCAACACGTGCCACAGCCAGTTTTGGGTATAACAGCAGTGTTGTTCACTAATCTAGTTTGGAGGAAACATATAAGGATTGCGGGTACAGGCGAGCTGCATAAGTGAAGAAGAAGAACGGAAGTAGAGGCGACGGGGCATGCACTAAGTGGACAATGTAACACAGGCTATCTTGTGGTCACGCGCTCGGCCTACACCTGCTGCCAAACGCTGCTAAAGGGTTAGCATGCGTCTTGGAGTTAATAAGAAATTTTTTTTTAAGGGGTAACAAATATATTTTGTTTATATAAATATATATATATATATATATACATATATATATTTATATAAGCCAATACTTAAAATCTAGAAATCAATTCAAAACACCGGGCTACTTTGACACTACCGACCTATACCATGCGGGTATCTTAGCTACAAAAATTGTTTTTAAAGTGATAAATATATTTTGTAAGCGCTACTTTTTCTTGAAAGTTTTGCGGGTCCACCAATAATGTAAGCAGGTTTCAGTTAGTGTACAAGTGTAAGGGCAAATATTGCAAGCTGCCCCTGGTGTGCGCATTTAGGTATGGACTGAATCTAGTCTAGACATACACGTTGACCTCACGAGCATTCGTAACTACGTACCTGCCTAGTCTAATCGATTACAAATCGGTTTATATTCTATCGTAAATAGGTCTCATGAAACGAAATTAATTCATGAATATCAAGCGACCGTGGCAGGCTTGTTGCCATGCCACCTCGAGTAGCGTATGAGGACAGCATATTGTTACTTAGTAACTGACCACCAACCGTATCGTATTTTGTCCGACTCAAGCTAAACACTCCTTAGCATAGTAAATGTTCGGAACTAGAAGTGTAATGCCGGCTTTGAACATCATTAGTGCACACGCTATGAACAACCATGCCAACAAGGCGCCTCACATTTGCCATGACATTCACCACCACGGCGATCGCTTCAATAGCACGCAGCTTTAATAGCAACGACAGATTGTGTAGGGTAAGACGAAACCGGCAACACTTCTATATATAATATAACAATGACAAGTTTGTAAGGAAATTATGGCGGAGACGGCAACAACAAGAAAAACAACAACAACAACATCTACAACAACAACACCTACAACAATACCGACAGCAACAATAACAACCTTGCGACTATAGCCACAACAACAGCAATAATAATGGAACACCAGACAAATGAAACTGAGTCAGCAGCAACAACGGAACACCAGGCAAATTGAATGGAATCAGCAGCAACAAGTTGACGCCGGCAGTTTGAGAGGCAGCAAAAAATGGTAGCGGCACTATTATGATGTGTTCGGCCGGCTCGGTGGTTAGCCAGCGTTACACGTTAGCATTACAGCGGAGTTTGCCAACCAAAGCGAGCAGAGTACAACCAAACGAACCAGCATATCTCATAGCATAGCAGTCGAGTACGTGGTGCAAGTAGACCATACTGCACCATTTACTACTACTAATACTACTACTACTTGTACTACGTACTACATAAGGTGTGGGTGGCCCGCCGTGCAAGTCTCGTCCTTAGTCGCAAAGGGGGACCGGGGAGAGAGGGTGACGGAGGCACAAGCGGAAAAAGCGCGCGGTGGAGCAGGCAGGGAGGGAGGAAAGAAGGGCAGGAAACAGTAGCGGTGGCTGGCTGAGACGCTGGGGGGGGGGGGGGGAGGAGGAAGTGGAAGCAGCGGAAAATCAGCAACCGACCTCATGCAACAGACCGAAGATCGAAGTACAGACAGAGCGCAACGGAGCGTGGGAGAGCCCGCGTAAAAGAGACAGAGGGGAGGGGAGGGGACGAAGATAGAGAGAGATAGAGAGAAAGGGAGAGGCGAGAAGAGGTGGGAAAAGGTGAGAGAGGCGGGGGGGGGGAGAGGATGAATGAGCACGAGGCGAGAAGAAGCTGGCCTAACGCAAAGAGGGTGGCCCGGCTTGGCTTGCACGTGCTACTGCTGCAGTGGTGGTAGTGGTAATGCTGCTGCAGCAGCAGTGTACACTCGAGCTGCTCCCGTTATTGGCAAACTTCACAGAGAGAGAGGCAGAGGAACAAGGCAGACAACTGAGCGATTGCCTCCAAGGGGTGACGCATACAGCAGTAATAGTAGAATGGCAGAGTGAAGAGAGGAACAGTGGGAAAGAGACAAATAACAAACAGAAGAAGGGGAGAGATTGCGAGGGACATTGTGTGAGAGGGAGTGCGACAGATAAAGAGATATATATATATATAGAAAGAGAGAGAGACCCATGGCCTACTGGAGGATGACCGGCCTAGGGACGATGGTGTTCGCGTTCAGCCAACCGCTCACCCACCACCAACCCAAATAGCAGGCAGCGAGCTAAACACCCACCCATCCACCCACCTCGTTGGCTCACCACTGTTGCCAATGGCGCCACAAGGGAGCGCCTCGATCGTGCCGCACCGTGTCGTATGTGCACCCCCGGCTGTCCCCCTTCCGCCCCCTCCCCCCCGCTGCCCCGCTCCCAGCTCCCCAGTTCTTCTGTATGTGTCTATCTGTGTAAGTCTCTACGTTAGTGTGTGCCTATCTGCCTTGTGGGGTTCTTGCCTATCGCGGTGGCCCTGTCGCTCTGTCTGTCTGTCTGGCTGTCTGCCAGTCTCTTGGTCTGTCTGTATAGCTGCCGTATGTATGTAGGCCCTCTGCTGGGTGCCCGACCCTCCTCTGCTGGCGGGTGGCGGGTCGTCTCCGGCAGCCGTCTTCTGTCCGTCCGTGCATGCATGCATGTACGTACTTGGGTCGGGCTACCCCCTCCCAAATCGGCCGCTCGCTTCCACCGTTCGACGATCGTCGGCCGTTGCCTCGCTCGTCGTGTCGTTTGTTGGTGGCTTGGCTGGTCGTCCCATGGTCGTGGTGGGCTGGATCCTCGCTCGGTTGCCTGGCTAGTTCATGGTCTGCCAGACCAATGCTGCTTGTTGTTCCTGTTGCGGCTGGCCTAATAGCAGTTGTACTACCAGTAGACATAGAAGCAGTCGCCAGCAACAGCAGCAGCAGCAGCAGCAGTGAGGGGTAGCCGTAGAAGCAACCCCCAGCTGCAGCAGCAGCAGCAGCAACAGCAGCAGGAGCAGAAGATCACCGACCGGCTGAGGCGCGCGGGGTCCACTCTGCGCGAGCGACTGCAGCGCGCCAATGCGGCGAAACAAGTTGGTACGTTCGTTTCGTTGGCGAACGCCAAAGGCGGTGGTGGCGGCGTGAATCGGGCGTTGACGCATGCCGAAGCACGTCGAATTTGTCGTCCTGCAGCATAGTCTGGCTAGATAGATTACAAAAACAACTCGCAGCTGATCGATAAATAGACTACCACAACTGCTACTGCGGCTGCTGTTTGTTGCTGGTACTCACCCGCGGATTGACGGATTCCAGTTCCAGTTCTAGGAACGCCAGCAGCTGACCAGTTGTACTAGCTAGTTCGTGGCTAGTGGCTTGTCGGCTCGGCTCACAAGTGCTGCTATCCCCTGCAGCAAAGCCTGCAGATTGCGCCCGCCGGCGACTTAGTGAGCAAGATTTGGTGATTCTGTGGTCGGTTGAGCGTTCTAGGTTTCGTTCTTGCGGTGTTCGTCTTGATCTCCGGCTCACTTCTGCTTGTTCGTGTCGACTTGCGCGCGCCCAGAGGAATAAGAAAACAGGAGAAGGAATAAGTGATTCTGCTTGAAGGAGCTTTTTATATGAATGTGTCTCTGTGTGGGTGAATGTGTGTCTGTCTGTCTGTCTGCCTGCATGCGTGTGTGTATGAACGAATGTACAAGTGGTTGAATGATGGAGTATACTTATGAGTAAATGATAATGTATGTATGTGCATTCTAAGTGTCCTCAACTACTCAAACGCCGGCAAGCAGGTGTATAAATTGAGCGTCCCTGCGAATTGCGCTTGAACGGCCGTCGCAAGCCAATCGACTGAGGTAGAAGAAATCGAGACTAAACAACGAGAACGAAGGCACCTGTGCAAACGAGAGAGAACCATAGAGGAAAATCGCGTGAAAGAGAGAGAGGGATATATATATATATAGTGAAAAAAAAACACGGGCCAACAGCAGTAGCTAGAAGATGCCGGACTGGGGCGGACGTATAGGCGCGCCCGCGTAAAAGGCGTCGTTGTTTGGTGCAGGAGCTTCACAAGGGCTTCTTTGTCCAACCTGACGACCGTCGTAGATCGCGGCACGCCTACCAATAACATCGTATCGTCGCCAACTTTTGTTCGCTGTTGTTATTCCATGATCAACACTCTGTGATGCTGTGAAAGAGTGTGGCCGTACCCGTGTGTGTGTGTGTGTGCCTTAGTGTTTGTTGTCCGTCAAGTAAATCACACAAGTGTGTAACAGTCTGGCAGCCGTGGTGTTGCATCATGTTTGTCAACATCCTGGCCATCCTGGTGTTACTCACGCTTGTAGTTCGTCGCGCGCCTCTGTAGTGATTGGGCGGTAATTGGTCGCCCGCGTCCAGCCGCCGTCGTCGTCAGGGGAACTGGCTGTCGTCATCGTCTTTCTGTGTGTTGTCGCCACCAACCAACGCCAATGCGGATTAGTGCGCACCGGATCATCCTCGTGTAGTGCTCGTCGACGTGTAGGAAGGCGCTAGTGTCCTCATCGTCAAAGTCAAGTCTTCTCAAGTCAAGAAACTTTGAGAGCACAGGAAACAATACAGTAGTTGCGGCGTAGAGAGGCGAATAAAGGATAGACATAGAGTGAAAGAGATCAAGCACTTTTCTGCGGCACTATGGAGTAATATCAGCCATGCTGTTGTTGTTACTGCAGCAGCAGCAACAGCAGCATCACCGGTTGCAGCAGAAGGTTTTGTCGTTGTTCTTGTCGTTGTTGTTGTTCTCCATGTCAATTGTTTACCGTCCGTGTGAACGCGTTTGCATCGCATAAACGCTCGAGTGGCAGAAGTGTGCCCGGGAGTTGTGGGGCCCGCCGCTTTCCCTAGACCTTTGGCCTCGACCTCGACGAGATCGCCGGCGTCGCCCGCACACAGGTCTTCACTGCCGCCCACGGACAGTTTTTTGCCGCCTCTGGCAAGCAGGTCCTCGCCGCCCACGAGCACGTCCTTGCCGCCCACGAGTAGGTCCGAACAGGTCCTCGCCGCCCGCAAACAAGTCCGAACAGGTCGTCGCCGCTCGCAAACAGGTCCTCGCCGCCCGCGAACAGGTCCTCGCCGCCCGCGAACAGGTCCTCGCCGCCCGCAAACAGGTCCTCACCGCCCGCGAACAGGTCCTCGCTGCCCACGAACAGGTCCTCGCCGCCCACAAACAGGTCTTCGCCGCCTAAACAGAGCGCGCGGAAACCTCTCAGCAGACAGAACAAGAAGAGAAACAAAAAGTGGAGAAGAAAGAAGTGGCCCTAACTTCTTGTTCATTGAGGGCAGGCGAATCCCGCCGCATCCGGCGCCCCCCCAACCGTCTTCGCCTGAGCAGTCTGAGCAGACGGCAGGAGGTTAGGAGGAAAGAGGGCCGCAAAAAAAAGGTGTTTAGCACACGCCCCCCACACGTCGTACAAACGCAAAGCCAAATGAAGAAAGGTGAACGCGTTCCACAAGTGTGCTCGGTGCTCCTTGACCTCTTCCTTTGTCGTCGTCGTCGTAGTTACCTGAGGGCGAGGGACAACGTCGGCGGATGATGACGACTGAAACAACAGCAGCAACAACAAAAACGCCTACAACAACAATAACTGTAACAGCCACAGCAAGGCCAGCATTTTGCCGCTATTTCTATTGCTGCGTCTCTGTCCACCTGCTCACCTGTAACTAGAAGTCCGCGAGTCTAGTAGTCGCGTGACGGGGCGGGCAGCATACATCGGCAACAAACTTGACCTCGATTGTCGGCGCTCTGTCGGCCGTCCATCTGTGGGTCTGCATAAAAGCACGTACTTGCTTGGTTGTTGGCTACTGTTGTCGCTACTGTTGTGGCCAAACGCGAGCAACGCGGGCGCCCGTAACCGCATAGCCGCTTCTATTGCGACAACGCACTACGACAAAGATAACGACGAGGTCGCCACGAAAGCCTACTGCTACTATATATACTACTACTACTACTACTACAACTACTGCTACAACTACTACTACTTTCGGTGTGTCTCTCGATCACTCCATTTCTCCTTCTCGTGCTCTCGTTTCACGGTCCTATACCTGGTACCTTTGACTAAAGCACGAACGCTCTGCCTGTTGGGGCATTATCGATATTGACAGTACGGATATTGCAGTAACAGAAACAGCGAGAAGAACAACAACAGCAACAGCAGTAGCAGCAACAACAACAACAACGACGACAACAGCACTAGCAACAACAACAACAACAACAACAGCAGCACCAACAACAACAACGTTAGCATCATCTTCAGCAGCTGTTGTGCAGCTTCTGACCACAACGGCAACGTTAACACAGACGTTACGGCGGTCAACAGGTGAGTCAAAAATAGGGAGACGCGTATAGAGCTGGGCAGACCGAAATCGAATGCCCGAACAGGGCACAGTGGTGTACGAACTGTTGTTACACAATATACGAAGCACGTCCTACAGGCACAAATGGTCAATGTGTGATCAGGATGCGATATCTGTATCGTCCTAGATCAAAATGCGATGTCTGTATCGTCCTAGATCAGGATGCGATACTTGTGTCTACCTAGACCGAGTCACACAGAACTTGTTTGTATTCTTTCTATTTGTATGAAAGTTGCTACGGCAATTGCAAGACGAGTCGAGGCCAACACGAGCAGCTAACAACGAACGGGATTGCTTCTACAGTTTCTCGACGATCATCGCCTTCTTACTGACACTACGGGGACCAATAAAATCGAACAAAAGCAGTAAAAAAACTTTCCTCCTGTCGGAAAACAAAAGTTTTCTCCTGTCGAATAATAACAGTCGGTCCGTCGGAATGTACAGCGGTCCGACAATGTGCGACGACGCGTCAAAATTGACAAAACGCCGTATGGGCCGCCGCATTACTGTTGTCCAGAGGAGCGTGGCACCAAAGCACTGCGATCCAGAAGGCTGTAATTTAAAGAAAGAAAAAACGCAAAATTACATGACGCACGCAAGACTGCCACGCGGTCGACGGCGACGTAGTATCATCGCTACTAAACTATATATTTGTAACTCAACTTTGTTCAAATAGGTGTTATGCTTGTTTTAGGCGGCTTGACGAGGCACTCTACGACACTCCAGAAGGCCTCCAATGTTGGAGAAATGATTCGTGGCATTGTACGTCTGTACCAGCGTGCAGCTTGCAGAGTACACAAAACGCGCATCGCTCTCTCTCCCCTCTCTATTTCTCTCTCTCTCTCGCACCTCCTCGCAGATGAAACTGTCCATAGGAATCTGTTTCTTTATGAAAGCTTGCGGGCAGTTGCAGTGCAGCAATACCTCACCTATAACTACTAGCCTACCTCACCTATAAACCTCAACTAAGCCGTAGATCAAACAGTGTACATACACGCTTGAACGGCGCTTGAAGCTTCGCTGCTGCCGGAGCATTTGTCTCCATTACGCGCAACGCCAACAAAATCGGTTGTATTGTACAACCGCTGCATACATGTACATACCATACTCCTATGTGGCCTCAGCATAACCAAGTTTGTAAGCGTGGTCAGCAGCTCGATACACTTGCCGAGTCCAAGGTACGTGCAGCACACATTAAGCTATGATTGTCATGGCTAGACAAACACCTTGTTGTCGACTGCTGCCGTAGTATCGTGATTCTACCCGGACACAAACACGGCGTTGCTGCAGAGTGTGGTAAGAGGTCGTGCTACAATGTTGACCCGCCGACCAGGGACGCCAAAACGGCACGGATGGATTTCTGTACAGTGTCTTGGCAGTTTTCAGGTGTTCATCTCCTGGTGACGAAACACTCTAGTAGTGGCCTTCCCACTCCAGTGTTCTCATCAAGGGTGCTCTTGCCCGATTCAGTCGACGGTTTTCAACGCATTGACGCACCAACTCTGATTGACGCCAGCGGCTTCTGCATCTGTCAATGCTGCCAACACTAGGCTCTCCTAACACTGAGACTAAACTTGCGGGCAACTGTCTGTTGGATTGGTCGCTGCTTGTTCTGCCACCACCACCGGCGCAGCCAATTGCAACGCAACTGTAATGAGTGCAGGCTGTGGGGCTGCACGGGGGGAGGGAGGTGTTAGTGATAAATGTCTCGTGGTTACTATTCCTCTGGAGACGGCGTCGCCTGCTTGTTGTTGTTGGTGTTGTAGTTGTTGTAGTTGTTATTGCTGTTGTTGCTGTAGTTGTTGTTGTTGTTGTTGCTGTAGTTGTTGTTGTTGCTGTTATTGCTGTTGTTGCTGTAGTTGTTGTTGTTGCTGTTATTGCTGTTGTTGCTGTAGTTGTTGCGTCCTCGATCTTATCGTAGTATGAATACGCTCGCAGTTCCGCCAACAATCATCACTTTGCAGGATCCATCTCCCTTTGCGGTCGTCCCACCCGCGTCGGGCCGTCTCGTGTGGCCGAGCTCGTGTGTGAGTCTATTGTGTGCGGCTCGTCCTGTTGAAACGGCCGACGGGGCCGTCGAGGGGCCGAGTGCGCCGTTTTGAGCGCTGAGGCGACGACCTTAAACGAAAAGAACGCGAGTCCAGAACGCGATAAGGCGGCGCTGCCGAAGACGGTGCTTTGTTTGACGCTGTTGTGTCTCTTCTGTCTCCGTTATTTTGGGCCGCCATTGTTTGGTCTCTCCGCCTCGGCCGGGCGGGTAAGCGTTTACGAGCACAGGCGAGAGACAGAAAGAGATATAGAGATAGAGAGAGTGTACTCGCTTCGCGAACTAAGAACCAATGCCTTCCGGTGGTGCCTGCCATGAAGTGGGTGACTTTGAAAACGTGGGCGTGCGCGACCATGACTAATTCTCTGTCTGTCTAGCTGACTGAGTTGACTAAATGGCTGGCCGACCCACAGCGCAGCTATGAAGGCTGAAGGAATTCGAGGTGACGTCGACAATTGGCGACATTGCGGCTAATACGATGGGTGACGGTATAAATATGGTATAAAACACACCATCATAAAGGGGAGTTTTTCGTACGTACGTGCAATGTATGAGGCGGCAGTTGTAGCGGCATCTATGTACGTCCGCAACTCATTAAGTTAGACGCGCCGGAACCTTGCTGCTTCACTGGCTTGTTGCACCGGCGCTAAAAACCTCTATACAAATTCGGTCTGCATCTAAATTTCGGATCATAATTGCATAAAGAAACGTTGTCTCTAAATACTGTTGATATGCAGAGGGCATCGCGTACATAGTAAGTTGTGGTCGTGAGTGGCTGATCTAGATGAGTGACACGTCTTCTTGGCAGGTTTCGGTGCACTCTTATTACAGACAAGGTTCTACATATGTTCCACGTGGGTGTCTCTAGTGTGATTCCGTGTAACTATAGCGGGCGATGGGTTTGTATCAATGTTCCGATATCGGTATTTATATCAGCTGTCAGTCACTTTATCGTCCGCTTCTTGGTTCCGCATAACACTAATTACTTTTAGCCTCAAAACCAGCTCGCCTCAAGGCGACACAGTGCGAGCAGAATGCGCCCATTTACTGCTGCCCCGCCGGTTACTTCAAATCATCTATCTGTCTCTGTGGCAGTAGCTGATGAAGCTCACCTAACCGCCTTTGTCGTTTGCCACGCGTCGTATATGCAGCACTTCATCAGCGTTTAGAGAAACAGAAACGGGAGAAACGAAGCGGATAACAAAGGAGCCCGGGGAGAGGTCGGGGCTAAGAACATCGCCTACAAGTGATGACGCGCTAGATCAGTTGTCACCGGAAGGGCAGGCTCACCCCGAGGCTACTACAACGCGTTCAGCTAGCCAGACCCACCTGTAGGAAGGCTTGTTCGAATGCGACGACGGCCCGCATAGTTGTTGCTCTCTCTCTGTTAGGCAATGGCGACGCCCCAGTGTCGCCGCCGCCGCCACTCCGGGCCCCTCTGTCCAAGTATTTTGCCTTCATTTCCTCTATGCTGTCTCGTCTCGTTATGCCTCGACACCACCCTGCCTGGGCCCTTTTCCGCGTCTTTTTCAATACCTTTTCTTTCTTTCTATCTTCTTCGCTGGCTCGCTGTACTTCGTTCCCTTTCCCTCTTGCTGGGTCTGTTTCAGCATGCGGGATGATCCTCCCGGGATGATGTGTCAGGCCAGATTGTGTTTGTTACTGTTACCGCTGCAGTTAACCCTGCTGCGCTGAATGACAGCTTGCTGGCCTGCCCCATCCGTGGGGCATCGCTCGCCGCCCGTCATTCATAACGGGGCCGCTGGCTGTTCGAACTTGCTTGTCTACAACGGCGGCGCCCTTCTGGGACTTGGGACATGGCAAACTTCGCGGATTTTACCGCAGTTGTGTGGAGAGCGCTCTTTCTCCTTCTCGTGCTGCCGCTCAACCTTCGTTTCCTTCTTCTCCTGGTACGCCTCTGTTCGGAACAGCAGGGGGAAGCGAAACTGGGCTGGCAAAAAAGCGTGAATGCGTCTACACGTTTTGCCTGCTCTCTCAAACAGCGTTGCTGCAAATGAAACGCCGCTGGGATTTGTTCCCCTCTGCTCTACTGACCCTTCAAGCCGGATCCAACTGGCAATTTCACTGCTTTCAGCGGCATCGTTAGCGTCATTGTCGATGTCGTGCTTCCCATCCTCCATTATGTTCAGCCGGGCCGTTTGCGACTGAACTAGGACATCCCACAGTGTGTATGTGTCGGCCCTCTGCATCCATTCAGTCGGAACTCTGCCCGAAATCACTACTGTCGAGATCACTGACCCGAGAAGCAGTTTCGCCGGTGTTCTCGTGGCTTGATTGGTTTATCTGACCTTTGGGGCTACGTTGCCATTTCATATCCCTGCTCTATTGATAGTTACTGTGCCTTTTTATTGATTTTTTTTTTTTAGATTTTTCCGTAAGGGTAACGCCCGTGTACGGTTTTTTCATGTCATGGCTAATTTTTAATCCACTTCGGCATTTATCTTGTTTAAATTGGGAACCATGCAAACCAATTTAAGAGTGGCCGGTCTGGGTCTCGAACCCAGTCCTCCGGAATGCAAGACAGAGGCTTAGCCACTAAGCCATCTTGCTCGGTTGACAACAACACAGTTAGCACAGAGTTACCATTATAAATTAGTAATAATCCAATTTACCAAATTTGTATTCCAATTTACAGCCAACGCGCTCGATATAAAGGCGTTATCACATATTACGATTCTTCTTGAGTATGCTTATTTTTCTATTTATTTGAGTTTGCTTGGAGTATATATAATGCAAGCAAACCCCGCATATACAGGTAGTTCAACAAGTTCTTAAAATGAAAACCAAGAATTTTCCAAATCTTGTTTTTAATTTTTTCTTATTCGATATACTCCCCGAGATGCTCAATACACTTTTCCCACCGATTTTTCAGAGCATTTATACCTCTTGAGTAGAATTCCGCGTCTTTAGACTGAAAATAGGCATTGACAGCAGCCTTAACCTCTTCATTGCTGGAAAAACGCTTTCCACCGAGACTATTCTTCAAATGTCCGAAGAGGAAATAATCAGAGGGGGAAGGTTTTTCAATAAGTTCGAACCTCAGTTGGGCCAGTTTTGCCGTTGCTTGCCGCGACTTGTGTGCGGGAGCATTGTCCTGGTGAAACAGGACAACCTTTTGCTGTTTAGTAATATACGTAACCGAACCACAATTATTATTGATATATGCATACGTTTGCGCGTCATCTCATAGAACGCTGATGTATGTTTGTAAGAAAAGAGTTCTAGAAAGCCTGCGTATCTTGCAAAGCTTTGAACAGCTAAAACATGAAAGAGCGTACACAGAGCACGAAAAGCTTATTGGGGGTTGAAATGTCCGATCAGCAAAGCGGTGAATTCGTGCGCACTGGGACTGCCGATGCACTGATCAACGAATTCGCCAGCGATGAGTCAAATGAATCTAGAGGCCGAGCTGCAGTGTGTGCAAACATGTCCAAGCTCTATATAGAAGACCCTACCCGGAATCTCTAATAAGAGTAATTTGTGAGCGTCCGTCCATGGTGTAACGCGTGTACCGGCATTAAAATAACAATTAAAGTAACCAGCCGAACCTTACTTCGACACATCGGGGCCCTGTTGTGGAACGCAGAGACCAACAGAGTTTACACTGGGAAAAATAGAAAAAGGCAGGAGGTCGGTGACCGCGCCCGGAGAAGCGTTTTTCTTATATGCCGGCAAGTTACACAGCTTGCCGGTAATGCAACCCCTCAACGCAAACACCGGAAAAATATGGTTGGTATTCCTACCAAACAACGGGTGCACTGCCAAGAAAAACACCTCTTTTCCTAACGGGATAAGCGTGCCACCAGCCATTTTGACTACCGTTACTTGTTCTTAAACTGTACATGCTGCTGTCATTTCAGTCATCTCAAAGTATGTACGAGTAATTTCTCGTATTTAAAGAAAGACATTTAAATGTTTAGTATTAAATTCGCATACTGAGTTGCAGGATAATATTTCGAGCCTTAAAACTAACTGTTTGTACCAGACACCTTCTCGCGGAACTTTTGAAACAAAAAAGCCTTATTATTATTATTATTATTATTATTATTATTATTATTATTATTATTATTATTATTATTATTATTATTATTATTATTATTATTATTATTATTATATATTATTATTATTATTATTATTATTATTCGCTGTTTCTACGTCTATGAGTCTGTCAACTATGCATTGAGCAGTTCGTTCCCTGTGCAATAGATCTTTGTGAGACTGTGCTGTAGACTATTTGAGAGATCGTTCTCAAAAAGAAACCGATACATCTCATCGACAAGATGGAGAGAAGAGGTAGTTTTTCCTTCGTAACACAGATTTATACATTTAGGTTTTTTTTTATATATTCATAGCCTCGTGAAAGCTGAATGGTTATTGAGTTATATCTATACAATATATATATATATATATATATATATATATATATATATATATATATATATATTCTTTTTTATCATATGCATTTTCTTCAATGTGCATTGATATTGTTACAAAATATTCATTGACGGCTATAAACAACAACCGAAACAAACAATGCGCAGGACTTGCACCAAAATAAAATGCACCCTCAGGCCACCAAGTGAGTTTTTATGCCGATCTCGATGCTTCCTCTTGTGCCCAAACTGTGGATGCAATATGATACGCGGCTATCCTGACTTTTGGGCTATCGAAAATCGCCATCCTGTCGGGGCACTACGTCAACCGATATGTTGTGCGCCGTGTGGTAATTCGCACAGTCTACCGACTGCTGTCGATGCATACGTTTTGCCCCGCGCTGTTTACCCTGCATCCTGTCAGTGCTACGAGGCTTCCCTAAGTCGTTATTTCTACTACTAAAAGAGAGAAATACTTACACTCCCGCCGCCCGCGATTTAATACGCGCGAGCCTTTGACGGGAGGGCCCGCCAGCCCGAATAGATAGGCCAGCAGCTCCCCCACCCTCCCCCCTATCGAGGTTCGGAATGGGGGTACCACACTACTCCACCGTACCGATTAGACGCGTTCACCTCGCGATTCCGCGTTACACACCAGAATATTGCACCGTCCCCCTTTTAAAGGGGAGTTAGACCCACTCCAGCGCAGGGGTTCCCCGTGATTACGGGGCCAGAAAGTCCTCTCGACCGGTGGTCTGCTTTCATGTGGCCACTTCTCACTCATTTTGCCTATTAAGCCAAGGCAGCAGGCGTCCCGGACGGTACCACCGGGTGTCACCCGGGGCATTAACCGTCCGGCCCGGGGGTCCACGTGCAGAACGGTCCCTCCGTATTGGCAATAGCCTTAACAGCCCTCGAATGGGCCACGACAGGATGACAATATAAATTCGTTGACACCCAGTTTCTATCGTATGCTTTGCCCCCCGGTTAGTTGTTAAAACACGGGAGTGTTACTATTGGGAGTTTGTAACGTCTGACTAACTTACAAGGGGGCCCCGTGAAGGTCCCCGCAGCGCGCGGAAGTCGTGCGCCAGCAGACCAAGGCCGGTAAGAGAGTCATAGTTACTCCCGCCTATGAGTTGTCATTTGTGTTTTTACGTACATATTACCCCGGTCACGTACCATAGCTTACTTTCATACATTTTCGTCTTCTGTACGTCTGGAAGAGCAGCGCGATGTATTTCCGCATGTGGCTTTGCCATTCCACTGCTCACCTCGCTCGATAAGCAATTTAGGCTGCTATTTACGATTCTAAAACATACAGGGTCTCATATGTTGAAAGTACTTGTTTGATTTTACCGCTGAAAAAACAAAAGAGAAAAGGCTATCGTCTTTTCGTGGTTGTAGAGTCTTCTCTTTGAGAAGAGCAATCCTATAATCCTAAAGTTGGCTTTCATAGCAAGCTTTGCTGACTAGATATGCTGTTCCTCAGTTGTAACCCTAGTTCCGTTATGCACGTAACAACACAGCGTTGCTTCTATTTTTCAATGGCTGGCCTTCCTGTAAAAAAGTTAGTGTGCTATCTACATAGGGTGTTCCGATCAGGTAGATCAATGTCACTTTCATACCGTATATCTCAGAATACTCCAGAGAATCCCCCTATCCCCTCCTTTCCCTCGCCTATCCAGTCTGTTCCCACTTTGCATTTCTTAAATATTCCGTTTATCCGGCATTTAACCTGGCACATAATACACTTTAGCAGCCTCTATTTAACACCTTATCGTAAAGAAGAAATAGATGTATTGCTTCTTAAGGTCTAAAGGTATTCTTCAGGTGGTAAGTGGTCAATTACCACCTGTCGGATGTTTCTCCAACGGCGCTACTATTCCAGTGATTAAGTCTCTTTGCTGCGAGGTATACGTCTCCTTTTTATTTAACCCACTCGTTCTAGGGTTGACGCTGGTATTATATTATTAATCTGAAATAAGTTTACACTCGTTTAACATTTGTCGGACATGTAGCCAAAAAGTAGCCTTTTACACTTTCACTTTACTTGATTCCAATGTGTGTTTATGGCTATTTTGAGCCTCACCATTGTCATCTGCTTCGGTCTCACATTCTGGAGCTTAGTGCGGCGTAGGTATTCCTTCATCTTTGTAAGCCTCATCTGTTTGCATTCGCCGGCGTGGTTCCCTGAGGTGCTTTCTAATTGTGTTATCTGACTTATCCCTGTTTATCTTTGACATATATTCCTAGCTCTCTTGTGTTTGAGGACGTATTTCCTTGTCACGAGTTTGGTTCTCCTTCTCGGCCCGGCCCAATGGCTCTCTGTTTGCCAGCTATTGCCAGCTCTAATAACAAGATCCGGTCGCCGCTGGCTCAGTCCCGCGCATACGTAAACTGACATTAAGCTATCCTACATGCCACAGCCGCCCATTTCGCCTCTTTTGACCAATAGGTCGGCCCTGGCCGCGAGCACACAGCGAAGAGTGATCTGCTATTCGCTTGTCCCTTCATCGGTAACCATTGTTTACCATCGAAATATTAAAAGTTAATGTCTCGATAATTCTTCTATTGTCGTCTTCCACTTTCTGTTCTATTATTTCATCGCTTTCGCCGCATTTGGGGTAGCGTCTTCCTTGTACGTATACTGTCTTCAACGCTTATGCGTTGTCAATCCCAGTTGTAGTGCGAAATCCTTTAGTGGGCTTCCATTGTAGTCCTTAATTCCGCTCTTCTATCCAGGCAGGTGCGACACCCAGCCCTCTCCCGTCATACTGCGTTCAATTGGTTGGCTTGCGGACAGCAAGGTGCCGAGTTCTCCGTGGGACCGGTACCCCTGTCTAATAGTTCTATTAGAACCTAGCCGAATAAATAATTTGATCCTTAGCTGCTCCTCATCATTTACATGGTGTGATTCGCTAGTCTGTTCCATATTAATACCTAGTTATATATCTGCTCATTTACACGTCTACCTACGCCATTCATGTCAAGGCTGGTATATATGAAAAAGTGTTTTATATATATTGTCCGTACTACCGCTGTGTAATAATACACATCATAGGATTAAAATTAACTAAATTTTTGCAAACTGTTTTCAATACGCTAACGTTGGATTTCATTCAGATAAAGGATTTTTCTTCTGTACACGCATGTATATTGAGTTTATCTCTCAAACAACTATATCAACACTCTTACGCTCGCATAATTTGAAAAATTATATTGAATAAGCCACATTGATATACCAATTTTTGTAATTTCACTGTTACGCCTAAACAAGAGATTTTTACTCTGTAATATTTTAGCAGATTCTATAATTCCCTTAGGTAATGCTAGAACTTGTGTAGACACGCTGTATATGCTGATTTTGTTAGCATTGCACACACAAACATATATGTATATACATATATATATATATATATATATACACATACATGCATCGAACGTTCCCCTAGACGCCGCCTGCCGGTGATGACATTAAGTAATCTCGACAAAGTAACCGCACTCGACTGGCTTCACCGCTACTCATGTGGTGTCATCGTGTGGTACGATCGTGAATAGGAGATCGCTTCGTGATGACTCCCGTCCGTACCCGCTTCCCCCGTCGTCGAAGTCGATCAAGGTCGAGGAGCGCTACCGCCGGAGCAACGAGTAATTGTAGGACCGGTTACTATTTTACTAGTAGAAGTAGTCGTAAGGTGGTGGAAAAAGTAGTTTATAGCAGCCCTGCCTACATGAATAAAGATATCGGCGGGGCCTCTTATGCCTCGGCGGTGAAGGTGCTTTCAAAAGGCGCTTGTGGGGAGGCCGGGGGTACCGTCTGTTTGTCCAGCAGCGGTGACGGTGTTGGCGAGAGCGGGGGTCAAATGGGCATGCCTGTTTTCCTCCCGTAGGGGCTCGTCAGGACGTCTCGTCGACCAGCAACGTTCTCTCCATTGTTGCTTCTGCTGTTACTGTTTCCGGTGCCTTAGCTAAATTCGAATGTGAACGGGGTTTGTGAGCAGTGCACGGCAATGCGTAGGGCACGGCCGGTAATCGATGATGAAGATGCTGTTGATGGTCATGATGACTATAATAATAATAATAATAATAATAACAAATAATCGTCTGCTCGCGGCTGCCGGGAGTAGTCACGTTCGGATCGAGGTGCCGAAAATTGTGCGATTTTTATTACAAATACAGTGCTGTGATCGGTGTAAAGTGTCTACAAGACTCTCCTAGACTCAGTGATCGAAACTAGGCGTGCGAACTAGAGAACAGTCGTCGTGGAGACGTCTTTGAAAGACGGACAGGTGGATTGCGACGATGATCATGTAGTGGAAACTGCTGCCCACGCCTCAGATGTATCACGTTTAGAATGTGCATTATCTCCAGCTGTCTGCTTGGTTACTAACGACTCACGTCCGGTGTCTCCATATACGCCTCGGCAAGGGTCGCCCGCTACCTATTTGAGCGGTAACGATTATTCGCCGCAGTCATCCCGCGTGTCATCACCTGTGTGCAGACGAGCAGGTGAGGAGAATCATAGGTGCACTGTTAAGTGTCACAGGTCGACGAGGGAGACGGCAGCAGTAAGAGAACGTCGGCGCCAAGAAGCCAGGCTGTCCGAGAGGATGGAGAGGGCGACGAGCAATGACCCGATCGGAGGAAAGAGTAAGTGTGACGGTGAGCCGTGTGAAACAATTGGCGCTACGTCTCACGATTCTGAAGATGACGAAGGCTGGAGCCAAGTTCCAACCCGTCAAGAGAAGGCAGTGAAAACAGCTGCAAAGAAAGTAGCCAGGGAAACCGCATCTACATTTACTCAGAATGTACGAAAGGCTGCTTCTACGGAGACCCAGCTGGAACTATTGTTCCACTGCCCAGATAACCCTGAAGCACTAAGATCTCTTAGTGTTTTTAAGATAGCCGTAGAGCTCAGTAAATCTGTGCCGGGTGCTAACGCCCGAATTACGACGCAAGGGAAACTGGCGATTCGCTTAAAAGACCCAAGCCAGATGCTAACGGCGAAGGGGCTGAATAAAGTATGCGGTGTGAGTATACAGCAATGTCCAGATATATCCGCATTTTGGGGTCGAATCTATGGAGTTAACCCTCAGTTCACCGATGATGATATTTTAGAATGTCTTAAAGATCAAGGCGTCGACGCAGTAAAACGAGAAGTATATGCCGTCGCGACGCGGAATGAGAACGGAAACGCAACAAAAACGTGGAAAAATTCATCCAGAGTCCGACTCCGCTTTGACACCATGCCTGTCTCGGAAGTGCATATGGCCGGTGAG
Source organism: Dermanyssus gallinae (assembly GCA_003439945.1). Taxonomy (NCBI): domain Eukaryota; kingdom Metazoa; phylum Arthropoda; class Arachnida; order Mesostigmata; family Dermanyssidae; genus Dermanyssus; species Dermanyssus gallinae. The sequence continues at coordinate 1,544,310 of QVRM01006574.1, read as the reverse complement.
AACTACAAGGTCACATTGTGCGCAGGGTCCCCCCTGCAGTGCTTACGATGCCATAAGTATGGGCACAAAGCCTCAGAGTGTCAAAAACGAAATGATCCCTCCTGTAGGAAATGCGGTTGCGCCGGACACGAGATGTGGGAATGTCAAAATAAGGCTCGCTGCGTCAACTGCGGAGGTGCCCACGCATCCAATAACAACAGTTGCGGGGTTAGGAAGGTATACAGAGAAGCCGAACGAGTCAAACTCTACGCAAAGGTCTCTGCGCGTCTTCCTGTATCAGGTGATTTTCCATCACTGATAAAGGAGCCACACAACGTCAGTTCTGAGCCTGTCGAAAAACAGGCTTCTTACGCGGATGTGGTCCGACCAGCCACACAAAAACTCAAGCAGGTTTTGCATAAAGATGGCGAGACAGTACTCTGTAATCTCCCGCCACCCGCTGCACCAAAAAAGCAGGCTGCTGAAACGAAAAAACAGACCTCGCAGAGGATGCCTGCAAAATCACACTCAGAAAAGAAAAAGAGTTCGACAAATAATTCTTCTCATATCGTCACCGCGATCTTAAGAATCTGGAAGAAGATGAAACCCATGCTCTCAACATGGCTCGACGAGAACCCAATCATCAAAGGCGTGTTATCATATCTCGAGTCTGAGATTGGTATCGCTTTTATGAAGGCTGTTGTAGACGGTACTGAAGATCCAGAGCTCCTAGCACTTCCTGGAGCTGCTGATCATTCCACCTAAACAATAGTTTCAAATGACCAGCCAACAATCACACAACACCAGTGAAGTCAACGATAACGACCATACAACGGCTTCTCTCTCTCAGACCCCATATGTTTGCACGCAGTGCGGTCGCTGTGTAAGAACCTCCAAAGGACTGAAGGCCCATATAACACGCCTCCACTCCCCGATTCCCTCTCGAAGTCTACCTATCGGTAATAGTCCGGGACCGGATAATCTCATACCTTCTGCCTCAGACTCTGACCTTCAATCTGATTCGACCTCATTAGTACGGATTCTAACAAATGCCCGCAAGAATTTAAGACTTGCCAGAGTCATACCCCGCGGAGCCAGAGAATGCTGCGCCGCAGCATACACCAAAGCATTGAGCAATTTTAACTCGAGGCTTGACCTCAAGAGCTGGAACCATCTCATGATGCTTCCATCGCTAATGTTTGCCATTCCGCGTCTGAAAGATCAAGAAGTGACGCTGACCAAACTAATTAAGAAGAATGTAGCCGAAATAGATCTTAGGACTCTTCAAGGTGTGGCCGACGCGACTGCACTCAGCACTATCGACAAGATACGCCACGTAAATGAAGATGAAAACAGTATACGCCAAGCAGAGATGAAATTAGCAGAGGGTGATATCCGTTCTGCCGCTCGAGCCCTGCTGTCCTCAGACATAATTGCACCATACGACGCGCACACAGAGTCTGAACTGCGGGCCAAACATCCACGTTCCCCACGTGGCTGCCAAGAACGCATAGAGCTGCTCCAACAACCGGTCGCCTTAAACCTTGGTAAGATTGACGTACTTCAGGTCCATGAGGCCGTTAAATCTTTTCCATTTACAAGTGGAGCCGGTTTGGATGGTTTGCGTCCTCGACATCTACGTGACATGCTTGACCAGACGATTCCCTCATCTGAACGTCTACTGAACGAACTGAGTACCTTTGTGACTACAGTACTTAATGGTACCTTGCCGTCATTCAGTCTACCGATTTTCTATGGTGCAAGCCTAACCGCCCTTAGAAAAAAAGATAACTCAATTAGACCCATTGCGTGCGGACTGGCCTTACGAAGAATGGCTTCTAAAATTGCCATGGCTGTGAATAAAAATACCATTGTGACAGCGGTCTCTCCTCACCAAGTTGGGGTTGCCATTAGAGGAGGAGCAGAAGCCACCGTGCATGCTACGCGTGCCTTTTTGCAGGCAGAGGGCCCGACAAGAGTGCTAGTTAAACTAGACTTTCGAAATGCGTTTAATACATTAAGAAGAGATAAAATGTTTGACGAAGTGCAAAAGAAGGCTCCAAGACTCCTACCGATGGTGTGGCAGGGCTACAGAAGTGCGTCAATGCTCGCTTGGAATACAGATGTAACCATTGAGTCCAGGACCGGTATCCAACAGGGAGACCCACTAGGGCCAGCGCTGTTTTGTCTTGGCATTTCTGATCTGGTGTCAAGTCTACAGAGCCCCTTTAACGTCTGGTATCTGGATGATGCAATCTTGGGTGGTCCCGCGGACGTTGTGGCGAAGGATGTACAGACCGTACTACAGTTCGAGGAAACGGGAGGGCTAACGCTCAACGCCTCTAAGTGTGAGGTTACAGCGATAGGAGGCAATGCGCAAGAGCAAGAGAAATCTATTCAAGCGATCATGCAAGCACTTCCCGGAATAATTCGCACGACACAAGAGGACCTAGATATTCTGGGTGCTCCCGTCATGTGTGAAGGAATCCCACGGGTTCTTCGCGCAAAACGAAAAGCTCTTGTAAAAATCCGCCCACGCTTGACAAATATGCACCCACAGGCGGCCCTTTGTCTGTGGAGGCACAGTCTTGGGTCATCAAGATTTAACTATTTGTTGCGAGCATCCCCGACCTTCACATATACCGAAGGCCTCGCTGCTTACGACGAGACTACTAGGGATATTCTGGGTGAGGTATTGAACATTAGTTTAGAGGAGAACTTATGGAAAAGAGCAAGCCTTCCAATAGCCTTCGGAGGCCTTGGTATAAGAAGGTCCATCGACCTCGCCGCAGTGTGCTATGCTGCATCATTGAATCAATTTGGCTCTCTAGCGGAATCACTTGTTAATGAAGATGCAACAATCGTGTTAAAGAAAACTACCATGTTGGCAGATGCGACGATGAGAAGCCAACTTGACCCCGGCCCCCTGAAAGAGCACGTGAACCAACATTTTCTCGACGCTTGTAAAAGTAAGAAATCATCAAGGGATATCATGGATGACCTTACATCATCAAGAGAACGTGCCGTTTTTTTAGCGGCTCACCATCCTTTCAGCGGGGGCTGGCTCCAAGCACTGCCCTCCCGCCAGCTTGGCACCATGCTGGACCCCAACTCCTTCCGCATGGTGTCAGCCCTTAGGATAGGCGCGCCCGTCTGCGAGCCTTTCTCATGTCTTTCATGCAGCCCACCTGTTGACTCTGATGGTCTACATCCTCTAAGCTGTCTAAAAAGCCCTGGCAGACTTACAAGACACGCGGAACTCAACGCCATAGTAAGAAGAGCCCTTAGAAGGGCAGGGATACCATCCACACCCGAGCCGAAAGGTCTTTATGGAAGTAGTGAGCTACGACCGGACGGGGTCACCATTCCGCTATGGTCACATGGTAAAAGCCTTGCATGGGATGTAACCGTTTCATGCACAGCGGCCTTGTCGTATTTACGTCACAGCGCAGTTGAATCTGGATGGGTTGCAGAACGCGCGGACTCTGAAAAACGAGGAAAGTATCTCGAGCTGTCAAGGAGGTACCACTTTGTACCCATTGCATTGGAGACACTTGGGCCCATTAGCACAGGTACGGCGAAAATCCTGAAGGATATTGGAAAGCGTATAGAAGATATTACGGGTGATCGACGCGAGGCCATGTTTTTGAGACAGATGATGTCTTTGGCCGTGTGTAGGGGGAACGTGGCTTCTATCATAGGCGCCATGAATTGAGGAAATCAGCAGAGCATCATGAACCTGGCTTAAACGTTCATACCTCACAATTGTAAAACCGAAAAATAATAATAAATAATAATAATAATAATAATAACAATGATGACGATGATGCTGCTGCTGATGATGACATGTTTGTGTTACCAGGCAGAAGGACCTATTGCGTGCCTGTCTGTCTATTTCTATTGATCACTCACGGCTATTACTCGAAGGGAACCAAAGGTTTTGCGAGCATTATTTGTATAGTGGTGGTGGTACTATAGTAAAGAAGCCGTTAGAGAGGCGCGTGCACGGTGCGGATACAGCTGATGGACAGCGAGAAAGGGAGAAAAGTCGGCGTGGTCTAGGGGACTAGTGCGCTAGTCATTGTTGTCATGACTACCGGGGTGTCGCCGGTTGTTCGATCCCTGTTGTTGATCGAATTTTCTTTGCGCGATGCTCATTGAGTGATAGATGATAATCCATACACTGCTGAGAGTCAGCGGCCATGCGGCCACAAGGACTGTTGGGCAAACCCTAGATATCTCAGCATGTCCGGCCCTCGGTGCATTGAAGATATATACCTTATGGTGAGGTACGTGCCAAGCCCGCAGGGGAGGGAGGATGATCAAGAATTAGAAACAACCTCCTTAAAAAATGTTATAATTCTAGAGGGGCGGGAGAGAGAGAGAAAGAAAGAGCAAGGGATCAGAGGAAAGTGAATACAATGTAATACAACCGAGAGGGAACAAATAAACAAGAAAGCGAACATGACGTAGACAAGGGAGACAACAGAAATAGGAAGATAGAGATAACGCTAGAGAGCGAGAGAGAGAGAGAGGCAGAAGAAAAGGGAGAGATCATCAGGAGAGGCAATTAGCAACGAAGCTGTGCAGCAGCGTCCCGTTCGTAACACGATGCCCTACGGGCAACGGTGAATCGGCTAAAGTTTGGCATCAATGCAGGCGCGCTGTGCATTTTCTGGTTTGTGGACATAAACTGAAGCCAGATGAGCTCTAGTTAATGCACCTGTATATTTTGTGTGTCTGTACACCTGTCCAGACTGTGTAGGGTCGTGCCTGTGTTACACATGCATATGCGCCGCTCTATGCCTTCCATCTATTATCGGCGTTGACTTGGTGTCTTCTCCAGATACGAGCTTGTACCTGGATACTCTTTGGCCTCTCCGCTGCAATTATTTGTACGCGTAAACATGTACGCTCATATACATATGGGGTCTCCAAACCTTGTTTGACGAGACTTGAGACAGTCGTTCATCTCGTTCAAATAAGTATGTTTTTTAACAGAATGTGCTAGAGAGGGGGCGACATAAATAGCTTGTTACTAATTTCTATTATACCGTCTTCTATTTTATTATACAGAACATTACTTTATTAATTGTGATATAATGTCCAGCTCGAACATAATAATGCAGTTCAAACATCCTGTATGTATAGAAAAAAAGCATATTCTATTCGGAAAATGTAACACAAAATGTATATATGTCTTTATTTAAAATCACTAAGGTATAAAAGTCGTCAATATATACGTATACGTATATATATATATATATATATATATATATATATATATATATATATATATATATATATATATATATATATATATATATATATATATATATATACATATATATATAACTTCAGGACCAACAATGACGCATTTAGCAAGAAATATTAACTCAATGCCAACCGAGCTTTGCTGATATCAGCTTGGCAACTTCTGCGCCGTGTTGAACTAAGCAAACCTCCGAATTCAACTGTCGGTTTTTGAATCATTCCAAAGGTTCAGCAAGGCGTGATGCGTGTGTTAAAAACAATTTCATAAAAGGAGTTCCACCAAGCCATTAAAAACTATCCGACCATCCAAGCAAATATATAAGACCAGAAGGAATTTATATTAAGAAAGTAACAACATTTGCATTTCCTTTGCTAAAAGTATCTTTTTATGGCGCCAGTTTTAAAATTGAGATATGGCACTATGCATATATGTATATTTATATAAATATGTATAATATTTATTGGGTCGTCTTAAAAGAATCTACACTTTCTTACCTAGGTCAAAAACTTAAAGCTGCTCAAATGTTAGATTTTTTATTCAAAAAATTTCCCTCCTTCATTTACGCCATAAAAGCGTCTCAACGGCTTTATCGTCGTTTTGAATTTTTTTCTTCCCGAAATTCCCGTTTTTTTCTATATTTTCTGTTGTCTTTATAATTTGTTTTGCTTTTAACTAATTTAGCAAAATCAGTTTGCAATGATACAAGTGAGGGATAATTTGCTTGAATTTAGTAAGATTTAAAGCCAGATCCCGTTTATTTGTTATATTGTTTGAAATGTGACTTGACGTCGTAAGTTGACGACTTCCCATTCACGAAGTGTTACGTAAGGCCATCTAATAATTAAACAAAAACAATTCCCTAAAGACATAACTTAACGCACTGAGACTTTTTGTGGAAACCCAATAGAGAAACAGTTAAATTAGAAATAATTGATGTTGCTTGGTTCTCCAACTCCTGTCCCCAGTTGAAATCAAATAGTTGAAAGCCATTTTTTGCGCACCAATAGCAGCATGGGACTGCTAGGCAGCCACGAGTGTTTCTAATACAACTTGCACGCAAATTCAAATAAACTTCCTTCGTGATCGTTGGCTTTTTTGAAAAACAAATGCATAGTGTTCCTACACTGTACATCTATTTTACTAGACACTACGCTTAGGACGGGCGTATAAGTTGGAAGTTTGTTCGGCGTTACAAAATAGGGACATCTTCTGAATCGTAATCGACAATCCAGCGGTAACTTTTTGTGTCTACGGGAAATTGTCAGAAACGAATCTATCACGACCTGCTGCTTTGGTGCTTGTCTTTTATAGTATATTTTTCGTCGGTGAGATTTGAAGCTCAAAGCGCGCATTGAAGTACGAGGATTGTACTTTTGCGGTGTATGAGTCAGCTCTCTTCTATCGCAGCACAGTAGCAGTTCACTTAGTTCTATTATATCACAGTGCCTTAGTTCTATTATTTGGCAGTGTCCTGCTTAGTTATATTCTATTGTGAATTTTTGCTCTGCTGTAGACGAACCCTGTTCTGTTTGTTCTTTCAATGTCCTGCGTACTTAGGCGCAACCTTCTAGACTGTCGTTTTCGGATAACAAAAAAACTTCGTAATCTCATTAGGGGTCCGTCCGGTGCGACGAAAAAGAACATTGGCTGATATTTGCTAAAATTTATTAGACGTTCTTTAGTTACTCGGTCGGCCACTGTTGGTGCTTGTTTACGGTCTACTTGAAACAGCCTCGCTTTAAATAGACATGACACATGAACGCAAACTAGATAGTTATGACATACAAATAAGTATTTACGGATTTAAAAGATGCATATATAAATAAGTATTTATATATTATATGAAAATCCATATGAAATAGGGAGAGGGTGGACATGTCTTGTTTACTTGTGAGAGTAAAAACACTATTATGTTGTGATACCTATCTAACTTTCTCGCTCAAAACATTGGAAGCTTAGTACGCGATTAACATCCACGGAACAATCATAAAAGTGTACACTTCACAAGATTCACTTTTGTGTGTTCTCCGCCGCTGGTGGTTCGACTGGTGATGTGACTACCGTAGGGAGGGGAGTCTACCCTAAAAGAGAAGTACGGCTAGTAAAGACCGTACGCAAGCCGCTACCGTCCCTCCTGTGTTAACACGGGACTAAATCTTCTATATTGCTCTAGTTTTTTAAGAAACCCTGCAGTCCGCGGCGAAGTAATCTATGCTGTAGCATCTAATATAACACTGCATAGGGTCCGCTTTAGACCCAAGCGGACTTCCAACGAAAAACAGAAGCCTGCGATTACGTTAAAACGATTCCTCGGATAGAATAGTAATGGATTACCGAGCAAGATATAAGCAAGGCTTAGTGGCAAAAGCCTTTGCCTTGCATTCGGGAGGCCTGGCTTCGAGACCTAGACTGGCCACTCCTAAATGGGTTTTCATGGTTCCCAATTTAAACAAGGTGAATGCCGGAGTGGACTAAAAACCGACCATGATCGGGAAACAAAACGGGGAGCACAGATGTCTCAATAAAGAGGGATGGTGCATTATTATCTAACCCCCCATTATGTTTAAAGTTTTGAGTTTTATAGCAGATTCTGAAATGCGGCGCGTTTTTCTTGTCATCCAACAGAGCGGGCCGCGGAAATCTGTCTCGATGATATTAATCTGCCTGCCGACCAGCTGACATTGATGCTATCAAATCCGGCGCTTTCAGTCTGAGTTCAGGCAGTCGAATGTGTTTCACAGGCCTTTTGCAGCCGTCCTTTTCTGGGATTTGCACCTGGCCAAAACTGCGCGCGTAGTTAGTGGCGTTACCACCTAGACCATGCCACTTCAGTGCCTGAGCGAGTAAGGTCACTTATTCGCTAGCCCTTCCCCAAAGAACAAGATACATAAGCAATCAAAGCTAGCAATGATGCTATTAAGTCGAATGCTCAGGACCCCTCGGAGGCAACTAAAGCATCTCTGAGCATATACTCGTGTCTCAATTAACACTTAACCACGCATCTTCTGCAAGAGTGTCAGCTAAATACAGCTTATGTATATATATATACAAACAGATTCAATACGCATTTTCCCAAGCCGTGGAAGACCATGAAGCGCTCGTTTCTGTAGACGACAGTAGAGCCGCGTTCGGAAAAGGCCACCACCTCACCGATACTGTATTTTATTAGTAATGGCATTGTATCTGTACTATAAAATATAATTGAAAAAGACTCTATTTGCACAAAGAGGGTGTTGAAGAAACGCAAAACGGTAGATGAAGTACGTCAATTGAATGTGTTTGACGGAACAACGGGTTGGAAATCTTTCTCGTGTATCCACCTTGACATACGCCAAGCAAACATATACTAAACGCTAAACATAGTTTATAACTAAATAAAAATAAAAACAGGCTAAGGACTCAAACTATTGTTTAGTATATATATATATATATATATATTTATATATCTGTTGGTGCGAAGACAAATCGATACATCAGCGGTGCATTCGTGATGAAACAAGACAGGCAAGAAAGGCCTCCCTGTTCCCACAACGAGACGCGACAGCTGGAAGCCTGCGCCGTCGAGCAGTCTTGACACAGCAGCAGCAGCAGAGGAGGTCAAGGTGTTCATGTCGGCGAAGCGTTACGAAAGCGATAAAGCGACCTGTCGTCGAAGCGTTCAGTCGCTACACTGCCTATATGTCTGCGCGATCAGCTATCAGCCTAGCCGGTCAGCTTGTAGTGTGGGGGAACGGGGGGGGGGGGCGCCGGGTTGAGAACCCCTGAGTGTGGAGGGGCGAGTTAGACGACACAGCTCCTTCTGGACACATCGAGCCGCCTTCGAGCCGCTGAGGCCCTGACCTTCGAGCCCCTGAGGCCCTGACTCTCGAGCCCCTTGCTCGATCGACCTCGGGCTGCTGAGGCTGACTTGCTTGTCTGTCTCGCAAACGCCATCGGCGTCGACGTAACGCGACAACGCGTCTGGCTTCAAACTGTCCGCGTAACTTGTTGCGTTGTCGGCGGCAGCGGCGGCACGGACAAGAACGTAATGAGACATAATACTGTCTTTTTTTTATTTACTGGCGGATCTACGCTCTCGTGTGCTTTGCGCTATTAAGCGGATCTAATCTCTCTCTTTCTCTCTCTCTCTCTCTTTCTCTCTCATGGGTGTTTTGCTACTTGGCGGATCTAGACTAAATGTCGTGTTTCGCGCTATTAAGCGCGCAAATAAATAAACATATCTTGTGTTTCGAGCCTGTCGTACGAAGTGGCGAATGCGAAGCGGGGCCTGAAAGGACCGGATCGATTTAACCGTTTTGTCGGCCAAAACGACTGGCATGCATCTCTCAGCAGCCGACTATTGTAGGTATTGTGGGTTGGCAAGTATGCACAGCCTTACTTCTACAGAACGGCTCGTTCTACAGTGCTATTGTAACTCAGGCGATTGCTGTTGCCAAAATTGAAAGCTGTGTTCAGTTATAGCCGATATTTCGTCTTCTACTCGTTTGGAAACGGCCGCTAACTCTCAGCGGAATGATCAGCAGAATGAGTATAGTTTAATATCAATGAGCGTCGTCGTTCGAAGAAAGTTCGACCAACAACAGGGTTCGAAAATGAACTAGCTGTCCCCCGCCCCCCTAGAGATAATGTTGCTACAGTTGCAGTTATTGCTATCTGAACTAACTGAGCCCAAAAAGCTGGCCATTTGCATCGACTCCTCTCATATTATAAAGTAGAAAATAAAAACGATTGGAGACTCATCTGTGATGCATTTTTGTACTGTATTTATCCTAAATAAAGCTGTTGCTAGATATTTACCTCTCGCTGTGCAGATATGTAAAAAAAAAACAAGTAGGCATCCGCCCGAGGCAATTGCGTAATAGTTTACAACGATGTGACGTGTTGATTTTTAACAGCCAAACAGACATGTTGACAATATAAGGATGGTTGCAATGATTGCTGTAAGCATTTACATTTCCCGTTTTACTTCATGCAATAATGTTATGCATTCCGAAATAGCAAGTGTTGGGGTTATCACATTTAGGAAATTATGTATACGTTTTTCATAAACCCAACTTGGTATCGCCGCAAATCACAAATAAATTCAAATTTCAATGACGGGTTGCTAGCTATCTAACAAGCTACTAGGTTATTTGCCCCTGTGCACCTTAAGTAGTGGGGCCTTTGATTAAACGTTTGTCTTCTTGTTGCCTGAAGCTATAAGCTGATTGCTGATAGAATTAGCGACTGCCTAGATAAACTCCGCTAATTGGCTACCTACTAAATTACCAGAGATTTACCACAAGCCGTATTTGTTTAGTTCTTTTTTTTGCGCTTTCTCTAATGGGTTACTTAACTGTGAACTGGGACTTATAGTTTTTGCTTTAATGCCGATTACTAATCGACCCTAGCTAAATAGGCATCTCTAGCGCAATAATTTGATCATTATAACATTCAATCTTGAGTTTCAGTCATCATTATGTGATTAAGAAGCCTGTTCCCCCTAGCCGATCCAAATCTTGCACATGGTTTCTTAGGTACACGGCTGTCATTTCACTGGGAAAAAAGTGTAACACGAACATGCCGCATTGTCCTTATATATATATATATATATATATATATATATATATATAAATATATATATATATGTATACACACATATACATATATAAAACTAGGTGGACATAATGACGAACGGTTCTATACTTGGCAAATGCAAGGACAGGATACTGCACCTTAACTCCCATTACGCTTAATATTGCCCGTTTGGCGTTGAAGGCGAGTTTTTTGCACGCTGTTTACTTTTTGTAGTTGGTGTCTCAGTTGCTGCTGAGCGAGCGGCTTAGAGACGTTTTACACACGGTCGCTTCTGCATGATGTAACTGTGGCTTTGCAACCAATCAGTGTGCGAACCTAATGAAGGGCAGGCGACGTCGATATATATAGGCATGCGTACGGGCGTTTTTCAGAGCGTGTAGAGGACGCCCGATGGCAACAGGCATCAGCGACAGCTGCTGGATCTAATGCCCATTGGTTTTATGCTCAGAGACTGCTATTTCGTATGGGCGATTGCAGCGCCTGCTGGGGGGAGAATGTCTCAGGCTAGGTCATGAAGCAAATCCTCTTACCAGATGAGGATCGGCCGTTCGTCATTTTGTTTTTTGTTGGCGATACAATGGTGCTTTGTTGACGTTTTCTGTTAACAGGCGGCGGCGCGGAAGGGGATGCACAGAGGCGGAAGGGGGTGCGGAGAGGGGTAAGGTAGAGGTGCACCGATAGTTGATTGGGCCGATCCGCCCACGTTCCGCAATAACGACACTGTCGCAGAGCATGTTTTCTGTCACAGTCTAAACGTATGTGTTCGTGCGTGTACACCACGTCCTCCTATACAGTTTACTACAATATACTTGCAAACGTATACATGCATATATCTCTCTATACGTGCGCATACACGTGCGTAGGATGTGTTTAAAGTGAGCTAAAACAAACTGCCGCACTCAATAACTACGACCTGAGCCTAATGAGTTTAGAAGATTGAATGTAAATCCTGGAAGTGGGGGTGGGATGGTTGTTTGCATACGGTTAATGCCGAGCTGTATGTAGTTCGCTGTAGTAGAGCAAAACATAGGTTGACTATGCCCGTGCTCGCCCTGATGAGGGACAGTTGTCGTCGGCGTCCCGGTACGGTATAAGCACTCAACAGCAGTTTTTTTTTTGCTCAGACTCTAGTTGAAAAGGGATTCTATTGTCGACTTCGTTCCTAATAGGTAGGGCAGATAGAGGTCAACAAGCCGCTGTGACCTGGCCCGGCCATTTCTGGCAGAACGGTTGAAGGGTGCCTTAATTAGCCGAAGGCTGGTCGCTCGCGCTCGCTTCGTGTCACATCCTCGACTTCAGCTAAACGTGCCGATTGTTCGCATGGTGAAAACACCAAAGGCAAGAAATCGAGCCGCACATCTCAAGTGAAAAGGACATGTCCCGTCTTGTGACTCGCCTGTCAGGGCCAGCGGGACAGACGGCCCGGCCATTTATAGGACATTAGCACATGAGGCGCACTTGCGAACGTGACGACCTCGGCTAGCAGAGTTCTTCAAGAGCCTCAGCTGTAGTTCGAGCTCGAGAAGAAGAATGTAATTAAACGTTCTACTGCTGAATGCATAGTGCGTGATTGAAAGTTGCTCGAAGTAATCACTCGTCGGTGCCGAGAACCACAACAACCAACCTCGAGGGCGAGCACTCGCAGAGAGCCACCCAAATGAACCTAGATACCAAAAGAATATCACGAGGTAAGACCCTTTTCTTCTTTATTAGAAGAATTGAAATGTATGGCCAGGTAGTTAGTATACTTAGTGGTCAGTAGAACACATTTTTACGCTATCTTAGCCAGTCTTCTCTATATTCGAGTGTGCGAAGACGGACGACAAGCATGAAGGGGAAGCTTTACAGAGCATACGTGTTTCGCATATCATACTATCTGTCATCCCAGTAATCTTTATAATTTTAGTACTGATATGATATGTTGGTAAAGAAATTGACAATAAATATGTAAATAGTAAAAAATATAGTAATACTATTTTTGAAACAAGGGTTTATTACTACCATGTATTTGTACTGCAATTACTAATATAATATTTACAATAAAGTTTGTACAGGTAATATTAGTGGTTGGGTGTTGGTGACCACTCAACATAATCTTGGCGTTGTTTCTTTCAATAGTTCCAGCAATACTCTATGTAGGAGGAACGTGGTCGATCTTGGCTTCATTGTGGCCTCTTAGAGCTGTTCCTCAGCTCTTTTGTCAGTTTGAGTGCATTCTGGCCCCAAACGCCAGATGACTCGAGACCAAACGTGTTCGTTCATCTCCCGTTGGTGAATGATGTGGCCGCGCTGGCTAGTCTATTATAAACGTACGTGTCGGGGACAGTGACTTCCACGCCAGCGCCCGATTATGGCCCCGGTCCGGACTGGCAAGACAGCCGACGCCTGTCGTCCTTCTGCATTCCACCGGGCTTCAGTGTAAAGCGGTAGCCGTCTTGTCTAAAATAATAATAATAATAACTATTTTTGTAATTGTCTTATCGATGGAGACATGGTGCATAGAGTACTTTATGGTGCCATCTTTCCTTGACTAAATTAAGTGATATATGTTGTTTTTATTCGGTATCAATAGTGTTCCATATTTGGCCATATCAGATGATTTATGTCTAAAGTTGCTAAGTCTAAAGGGAATCTGAGACGTGGGCAGTTACGATTTGTGTTGATGTTGAGTATAAAATGAATAGATAACACTGGAGGTAAGACATTATCCTAGCTAACAAATAGGCTATTTGTAAGTGTTGTAAAAGTTCAACCAAACGATAGCCAGAAACATGGTATATTGCAGAGAAATAATATTTCAGATACTATCAAATCACCATCACACTAGACGATATGTTAAAATAGCTTAGTTTGCTCAATTGGGGCACAATCTCTTTATGTTTAAAAATTAAGGTATTTCTGTGTGTTCGAAATGTCAGTGGGCCAACATGTTACATAAAAACGTCAAGAGCTACAACTAAGCATTTATACTCAAAGGATTGTTGTATATTACCTTTATAAACTGGTTTATTAAGATTGTTGCCGTAGATTAAAAACTTACATTTTTTATTTTTATATTTAAGCAAAGCATGCGCTTTACGTATCAATTTAAACTAAATTTAAGTTGGCCGTTAGTACACTTAAACTTGCCAGTTCGATCTTGTGAGGAGAGGGGGCAAAAATGATTTTGTAAAAAACGGTATCGGCAGCACTGCTGAAGGTCACTGTTTAATAAGAACACCTTCTATCCGATCAAATATATGAAAGATAGGAATGGTCAGACCCTAACGCTGTGTTTTGGATAACAAAGATTGGCGACTACACACAAATCGTGTCTACTAAACGCTTCTTTCGGAATACCGGTTTCGGAAAGAGAAGTCTTTATGCTCTTGCTGGCGTTTAAGTTATGCTCGTCACAACTAAGTTAAGTTGTGTGTATATATATATATATATATATATATATATATATATATATATATATATATATATATATATATATATATATAAATATATTGGCTTTGACAGTTGAGCTACTAGGTCTATGATGACACTTACTACTTAAGAGATCGCATAAGACAGAACAGAGTAACACCGAACGCGTTCTGTTCATCAATACAGAGGGTGGTTAGTTTTTAATGACTCTGGCCAAAGCCTAATTCAGTACAGCTTTGACAAATACGCAGAATTTCGTCAAACATTGTTGCTAAAGGAATAGTAATTTAAGACATTATTTTTATATTGCCTTTGGCGATAACGTTTGGTGAGCTTCGAAGCTCCGCAGTAGTAATATGAACCCCTAACTGTGCGCAACAACTGATATTTATATTCATTCGATGGAGGGAATGAATCAATTAGTTATCGGCCGTATACATAAGCTGAACTAAAAATAACTGACGGCGGCATGAAAGTGTCAACAAATAAATTGACTACAGATCTCGGGTCCGGCGACCCGAGTGCCTGATTTAGTAATACAAGTTTCTTTCGCGTCGTTCAATTGTGAGGAAATTGCTCTGTGGACGATCTTATGTCGTGGATCGGTGTTCAAAAGTACAAAAGCATGACTACTCCCAAGGCTTACTTCAAAAGAAGACGTACTAGGAAATCAAAGTCCACTGCTGCCGTGATTTTTTGTTACAAACGACTTAGTGGGGCGAAGTCATGGTGTGCGCACTGGACATAATACAAAAACAAATGAGAGCGAAAAACAGCAAATTGTATACGAGACTCGTAAAACGAAATCGACCGCTAAACTTGCGCAAGTTCTTTCTATGTGGTCGTACTTCGATTTCATTAAGGCACCTGCCACATGTCTCTTCTTTTGAGTAGACACTAAATAAGGCACCGTCGCGCATATTTAACAACGACACCGAGGAGACCGTTAAAAAGCTCTCGGGTTATAACTAGCAGGAGTTTATCGCCATGTCATAATGACTTTCCTTAGCATTAGTTAGTTAATAAAGTAGCGAGTTAGTTTATGGGCGGCAGTTAGTTCAACGCTAGAATATTGGCGCCGCGTGTAACCGTGTGAAACTCCTGTCTTTTGCATACCATTGCCTATGTCACAATTCCATTTATTCACACATTTAGTGTCGATAATGCTTAAGTACAAGATTTGGCTTGGCGTCAGGAGCTCGCAAACACAGTTACAATAATTGTATAAAATATAGACATATACAATATACAAAGTTATGATGACATTAAACGGGCCAGCTGATTTAGAGACCCACCGTTCCTGCAAACAAGACCGTGGTATCTAGAGTATTCGATATGACAATAATTACATCTGCAGTCAGCACCGGGGTCGTGGAAGCCTTCTGCACTGCATAAGTGGTGGTGGTAGCCGTGTAACGAAAAACGCATTATCACATGACGACTCGGTCGATCAGGCCCTTACCATTGTCTGTGTGTACCATCACAACCACAACGATTCTTTCCTGCAGATATAGGTTATTTGCGAGTCGAGCTCGACGGCCTGATGGGTGCATTCGCGTGCGCCTCGCGATCGGAGGAGACACAGAGGTGGATGGGTTCGAGCCCCACCGTTGCACATTTGTATTTATGGGGTCCGGCTTTTTCTATATATCTTACGAAGCATTGCAAAAGCAAGCCCGTAGACGCTGAATGTTGGCTGAAGATTAGTCCTAAAAAGTGTAGGTTATCTTCAAATATAGTTTGTCTATTCAAACAGACTCTACGCGGACGCCTGATGCGTCGGTGACTTAGAAGTGTCAGAGGTACGGGGAGGGCGGGAGTTAGAAAAACCCCCATTGCTGAGAAGAAGTCTCTCAATGAATTCCATGGCTCATGCGACCACTTGTTACGTCATAATGAATACATCTGTCGCCGCTGACACTTGTGCGTTGCTGTAACAGATGTCCGAGAAGCAGGAAGGGAAGAATGATACAGATATGCTCATAGTTCTACGTTTACGCATCGCTGGCTCGCCGACAATAGTAGTCATACATTATATATATATATATATATATATATATATAAATATATATAATATATATATATATGTATATAATATATATATATATATATATATATATATATATATATATATATATATATATATATATATATAATGGTGATGAAAATATATAAGGGCTGCAGACTGCCCGTTCAGTCCAAAGCGTCTTGTGTGTGGAATGGCCTGCGAAACGTTAGGGCCGTCTTAGCACAACGGAAAAATGAAATGTAGGAATGCGGGGTTAAAGCACGCAGTTAAATAAAACACGAGAAAAATTGCTGCCAATGCTCTGCCTTACCGCACGAGTGAGCTGTATATGCTGCAGATGCCTTTATCCTGCACTACATGCGGGCCTGCCGATGGCTAGTACTTCATCACCAAAAAATACCATGAAGCTCGCTTATCGACAGCGCTCGATTTTCTCTGGACGGTATCGACCGCGATGACGTTTCCGATGTTCAAAACAATGTAACCGTTCATCTCAGCGGAAAAAAGCGAAGGTCACATCGGGCTTGTTCATACGAAAACATTATTTCTGCTTCTGCTGCTGATTGCTTGCTTAAAGCTCGGACTCCGTCGTGCATTGGAAGGTGATCATCTACGATGCGTCAGCTCAACCCCCCCCCCCGTTTACAAATGCTGATGTTATCCAAACTTCCATTGACTATTGTTTCAGCGGATGCAAAACGCAGGCGTCTGGTTTGGCAATTCCTTTCTACGCTTTTTCTACCAAAGGCAAGCGGCCACTTCGTTGCCAGTCAAGCAGGCCGCTTTTGCCTGTATAACACGGTTAGTAATTTCCTATTCTTTGGCCCTGCAATCATTCGACAACAATCCCCGGCTGGTGGATGTACACAGCTGGCCGGATCGCACCAGCACTGCCATAAACAGCGCCTGTCGTCCGAATTTTTTGACATCAACAGGAACACTCGATTCGATCTGGCCTTCGTCCCACCGAAAGACGTCTTTTTAAATAAGGGCAGGACAATTACTTTGTGAGGCAAGTATAATTAATTTGACAACATAGTTTAACCGTAATATGTTTTGCGAGGGCATCGTCTCTGATAAGTAATCACCGAGGAAGCCGAACTGCCCAAGGGTTGCCGTATCTTAAGGTAATAAATATGTTTAAAAAAAGTTTTCCTGCAAAAACTTGCTACTGATACATATGCTCCTATAGTCGTTAGGCACATATTAAACACATCTGGCCAAGTCCGCCAGCAGCTCTAAGCCATAATAACGGATAAAACTATGCAGTGCAAGAGTTGCATACATTTTCGTTCATTTACGAGTTTGTTTTAGTTCAGTTAATTACGAGTGATCTTGCGCGTGGCATTCCGTCACCGTTGGCGTGGCAGTGTGTGATGGAATGAATTCACTCTATCACTGGCTAAATATTGAGACGAATGATTTAGTTCTGTGCAGCTTCTCACATCAAACATTGTTACGCGTTCGCTCGCAACTGCTCAGTTACAAATTATTAATTATCTACAGCAGAATCTAACACCAATCACTCCAGTGGCAGCATCCTGGCTGGCGAAAGCGGCGACATCGATGACGTTAGGTCTTGACTGTGCTCAGCTGTTTCCTTGCCCACGTCGTGAATTAGAAAATAAGGCTCTAATCGTAGGGTGACCTTGTTGCGTATGAGGTGTCGCCTATGCAGCGGAGGAGCATCATTGAAGTTTGCCATCCTAACCAGAAAGTCGAACATGAAGCATACGAGGCGAACGTACGAGGGACTGATTGCTCAATGAACATATCGTCTCGTCCACAGACAGACTCCTGAGGCTGCTGGATGGGGGCATCTTTAGTTGACCTCGTTTCTGAGGAGGCCACTTGTCGTATCGACTGTCCTCTGGTCAATAGGCACGCCGCGCATTGATCTCCAGCTAGCTTAGTTGACGACCTTTCAACCCTCATCGTGTGTGATTTACTTCTATCAGCGGTCTGTCTTGTCTGGTTCATCGAGCTGAAACTGTACTTTAAACACTCGGCGGTTAGCCGCTCGCACTAGCCGTTCAATAGGTCAAATACCGGCGTTATGAATAAAACGGCGATCGATGATTTGATCAGGGATATATATTTATATATATATATATATATATATATATATACATATATACCATAACTGCAGATAGTGTTACATTTAAGCCTTTGCCGCTACTGCCAAGCCCGACTTATCTAGATCGCCGTCATTATTATAGGCACTAACTCCCCCTTTAAAGAGTAGCCTATATATATATATATATATATATATATATATATATATATATATATATATATATATATATATATATATATATATATATATATATATATATATATACATGACAGCAAATGTATAGATATGTCTAACGTTATCGGCATGTTTTCCTTCTGTATCTGTGTTTCGGGAAGATTAAAGAAGCCACTCTACACAGCATTGAAATGCACAGCTGCCAAATGCTTGCCTTCGTACTATGGGTGATACGAGTAAGATAAACGAGTTGAGCTGCATAAATTTCTACTAAAACGGCTTCTAGTTTGCTTGGGTTTGAACTAATAAAAGCACCAGTACGATCACGGAGCACGAAAGGCTAACGGCAGCTAGCGGCAGCAGCGGCAGAAGCGTTGTTTCTAGTAAATGATCTGTCTCTGGTGCGCTCCAATCAGAGGAAGAATTATGCCGGAACTTCAGAGCTTCCAATTTCTAGCTACAGCGGATACTGTCGGAGAAGACAGCAGCCGGGCCGGCATTTTGTGTCGTAAAAAAATCACAAAAAACAAAATGGCACACCAACAGGACTAAAGTGTGATGCAAAAAGAAAGCGGCCATGTTGGTGTCGTTTGTCAAGGCGGCATAATAATATTAATTGAATCAAGGATTTGGTAAAAAAAAGTACGTGTTTAGCAATTACCAACATAATAATGATTTATTATTATTATTATTATTATTATTATTATTATTATTATTATTATTATTATTATTATTATTATTATCATTATTATTATTATTATTATTATTATTATTGGTGACTACTCAGCATCATCTTCGCGCTGCCTCTTTGTAGTTCCAACGACATCCTCTGTCTGAGGAACGCGGTCGATCCTGGCTCCGCTGTGGCCTCAATACGTTTTTTGCCAAGCTTGTTTCTCAGTTTAAATGCATTTTTGATCCAAACGCTGGATGACTCGGGACCGAATGCCAATATGACGTGGTCTTCAAGAAGAGGCGCGTTTAGGCGCCGCTTGTGCATCCCTGTTAGTAAATAATGTGGCCGACGCCTGCTCTGGATAGTCCACGCCGAGGGTGTAGGCGTCAGAATATATTATTAATAATCTTTTTTTGTATCACAGCCAGCCGATAAATGTTTAGAATAACCTTGCTATATATACACACCAGTTTCTGCAGGCCTCTCCCCTTCCGAAGTGTGTCAAGAACACACTTCTTGCGTTGCCGCGCTGCACTTCTAAGGCGATGCGCTGCCTCAGAAACGCTGTGGATCATTTGTTCCCGTTCGACTTCTCGATGATCTGGCCGATTGTCCGCAATATTATTATGGTCTCCCGTGTCCAGACGCCCGGTGTCTCAATGATGAACGGGCAGATGGTGTGCTCGTTCTCCTAAACTTTGTTATGACGAGTCTTGTTTCTCACTA
Source organism: Dermanyssus gallinae (assembly GCA_003439945.1). NCBI lineage: Eukaryota > Metazoa > Arthropoda > Arachnida > Mesostigmata > Dermanyssidae > Dermanyssus > Dermanyssus gallinae. The sequence goes on along the minus strand of QVRM01006574.1, from coordinate 1,524,386 downwards.
CGCTTTGAGTATAACGCCGCCTACTGTGCGGGACATTGTCATATAGCTCGCCGCATACTTGTTCAGAGTACTCTCTTTGGCCCAGCAATGTTCGTGCTACAAGCACGTGGATGAGCAGCGAAAACATTAGAACTTAGGCGGAGGCTGCTCCAGTTCTAAATATCGGGTCTAATAGTACGGTGCCAAAATTGTCATTTTGGCGGACCTTCAGCCAAAGACCGCTCCCGGTTTTAGTGTGTGGGCGAAACGGATCGAGTCGAAGTAATACTAATCATTGGTTAGACGCAGGTCTATGCCCTGAGGCAACTGATGCTAACCTTCCCGAAACAGGGGGTTAATAACTCCACACTCTGTCAAGTAATCAAAAGCAGCTTTGCGAATCTACAAAAAACGCAGCTTAGAGGCTTACCACTCAACCGCTTTGCCTATACAACCGCCAGAAGGTCAAGACAAGCAAAGAACACAAGCGGGTGAGCCATGCGGAGGGTGACGCACGCTCTTCGGTACGTTCCCCGATGCCATCTACACTACCAAACAGAAGCTTAGCGTGACCGCATTCTCATTGAAGATATTAACAGAAAGCACATAACAACTATGCACTGTAGACCCTGCTAAGAAGAGCAAATATCTATGATATACTTCTGATACATGCTGAACAATTGCCTAGCACTTCCGAGCCTGAAAGAGGGAGGAATTTGAGATTTATTGGGTTTGTGATGCCCGCACAAGTCACTGCTAGCTTTCAGTGATGCACGTTTTTTTGTTAGATTTTCCGTAAGGCTATTGCCCGTGTACGGTTTTTTCATGTCATGGCTAATTTTAATCCACCTCGGGGCATTTACCTTGTCTAAATTGGAAACCATGCAAACCAATTTAAAAGTAGCCGGTCTAGGTCTCGAACTCAGTCCTCCCGAATGCAAAGCAAAGGCTTTGCCACTAAGCCATCTTGCAACTCATGCATTTTCAAAGTCTTTTAAATGTCACTGGTTGCAGAAAAAAAAAATTGGCTCAATGTGGCCTGTGGCACGCAGGCTAACCTTAAGTCGACTGGATGCAAAGATAACCTTGGCATTGTATATGAAAATCGTAGTAGCCAAAATGAGGCCAGCGCACCTAATGGTGATTTTCGACTTCCGTAACGTGTTCAACGCAATGCTCAGAGACTAACTTCGGAAAGTGATAAAACAAGTCCCAAAACTATTGCCAACATGTATTTATTACCTAAAATGTTTGGGTTTTACTTTTTTTTGCATAGGCACAGGCAGTGCTTCTGCGGGTGCTGCTCGCCGGTCACAAGGGTAGTTAAGCAGCGTGAAAGTGACGCGTTAGCTGTTAGATGTTATTAGAGCAGCAAAAGCTAGGAATTTATTCTAGAACGCGGTACAACTTTGCTTTAGCAGCGTTGCCGAATCACCACAGATTGGTTATAGATCGACGTAGCAGCGCGAAACCGACCTCGGCCAGGATTTGCGATCGTATCGGTTAATATTCGTTCGGCGTTAGTTGCCAACGTCGTGTCTTGACTGCACAGAAAACAACAGACACACATGGTTGCAATTGTCTTAGACACGACATGCAGCACACGGATTTGAGGGAAATCGATGGCACACTGCATACAAAGCCACCAACTCGAGCTCGATTGAAAATTGCCTTACCTCAGTCTGCCATACGGCACGCCGAGGAGAGCGATAGATGTGTCGTTGGGTTCGAGTTGTAGGTGAGGTGGCTAGGTGTTGAAGCTTTTTTGAAGCAGCATAGCTGAATAGGCATGACTTAGTGAATTCCGCGCCAGCCACGCGAAAAGCAATGCTGCTAGGACAGAAAAGTACATCGACAGCTGGAACGCCTAGAAGAAACAGCCTGACCGTGGCTAGGTGCGGTAAATTCAAATCACATCGCCTCTAAGTGTGATTTCGGCTGAGCATGCTACGGACGTGCGGCATTTGTGGCCGCATGGCAAAATAAATCACCAGCTGACAGAACGCTGAGACAGTCGTCCATTATCATCATCATTATTATCATTATTTTGTTTACCTCCTGTCATGCAAAAGGAGCGTGAAGGTGGCCTGTGAAGCCTGCATGCTTCGACGGGCTTTCACAGATAACAGAACAACTTCGCACACTCAATGGATGTTCAGCCGCTCGCCGGTGAACCGGAACAGTACGTGGTAGTGTTCAGTATCGTCGAGCCCGGTGGCGTGGAGGGTGCATTCGCCTGCGCCTCGCAACCAGTGGAGGCACATGCGTGATGCGCGGGTTTAAGCCCCACCGTTGCACATTTGTATTTATGGGGGTCCGTCTATAAAGCAATGCGAAAAGCAGTCCCGTGGACGTTAAATCTTGGCTAGAAGTCAGCCCCAACCGACCGGAGAAGACACATAGGTGCGAGGGTTCGAGCCCCACCGTTGCACATTTTGTATTTACGGGGGTCCGTCTATGAAGCATTGCGAAAAGCAGTCCCGTGGACACTTAATCTTGGCTGAGGTTCAGCCCAAAAAGTATAGGTCATTCGACAAAGTGTGATGCGCTATCTTTAGCAAGAGTTTTTTCCATCTATCAGAGCACAAACTCGGGTGCTCACTACGTTATAGTTGTTCATTGCAAACTTCACGTTTCTTGTCTCGCTAGTTGTTAGGTAGGAGGCTAATGCCTCTATACTCGTTAACTGCTAGGGCTTCCATTTAGCGTTCTCTCTTTGCAGATGTCTAGGGTAAGTGTTGCTGATATACGTTTGGAAATGCAAGGTGTTAATCTACTTAGAACGTTCAAATATTTCAGAGCTTAGTATGGTGCAATTGTAACTAGGCATTACCCTATAATTGGGAGTGTTTCATTTTAATTTAGTTAAGGGCTGCTCATAGGTAAGTCGCCTAGTCAAGAAACTGCAGCCGTAGTTTTTTACCCGTTCTTTCCCGGTTTTACCCTGTCTTTCCCGGTTTACCCGTCTTTCTTACCCGGTCTTTCCCGGTTTACCCGGTCTTTCTCGGTTTACCCGGTCTTTCCCGGTCTATCCCGGTTTTCCGCCTTTCCGCCAAAAGCCTAATCTTTAATATAAATATATAGAAACGGCAACAGCGGCCCCGATCCAGCTTGGTAGCGTATCCAAATAAAACTGTGTAGTCGTATGTACTAAGGTGCAAACCGCTAGGCTTTGACTACGGCTTACTATGTGTTGGCTTTTTCGCGCATGTATTGGTTTGGCTGACGTTGAAGAACGACACGCACAGAACGCGCCGCGTAATCAGCTATCAAGATCGAGAATGACGGCTCTCGCATATTAGGACTTCACGACGCTTCTTCGGGGTCTCCTTTGGGGAGGAACATTGTCGTGCAAACTGCTGCACGTCGTCCAGTCAATGCTTTTCCAAGCGAGCCAACCACGTAGATGGGTGATTTCATTTTGCACTTTAGTCTCCTCGAATAGGCTGCCGCCACCTAGGCGAGTGACATATGCGCTACAAACGTCGCCACTATCGCCGTATGTCAGGCTTAACTGCTCAATCTTGTCGATAATCAGCGGGAAGGCTATACGGAGATTTGGAACGAGTAAAGCATGAAAATAACTGCAGAATTCTGTAGAACGTCTTTTACTGTAAAACTTAGACTAGAAAGCTACGTGATGCAAAATCAAAGTAGTCCATACACAGCTATCTTGCACAACATGCCTGAACACGAAAGTAAACTCTGAAATCCTTTTACATGTAGCCGCAAGTTCATACGGAAGCGAAATTTGCCGCACTTCAACTTAATCACTGTCCCAAAACGCGTGTATGCATGTGAGCAAAAACTACTAAAACAGAGGTTAAGGTTGGGAGAAACATTGCTCTGACCAAACACGTATAATGTGCAATCGATTCCAAATTATTGAATAACAATGTGGGTGAAATGGCTTTAAAAAATAACTTAGAAATTTGTAAAGCATCTAAAACAGAGCTTGTGGCTGTTGTGTCGTACTTAAGCTTATCATGTTCCGTAAAGAGGAGCCGTTTTTTTAGACATTTTTGTTTAGTGATAATTGTAGCGTACGGTGTCGGTGCCGGGTCGTATTAAAATTGCAATCGTTGGCTATGCGTCCTTCGTGCACTTGAACGAATTTGAACGGCAATTGTTCCTAAAAAATGCTGCGTGCAAAATAGAAAACGCTGAAAAGTATATTCATAATAGTGATTATTTATGTTATAGTTAGCCTATTGTGGTACCGGCGTATTTACGCAAGATACTGACGTTATTTCAGACTGCATATAGACGGGATAGCAACGATTCATTATTGGTTGGCTATACAGGTATATTTCTATTCTACGACATCCGAAATCAAGCATTCTAGTTCAAAGTACACATATTGTCTCGAAGCATTGCCCGCAAGGACGCACAACCACACGTACACAGACCCACGTATATACCTAGGCGCACACCTTTTAGATGAACGGCAGCATTGACACGTCTCTAACGGGCATGCACGCCACTTGACTGGAGCCGCTTGAATTGCCACTCGTCGGCGCGTAGAGCCTAATAAGAGGTTTAAGCCTTGAGTTACTTACTCAGAGCAATACAGACGAGTCGTGTCGTTCAGCGTGGAGGTTCCGTAACAAGGTAGACTTCAACAGTCGTCTTCTACGACCACCGGCTCGTGGAGTGGCTATGAGGCTCGGGACGAGTGCGGCTACTAACGTTGGGCTGTCGACTTCACCTACCTGCAATCGTGCCCGACAGATCGTCCTCGAGTCTAGAACACGTCTCAAGTTGAATCATCATAACCATTATCATCATCACCATCATCACCATCGCCATCATCATCATTATCATCATCATCATCGTCATTATCATCATTTATCTCAAAGCACGTCTTGGCTTGCGGTATACACTTACGGTACTGTGATCCTCGTGCTCAGTCTGACAGTTAGATAGACAAATCTACGTCTGAGATTCACGACGCAGAAGGTAGGATGAGAAAACCTGGCACTTCGGCTCGGCAATACCGCACGAATAAACCCCGTTTCCTCATCTTTCTTGCTGTCAGTTCGTACATGCGCGGAGATGTTCTACTCACAAGCACTTTTCTTCTTCTCCTCGTTGGAGCGATGGCTGGCTAATCTGGCAACGTTTGCACGTGGGTGTGGGTGTGTGTGTGTGTGTGTAAGCTTGTGGCTGTTGAGTCGTACTTAGGTTTATCGTGTTGCCGGTCGTGAAGACGAGCTGTTTTTAATGTCGGTATTGTTATATTTGTTTCTCATTTTAGCATGCGCAGAGCCCACCTTCACCTCCTGTGACGACGCTCGACCTGAATGGTTTCCAGGCCCGAGGTGCCGAGGACAATTACATGTAGGGCGCGGACGCTGAGATGTACTTACCCAGCGTAAAAATGTTTTTCTTAGGCATTTTTCCTACGTTCAGTGGTAATTGTGACGTGCGGCGTCGGCGCCGGGTTGTATTAAAATTGCAATTGTTGGCCATGCGTTCTTCGCATGCAGTCGGCTAGCTAGTAAGTCAAACAGACTTCCGCTTATTTATGCTGCAGCAGCAACAGTCACAATCGCACTTGCTCAAGCCAGCGGGCTCACTTTCACCTGGCCGTCGAAATTCATTCATTTATTGCTCAGTCATAGCTGTTCGATGTTCGCCTTAGCAGGGTAACCCCAGTGCTCGCTCATACGGAACACCGTCGAGTGTGTCGCTATTATTACGCTGATGAAGCTGAACTACCATGGCGACAGACGCGTGGGCGACCGTTAGAGGCTTGTGGCTGATTCTTGTTGTTGCCACGAAAATGGCAACTGTGTTTAATAGTTCATCGTATTAATTAGTGTTTAATAGTTAATAGAGCTAATTAGTGTTTAATAGTTATTAGAGTTAATTCGTGTTTAATAGTTAATAGAGTTAATTAGTGTTTAACTGTTACTAGAGTTAATTAGTGTTTAACAGTTACTAGTGTTAATTAGTGTTTAACAGTTACTAGTGTTAAGCGCAACTATAACTAGTGAACGAAAAACATTTTGGCGTTTTCAGCCGCATTCTTGTTTGTTAACGACAATGTTTCGTTTGTTCGAATTCAGCTGAATGCGTAGTGCTTAAGACAAGCCCCATCCTTTACCGATAGTGAGTGTCTGCATCTTCATCGACAAGACATTGATCCCACCTCATAAAAAAACAACGATATTATTATTATTATTATTGCTATGTGAGAATGTTTCTGTGGTCTGTATTATTCTCGCCATTATTACGACTACATGCTTGTTAGTAATATTAACAATACAATTCGTGTGTAACATACCGCTCTAATAGTTATTATTATTATTATTATTATTATTATTATTATTATTATTATTATTATTATTTATTATTATTATTACTTCCGCTACTTCGTGGTGTCTAAATTGGTGTTGTGTTTACAGCGGTCGTTAGCTGTCTTCACTCATGGTTACTGGCGTACGTGGTGGTATTGTTGTCGTGCTTGTCACGTTGTTGTCACTACTGGCCCGCCCAGTTGTTCCTGCTTCAAGAACGTAACTTGCCCTGCCAAAAACCTTGGTAATCTGCTTGCAACGATCTCGTTCTGCTTTACCGGTCACTTAGATCAGACCGATCTTTCCGGCATTACTACACTGCGTCATGCAGGACGTTGCGTGTCAGCAGCCCGACTTCTGCGACCTTGCAATACGTTGCGCGGCAAGGGGTAAAGGTACCTCGTCGACGTTTTGTCGAGGTTGACCGACTGCATTTCTGTCGGTTATGGTAATCATAAACCTTTAGGAAGCTTGTGCCGACAATAAGCTGCAACAGTCCAATAGAAAAATGCTCAAGTCGACCGTCAGGCGGCATAGCTGCCGCATAGACGAGCCGTTTTTTTTTGTAGTTTCGAAACTGTTACTATTCGTCCTCAAAGAGTCTTCTATTTGCTTGCAAGGCGGCGACGGCGACGGAGAGCGTTTTTCTCTTGCCGATTCTGCTTACTACTCCCACTGCCAGAAGCAGCACACGTTGCAAAATGCATATAGCAGCTTCTTCTATTTTTCTGGCTTATAATGGCGCGCCAGAAGACACTGGATGGGCATCAACATCATTTGACATTGAGGTCTCCCGGCAACAGTATATGTAGGTAGTGAGGAATGTCGTTGAGAGAATAGAGCCAAGCTCTTCGTACCGGCCGGGCTTGGGGCGCTCGCCTTAGGGCAACATTAGCAGGCGTTGACGTTGAAAGAACGTGAGCGAGGCGGTAGACAGCCAACAGAAAAGGCCAACCGAAATCGGTAGGCAGTCAAAAGGCCACCCACGGTGAAAGCGTTTGCTACCGTATGATGCGCATTGCTTACGAGGTGGCCTTTTCTCTACGTAGAGCTCTCACAACCTGTGATATATATATATATATATATATATATATATATATATATATAAGATAAGGATATGTATGTAAAGTACCAGAATCCACTATCATTAAGGCAATATGTAAAGGCAACGCTTTTTTTCTCTCGAGCGTGCACACCCATACATAGCTGCGCAGAAATAAAACCACTTGGCTATTGTGAAGTAGTCGTGCAGTCATTGATCCGACGTCATCATATCGTTAGTTCGCGCGAATTTTCTCGCAGGGCAAAACACCGGCGTGGACAATACCGTGAAGTGCAGGCAAGGCCACAATAGAACCTCTTCAACGGAGAAGAAAAGATGACAATAATTCGGCCTTCCACACGGCCGTCACGTCAGACCTCTGTTGGCCTTCCTGACATGTACTTCATAACCGTAATTTCCGTCAAAGGAAGATGCCAAATAGACCATATTTTGCATTGGTTGTGGCACTGATTATAACTCTTTTTCTTGCTCTTTGTATTTGTTTTATTCTTCAATTGCGATAGAGTTAGACAGTGCTACTGAACTAGGGAATAGTACGATGGAACAAATCCCAGTAAGACAATGTTAGGCCAAAAGAGATATTAACCTTTAAAAAATTATGACCATCCTCACCAGACTAATTAAATAGCGTAACAGGCAAACAAGAAAAGTTTATTAAATTATTGGAAGGTGTAGGGCGCCAAGAGGGGCTTGAGTGTGCTATCATACTTACCATCATCATCATCAACGTTGTTCGCGTAGGTACTTTAATGGCACAGAAGTATGAGAATTTACTTTTTGCCGCTTTAATGTCGGCATACACTGGCGAACGTTTAACGCTTGTAGGCGCAATGAAAGATTTGCGGCGAGCGAATTCTTCCCAGCACTCTTCTTCGGTAGTACGCGAGGTCTGCTACACTGCAGCACGTACGCCGTCGCACACTCAGCTTACTTTGATTCAGTTGCTGATTGTCTACGTTGAGTCGCCTTTCTATGATGTGGCCACTTGGGTGTTGTTTCCATGACGCCTGCCCCGGGCGAATCACTCTCCTATCACGATCCCAACGGCGAGATTGTAGCAAGTCGATGACCCGGGCAAGCAAGCAAGTAGAGCCACTGTTGCAACCAGCTTCAACATGTGGCAACACATGTCAAACACGCGGTTACTAGCTTCGGAAGCGCCGCTAGGTACCCTGGAAGGCGCTAGAGATCTGGTGACGGTTGCGTTCCATACATGCAAGCGTGTGAACGTTATCCCGTCGGAGTGCCTACCGTCCTCCGCACAGAAGCCGGTCTTAGGGTGTACCTGAAACCGCATGACCTAAGGGCTTTGCTGAAGCTCTCATTAGTAGCGGCATGTCTATGGCGTCGTCCTGCGCGGATCTGATACATGATAGGCCGCAATGTCCTAATTTGTCTTCAGGGTGACCATATTGACACCGATAAGCGCTAACCAGATTTGCGTCGAGTTCTAGGCATACTGCTTTGCCATATATATGTATATATGTATATATATATACATACTGCAGCTCTTTCCGTTGGGCCAACATTTCAGGATGGAGCCATTTCTGCTTTTGCAATTTGTAGCCGTCGGGCCAGGTTTTGCTGCAGCTTGCATGTCCCCACTTTTAGCAACTTGCGCATCTCTCTCTCTCTCTCTCTCTCTCTCTCTCTCTCTCTCTCTCTTCATCTCTCTCTTTCCCCTCTCTCTCTCTATATATATATATATATATATATATATACATATACCATTATTTATTAACACTCTCGTTGGGTAAATTATATACGCATACGTAATGCACAACTACTGTTTTATTCGCATCACTGCATCTTCTGCCGTTTTGCTAGTTCGGCTATCGACGAAACTGCTGGACATACTGCGGCGTAGTATCTGTCGCACAAGCCTAAGCACCTCTAGCATCTGCAACACTGCTGATCGTGTAATCATTCCATACTGCTCAAAACGTAATGAGGCCCGTGATCTGCAAACGTCGTTGGATGTCTACTCTTAGATCCAGTTGCTCCCCAGGTCGTACTTCTTATCGTGGTGCATATTCCTATGTATTTTATCTTGTTCTGTTTATAGTGTTGTCCTCAAACGCCGTCCTCGTAGGGGACTAGTAGCGACATGTATTATTACACACATATATATATATATATATACAAAGGTCAGTTGTCTTCTTCTGTGGTGCGCTATAGTGCTTCCCGAACCGCGTAGAGAGGCGTTTGGAGGCCACGTGGAGCCCTATATAGCGCGACTATCTTGGCCGGAGGCTCTTACGAGGTGTAGAGAAGGGGCCCGCCATTCTTAAGCAGCATTCGCATAGGCTGCAAAATACAGCTGAAGTAATCTGACTGCTCTAGCCAACTGGGTGGAATTTGAAAAACTCATGTATCTCAAAACCGGCTGGTCGAAGAGGAAAACAAGAAAATCCTCGCCATAAATCCCGAAGGAGGATGGCCGGAGCCACACGACCCGCATGACCAAGGCTGCGAGGAAGTCGCCCAAAAAGGAGAAATCTACTACAGTCAAGGAAAATAAAGCTCTAGGAGACCTAGGGACATTCATAGAACTACTCAAGGCTCTGAAAGACGAGCACGAAATCACCCAGGCAGCTATTAGTCACCTTGATAGGCCTGTATGGGAATTGAATGAATCCAAAAAGGAAAGAGAGGAGCAGGCGATTCTCCTAACGCAGGCCAACGAGCTTGCAGCACTCAATACTTTAGATAAATAGATAAGACATTAAAGGAAGAGGCTGAGGCTTTTACCTTAGAGGTGCAGGAATTTGCCAATCAGAAGGAGGCAGGATACGCTATGGGTAACCCACTAGTGGTTACCCAGTGGTGCTAACTAATGATGCAAAGCCTGTCACGAAAGTTGAAAAAATAATAGATTGACAACATTAAGACGAAATACATCAAGGAACAGGTAACCGACACGGCAACGCTCAATATCAGTTTTGTAGATTTTACGAAGAAAATGTGGCCTCTGTCTATGTACGAGACCACCTGACTACCGACGGCATTACTTCTTCATGCGAAATAAGAGCGCTGATCACTACAAAACGCTTAGTTTACTTTCACGACAATTCCCAATGACCGAAAAGGCGGCCTCTCTATGGTTTGCAATCCTAATAAATAACGTCCAGCTGGAGTCAGAAAGCCCAGAGAAAATTGAACCTGAGAAGACGCGACTGGTACATCGACCAGCATAGTGCTAAGCTGCGAAGCAATCAAGTATGTAGAAATTTAGGCCTGCTAACGCGTTTGACGTTATCGACTTGCTCCCAAGTCAGGCATCTAGCCTACCCAAACGGCTAGAACTGCTCTTGGAGATGTTAGCTATGCCAAGGCTGGCTAAAAAAAACTCAGAAACTCATGTCAGACAATAATTTCTCATCGCGAGGTAACGGTGTTTCCTTGACTGTTTGTACAACCAGCTATAAAACCAAGTGCCCAATATGTCAAAAATTTTTAATCTAGGGGCTTGCTGAGACATGTTTGCTCATGACGCACCGGCGGATTAGAGGTGGACTGATTCCCCTGGTGAAGCGCTCCTGCGAATAGCCATTGTGCTTCAAGAGACAATATGTACCGCGCAGAGGGAGGTTTTTCCAGCTCTGCTGCCGATCTTAACTTTATCATAATAAGGTCTGTTTAAGATGCACTTTCTTGGGCAATGGATGAAATGTGGAAGCTCTGACCGATGCCTTTCCAGGTCGTAAGGCATCGTCATGGTGAAACTAGATTTTCAAAATGCTTTTAACAGCGCTCGAGGAGATCATCTTCTAGGGACTGTTATTTTACATGTGCCTGACCCATACTATTACATTATGCAGATATACAGAAAGCGGTCATCCAATTTAACTGTTCTCTATGGACCACGTTATGCGTTTACAGTCATGCTGCAGCAGGGCGACCCATTAAGTCCCCAATTATTTTGTCTTCTCATCAATAAGTTGATAGACTCTCTTAAGTGTCCGCTTCATCTGTGGTAGTAAGATGATGCCGTGTTAGCTGGTAATCATGTAACGGTAGCTCGTGGTACTAAGAAGATGCTGGATTTTGCAACAAAGAGTGTGCATTGCGTCAAAGCATAAAAATGCTAACTCTTTTTGTCGGGATTATCATTATCCGACCCCACAGTCAGACTGATAATCGACCTTTGTCCTAACAATATCAGGACAAATGTTAAGAGACCGCTTCGCCCTAGTAGACACAACATTTGTTGATGACAGGCAGACAGTTTAGAAATCTGGTTGGCTGGAAAAGTTAAGATCGTCTTCAAGTCACTTGAGCATTTTTGGTTCACATAGAGGCTTTTCAGGTTCTGTCTTTTTAAACGCACAGGTAAACCACCTGCTACGTAGGATTAACTTAATGTGACATACCAGTCTTCTAATACAGTTAAACGCCTACATGCTGAAGTATCTGTCTTCATTGCTAAAATTAAATTATTTATTATTACATCACCTTTCGGTATTAAAATTAAATCTACCAGAGGCACCTTGTAAGCAATCCCTTCAGCCCGTGGCATTCCAGGCGCTGTTTCGGTTACAGGCTCGCTTGGTCGCATCAATGTCTAGCGCCTTTGAAAGAACGCCAGTGATACTGCGACATCGGGGGATATACGTCTAGCCAGTCTTATCGATTCAGCAGAAGGCGAGGTGGACAAAGCACGCCTTCGGGCAGTTTTATCTAGTGGTGCTGGTGCTTGGCTCAATGATTAAGTGTTCCTGTTGGAACCCCCTTAGAGGAGCTTGTTGTCAGGGTCTGCATCAGCCTTCGCCTTCGGACCTTACTAGTCGAGGAACATGAGTGCAGCTGTATCGAGAAGGGGTGAGGTCACCATGATGTATGAAACTTGCATATGGAGTTTAGGCCGTAGGACGGGACACGATGTTCTGCATGGTCTCTTGACCCGTGCTCTAGAGTCTTCTGGCTACCCCTGTGTTGTCGAACCTGCCTGGAGGCCTCCCTGCCGACTCTGTGCGCAGACGACTCTCGTCGACCTGACGGAATGGCTCTAACGGCCTTTAAGTGTAGGAGAACACTCGTGTGAGATACTGCCTAATAGACTTTTTAGCACAATCAATGGTCAGTCACGGTGCTGCCCCGGTTGGCTAACCTGTTTCGCAGGCAAAGAGAAATGTCAGGTAAAATGATTCAATGTCCCAGAAGCCCGCCTGCCCACTCGCCGCCTTGGGTATGTCATTGAGTAGCCAAATGTCAGTTCATGCGACTGTTAACACCTCGTCACGTCGTCGTATGAAATGACATTTGGCTACCCTGCGGTACGCAAGGCAGCGGGTGAGCAGACAGGACAGATTTGACATTGGCTCGTTCAGTATGAACAATGCTGCGAGCTGGTGACACCGCTGGTGGAGCGTCACAAAACGGTGGGCTTATTTGAGGTGAAGACGTTACCATCAGCGTTGTTGCCCTGGCCGTCGCTAGTGATGGCGTGGCGTTGGAGAAGCCCCGCTAGCCTTGGCGGGCATTGAAGAGGGAGGGGAATGAACAACCTACCACCAAGTGAATAATGAGTCTGAGAGCTAAAAATTGCAGCATAACACAAGCGGCAGTGCAGAGGCAGTGATAGCATGAAGTTGCTAAACGCCCCGGAATCTCTGGTTGAGCTATGTCAATTTGGGCGACGGTCGTACAACTCACTACGCGCGCCGGCTCGACTTGCAGTCGACGAGTCCTGTATACGCCTCGTTGATGGCTTAACGTGACATTCTGTCGGCGCGATGTTCTTGGAAGCTAATTATAATTTGTTTTAATTTTAGTAAGCACGCGGCCAGAATTTTAATGCGAACAACGGTCAAACGACTCCTGTAAAGACAACAACAGCAACAACAACAACAACAACAACAGCAGCAACAACAACAACAGGAGCAAGAACAACAACAGCAACAACAAAAATTAAGCTAAATGGCGACCTCAATAGCACAACAGAATAAGCATGATTTAATTTTAAAGACGAGCTTGGGATTTTTGAGGCAAAATCCAAGCCGATTCGTAACCGCCGGCACAAGACTTTCCATCAGCGTAAAGAGGCACATCGCGCCCGCTCACACGACTCTTTTTCGCCATGGTCAAATTACCCCAACTAACGTTCCAAATTGTCGAGCTTTCCTCATATTCTTCGGATCGTTTTACCAAATGTGTTGAGTTTTCCGGGGACACTACTGAATAATAAAATGTAAGTGGTCTTTGTCCATTTATTACTTGTTTTCCGTACTATAAACGTTTTGATCTAACTTGTACTCTGCCAGGCGTTCTCTTACTGGATTTAGATGGTTTTGCTTTGACAAAGGAATCCAGCATCGAGACAATGTCCCACACCAGATTCAACAGACCAGCAATTTGGATGGTCTATAGTGTGACCAATCCAACCACAGCTAGATTTGAACCTAAGTTTGTCCAGTTTGTTCGCGGTTACCATGACAACGCTCCAATCTTTGAGATGGTGCGGTAAGGTAATTAAAATCACCGCTAGCTATTAGTGATATTTGGCTTTCAGGGAAAGTCCGGTATGATAAGGATAAAGACAACACACAAGAGGCTAACGTCCAAAGCAAACGCTTAGTAAGGTCGTGACACTGTATCCTCCTCAAGTTCAAGGTGCTAAGACCGAGTGTTATGGTGAAGGTAGCTGCGGTCTCCGCCGATGGGCGCTATCCACCGCTTGTGAGCGTGAATGTTTGTGCACTATCTTAACACTGAGCCAGCAGGTGTAGATAAACCCAGATGAAAGAGTTTGAAATGCGCAAGTTTTAAAACATGGGTATGCGCATAAATGCATATATACAGCTCGATAGGCTATACAGAGGAGACGACTCTAATGATTAAATGTTTTACACTTCACATTGTGAGCAACATGCGAGGTTATTTTTGGCAACTAGAATTTAAGTGCATATAAGTACGATTCTAGAAACAATTCACACTTCGTAAATTCGAGAAATGTCTGCTGTTTTGCACGTGGTCGGAAATTGTATTTGATAGTTACAGCTGAATTCATTCTTATTTTTAGATGTGTCCTGGCAGTCAGTCTGCTTACGCTGAACATGATGTAGTGCTTTGTGAAGACGACGATGACGGTTTGAGAATGTTAGTCATGCTAATCGTGTCTGAAAGAGGCAAAAATGCAGCCGACATGCTGCTGTAGGGTCATTCACCTGTCTCCACAAGGCCCACACAAAGTGAACCTGCCTGAATTAAAATGAACTTACTCTGCCCTAATGAACGAAGGCCCGCTGTTTTTACATTATAACTTTAACTAAACGCTGCAAATCTTAAGAAGAAGATCGCTTCGAAAGGGTATGCATCGCACTTGGATCGCGCCCGGAACACCTATGCCAGACTCGCCGGCCATCTTCGCTATTCGATTCCGTCGACAAACGCATATTGAGCAATAATCGGTAGTACATGAACTAAACAGACGAATTCTAGATTCGATCTAAGAGACAGAAATATGTGCGCGGGGCCGGCGAAGCGACTGTGGTTATAGATAGTTGACGTTATGTATGTATGCATCGGGTGCTGCCAATCGTGCATCAGGCGATCCTGTTCGATGTACATGCCTCATACTGGCAGCGTACATATTATGACAGCACTGTTTAAATGAAACCGTTATTATTTACGCTATGCTTAGTGACGCCGGTATCGCAGACGCAACTCGCGAGTTCTAATCGTTAAGGTACGTCGGAGGATGGAGCGTGAGAGAGAAAAGGGGCCATCCGGCGATTTGGTATTCTTGCTCGTTACCGGCATAGACCGGATGTGCGAATGCTAACTGCTGAAATAACGTCCCATTTCGTTTCATACGGCATCCTTATGTCAAAGTTTTGATTAAATGTTAAAAACGAAACAGAATGAGATGCTCGTGCTTCTTTCATTCATATCCATGATGAAATAATCCTGAATGCGTGACAGTATGTGTGGGCTAGAGGTAGACTTTCCGGGTCGTCTAGGTGAAATACTAGCCGGCTGGAACTGAACAAGTCTCCTTCATCTCCTATGCAGTCACGATATACAGATACGATATACTCATATGTATGGTAGTCATTTTTTGTTGCTACGATCACGAGATAGAAACGTGTTATATATATATATATATATATATATATATATATATATATATAATCAAACTATTTATTTAATATAATCAATCATTAACGGTAGGAACGTGACAATTGGGTATCTGCAAACGTATAGATATATATATATATATATATATATATATATTGATTAAGTGATTTGTTATTTGCTTGATATAAACACCTAAAAACACATATCGCACTTTTATATCAAGGGCCTTAGAGTGGCAGCATATATATGACCCAAGAATCCATCAATTATCAGTGTATCCTCTAATACCTACTGAGTATTTGCCTTCCATTGGGACAACCTCTTTTTTTGTAATATCGATCTAGAAACTTCTAACGTTTGATCTTAAAGCTAGCGCCTCTGACAGCTCTATATTTTTGCTCCCCTTTACAATACGTTCGAATGACTTATTTTGTAACCTACAAGCTCGACATTCTGCACTTTCTTGCTCTCTATATTTAGTTTGCTATATCTTTGCATCCAACAACCCTGCCCTGGCATCTGCCAATAGCGTACTCGCTTCAAAATTGTTGTATACCCATTCTATCCCCCCCCCCAAGAAACTCCCTGACGCAATTAAAACGGCAATCCAATGCAAATATTATCACTTATCTTTGTATTTCTTTTATAAATAGGCTTACTTGCTTAGATATAAAAGGTAACACTTGTCTCTTTATGAACGTATACCCCGTATAAAATACATGAAGACATCACATATCTTCTAGGTTCGGGCGTGTTTAGTCTAGCAGAGCTCTACGCACAGAGACCGCTTTGCCCCTCTGAATGCCCGGCGGTTGTTTCTAGTGCAGGCACTTGATAGCCGTAATGTCCCCCTATCGAACGGTTGAGTGCCTTGCCGACACATTGAATACGTTTTTGCGTCTTCGGGCCAGGCCCCCTAGTGCTTCGAATGAAAGTCGTAAGGGTAGGTAATACTGGCATACTCTCTGCACTTATTTATCTTTGCCAACATAGACGCGTGACCAGCCTGTTCCTGACCATTGAAGTGGCTAGTGAGTCAGTTACGGTTGCATCCCATACCAGCATGCGACTCATCTTGAAGGACGTTAGTGTTAGACCGTCCGGTCGTTTTCCGTCATTTCTGCAGAGACCAGGAGGCTCGAAAATACGAGGAAAGCCAGTAGACCTCACGGCTTGGCTAACTGTCCCGTTAAGTGCTGATGTGTCGGACTTTGTCCCGTCTACCATATTAAATGTTTTTTAGGATCCAAAAACCCTGTTACATCCTTGTCCCCGCCATCTCAATGCTGCTACAACCTGACTTAATAAAAAAATATCATCTAGCATATATATTTTCCTAAATCCGCACTGCCAATTTCCTATGTTACTTTTGGTCTCTAGAATACTATCTACTCTACTATTAAATACCTGCATAAATATTTAATACGCTATAGGTGTTATTGCGATTCGTTGCCTAGTTTATAAAGTGTCATTATGTCCCTCTTGGGAAGAAGAAAAACCCTTCTCCTTGGCCAACTCTCCGAAAGTCTTCTTTGCCAACGCTTGGATAAGTCCTACAGAAATTCCGTCAAGACCATGCGCTGTTTTTGGATTTATTTGCCTTACCACACCTTCTGGTTTTTTATCTGCTGTGGTCATAATATCCGTGCTAGTTTATGCTCTTCGTACACTGTTTAAGTCAGTCGTGAAAAAGAATGCTTGTACCGCAGTTTGCATTTCCTCTTTTGTGCATGTATTTTGCGTTTTACTTGTCATGTCTGTTTTTCCTGTCTGAAAATTCCTAAAACCGTTTTGCTTACTGTCCCCTGGTAGACCCAAAAATCCTCTTCGATTCCCTCTCGTTTGCGTTTTTATTTGCGTTTTGTATTAACATTTAAGATCTATTCTTGGCTTCCTTGTACTTGGCCCAATACTTATCTGCTTTGTCTGCGTCCCTTCCCATTACCTTTCTGTGCTTCTTACTCCACCTTTCCCGCTCCAATATTGCCCTATTTATTTGATCACTCCACCACCTTTGTTCTTCTCCCTTTTAGCTCCCTTCCCTAGCTCACAGTGTGTATGTCCCATTGCAGCTCGTCTACTGGCTTTTCCCCAATTGTCACTAACAGCTGTTTTATGTATTCTACTCTGTGCGCCCGTTTGTATTTATCCAAACATTTCTTTTGTACAACTACCCGCCTTGGCGTCTTGTTCCTCCCGCTCATGTCTACCTAATTATGATAATTTCCAATATTGTATGTTTTCTCTTGATCTATAACTTTCTATCCCCTTGTGTGTACGTATATCTTTTTCCTCTTGTGTGTACGTATTTCTTACCCTTCTACCCGCAGGTGTTAGTTGTACTCGTCTTCTGCCCGTGCTGTCTTCTTGTCCATCCAGTTGTTTGATGTGTGCATTCTAATTCCTTGAACATATTCCGACTTATACCATACCACTTGTACTCATTTAAACTTCGTGGCACTTCCATCCCACACAGATGCGTTTCTGTTACTATCATGATATTGACGGACCTTATTTTTACTAATTTATATAGTTCTTCCCACTTTCCTCTTTGCCTTTCCCCTCTAATATTTAATATAGCAGCCCGTTCGAAAAGCACATTTTTCCTACGTGAGATATATATATATATATATATATCCCCTGAGCTTTTACGAGCTCCACGAAGCCTTTAAATTCAGTGAATGCAACAGCATTGTCCCATCGAAATACCACAATGGCGTTTTAAACGATAAGGTCAAACTGTAATGCATCGCGAAAGCTTTACATCGTTATATTCATGAAAATGCATACATATTTTTGCACCGGGCGCGGGTTGTGCCAAAATATTATCTACTCCTCGTTTTGATCTAACGGTTTCCACACACGATATACCGCGTGATGTATAACCACCCCGTGTCGCAAATAACCATCCGACGTAAAAGCTACGCTAGCGTTATTTTCATATTTATGCCTCGCTTGCTGTCAAAGTAGAGTTTTTGCGACACAGCACTTTGCCGACTTGAGCTGCCATAGTGTGGGTTTCGGAAGCTTAGCAACTCTCTTCTCGGCACTAGGTGACAATGCGGCAGTAAGGAGAAGCAGACTTACTGGCATTGACATAGACAACCGTAATCAAACATAGTTCGGCAAGGAAGGATATACAAGCAAACGCCGCGTAAGGAAAGAGGCCACAGCTAAGATGCCAAATAGGCGTCTCTACGTAGGGGAATCTACGTAGAGACCAGACGACTTTGGCCGAGAATGACTCGCCCGCGACTCGTGGACTCGCCGTTCAAGGAACGAAGTTAACTTGGTTCGCTGGATATCAATAGTCGGCCGTCGGGTTCTCTTTGTAGAAGCAGTCGCCGATTGATTCAAATGTTAACTGGCAGCGATATCGGCTGCCCTTCGCAGGCCGGCGATCAGAAGCAGCATCAGCAGCAGTAGTGCAGGCCTCAGCGTTTTCGTCGGTGGGCGCTTCACTTTAAAATACGCGTGAATAAACTACTCAAAGCGGCGTTCGACACGGAGCTCGACGCAAGCATAGGGTGCGTGGGTCTCTGTGTCGCGTGAGTTTCTGTGTCGCGTGAGTTTCTGTGTTGCGTGGGGCCTAACAACAACGATGGCGGGAGCAGCAACAACAACCACAGCAATGACGGTAGCAACAACAACAACCACAACAATGACGGTAGCAACAACAAGAACCACGATGGCATCAGCAACACCAACAACAAGAACAACGATGGCATCAGCAACACCAACAACAACAACAGCAACTCTGTCATCCTCTGTCTGGGAACTGATTGACTCCTCCGTGTGGAAGACATTTATTTCTATCCATGATGCGGAGCCCTCCATGCCCCACTCACACAGGACAAAATATAGCGATGACAGCGACTATGGACACGCCTTTAGTGGTGGTGGTGGTGGCAGTAGAGCATCTGATGGTTAAGAACCTAAATCAAAAAGTTGCGCAAATCAAAAACAGCATGTTGCGCCCTTTCGCGACGGTAGCTGCTGGTGAATCGACAAGCGGCCGCTGGATCGGCCTATGGCGCAACAGCAGCCCTAGTAGCAGCGACAGCAGAAAAGATGACAGCCAAAGTCGAACCAACAGAAGTGAAGTAAGATGGGGGGGATGAGGTAGATGAGGTAAAAAAATTGAGAAAAGAAGGCGGGGTGGGGTTGCAGGGGAGAACGAAAAGCGCAGGCAGGAAGACTTCAGTGTTACATGACGTCGTCGCATGCCTCTGCTGTAGCAGCTGTCCTGCTCCGCTATTTCATAGTGGGGGGTGACCGTTTTCGACCTACCGATGTTGGAAATGGTGATAAGCTGTTCCTTATTACCATCTCCTTTGACCAACGCTCAGGTAAAGCTTTACGTTGTTGTTGTTGCTGTTGTTGTTGTTGCTGCTGACGTCGCTGCCATCACTATATTGATTGTTACAACACCTGGCTTCCGGGTGTGCGTGCGACCGCTGTGTCATTCATAGCCACAACATACATGTCGCGACGCGTAAAACAGCCTATACGTATGCGTAGTATGGCGCAATGCGTTCTGGCGCATCACGTTAGCTGCCCTCAGCCAACACCAATATTTTCCAATGCCGACAAATTGTTATCAATATTATTATTATTTCCTTCTTCTTCTTCTTCTTCTTCTTCTTCTTCTTCTTATTATTATTATTATTATTATTATTATTATTTACTGCCACCAATAATCAAACACACGGCTGCGAGCGCTCGCAATCAATCTAATCGGCGATGAATGAACAGCGACGGCCTGCAGAGGCGTCGAATAACGGACTCGCGCAGAACTCGAGGTGCTGTGATTAAGCAGCACGAAATGGGGCCGGCGAAGCGGACCGATTTTTGACGGCACGTTACTTTCAAACGTAGTAGTACGCATTTTCGTTGTATTTTTTCTTCAAATCCAATGCATACCGTACTTAACAAGAACATATGAACAATTAGATCCACCTAACAGATGGACAATGAGTGTAACAAGCTGTCTGTGTGCGTGTGTTATCATTGGATGATGTCATGCGGGTATTGGTGTGCTCTCAACGTGATTGGGTCAAGGAAACGAAAATCCGGATAAAGATTTCTTACCATTCTGGTATTTCCTGATGCCGTTGCCTTAAAACGTACTGTATACACTCGGGGGGGGGGGGGATCATTACGAGCTAGGCTTGAAAAGGACCAGTACAGGCGTATTTCTTGCTCCGAAAAATACTTCCGATAGGGAGCCGAGCGCAGCCTTTCGTGTGAAAGGGTTCATTCATTCGAACGTCGGCTAATGTTTATCGAACGATTCATTATCATACTCTGCAGCCACCGCACAGACAGTTTGTAAATAGAGCTGGTGATCTGAATGCTGAGTTGACGCGGCTGTCGAAATTAAGCGTTCGATTTGTTAATATTTTTAGCTAGAACTGAGCCGCTCCGAACTGCAAGCTGTATTGCAATAGAGACTGAAAACGAATTACCAACTAAAACTAATTATCATTAATATCAGCCTGAAGCAGTGGATTTCTAGAGACAACACTAACAAACATTATCTTGAAGATGACTGGACTAGATATTGGCACGTTTTATCAACATGCTGGGCCTGATATTTTTCATTTATTATTATCATTATTATTATTTATTACATGTTAAACGATGTTACAGTTGAGAGGTCTGAACGTATTATTGCAAAGTTTTTTAAATAATTAGTTCACTCCATGGCGCCTAAAATAGATGCCGCGTTTCCTCTGCAAACGGCCAAGGACAACGCTTGCCTCAAGAATTGACCCTCTCTTCGGTCGTTCGTGACCTCCTGAATTCCCTTACTCAAATCTTTGAGAAATGCTTCGGTTCCCTTGCTGATTGGTCCTAGTGTCTCCAGGACAATAGGCACAAAAATATATTATTAATAATAATAATAATAATAATAATAATAATAATAATAATAATAGGTTTTGCAATACAGTTATGTCAATGAGGTTAAAATATGCGCTGTTGGATATGGCATCTGTTGTTGGCGATTTTCCTACCTATGGGAGCGACAACAAGACACGACAGGCGTCTTCTTTGTGCGCTCAAGGGCCTGGGCAGCATTGCCATGGACTGCCAGCTGCTCTTGAGATCGGCGTAGTGGCCCATTTTGTCAGTGTTGTCTATTACGTGACGACAAAGATATGATGTTCATAAAAAGAGCCTATATCATCAGACACTATGAGATCCTGCGCTACGCTTTTCCCGTGAGGCCGCCCGAAGGAAAGCGTCTATCGTCGAATCTCCTGCCGTCACCGAGGCGGTGGTGAAGGCAGGAAACACCTCAACACCTCGCGGCTTCGCTGCAGCGGGCACACAATATTGTCTTTCTGAGTGTTTGTGCTGCAGTCGTGTTCAGCAAATGTTTAATACGACATATTATTGATTATTGTTCGCAGCATCATTATTATGTTTGTGTATAATATATAAAATTAGTGCATGATGTACATATATATATATATATATATATATATATATATATATATATATATATATATATATATATAAACAGAAATAAAGAGAGGTAGAATGTTCGTTTCATACCGTTTGTTGTGTTAAACGACATAGCCTAATATATACGTGCCTAGCTTTGGCCTACGCAAGGTGTCATACGAGAGAGAAGAAATCAAGCGAGTACCTCTTGTGGACTTCTCAGTGACCCTAGTCAGTATTCATATAGTCACTTCGGTGATGACTATTTATGTCTCTTCTATTTTGTGTTCTTCTAGTGTATTTGACGGTATTTCTCCATTCTCTCTGACTGTTTTTCATTGGTATTTTGGACATTTGGTTATAAAGGATCCGGCTTTGATGACAGCATCCCAACAACTTAAATTCTCGTGTGACATACTGCAACATTTGACTGTTTTAAATGTTTGCGACACTGAGGAAATGTCTTAGTCGCTGGACGTTTTTTGCTGCTATGTCATTTGAACAGAAACGACGCCGACCCGGAAACTTGCTCATGGGCTAATATCAGCGGGTTTGCTTTAGGTGTTCACGTAATAAGTCACGTATTGCAAGTCGTGGCATAAGGAACACTGCTGCAGTGAGAACAGGGTCGACGCAGCCTAGCTCGTACACGCAATTTTTTCTAGGTGAAGAGAAATAAAGCACAAATGCACGTATGCAAAGCACAAACTAGCGCACGTAAGTGCAAATACTGTGTGTGTTCTTGTTGTATCTGTCACATACTTGAGAAGACGTGGACAAGACCTGCCTTAAAACATTGCCGTAAGGCATCCATTTACCGCCGACTTTGTACTGTTTGAGTCTGCGGGACGCTCCTTTTGTATAATCAAGATTAGCATGATTTAAAACTTCGAAAAGATGCAATAAATGCATCTCTCCGAAGTTCAAAAGCATACGAGGTACAAGTAGGTTTACACTAGTTTACATACGCTTGTTTTCTGATATTGCTATTATTTGCTTATTATCTGGTTAAAGTACAACGATGACCTTTTCGTGACTGGAGCTTTTAGCATCGCCAACAGCCATGGCGAACCCCACCAGTAAGCGCGGTTAATCATGCTCAACTTTTGAGGGAGATCCGGCCATTATTCAGCAGATAGCGGGACACATTTATGTAAATGCAGCAACGTTCACACCAGCCACGCCACCGGACTAGATGGATGAAGTAGTCAGCCGAAGTCCGGAGGAAAGGCAGGGGGGGGAGGGGCAGGCGAAAGAGCTCGTTTCTGAGAGATAATTAATTGTTCTTTGAGAAGAAGATATGGTGATCCCGATGGGTCTGCATGCAGCGGCAGCCACGAGTCCATCCATACGAGTATAGTGAACTGCTTTTTTCTCTAACTGACTGCGCCGTGAGTAGGGTAGTGTTTTTGCTGGTGGCTCGCACATGCGAGTGGGGGAAGAGAAGGCCGTTAAGCAGTTGACAAGTTTTCCAGCAATTACGCCAACCCTATGCGAGACAATTATTGGTTGGTGCGTGCTCAAAGAGCAGCATACGTGTGTACGGACGTTGGCCGCAACAAAAACAGCAGCAGCAGCTGCTTCTGCGGTTAGAGGTTTGCATGAAGCAGAAGTTTAGCAGCTTTTTATTCTCAAACTTCAGTTGCACCCTGTGAGTGACAAGCCAAATTTTTATTATTTATTTAACACTCTTATTGCTAAAAAAACAGTTATTCATATAAAATATATGTATTTCATGTTTTGCATTACATTTGAGTTGTTGTTTAAGGAACTATGTGTGCATTATTTCGTTCGTTATCAGTTTGCTACATTAAGTACTAAGGTGTCACAAAAGACGTAGGTCAGATCTATGTAAAATCCTGATTTACAACAAGGCAGTCAGCAGGTTATCCACGCCGCTTAGTATACCTTTAGAAATGAATCTTAATCGAACAGGCCAAAATAGCCCAGTGCAGTGTTGGCAAAAAATGCAATTCAAAGTCAAATTACTTCCCCTTCTATGAAAGCCAACATGCCTGACCTACGCGTATGAGCCCACTTCATCCTCCGGGCTCTATTGTAATAATGAGTTAGTTAAACTGGATGTACAGCTAACATTTAACTTGGATTGGCTTGCACGGAATTTCAAACTTCAGGTTTAGACGGCCACGAGGTAAGCAAAGTCATTACTTTCATTACTTCAGTAGCTGCTTCAACTCTGACCTCTACTCTCCAAAACAGTGACAGTGTCGCACAAGATGAAACTAGCTGTATTTCCGGCGTCGGCTTGTGGTTGGTGATTTAGGAGGCTGTTGGACATGTCGCCTTCATCTTGGAAGGGTCCTAGTATATAGCAACGCAGTCGGCTGCGTTGCCGTGGCGGCCCGACTCGTATTCCTTCCTGCTCGTTTCGAAATGTTATCCCCGCTGTCCTAAGGCGGGAAAAGCTCGAAAGCTCTGCGAGTGGCGCAAGACCGAAACCGAGTTGCTCCGGCCGGCTGGCTCCGACGAGGGGATTTAAAAGCCTCTCTTTGATCGGCCTTGAATCTTGTCGGCTTGTTCAGGTTCCGGTACAGGTGTAAAAATGTTTACAACTGGAGTCGGCGTTGCAAAGCTTATTTGTGCTTTGATCATATTGCACGACCAGACCAGCCCGTTAGCTCCGCACCGCTACGAAGCTGTATAGAGTACAAACGCAGGTGTATAGCAACCCGTCCAGTGCAGCCACCGAATCAAAAACGTACCCACCCTGCTTCGATGATTTCTTGCCTACTTTAATCAGAATTCCTTCTTTTTCCTCTGAATTGAGACGGATGCGTGAACCCCTTTGAGCTTGCGTAATGCCTGGATAGACGGGCGTACGTTGCCCAGTCGAAGAAGGATAAGCTGCCGCAATAATTCATATGTCCAACGTACCCTTCTAATTTGTACTGTCTACCAAGCCGTAAATCGATGCAAATTATACCGTTCTACGAACGCAAATTGTGGCTTGAAATATCACCCTGATCTTTTTTATTAGATAAGTGCTTATCTCCACCCCTCTTTGCTCTCTCTCTCCCTTATATATATATATATATATATATATATATACGTGCTTAATTTTATTGTACAAATGTAGAGAATTTGTAGTGCCACTATAGTGCTTTCTCCTTAAACAAACTCAGCACTAAGAGTAAAAGGCAAAGCAGGAACCACCTCTGCTCTGTGAAGCTTGGCAGCACTGCAGGTGCTTTGTCCATACCCGAAGGGAAGACCGTAGTCCAGGTGTATATATATATATATATATATATATATATATCTACTGACTCTTTTTCTCCTATATATATGTACATGTGGGTGTGTGCGTGCCCTTTTTTGGGCACGCAGCGGAGCGCAAGAGACATAGAAAGCGAGCGCAAGTAGGGTTTTCTTAAGGAAATTCCCAATATGGTCGGACGTTCTCATCGAACATTATCAGGCGATTATCAAGCGAATTCCTTGTCCTGACAGATGGCGCGTGACCTTCAGAACCCCGGCAGAGCGCAATAAAAGACGCGCCAGAATGTCCTTCGTACATGGTTAGTGCTAGTTCGTCGGGCGGCTTCCCGGGTTTCGATGTCTTCTGGCTTGCTTCTGGCGACTGCCCTGGTTCAAGCGCCTCCCCTAGCCGGCGTGCCTGCCCTGCTTCGGCCCGGCCAATGTCGGCGCCGCTACTGCTGGCGGTAGTAAGATTGATTGATGGTAATTCTGATGATGAGGTGGCGACAATTAAAATGCTGAGAGTGGTGATGACTATGATAATGACGATATGAGGTGCAACCCACCCCCCCCACCCGCGACATGGGGTGCATGTTTTCGGAGGACGCCTGCCGGATGTCGAGCGAACAGTGATCACTAAAGTGCACAACTCGCTTTCTGTATTTATATATATATATATATATATATATATATTATATATATATATATATATATATATATATATATATATATATATATATATATATATATATGCCGCAAATATGCAAGATGTGAAAGCAAAGCACTTTTTTCCCATTGATTCCACTGCTGCTGCTGCAGCGGCGCAGCAGTAGCAGCTCGACCTAATGGAATAGTTGTAGTAGTCAAAAGCGGTAGCTGAAGCAGCGACGGAGAATCGCAATAGGATCGTGGCAGCAGCAAAAGCAGAAACAGCCGCAGCTACATAGCGTAGAATTCGTAGTCTTCTTGGAAAAGTCGTGGAACGTGCTGTACTAGGTGGTTGCCTTGTGTTCGTAGTAGTAGGAATAATAAGTAGCAGAGTGGTAGAACTTGCTTGGTTGCATTACGTTGATAGTAGTACTAGTAAAAAAAAAACTTTTAGTTGTAGTAATAGTAGTAGCACCCGTCATAATAATAATAACAATAGCAGAATGGTGGGTTTTGTGTGTTTTTCTTGTATGGTTTGCGTTCATCTCGGATTGAATGCCTCGGTTTGTCTGTCTGTCCGTCCGTCCGTTCGTCCAGAGGCGATAGTGGCACTGGCGGTGCATAGAGATAGCCCGGCGGCAAAATCGTATCGTCGTAGCGGCTATGAATTAGAAGACATCTCACAATCGATCGTCGCGCCCTCGCGCCGGTGTCCGGCCGAGTCGGAGTCGAGGATCACGCTACTCGATATCAGGATCACGTTGATGATGATGCAGATGATGCGGTGATGACTAAATAGACGACGACGTCGACTGTCTGTCTAACTGTTCGGGAAAACAGACGGAGAGACAGACAAGGACGGAAGACTGGCCGGCAAACAGACAAACAGGCAAACTGCGCATAAACATACGCGTTTACGTTCGTGCAGATGGCATACGTACATGCAAACGATTCGAAGAGGATGCGGCGGCGGCGGCGGCAGCACCAGCGCTGCCACCACCACACAGACAATAGGTACACCGTACTATGTACGTAAAAGTAGTAGCTAGATGATGTCGGTTCTCTCTATCTAATCATCCATATGGATCTCTATCTCTCTCCCTTTGTCTCGTCCTATCTATCTTCTTATCCATATTCCCCTCTATCCATGTTCCCCTCTATCCATGTTCCGCTCTATCCATGTTCCCTTCTATCCATGTTCCCCTCTATCCATGTTCCTCTCTCTCCATGTTCCCCTCTATCCATGTTCCCCTTCTATCCATATTCCCCTCTATCCATATTCCCCTCTATCTATATTCCCCTCTATCCATATTCCCCTCTATCCATATTCCCCTCTATCCATATTCCCCTCTATCCATATTCCCCTCTATCCATATTTCCCTCTATCCATATTCCCCTCTATCCATATTCCCCTCTATCCATATTTCCCTCTATCCATATTCCCCTCTATCCATATTCCCCTCTATCCATGTTCCTCTCTATCCATGTTCCGCTCTATCCATGTTCCCTTCTATTCATGTTTCCCTCTATCCATGTTCCTCTCTCTCCATGTTCCCCTCTATCCATGTTCCCCGTCTATCCATATTCCCCTCTATCCATATTCCCCTCTATCTATATTCCCCTCTATCGTCGCCAAAAGTGTTGTTGATCTTGGTCAACAGCGCCAGCAACGGCGAGAAGAGAGAGCGGTTGAGCGGCAGCAACAACAGCGGGAGAAACCGGAGAAGAAAGAGAAGCCGGCGCCGGCAGTAGAAAGTGACGTCACGAGTCCGCTGCAGCCGCGCGACCAGGCTGTAGAGACAATGGACTGTACAGAGACAGCCAAGGAAGATCAGCTGGACAACGAAGGCTTCCAGCTGGTGGAGAGACGAAACAAAAAGAAGAGGAAGCTCGCGAGTGAGAGTGGCGGATCGGCCAGCAACAGCCCGGAGAAGCAGGATGGACGCCTGGGGCCGAGCCAGGGCGATCTCTCCCAAATTCACAAGCGAACAACAGTGGAAAAACGCGAAACTAGCGCGATAAGGAAGCACCGTCCTCTTCGAGCAGGAAGTGCAGTCGTAGACTTAGGTGAGCTAACACTGTGTGAAAACCGTGTGCTGCCTATGAAGGCTCTCCGTTTGGAGGGCTTCAGCCGAAAAGCGTCGGCAGAACAGCTGCGTGGTTGGCTAACCGGGAGACATACTGTAGTGCGTGCTATTTGGAAACTCAAAGTTTCCCGGCCGGACTCCGTCTTCTGCGTGGCCTTTGGTGATGATGATTTTAGTAAAGTTTCGAGTAGCGCCTTCTGGCCGAAAGGCGTGAGTTTCCGGCGCTGGCTGGGGGCTCCGCCGGTCCAGACTAGAGTATGCGAAGAGTTTACTGATGGGCATGGTTTAACAGCTAGACAGCAATGACGCCTTCTGCCAAGGCAGCTGCATGCTGCTCGCAGCTGCAAATTATTGCTTTGGAATTTCGAAGGTTTATCTGGGGCTTTACAGCTAGCACCAGAGCGTTTGTTTGATGATGTGGACATTGTACTCTTGACGGAGACTTTCATGCGGAAGGAAGTGCATTTCGATGAGATGCGAGGTTTCCATCTGCTAGCAAGTCTTCCAGACGGAGGGCGGGGAAGACCAGTAGGTGGACTTTCAATCTATTTACGAGCAGGGTCACCCCGAATGCAATGTGTGTGTCGAGGTGAGTGTTGTATGACACTCACCTCAGGTAGTTTCAACCTCGCATTGTTCTACCTGCCACCTCATTACGATGATGTTGACGTTGCCGATGCGATCAGTGCTGGTCTAGCGGGACTGAACCTCCAGCTACCCACTCTGGTCGGCGGCGACTTCAACTGTCGTATTGATAGTGGCGCCACCGATAGGAAGGGCGATGTGCTTCTTAAGCTTCTAGAAAACAGAGGCCTGCATTGCGCAAATGAGCGTGATAAATTCACGTATGTTTGCCAAAGTGGAAGAAGCACTATCGACCTCCTGTTTCACAATCTTCAACATCCGACGGAATTTCAAGGATGCGAGGTACTTGATATTCCAGCACGGAAGCACCTGCCGGTGCTGGCGTCTCTGTGTGTGCCTGGCCAGGGACGCGCCCCACGTCGGCAGCCGATAACGTACTGGTCTAGGCAACTAGATTTGCGTGTATTGACGCGCGAGTTAGAGCTGCTGAGATCAACTTCTGACATTGAACAAAGCAACCACGCTTTGGAGGCCACTGTCAAGGCGGCTGTAGTCAAGAAGAAGTACAGACAAAGACGGGCGCGGCCCTGGTTTACACAGGCCTGCTACTTAAAACGTCGGGAAGTCTTGGGGCTCCTGCGCCTAGCACGGGCTCTACACCCCGACCCCCAGGTAGTTGCTGATCGTAGGGCGCTCTATGGCCGACATAGAGCAACCTACAAGAAACTGCTTGTGGAGAGTAAGCGCCGGTATGATGAGGAGGAGGAGTTTCGTTTGCTTGAGAGAGCAGAGCGCGAACCCCATGTCTACATTGTTCGCCGGCAAAACAGAAGCATGCACAGCATGACAAAGGAGCAGTTGCGGCAGCACTTCACTGCCCTTCTGCTCGATGCAAACGCCCCCGCGCCTAACCCAGTTATTGAGCAACCGCTCACTCTGGAGCAGCACGACATGAATTCGCCGTTTACGGTGGAGGAAGTTGTGCAGATCTTGCGCGGGTTACCCAAGAAAAAGAGTAGTGGTCCTGATGGGATCTATTACGAACATTGGGCTAAGTCGTCCGATGTTTTAGCGGAGGAGCTGTGTAAGCTGTTTAATCAGATACTCAGCGGGGGACACATACCCCAGGTTTGGCACGAGGCCAGGCTTACTCTGTTATTCAAGGGCAAAAACGGTGACAACGTGGACGATCCAAATCTCTATCGGGGTATCGCGTCGGAACGCACTCTCAAGAAAATCTTCGCCAAGTTGATTATCTCGAGGGTGCTTCCAACTGTGGAGAAGGCCTTACCTCCGGAGCAATTCGGATTCAGGAAAGGCCGAGGTACACAGGACGCGATCCACGTACTCCAGTCGGAAGTTGAACGGGTGCTGGCTGTGCCCGGGGGTCACTTGTACGCCGTCTTTATCGATTGTGTCAAGGCCTTCGACAAAGCTCCCCGTCACCTACTAGTCGATTCATTTCGACATGCTGGGGTGGGTGGTTCTTTCCTACGAGTGCTCTCCAGCTTCTTTGCTGAAGACCGCCTTGAAGTAAACGTAAGGGGCGAAGACACCTTGCAGCTCTGTCAAAACGTAGGGACCCCCCAAGGGGACCCTCTCAGTTGCCTGGCATTCTCCTTGCTCATCGCAGACCTAGCTCGCCATGTGCGGGAGGAGTTTAGAAACGCCGTCGTCGTCATGTATGCGGATGACATAGTAGTGGCCCACCGGAACCGCGGTGCCATTCGTCGAATTGTCGGTGACGTCGAAAGTTACCTTCACCGTAAGGGCCTGCAAATAAATGCGCGGAAGACGAAAGCCATGAAGTTTCGCCGTGGGGGTCGATTGGCCGCAGCAGACGTAATACCCTGTTGTGGCCAACCGCTGGAGTTTGTCAACTCTTTCCCGTATCTGGGTCTGAGGCTACACTATACGGGAACGACCTTTACCCAGCACATCGCCGACAGGTGTCGAGCGGCTATTACCTCTATTCACACAGAGGTGAGAGACCCTCGACGACTGTCTGTGAGTGCGGCCGTGCGTCTTTATGAGCTTAAGATTGTGCCAATGTTGAGCTACAGCCTTGGCAGGGTGTGGGGCCATCTTTCAGCGGCAAATTTTGCGCAGCTAGAAAGATGCTTCACAATATATATGAAGCGGGTCCTTTGCTTACCCCGGACGGCAAAAAGCCGCTTCGTGTACCTGCTAGCGGGTTGCGGGCCGGCAGTGGAAACAATCAGAGTCAGGCTTAGGTCACCTATTACTGGACCACTTCAACAATTTTTGTTGGAGTGGCAGGGAAAAGTGACCGAGGCCTCGGCAGAGGTAGCGCAATTGGATGTGTACCTCGCCAGGGAGCTTTGGGATGGAATGGCATGCACTAGCCGGCACGTGTACACAAGATACATTGTGCATGGCTATCATCACTTGGTATGTTCGACTCAAGGATTTCACCAAGTTGACGATCAATGTCGTTGCCGGTTCTGCTCGCAGATATGCGCTAAATACCACGCAGCGAGCTGCCAGAAGCATCGGCGGTCTTTGCACTTTTTCGCCGGGTGGGACGGTCGCTGAAGTGTTTAAAGTGTATAAAAGGAATGAATTGTATTGAAATTATGTACCATCTTGAAATGCAATGTTATTGCGAAATAAACCATATATATATTACATATTCCCCTCTATCCATATTCCCCTCTATCCATATTCCCCTCTATCCATATTCCCCTCTATCCATATTCCCCTCTATCCATATTTCCCTCTATCCATATTCCCCTCTATCCATATTCCCCTCTATCCATATTTCCCTTTATCCATATTCCCCTCTATCCATATTCCCCTCTATCCATATTCCCCTCTATCCATATTCCCCTCTATCCATATTTCCCTCTATCCATATTTCCCTCTCTCTCTCTCTCGCTATCCGTATTCCCCTCTCTGTCTGCGCCTGCCCTATCGAGTGTTGCAGATGCATCTCTCTTACGAACGACTTGAGCTCTAGGTCGCCAGTAGACAAGTCGGCATGGTGGTGAAAAGCCGAGGTGACGGGAAGCGGATCCGACACGAGTCGAAATTGCGAGTGCAATTTAGGCCCGATGTACATATAAGCGGATGTATGATGTGGAACTGTACAGTCGTTTGTAGTATGTTTAATTTCAATTTAGACATGGTTCAAGTACGGAACTGCAAACATTCACATACTTAAATTCTCGTTATGAAAAGTGGGTTTGGGAATAAAAAGAGAAATGGAAGATAATAAAAACAGAGGTTCTAGTGCTCTCTATCTGTTATAAAAAATATAAAACCTAGATGTTAGGAAAAACGTTCATAGTGCGAAGTGTCACGGTAGTACTAAACATATAATATATAGTATAATATCAACGAAACCAATAACATCAGCGCGGGCACCTGTCGTCAGGTCAGGTCGAAGGACGGGGCCACGACTTATTTCTAGTGGGTTGGAAACATCCCACACTAAAGTCCGTGCCACGCTTGCAGGGAACTTCCTGCCGCAGTGAGCTGTGTGCAACTGCATTTTCTAGTTAGTGCTCTAAAAAATACAACGAAGCAACACAGACTGACACTTGTCGGCTTATATCGAAGTCCCGAGGTCACCGACTTCGGTGGTCGGACGAGATCAACAGCTCGATCGGTGAAGAACAAGTTACGAAACTATTGTTGTAAACATCTTTGTTACGACCACACTACTGTACCTACTGCCGATAGGTAAGGGAGGCTCTACCCTCGTGTGACTAAAGTAATAATAACATCGCAGGACTTCCCATTAGTTGTAGCACACAAACAGTTTTGTCGTCGCTAAGCTATTAGCCACGCTGCGTCTTAACTGAGACGTGTAAGTATTGATAATAATAATAATAGGTCACTGGACGAAATGGAGTGTACTTCAAAACTGGTGGAACAGTAGGACGAAACAGCAGAAGGATCAACGTGTCTTTTCTTGCTGTTCGTCTTCATAGCTCAGTGGGAAATAGTTTGTAGTAATGCTAACAGCACTTCCCTGCTAGAGGGGGAAGGAGGACATGACTGTTTTTTAGTGGGTTGGAGCCCCACACTACCTGGCCCACACTTGCAGTTGAGTACAATCCTGCAGTGGTGACCGTGTGTGCGTTCCGCATTTCCCAGTTAGTTCTCTAAAAAAAAAATGGGAAGGCTCTCTTCGTTAAGTAGTATTGCTGCTGGCTACCTGTGGTTTGTTGATGCTGGGCACCACCGATTCATTTGACGCCAAATACCGGCCAAGTACTTCATGGAGTGCTTTGATTTGATAATTGACGGATACAATTGCCGTCTGGTCATTGCAGTGTCGTCGGATAGTTTGCTTTTCTCGCTGCACAGCCCAGGTCAGGGGGATGATGGTCTCGTTGGCGAAGCCTCACTCTTTCCAACACGTGTGTTGGTCGTGGTGCCTTCAGGGAGTTGTCGCCTCTGGTTTCACATCGGCCGCCTGATACTGCTTGATTGGCCACATTCGAATTACCACCGCTTCGGCTGCAGCTGCTGCTACTGTTTAAATTGGACGCAGAAGGACTAGCGGAAATTGAGTATGTAACAAAGCGTGTTGTGTCGTCATGCATGGACTGTTGCTTTCAGGGAATCGAATGCAACAACTTATATATATATATATATATACACTCTATGAGGTCAGTGAGTCTCGTATACAAATAGTGTTGTCGACAAACGGGAATTTCCTTATGCGACAAGTAAGAAACGTATCGTTGCTAGTCGTCGCTGACAAGGACATGTGTTCGTGGTTCACCTGGTTTTTATGACCATGAACTAACAGCGTCTAGCGCGGGTAGTACTATTAGCTCCAGCAGTTTTCGTGCGTTTTCTCTAAACACTTGGAAACCGGCAGTAACGTCGTGTTTGTCATTTGACGCTTAGGTGGGAAAGCGAGGCCGCTGCAATTGAGCTTTTGCTTACTAATGTACAAAAGGGTGTGTTTTGCGGGCGATGCAAGGCTGGTTCCCGCGACCGTGGCAGACAGCCATCGGCTATTGTGCAGTGACTGGTTGCTATTTAGTGGTATATATATATATATATATATATAGAGTCCAAGTGTATTGACCAACTAGCATATATTATATTTTGTGACATTAGACGGTTTACAGAAACCGGAACTAGGGAACTAGTGTTCTAGTCATGGTTGTCATATACCGGGGTGTTGCCGGTTTGATCCCTGTTGCTGATCGAATTTTCTTTGACCGATGCTCATTGAGAATAGATGATAAATCATAGCGCTGAGAGGCTGCATGCTGCCACAAGGACTGTTGAAGAAACTCTAGCTATCTCAACATGTCTGGCTCTTGGTGCATTAAAAATTTACCGCAGGACAGGTTCCAAGCCCGTAGAGGACGGATCATGGTCTAGAATTAGAAACTACCTCCTTAAAAATGTTTTAATCTTATACTTGTTGCTGTTTGGTCACTTGGCACGCAAGAAAGGGAAAACATGCACGTACTAAGTGATAAAAAACGCACGCATTATGTGATGCCACGTGATAGGGCCGTCACAATGTCGTCTTGGCTATTGGTAAAATATGCTGACCGTTTGAGCTATTATTGCCCAGTGCTTTGCTAGTGGCATCCGTATAAAGAGAAAACCACATATATTAATTACATCTGTAAGGGTGTTGCGTATTGTTGGATGATTTTGCACTGTTTTGCGTTCATACTAATTGCATGTTAGATTTGCAACTGGCAGAAAAAGTTACTTGTGTAGCAACCAAAATACGGTAAGTCAGATATGCTTTATTTGCTTGTGTGTTTCCGGCTATCTGCCGTATGGCTTACGCGTGCTTCGTTTTCACTACAATGCACTATTTGTCCTGTGACTCGCCACGCTCTTTTTTATAGTTGTTCTATTCACCCTATACGGTGTACCAGAAGTTGTGTGTCAATCGCGCGGTAGATTTTATTCAGAAATGCTTGGTTAGTGCAAACAAAGTAGCCATGCGATAAAGCAACACATTCAGAAGCTCATATGTGTGTAAATCTAGGACCAGTCAGACCTAATTTCGTTTAAGTTGATTATAGTGATTGCCAATGTCAACTACAGTCAGCCGTGACTAAAATACGAAGATACGTTTCACCGGGCCGAAACCTTTTAGCGCAACCTCTTACCGTGGCTTTTCTCGGTACGACCTTATAGGCCATTGGTCACGCAAACTGTGTGGGGGTATTCACTGCCCAGCAACGTCTTCATTCGAATCGTTACGCCGGGAGCCAGGCCTCAGTTTGCTTCATAGGTTTGCTAGCAAACAAACACAACAACAGCAAATATAGCAAGAAGATTAGCAGTAACGACGACGACAACAACAACAACAACGACAACAACAACAACGACAACGACAACAACAACAACAACAACAACAACAACAACAACAACAACAACAACAACGACAACAACAACAACAACAACGACAACGACAACGACAACAACAACAACAACAACAACAACAACGACAACAACTCTAGCCGCTTTTGTCTGAGTCGGGTCGGTCACGGCGGTCGAGTGTGCCGACGAATACGTTCGTAGTCAACTAGACTACTCAGATGTATACAGAGGCAACGAGGATCTAGCGGCTCGTTGCATAAGCTCTTCGTTACGGGCACCGGTGTTGTGTAGCAGAGCTACCTCTAAGCGTCGCTCTCTGTATCGCAGGGAGCAAACAATAATCTTAGCGCCGCCTTCAGCAACAACAATAACAAAAGTGTCGGTGGTGGCAACAATAACTAGAACGATGATAATGATGACGACGACGACAACGACAACAGCAACAACAGCAACAACAACGACGACGACGACGACAACGACGACAACAACAACAATAACAAAAAGCTAGTAAAGGAGGACCTATCGTATGGGCTGGCGGTGACGGCGCCGGCTGGTTACGGCGAGTGCAGCAGCTGCAACAACAACAACAACAACAACAACGGCGGAATTTGCCTTCATCACTGCCAGTGGAGGTGCTGGGGCTGGCGGGGGTGGCGGGGTTGATGGGGACCGTCGAAAACGAGGAAAGCATGCATAAAGGCGGCTTGGAGGTCTGACAGGCTGGAGACGGCAACCTTTGCCAGACGCTCCTCCATGCGTTCGTCCGTCCGTCTGTTGACTTTCTCGTTGAGTCGCTTGGCTGCAATGGCGGCAGCGGTGCGGCCACCGCCACAAACATGGTCGTCCTGTTTAGCAGGCCAAGGCCTGACAGCGATCGCGGTCGTAGCGCCGTGCGTCGTCCGTAGACAGGGTCGCCGTCGTGTCGCCACCCTGCTGGTAATGGTGGGCGGTGGTGGGGAGTGGTGGTCGGGGTGGAGGTGGCTGCGTTCGTACGCGGGCACGTATAAACGCGTGCATATGCATGCACGTAGAACAATCTTACCGACATACCAAATACGTACATACCCATACACACACACACATAGATACACATTTATACTACACTCACTCATATATATATATATATATATATATATATGGCGTGCACACTCACTCACACCCACAAGCAGACTTATACGTATGCAGCGCAGTTTACATACAGAATGCATGCATACCACCACATACTAACCTCATACACATCCACGTTACACATACGCGAACGAGTACACACATTCCAGCACGGTATACAAAAGCATATCTTCCACCCGTACGAGAACGTACATTCCATCTCCAGTACTCTAGTGCTCACGTACCGTATACACACACATACAGACATATCACACGCACAATTTATACACAAATGCAGACTACACTACATACACATAGGCATATACCCCGTATATACATTGGCATATATGCCATAGATACATAGGCATATACGCCATATATACAAAGGCATATACGCCATATATATAGGCATATACGCCATATGTACATAGACATATACGTCATATATATGCATAGGCATATACGCCACATATACGTAGGCATATACGTTATATATATATGTATAGGCATATACGCCACATATACATAGGCATCTACGCCATATATACATAGGCATCTACGCCATATATACAAAGGCATATACGCCATATATACATAGGCGTATATGCATACTGCATACACGTGTATGTGTATGAGCGTGTATACGTCTGCTAAAGCTTGATGCACGTGTGTGTTGATGTTGTCTCGCTGAACGCTATGCGCCGCGAATCCGTGCGTGCGTATCGATTCGCCACGCCAATAACGCCGACAACGAGCAGAGGAGTGACAGCTTTGCCGCACGTGGTTTGGCCGGCAGCGGAGGCGGCGGCGTAACTTCGCCTTAGTGTTTACTGCTGAGGCCGGGGGGTGGATGGGGCTACGTCGTCGGACGATTAACTGCCTGAAGGTGCCGTAAGGGCAGCAGCACATGCATGGCAACAACGACAACAACAACAACAACAACATCAACAACAACATCAACAACAACAACAACAACAACAACAAAACAGCCACAACAGCAGCAGCAGCAACAGCAAGAACAACAAATATGGCAACAGAAATAACAGCAACAGCAGCAACAACAGAAACGGCAACAACAACAACAACAGCAGCAGCAACAACAAAAACGGCAACTACAACAACAAAAACGGCAACAACAACAACAACAGGCTGACGTTTGTTGGCTGGATGAGAGAGGGAGACGCCTCTAGTCCCCGGTATCGCCCCTTGGCCAATGTCTGCCTCTACGGGTGAACCCATCTATCTTTCCCTTTGCTTTTCCTTTATTGTTCTGCCTCTAGCTAAAACTGCTGCAAGCCGGAGCCGCTGTTGGACCTGCTGCTCCGGCGTGCCGGGGGAGAGGGGGGGGGGAAGATAAACGACCTGCATCGCCTCATTCTTAACCAGAGTCGCCGCTACGGCCTTCTAGTTGAAGGTCTGACCAGGAAGGGAGTCTACGAAATGCGGAGGTGGCGGGGGGATGGGGCTACGGTGGAGTACCCTCGAGGCCGACGCGGAGCATTTGCGGCGTCGATGTCGTAAGCATGCAAGCAGATAGATGGGTTGGAATTCTAATTATTTGAAAGCAAAACGTTTCCGTGTGGCGGCGGAGAGACGCTGACGAAGTGGCAAAGCAGGAAAGGATGTATGATTTTTATATGCATAAGTTAAAAAAGTATATATATATATATATATATATATATATATATATATATATAGAACGCTTGTACTGCCTAAATGACCCATAAAGACGAGAGGATTCGCTATTGGCTCATTTTGTGCTTCAATGTGGCACCGTGTTGTCACCATCGCTCGTATCTATCCGGTGAGCCTATAGAATTTTGGAAATCAACCAGCATGTTATTAGCGAAGCTACGTTATGCATAAAACTTTCAGTCATCTTTTTTGGTTGGAAAACAACGTTTCCTCAGATTGTTTACTGACATTACCGCTTACAGAACGTTAGACTGCTTCTGAAAGAATCCCCATGAGTGCCGACTGTCTGGCAGCTAAGGTGTA
This sequence comes from Dermanyssus gallinae, assembly GCA_003439945.1. Taxonomy (NCBI): domain Eukaryota; kingdom Metazoa; phylum Arthropoda; class Arachnida; order Mesostigmata; family Dermanyssidae; genus Dermanyssus; species Dermanyssus gallinae. The sequence goes on along the minus strand of QVRM01006574.1, from coordinate 1,486,536 downwards.
TGCGATTTACAGGTGCAGCAGCAGATACTGTTGTTTGGCTCTTTCTTATCTCCAGTGCGAAATTGTTTGACAAGCGAATGTCGATCATAGCAGTAGCCCGCCATGTATGCAAGCACCGATGCGCGAATTGGCAGATACAAGGCCACGATTCTCACACGATGTGGGCGCTGTAACCGTGGGAACGATAAACAAAGGCGATTTCGATACAATGATGACTCAGTCATCACTGCCAGCCAGCCAAGAAAGAAACCTTACTGAAGATCTGTTTGTAAGTGGCGCACGGGGATCGTTTCGCCGACTTGAGACTATATCCCTATTGCGCCCCCCCCCCCTCCCCTCCCAGCTGCAATTGAATGGCGCGAGCGTCTTTGTTGTATGAGCGCGATTTTTGGCGCAATTGATTGGCAGCCCAAATCCCCGTGTGAAAAACGAATGCCCATCAGATTCAACATTGTTTGCCGTGGCGTGTGCAATACGTAATTCTTGTTTATTTATTATTGTTTTCTTTTCTACGTGCAAAACCAGCCCAAAAGCGATGGGTGTGTGTGAGAGAGAGAGTGTGATTGTGTTAACTACGATCAAGCAATAGGCGCCAAAGTACCTTTGTATACATACAGCAGTCTTGAAAACAACAAACCGGTTAGACATTTACCAATTAACACGTTTTTCATTGTGGGTCAAGCATTGCTGACCCCGCAGACTAAGTTGTTGTTGTTGTTGTTGTTGCTGCTGCTACTACTACTGCTGTTGCTGCTGTTATTATTGTTGTTGTTGTTGTTGTTGTTGTTGTCGTGCAGTCAGGCTACAAAAGTTGCCGTAAGGCAAACGTGTATCGTGGGCTATTTACTCTGTTGTTCGGACTCGTTAAGATCGCTTGTTGTGCCCCGCTACTATTCCTCCTCGTGAGTGAGTGTTCTAGTATGTTAACTTAAACACCTCAGCGTTGTGTGAAATAATGCACATCAGCAAACTAGCAACTATGCGGTAAAAAATCCGACGTTAAGGAACAGAGGCAGCAGACTGAATGCGCTCTTATAATGCCTATGCAACTAATGTGAGCAGGTATCTCCTAGCTGTCCACAACATTTTATGTATTATTATTATCATTAACAACTATCACACCAGGCTATTCATAACGAGTACTCTCTGTGTGTCGATTTGCCTAAGAATGTTCTTGAAGTCAAACAGGTTTTTTGGAAAGAGGTTTAAATTATTATTTATTATTACATCACCTTTCAGTATTGTTGATTATATTACATTACACGTATCCGTTAAATCTCAAAAACGGCATTCGTTCCCGTTAATATTGGACATATTTAGAATATGTTGTATGTGCATCTCAGAAAGATGTCAGCGATCTAACGCCCAGATAGCTGGCGCTGACCGACATGTTTCATGATGATATTTGGTGCAGACAAGGCAGCAAAATTTGCAGCAACACTCATCAGAAGGGTTATGGAACCCAGTGCGGTGGCACAGTTTGTGGTGGAACCCATGGACGGAGTAGCGGGTGAGAACGTCGAAGCCGTTGCTCGAAGAGCGGTTCCATCCATGTATTGTCCAACATTGCCGGTGTTTTGTAGAACGCTTCTGGCGGGAGGTTTAAATGCAGCTATGCACTGTCTTTACAATAGACTATATCTCGAGTAGTGTGCAACTCAATCCCAACGGTTAGAAGTTAGCCCGTTAAGACCCATGCCCATAAAACGCACCTTCCTTAGGCTTCACGACATGACAGTACAATTCTTTCTACAGACCAGTACCAGTATGAGTCAGATCTCTGAAGAACAGTTATAGTATGGGCCAGATTTCAAAAGCAAGAGCAGGCCTAAACAATAAGTGTACGGGTTCTAAGTAGACTCAAGGTGGTGAGGAAGGTTGATGGTGTTTACATAAAATAGGTAAATATGGGCGTTCCTATTCTGTAATTACCTGGTTTTTGTAATTAAACCCAAAGCTCCATCTTGCGATCAAAATTGACGATAATCGTTTCTACAAAACAAAACCATGACAGCAAGACACAGAGGTCTCTAGAAGCGGACTCATAACAAATAATAGCACAGAGGCGTCAGTGCAAACCATAATAAGGAGCGATGTCGCCATCTGTGGCATAAATCGATATGTAAGGAGACCAAGCTATATTACAACGTTAAAGTTGCCATTAGGTGCGTCTCGGATATAGAAATAGATATCGGCCAGGATAGAGCTAGTTATCATCTGCCAGTGATAACTTAACGGAGTTCCTTATGTCAACAAACCAGTAGCACAGAAGACTGGTGAAGTCACATTGCAAAAACGATCGTCTGGTTCGCTGAGCACAAATATTTAGGCATCTCGTTCAGGATACTGTTTAGAAAAAAAGTAAGGCGTATATGCATGTTGCGCACGAATACCAGGCTGAATTTCATGGATATTTGACGCCCGTTGCCCGTTCCGTATTCCCGTTACCATGGGAATCCGACATAAAGTAGAGATTACATAAATCATATCGTACATTTAGCCACCATAGAATAGGTACCAAGCAGAATTTGTTCAATACGCTAAGTAGTGAAATTTTAAGGTATTTAACGTGTCAGATAAAAATGGGACATCACGAGATCCCAGTTTTTGCAAACTGTTTTAATACGACTATGCTTTTTGCGTTAGCCAACGTTAAATGATTTTCGGCAAAGTAGAATTCTCGTTTAAACACGCTTTTCTTGATATTTTCTTCAAAATGCCACGTTTTGTGGCCCCTAGCAGTGTCTTCGGATGGTTAATATATATATATATATACGTGGCCAGATATATATATATATATAAGTATATATATATATATATATATATATATATATATATATATATATATATATATATATATATATATATATATATATATATATATATATAAGTGGCAAGATATTTTCTCTATGAATAAACATTGGAGTATTTGCCCACTCTCGGATCCACCCCACGGTCGTGATGATGAGTCTGTTTGAGCGTCAACCTAATGACGACCTTTTATGATCGCTGTACGTATCTGTGTGTCTCTCTCGCTCGCTCGCTCTCACTATCTGTACGTCGAGGCAACACCACGTAACGCTTGTGGTTTTCAAGCCGTTCCAAGCGATCGGTAATCCTTTCAGCCGCTGTGATCCGCGCATGCTGCGGCTTCGCTCACTTTGTTGTTGTCGTTGTTGATCGATGCCCTGTCTCGCGTCTTCGCGCTATCGCCATGTACTGTGATAAATGAAATCGGGACCATCTAGCAGGATATCCTTGGACAGAGGTCCAAGCCGTCTGGGGTATACTGGGTGAGCTATACGGCCGCAGTTTGTGCTCATCGCTCTCGATTCAAGCCTCGAGGCTTGTGGCTTGCCTCGAGCTTGATCTGCATATCTGGCCGGAAACGCGGCATCGTTGCAAGATGGTAGCGTGACTAGCCGCCACACTTGAGTCGGAGTTTCGGCGTTCATGTGATTTTAACGTTTTTGTAATTAATTGTTATTTTTTTTTTTTATGTATTAAATGTCTTCAATGTTTTATTATTATGTTAGCACTTTGGAGTGGACAATTGTCTCCGCGCGAACGTGTGATCACGGATTCTCTAACCCAGGGTTAGCCCAGTTCAACAATGTGCCCCGAACAGACGCTGCGTTTCCTCGTTGAATGTCGAGCGACAGCCTCTGACGCAAGAATTCGGATGCCCTCGAGTCTCCTGTCGAAAGATTAAGACTTTTACCGACCCGCTGAATCAGCTTGAGCGTAATTTAATGTTATTGTTGTTGTTGTTGTTAGTATTATAATTGTTGCTGTTGTTGACGGGACGATTTATTGTGTCTCCATTACGATAATTTATCCATCTGTCTAAGTCCCTAATGCACAAGTAAATCCATAAACCAATGGCTTAATACATACTATTCTAATCGCTTCCGATTACAGACGTATCATAGCTATGTCCTGTGTGTGCCTACTGGCATATCGAGATTTGTCATTTTGGTGGACAAAATCAGAACGAGGACGCTCGGTGATGGTTTGCCACATTTCGGCAGATATGCCAGCTATTGTTGTCGACCCGGTCCCCGGAGGTCCGATATAATCCTTGTTGCGAAAAACTATAAACATATATATGCTTTAGTCTCTAGAAGTTCGTTCTATTAGTAAAGATCTTTAAACAGAGATGTTGGGACGGCAGCAGGGAACACGCTGTAGAGCCGCTCCAGTTGATAATTTCTTGCTCAAGAAAATTGGCACCCCCAAGAAGCGTACTCCCGTTATTTCCCTAATAAAATAGAAATCCCGTCGCTACTAATTACTTCTTGTTCGGGCAACGGCGGGTCGTATCGAGTAGCTACAATAGTGCGGCCGAGAGCCGCGAGCAGGCGCATGGGAAGCTGCACACACGTATCATCTAATCATCCAACGGCCTAATTGCCTAGAGTTGTGTACTGTTTCAAAAACTATCGTACCCGTTCAAAAAACTAGCGTAGCGTTGATAGTAGCGTTGAGGGAGCACAGCTGAACAGGAAAGATAATCTTCGGACACGGTTCGGATTTTGCTCGCGAAATTATGCGTGGCGCGTTGTCTTCGAGGCGTTTTCTTGTAAATTTTATCAACCTCAGGAACGGATCGCTGTGCTGGACATGGTAGTGTCCTAAACGCTCATCGGATAGAGGCAGCAGCACCGATTGTTCTTCTTTAAGATGACCCAAGGCCAATTTGGACTATCATATTGCAAATTTGTTTTGCGTATATGCGAGTTTGTTAAATAGCAAACTAGTACAGAAAAAGAATGACAAACAACACAAAAGGTCGACTGCAAAAATTACCGTTACTTATGTGAAGCGTACCAATACGTATAGACCCTGTGCACTTCACTCGCCCGCGACGTCTGATCGTTGGTCAACACAACTTATTTCAAGTTGTCCCACACTGAGCTGAATAGCCAATTGCGGCACAAGCATAACGTGCTCGCACAAGTTATCTGTCTCTAGCACAACCTTTTGGCCGATCGACACACAAAAACCACAACCGCAGCAGACTCAAAGCTTTCGGATAATCGAAAAGTTTGTCGTCCCGGCGACCTCTCTTTATCATTCGCTCATTCCCTTCCCTATTTGTCTATCTCTGTCTCGCATTTGCTATGTCTGTACGTCTGTCCTTCAGCAGCTAATGGAAGCAGTTCAACAAAGCGCGTCTCTGGGCATCGGAGAAGAGGCAGATGGGTCGAAGATGTAAGAACAATACCACAGACCCTTGGGGAGTTTCGAGACCCTTCGAGACCGCGAAGCAGTTACAGCAAATCGACCAAGTCGAGCGGAATAGCAGAAAATGCGCGGACGCATGTGGTCAAACATCTGGGTGCGATTCCCGCCGATCTTTACGCAACTGTTGGCAGCCGGTTTGCGGAGGAATTTGCTTAAGAAGGAAATAAGTTTCATACCAAGTTTGGTCTGTCCTGTTGCCTTTTTCTCTGTTATATCATGTACACACACCGTGCATGCACGCATTATGTGTGTACGTGGTTTGTATGTATGTAATGCATAAATACAGCAGACATCGATGTGGTCTCCCTTCCTGCCCCTTGCGTGCAGGCGGCAGCCTGCAACAAGTTATTTTGGGCTGTTGAAAGTGTGTCCATCCTTTCTAGAACTTACAATGGCTATCATTATCGTCATCGTAGAACTCTTTTGCCCTAATAACAACACAACGCCGACGCTGCTCGCTGAAAAAAGAGGCACTGCACGACGACGGGAAGACACGCTGCACGAGTCGCAAGCATGCGTCCTTGCACGACGCCGACAGCAAGTGTTTGCGGCCGATACGGCGGGCAGCACCGCACCGCAGCGATTGCACGCGATGAAGCTACGCATAGAAGGACACCGTCGTAGCATGCCAGGATCGTCCCACGCCGGTACGGTTCGCTACGGTACGAACATACAGGGCGGCTTCGACTTTCACGCCGCCTGCAGATCCCATTTCAGCCAGAGCGAGGCAGTCGAGAACCAAGTCCGTGTAGCAAAACCTTGCTAATTACACGGAAGCAATCGATTTCGCCTGTTGCAGGGCAAACCGTTCTTCGAGAAGTTTTCTCTGTCGTTCCAAGCGCTGCAAGTGGCCCAGACATGAAGCTTCGACAAGGGAACTTGTAAAATGTCGGTTGTTTTATCTATTTATTGTTATGAACTGTAACACACCTTTGAAAATCTAACGAGAAGAAAAACACTGCTTTGCGTGCGTCGTGTTGGGTTCGAAACCCAAGCCTGGGTTGCCGACCATCTCATCGACTCCGTTCCGTCGACAAAATAGGAACAGCCCGTGTAGTACCAATTATGGTCGGTCACGTACCAGCGACAACAGCTGCAGCAAACGTGTAACTGTCAATAACTGTTGTTGAGGTACCATAGCACGTTCTTTAAACACAAAATTCCATCAAAACTTATTTTTGTAACAACAGGATAACATTCACGGTCCTCTATATTGTGGTTTCACGTTTATTAGGGGACAGCTGCTTGCACCCTACTAAGAGTTACATTTTAATGTCAAGGCTATATATCGTGCAGTGTCTGACCGATCGCCTTATCGTCTTAATCGTTTACTGCCTCATCACTGTTGCACCTGTGCATGGCTGCATGCTGAACAACCCATTCACAACACTCTCGATCACATGCGTGTCGTCACCGCGTTGTTCTGTTTTGCCATTTTGAAGACGATCAAGATACAACGTGTCGTCAATGAGACGCCAGCTAATTCCCGCAATACCCACACACATTATATATATTTTTAGGCTAGCACTGCCGAGTATGCAAACGTATTGTAAATTAATAATAAATCATAACAAGATTTTCTATATATATATATATATATATATATATATATATATATATATATATATAGAAAACGTTTTTAAAACGGTAAGTTGACACGGGTATAAAGGTTCTGTCGTTGTTATTGTTCTTGATGCCCCCCATTACAGCTAATGCCGATGCTGGTTGATTAGTGACGTTTTGCCCGGCTGGCTAGATTGGCTAAATGGGTGGAGCAGTCACGGAATGGCCGACAGACTCACGCCGATACTCAAAAGCGAGACTACGAAGCGATAGGCGGCGGACGGAGGGAGGATCAAGACATCTAACTATAACTGCCAATAGCAACAACATTAACTGCACGACGATATAAAGAGTGTATCTCGGCTGCAGACGATTAAATAGATGATGCTTGGTCATTTACGTGCCCCCGTTGGGTCTGGTGCAGTCGATGCACCTGTAGCAGTTGCTACCACCGATGCGGCAGCTGCAGCAGCAGCAGCAGCAGCAAAAGAACCATTTTAGCTAGCGTGGCGCGACATAATGCTTGTTACATCGTCAAGGCTCCATTGTTTCAACTGTTACTTCTAAATAAATCGTGGGTTTTTTCCGAAAAGTGTTCGGAATTATAAATGACATGCCGCAAAGCACTACTAGATGAGAAGTAAACGGATGCTTCCGTCACGCATTCCAAGAAAAATAGCTCGAAAGCATTTCGGCCCGGGGAGTACTTAGGCACGCAAGCAGTGTCTGAGCTGTCTGTGGATTTTATATGAGCCAACCTATCTCATCCATGATCTAACGTTGTTGTCACGTATTTCTGCTCAGACTTGTTGCCTCTAACGAAAAAGCCTTTCACCAGACTTAATGTAAGACCTAGATATCCGAAGTGCAGGTGCCCGGTTGGTACTCGCTGGCTTTTTTCTGTGCTGCCTACTTTGCTGCAGCGTAACACTCTTGGTCGCGCAACGTAGATGTCTATGTACTGATGTTGTACTTCAGTACATAGACACTACTTTCTCAATCCAGACTAGGTTCTATGATGAGTGCATTGTTTTGCGAGTGACGAAGAAACCGCGCCTGTCCAGTACCATGGCTAGTGGCTGACTTTTCTTCTAGCTGACTTCTTTGCCATCTAAGCACAGCAAAATCTCGAAAGCTTGCCTGGGCGATCGACGCCCAGGCGTCGCATCAATCCGTCGTACGCAAGTTTCTACAGGCTCGCTTACCCCCAGCACAACTGACCCCTATTAGACCTCCTCCGACTTGTCGTCGTACTACGCGCTTATTAAGACTTACGTTCTCAGCTCTAGTGGGGGGGTGGGCATCAGTCGTCTGAGTTTAAGATTTATAAGTTTCGCTCACTGAAACCGTTACTACCACTGCGCTTCTACTACTCCTACCATTATTTTAATTTCCAGCGTGCTTTGTTCCTGAGAGCTCCTTTACAGCGATTGGCGCCTATCGGCAGCTGACACCGTTAGCACACCGTCGTTGTTCTAGTCGACAATGCCAATGATGAGAACGACGACAACAACCCCCCCCCCCCCCCCACTACGACAACGACGCGTGGCGTTGACAGATCCGGTCGTGACGGGCCCTGGGCCCGGGCCGCTAGGGCAGTCAAGGGCAGCACGAGAGAGAACGCTGATTACAAAGACGCAACACCCCGCGTCGACTCCGGCAACGCCGTTTAATTTGTGTGTACGGCGCTCGCCATGCATCGTTGTGCGTCATCTCGCTCTCGTCGTTTCGGCCGGTTTCCGGTCTTGCGTGTTTGTCACCCCTCGCACATTGTTTTCTTCGTTGTGGCGTGTGGGTTAGGAAACACTGTGTGAAAGCGGTAACACATTGTTTTCGCTTGCGTCTCATCGAACTTGTGCCGGTCTGCGTGGCGTAGGCAAGTTGGCGCGACGTGTTTGCTTGTCGACACGCGAAAACTCGGCGAGGCGGCTGCTGATTGTTCTGGTCTGGTCGCAGTCTCTCATAGTCATACAATTCTACAGTGGTAGACGACGAGTTGGCGGTAGATTGAAGCATCAGGAGCAGCAGCCCCGCCAGAAGTGACAATCAACAGTGAAGACCTCGACAGAGTCGCCTGACCTCTAATCGACAAATGCAAACGAAAGGGAGGAAAGTCCGAGAGAAGTCAAGAGAAAAGTAAGTGTAAGAGCTAGAGAGCAAAAGAGCGCGAACAAGAGAGAGAGATAACTGCAAAACAAAGGCGTACCAGGGCAGGAACAAGACAGATAGAAAAACTCGAGAACAACGATCTTCTGCCGCCAATCGTATAGAGGATCAAATGAAGCAAGAAAGGGAAAGCGGTGATAGGAAATAGCTACGGATAATATGAACGGAAACGGAGGAAGAGAAAGATAATGCAAGGACATTCGCAAAACGAGACCCAGAAGGAGAAAGTGAAGAAGAAAGGGAAGGAGGTCAAATAGGCCAAATCGAGCGTCAAACATAGAGTACACATGAAGCAGGGGACTTAGACGGAGCAACATGCGAACAAGGCGGGAAGAGAAACAGATACAAAGATAAACACAGACAAAAAGATTGGGAAGAAATGTTGAGGTATTCGATTTGAGAAGCTCCACACCGCTCCAAATCCTCTTGTAATGGTAACACTTATAGTAGAGCTCGCAAAGGTTGTATAAGAGTCACACAGACAGCGTCACTTGACATAGGCGTGGGCGTTTGCATAGACGTAAATGTAGGCGCAGTCAAACTGATAATATTATTTTAGTATTAGGAACAGTCATGTGCCGCCACCGCCGCGTCGATTAAATAGTTACTCCTGTGATCTGTGACATCTGCTGCTGTTTCTATAGTCGCTGCCACTTTTGCTGGGGTGGAAGGGGGGCTGGCTCGGGCCTTTGAAAATCGGGCCTCACGGTGGAGCCAGAGCCACCGCCCGTTGTTCGGCTGGGGGTTCGATCGTCAACGTCAGCTGCTCGTTTAATGGTTGTTTCGTGCGCCTTTGTTACAAACGATTACTAAGAAGGTGGATCTGCAGTCAAACGTATGCCCCCAACACTGTGGAATCGATTCGGTGATGACAATGGAACGACATGTCGCATAAATGCTGTAGTGTATCGTACCGGGGGTATTTTTTCCATAAGGGCCGGTGGGGAGAGGGGGGGGGGGGGCTGCGGCTCACGTCCACAGGACGACTTTGCGATAACGACGGCGGTGGGTGGCGACAGGTTCACCTCTCAGACCTCTTTCACCCGAACTGCCCCGACTAGGTATTGTTTCTGATACGTCGTCGTGTCTTGCCCTTGATTGTCGTCGTCTGTGTGTTACTGTCGGCTGTCGGCAACCTTGTTGAAAATACCAGCGGCAGGCTGAAACACAAGTCACAGCGGCTGCGGAGTGGTGGTGATAGTAGTATACACGCTCAATAGAAGTACTAACGCTAGTTCTAACGTATATTACTAATAATATTACAAACATATATATATATATATATATATATATATATATATATATATATATATATATATATATATATATATATACTAATAAATCTAACAGGGATAATTCTGCATCACGAGGTACAATTCACACAGTTCACTGTCTTAGACAGCTGCTCTCGCAACTAATGTGTGGGAAGAGTGCTGTGCGAATGATAGAGATGATGAGATCAGTGCGAACGAATAGCGTCTACGGGAGATGGTGATGCAAGTTTTAACTTTCCAGTTGTAATTGAGACTAATAGTAATAATAATTTCTTTAGCATTATGACATTGTGCAAGTTTTATGAAATCGTTCTTCATGCATACGAGACGCATCTCAAGTACGGGTTCTATTGTGCCGTATATAAATAATAATTTATTATTAGAGTGCATATTACTGAGAGAACATACAAATACATTTCACCAAATTGTAGAAGGCGAAGTACAAATGGATCCACCATCAAGGATGAATCGCTCACGTGCGCACTCTGGTGCCACTGAAACCCATAAAGCCAAAACAGATAAGCCGAAAAGCTAGTGGAAAGGGCGTCAATGACGCAGGTAACACACTGACAAAAGATTTGCTATTTGCGCTGCCTCAGCTATTGCTACGGTAGGCAGGTGTTACGAATAATCAGCATAGATGTGATGATTCAGAAACTCGGTGCGATTTTGCCATATGCCCTCTGTTTATCTACAGAAACAAAACAAAAATGCAATTGCTCTGCGTACCGCTTTTAGCTACGCCTGTATCTATTTTGTCTTCGTTTTTTATTATAGGGCCTCTTTCTGTCGCTCGTTTTTGTCTCGCTTTCTAGGTTTAGCACTGCCAACTCGAAAAAAAAACTGTTGCCCCGTTACGGTTAGCTAGATCGATGAACGGCAGGTCCGGGAAGAGGACCACTTCCCAGCGACACATCATTGTCTTTCGTATTGTGTGGCCAGTAATGGTGATACTCAGGCCACCGTCTGCTAGAATGGCAAAAAAGCGGCCCCAAGAGGTCAGTCACTCCAGCGCCCTTTTGAGGTAGCCGGTGCCGTTCTCGCCGTTATTATGTCCATTGTCAATGTTACTATTGTCCTTAGCACCTGTCCTTACTTGACCTTTATGGGGGGATGAACAGCAGCGGCTTCGGCGACTCCGTGGACATGTTATTAGCCAAGATAAATAGCGTGGTGGCGGATACTTTTAGAGACGCGTGCGCGCTCCTGGTGACGCTGGTGACGTGAACTGCAATACGCTGAATACGGTGTCCTCGAACAGAACAGCTGCTGTCCGGAAGCTCTTGAGGAATATGGTGGCTTTTGGATTTGCATTATGCGGATGCTGGTGGTGCTGGTGACAATGCTTGCAGAACAGCGGTTGTCCACTATAGATCTGTTTGCCATCTTGGGTCCTCGGGAGTACGCATTCCGATCCTGTTATCAACACCTGGTAATAACGGGACTTAAAAAGCACGTACCGGTTTCTGTAACAGTTATTTAAAATAAGGGTGGCAATTTACTTGAGACTTTTAATAAAAATAATTACCTCAGCAATAGTAGGTACGTCGAGTGGCAATAAGTCGGGGCTTGAACTTGTTGCGACTTATTGGACATATAATGTATAAATGCAGCCAAGCTGCGTACGAAAGTCTGCAGATGGCCCCAGTGGTCTTCTGGAGAGGCAGGTTTTTGAGCTTTGCAGCATCCCAAGACGGTCCGCTCATCTGCTTCTAGATTGGTACAAAATATGAGTATATGTGATGCAGGTACTGACACTCTTCCGAGAACGACCTGGGTGAGGATACCTTATTGTCAACACCGTCGATTCTATCGCAAACCTATAACCTTAAAGAGAAAGTGTGCTATGAAGGAGAACCACATTGTATTCTTAGACGCTAAATATATTTAGTCTCCCCAAAAATTTGCGATCACTTTCATTGACGCCCTTACCGCGACGGACAGTGTGCCATATGATGCTCTTCCATATCGTGAGCTACAGGGAGAATGGGCATCCCTCTATCCGAACAGCTAGGTCCCTCTATCCGAACAGCTCCCGTCTCTCGCGGAGGTTTATAAATGTTGAAGAATCGCGGAGGTTTAGAAATGTTGAACACAAGGCGTTTGGCCCCGATCTTGTTCGCAATGAGCACATCAAAGGCAAAAGCAATTCACTTTGTGTAGCCTCTTAGGAGGACTTTGCAAAGAAACGCCGTGTTTATAGAATCATGTCAAACATCGTTCTTTCTCGAGGCCCAAGTGACCATTCTACGTAATATTTGTTGACTACAAAACGGCGGTTGACATGGCCCCAAAACAAACAGTATTAGAGAAACTTGTAGTAGTGGACCTCAGCGTCATAGGACTTTCATTGATGTTCTGAAAGCAAACTCTGTCACTCTACATGATGTAGTCTGTGAACACTATTCATTCCCGTAAACAACAGGCTATGACCTTAATCCCATTTTATGCTCAGCAATGTATCGGGACTCATCTAGGAACATTTTCTATTCTATGGGTTAAAGTCGCCCATGCCGCGGATGATGTAGTACTTTACAGTCGAGTATTTACAGAAATGATACTATCCCCCCAGAAGTTCTCCGTGAAGGCTGCTTTTGTTGTCAGCCTAAAATTTGCAGCATATGCAGCATATTCTGATGTAGTGTAATCTCAATGCGCACCAGCTTAAAATGTTTGATACGTTTTACGCAAAGGTTCTTCAAACGAGTTTTGCGTCTCTCTCGAACAATCCAAAACCGACTGCCCTATTTTCTGTCTAGAACTACGCCGTTTATCGAGAATCTGGTCGAGCAAACTCATGTCAACGCCATCACTGTTGAAGTTCCGTCGTAGCTTTGTGAAGATATGGCAAGTTCTACAGAAGCACGCTAATCCGCTCATGGATTTCAACATAATCTGTGCTGTCGCATAAGATTTGATGATACTTCTAATAATTGTGTACTCTACGGCTTGTTATATACAAGATATCACCACGAGACATGCCAGTGAGGGACCTTGGCTTTTGGTTTGATTGTCCTTATATACAGGTAGTTCAACAAGTTCTTAAAATAAAGAATTCGAATTTTGGCGCGCTTTCACCGCTATTGGAAACGGCAACTTTTCGAATGCTAGCAGTCAAAATATTATGGTGATTGGCTGTTGCGATTTCGTTTGATCGCTTTTCCCGTGCAATGTATCGGCGTGATTTTGCAAAATGGAGATAAAAAAGAGTTTCGAGTGGTTATCAAGCATTTTTATTTCAAAGGTTGGAATGCGACCCAAGTGAAAACTGAGTTAGACGAGGTGTACGGTGACTCTGCGCCATGTTTTGCCACTGTTTCCAACTGGATTAATGAGTTAAAAAGAGGTCGCAGGAGCACCGAGGATGAACTACGTTCAGGACGCCCAAAAACGGCAACTGATGAGGAAAACGTGGAAAAAGTGCGGAAAATCGTTGCCGCAGATAAGTGAGTGAACATTAGGGAGATAGCGGAGGCCTTTGGGATCAGTTTGGGTAGAGTGCATTTCATCCTGCACGAAAACTTAAAGATGAAAAAGCTCAGAGCAAAATGGGTGCCGCATTTGCTCAACAAAGGCCAAAAAGACGCGCGTGTTTCCGCTTCACAGCGAAATTTGGCCAAGATGTCGAAAAATCCGTCGGATTTTTGGCGCAGATTCGTGACCGTCGATGAAAGCTGGGTCCATCACTACACTCCCGAGACCCAAGAAGCATCTCGTCAATGGTGTGCACCTGGTGAAGGACCTCCCAAGAGGGTGCGGACAACGGCATCGGCCGGAAAGATGATGGCTACGGTTTTTTGGGACCAACGTGGAATAATTCTGGTCGACTACCTTGAGAGCGGTAAAACAATCACGGGAGAATATTATGCAAGACTGTTGGACTGCCTGAAGCAAGAACTCATCGTGAAACGGCCCGCTTTGCAGAAGAAGGTTGTCCTGTTTCACCAGGACAATGCTCCCGCACACAAGTCGCGGCAAGCAACGGCAAAACTGGCCCAACTGAGGTTCGAACTTATTGAACAACCTTCCTATTCTCCAGACCTGGCCCCCTCTGATTATTTCCTCTTCGGACACTTGAAGAATAGTCTCAGTGGAAAGCGTTTTTTCCAGCAATGAAGAGGTTAAGGCTGCTGTCAATGCCTATTTTCAGTCTAAAGACGCGGAATTCTACTCAAGAGGTATAAATGCTCTGAAATCTCGGTGGGAAAAGTGTATTGAGCTTCTCGGGGAGTATATCGAATAAGAAAAAATTTAAAACAAGATTTGGAAAATTCTTGGTTTTCATTTTAAGAACTTGTTGAACTACCTGTATATATATATATATATATATATATATATATATATATATATATATATATATATATACATAGATATAGAAGGACAGTTGGCAGACGCAAAGGCTCTTGTACTTATCAAAATGCAATGCATTATATGCATGTGCATCGTACCAAATAGTAAATATATAAATATGAACGAATTATCTCTCTTGCCAGCCCATTCGATAAATCCAGCGATTTAGGTGCACAGCACGCCGGTTGTGTAGCTTAAACAGCCCAGCCTAGAAGACTATTCGTCCACCCTCGGGCTATTGGCACCCTGAACTCACAGTTTGGGATCGCCGACCTGTATTAGAAACGTCACAGAGCGAGCCGTTGCTATCGCTTCCTCCACCGCTCACTGTTCTGTGACGGCGCCCCCGTAAGCTTCAATTAGTTCAAGCCCGGATCTCTGCGCCTGTGGGTTCTGGTGTTGCTGCTGGTAATGACTTCACCTGCTTCCCGCTTGAACAGGTGCGACTGCTATCGCGACCCGTTGCACCCGCAGTAGGGTAGGAAGAAAATACAAGCGGCAGGAGCGCATGGTAGGCAGAAGTGTAGGGAAGAATAGGGTAAGAAGGACAAGTAGGGTCGGGACGGAACAAGGTGGGCTGGAAAATAGGGCAGAAGGGAAGGAGTAAGCTAGAAGCGAGAATAATTAAGGCAGCGGAAAGGGTTTCGGCTAGGTAGAGTACGTTAGGGGACGGCGGAAAAGTGGGGTAGAGAAAAGTGCTGTGATAGGAGTGGAGGGGGAGGTAGGAAATAGAGGGGGAGAAAATGAGTGGGGTAGAAGAGGAGAGTTGCGACGGAGTAGGGTAAGGGGAGGAATAGGGCAGAGTTTAGGCAAAATAAGGTAAAGGAAGAAGAATAGGTGTAGAGAGACTAAAATAGGGAGGAAGAGTGCAGTAGAAAACAAACAAGGGTGGTAGGGAAGAGTGGGATAGAGGAGAGTAGAGAAGGGGGGACATGGTTAGGTGTGAGGAGTAGAGAAGGTGTGACGAGTAGAATAGAGAGAAAGAGTAAAGCAGGCAGAAAAGTGAAGTAGATGCAGGAGTAAAACAAAGAGGAGCGTAGTAGAGTAGAGGGGAGTAGTTGAATATCTACCTTTTTATAGAGTGGGTGCACAACTAAAGCAGGGTGGCGAAGTAGGTAAAGGAGGACGTAAAGTAGACGAAAATAGTAAAGTGGAGAAATGAGTAACGAAGAAGGGAATATTAGAATACCTATCGTACTGTAGAGTAGGTTAGAGGAGGCGGGTAGACTAAAGAAATAGGATGAAGAGAAGAGTAGAATAGAGGGGAAGAGTAGAATTTTTGTCGTATTTTGGAGTAGGTTGTAGGAGTAGGGTAGACGGGAGCAGTAGAGTGAGGGGGAGCAGTAGGGTAGAGGAGAGGACTAGGGTAGACGAGAGGACTAGGGTAGACGAGAGGAGTAGGGTAGCCGACAAGAGTGGCGTAGACAAGGGAGGAGTCCGATATATGCTTTCCTATAGAAAGGGAGGTGAACTAGAGTAGGGTAGAAAAGTAGAAAAGGAGGCAAAGTAGGGTAGACGAGAGGAGTAGGTTAGACGAGAGAAGTAGGGTAGACGATAGGAGTACGGTTGCCGACAGGAGTGGGGTAGATAAGGGAGGAGTTCGATATATGCTTTCCTGTAGAAGGGGTGGAGAACTAGAGTAGAGTAGAAGAGTAGGACAACTAGAGTAGGGTAGAAAGAAGAAAAGGAGGAGGACTAGAGTCGGGTAGAGAGTAGAAAAGGAGGAGAACTAGAGTAGGCTAGAAGGGTAGAAGAGGAGGCGAAGTAGGGTAGACGGGA
This sequence comes from Dermanyssus gallinae, assembly GCA_003439945.1. NCBI lineage: Eukaryota > Metazoa > Arthropoda > Arachnida > Mesostigmata > Dermanyssidae > Dermanyssus > Dermanyssus gallinae. The sequence continues at coordinate 1,470,157 of QVRM01006574.1, read as the reverse complement.
GGAGTAGGGTGCAGAAAGAAGTAGAATAGAAGGGAAGAGTAGAATCTCTATCGTGCTTTAGAATAGATTGGAAAAGCAGGGTCAAGGGAGATATAGGGTAGACAAGAGGAGTAGGGTGGAGAGGGGAGAAGTAGGATAGCCGGGAGCAGTAGGGTAGCCGGGAGCAGTAGGGTAGCCGGGAGGAATAAATAGGGGGAGGGGATCAAAGTGACTCAATATGGGGGAAAGTCAGATAGCTGCAGGCAATATGAAGTGGCCTTAAAGGGCGGCATCATCATCGTTTTCGTCAGCAGAAGCGGCTGCAGCCTCATGATTACTATGGGTTGTCTGTTTGACTGGCTCGATGACAAATTATTATTATTATTATTACGACCAGCTGAAAAACGGGGATGTCAATTACACTATGACTATAATGGCGACCACGAACAATGCGTGATCTTCGGCGCCAGTTGTCAGTTTAAATTAGTTGTTTTTTGTGCCAGAAATCGTAGGCCATTTTAAGCACAATCGAATGCGCCTTTACGGGCTAATCGTTAATTTTTTTAAGGCGGCAAATAAGCGAGCGCACTAGTTGTACTGTTTTTTGTCCAGTTTCACTGCGAGTCGCTTGTTTTCACTAAAGCATCATTACCACTAGCAGTATTGGCTTAGGCGGCTAATATATGGCTTCAAACGACTAAGACGATGCCATGCATAGCATTGAATCCTGCTCGGGTAGAATTTCTTGCTCCTTAACTGTTATATTAGAGTGAGCGGATTCCCTTGATGTTACATTGCTATTCTGTAGAAAGCCCAAACAAGTCCGGTATGAGAACGATAAAAGTGGCGAACAAGGTAAATAGAAGTTATGACATATTAGTTGGACAGTGCATGGGTCTCACCACTTATTTGCCGTATCTTGGGTTTCGGCGTATCTAACGAATTATTTACCTGTGAATATTGTGAATATGATAAGTCGTGTTCATTACACCATGGTAGTCATTAGGTAAATACTATTTCTATACTGCGATTGGCCGGTCTTCCCCACATTATCCTTAGGATTTTCTGTATTTCACCATTGGCGTCGATGTTCGTCTTACATACTATATATTTTTCACCTTGGGTATAATTTTTTTTTGGGTATAATTGTTGCACAAATAGAAAAATATTTCCAGTCGCATTGCCAGGTCTGTTTATAAGAAATCTAAATGCGAATTTGGTGAAGGAAAGTAACGACATACCGTTACAAAATAATCTAAATGTTGCCATTACACTTAGACTTCATCTTTTTTGTGAGCCACTGTATTGATGTCGCTACCTGATAACTTGCTAGTCGCTTAAACTTTCATTAGAACAAACGTTATGCCTGTGAGTCGCATTGCAATGCGATTCGATGATGATCTGGTCAGGCTGATTAGGGACCGACTCAAAGCAATGTCATGGAGAACTCCCAAACAAGGTTGTCCAAACTCATAAAGCAGACGGCTTTTAGGGTTCTCAAAAGTTAGCCAAGTTTGAGAATGTATGTCTATGTGTCTCCGAAACGTATCGTTGTCTCATTATGCTAAAAACCACATTTACGAAAACTGTTAAACACAACTACAACAAATCTTATTTAGCGTTGATCGTATCTGAAGTGCAAACTGAGTTTCTTCGCTGTTTTTAAGTTAGTTATTCTTTTGAGTAGAGACCGGTCAGCCTAAAAGTGTACTCAACTCGAGAGCCCGCTGGGAGTTTTCGCGTGAGCCTCGTTCCATCGTCAAACACACTTCAGTTGACATCGCTCTGATTTAAACCTACAGCAAATAAAGCCGACATAGGCCATCGTGCTAGTAGCGGAAATAATTGAAGTCCAAGACTGTTTGTAAACCCCAAATACGCTATCTGCTTACTTATCTTGCTCGACTAACCTTACTACTTTAGCTCTTCCTGTGCCGTTTTGTGACAAATCAATATGTTGCTGGTTTTTGGTAGTAGAGTTTTCAAAGTCGCATATCATTCCCTGTTATTGTTGTCAGCGTTGTTGTTACGCCCTGTGCACAGTGCGCTTACTCATAATTGCACTATTTCAGTTGTAATCGATTCATCATTGTGGGTGCTGTTTTTGTTGATTGCGCTGCTGATATCTTAAGCACGATTATTATGTTTATTAGTTCTGCTTTTGGCTGTTAATACTCTGGCCGTTGCCGTTCTTGCTTCTACTCATAACAATGCTGCTGCAAAAATACAGCATTGTGCTTGATGCTATTTCTGCCTTGTTGCTATCGGGTCACTCCTACTTACCTAATAGAAGAGCAAATTGCTGTAATTGCATCAGACGCCCATGTCACCGAGCTTCTCACTGCCTTCTCACTTAGCTGTCGTATGATCGATGCGCACAGTTTTTGCAGGGCTAATAACCTGCAATAAACGTGTCACGCTTTCACGCACTGCGACCCACGCCCACATATATTTAGTTATACTGTCACTCGGAGCTCGCCGCTTCGGTGGCAAATACGGTATCGTGGGGTGATTCGGGTGGCAAGTCCCGAACCGTGGCGTGCCGCTTGAAGTCGTGCGCAAGACGTGCGCTGACGAGGCTACCGCGTAACAACTAACACTGGCATTTTTCGGCTTCATTTGCAGGATCCTGACTGGACCACGTCTCATCGACTGGAGGTAAGTGTGTCAAACCTGCTTCTTTTAGGCAACTAAAGGTCTGTCCTGGCAAACTTCTCGGCAAGAAAGCAGAGTATTCAAAGCATTCGTTTACGTTTGAGCGAACAGAAGATCCTGTCTTCAGGTGATTCGTCACAACGTCAAAAATTGACTTTCTTTGCTAGCGGCAAACATTCGCTTTACAGCACGTGTGCAATTGTATATGCCACAGGTTCGATTCACAGGATCTATGCTTATGTATAGACATGCAACGTAAGCCGCCTACAATACGGGGACCCGAGAAAAATATTTGTATGTATCTATATGATTGAGTTTAGTTATGTTTTTAATGTTTAGTGGTCAGGGTGCAATAATGATTTGTATAGCCACCATTTCTTATGCAGTTCGTGAGACAGTGCCCACAAAGTCCAAATCGCGTTTTTTGATCATTTACAGCTCTATCTCAATGGCAGCAAGCACCGACTTGTGTGAAGCGAAACGCCTTTCTCTCAATTTGTTTTTAATTTTTGGACAGATGAAGCAGTAGAACGCTGTCAAGTCAGGGGAATGCGCTGGCGCTTTACCAGCGTGACTTCAGATGCGGTTAATCGTACTACGGGTACATTGTGCAAAACGGCATGGTTGGTTTGCCGCGGTGCAAGCGGCAGCATCTGATTATTTACACAACCTTTAGCAGGGGGCTTTATTCCGAACAGATCAATCGGATTCATTGTGAAACTTGACTGATCACGAACAGCTTAGCTGTAACGGCTGAGACTAGATTGTTATGAGCGGGGTTGTTATGACGGCATTGTGAAGTGGTTTGGTCGTATCAATTCATGAGTCTGGGTGGGGCCGAAGCACTTTTAAGTCTAAGTATAGTATAGTGGCCGGGAGGTTTAGCTTGACACACACGATCAGAATGACTGCGACAGAAACAAATAGCACGCACCAACGTAAGCGTCATCGGTGAAAAAACGTAGAGGTCATATCAGCGTTTTGACGGTCCACGCTACTTCGACGAAAAAACGTAACAGGGGTTCACACTTTACTTCGACAAAATAGGGCTGCTCAAAACTATTTGCAATATAGCATTCAGCAGCTAAGAGACGCACGGCGCTCCGGCCGGCATATTTAGTCTCGAAAGCTTTTAAGGTATTGTGGGGCAACATCTGTACACATTGACATACGCCTATCTTTTGCCGCAGTGCTTTCTGTTTCAACGAACAAGTTCAAGTTATTCCGAGGCGAGGAGGGAGGTAACTTCTGCTATCAGAGATTTTTTCTTTTTTCTTCCTATTTGAGCGGTTGTTTTTTATCAGAAGACGCAGTAGAGCTCTCCAATTTTAGGTCTGAGCATCAACACAATGTTGGCAAGCTCGACGAACAGCGGCGCTTTACGCGCGTTCGGGTAGCAAAACTGAGCAAACTTCTTTAATAACGCTTGACATCGAGAGTCAGTTGCCAAATACGGGACGCCTTTCGTCATTGGGTGTACGTAGATGCAACCCGCAGAGCTACTGATTGCTATGTTCCTCTTTCGCCAGCTAGTTTTAAGACGACCTGTAGGCCGTCTATTAAAGACAGTTTAATCTCAGGCGTCTATTAAAAGCAAATAGGTCAATGCTCTAGTTAGAGTTTGGACCTTCACCCGGCCTCGCGGCGTTTGCGCAACTTTAGAGTGTGCTATTGACAGATGTGGCCCACGTACGTTGTCTCTCAAAAGACCTCAACCCCTTCTTCGTGAGATACAACGTCCCCTGTAACACTTTGAACCCAGCGGTACCCATTATTGTTGCGTTTGCCAAAGCTTTTATTAGCTGAAGTGCTTGACACATCGACGTAGTCACACGTTTGGCTGGCAGATGTCACTATTCTAAACGTCGGCCATTTCGTGTAATATACTAGAATTCCCTAGATGCCGCTTTCTTTGCATCGCATCGATAAGCTTCATTCCTATGTAGGAACACGTGGGCGACGTAGGCAATCGATTCCTCTATGTCGACTCTATCGTTGCTCGATTCGTGTATTGCAACACCGTCGTTACTTCACCACCGTATAGAGCCTATCGTATCCGTTTGCCTAGTCTGCAATATTTTTTAGTTAGACTTCCGAGCTACGAACTTGGAACTAAAATAGTGAGGGCTTAGATAGGGTGACCTGAACCGACGAAAACTCCAGCTTATCTGAACCACTTTTTGTGTGCGAGGTTTGTGCTCTCCAAAGTTCTAGCTGACTTTTGCGCTGCCATCTCACTTCTTTACAATGCAGCAGAACTTTCACAATCGTCTGCGACCCTTTCCTGATATTCGTGTCTTTGTACTATATTTCTCTCTCTCCCTATCTCTGCTCCCTGGCGGCAGTCGGCTATGAGCAAGTTTACAAAACATGCGTAGCCCTGCGAGGCTATTTACATACATCCAGCTACACCAGATACGCGCACCAAACTGGGATAGAAACCCCACGCCATGATCCTCGAATTACTGACCGGTTTCGACGCACTCAGGATTCACTGCTACCGGCAAAAACGTCGATGTGCGTCTATTTTACTGCTGTATGTTCTGTACTATATTATACATAGCGTTTGGTTTCTGATATTTAACTTCTCATGAAGAGGGTTCCTACTAGTTGTGGAGCTATTCGCGCGCTTAGAAGGCGCTTTTGACTTGCATAGATGTTTGATGTATATATATATGTAGCCTCTTTTTTGTTCAATTTGTTTTTGTGCTTTTTTGTTTAGTCTGTTGCATTTGAAGTTTAGGCAGACCTTAACTCTTAACACTCCAGCAATAAAATATTGAAACCATAATATTGTTTATTTCGCATAACATTGCACTTTAAGATCGGACATAATTACAATACAGTTCATCATATACAATTTGAATACTTTAGCGACCGTCGTACCGGGCGAAATAATACAAAGACCGCCGATGCATCTGGCAGCTTGGTGCGTGGTATTTAGCGCGTATCCGCGAGCAGAACCGGCAACGACATTGATCGCTAACTTGGTGAAATCCTTGGGTTGAACATACCAAATTATGATAGCCACGCACAATTGTGTACACGTGCCCGCTAGTGCACGCAATTCCATTCCAAAGCTCTTTGACGAAGTACACATCCAACTGCGCTACCTCTGCCAGGGCCTAATGGTCCCTGTTGAGTTATTTAAATTGGATGTTTCAGCTCGCTTTTAAAACCTTGGTTTAGAACAGAACCCAATTTAAACCCGGCTTATACTTTGACATGGAATCAGTGAGCAGAGTAACTTCTGCCGCGTACCGCAAACAATATGTGCTTCAGTTGTTACCGATGAAGCAAAACGTCGCAGAGCGGCAGCGAGTTAAGAAGGGATGAAACAGGACGTACACCCCCTACAGAAATCTACGTGTGTAGAGTTTTATAAATACACCTTTTTGCACGATACTTGACAAAGTACTCCGACGTCGGCGAAACTTATCACTACAATTGTTTTTTTTGGGGGTTTCCATAAGGCTATTGCTTGTGTACGGTTTTCTCATGTCATGGCTAATTTTAATCCACTCCGGCAATTACCTTGTCTAAATTGGAAACCATGCAAACCAATTTAAGAGTGGTCCGGTCTGGGTCTCGAACCCAGTCCTCCCGAATGCAAGGCAAATGCTTTGCCACGAAACCATCTTGCTCGGTGAGTGACTTAAAGCCCTCTTAGCATGAATCGTACATTACTAACAGAACGCATTGTTTTAACAGAAAGAGGAAAATGCCTTTACTCAAATCCAACCGAGCTTACTAATGGGTAGTGTTGGACTCGACCCTGACTCTTTAGGCCACGTGTAATAGCCACTTAAAGCTCCAATAAAATCATGGCCGTCCGAACGGACAACTGCGTTAGGTTTCTGATACTAGCTGCCGCAACAGGCGCTTTTCTACAACTCTTAGTTATATCTTGTAAAACGATTGTGCCTTGAGACGAGAAAATTACCCCGAGACAGCAGAAGGTTTCTACGAACTGCACTTGCTCGCCGTGAAATCGCAACGTATTTGAGCATGCTGGTCGCCCGCCATGCCAAAAATGTTATAGCCTTAGCCATTCTTCGAGAAATATTCATCAAGTGTGCAAAGCGCTGCCTGCAAGTCAGTACGGACTCCGCTAAATATTACCAGACAATGTGCGTGGAGCAGGATCATGACGGTTGAGTGCCGCTCTCTCATAATGGATAGCAGATCTCTAAGTAACATTATGAATAACAATAGGTTGAGGTTGTCGCCTTACGGATACCCAGTCGCCCGATCAAACGTGCTATATTTGCACACACCATCATCGAGGATAGTCTGGTTAGCCCTCAGAAGTGCGCAGAGTAGAGTAAGCATTCGTGGTCTAACAACAGTCTGTCCGTACAGCCTAGCATGTCCGAATTACCCTTCTGGAAATACGTTCGGTACTAACATATATTCCTTGAATCTAATCATCGTAACTATACTTAAAAATGTTTGATACATTGGTGCCACTAAATAATAAATAAATAATTTTATTTATTTAATTAGAATGCACGTTAAAGTAAAATGCACCCTGAATATGTAAGTATGAACATAATATGTATGTCAAATACGACAAAAATAGTGTATGAGTATTCTTGCTGTAGCTGAGAGCGCTACAGTGATTCAGTACAGTGGGGTATGTGTTACAGGGGACATGAACCGCCACAACGACGGCATTTGCAGTGCTATTTGGGTTCATGAAACCCAGCAGACAGGCAAAATAGACGTGAAAATCCGTGAACACTTTCGCGAGTGGTGAGGTCACGACATAAGCGGAGTGTCTCCTTTTAGGCCCGGTTAGTCATAGCTAGTGATAAATACAATTCTCTGGGAATTAGAGACATTTTTAAGAATACTCGTGCCGAAACGTTTCCAGGGCGACTGTCTGCGGAAAAAAAAATGCGGTCTACGAATTCATCGAGTATCTAATACAAGCGATCATTTATACTAAACTGTTGCGCGAATTCGAGGGAAGACCAAGTATTCGCTTTAAGAGATTTGGCTTCACCCTATCCAACTGCCATAAATGCGAAATGTTAAGATGTTTCTATCTAATTTGGATACAGTAAGCAGCTACGGATGCCACTTTGAGCGTGAATAATGTCATGTCCGTCCGAACGGACAACTGTGTTAGGTTTCTGATACTGCCGCAATAGGCGCTTTTCTACAACTCTTAGTTATAATACATCTTGTAAAAAGGTTGTGCCTTGAGACGAGAAAATTACCCCGAGATAGCAGAAGGTTTCTACGAACTGCACTTGCTCGCCGTGAAATCACAACGTATTTGAGCATGCTGGTCGCTCGCCACGCCAAAATTGTAAAGTCTTGGTTTTTAACACATTTTCTTTAAGGCTATTCTTCGAGAAATATTCATAGAGTGTGCAAAGCGCAGCCAGTACGGACTTCGCTGAATATTACCAAATAATGTGCGTGGAGCAGGATCATGACTGTTGAGTGCAGCTCTCTAAGTAACATTATGAATCACAATGGGCTGAGGTTGTCGTCTTTCGGATGCCCAGTCGTCCGATCAAACGTGCTATGCTTGCACACACCATCATCGAGGATAGTCTGGTTAGCCCTCAAAAGTGCGCAGAGTAGTGTAAGCATTCGTGGTCCAACTACAGCCTGTCTCAACTTCTTCCAGACGGTATCACGGGGTGCGATTCGAAGCAAGATTTCAAATCAATAAAAATCGCGAACAAATACATTTTTTCCGGCTTAACAAAAAACTTTAAGAAGTATTCTGTAGGCTGAAATAATGAAACGCTCAGACCTGAAGACGTGCTGCTCATTTGGAAGAAATGCCAGTGCGGTTAGAAAATCCGTGAGGCGTCTTGTTAGTATGCTTGAGAGTAGTTTGTAGACACAGTCGAGCCCGGTGGCATGGTGCATTCCGCCTGCGCCTCGCGATCGGAGGAGACACATAGGGGCGCGGGTTTGAGCCCCACCGTTGCACATTTGTATTTATGGGGGTCCGTCTATGAAGCAATGCAAAAAGCAGTCCCGCGGACGTTAAATCTTGGCTAAACGCCAGCCCCAACCGACCGGAGAAGATACAAAGGTGCGAGGGTTCGAGCCCCACCGTTGCAGATTTGTATTTAGTAGCAGTCCCGTGGCCGCTAAATCTTGGCTGAGAGTCAGCCCAAAAACTTAACTTTAGTTTGTAAACACAACTCCTTTTTTGTTATAACGGCCGCCACACGGAAGGGTCCGAAGGGTCTTCTTTTTCTTTTGGGATTACCTTGAGAAAGCATTCATACTGCTTGGCTGGTAGAGCGTCCTCAGAAATGCATCTGGTAAAAAGAAACTGTCATATAGGCACGAAGAGGTGTCCCTGCCAAAAGTGTTCATTCCTCACAAGATCCGGCCCAAGTGGCTTGTTATTTCGAATACGAGCAAGAGCAACATTGACTTTGTCTAGACTAAACAGTTTATCAAGAGCCTCAGCGATCTCTCGGGAGCTTCGAGCTCGTATGAAATAGGAGTCTCGCCAGGTACCGTATCCGCGTGAGTAAAAGCTGCTTAAAAGTGGCCCAGGAGTTTTTCTCAGATAGAACTGGACAGCTAGCAAAGTTGTAGGGATGTCGTGTGATGAGAAGAGGTTCTTGTTGTGCTTTTAGTATAAGGAGGGGCTCCTGTTGATCGGCAAATGACCGCTTCTTGGAATCTTGCAGCTTTCGAGAATGCTGTCGTGAATCAAACATTTTTGTTTTTTGGAACTCGGGTCAAGTTTCAAATGTATTAACCCCGCAGAACCACGTCCTAAAAACTCCTACTATTACCAGACTTCGGGCAACCCTATTTTTGATCCATCGTAGTTGCTTGCCTAGCTTAACGGATCTGGTTTTTTCACAATTCCAAAAGGTTGAAAACGCCGATGATTTAGAAAATGCCGCCAGTAAATTATAGTGCGTATGAGCGTACGCCCTCCAGCCATATGAACACACATGTGTATTACGTCTACTACCTTAATACAGACCACGTTGTTAAACTAGTGCCTGCGTGCTAGCCTATTGTAAGGAGCGGTCTGCCTTCACGGTGTGAGCACTCCTCTGCTGAAATACTGAAAAAATTCGGACATGTGCAGTTTCATGTGTTTTGGTGTGAACGCTTACCGATATCCACAAAAAATTTCTATGATAGGAGTTTATGTATGTGTTTGCCTGACAAGCGCACGTTTAGCCAATATTTAGCTTCAAAGTCAAGTTTTACTTATTTTTTTAAAAGGCTAAATGTACGTGGACATTCTAAAATTTTACCATATTTTAAATAAATATTTGAGGCAATAATTTGAAAAATGTTTAGGAAGGCAATAGAGGTTCCAGTACACAAGAGCAATTCAAACTGAGGAATAGATTTGGAAAGATTTGCACGCTACAGTATAAAGTTAAAAGGTCTTAATTTATTTCAGAAATAAAAACAGTAATAGATTTTTTTATTACCCACAAGAAACCCATTATAGTCATAAACTGCATGTAGCGTGCTGGAGCGGTTGCATTCTTCAACACGTAAGCTGTCTCTATCATGTTCGAGACAAAATCCGGAACTGAAGAGTTGGGTGTATCGCCCAACTCTTTTTGTGATGCATATACTAAATAGCGTATGTGTATAAGCATGGCATTTTCAGGACAGAAGCCTCTATAGTTTATACAGTGCTCGGCAGCCCCCCGTTTCACAGGAGAAGTGTATCGGCGGGCGCTACCCGCTGAAAAGTCTGTTATCATACTAGTTTACCTCCTGCATTATTTCTGGGATATATTTGCCTTCTGTGAGTTTACTGTACGAAAACGACCTCAGCGTATCACCAACGGTTTTCAGCTGGTACCACCATTACACGTACAGAGCTTGGTGCTATGAAAGAGCAGTCTCCTGGGGATGCGGTAAATTTATCTGCGATCGAATTTCTACCCACACTAGACTACGACTCGACAAGCATCGAAAATATTCTTCCGCAGAGAATTGGGTTTTCTTAGATGGAACCGGCAACACAGATATGAAACGTGTATTTGGTTTGCCTACCACCGCTCTGAAGATGTTCTACGTAGTTTCTTCCCAAATGCTGTGAATATAATTCCAAACGCGCCGAAAGCAATGTCGATTATTATTTTCAGCGTGCTTATAATACACTAACATAAAAATATATCCAAAGATGAAAGGAAAGCAGATAGTTCTGGCGTGCCTCCCCCTAGAAAGTTGTATGCCCAAAGTGTTTCGTGATGGCTCAGATGTACGAGTATATACTCAATGCCCCCTTTTTAAGGCGATACACTAAGGATATATGTGTCATATTATTATTATTATTATTGTTTATTGCTGATCATACAATTGTGAGGTCTGAACATGTATTAATATATAATTAAATATCTCGGTAGCAGTCTCTTCCTCTCAAAACATTGACCCGATTATACAGGCAGCGTTACCTCTGCATACCGCCAGCAAGAGCAACTGCCGCAGGAACTCGCTCTCTCGTCGGTCGCCTGTGTTCTCCTGTATCCGCTCGCCAAGCTCTTTAATGAATCTCCTTGTGCCTTTACTAGCGGGATCTAGTGTTTCCATAGCGATAGGCACGACGTGGTATCTGGGCTCTAAGTCCCTGTACTTTCGTCTTTTTCTCGATCTGCATGTTCGGCGACCCAGCCGGCCTCAAGGGCACTGTGTCGCAGGTAGGACGGGGCAACAGTGCAGGATACTGCTGTATCCCATGCCAGACACTTACCGCAAGACCACAATGGAATAGTGACTCCGTCGGGCCTCGTGTCACTGCTTGTATCGAGTCTGGGCTCCAGCGTACTCGGTATGCCTGCACGACGCAGGGCTCTCCTTATGATCGAGTTAAGTTCCGCGTGCCTAGCGGCTCTTCCTTGGCTTTTGATTGGCAATTGATTTATTATTATTATTATTATTATTATTATTATTATTATTATTATTATTATTATTATTATTATTATTATTATTATTATTATTATTATTATTATTATTATTATTATTTATTATTATTCTTATTATTAATATTGTTTGAGTGTCGGTGACCACTAAACATTATCTTGGCCTTGCCTCTCTGTAGTTCCAACGACACGCTTTGTCGGATAGATAAGGTCAGGTCGATCCTGGATCCGCTGTCGCCTTAAAAAAGGCTTTTTCCCAAGTTCTTTTGCCAATTTAAGTGTATCCTTGCCCCAGTTGCCAGATGACTTGAGACCAGATTACAACGTGGTCTTCAAGAGGATGCGTTTATAGGCGCCGTTTGTGTATCTGCCGTTGGTAAACGGTGTGGCCGACGCCCGTGCTGGCTAGCCCACAATAGCCGAGAGCATACGTGTTAAAAACAGTAACGTCCCACTGCAACGGCCGATTATGGTCCCAGTCCCGGTTGGTAAGGCCATCCAGTCGACGTCTGTCGTTCTTCTGCAGTTCACCAGGCTTTAGCGTAACGCTATAGCTGGCCTGTCTGAAAGCGCACCCGAGGATGTCATTGATGGAGTTGTGGCGGCTCTGCGTGAGCCCGGCCAGCTTAGTGCAGCTAAGCCGGTGCAGGCCGCGCTCATCTACCGTTCCACCACATGGGCATCTCTCTCTCCCTCTCTTTCAAACATGGCTATGCCAACTCTAAGCCCACTGGCGGTACGGGGCTGGTCGTCGGCCAGATTACTGCCGACGATTTCGGAGAAAAACACGTCGAGCCACGTCTCGGCGTGTTTGAGTACACGCTTCGATGCGCCCCCATGTAGTCTGTGTCACCTCCCTCTGTGATACTTTACTCGTTATCAATCATCGCCCCCTTTTGACGAACTATTAGTAAACAGGCTCAGTGCTGGCTAAATCGTTGGCTATTTTATCGTTCGGGGTTGAGTCAAACGCTGCCTTTGACTCTGCAAACATGTCATAGAAGTATCTCCGCGGTTACCCCGAGTACTCACAGATGACCCCGCATTTCTTGTCGCGCTTTGTGATTAGAGCTTCCCTTTCTGCATTTATGCAGCTCTTTTGATTTTCTCTGATTCTCTTTCTTCTTTACAATCCCAGTCTTCCTGCTAATAGTCCCTGAAAATATTTTGTACGAACCAATTTTTATTGCTATTCCCCTTGATGTGCCCGGCTCAGTTTCTGTTTTCCTTCTTTTAGGGGAGACTATCAAGATCGTTTTTCTCTTGGCTTTTTGTATTTCGTCAATCTTTCCACACTCGTTGAAGAGGGCTTGCCGCCATCACCACGGTGGAAGAACCAACGTTCATAAGTGTTCGTGTATAATAATTGTTTCTCGCGTGCTCATCCTCATGGCCCTCTTCTGATTGCGGTTGGTACCTTGTAAACTGTCCTTTAGCTGACTAGAAACAAAATAAAAGGCATGCACAATAAGGACAACTTATATAGTTACATTTATTGTAAGTTAAGGCGCAAACTCATACAATAAGCTTACATCGATAAAATGCGAAAAGAGATTAGTGCTTCATCAACAAGAAGATAAAACGTCCAGTTGCGTGGCCAAAATAAATATGCTGAAATTGCAGAATGTCATATACAAAATTCCGGGCAGGACTCGGTGTCAGCCATCGCTGCAACAGCAGCGGCATCCACTTATCGTACCTAGGGACGAGAGATCGCACTCCTTCAGTCGCCAGGCGTTTGGCGCGTGGTTCTACCTGTCGGTACTATGCGATTACTAGTGGTGAATACCAGGGACAACGTTTTGAGAGGCAATTTCTCAACGGCGAAGCACCCGGTCGGGAACAACCAAACTTAACTCGAAACCTTCTGAACCTCTTAGCCAGTGTAATTGTTTCCATTACGTGTGCGGCCCGCAGATCGTTGACCGGTGTACATGTTTGCATTCGGATGTACAGTCACTCCCATGGCCAGTGTCAACATCACCATCATCGCCATAATAATCATCAGAATAATCGCCATCATCGTAAAGAGCAGCCACACATTTTGGAGGCCACCCAAGTTGACTAGGCAGGCAGCAAAACTTCCTTGCTGTATTTTCCAGCACTCTAGTAGAACTTGCACGGTGGGCTGCACCGCACGCCATATAGAAGGAACCCGTACCAGGTGGCTTTTAGGTCTGTGCCTATAGTAGGCGCGCGTCTCTGTATGACGTCTTGTATCTAGAGTAACAAAAGCTTTTACGTGTAGTAGTGCCATTAGTGGCAGCAGCAGCAGCAGTAGTAGTTAGTAGTAGTAATAGTTAGAAGTAGTAGTAGTAGTCGTAGTTAGTAGTAGTGGTGGTTGTAGTAGTGGTGGTTGTAGTGGTAATGGTGCCTCGAATTTAAACGTTTTTTAAGGAGGTGATTTGTAACCCTAGACCATCCTCCTGCGTCTCCTGCGGGCGGGCTTGCAACTGGGGCCGCCGCGAGATTTATCTTCAATGCACCGCGGGCCCGACATGTTCCTGGTGTCAGCAAAGTGCTAAGGTAGCGTGCTTGCTGCCGTGCACGAATGCGATACGAATGCAATATGACCGGCTTACGACGGCGATGCACGACGTGCGAGGCTACGAGGCGCCAGGTAGACGATTGAGAGCGGCAGAAGCAGGTCGAAGCACCGGGCCCTGAAAGCCGCACACACGCACACACATTCACGTCACCCTGCCACCCTGTTGCAAGAGAAATCGATGGGTAGGCGGCTAGATCGAACATAGCTAGATACAGTTAGCGCAGCGAGACTCTTTATCTCGCGAGAGGCAGGCACGTTGTTGCCTGATAAAACACACCGGCTCCCGGTTGCGGGGTGGTGGCGGTAGACACGATGAGCCGAGCCAAACGGTTTGGCCAATTGGCCAAACCGATGGGCTAGACTGACTTTCGCATTCGCTGAACCCCTGAGCGCTGAGGACGCACGGCTAGTGAAGGGGGTGGGCAGAGGAAGACGAGTGAGGCGATTCGGCTGGTCATGTCGTCGAAGCCAACGGAGAAGCGGCTAGGGCGGCTGCGTGTTTGCTTTTTTTTTTCTCAAATGTGCCGGCGTATAAGGTAGGCCAGCCGTTACCCCCTGCAAGGGTTTCTTCTGCAATTAGGACAGCGACAAGATCTGCTCGTGAATTTGCTTTATGGCTGTTCAAAGAACGACGTCGACGGTGACGGCCTATGGGACGACGGCCTATATACGGTAACACGAAGTGAGTCACGCTGGTTGTCCGCGTGCCGCGGCTTTGCCGTCACGCACAACCATGGACTTCTGGTTATCTAACATCGCATGCTTGATTTATCTCTCTGTCTCTCGTTCTCGATTGCGTTTCTTAGACGTTAGATTGTGAAGTAAATATTCGCCTACTTTCCGCTAGGTTGTGTTTCAATCACACACAATGCGAAATAGAAGACAACTACTTGTATTTTACTGCAAGTGCTACTAATACAACAAACTTGAGGTTAAAATAATATTTAAATTCATAATCAATCTACAGCAATACAAGTAGTACGTGAGTTTGCACACACACACGTATAAATATATATATATATATATATAGATATTCAAACTCAGCTTGGATGTCGACAACATTTTTACAGGAGAGTTTAGAAATACCAGTTAAATACGATTTTGTTGGTATAACGATGTGGCTGACCGGACATTACTGAGACGTGTGATTGTATGTGTGTAAACTATATACCCTGCCACCCGATGTCGATTCTTACATAGTGCCATATTAACAAAGGCACTGATGCTAACTGCCGCAGATACTGGCCGTATGCGAGCCGCTAACGTTCCCGCTTCCGTTAACATAGGGCTCCATGAGAATTCGACATCAAGGGTGGAGAAAAACGGCTTACGATAATCATATCGCACATTCGATCACCATCCATTTGATAACAGAGTGATCTCCATGGTCTGCGTATTTTCTCAAATGTGCTTGTTTAAATAGCGTATAGCACACAACAGATAAAACATGAGACATTACAGGATCTCCATTTTTGCATATTGTTTTCAGTACGATTGTCCTACTGTCGCGGGCCACGTTAAATGTTGCAAGCCACGCTGGATGTCGCTCGACTAACGCGGAGTTTTCTTTCAATCTTGCTGCTTTGTTCAGTATTCTCCGTCGAGCGATTCTTGTTTTTCCAACCGTACGTTTTGTAATGTACAGTCCATTCGACCTAATCGTATAATAAAAATTTGAACTTTTACAGTAACGCCCAAACAAGACATTTACCCCCCCCCCCCCCCTCCACTTTCATTACAGAAAATGCCTTATGTCTGATGTGGTCTACCATCCCCTCCAATCTGGCCAAACTGTGTTTAGACACCCAGTACATATATATAGATGTGTGTGTTTATGTGAATGCTAATAGTGTATGCGTAAACGTTGTGGCTCTAGCTCGTGCCCAGTAAGGTTGCTCCGAGCACTTTCCATATCAACGACCGAAAGTAACGATGCAGTCCACAGGCAACAGCAGCAGCAGCAGCAACAGCCACGAGAGAATTCGCCGTAATCGAACCATGCCGCTTTTTGCCGCATTATCGGTATGCAAATGTTTTACGGCCGGGAGAAAACGACTCGGGGCAAAACCGCGGCCTACGTTACCACTGTGAAGCTGGGAGAAAGAGCCTCGGGGTGCTAGTGTAATAACTTGTGGAATACGTTCCGAGAATGTATAGACCTAGTCGGGGAGAGCCACTGGCGTAATGACATAGCACTACTGCAATCGACCGGCTTGTCCTTATCTTATTTCCTAGCGTCTGCACGGCGCAAGCGGCAAGCGGTAAACAGTGTTATCGCCAACAACTTAGAGTACGAGCTTGGAATCGTGACATCTGACAACGCAAGTCGCTGTCCCTGTCCTATACAAGAAGCAAGCGCCAAACTAGTTCTATACAAAAACTATTCTGCACAAATCGTAATACCATATGCCAGTTTATATTATTATCGAAAGCAGGGGGTCACAACTATACATTTAGTTATTTAGGGTAACCGCAGCGAAAAGAAAGAACCCTGGTAAAAAAACAAGGAGGTTTCCTGAATGGGGCTCCATTTGAACTAAGAGAGTATGACGAAATCAAGAGAAGTAGGGGGTAGCAGTTAGGTTCCGATCTGATAGATTATCGGGGGGGTTCGAGCCCCACCGTTGCACATTTGTATTTATGGAGGCCGTTTCACAAGGCAATGCGAAAGCAGTTCTGTGCGCGTCAAATGTTGGCTGATGGTCAGCCCAAAAACCTTTTAAAAACGATTATCGGCGGAGAGGGGGGACGCTGTTATAGTTGCACGGGAGTTTATAGATCCAGAACCACTATTTAGAATCTCTACTTTGAAAGGACGCGTTAGAGCTGTCCACTCCGACTTGCTAACGAGCACACCGTTTAAGGAAGTAAAGTAGCGGGATACAGCAACACAAGGGGCGAGTAAGAAAAATAAAAAAAAGCTAGCGGAACTAGAGAATCTTCGAAGATCGGAGGAATGAGAGAAACGGAAATTATAGATTGGCGAAGGCCTTACCTATGACAGGGTAATGCGGCGGTACGCGTAGCAGCACTAACGGCGTTGCACGCGCAGCGCAGCGCCACAATTGAGCCTATCAATTCCACTAATCATAGAGCAGTTAGCATATAGAGGCGACGTCCAAAATGTATTGTTGCAACAGTTTATCTTAGCCATGCGCATTCTATTACGCGCGCCACACCCACATGCAGTATGCAGAGAGATACACAAACAAATTGATTTGGCGGTCTCCAAATATGCCCAATGGCCGTACAGAGTCCGCAAGTATAGAGAAGCTAACAGAGCCTTTCTTAAGGAAATCTCTTTTCTGTCATGGCGACGCTTTCTGTGCGAGCCGCGTCCCGGTTGATATGTAAGACAACGGTTGCTCTGACGACGGCTGTAAAGGCGTGTTTGCGGGTTAAACGGTGATGGAGGCCCGTCTCATCTCGTCTCGACTCGAAAACGTCCATCGGATTGTTTCAAGGCTTATTCGTGCCTGGCGGGGCCACGTCGTGCCGATGTCAGGAATATCTAAGCTGCGGGCCCGCTCGTTTGCTTGATTGCCGCCTGGGGCAGGCATACCACCGCCGCCGGGCAATCGTCGAATGGTCTGAACGGAAAATGGTCTGAAACGTTCACTCTCCCTGCGAAGGTAGCATGTGAGAACGTGAAAACTGAACACGTCGCACTACACAGAAAAGGGCATGGGTCATTACAAACCCCAGTGTACGTAATGCCAGTGGATCGACGCATATCAATGCGAGGTACCAGCCCAGGAATCTTCACGGTGGAAAAGCCGTCATCTGCCGGCATTGCTGCAGGGTCTTAAAGCTGCCGACAACACTTGTTGGATGCGACGGTTCACTGAGCCACGGTCGATTATTGGTGATTTGTTCCGCAGTTTAATCGAATCTAGATGTCGCACTTGTGTAGTGTCGTCGTCGAGATAAACGGCTAGGTGGGTCTGCAGTTTACGTAGTACGCAACCCCAAGCGCTCCGCGTGGTTCCGTTTAGCTGGGCTGCATGATATACAGTGCCGTTTCTTTGACGTGAAGACCCGTGTTCCTTAACTTAAATTAGCGGCAGGTGAAACCATTCAATGTTAGTTATATGCAATCTCCGCCCGCGCAAACGGCCATGTGTTTGTTGTGAGTTTACTGGAAAGGATCGTGGTTCAGAAATGCTGTATTTCTCACAGTTAGCTTATTTTAAATGGTCATTGTCATAAATGATATTTTAGCTTAAAAAATAATCCTTAATAATACGTTATGTGTCTAGAATTTTGCTGATAGCCGAATGTGTGGAGTGTCCGGCGCAGAAACCGTGGTGGTTTTCCGACAGCGTCCTTTTGCCTTCTAGTTCTTTAGCTAGTCGTGCATTGATAATGCACTCTCTTGCCTTCGATAAGTAGGAGAGCAAACTTATAGGACGGTACGCTGAGGGACCTCTTTGTGGTTCACCGGATTTTAGATTAAAGGTCACGCGTGCCGTTTTCTAAGGCTTAGGAGAATTGTGTCTGTCTTGCGGCTGAATACCTTTAGATGGTTCTTTAGGCGTAGACGTACTGCTTGCGGGGGGGGGGGATATACGAAGCTGGTGCTTTTCTTGGACGTATTCGTTTAACCACGATTCTGATATCTTGGATTGAGATTTGCTCGAAAGTAGAATATAAAGTTTCTTCAAGGAGCACCGGATCCGGCGGGGGTCTTTGTGGAAAGAGCGCAGTTATAGTCGGTCGGGCTAGTTCCAATGGCTGTGCTTGGCACATTTGGTTACACACGGTCTTGTACCCTTGGCTTCAGGGATTGCTTTCACTGTTTCACACACAGGGAGTTACAGAGGTCTATTTTACTACTATTCTTAATGGCCTTGTGAAGGGTTTTTTGTGCTTCTCTGTACTCTTTCCATAATTACCAGAATTCTGGCCGGTGCCTTGCTATGCGGTGCATGCATGCTCGTTGTAGGCGGTGGCAGGTCCTTCGCTTTTTTGCAACCTGACAATTCCACCAGTAGCACAAGTGATCATTCAATGAAATTCGGCACTTTCCTTTTTAATGCTTTCGGCTGGCGGGCATAATTTAGCCTAGAAAAGCGTTTCCGTTGTCTCGGAAAAATAGGCTGGAAGGAAGCTAGATTAACGGAGAAGGTTACGCAGAAATTATCGGATAGGGTTTCTCGCTCTTCGTGGATCTTATAGTCGGATCTTCATGAGTTGTAGATTAGCCTGGGGTGTCCACTCTAGGAGGATCTCTCTTTTTCTTGATAAGGACCTGGTTTCCCAAAGACTGCGGGTCGCAATAAAGTAGCCTCCTACAATTGCCTCTCGATGAATGCGAATGCTCATGCTGAGGTTTATTTTGTCACAGAAGTTCTCGTATTCATATAGAGTGTTAGTGTCATTACACGACTACGTAGAAATGTGAAGAGTAGATTGCGAGATCAAAGGTGGTGATAAAAAAGTGCCTTGTCCATCTATTTTGCATACAATACACCTAACGTCGGTCGTGCAGCCCTTGGCGACGTGTCTTTGTCCTCCGCATTCGAAGCAGCTAGGTTGGGTTGGTCGGGCTGGGGTACAATCCCTGGCCATGTGGGTACCACTCAGGCACAATTGACACTGCGGGACCGAGACCATTACGTCTATGCGGCACTTAGTCCAGCCAAAGTGTATATGTCGTTCTCGTAGCAGCTTTTGAGCTCCATCCGGTGGCATTTTAACATTGCTTAAATCATCGGCTACCCGGATTTTCTTTAGGGGGCCTAGAATGAACGCCATTTTCGCTTGGCTCGATGGGCTCATCTAGATCTCGGGTTATCATGGCCTTGGTCTGTAAGACCGCTTGGGCTCTCTTCTTTGCCGTGAGCTTCTTCTATTGCTCGGGTTTTTTCTAAAACCTATATTTTTAGAGTAATTCCTGGGTATTGCACAAGGACTTGCTTTAAGGTTTTCCTCGTGAAAGTGATATCGGCTGTTGCCAGGAGGGCCACTGCCGCTGCCTGAATGTCTCTTGTCTTAAGGAAGCTGTAGAGATTTGTCGCTGCTTCTCTTAGGGCCTGCGAGAAGAGATAGATAATTAGTTTTTGTACTTTCTCTTCACGTGCGGGGATCATCTTTGCTTAGAGTGTTGGAGATGGAGTGTTTTCAACTACTTCGATCGTCAGGATGTCCCAATTCTGTAGCCAAATACATATATTTCCCTTTCTTAAGGCGCGGCAATGCCTCTTACAGGCGCTTGTATTTGTCGGACCGTTGTAACAGCACTATGGCTCTTGTTGGAGCCGTTAAGTTGGAGCTAACTAAGACACTTGCTTTGCTAAGACTGGCAGTAAAGATGCGAGCAGCCCATTTTCTTTGCATGAGAGTTGCATATTGTTTATTGGTAGGAGACGAAGGAGCTCTGGGAGTGGGTCGGTATTTACGCAAATTTCACGTATATTTAGGCTTATAGTTATTTCTGCTTTACAGATTCGGACCCTTGCTCAAGACTAAAAGGCGCGCGAAGGGGTGCACCTGTCGGACTCAAGTCTTGATCCGAGTTCGCGCTCAAACAGGATCCGTATTTTAGTCAACTAGTGTGCAAATATTGCCCGCACTTGCTATTCTGTCGGCTTGAAGCCATTTCGCAACGTTTACATTTTTGGGGCGCTTCCGTTCTCGAGTTGCCGAGCGCGTGGCGCTGTTTGAGAGGCTGCACGCGGCAGTGTCTCGGATTGATGTACGTAGCGGTGGTTTGAACCTGCACGTAACAGCGTTCGGATTGACGCATGTGGTGTTATTTGAATTGCCGCCTCCTATACTACGAATTTGAAAATACGAAATTGTAAATTTCTCACGCGAGACGTTGTTGCTATCGCAGGTGAGTAATTTGCAACTCGGTGCTGGCCAGATGGGTCGGGAGGTTTTGTGCGTTTGCCGCTAATCAGCAGAACAGACACCCAAAGCAAATAAAGCCAACAATGGAAAGCAATCCAGCCGGGCCACGGTAGCTGCCTTTAGCATAA
This sequence comes from Dermanyssus gallinae, assembly GCA_003439945.1. NCBI lineage: Eukaryota > Metazoa > Arthropoda > Arachnida > Mesostigmata > Dermanyssidae > Dermanyssus > Dermanyssus gallinae. The sequence goes on along the minus strand of QVRM01006574.1, from coordinate 1,449,107 downwards.
CCCTTTTTTTTTGTTCTGGGAGGTTTCGGGAATGCATGATGCACGTGCGCCACTAGCAGCCTGCGTGACTAGTGTGAGACTCGCAAACCCACTAAACCCGGATTCCTCCCCACCCCCCCCCAGGCTCGGTATTACTTTGGCATTACATCGAAGTTTTAGCAATACCCACACCACATCGATAGAACTGATTCCCCGTGTGCCACACGTGCAATTGAGGGGGGAGGCTGACGACGTCGTCCCCTATAATTTGCTATTATCGTAGTCATTGTTATTGCCGTCGTCAATTTTGTCGTTTGTGCTATAGTTATTGATTTCTCTATTACTGTAATTATAGTTGCTAATGCTACAGCCGACAAAGAATCGTTGTTGTTGATATTAGTGTTAGCCGTCCTTCTCATCATCCTTGTTGTGTCTCGTAGCGGGCTAGTCTTTTGAAAGGTCACCCTACGTCCCGATTAAACCCTTACTATTTTTCGCGTAAAGAGCAGCAAATAGTACCTGGCGTGGCTGATGAGTATATATATATATATATATATATATATATACTAAAGGCAAGCACGAGTTCAATTATAGTAATCTCGTATTTTGTCTGCATCAGACCTAGTACTGGTCTATACTGAACATTTAATACCGCTGCATAAGGCAAATGCTGTTTTTGAAGCTTTGTAGGCATGATCGGCCATTAAAAAGTTTGTTTATAAAGCTGAGAGAGAGTTGAGAGATGAGGATCCGAGTAGGCAGAGGAAGTGACAGAGAATAGAGATCTACGACGTTGCAGGACTAATCCGGACGAAATTTATCAATTAGCTATACCGCATTTGCCTCTTTGATGTAACGATCGTAATGAAAAAAAAATAGCTAGTAGACACTATTAGACAGCTAAAGTAATGATAAGCCCATATATATATATATATATATATATATATATATATATAGTTTTTTTAAGGAATTAATCGGAAAAGTGAATTAAAACGTTGTCAGGTAATAGGTGAATACCTGTTACCAGTTGTGTGTTAATTCTGCCCATAGTGCAAGTTATAAACATATCAGTGGCATTACTTCATAACCGCGTATTATATATGTGTATATAATTTTTTTTTTACCGAGCAAGATGGCTTAGTGGCAACAGCCTTTGCTTTGCATTTGGTAGGCCTGGGTTCGAGACCCAGACGCCACTCCTAAATTGGTTTTCATGGGTCCCACTTTAAACAAGGTGAATGCCGGAGTAAAATAAAAATCGACCTTGATCGAAAAAAACGGGGAGCACAGATGTCTCAATAAAGAGATGGATTACCGTCCAACCCCCCCACTAAATTTAAAAGTTCAAGTTTATATATATATATATATATATATATATATATATATATATATATATATATAAATATATACAGAGGGAGAGAGAGAGGGAGAGACTCGTTTTAACAAGAAACAGTTACTGCCGTCTCGTGAAGATATAACATTGACTGTTTTTATCACGCTCTTATTTCTGCATACCATTGCTTCGAACGATCTACGTTCTACGGTTGTATCAGGCTGGCAACCTAAACGTGGCACTACGGATGTGAAGCATGCGCAGGTACCCACGAGCTCATATAACACATTACAACGCTGTCCTAAGGAAGTAATCCGACTGAAGACACCCAGACTATCCGCACATACACATGCCAAATATCTACCACGTCCGGATCAGACTTCAAGGCGTGGGCGCCGTACGAAAACATTCAAAGCCCCATCGAGAAAAAGAGAAGAAGGTTATGACGGGCTTATGATGCAAGGGGTCTGCTGTCGGCGATTAAGTGTATGGTTTGGGAATTGATAGCTATGGTAATGGCGTCAGGTAATTCGATCGTATTCGGGTCGCGCTGGCTTTGGCAGACTGCGCAACAAAGCAACAATAACTCCAGAATGAGTTTAATAGCAATGCCACGGGCTAGCCAGCGGAACACTTCGTTTTGCTAGCACACAATGCTTATAATACGAGTCATTAATCTACAGATGATAGTTTTAGAGCGAGCGAGCTTGTAACGGTACAGGACGCGCTTGCAATCCTCCGCTCACGTCGGACAATTATATTTAGGGTTTTTTTCGTTGATCACGATAAATCGGCCACGCACTGCTAAATGCTGGCATGGCGTACTCAGTTATCGAATGACGATGAAACAAAATGACAGTCGTAACCAGCAAAAGCTATCAAAGGTCTAACAACAACAATAGCTATAGCAATCATAATAACAGCAACAGCGTTCCTGATCTCAGTGTCGTACTTCTTCTGACAGAGGAAGAAGTCTTTTAAGACATGTCCAAGAAACAATTCGAACAACACGACAGCATTTCTATTTCATAGCATACAGCAGCCTCAAATACTCATACTACCCAAAGGGGCGTTTAGCTTATTTGATTTAGAAATTGAGCCGACTCTCTTGACGGAATCCGAGTAGCTAACTCTGAACAGGCGTTTGAACCGAATTAAAACCCAAGACACTACACTAATCACTTGGAAGCGGACCAACTACCCAATTACGAAACCACACACTGTGTTACTAAGGTTTTCGCAAGCTTATCTCCCTGCACACATAAAACTTTCATACAGTTACCGCGGCGCGCAAGTGTCAATCTTGTAGAGATGACTATAGCAAGTACCGTCTTGAGGGTGTCCCAATGCAGTGGCTTTGAACAAATACAGAAGAAGATTAAGTCGAGATCTGCAATATATATATATATATATATATATATATATATATAGGGGCAGACATAGTTAGCCCTCATCGGTGCCAGGTGTGGTCACCCCGTCGATAAACTAGGACATCATGGACTATCGTGCATTATTAGTGCAGGACGACGCTCGAGACATGCCGCTATTAATGAGACCTTTAACAGAGCCCTCAGGTCGTGCGGTCGTCCGTGCATTCTTGAACTCCCAGGCCTCTGCGCGGAGGACGGCAAACGTCCAGATGGTATGACACTCACACCATTCGAGCGAGGCAAAATGCTAGTTTGGGATGCAACCGTTAGTTCCTTCTATGATCGGTGGTGGCGCATCTAAAACTGGCTATGCAGCCCACCTTGCAGAGACTAACAAGTTGAGAAAATACTCATCAATCGGCTATCCCCATGAATTTTGCCCTCTCGCGTTTGAAACCCTGGGTGCCCCTGGCGTTCGGACCAAACAGCTGATCCGCAAAGTTGGGACCTTGTTAAACCTGTCATCCGGTGATAACAGGTCATCGTCCTTTGTTAAACAACGCCTTGATCTTGACATACAACGTGAAAACGCTGCCTCCGCTCGGGGCACACTCCTGAAGTGGTCTCGCCCTGGCCTTATCGAAACGGACACGTGACAGTCACAATGCGCATTGGCTTAGCTAGTTGATGTGTGTAACAAATACCTAATGTATTATACGGAAAATAAACAAATTTGTTTGTATATATATGTATAAATATATATATATATATATATATATATATATATATATATATAATCTCCTAAATTCAAGGTAATGCGATCATTTTTCCAAGATACTGCAAACTGTTTATGCAGAGTTGTTCCTGACAGGGTATACATTCTAAACTAGTAAATTTAAAGCCTCTCTTAGACCCTAAAGTCTCTGTTGCATTTGCACTTGCACGTACACACATTTCCAGATAAGAGGAGTAGGGTACTTCTACAATACTGCTTACCCAGACAAAGAGTGCGGAGTGTTGAGCTCAGTTTTCGTTCCAGCAAACGGTCGCGTTAGCATAGTTGTGGCGGAAGCGAGAAAAAGCAAAAAGACGGTAATCGGTTTGACGACAAGAAGAAGCGACAGGAGGCCAATTTAGGGCAAATGCGGGCAAGCTCGCATGGTAGGGGGGGACGGGAGGAAGAAAAACTTCAAGCTGCTCTTATAAACGAATAGAGAAACGAACCGAGCAAGGTGGCTTAGTGGCAAAGCCTTTGCCTTGCATTCGGGAGGATTGGGTTCGAACCCCAGACCGGCCACTCTTAAATTGGTTTGATAAAAAAAAAAAATAAACGAATAGGCCTTCTGTTTTCCCTTTCGGTTTCCTTTTCGACGTCACTTGGTTAACACAAGAGCACGCTTCCTACTTCTCTTCAGTCAGCGTTTTAGCCTTGACTGACGATGTCCGTTAACTAATAGCGCCGTACGCTGAGCTACGCCGGTTCAAAGAAGCTTCTGCGGACGCCAAAGCAAGCCCAATGCGTGCTCGCTTTTGCAACTGGGCGGCAGTAAATGGCAGTAGCATGGGCAATCGCCGAGCCACGGCTTTGTGATTCCCCTTAATCTGTAAATGTGGCCACAACAAGCTTTGTGGACTCGCATATACGGAATACGTTACGATTGGTTCTCGTGAATTGAAATTATTTTAAATAAACACATAATGTAGTGTAATTGAGAATTGCTGGAGGTGTTCATGAGTAACTACGGATATTTTGTATGGACCAGTTGGATTGTATGCAACTACGATAGAAGAACAGTCTATCTTATTGCTCCTCTATATATATATATATATATATATATATATAAATGAAACACATAGCTTTATTCATGAGTACTTGCAAATACACTCGAAAGCATACAGCCTCTGTACTTTTTTTTAAATGAAACACATTGTAAATCGACTGTTTTTTTTAGATTGGTAGGTGACAACCATTCATATACATACACAAAATCGATTTTGCGCTAAATCTGAAAGCACTTCCCATATCTCACGGAGATCTGTTTGATAAATGAAAACACGCTGTGCGCAATATATAATTGACCAGTGCCACGACGACTTTCGCCGACGGACGCTTTATCATCCGTTCGGTGTGGCTATGGATGGCATCGACTCGATGCATACGAGGTCGGTCAATAGGAGAGTTACACGTTCGACGCGTGACCCAAACATTACTAAGATTCGCCCTGCTCGCTAATCGGCGATCGGCGTGAATTATAAACGACGGTTTGAACGTACCTGCGAACAAGACACGCGTGGCGCTTGTGTCAAACGAACGACATGAGAACAAGCAAATTAAATCGGATTGAGGGCCAAACCTTACTCCGGCGCTAACCTGCATACACATACTTTGCGTACCACTAGCAGCTAACGATGATACACGTGTATCATCCCTCAAATCGAATCGCATAGAGCACGGGGCCTTTGCCTAATTCACTTGCTTCAAATGAATTATCTCCGTAAGTGGAAATATTGGGCCCGCCGCACATAGCACATGGGGCGGGACTGCAGCACATGATACACTGATGAGTATGAAAATCTAAGGCTAACTACGTTTGCTTTCTTTTAACTAATTCTTCCTCGGTCTTTAATTTAGATCAGTCAAAACTCGAAAGTTAATACTTACTCTATCAGGGCTATCACCTTAAACAGTTATTACTAACAGTACGAAATGGGTTTGAATCATCAGGTGTTCTAGGTGTTTTTTTTTAAATTAACATAAGCAGCTGAATATTACTAGATGTGATGCTGGTCTAGATTTAATATCGTGCTACTCTTCCTCTGCACGGAATTCTAAAGCTGTTAAAAGCTGCATGTTAAGCTATATAAGGATGTTGAAACCGGCGATGACCAGCTCTCTAAGAGAGCTTCATAAAGCGTCCCTGCCGAAGTCAAATAATAGGCCAGACCGTAAAATACACCCCTTAAAAGGCACTTATTTAGCAAGGATTTTCTTTGAGGTTGTTGAAGCAAAACAAATACACCAATATTCTTGGTTCAACGGCCGTTAGAATTTCTCAAAAGTGACACTTCAGAACAATCACTAGAGGAACGTCTACTGCGGTTCTAGAATACTCAGGGCAATTTGCTTGTACTCAACGACAGCCGGCCCTTTGGCAGGTGATCCATTTCGTCTTAGGGATATTCACATAACAACGAGGGGTATCACTATTAAGGACGGGCTTTGCAAATGGGAACACGGTTTCGAGAACATTAGAAATGGATGCTCTTGTTGTTGAATCGTACCCACCCGTGCCGGCTTTCCACAAAAATGCCAGGTGCCTATATAGTGCCCCCAAACTATATCGTGGTTTTAACGCGTTCTATGCGCGTTCGAACCTTCGAACAGTTGGGAACACTAGAGTAAGCAACGAACGATCTGCAAGCAGCTAAGTCAAGAGAGTGAGTGTGCGGAAGACGGAGTAAAATATATTTAAGAGAATGGGAGCCAACAAACGTGTTTTATTTATTATGACCGTTGACTGGGTTAATCTGCGGGCACACAGAGCAAGTTGCTAAACGTAGGTCAAAATGCCTGAAACTAGTATGACGCCATGCTGTCTTCTGAAGGTAATCAACAACGTGGCCGATCTACAGTCATGCCTTAAGCATATATTTTAAACGTTATCAAATCTTATGCAAAGGCGCTTTCAACTTCAAATCATGCCGTTCCAGCAGAACCGTTTTGATTCATGGAAGCCACAGATACGCCATATGCATTGCACGTACTCCCATCGTTCATTGGCGGCAGGCTCTGGCTTTTACTGTCAGGCTCTATTGCTAATCGTACTGAATGCATATACATGCGCGGCAAACGTGTGCATGCATAGGCAGCCAGCCAATGTTGATGCAAGTCGCTGCGTACGTTTCCGAATAGATTCTGAATACCCGTACACACTTGCTTCCCTTTACAGGTCAAATAACCACAAAGACAGAAGGGAGCGAGGGAGAGCAACAAAGTTCGCTGTGCGTTCATTCGCGCCTGCATTGATTTATATGCCTCTATGTCTATAATGTCCCTCTAAGTTGTTCGTTATTGGCCACCGCACCAGCGCCGATGCGCGAGAAACGTCATCTTCACTCGTTTACAGGAAAAGCTCACCATGAGCAACTTTAGGGTTATCATCGTCTTGATGATAGAATCCTTGTCAAAAACCAACCTTCGACGCCCTGATGCAAACAACTCGACAAGCGCCATGTATTTGTGACATATATATATATATATATATATAAATATATAAATCATTGTTACAAAAATATAGAAAATTGCTTCTACTGGCGCCATGATCAAAGTCGCGGACGAAAACGGCCTATTTAAGCCTTTGCCTGGCTTTCTAGCCGCGCCAGCTTCTAGGGTCATGAGGGTCACTTCAGCCTCAAGACTAAATGAAATAGTTCTCTTAAAAAGGGTAGATCCGCTTGTAGGAAACCGTCAGCGATAATTTTGTTAGGGCGCTTATGTTAAAAAAAAACCTTGTCGGATTTCTGCTGCAGGTGCAGTAAGGAGCACAGACCACAGACTCTTTCATTGCAGAACTTGCAACTCAGGAGAAGGCTGCGGCTTACTAAATTGTCGACAGCTAGTTATGTAGCCTAGTGGCCAACCTTTAAACTAGGCAGAGTCTTCCACCATCGGTAGCTGAATATGTTTGACTACAACTAACAACCGTAATAAATGACCCGTATTTTGTTTTGCACACAGCTTCTATTAGCTTAGAGTATGCTACAGTATGCTAAAGCGTGCCGTAACTTACTGATTCTAATTGTCGTCAGCAGGGAGATGTTAGAAGTTGACTCTCAAATGCTCATGATGAGTTGCGGTGACATGTTGCCAATAGTAGTCTTATTACTGGTAAATCTAAAGTATGCGCAAGGCGGCGCATAAACTAAGTGTTCCAACCTTTTTATTCCAAGACCACCGCAATAAACCCATTTTATACAATTACCTCGCAACAGTATGCCCGGGAGCGATAGATGTCGATTTGACTGTTCCCGATTTATACAGTAGTATAATGCATCCCAAAGATTATGAGATTTTAGCACGCCAAACTCTTCTGTCATAGATGGTAGAAAAGTGCACGTAACCTCGAGGGCGTTTGCACAAGTGGTTTCTAACGTCTCTAAGAGAGTCTCTGGCTTAACCACGTGCTGGGGCATTAGCGGGTGTTTGTGCTTAGCAAACGTATGGTCTGATAATCAACGTATACTACCGCATGATTCAAGGGTCAGCGTTGTACGGCTTCCCTGACGTCACCGTCTTTCGGCCTTTGTCGCGCTATTGTGTGTCTGCTTGGCTGAATCGTACTTTGCAGGTTGTGAGAGTTACGCTTCTAAGCCTCTTCAAACGTAATGTCTCGTTTGAACCCCCAAATATTGCAAGAACTATGCCGTCAAGTTAATCTTGTTTTCTTTGACTGGCTAGGGGAAACTAAAACTAGAGAATCGCAACAAAGTATACATATACTTTTTTTTGCAATAGTTAACCATATCTTCTTATGTTAACCTGTCTGCAAGAGAATTTTTACCTGTTACCTGAGAAAATTCTTGTTGCACAGATTTTGCGCCGTTCACAGCTCTTAATGAATCAACTGGTGATGTTGTGTCCAATTCTGACACTAGGCCTCCTGGGAACGTCCTTGTTGAAGAATATTGGATTCAAACTGTTTCCCCAGCTTTCAAGTCATTGTCTTTGATCGTCCTCCGTGCCGTACGGCGGACAAGTCCTTACCCCTAGCGCGGCAATCTTCCTGGATTGTTGCAGCATGATATCTTCTGTGTGAATATTGTTATCCACGTTTTGCTTTTGAAACAACTAATGATGCCTTTTTCGGTAAACAGAAAGTTAATCCTGGTCATAATTTTGTTTCATAATGCCAGTGCATTTTTACAAAAAAATATATTTACCAATCTGCCGTTAAAATTACTCCATTATCTTTGCAGTAGAGTTTGCTTATTCAGCATGCCTTTTTCAGATTGTTACGTATTGGCCTCTGGTCTTGGTCCCTTGGGAAAATTGCCAGGTTCTCTTGAATCTTGATACACGCATTGACACTTTTTTTAGATGCTCTACTGCGCTCAGAACATTGAGACCCCTCAGTGTTTTTGGCTACTATGGACAATCAGGGATTGCTCCGTCCGGGGCACCGCCAAGCGTAGCCGTCAAGCGTAAGCTCTGTCTAGTAATAATGTTAATCCTTCGATCTAGCTAGTTTTCTCGCAACGGCTATTGCTGCCTTCTCTTGCCGCGTTGAGACCTGGCTCTTCCCCTCAACTTCTCCAGTGGTGCGAGAGAACTTGATGGTCCTGTGTTAGGCAAATATCCCAGGTTGGCTTATATGCGCATAGGATTTCGTCATTATTGTCTTCTCTAATACCTCTCCGCTAGCCTGATTTCTACAACCAGTGGCCAACAGAGGCCGTCAGACCCGAAATGATCGGTGTAGGTATCATCACCAGCAGTGCTGCTACTAAGGCGGAAAGTCCTACATGTAATTGGGGGCCTAAAGAGAGGCGGCTGTTCAATATCTAGCAGACAGTCCTTCGACGATGTACCATGTTTTTAATTCCTTTGGAAGGTTTCGGAAATACATAATACACATGCGTCGCTGACAGCTATTACCAAGCCACGTAGGGCTTTCTATGCCCTTATTGATCCCCACCCCAGAATTGCTTGGAATTTCTTTGACACCGTGAGAAATGAGTCTCACTTTTCTAGCGCTCTCTCCTGTGCTTCTGCGGTGCGTGTGCCTGTGTCGAGACTGCTCTCAGGGCTCTAGGGCTCTCTGCCGCCAAGCACGAAGGCAGACCGACGCTTCTAGTCTTCCTCGGCCAGGTGCTTTTTTTTCAGTGTCCGCTGCAGCATTTGCTCAAGTGTGCCCAGAGTAGATGGACTGCATTTTAAGTCGTATTAAGAGTCTGAGAGGGCCTGATTAGCCTCTAGTTCTTTGTTAAGCCGACAATAATGTTATATAGTACCTTTTTCCACTGTGTCAATGAGGCGGATAAGGCAGTGAGCCGATAGGCCTGTCTTCCCATCAGATTTAGGGATGGGAACGCAACGCCTTTCTCTACACAAGAGCAAAGGGTTCCTCCTTCCGCAGGCTGACCATAAGTTGATTAAATACCCCCAGCCACCTCTTTACAAATGGTTTAGCCTGTTTTGGTGAAATTTGGGCTCTATCCGACGTCAGGCGTTCCTGGGCCTGTTCCACTTCATCGAGCGGTAAGCTGGAAACCTTCCGGTGGCGGCCTACGGGCGCGTCGGCAGACCCTGTTTGAAGATGTCCATCTCTAGCAAATCTATGAGTTCCTTCAATGCGTCCGCCCTCCTTCTGGCTTCTGATTATGAGTGACTTGACTTGCGCGCCGGCTGCTCTACCAGAGCTCTCGCTTTTGTCGATGTCTCCGCTAATAGGCTATCATCCTCCCCCAAAGAGCTCTCTTGCCTATCCAGGAGCGGGCACGGGTATGCACGGGTATAGTGTATCTGGTTAGCTCGTACACATGCCTTTCGAGTCTCCTCGATAGCTGAGTTCCACTAGTCGACGTGGCAGATGACGCCTAATCCCCTTAGCGATATCTTCTGCTTGGTCAGTCCCTCGTCCAATTAGATGGGCGCTTCCTCGCCTCTCTTGTAGCTTCGCGGTATCCAGGCGTCTCACTCGGCCATCATTGGTTTAACCGATGCGCCCCACTTCCAGCGTCTCCGAAAGGCGCAGCCAGAGTAAAATAAATGTTCAAGGATACACCCTACTCCGATAATTAGCCTGTAGAGCAGACTGCCGGGTCGTCCACTGTGTCACCTGATCCTCGGTCTAATAGTTCGTTTTTAAAAAGCGTCGCCACCATGTATTGGACAGTGCAGAAAGTCGCTCAGCATTTACACATGTTAAACTTCTTGTCACAATCGCTGTGTCAGAAAGATTTCTCCACAACACTGGTCACAACACAGCCCAGCCCGGCTATGAGAGAACACATAGTTTCCGGCGTCAATTAAAAATCTCTCGAGCCCTACATGGCTCGAGAGGGGCAACATACCTTTTTCGGAGCAGTAGTGAGCAACTCCATTTACCCCTACTATAAAAGAAAAAAAAACTACCATACGCTAACCATACGCCCAATCAAATTAACTTGTCACTGGGCGAGTATGTACTGAGCTCATGCGACGGCTCAGATGTTATCTATCTGAAGAAGCTAAACGCCTGTCGGTAGACGGTGGTTAAAATAAATCGAACTCAATTGGACCGTACTACCAATCCGTCAGTATTGAAACGAACTGAGTTATGAGTTGTTAGAAGGCTGGTAAAAAGCCCCGGCCCCGAACCGATTCCATTAGCGACATCTTTAGGCCATATCCCATAGCTGGAATAGAAGGAAGTTAGAGAAATGTTTCTTAATATGTATTGAATGCCAATAATGTACATTACAACGAAACGCAGTGATTCATGGTAGAATGCCATTATTTACCGGCGAGGTTGTCCGACACGCAACATTTATTCAAACGATGCTAAGAGCACCACTCGTTGCAGAATTACGCTGTGCTTTGCGTTACCCGTTTAATTAGGTTCATCGAAATCCAGGAGCTTTCATACTGTGTGGTCGAACCCGTTTACGACGTATTTTATTACTATGTGAAGCTACGCGTGGTGATGAGGCCCGTGGGAATCTGACACGATATCGCAAATATAACCACCATATGTTTGGTATTGAAACAATTTCCATTATATCAGTACACATTACAACTGAATATGTTTGTTTTATGAGCGGTGCAATTGCAAACGTTTAAGGTATTGAACGTAAAACAAAATTATAAATGGGAATCTGACACGATATCGCAAATAAAACCACCATATGTTTGGTATTAAAACGATTCCCATCATATCATTGCACATTACAACTGAATATGTTTGTTTTATGAGCGGTGCAATTGCAAAGGTTTAATGTATTGAACGTAAAACAAAGTTATAAAGATATAACTTATTGATTTTAATTCTTATTAAAAAACCACATTTTTTTCCTCTAACAACCGTTAGATGGTTTTTACGCAATATAGTTTCTATATTGAACAACTCGTTTTCTCTTATTTGCACATGATTTAAAGATTTCTTTAACCAGTCATATTCATATAGCCAATGCTAAACATTTTACTCGTACTTCTAAACAAGATATTTCAGCCCCTATTCTATTAGAAAACATGATTTAACGTGTGTGGCATTGCCTATTAAATGTGGCTCAAAAATTCAGGGACGCCCTTTTCTTAAGTCGCGTCGGGCATACGTATAACAAGGCCGATCTGTATTGGAAACGTTGAGTATTATTTTCATAACGGTTTTTTTTTACCATTGAACAATCTAGGCCATGCTGATTTGTTCTCGCACGCGTATACAAGGTTTCCGAAAAAATGTTTTCAAACCTTTTTAATTACTTAATTACTCCTCTCATCATAGCATTGAGCGGTGACACTATGCCAGCTCTCCAACACCATGTGCAATGTTATACGGTGCAACCTATATATATAGATATATATGGGAATAGTACAGCTCGGCAAAAAAGTCATTTTTTCCAATATAACAAGAGAGCGGAAATGTTTTGTAAGAATTGGTAATTGAGTGTGAAAGCAAAAAATACATTCATATTGTTCATTTTGCAATAACTTTGCATTTCAGGATGGCACATAATTACAATACGGTCGTCATTATATACAATTTGAACACTTCAGCAACCGTCCCACCGGGCGAGAAAGTGAAAAGACCGCCGATGCGTCTGGCAGCTCGCTGCGTGGTATTTAGCGCATATCTGCGAGCAGAACCGGCAACGACCTTGATCGCCAACTTGGTGAAATCCTTGAGTCGAACACACCAAGTGATGATAGCCATGTACAATGTACCTTGTGTACACGTGCCGGCTAGAGCATGCCATTTCATGCTAAAGCTCCCTGGCGAGGTACACGTCTAATTGCGCTACCTCAGCCGAGGCCTTGGTCACTTTTCCCTGCCACTCTAACAAAAATTGCTGAAGTGGTTCTGTAATAGGCGACTTAAGCCTGGTTCAGGCTCTTTCCACTGCCGGTCCGCAACCCGCTAGCAGGTACACAAAGAAAGCCAAAATATAAGGATTGCCTTGGATAAAGTCTTGGAAAGACTCTCATTTCATGAGAATCAACAGATGCAAGCTTATCCTCCAAATACGCAGGTATGATTGGTTTGTTGATACAATGAAAGGGGACTGGGGCTTTTGCAATCGCGAAGATATGTCAAGCAAGAACAGAAAGCTTGATACAACTATCTTTGGTAATTTCGCTCTCACTCCAAGAGAAGACATTTGTTCCATTGAAGTTTTTTTTTTATTTGCCGAGTTGTACTAGACCTTAAAGTTTGTTGTATTCTGGGAGACCCTACATATATATATATATATATATATATATATATATTCATCATCGTCATCATATTGAGTATGCATATAACATGAACAATTATATATATATATATATATAGTCAAAAGCAATACACAAAGACAACTAAATATTAGTCACAGCGTTTCATGTCGTCTGGTCGACAGGACAGATATGACATTTATAGCAGACGAAACAGTGATGGCCGTGCTGTGTGGTTGGTAAAATACCTCTCATAGAAACTTGCACCAAAAACAGCGATAGCTGGAGCAGTACGCGAACTTCCTGCGTTCAGGTTGCCGACGACTTCGTTGTCGCTGGTAAAGCCTGGCAAGGTTCCGCAAGGGCCACAGTGCAGTCGTCATCGAAGCGATTAGGAGCGGCAGATACGCCGGTAGCTGGATGAACCACACTGTGTGTGAATAGGGGGGGCCTTACATCAGGGGCCTTACATCCCGCCTTGACCTCGCGTATATCCGTTGATTACACTTCCATACGTTTGCCAAGTTGCATGATGACTATAACATTGATAATACTAATGTCTAGTTGTCGAATCATTTTGACATGGCACATTTACATAGACACACATACACATATGTATATGCGCGTAAGATAACGTTTAAGTGATAATGTAGGACTCCGACATCGACTTATCGCTAGGGCGGGAGACCTCGGATAGGATTTTTCGTCTGCCAACGAATTTTGTATTACTTTCAGACATAGTGGATGAACCTAAAAGGTGATCGTATTCCATCTATAGCAAAATTAACTTAAGGTTTGATGTGTGAGAAATAGAAAAGCGGCGGTGACAGAGTTAGTCTTGCAAAAGGCTATAGGGTTAAATGGCTATATAAAGGGCTGGGTACTTTGCCATTCATGTCTTCTTCGGCAGACCTTTGGAGCAGAAGTCACTTGACAATTAGAATAGTTTAGTGCCAGTGAAGCCTTGTGTTACCAATAATACACCGTTGAAACAGAGCTCAGGTCTCGCCTTTAAGTTTGGACCACACTAGGGCATAGACAATGAGTTCCCAGTGACAGACGTCTCGCGCTAATGTAGTGTGAAACACACGAAAGCTTTCGTCGTGCGCTGCAAGAGAATATAGGCTTTTCTTTGCACCTCTGTGGAGTGACCTCAAATCAGGGAAACGTCCATTAGCACGCGTAGTATCACGTAGATGTATATATATATATATATATATATATATACTTAGAGTATAAAGTCATCTTTGTTCAGCAAAATCGTAATGCATAGAAACGCATTAACCGTACAATATGAAAAACAAATATAGAGTTCTTAATAAAAGCTCTCAATTTATTAACAGAGGGCGACAACTAACTAATAAGCCAACGTTCGTTGGCTTCGGGTTTAGAAACCATAGACAACTTTAACCAAATGTAATATTTACAAGTTTGATACAGCTCTCTTAGAGCGTACACAAGGAAGGGCTCATCTTCTTGGCATGTACAACTAGCCAAAATCTATTGAAAATCTCAAAAACAGACAAATATATATATATATATTTTTTTGTATGTTAGCATTACAGACGATAAATCCGGATATGAAACAACAACATTATAGTTGCTATCCGTCTGAGTACTCAAATCTAAAATTCCGAAATATAAAAACATATACGAACTAAGGCCTGATCTCTAGAGTGTCCGATTTCTATATGTCTCCATGCGGATCTAAATTTAACCTTAAGTTTTACAACCTACCACAGACAGGCTGTAAACGTTAGGGAATCGTGCTTGCCAGACAATTAGGCATGCAGGCATTTAAAAAATAAATTTGTGCTCTAGACAGTCGAACGCCATCGCTGCATTATGGGAAACGTTAGGATACCTCTTCTATTATTTTTGGGTTAAGAATCGTATGCCGCACATCAATTGGCGAGTTCTGTAAAACGCCCCTTACGAAACAAAGTAATGAACTTTGAGACAGCTCCATCTAACGTATATCTTCAGATATATGTTGTGTGCTAGTTAACTAATAAACATCCATATGCAGTGTGCAAACAAATGTTTTTGTCGTTTTGTCATGGGCTTTTTCGCAAACGTGTTGACCGTGCCAGACAAGATTTGCATGAGGCAGACCGCTCTCAGTCTAATAGATTAGACGGATCAATGAGTTTGTGCATTTCATGCTTAGAGTCTAATAATTTAGTGAAAAGTCCAACATGAAACATCAAAACATTGAAACATCGAATAAAAGTAAATTTTAATTAGAATAATTTTCTGTATAAATACTGGAGAATTGCAGGATAAGTTGCTCTTACTAAAATATCGCTGTCACGTTTGGAGACAGCTATGTGAGCAAATGCACCATGTTAAATATTGTTTAGATAGGCGAGTTCTATTTGAATTTGCATGCGTCCATTTGGCCATCCGCCAAGCGAACAATCAGTTGATGAACTCACCGCGGGCCACGGCTTTGCGATTTCCCCGCCGACCCATGGCTGTTATTGGTGCGTAAAAAAAAGGGTCCTAACAATTCACATTTGCTTAGTTAGCGTAAAGCAAAGATGTTTTATTGTATGAAAAGTGTGTCAATACTAGAACAACATCACCAAACACGCTTTGCGGGCACCTGATCCGTAAGCGTCCCAGGAATGTGTCTTGGACGCCTTCCACTAATTTTCTGTATTTAGACAGATGAGGCTCCCAAACAGGAGAGCAATGTGTAAGTTTGAAAAGTACGAGGGATACATAAAGGCAAATGTACACATGAGAAGTTGTTAAAATTATACAGCGGAAGACAGTATGTATAATGGGCGATGATGTCTCCACAACTCTAGTAATGTGATGGCTAGAATTGAGACCGGGCGTAATATATATACATAAATCCCATGTATAAGAGATGGTCGGCAAAATGCAGTCGTTAATTTTATAGTCGAAGTAAAGTGCACCATGTTTTAGTACTACGCATTTCGAAGGTGAGAAAGTCATGTTATTTTCAGAACATTATCGAGCTATGTGGTCGACCGCTAACTGCAAAATAACATTCGGTCACTAGAGCAAACAGGATAATAAAGATTTCAAGCATCTGCATATTCAAGATATTTGACATCAGGTGGCACGTACTTCTTTATGTCCAAAGCAAAAATCGTAAATAGAAGGGGGGATAAACATCCACCAGATAATGCAAGATATGGACCACTAAGTTTGTCACCAGCCTCTGCATGACAGTGACGGACGCTTTAAAATGCGTGTACATATGTGATTACCTAGATGTTTTAATTTGCAGGGCAAAAGCGAGTGATCGACTCTGTCAAATGCGCTTCTTTGGTAATAGACGCAGTGAAAAGTTTGTCGAGCTTTTATAAATGTAGCCCAGTCCTGGTTCATCTTCAAAAGCTGTGTACTGTAGACGAATGGGTGGTGAAGCCGTGTTGGGCGGGATCAAGTAAACGGTTTAAAATTAGGAACTTATTTAAGCGGTCAACTAAAACTTTCTCAAAATGCAGCATGGTATCGAGTATTGCGAAGCCTAAATATATATATATAAATATATATATATATATATATATATATATATGCATATATATATATATATATATATATATATATATATATATATATATATATATATATATATATATATTCTTGTTTTATGAATATATGATGCACGCATTTATATAAGCGAGAAACGTGTGCCTCCTAGTGTTACGTTCTGCGGCTGTCTTCCCACAGCATCCGACAGCTGACGGTTTATCAGTGCACTACGCAGGTAACGTAAGCTTGCCAGACGACCCCCAGTCTCGGCCTTAACCATTTCGCTTTTGACGGACGGGAACACGTTGGACGGCCTAGCCACGGTTGCGGTGGAGGGGTGTCGAAACAGCAGCCGGTCCTTGGTACCGCCCCCTTGATCTTCTCCTGTCCGCGCCAGTTGCGCTCAGCGGGAAATAAACCGGAAGTAGTCGAGATTCAGAACGACGATTTCGCGCGTCAGAATGGCATACACTTTTGATGCAACACTTACCACGGCGTGTTGTTGTTGTTGTTCCTATTGTTGTTGCCACTGTTGTTATTCTGTTATTTCTCCTTCTGGTCGTTTTTCGCTCAGACAAACAGGTTTGTACTAAACCACAGAGAAGTGTACATATTACGTCGGCGCCTAAACTGGCTACAATGCGCCGGAAGTGAGGTCTATTTCTTGGAGGCCATGCCGACTGCTCTCGGCGGTGATAGGAAATCCAGGACCAAACTGCGGCTGCTAGTAATGGCGCCGGAGCCTGCTAGCGGCTCCGGCGCTGCTAGATGCGGTTAGCTCTGGTCAGATCGGAGGTATCAAAATACGCCCGTAAGAGCTTCTGCACCGCTTCCGGCAGGTGTCAACAACAAAGATACGAATTTACAACAATATTATATATATATATATATATATGACGCTAGCGATGAGAAGTACGAACCCTCAAGCAGCCGGATATAAGAGTAGACATCTGACTACGGCATTTGCAGTCCACAGACTCACCGCATTTTATACAGTCGAGAAGATTTTACCATTTTCAGGAGTGTTTTAGGTGCACAAGGTGTTCAGGCCAGTGCGACAGATACTACGTTCCCGCAAGTCCAGCGCGCTGAAGAATTTCACAATTCCGATTCTGTGGGGCGGAGGGAGGAGGAATACGAGTCTAGTGAGTTTTGTAAGTACCCACGCTAGTTGCCGAGAGCTGCCGGCGACGCACATGCAATATACATTCCTAATGCCTCCTATAAAACGTATGTCTAGCAGTTTAGTCAATAGCCGAATTAGCAAGACGACAGAAGATGTAGTGATGTAAAGGAAACAGTAGTTGAATCTTCTGTTTCTAGTTTATGCAACCATTATATATATATATATATATATATAATAGCCGAATTAGCAAGACGACAGAAGATGCAGTGATGTAAGGGAGACAGTAGTTGAATCTTCTGTTTCTAGTTTATGCAACCATTATATATATATATATATATATATATATATATATATATATATATATATATAGGTACAAGCCTGAGGAATGTCGTCTGATATCAAATGCTAGGCAGTATTGCTAATCGTGGTCGTAAATAGTCCCTTCTACAAAGCTTCCTCAGCCTCGTTTGACCGACAAATCTTTATAGAGGCGCATCACATCATTCGAGAGGTCTACGTATCTTGAAGCCAGTGCTGTGGTTATCGTCGTCGTCGTGTTGTTCACGTAGTCATTGTTGTTTTCTAATTTCTTATTGGCATGACCCAACGCTGGCACTGCCCTTGCGTGCTCGTCAACGCGAGTGTTCCCGCCCTGATTGCATCTGACACACTCAGAACGAGATTGCTGATATGGGATACCAGCTGTAATAGGATCTTTGTTGAACAACGTACAATGACATCCGTGGGAGAAGACCTATTGGCCTTTCGCCGAGTCGCGACCAGCAAAAGCTCGGCCGGGGGGTAGGGACCCGTTTACCTACCCTAACGATGATTGCCTCATTACTAGGCTGCTGTTGAAGACACACAGGAAGAGATAGTTGTGAGCACCTCTGAGTACCTCATGGTAACTCCTAACAGTTGTCTGCAGTCGACGAAATCTGAACCTGAATTTCTATTTTTTTGCGCTAAGTCGTTAAGCCAGTCATCTCGTTGGTATCGACATTTGCTATTTCTATCTGTAGAAGTAGCAACAGATACCAGCAAAACTATGCTCACCGGCTCTAGTCGGCCCCATGAGCAGCAAATTCTCCTGTACCACCTACCGACTTAGACTGACCAAGAAGATCAGCATAGACGTTTTATTGGCCATCCTCAAGAACCTCTGACAAGAAATGCAATGACGATTCGTTGTGATAATTCGCCGGGCACCCTGCAGCTAAGTGCTGTGTTGTGAATTGTGTTCGTCGCCTTTTATCCGTCTCCGTTGTGTATGCCCGTTTACATGACCGTATGGTTAACTCTGTACCGGTGCTCAAGTAACCGATTGCTCAATTGTAAGATGTGTCGATGTCTTCAATAGCCGTCGAAAGCTTAGCAATTAGTGGGCTCAAGTAAAGTGGGCTCTTCGGTCGCAAGTAAGAACCTCGCCTCAGCTAACGCATAAAGCCTAGGCTATTCGTCTTACAGGCTTAATAGGTTTTCTTGACTCGTAGCAATTCTGCCCGACCACTCAGGCGTAGTCTGGCCATTATCGTGCGTGGCAGCGCAATTCCTTTAAGTCAGCTGTTGAATTTCTTCCGTACATGAATGCACGGAATGGGCTGGCTGTAAGACTGTACTCGGAACAAAAGATCTCGTGTTTAAGAGACAAGTCCATTGGTCAACTTGAACAGTAATAACTGGGCTTTATAAATACTGGGATTTTTTGACGAACATTCTTTGTTGTTTGAACACTTAATCTGTATCTAATATTACTACAGCTACGACTACTAATACATAAGCTGCATTTACTACCACCACCGCAGCTACCAATTTGTGGTAAAATAAAATCGTTAAAAAATGCTCAGACCACAACCATTCGAGGACTATATGGGCATTCACCTAGCCTGTTTCCATAAATAGACGTTCGGTCTATAAGTTAAGTTCTCGTCAAATATATATATAGAGAGAGAATTGCCGAATTTCTGCTGTCTGTGCTGCATGTCCACGCAAATAGGACGAGGTCGTATTTACGAGAACTAAAGTATGTCGCAAATGATGTCCGACACTTTAGGCTGCGATGCGATGCAGCGATTTCTGTGCGGACTAACTGTAGTAACGAGAAAGTGCTAACAATCATAACGAGAGCTTTAGCGGTTTAGGGGACCACAACAACAACAACAACCCTAATAGATACCACATTAAGGACTTCGTAGCAACGGCAACGACTGGTGTAACGGAAACTGTAGCACAATGCGATGCTAAGATAAAATAGAGCTATACATACATAGTAACGAGAGAATTGGCATGTTTTGGACGTACTCTGCGTCTTAAATCCACGCGTTTACATTTATTAGGTAGGAATGCTTTGCTCGGTTTTTCTATTGGTTCACCCACAGTTGTAGGCGGCCATATACAAATAGGGCAGCCACGGTAAGGATCCCGAGCAACAGTAGCCGTCACGTGGTACGCTATTGCGTTATACCCTGTCGCTGGTAGTCACCATGAGATGGCGATGCTGATCTTGTTCAAATTGTTGATAACAGTCTACCAGAGCTTCTTCCTTTGAACCTCAACTCTATCACTCCGACGAAAACAGCATTTCATCGGGGCTTTTCTACACGCTGAGAGATACCGACACGGATCAAAGCCGGTCTGCAGTTACACCAAAAGAGCTGCTATGTTGGCTGGCAGAGTATGCTGGAATGTTAAGTTGGGAGCTTCTAAAAGTCAACAATCATTGCCTCATAACCCGCGTTTTAGCTCGCGGGTAAGATAAAACGAAAGGGAAACTTTTAATTACAGCTACTGCTATGTAGGTAGATAGACGGGCACCTAGCCGAATTAAACACTTTCACGTTAACTTACCGGTAATGCTGTCGCTTCGCGCCGATGACGATGTGTCACAAATATTGCGTCGTTTTGGTGTTAGTAAATCCAAATCGAAGACTTGCTATCAGAATTCTAGCGATACGGTGTCATCTGCATTAATCTGCTTGCTTTCTGCATGCCAGTCTCGATTAGCCAACAACCGTAAATGAGAGAAATCCTTTCAGACTTTGTTACGATATGCAGCGACACTAGACATTCGCGCGTGCAAAATGCGAGCTTCCACGCCGCAACTTCAATCTGCATCGGAACTTTGGTTCCTTCTGAATTCTGCTGCGCGCCGCATGCAGTTCGACCAACGCGTACATCATGCGAGCTGCTTCTATGGTGAAATTTCAATTCTGCCTCAGAACTCTGACGATCCGGTGTCGTCTGCATTCTGTGTGGGCTCTGCTTTCGATTGGCCAGCCATAGAATGCGAATGAAAAACTGGAACGCCACAGAATGCGAAATCCGTTTAGACTTGATTACCGTATGTAGCGACATCATGCGTGCGACAAATGCGAACTTCCATGCTGTAACTTTACCGCATTGTGCGCCCACTCAATTTACTCGCTCAACTGTACCCATATGGCAACTCTGTGGCATAGGCGCAGCCCTGGAGAGGGTCTATTCGACGACAACGAACCGATAATGTTATTATGAGTAGCTCCGAGAGCAAACCCACACCCGCTGCAGATGCAGGATAGTTGATACAGGAGGCTATACCACGCTGCTTTAAGTGCGTGTACCTAACTAAGCAAAATACCGACAGAAAAAGAATACTTGGCGGAATGTTATCTTTTCCCGTACATCTACCCCTTGCATCCTTTCCGACAAAAACATTTTTTTAACATCTGTTAAATAACTCAAACAGCTTGACAGACGTGCAACTATAATTGTAAACAAGAGTGATAGTCTTAACCGTGACAGCCGACCACAAATAGTTGTATGGTTACCTATAGAGCTCGGATAACACAGTACTCGTATTCCAAGTTTGTCAGTATAGGTGACAACGAATGGATGTACTCAGAACAGAGATGTATAGTACAATGTAAAACCTTTGAACACTTGAACTAAGGGCTTACAGCTATTTATATATAGGCATATAACGATTTTGCTTAGTATTGCTAAAGCTAATACCGGTGGTTTCATCGAATCTCCATTAGTGATCTACAAGTGCTTGGGCACTCGAATGCGTCCCAGAAATTTAGATACTGTTTGGTTCACCTTGAGGCCCGGTGCGGAGGTAGACCTGACAACGTACTATCACAACGTGACTAGTTCCCTGTACACGACGCGGTACAACAACGTTTTCTCAACGAAACTCTCGACGACGCCACCCGACCTTGCAAAGATGTCGTATCTGCAAATGATTCAGACTCCTGATTACGTTTCCCTCTTGTCGATGATGAGGCGACTCTAATCTAGTTAGCCCTGTTCGGTGTCAAGCTAGAACATCACGGCCTGCCGTGTAACATCAGTGCTGGACGACGCCATGCCACGAGGCATGATTCTATTAATGAGACTTTCAGCAGAGTCCTCCTTAGGTCATGCGGCCTTCCGTGCATCTTAGATCCGCTCGGCCCGGGAGACGGCAAGCGCAATTCAAACGGGATAACACCTACGACCTTTGCGCGAGAGGAAGTGCTTGTTTTGGCATGCGCTTCACCTCGCTCGAATTCTAACTGCTGTTAAGCCTAAGATGAAATAAAATCATAGCCGTTGTGCAAAAGTAATTCATTGGTATCTCTTTATACTGGCTTTGACGCGTGCGAACTTTGGCGAGGACCGCAGTGGAGATCTCTATAGTGCACGAACCTCGTCCAACGAGTACGATTCTTAGACGTGGTGAAGACGCCGGCTAGCCCGTTTCGCTCATGGAAAAGGTTTGACGTGTCAGTGAGGAGTAAACATGACAGAAAGCCTTGCTAGTACAACTATTGCCAATCGGTGCCAATCGGTAATGTGTGCATCAAGGTTAATTGTTCGTAATGACGTAGTTGGTCACCGTTCTAGCCGCTAGGTACCAAGAATTTTCTGCGAAGATACCGTTGCAGCCGATCCTAGCTCGTAGCCGAGCATAGATCATTTATTTGGCTCTCCTTCCGGTGTCCAGCCGGACAGAGGCCGATTGAACCAGCTCGCAATGGCCTACGGCCAAGCTGGCAAAGCAGTGTATCCTAACGACAGCTGTTTCATCCAGATGGGAGATGCCAGATGCAGAAATAGCTGTGCTCTGCTTAATCGAGTATGTTATCAAAAGGATGACGTCTTGGACCCATAACGACATTCAAGCTGAGCAGTGTAGAGTAAGATCAGATAAATCACTGAGGCGTTCTTGGTTGTCTCTGTCAGACTCTGGCCATGCTTGTATTCATACATGCATGTTGTAAGATCGTAACAGTATCTCTACGATGCCCCGCAAGCGTACATAGTTTTTCACATCTCATCATAAGTGAATGTCACTTAGAGAAACACTTGCCGTCCTTCACATATTTCTGTCTCAATGTTTATGGCATATTACCTCTTCAATACGCCTGTAAACCGAATTGCTGAGTTTTACACGGTGTTTATTTTTCCATGAAAGCCGTGAAAAACCTGCACAGGGCTGAGCAGTCTTTACAGATTGCAGAATAGTATTAGTTCTGAGCATAAGCTGACAAAAATGATTACCTTTTTTTTTCATTTGCCATATACAACGACATTGGAATGACGAAATATTATGTTGTGTTGATGTATATAACTCAGTTTCTTTAATGTGTGTCACATGGAAAAAATGAATAGGTTTTAACTAAAATACGACCGTCCTGCTTAGAATGCTATGCTTTCCGCCGGGCAACTATGTTACTGAAAATGTTTCTAATTTGGAGGTATTGTATGTTGCCTAATCTAAACGCAAGACGTTGAAATTAATGACCAGACGGTTGAGTAGCACATTTCAATATGCAACTCAATGCCGCAAGCAGTAAACGCGACAAGGTTACAACTAGCGTGCGTAAAAAGATAGCTATTATATAAATATATTACCTTGGCTATTATGAAAAGCACTTTAAGTTTTCGGATTGTTCAGCGAAGCCATCGCCAAATTGTCATCAGCGCAAATGTCTCGAAGTAAATATGTCTGCTTTGTCACTAATTGTCTAATCTATTAACCAGAAAACGTATATGTTTAATACATCGGTTTGAACTTATCTTAGTGATTTATGCCAACTTCGCAGTTACGTACAATATATTTTCTTCTAATTTAGCTGCCAATTCCCTGTATTGTGTCACTAGCAGCGTCTGTTTTTGTTGTTATTGAACAAGAACTAGAACGGTTTAATCACTTGTGACCAGCCCGCTGGCTTTCACGAATTCGTGCTTGTAAATTAAACTGTCGACAGCCCTAAATTGTAGCTAAAGCCAGCCAGTTAGGGCAATCTGGCTGTACGGTACCGTCAGTATCGAGAAGAGCCACTTAATCGAATTGTGTCTTTGAGCGCGTCTGAGCAAATTTGCGCCAACATCAGTCTCTGCAGAAATAAATCCGCCCTGAGAGGTTGGCTGCTCGGAGGATTCAAAGCAGATTTGTTACAAGGGGAATTAGTGAGCGGACCGAGACGACGTTTATGTATATAGTAGGTTTATGTAGATTAAAATCCAACAGAGAATCCAAACCTTAAAATTGTTCACGGAGCCTAGCTCCCCTAATTATAGCACAAATGAATGGCGACGTATATCCCAGACAAAATCGGTTTAATTTAAATACTCCTCAGAGGGATGAAGTCATAGTTAGAATATTTTTCAAGGCCAACGTTTGCGCTAGGGGTATTCAAACATTCCGGCTTAGATGCACAGACTCTACTAAGAGAAGATTCTGTCATTTGGTATGCATGTTTACTTGAGCAAACGAGGTCATGTTCTATAAACCGTCAGCTTGCGGCACACCGCTTTTCTTTATGAGATATTACGATATGTTGACTCAAAAGTCCGGTTTGCAGCAACAGCAACAACAACAACAACAACAACAACAACAAAAGTTGCAGCTACACACAAATGCTACGCATCGATGTTCAACGAACACTCCACTTAGCTGGGAGTTATTGCAGTCCGAGTGTATAAACCCCTATACACACTAGTTCTTACAGTGCTTCTGCTACTGTTGCTGTTGATTGCTAAGTCGCTGTTTATCAAGTCGGCTGTTAGCTAACGTCCAGAACATTACTTACGTACGGAGTGTGTTGTCCGGCCGTTTCGACTGTCCTCAAATTCGCAGTTTGCAGTGGATCTCTTCATTTTGCCCGAAAAGGCCTTGGCCATCACAGTTACGGGCAGAGCAACAGCGATTGCCGAGCTCACTGAGTGTCAGCAAGACTGCTGCCAGTAATGATTCCAACATTAGTAACGCGCACATCGCGTTTGCTGCCGCCCGAGCGTACGAGCCTCCACCATCTTAACTCCAGCCAACCACATTAACTTCAGCAAATGTAGTCGGCAATCTGCCATACACAGGGACATCCGAACGGTGCACAAACAACTGGTTTATACGACACGCCTTCGCATGAGGTAGACAAGTATCTCGCTAAGAAGAAGTTAGTCTAGTTAAATAAGCTATCAATCTAGCTATCACCTGTCGCAAGAATTAACAATTCATTGAATATATATATATATATATATATATATATATATATATATATATATATATATATATATATATATATATATATATATATATATATATATATATATATATATATATATATAGCAGAAGTAAAATCGGCCAATCCGTCTATATCAATCCATAGGAAAGATGAGGCCGCACTTCTGCTCATTTCTTGGTAGGATTTTAGAGTGTTCTAAATAATACAGGTGTTTTACAGATACAGATGGCTAACGCCCTAGCTCCCTATACCACGCCACCATATATATATATATATATATATGCAACAATTGGTCCCACTAATTTGACTAGTTTACCTTGTTACAAATGTGTACATGTACAACTGTGACAGTACAGGCTTAAACGAGTCGAGAGAAGTACGAACCAAATTTCAAAAAGCGTCAGAGTGACGTCAACATATCCGGCCTCTGGCAAATTGAAGATATGCCTTAGGATAAGTTCCAAACTCGTAGGGCACGGTGTATGGTCTTTAATATCAAAACAACCTCCTTAATTTGTTTTTAATTCTAGCTAGTAGCGCCGATGTTTCAACTTCACTCAGTCTGGCAGCCGATCGTATTCGATTAGCAACGTCATTGCAGCGGACGCTTGTTGGTGTTTTGCGCTGCTCTGGGGCCTTGCGTGGCGAGATA
Organism: Dermanyssus gallinae; assembly: GCA_003439945.1. Classification (NCBI taxonomy): domain Eukaryota; kingdom Metazoa; phylum Arthropoda; class Arachnida; order Mesostigmata; family Dermanyssidae; genus Dermanyssus; species Dermanyssus gallinae. The sequence goes on along the minus strand of QVRM01006574.1, from coordinate 1,423,236 downwards.
ACTTCGTGGAGACGGGAGGTCCTTGGCTCGTACCTAGGTGAAAGGCATGCTTTTTTCGCAAAATTCTAATTGTTTTTGATATATATATATATATATATATCATCATTTATTTAAGTGTAGCAAAATATACATTTGTGATGTAAGAACGTGTGCACGCTGGGGCAATTGTTTTTGATCGTATTACTTTTTGCAACTAACGTCCATTATGAATGGCGCTCTAAATTCTGGAGTTAGAAAACCACCTTTAGCAAAAATACAAGTTACTGTGTTTGTGCGATCGGCAAAAGCACCTCAGTTCGCACTCAAGGTTCATATGCTGATCTCGAAGTTGGCGTCATCAGAACCCACAGCGCCACTTGGCAAGGCGACTGCTCTTATTTTCTCCAGAATGGCATGACTCGAGCAGCAGGCGAATTCTCTCCAAACACAGTGCGAGTCACAGTCTCACATGCTGGGCACGCGAACTGCGCCTGCCTCACAAAGCATGGACGACGCAGAAATGACACACGGGCGCCCAAGGACGCTAATCAGTTATCGGGTAAAGCAGAAATTCTACTTATATTGGCGCCAAACCTGGTACGTACAAGATAATTATTCACGCGGATCAGTTTGATACAATGAACGGATACGAGCTCGAAGCTATCGAAGAAACCTCACCCAGTCCAGAGCGTCCAAACCAATACTGTTTTGAGCAAATATGTCTACTATGACAAAAAGTAACTGCTCACACGGCATACTTTAATAGAACAAGGTCACCAATCTTTTTAACATTAAGGCTTACGCTGGGCGGGTGAACAAAACTGATTCTAAAAGCACTCTTCGAATTGTGCATCCTGAAACCGGAAAAGTTTTACATTGAAATGGCGACTGATCGAGCAGGCGTGGTGTTCGTCGTGTTAAGTCAGAGAGACCAAGAAAATCATTAGCAACTCCTGCGAGACCGCTCAGCGGGAAGACTCAATTACGAAGCAGGCAACTAATGGGGTAGCAGGGCAGACGCAACGGCTTGGTTCAATCCTCTCAGCCCAACAAATCGCGCGATTGTCATTTGTAGCGCCAAACGATAAAAGATTGCCGCAACAACAGACGCAAATTGGCAGACAACAGCCTGTGCCACCGCATGTCGAGCAAATGACCCGGCAGCAGATGCCCAACACTAACTGGATGGTTCAGAGGCACCCAATGTGGGTCAGTTCCCTGTGGGTTTTTAAAACCCTTATCAGATACCGTTGATGTACTCGAACATGCTACAGCTAAGGCAACTACCCTTTTAAAGTCGCCAGCAGCAAACCATTCTCTTCAGTCGGAGACTCAAGTCCGCTCCTGAATTAGGTCTTAACCTAAGACTCTCTGGTCGAACGTCGAGGGCATTGGTAACCTCACGTGGGTCTTCTCCTCATCATGGCTTACCTCTGCTGATACTATCGGTTCAATGTTATCGCTCTTATCGAGACATGGCCTGATAGAGTTGAGTTTTCAGGATTCTACTCAGCGAAGAGTCCGGTTTTTAAACGTCACGGTCGGGGCCGGCCCCGCGGTAGAGTATCGGTCTGTTATATGAGCTTTTAGAAGCTGTTTTGACTAAATTTGGTGAAGACAACTAGGTGGTCCTGTGGGCGAGGCAGATAGAATCAACATAGTCTAGCTCACATGAAGATATGTACAGGTTTGTCGATCGACTGGTGCAGGTCTATCTGCAAGTTTATTTAAATACACCAGCAATTTTTTAAAGCGACGTAAACTGTCGTCTCGACCCACCGGGTGCACGAATAACGCAGATATTACCCAATTTGGCATGTGGGTGATCACAGTCCCAGCACAGCATACTTTTATAGGGCATCGAGGCTTATCAACAATCGACATTTTCGCAAAGATATCTAACATTGCGGATATGCAAGCAATATTAACGCTCTTGGCAGTAGGCCGCATCCTTCTTTTTAACTTTGCTTTTTAAAGTACGCACAAACGATACTACGGCAAAATGAAGAGACGTTAAAAAATTGCTAGAACACTAAACTTCGATTCAGGTAAATTCGGCATAAAGTGTCTTTGCGAAGCACTGACTACGACAATCCTGAGTTGCGTAGGTCCATCCACCACTCGGCGCTTGAAACCGTGGTTCAACGGACAATGCTACAAGCCTCGAATGTGTGTGCATTGATCATTCTTTCTCGCCGGCTACCGTCCTGAGATGACCGATTTCTACAATAGGATCCGCAAGTGGTTCTCTAATATCTCAAACGAGACCCAGTTCTGATATATTGAAACCAAAGAAGTAATGACGGTTCATGCAGCATAATGCTAGGCTTATAAATGAATCTGGCAGACAATGGAAAGGATTACATGCCCCATTTCGTTCACACTGCTTGTTCAGAATTTCAGAGATATGTTCTCGTTAGCGAACACAAACCCTCACGAAGTACCAGTGTTTTAAAGCCCGCGCAGCAAAATGCCCAGCATCCTCCGGGCCAATACCGATGAACCATTCACTTTCCATGAAGTTGCGATTGCAGTTTTGCACCTTAGAAATGAAAAGGCGCCGGGACCAGATATGATTAAGAATGTTCGTATCAAGCAGTCGGTATTGCTGCAACCAGCGATTACTCACTTAATGAATAGGTGCCTAGACAAGGGAGATATACCGGCTAGTTGGCGAGACTGTATACTGGCCGTGATTCCTAATGGCAAAGGTGACTTGTACAATCCTTCGGTCTGGCGAGGAATTTCAAAGAAAAGCTGCATCTATGAACTATTGTCGCTGCTCCTAACTTGACGCTTGAAAAAAATATTGAACTGCAGGACTTCATACCTGCAGAACAACGTGGATATAAGCACTGCAAGTCAGCACGCACAGCTTGCGCAATACTTTACGAAGATATTGAGAAAATAGTGACCCGCCGCGGGCCGTCAATGTTTGCAATGTTTATCGATTTCAAATCTGCCTTTGATACTGCACCGCGTAACGCTGCCCTTTGAAATATGGCAACACTGGGTGTGCCACCACGTTTCCACAGGCTAATGGCGGCTATTCTCCAGGAGAACAACGGATGTTGCACAGGACGATAACCTTGATTCAGTTTTTTGTTCTGTAATTGTCAGTGAGCTGCCGGCGATTGTAAAGCAAAGCATCCATCAGTGCAACTCATCCAATACACTGATAAAATAGCTATCTACTCTAAAAGTCGCTTCCATGTTCAGCAAGCGCTGGTCACCATTGCAAAGTTTGCGACTCATACCACACTGCAGATAAATATTTTAGAGACAAAAGCAATGAAGTTCCGTCGTGGAGGACGCCTTGCACCAGCGAACACCCTAAAATTCCACGGCCAATCTTAATAGGTTAATAACTTTTCATATTGAGCTCGGAACTTACGCCAAGCGGGCTATCGTTGTTCAGACAAACAGAGGAAAGGGTCCGTAAGGCGCTGATCGCCGTCTACTCAATTAATAATCCGCAACTTCTCTTACTGTGGATAGCTTTAAAATTATTTGACCTGAAAGCTGCCACTGTAGAAAGCTATGCCATTAAACTGAAAACATCTCAGGATCTTAAACTTTGACAAACTCGACCGCCTGAATGCAACGTATATCAAACGGGTTATAGGCGTTCATCAAAACAGCCACAACCGACTGGTGTATCTGACTGCGGGCGCCCGCAGCGGTTTTCACCGAAAACCTCCAGCGCCACTGTAACCTGCGGCTAACCCGTAGGTATCAAGAGCGTTTACTAAGATGTGTCAAATGGACATGGACTTCTATCGGACGTAATATGACGAAGGGCGCCTAACAATACGAAGTTCGCCACCTCATTAAGCATCATGCAATGCACGGCGTTTATTATGCAGTGTGCACAAAAGCTGTCAACACCGTGGAACAACTTGTTCAACCTGTCATCTATTGTTTTGCCGGAACCCACCAATACACAATTCATATTTAACATACACTCGACTACAGTAATAAATTATTGTTTGTAGTATATATATATATACGCCACCTATATATTTATTTCGTTCTGTTCGGATAAAACCGTGTGTTGCTGCTGCTGTTGTTGTTGTTGTTATGGCTGCTGCTGCCATTTTTCTGATTAGTAATATTTTCTCCACGAAATGCACAGATCACATATTCAATAATTTACTGAGCATATGCAGCCCGCATACGACCAAAGTGCATCAGATCTCGTGTGCGTTGTGGTAGTGGTAGTATTTAAGGTAGAACGGTTGAAAGTAAGTTAAACTGGTCTAAAGCCATTCATTTCTAATTCCCTACCCCTCGCGGCAGGTGCCGGACGGCTTCGGCCTAAGTCAAGCTTCAAAACAGGATAGGTTTTCGCTCATGGTTTGACGTAGTCGATGCGCTGAGCTGGACTTTTAATTTCTCTAGTTCGTGTCCGCCTCTTCAGGCGCGGGAATCCGGGCCAGGCATTAGCAAGCAAGGGGTCCTGAAACCGGACCTACCGAACTCCATCCGCGATCTCAGTCATCTTGTTGTTGGCCTTATCATAGCTGAATTGGCCCAATGGCCTTCTGCCGCAATTGGTTCTACTGCGGCACTGGTTGGTTGTTCTAGCTGACAGAGATTGTGGTGCCGTTCGAATCAGAGTTTTGATCGGATTCGAACTCAATATTCTCGTCTCTCCGCACTCGTCTCTCTTGTGCGGAGAGACGAGAGCAGCAGCTACAGCAAATTATTCGCCTATTCGTCTTAGATTTATGATTTGATTTGGCATTGCTCTTCCGACATCGATCATAACGCCGTGAACGTTGGAATAATTTTGAAGACTTTTTTGCCACTATAGACTCGCAGCCGATACAGGCAATCGACGCAATAGACGCAAAAACAACAAGGCAACTAAAACAAATCATTTTGTCGATTTCAGGAAGTTTCAAACACAGTTCGGTCGCTATCATTGGGTACGCCATGATTGGAGGAATCTCTAAGGACAAGGTAAGTTTAAGACGTATGAAAAGGGACACTATATCTTCATTCATGCCGTATAACGATGACTTGCGAAACATTTGAATTATAGAATAGAAATATTCATTAATAAATACCTTAATGAACAGTGTACTCTATGGCCCTGATAGTACGAGGCCCTGACGCTCTGTGAGATTGGTGATAACTTTTATTATTATTATTATTGGGAAATAATCATGTTCGGCGCATCGGTGTACTCGTTTGTTTGTTTAAATGACAATAGCAAAATGCGGTAACGAGAGGGGGGCACCGGTGGTACGGCACTCGAAAGAGTGGCATGGCTAAGAAAGCAACAAAGAGTTATATTTTGTTGTTTATGTAAGTACTGGTAGGTACACCTAAGTGTTTCGCATTTTCACTGTGTTGTTTCCTATTGGCAGATCTGAAAAATGGTTGTGAGTTAAAAAATGGCGTCTTTTGTGCCAGAGTCGAACGCGCGACCTCTTTCGTGTCGTTCATGGGGTATTCGTATAGCTGTTGTTTTTGTTGTTGTTGTTGTTGTTGTTACAGCAGTAACATCAACAATAACAACACCAAGTAGAGCAGAAGCGACAAGACGATTTAAAGCCATCTCCCAAAAACTCTTAGCAAACACTACAATCAAAAGAAAAAAATGATATTGTTGCAGTGGGCGTATTGTTGTCGCAAATGAACGTGGACCGACAGGTCGATGCGGCAAGTACAACAAGTAGGTTGTTACGAAGTGGCGATGGAGCAAAGTTGGTTGAGTAGAAACATCCTATGTTCATGCAAAATCCAACAAATATGCGGGGCAGGTCGCCGGCGCGCGATTTTTGCGCGATTGTGCAGCTCAGGGCGCCTTGCTTTATACGGTCGAGCAACTGACAGTACTTTTTACTCTTTCTTGTTTCGTTTCCCGGTAGAAGCTCCTAGTACACCACCGCGTGTCCAATCTCACCGGATACACAGCATGGTCTTCTGCTGCATGAGAGTCTGTTTTTGCAACGACTGGGTTGGGTCTGGTACTGTTTCTTTTGAACATAACCTTGTGCGAGTTGCAGACGACCCGTGTTGCAACGCCAAAAATGTATTTTTCCAAATAAATTGCTCTGCTATCTAGAAAAAAGAGCACATGGGTTTAGGCAGTTCATCGTGCCGCTTTCGGTAAGCCTGTGCGACAGGTTTTACGGACCCACGGCTAGTTTGGTGCCGATCCATGCGACGCATTCTCGTCACATTTCTCTCTCACCATGTGTGCAATCTTGTCACATGTGTAGTACAATCTAAGAGAGTAAATCGTACTTCAACACATTTGACTAACCATCTGTATCCATCGTGAAAAGTCGATTCGTCCGTGCCTTCTTGGTCATGTCAAAATGTTGAACGTCAAAGCGAAAGCACATTGTGGTACAGTCGCACAAATGTTAGGGCTTCAAGGCAGTACATACCTTTGCTGCCGAGACAGTCACATTCAGTCCTTTGCTGTAGTGAAAAAGCATCATGTCACGCAAATGGCCCTTAGTAGATACATTTTGAAATACCGTTTTGATCTAATACGAAGCAAAACATACAAATATATCATAGGCAAGGTCCAAACTTGTACTGCTGTTTGGTAGCTCGTTAACAATGCAGTGACACGGGAAACGCCAGTGCATACGGAAATGGCACCCGCTTTTCCATTGCCCGAAATGTAGCATGCAATGTGTGACGGCACTGGCGTTCCTTTGGCAGCGGTAGCTATTCCTTCTCATCAAGTTGGGGTCGGACACCATCTGTCCGCCACGTACCACCAGGACTTGCTACATTCACGTTGTCCTGCCTAAGCTGAATCCGGTGCTCGCAGTCGTATCGAGACATGTTCAGCAGAAACTGATTCGCCGTACATTAGACTATATCAGTAACAGACGCGCTTTGTTAAGAGCATACGCTGGCCTGCTCCAGGATCTGCTAAATTCGTTTAGTGGGGCTCACTACTTAAACCACAGCTTTCTGACTGGCCTAATAATCATTTTAATTACTTATAAGTCGTACTAGTTTTGCTGTTCCTGTTTCCTTAGCAAGGTTTATTTGTGTTAGTAGAAATTCCGTTTAGGCGGCGAGCCGACCGACCTGTTGTGGGCTGTTTACAACAAAAATCTGTGTATTTGTCGTCAAACCGAAATAGCTACAGCAGTAACAACAACAACAACACAACAACAAAACAAGAGCAGGACGTTCAGACTATTTGAAATCGGACGGCTATAACATGGCAAGCGCTACAAGTTCTACTGTGTGCTGGGTTATCTCCGGCCGGACGAGAATAGACTGTGTACCGTAGCAGCCGTAATACCGGCAACCGCGGCCGCAGCAGCAGCCACGGCAGACACGTATTAGGAGTACGCAGAAGTACGTACAAGAAGTACAAGAAGCCCAAGGGAGGACAGTCGTTGGCCCGGAAGCTTTGAGAAGAGTTTGAAGGTTCCCAGAACTAAACTAGATGGCTTCTGCTTCCATGACGTCTGCTGCCATGATCCCTTCCTGCAACGCCCTCCCTGCAAAAGTTTGCCGACCGGCCGTTGATCTTCAAGCTGGGAATGTTTGGCTCTTTATCACTAGGAGAAGGCAAGGTGCTGCTTTGTCGCGGACTTCGTTCGTCGGACTGCTCCTGCCGGGTGATCTTCGCATATCGTTTTTCATCGCCGTCGTCGAATAGGGTCCATCTGTCGAAGGTGGCGTCGCACAATCGAGTTGTAGATCCCTTTTGTTGGAACAGGGCCGAGGGTCGGTTCGCCTCTTGGCTTGTCTCGTTAGGTTTCAAGGTTTCCAAGATGCAAACAGGGGAACCTCGCGACGAACGATAGAGGAACTGAATGAATGATGACTACGCACTGTCTGCCTATCTGCACCTTTATCAACTCTACTGCAATAGATCCTTTGGCTTATGCTAATTACGTAGCAGAGGCAATTTTGCCGTCAGTTAAACGAAGGCATATCGCCGCCAAAGTGAGGGCGAGAATCGTTGCTCTGCTTAGCATATGAAAAAAGATAAAGTTCCAGTCGTACAAAAGAAAAACTGTCATAGAAAAACAATCAACTCGCAAATTAGCTACAATTGCGCGATGTGCTTCGTAACACTTGTCGTCCGTCGCCTGCCGAATCTGGCTGTAAACGACATCGCCACGCATAGCAAGCTCAACACCAACGACGAGTACACTATCTTACGACACTAGTAAAAAAATTTTTAGTAAAAAGAAATGTCTCGGATTCTGTGTCCACATTTCGGGCGACTGTGGATTCCTCGCCAGAAGAAGTCCGTATGTTTAAAGGCAAACCAATTACCTGTCCATTTTTGGACGTTTTGTATGAAGAATTTGCATCTCGTCGCAGATCAAATATTGTCAAAATATGAAAGCTCCTCACAAATTACGGTGATGTTTGGCACAAAATGTAGCATGGTAAATGCCTCCGGAACTCTCATAGGAAAAACATAGGTGAGGTTTTGCTTGTGGAACGATGAGCCAGGCATTCCAACAACAGGACTGCACCACTATCGCTGTCGGGAGCTAACTACAACGATTCCAGCGCCTTCTCTCCACGATATCCGGTTGTATATATATATATATATATATATATATATATAATAGCGCTATTTTGTACTATAGACGATAGCTTATGCCGGTGCCTAAAATTACGTTGGTTCACAGGGTTGTATGACTGAAACCGGTATATCGATACATCAGAATGACAACCACCCTTGTTGTTGCATAGTTTATTGTTGTTGCTTCTCCCCTTGCTGCCATCTTTAGAAAATTAGACAATTTAGATAGTATTTGCTGGGTTTTAAACCATCTGTATACTGGAGCAACCGATTTGGAACTGCGCCGACATGGCGCCAATATGCTCGGAATTGCGATGTATATATATATATATATATATGTTTTTTATTACACTCTTGGAAAACCCATTATTACTTAAATTATTATCATGAAAACGTATCACAATATACATACGTATATAAATGCAATTATATTACACTAGCAATTACATCAGAACATCTCATACACGGATGTCTTAGTTGAGACTTGTATTGAGTGAGAACAAGTAAATTAACTACCTATACACGTCAAAAGTAGCAGTGGTCTGTTCCGATACGGCAACATGCGAATTACCAGCAATAAAGCCCCTCTCACTTTAATCTAACTCGCGTTCAATAGTCTTTCACGACTCACCGACTCAATCGTTTAACGAGCGCGACATTCACTCGTAATTGCTACGTTGAAAGCCGCATGGAAGCTGCGTCTCTCTGCTTATTTATACAATTTCAGCTCTAGATATGAAATTCTATTAGGTAAGTCAAAAGGTTCGTCGGCTTTCTGGGACCACATCTTTGAAATTCCCGCGCTCTGCAGCAGGGCCGCCTGAGAGTGTGGCTGGGTGTTTACATTCAGGAGCAGACCCGTGGCGGCGCGACGGTATACCGGTTCCAACTTTACCGTTTCGTTTGCGGAATTGGCAGCTGTTTGCAATGGACAAAAATACGCATTTTCGACACATTATGTTGTTCTCCTACCGTGAAGGCATAAGTGCAGCGCAAACAACCTGGAGGATATGTGCAGTCTACGGCGAAAACGCAGTACATAAATCCACAGTCGAAAAGCGATTCGCCCGTTTCAAAGCTGGAAACTTCAATCTCGAAGATGAACCGAGGTCAGGACGACCCAATGTTGTGGAGACCGACGAAGTCATAAGCCTGGTTACTTAGAACCCAGGTTTGACCATAGAAGAAATTGAAGATGTAACGGGAGTCTCCCACGGAACCGTTTGGAATCGCCTCCATGATGCAGGTTTCTCGTGCAAGCGGAATATCTGGCTACCACACGACCTCAATGATAGGCAGCTTAAAGGGCGAGTCGATACCTGTCACGCACTCCTCCGGAAGAACTCGAATGAGCCATTTCTGAGGAGATTGATAACCGGCGATAAAAAATGGATACTCTACAGAAATGTAACACAGAAAAGAAGTTGGGTTCCCAGAGGTTCTCAGGCCGCAGCTATCCCTAAACCCAAAATTCATCAGAAGAAGGTTATGCTGTGCTGCTGGTGGGACTGTAAGGGCGTCGTGTATTTTGAGCTGCTTCCAATGGGTCAGACGATCAACTCCGTCGTCTACTGCAGACAACTCGAAGATTTGAAGACTGCAGTAGCAACGAAGCGCCCGGAATTGTCAAACAGGTGGGGCGTCACTTTTAAACATGATAAGGCGACACCACACAAAAGTTTGGCCACCCGGCAAAAATTGGCGGAGTTTGACTGGGATGTGCTACCGCACCCAGCTTATAGTCCCGACCTCGCACCATCTGATTATCACTTGTTCAGGTCTCTCCAGAACTCCCTTGATGGCACAACATTTGAATCTTTGGAGGCTATAAAAAATCACCTCACTCAGTATTTCGACGAGAAGGACAAGACGTTCTGGGAGAAAGGAATCATGGATCTACCGAGCCGATGGGCGAAGGTTATCGAACAAAACGGTCAATATATCATTGAATAAAAATACTGTTGTCTGCATAAATAAGGCTCTTTAAAATCGGGTAAAAAAGCCGACGAACTTTTTGACTTACCTAATATGTACCATCAATAGTTAAATATATTTTATACGCTGATTATAAAATTATATAGTGTGCTTGATTTCTCATTAGCACACGCAGTACTACAGTACGTTGTAGACGGTGTCAGCCTGTGGTGCATTCACAATGGTATGCGGCTCTTTGGTCGCAAATGTCTTGTTCTAAAACACGATTTCTTTGAGCTTCAGTCGTTACTGGCGTAGGTAGCGGCGTACTCCGTATTGCAAACACTCTTGCATTTTTTGTTGTTGTTGTTGTTGTTAATCTTGCCTCCGCTATGAACACTGTTGTCGCGGTCATGCTCTCGAGGTAAGGAAGACCTGAGCGATTTAAACCGTCTTCTCCATGTCCCTAAACGCAAGCACAGTGATTTACGGCTCTTCTTCACCTGCCTTCGTTACGTCGACAGAGACTGACAGTCACAGTCCACTCGGACTGTTCGATTGATACCGACTCTGTGGACCATTAGAACTGTCGAGCCCGGTGGCGCGGTGGATTAAGTCCCCGCCTCGCAACCGAAGGAGGCACATAGGAGGTGCGCGGGTTCGAGCCCCACCGTTGCACATTTGTAATTATGGGGGTCCGTCCGTCTATGAAGCAATGTGAAAAACAGTTCCATGGACGTTAAATCTTGGCTGAGGGTCAGCCCGAACACTTTACTTAGACCAGTAGAACTATTGTCGCGCACATGCTCTGCGGTATTTTGCGGCAAAAGCAGCAACCATGACTATGAAATAGCACGGTCCAGTAATAGTAGTGGCAGGTAGCATATTGTATTGTTAGAAGATCTGACAACTAATACAACTCATACTGTCATATCATATTTAACCGCGTAGGTTGACGGGAAAAAATATTGCCTTGCAATTCGATACATAAAACCGTTATTTTCAAGATACCGCGGGCCGTGCCGTCCTGGGCGCGCAATATTGCGCTTGGCAGACCACGCCAACAAATACAATTACCACTTCCGTTAATTGTATTGTTGGCGTGGAATATAGCGGTCAATACGCAAGTGGATACATATGGGTAGCAAATCTTGTACCCACTGGTGGGTGTCCTTAAGTTTCTCGCTGTTTCACTGATCACTCACAGCGTAAAACTTCAAATCGTCGTATCATATTTGCCGTCTAATAGGCTAACTTTTTTCTGCGCCAACGCACGCAATGGCCGCGAAGCAGAGCACGGTCTCTCCTCCAATCATTCTAACGGAAGTGAAAATTACCATCCCGAATATCAACATAACATCAGCAATTACATTTCCGTATACTTTAGCTGCAATGGAAGAAGATAATCTAGTACGCAAACTGTTGCATTAGTCACGGCTCTATCATTCCTGTAGACGACAGTCGGAGCGTTCAACCATCAAGTTCTCAAGGCTGCAGTCGAAGAACATTGAAAGGAGAGTGCACTATATGTTGCAATGGCCTAAGCGCTAGCCTTGTTCGAAACATTAGAAGAATAAGAAGAAGAGGAAGACAATTTCGTACTTTTGGCAAAGATTGGGATCATATTTGTTTTGAACATTGATAATTATTAACAACAAGTAAAACAAGTTTAGTGTTCCGAGAAGGCGCAGAGCGAGCATGATGTTTATCCCACAAGCAATAGGTTCAACCGCTGCAAAGGTTTTCTTCGCTACAAAATAGAGAAATTGCGCAGCCATGCTATAACTGGTCGTCGTCAACGCTCGCAAAGGCGTTCACTGGATATGTGGGGACGAACCCCCCACAGCACACACAACGATCTAACAACGTGAGCTCTGTGGAAAAGCCCAGCGCTGCAGAAGCGATACCGTAGTTATCCACGGTCAGCGTGACCAATTCAGGCGTCAAGCCTACAGGTCTCAGACTACACCAAATATTTCAGTTCACTTTACAAAGTTGAGTCTGTTGACATTACTACTGTTGAGTAATGATTCTTGAAATCGTTATCGGACCAGATCAATACTATATGAACAAATTATAGATGAAGATAACAGATCAGTTGCTTTTATGTCTTCTCGAATAGACTAAAGATGTCTCATCCGGTTTTGTGACGGTTGTCTTGTGTAGGTTTTAACTCTGATCCTACAATTAAACCGGTGAACTAAGGCGACAGCTGTTATTCCGTGTGAACAACTCCGCAGGATCGTTTGTATTACATCATAGAGCTAAGCTGGCAAACACGGCATCACTTGTATGCTGAGCTCTTTTTATCACACTTACTTGTATTATAATGAATACTGCTGCGAATAATATTGTGAGAGTCGGGATTCATTTATTTGCTATATATGCATTACTACTAGTTGATCTCCTCGTCGTTGTTGATAAAGAACGATGTTCAGCGAACACGTTGCAATCCGCACTCTGGCGACGGCACCCGAAGAGGTCGGGTCGCAGAGAAGTACGTGAACGACGTGAGGCGTCGTAGTTGCCGGCAGTGTAGCCGTTTGAACGGCGATTGGCCGAAGTTGAAGTTTTCGTATTTTTATTAATAAACCTTACGTTGTTGAAAGCCATTTAGTTGTACTCTGTGGGATCCTCTACTACGTAGGCCGAAAATAACATTTTCTGCTTACATTTTGGTGGCAGCGGTGGGATCTCAGTTCGTCTTAACGGCGGACGCACAGACCTGCGGCTGGTGGCTTGATATAACGTAGGTTCGAGTTAGGCCTGAATCGGCGGAACGACCGAAGTGAGTGACTCAGTGATTTTTTGGTGTGGCTTGGTGGTGACCGAAGACGCAGTCTGAACAAAATGGAGGAGACAGAAAGCAAGTCACTCGAAGATACTGTTGGTGCCCTAGCAAAAATGATGCAGAATATGGCTGCAGATAACCATAAAAAGCTAGAAGAATTTCGGAAACAGCAAGAAGAATTTCAAACATTCGTAATGGAGAAAGTGCTGAAAACAGAAGTACCGAGGACAGAACAACCAACAGCAACTATGGCACCGGCGGCGACACAAGTGGTGGCTGTGCGATCTGAAGCATTTGTTGATGTTTGCAGTCAAGTAGACTCGTATTATGGAGAAAGAGGCTTGCCGGCCAGAGAGTGGATCCGAATGTTTGAGCTAGCGAAGAAGATTGGAGAGTGGTCCTGGGCGGAAACAAGTCGCGTGCTGTTCGTTAAAATGTGCGGAGAAGCCCGAACATGGCACACAACCCACGGACACAGGTGTCGCGACTTCGATGAGTGGCGGACGATGTTCATGGCTGCCTTTGACCGAAAGGCAGACAAAAGTGTCCTCCTAGACGAAATTTGTGCGTGTCGGCAGCAGACGGGTGAATCTATCGGTAGTTACGCCCGGCGGCTTGAAGCTTTAGCGTTGCAGCTACCGTTATCGACGCAAGAAATCAAATCGCGTGTGCTTACCGGGTTGCGTCCGGAGTTTGGATTTTTGATTCAAGATGTGGCGCGCCAGCAACATGATGATATATCCTCGCTGATCCACGATATCCAAGACGCGATTGATCTGCAGGAGCGTTGGCGGCAAGCCAGTGGCGGTGCGACCAAGAGCGGCTCTATGACAGATCAGTCGAGATACAGTCGGGGCCAGAATGTTGGCCATAGAGCTGAGAACTGGGTAAAGCCAAGTTCTAGAGAATCCAGGGACGGCCAGCAGCAGAACGCATTAAGCTATGCGTGGAGGCATACGGCCGCGGAGCATCAGCCACGTCATTGGGACCGGGACGGTGGCAGCAATAGCGCCGAAAACAGAAGCGATCGCACACGGCTCCCTACGTGCTTCAAATGCGGGAACGCAGGACACATAAGTCGTGATTGCAAGGTCCAGAGCGTGCGACAGGTAACGTACAGGTCAACCAGCAGCGCAATTGAATCTCGTGTGGCTGACGAGAGCGGAGTCAAGCTCGTAGTAGTGGACGGCAAGAAATTGCAAGCCAAAGTAGACACCCAGTCTGATATAACGTGTGTGTCTCGTAAGGCAGCCCTGCAGATGGGTCTGAAAATACGACCGACGACCGTTGGTCGCGTCCAGGGTATTGGTGGTGGCTTTTGTACGCCGGTCGGCGAGTGCATGGTCTCGGTAGCGGCCGACGGCATGGTGCATGAAGAAGTGGCACTTACCGTGCTGGAGGATGGTGCGATGCTCGGGGAGTCAATCTTATTGGGCAAGAACCTGCTCGACCGCCGAGAGCTGGTTACAGTTTACCGAGAGGGTAATGCTATTATTCTCAGTTCAGCGGCGTACCCGGAGCTAGTGAAGTTACTACCGGGCTCGGTAGAGCCAAAGGTCGAACTCGTCGCCAAGGAAAGCACTGAGCTTCTTCCGCAAAGCGTCTGCTTGGTTCGTGTACGGCCAATCGAGGCGGTGGATGGCCCGGTAATGGTCGAAGGCCATAATGGTCGTAGTGGAATACTGTTGGATGTAAGCGACGGAGTGGACGCCGTGTTGCCTGTGGTCAACTACGGGGATGAGATTAGTCAGCTAAAGAAAGGCGATGTGGTCAAACGAGGGCGTTTGGTTGACGTGGAAGATATCACTTACCAAGTGGTACCAGGAGAAGAGACGGCGGAGCCTAGAGACAGTGGCAAGGTCACAGCGGGGACATCGGCGTCGGTGAATGCAATGCGCGTGGATGCGTCGATAAACGGAGAGAACCTCCAACTACAGGTTGGAGAGGGCACCCCGGGCCCTATTGAAGCTAAGTTAAGGTCACTGCTGTATCAACACGCGCCGGTAATAGCCACGTCGATGAAGAATCTAGGCCACACGCCATTAGCAGAGTTTAAAATTATTGAAGTACCGGGAAGCCGACCAGTAGCGGCGAAACCTTACCGATTGTCGAGCGTGGAGCGAGAGGCAATGCAACAGCTGATCGGCGAAATGATGCAGGCGGGCATGATTGAGAAATCAACGTCAGCTTACGCCAGCCCCGTCCTATTGGTACGGAAACGTGACAACAGTTTTCGCCTCGTTATTGATTACCGTAAGCTGAATCTTCAAACGGTAAAGGCTCAGTTTCCAATGCCATTGATAGACGACATCCTAGACGCGGTTGGTGGTAAGAAGTTATATACGACGATGGATCTGGCCTGGGGATTTTTCCAAATCCCAATGGAAGAGAAATCCGCGGAGAAAGCTGCCTTCGTCACCCCTGACGGCCATTACCAGCCAAAGGTGATGATGATGGGTTTAGCCACTGCTCCGGCGGAGTTTCAACAACTTATGACAAGAGTTAAGGAAGAGATTGGTGAAAAGACAGCCTTTCCATTTATGGACGACCTCATCACTGCAGGCAACAGCTACGACGAGCAACTTACGGCGATTGAGCGGATCTTGAAAGCGCTGATGAAGGCGAAGCTCACTATTCGCGTAGAAAAGTGTCATTTCTTTGCAAGGGAAGTCGACTTTTTAGGATTTCGTCTCTCCGAGAACGGCGTAAGGCCCGGTTTGCAGAAGACACAGGCGATCGGCGAATTTCCGACCCCAACAGATGCGTCGGCGGTGAGGCGATTCCTGGGACTCGCTAGTTTCTTCCGTCGGTTTGTAAGAGGTTTCGCTGTAGTGGCTGCACCGTTGAGTAGATTGCTGAGAAAGAGCGTTGAGTTCGTATGGGATGACGAGTGTGAGCGCTCATTTAACGCTCTAAAGACGGCATTGACAGGTGACGCGGTGTTGATCAACTTCGATCGAGAAAGAGAGACAGAAGTGCATACCGATGCATCGGCAGTTGGGATTGCTGCAATGCTATTGCAGAAAGCGTCGCAAACTGACAACGTCCGAAATAAACTACCACTCCACGAAGGCCGAGCAGCTTGCCGTGGTTTGGGCGTTGAAGAAGTTCAGGTATTATCTGCACGGGCAGAAGTTCACTGTGGTGAGCGACTGCATCGCAGTCAACGCCCTCAAGACAGTGTCGGCGACGGCTGTTTCAAAACAGATGGCTAGATGGATTGAAGACACAACCGAGTTCGACTTCGACGTAAGGCACCGCGCGGCTACGTCGATGGCGCACGTCGATGCTCTATCAAGAGGGCCGTTGAGCGACTCCAGCTCTGAGGATGAAAAGGATAGTCAGACGAAACACCGGTGGACTTCAACGCCGCTGCGCGCAGAACAGGCGGCCAAGGAAGGAGAAGAAATGAAGAGAGTGATGGCAGTTTCGATTGAGACCCAAGTGGGAATGGCGCAAGCCAGTGATGTTGAACTTAAGCAAATTATCGACATTTTGAATAAGGGAAAAGCCCAACGATCAAGCAAGGAGAAAAGTGTGGTGCAGGGGTACGCACTTGTGAAAAATGTGCTGTATCGGGTTATTGATGGCGGGGGAGTCGGCCGGCCGCACCATCTGTTCGTTGTTCCGCGTGACTTCCGTAAATATGTGTTTGTAATAGCGCATAATGAAGCAGGTCATTACGGATTGGAGAAGACGCTGCAGATCATAAGACAAAGGTACTGGTTCCCTCGAATGAAGAATTACGTTGATCAACAAGTTCGTTCGTGTATCGAGTGTCTCTTTGTGAAGGGACAAAGTGGAAAGAAAGACGGTATGCTAAATCCGATACCACCCGAACGGCGTCCATTTCTTCGACTACACGTCGACCACATTGGTCCATTTCCCAAATCTCACGGCAAGGAGCACATTTTGATTGTGGTTGACGGATTTTCGAAATATGTGCTGCTCGAGGCTGTTAAATCGACGGCATCGCGCTATGTTGTCAATTTTTTGAAAACTGTCATAAACCGTTTTGGAGCGCCGACCACGATTGTATCTGACAGAGGGACAGCGTTCACATCGTCGGAGTTTTCTGAACTGATGAGACAGCATACCAGCAGAAAATGTTATTTTCGGCCTACGATATTATGATGCCGTTATACAGAAACTACACTATGCTTGAGTGTCATGCCTCGCCATTGGTATTTGCTTGAACTTCACGTCGAAACGACCCTAAAATGAGATTTAACGAAGTAAATTATTCTGCATTACGCCGAATTACAAGGCTCTAACGCGAACGCGTGTATATACAGAGTTGATCATATCAATATGCACTTAAATTAAGGTTTGGTAGAACTCGACATAAAAATACTTTTTCCCAATAAAAGGAGGGAGCGGAAACAAATTGTTTAGGAGTGAGACTGAAATGTAGAAAAATAGCTATCTTACCTTTTGTCTCCCACCTAATTGCGCGAATTCTACTTTTGCGGAAGAACCAGTCAACGCACGGAGGAACCGATCACACCGGCGTAGATGGTAGAACATTCTGCATAATTCAAATGATACCCGACACAAGCTGGCGAAAGGCGAATAGCGAGATTAAGAAAGGTCATAAAAAGTTGATAGTTGTTATTACTATGTTGAAGTTCTCACGTGCACAACTGTAAAATTTTGCCATTACGACCAAACGACTATTATAATAGCAAGTATAATGCCCGTCATTTCCACATCAAAATGATGGTGCTGCGTTACGTAGTTGCTAAGTAACTAAGCTGTTTACGACAGCAATAGTTGTTATGTTTTGCGTCGAAACATTCACGCTCCGAGCCATACAATTTTGTCGAGACGTTTCCGCCCTCTCTACCTATTGGGAAGACACATTTTCTTGTCGAATTATACCAAAACTCCAGATATGTACCTAACGTTCTGATACATTCTTGCTGAACCAGGCCAAAGTGCTAGCAAGTATGCATGTCTTCACTTTCGATATGGCGGCAACTAAGTAACGCAGCACTATGACATTGGTACGAAAATAATGGGCATTAAATTTGCTATTGCCTGAGAGTGGACTTTTGGACATACATTTTTGGTCGTCATGGCTAAATTTTAGGACTCTGCACACGAAAGCTTCAACGTAAAGCATAACAACGTATTGATTTTTTATAACTTTCCTTGATCCTGCTTCTATTGCTATTCGCCTTTTGCTAGCTTGCGTAGGGTGTCGTCATTCAGATTATGCAGAAATTTCCACCGAAAACGCCGGTATGATTGGTTCCTTTATGCATTGCATGTGGTTCTCTTGCAAACTTTGCACAATTTTTTGTAAGAAAAAATGGCAGAATAGCTACTTTTATAAGTTTCACCTTCACTCCTAAACAAGACGTTTCCGCCCCTCCTTCCATTGGACAAAAATATTTTCTTTCTATGGTATACCAAACCTTGAAAGAGATTTTTTTAACGCTCTGACAACCACATTTTAGACGCTTGTAATAGGCTAAGTTGCCCGTGGCACGATGTTGTCTAAATGCATCTATCGTCATCGCGTTCTCGTACAGGTTTTATATAAGGGTTTCTCCAGTAGAGGTATGTAGCAGCAGGGTGATGACACCCACGCCCAACAAATACAACCAGCAAGACCGGGGCTCGAACTTGCGATTGTTTTGCTAACCATGGTTGCCATGGCAACGACCCGTTTCGAACGATGCGTTAGCCGAGTCAGCCACCGCCGCTACAATAGTACAAAGATACATATTGCTATGATAGAATATATATTTATATATATATATATATATATAACACTGGCATGTTAATAGTATTACTGTAACATAACACCGACAGAGGCAACAGCTGACCGGCAGCCAAAGAAGAAGACAGACGACTCTATAATGGTTCGAAAACAACGAGACCACAAAACACCGCTTGCAGAAGGGCAGCGCAACAGATGGCATGGCCGACTTGGGAATAAGGAAGGCAATTGATCTTGCACGTGACGACATGTTTAAGTTGGCTGACATGTCACTTCTTATCGAGACATCTCGAGAGCATGTCAATGATATTCGGGGGGTTACACTAGTGGGTGGATTTTCTATCTACCTACCTAAACGCTTAGGACAGATACAATGTGCCAGGAAAGATGGATGCTGCGTGGTGTTTTCAGCTGGGAGGATAAAAGTCACTACATTTTATTAGGTTGATCCATAAGTCCGTTCCGAAAGTTGCGTATGCCGCAGTACGCAGACCTGGGGGAGGGGGAACATTGTTGGGGGCGGATTGTCTGTTTACATGGCGGTAAAAGCAGACCTTTGCAGTATTATACCGTGGAATTCGTTTGAATTTCTAACTCACGCGAACTGTAACACCCTAGCGAAGATGACAGAGTTAAATATGCTTTTCGGCATTTAATGTTATTTGATTTTCGGTTAAGAAAATATGTAATTTAAGTCGTAACTGAGATACGTAGTAATAAGTATGGAGGGAGAGGTAGTAAAAATAGGATAGAACGTCTTGTGACAGTGGCCACGGCCGCATAATCAGAGTGGTCGAACGAAAGCCACACCTCTTGCTGCGCGAGATCGTGGCCATCGTCGACGTGCCACAAACATCCGTTCAAAAGCATCTCCAAGCCGAGGAATCCGCCTGCAGATTGTATGTATGGATGCCGTGTGCGCTCAGCAATCGCCAACTGAAGAAGCGTGCGCTAGAATGTGATCAGCCTTTAAAAACAACGAGGATTGCCCCTTTCTCCGCACCATGGTGACAGTGGATAAGAAGTCGATGCTTTATAAAAACGTTGTCCGCAGAATAGCGCGGCTTAAAAATAGAATGAGCGCCCAAGCAAATGCCAAGCCCAGACACCATACAAGGAAAGTAATGTTAAGTTTTTGGTGGGATGGGAAGGGGGTGATTCATTATGAGCTCTTACAACCAAACCAAACGGTCAATACGATAAAATACTGTAAACAACTGGACAATTTAAAGAAGACAATTGACCAGAAGCGGTCAAAATTGACAAACAGACGAGAAGTGTCTTACAACCACGGCAACGCAAGACTGGACACACCTTTGCTCACCACCAAAAAGTTAATAGAACTTTGATGAAATATTTTGCCACATCTGCCTATAGCCCTAACCTTGCTCGATCAGATTATCACCCGTTACGATTTCTTTAAAATGTCTTTAATGGCAAAGCATTTTATTTTTTAGAAAGTGCTAAACTAAAGGGATAGAATAATCAACTTGTCCGAGCGTTGGGCTAAGGTAGTTAAACAAAATGAGCGATACATAGTTTAATTAAAGTTTTCCGTTTTAATGACATGTGTCTTGGGTGGTGAATACTCGAAACGGACTTATAAAAAAAAAATGAATTGAACAGTGAAGTGCTACTCGAAAGAGCAGAATAAGAGCCCTCAGCTTTCATCGTGCGACCTCGTAAAGCCTTGAACCGCCCGCTTGGTAATGGACAAGCAGAACGTTACATGACTGGTCTTCTATTTCACCGTGACGCTGCGGCCTTGTCTTCAATTATACTTCATCCATTTAGACTGGACCAGCAAAACATGGGTCTGCCTTTCGGGGTGCAGGAGGTGTGCCATGTAGTAGACCCGATTTGGTCTACAATGTTCTCTCGGATACAGTCACATAGTTTCTTGCTCCTTCCCTTCTGTCATGACAAACAAGGTTTTAATCTCTATCGTAACGTGGTATTGATGCGCACATTGAAACAAAATATACATGCGTGGAGTAGAAAAAATTAAATTAAATGTTAATCACGTCTGACGGGAGTTTCAAAAAGCTGTGATGGTAATGCATGGATGGTACCATTGCGACCTAGGTGCCATCAAGCGAATTGTTTCAAAGACATGCAATGAAAGCCATGAAATTCAGGCATGAAGGTCGACTGAATGCCAGTGACGCTATATGTTTCAGCGACTAACCGTTAGAGTTTGGCAAATCTTTAAAACAATCCGACTAAGGCTGAAGATGCCGCATAGAGTACCCAAGGAATGTTTTATTTCGGAGTTAAAAGCTAAAGTCAAACAGTCCTAGCGGCAGGTCGGGGATTTGAGCGTATACAGTGCCTTGCGCCCTTCGTCTGGTCCCGCATGTGACGGTCATTACCTGACACGTTCAAACGCCGTCTTTCACGAGGAGTGCGAGTTGTGCATCTACCGGATTTGCCCGTAGATGTGTGCAAAGTAACATGCGGTGGTGATGTGCAGCATTAAAGCACGAACGAGGATAACCTTAATAATAATAATAATAATAATAATAATAATAATAATAATAATAATAATAATAATAATAATAATTATTATTATTATTATTATTGATATTATTATTAACATGTTAAACAATGTTACAGTTGTAAGGTCTAAACGTGCAAATTCTTTAAATAAGTACTTCACTCCATGGCGCCTAAAATAGATGCCGCGTTTGTTTGCAAACGGCCAAGGACAACGCTTGCCGCAATAATTGACCCTCTCTTCGGTCGTTTGTGACCTCCTGAATTCGCTTACTTAAATCTTTGCTGATTGGTCTAAGTGTCTCCATGGCAATTGGCTCAAAATATATCTAGTTTCCAGTCCTGCATATTTAACCCGTTTTCTGGCGCCCCCATTCCGGCTCAACTAAGCTGTGGTTTAAATAGGAAGCCGCGGTTGTGCACAAAACCGTTGCATCCCAAGCTAGGGGCTTCCCATGTGACCATAATGCAATGGTCACCCCATCACGTCCTTCTTCGCCAGCGGGCACTAAGCCTCTCGGTTCAAGTGTAGATGGTATACCGCCTTTCCTGAGAGACCTTATAATCACACTGTTTAGTTCCGCATGTCTGGACGATCTACCGGCGCTCTTCGGGTAACCGAAGAGCGTTCGGTTACCCGAACGCTCTTCGGTTACCCGAATTAATTATTATTATTATAAAATAATAATAATAATAATAATAATAATAATAATAATAATAATAATAATAATAATAATAATAATAATAATAATAATAATAATAATAATAATAATTATTATTATTATTATTATTATTATTATTATTAAGTATACTAAAGTATAGTGAGGTCCAGTTAGAAAGTTCACTGGGATTTGTAAAATTATTTTTTTGTATATAAAATATATATAAGTATATAAAGTATATAAAATATTTGTAAAAAATTGGTGACTGACTCGAGAATCGCCGCACAGGTACGGTCATTGCAGACCTGCACGCAAGTGAGGAAATTGCTTGACTGAGCGACCGTTGGTTGCAAGCTTCATCATGATCCGAAAACACATTTGCGTCGGGGCAGAGTCGTTGATGCATGTGTTCAGGAATATGACCAACAACTTCGTTTCGGGAGAACGCCTTAATAGCGCATTTATAATAACATAAACAAGCCCTTTTGTGCGAGATGTGAGGCCGCTCGTCGGGACATCAGTTTAAGGAAATGATCAGAGACAAAATAGAATAATGCATTTACATACACGGTCCGATCAAAAGACTTTGGGCAGAGAGTCAAGTATACTAACAGAGCCTGTCAAGGAGGACGGGCGTGCGTCGCTGCCGCACACATGCCTTGCGGTCGGTCCTTCCAGCGGATGCAAGAGTCGTCGGCTTGTACAAACACGACATTACTACGACATATTGCCGATGAGTTGAGCCCCGCTCTCTAATGGCAGGCAATATTCAGGCTCGTTCATATTATTAACTCTGCTGGGCTTTGTTTGGTGCGGCCCCGATTTTCCCTGGCCGTAAATAGGACCGCTTCTTCTGTCTCTTCTTCTTCTTTCCCTTCGTCTGTTTCTAGATATTAGCGCTACATTCAGGAGAGTCTATCCTGACGAAGTCTGTCCATTGCTATCTGGCGGTGCAGCTGCGTGAACCTTATTCGTGACCGTAACATTGGTGTAAGTGTCTAAGGTTCACGTGTTATTCACTGTTAATATGCATCACAGGTAGATACAATAGCTTACAGATAGGCTCTTTTTTGTGGAAAAAAATTTACTTATATCGGAATTAGCTTCTTGCTTGCAAAAGATACAGGGTTAGTTTTGCTGTTCATACGCACGAGTCGAAAAAAGTGCGATAGTTCCGCATTGTTCGTCTAAGGCTTGATCAATAATGGCTTTGCACTTTTTGCTCCAAACACTTTGTTTCTTAAAGTAGACAATCAAAAATTGTTATTTTAGAGCGCCTCGGCTGCCGTATAACTAGATTTAATTTAGCTCGGCTGTACACGGCAAATGCGCGTTGAGAGTTTTTGATACGTAGGAGCGGTTCTAAAGGTAGTTCAAACGCACGCACGATATATTTTTATTAATTGACTAGAACAAATTGTGGGACTGTTCTAAGAGAAATCATGCATTAATCCGAGGAATACTAGTCTTCCCAGTAGGCATATATCCAGCAAGACGGATTAGTGGCAAAGCTATTGCCTTGCATTCAGGAGATTGTAGGCTCACGACCCGAATTGGCCATTCTCAAATTGGTTTTGATGGTTTCCAATTTAGACAAGGTGATTGCCGAGGTAGACTCCGATTAGCCATGATCGGACAAGCAAGACGGAGAGCACAAATGTCTCGCTAAAAGCAGAGAGAAGCGCCGGCTGTAGTCACACTCGATCTGTAGTATGAAAGATTTGTAGCTCCGTTGATATCGTTGCAGAAGTTAGCTCTGGAGGAAGGGCGCTCTCCGAGCGACGCATTACTGCTGCAGATTATACCTCTAATAGCATCGGAGCCTTGAAATCGATGCTCTTTGCCACGAGCAAGCTTTGAGTATGCGAAGGAGGTAGGTTCTTTACTCGGAGCTCTATAAGCACATCATCTTTGTACGCCGGCTCGCTGCAAGCGATATAGGCGTTAGGATGTGCGCAAGCGGAGCACGGCAGCTCATTCTCTGGCGGATCGCTAGATTCGCCCCATCTTTTTGTTGCCGGCGAGAATTTCTTGAATGCGAGACGATTAGCTTCGGCATCGTTCCACGGCTCGCCACGTGGACAATGAAGGCAGCCAGCCATAATTAAAATGCGCGCAGAACATTATACGTACTGCATGCATTTTGCTAGGCCGAAATAGGAAGTGGCACACGCGAAATTTGACATATTTGAGTTGGCAAAAGTTCCACCGTTCTTACTAGCGCGCAGCAGATCAAAACACAGTCAACAGATTTATATGAGACATGATCTCGCACGAAGAGAGCTTTCTCCTTAGTGGTCATTTTTTTGTTTTGGTACTTCATTCGTGCTCTTGCTTATATAGAAGCTCTTTTACTCAGCCTGTACGCAGCAGTCGTTGCTCTTGCTATACTCTTATTATTACTACTACTACGATTCAGTACAATAAGTCAGATAAGGTAGCTCGCAGTATGACCATATTACCAAAGCGTTACGGGCATGGAGAGAAGCCCATTTCTATGTATAAAAGTGCCGTGTCATGCGATGCAATCTACGCTGTCGACGTAGACTTCTGTCTATCAAATGTCAGTTGTTTCATGCATGTCACTCGGACAATTTTGCCCCAGCATCCGATACCGCCAAAACCGCTCATACTAATTAGTCGCGGAGATAATTAAAAACATTATTCAGGTCATATACGGCCTTGCGCCTCTGCTTTTTGGTTTGTTGTCAATGTTGCATTTATTATTGCTTTATTGTTGTTGTTGTTGCTGTTACTGCTACTGCTACCGCCGCTGTTGTTTATTTGTTGTTGTTGCTGTTGTTTCTTTGTTGTTGTTGTTATTGTTGTTGTTGCTGCCGCTATTGTTGTCTTCGGTGGGTTATCGTAGCTTGATGTAAGTGTGGACGGGGTAGTTAGCAGCAGCAACAGCAGCAGCAGTAAACACGACACCGTGATGCTTATGCCCTGCAATAATAGATTGTTCACTGATGCCGTTAGGAGGCAGTGCTTCTCCTGACAGACACCCTCTCCGCCTAGCGAAGCAGCTGGCCTTCGTACCGATGGACCGAGTGGCCTGCCGCGCCACCACCAGAGAGCGGCGCGTGGTGGAACGGGGTAGCGGGCTGTCATAAAGCGGTCCGCCAAGCGATAGATGTTCCTCAGGGTGATCCCAAGCCTATAAGAGCATATATTGCCATATATACACATGCACACACAGACACACACACACCTACGTGCCTAATACATTGCCGTATAGTCTGTGAGAGGCTAGAGCTGCATACAAACAGTGTTGCACACCTGGGCGTACTTGCTGTAGTTTACGCGTGCAAATTGCTGACTATTACGACAGGCCATGGGCCGAGGAGAGACGATTGCCTACCTTCCCGTATCTCCAGTTGCACGATCGATCGCCAAACCAGCTCGATGTGCTCTGATCTTGTATCCGTAGTTGTAATGGCCTGTCAAGGCCAAACATGATGAGTAGAATGGCTGCACACTATGCACACTAACTTTGTAACGTAGTCTTGAACCGCTCGCATTGCCGTTTGATTTGACAACACCGTTATTTTGTAACCAAATGCGACACCTTCAGATGGAAACTTCTCTTTCTTTGATTCAATACGCATACGTGCTCGTCGAAAAGTCAATATATATATATATATATATATGTATGTATATATATGTATATATATAACCATGTTTGAATATATATATATATATATATATATATATATATATATATATATATATACATATATAGCGTTGAAATGCTATAGTTTTATTTGGAGTTTTCTATAGTTCTTCGTCGGTGGACATTCCAAGCCAAGTTAATGAGACGAAGAAATCGTGCAAAATTCACGATACGAGCCTTCTGAGGCCTGTCTAATCGTTCGCATGAACTACTAGGACTACTGGCCCGTACGGTTGGCGCCCTTTGATCAGTCAGTATACATTGACCTTGGGAGCTGCTGACATTGGGACTGATTGAAACTTGTTTCTTCTCCATTACTGCAGTCACATGTACCACCAGCCGGGCATCGCGAACAGCACAAAAGAAGTATCTGTGATTCCGACTGGCTTGGCTGGCCATGTGTCAGCTTGCCTACGTTTAAATACACTAGCTGTGTTATGAAGCTGCAAGTTACGTTGCCGTCAATTGGCAGACTTATATTTTACTCAGGCAATGTAGCGGTAGGCTTTAGGCAGATTGACTAACGTCATATGCAGTGCCTCGGAGTTTGTTCCTGCTGTATGGTCTGTGCACAACCAGAAATTTCCACCTGCTTCCACAGCCGGAGGCAAACGAGATGGCAGCTCCATTTGTTAACGGGAATGCTTCTGAACCACCAAAACTAGTATTCTGCACCTTTTCTTCTACCCTCGGTCACACTAATCAAGTATCGAATACGCGAGCTGCCGTGCCTCGGCCCATGCTTTGGCCCCCTGTACATGCCACACAGATACGCCAAACGAAGACATAAACGACTTTTAGACTTGTACAACTTGAGCTCACTCGACTACTTGAAAACTATTTGGTTCTTTGCCGCCGGCCGACTAGATGAGCCTATGCGTAGATAAACATGGAGATCTTGTTTGATCGCGAAACTATAACTGTGTGGCATAGCATGGCGTACGTTATAAAGAGCAGCCGTCTGCAACGGGCATTCAGCCAGATATGGAGGGCACTTCTCTGGTGTCATGGCAATTAGTTAACCAGATCGAACGTAACAAGCCTGAAGAGAGCCAAAAGTATAGCGACGCATAATGCATTCCGTCAACAACAACAATTTGCGACAATTAACTAACTCAGCGGCAATTATTTCACAGTTATATCTGTTCTATTAGCATTCGGCTTTCGACCGTGTCAAATCAGACCGATCTGACAGCACGATACTTATAAAAATGCCCTCTCTGGGTAGGAAAACGGCATTGCCATCTGCGATCTCTAATGGATTTCGCCTGCCAAACTACTGGCTGCGTCAGGCTTTCCAACGGAATGATTGGTGGGCGATTTTCGATTTTATTCAATCACTCAGCCCGTTTGCCATCTTTAGACACGGATGCTACCATCACCATTTCTGTTTATTGCTAGACTTGGTTGCTCAAGTTTTCAGAGCGCACTGATGTGACCAAATACGAGTATTTCATATCTAGAGTTGAAAGCTATCTTTCTTTTAAGGAAGTTGTTTTTGATCTAGACTTATGCATCCTCCCCTGCGGACGTGAAAACCCTATGTGGCAAATGTTCGATGCACCTTTCAGATCTGGTCCATGTATACCAACTCTACTCCGAGAGAGGGGCACACGCTGCCGCTTGTGTATAGTAATAGCCCAGGGCACCTGGCGGCTGATTCTCGAGAGACCTCATACTGACAACGATGGGATGCGCATTAGCGTAGGCACGACAAATCTCCAGCTATTTTCCCCCTACAAGAGTGTCTTATCTCTCACGATAGAATCGGCTGGGGCTCTTTCTGACTCTCTCCATCCCGCCCTCTCTCTTCTCGGATATCTTTCTTTCATTTTCGACCAGTTCTTTGGTAGCCGAATGGCGCACGAAATGTAATGAAGTCTTGTGTTTCAGTCTAAATGTCGAAAGTTACGTTTTTCCATAGGAAATAACTGTGCGTTGGTCAAAAACAGTGAGTGAGATGCAACGACACTGATAACTACTATAAGAGCAACGCAAGAACGGTAGAGATAACCATGATGATGATGATGATAACGACAAACTTGACTTTAGAAGATAGTAAAGTGTGTTGCAAAAAATTAGCAACTCATGTTTTTTTGTGATAATTTCGGCTTGGTTTATTTGAATGGCTTGAAATTTTAAGCACATGATGTACATGACGAAACATGAGTATAGTGTTGATTTCATTGCAATCTCAACATCGGTTCATACAAAAAATAAAAAAGTGTGAAAAAACAGTGTTGCAAAATATTAGCAACAATAGCGCCTTACAGCGCATTTGATTAGCAGGGCTGTATGACTCATTTAAAACTACATATTTTATTCTAGAAACGGGTTTTTCGTCCCTTCTTCTGAATCAAATCGTAAACTCGGTCTTTCATGGAGTTAATGAGCTGTTGTAAGTACGAAAGTGGAATATTAGTCCATGCTTGCTGGACAGCTTCTTTGAGGTCCGACAAATGATTATATTGTCGACCATTTGCGTAAATCTGCTTTTTACCAAATGTCCCCAAAGATTTTCCATAGGATTCAGGTCTGGACTTAATGCCGGCCAGTCAAAAAGTGGCACTCCTTGTTCTTGAAAAAAGGCTATAGTGCTAGCCGAGGTATGAAACGTGGCGTTGTCTTGTTGAAAAACTGCGTCAGGTCCCCAAATTCTTCTGAAGTGGGCTTCTAATTGGGAACCGACAATGCGCTGGTACATGTCAGAATTGTTTCGGCCCACAATCTCGACCAGATCAGACTTCCCATTATATACAAACGCGCCCCAATATTTCACAGAGCCACCACCGGCCACACGTTTCGAGAACCATTTAGGTTCCTTCCGTAAGTCGTGCCAATAGTACTGACAGCCGTCAGGGCCATCGAGATTAAATTTATTTTTATCCGAGAAGACGATGTTTTTCCACTCGTTATCCCAAGTTTGGTATCTATGCGAAAATTCACGCCGTGCGACAATGTGCTTCGGTTGCAGTCGCGGCATAAGCTTCCTTTTCGCGTATCGCACGTTTTTGTCAGAACTTAACACTCGGTACACTGTGGATCGGTGCACTGGCACTCCCAAAGTAGTCCTGATCCTGGAAGAAGACATTTGGTCATGAGTAGCCAACTGTATGATCCTTCGCCGATCTCGAATAGTCAAAACTGGCTTACGCCCACTGTTAGATCTGCACCTTTGGTTCACTCCAGGGTGTAAGAACCTGCTGATGGTGCTCTTATGCCGTCCTAATCTGGTTGCTATAGCAGTTACTGTACGACCGAGCTCAGCATATGCCTCAATTCTTGTCTTTTCGTTATCCGAAAGATCCTTTGTACGACCCATGGTTTAAACATAAGATTCGTCGTTAGTTCGGAACAACGACTAAGCTGTAGAATATTTTGCAGCTATATAACAATAGACAATATTCCTGACATTTGATCCCTGGGATCGAATATCAGCTGTAGTATCGACTATCCTTCACAAACAAGAGCTGTGTTGTTAGCATGTTATTGTTGCTAATATTTTGCAACACTGTTTTTTCACACTTTTTTATTTTTTGTATGAACCGATTTTGAGATTGCAATGAAATCAACACTATACTCATGTTTCGTCATGTACATCATGCGCTTAAATTCAAGCCATTCAAATAAACCAAGCCGAAATTATCGCAAAAAAACATGAGTTGCTAATTTTTTGCAACACACAAGATAGTAGTGCCCTGCCGATTCAAACAGGACCAACTGCTACAAGCTGTTGCTAACAAAATGTCAAGACTCTAGGAAATTTCCATATTGTAGAAAACTATCAAAATATTAGCTATATCATGACTACTTCGAAGAGAGTATTACCTTAACAATGCAAGTAGGGACAAAAATCGAACTTCCTCCATATACACATATATTATATATAAAATTAGTACGATATATGTGCAGCTCTTTTAGAATGCGTTTCAGGATGGCGTTATTTGTTAACGCTAAAAAGCAACGTCCCGCACTAGAGGAACTATAGCGTGTCACAACGTTGGGATAGATAGACCATTATTGCCGAATTATATATTATGCCGAAGCTAGCCAGGACCATTAAAAACGGATATGGACCTACAGTTACTCCCTACTCTAGTAGAGTAGAGGAGAACGTTTGCAACCCTGAAAAAACATCAGTTCTATGTATTTTTCTTGACCTGATTCCTTTTGAAGATGCGGCTAAAGCCCGTAAACCTCAATGCAACGGTGATCATTGCCTCAATGTTTATCAGAGACAAATTCTTCAACTTATCAAGCCCGCATTCTATAGTTTTGGCTGTTCGGAGAATACTATGCGCCATGTCTCTGCCATTTTCCAAATTCTTGCGTTCTCATGCTGAACTAAATTACGATTTCCCCAGCTGAGGAATGTAGTAGCATTGGACATTGTCCGACCATACTCAACAGATATTTTATTGTTCTCTCTCTCTCTATATATATATATGTATATATATATATATATATATATATATATATATATAAAGATGTACATTGTTGTGGAAAATAAGAAGATACCAAATTAAAAACAAACATAAACAGTTTGGAAACAGTAAGAATAAACAGCAATGACGTATCAGATAAAATAGTGAACAGAAGATCAAAGACGATGGAGAGCAATTCGCAAAAGTTAGTTAAATGCTACTTCCGGTAGGAGTTTCTGCTCAATAAGCATTTTGGCTGCTGCTGTTGCTGTTATCGTAAGCGTTTGTCACGCACGGGAAACGGGGAATATTTGGGGGCTGGCAATTGAGCGGCTCCCAAACGCTGTGAATATAAAAGCCGGGCGACGTCCCACTGAGAGCGAAGACTCCAAGGATCCTCGTCCATCGGCCCCGAGACGGTGAACTGAGGACAATACGCTGAGAACTATACGGACACGGATCGTTCAAGAAGAAGGAAGAGAGAAGAAGAGCCTGCCTAACTTATTACGGATTCCTTATTGTCGTTGTTATTCTTGCTGCTGTTGTTGATGTTGCTGTTGTTGCTGTTTTCGTCATTGTTGTTACTTACTACTCCTGTTATTTCTGTTGTTTAGTTGCTGCCTGAGCTGCTTCAGACGATCCACCAGGTATTTGTATTGCATTGAAGGGGTCAACAGTAGATATGCTGGATGGGCATACTCGCACATGCAGACGTCCTTGTAGACGATGATCCTTATTCAATCACATCGCACCAAATGCATGCTCTTTCTTCGACCGAACACCTCCAAAAACGCTGAATAGATCTTGCCGAATGCGAATCATGTGACAATAGGTAAACTTTGTTTTTGAGCTCAGCAGCGGGCTGTTTCGCTAGCTCTGCCATCTCTAAGTATATGCCTTCATACTGCTAAAAAAATTGATCAGCTGTTGTTCTAGCCTTTTGCGCCGGGCAGACTTCTAGTGAAGTTTTGAAGCACTTTCGTTTCTCCAAAACGCCAATTTATATGATTGCGGCTAAAGAAGAGTCAAGGCGGGTTTTTTACACACCAGAGTGGAAGTTCTAGGATTCGAGAGTGCCCTGTGTAAGGACTTTAAAGCTAAGTGAGACATAGCAAAAGTGTATTTTGGACAATCCTCGACACGCATTTTGAGCCCCAACTTCAACGTGTCGCTGCAAAGCAATTATCAAATTGTTTATGAGGAGCTCGGCATTTATACCACGATAGTTAGAAAGAATCTCTCTCTCTTTCGGTTCGGTTTAATTAGAGCTGTTTCGGTTCACTTAGAGCTGGTCACACCGCAACCCAAGCAGGAAAGAACAAGATGAACAAATACGCCGAACTGACAAGACCCCATAACTTCAACCCAGTGGCCTTCGAGACCTTGGGACCATCGGGCCCCCTGACTGAGAGACTATTTACTAAATTGGGCGAACGTTTAGAGGGACAAGAGAGTCGCACAATTCTTACGCCAGAGACTTTCCATTGACGTATAGCGGGGCAACGCGATCTCAGTTTTAGGATCGCTTGCCGAATGGTGCAGACCAGGGCTGTTCTAGGCTGAAAGTTAACACGTTCACTTACACAGGATTTTAATCTAAATGTTAATAAATGAAAGGTAAAAATAATCTCTCTCTCAGGCCGACAAAGCAGACAGACCTGCTCGATGTCGGGTGCTCGTGGGTTCTCTCAAATGGCAACGAGCAGCAAGTTGTACAACAATCAGCCGGCAAAATGAAAGTCGGTTTGCCCACAATCCAGAATAGGCCCTTTTGTGGTACAAGGCAAGTGTTCAGCCTATGTGCATGTCTTGAGCGTGGCATCCGGTAAACGAGAGGTGACGGCACTATACTGTTTTCGTAAACAAACAGTTACACAGGAAATAAGCAGCCGGTCAATGCGTGTATAGATGGCGGAGCCTGAAGGCATGTTCTGGGGGTGTAAGCACTCGTGATCGCCTAGAAGTCTAGATTATAATTCCATGGATTACTATATGTAGAAGGAGCTATGAAGCGAGAGTCGAACAAAAGAATCGACACAACAACGCAGACTCGGTTCAGCCTGCCTCCATTCAGCAGGCATTTGCAAATCTTGATATACTATGTCCATATGCAAATCATGATATGTAGGTTTTGCAAGATGCCTGTAAGAGGTTTAGCTCATGAATTCGAGCAATGAGAGTAATTCAAGCAGACGATGATTGCATTGAATAAATACATTGAACAAACACAAGTAGTTAAGGCAACCCAGGATTGGGTTCCTTAAACCTAATTGAGGAGCTACGCGAGTAACGTTAAGGAGAACAAGGCGCGACTGAGAGCCGCAATCGATCTGCTAAGCGGCAAATGGTTCCAGGCCATTTCATGATGCCAACCGAGTACGATGCTAGACAAAGCCACATTCCGCATTGACTTTGGTCTGTGTTTCGAGGAATCAGTCTGCTTTGTACATAATTGTGCTAGATGTGACACACTGGTTACTTGTTCAAGGGCAAGCATGCTCTTGCTTGCAGGGGAAGCGTCGGAAGGTTCTCAAGGGCCGTCGACTTTGAACGACGTAATAGACCGGGCAATGCATTGGGAAGCCCACATCCCTGTGTTAAAAAGCCTGTTGGACTATCATTGTAGGTTGTGCGTTGGCCGCATCGTACGCTCGTCACACCAGTTGGGTCGCCTTCGAGACATTGGGGAAAAATCACAAGGAATTGGCGGATCTAGGAAACAGAGTCGCTGTGGCAACCGCTGATAGGAGGGCATGGCAGTCTCTGCTACAGGGGATATTGGGTGAAATTCAACACGCTTCGTCGATCACTGGTTTATTGCCTGCGGGCAAGAGACTCGTCTTTCTGCCGTAGCCGACTCGAGACGGCGTTGGAAATTCATGAAAAACTGAATGACGAGGAGAAATATGTATGTATTTATTCAACAAAAAAGATATAAAGGACTTTCGATTTAGGTGCCGCTCTCTTTCTTTTTCTTTCTTGCTCTTTCTCTCTCTCTCTCTCTCTATATATATATATATATATATATATATATATTTATATATATATATATATTATATATATATATATATATATATATATATATATATATATATATGCATACGCTCCCGAGAGCACCATGACTTCGTGGTCGTGTATGTCACATGATCCTCAGCAGCATATATGTGCGTGGCAAGAAATCAGTTTTCTGGCAAATCTGGATAGACCACTAGTGTTTACAATGATCTGTGATGATCGATAAATTAGGGCAGAAAGAATTTGCGTCTTGCAAAGATTTTCCACCTCCATGGTCACTTCTTTCCGAGCCCACAATGCTTGCGACAGAGTATGTGCGCCGGAATTTATCGGACCATATTTGTGAAAAAGCTTATGATGCAGAAAGGGCGATAAACACAATCGGGCAGCAGGCAGGGCAAAAGGTGCTGAAATGAGAACCATTTAATTGCGGCGGGTCCGCAGTGCAGCAGCGAACTCTTAACGTTGTAAACAACGTGCAGCCCAGTAGCCCTGTACCCCTCGTGGCACAAGAACATTGCCTTTGCTTCGTCGTACTTACACAACAGTTTGGGCACTGTGACGACATTCAGACCAACCATGTACATAGGTACGCGAAGTACCTGCTTCTTTTCTCCTGTCGTAGGAAAGTCATGCAAGCCATAAACGACACAAGGTTTTCATTTTGTCGCTTGTCGAAGGCGCGCCACAGCCTATGTAGCGAGCACCTGTCGACCGGGAGCCATAAACGCATTCATTGACGTTGTGTCCAATCTGCTCTGCGAATATCACCCCCTAACACAAGTATCTCCCTCTTTTTTTTGCACGGAAAATACAAAAAATGCGCTGCTACTCACAATACGGCTAAGTATAACTCTTGCAACTCTGGCACCGTCGCGGGTTCAATCCCATATAATACTTTCATTTACATAATACTTTACAAATTCGAAATCAAATTGACTGACTGTTGTTTGCAGTTGCTGTAGCATTTTTAACAAGTTAAACAACGACAATGGTATAGATAAAGCTACCATCGGCTAATATCTGAGAAAAGCTATTTCGTGTTATTACATATATATATATATATATATATACGTAATGTGCATCCTAAGAAGTTGCCTAATACAATGTTATTGTGTCTTTAGACGTCTTAATACGCAAGGACCAAGCGTCCGTGAGAGACCATTTATAACGTTCATTTACAGCAAGCAGTTCTATTGTTTTTTTCAGCACGAAGATGAAACAAACCATCTGCATCGACCGAATGGCGCACAAAAATATTTCGTACCTAAATTTGGCTGGAGATGTTTTATTCGAGGGAGCGACATACAAATTTCTTTAATTTATAAGTTCCTCCTCTGCTAGACTGTGCAGCCGCAGTCTCACATCCGCATTAGTAGACAATTTCCTTAACAAATAAACTAGCAATTAAAGGAGCTGCTTTTCAGTGATCCCAAGGCTATATCGTATACGGGACACATTCAAAATGTACTTGCGTATCGTAAGGACTCGCCTGGACGATTTAGATCTGACCATTTATAAGTTTATGTGGCTGTCACCTGTTGACAGTTAGAGCCAATTGATTTGGTCTGCCAACATGTATCAGCAGTAACCTACATGTTTCAGATAATAGAAGTTTTTTAGATCAACTAAACGGGGTTTTAAACCGGTCGAGAGTAATCCATGGATAAGGGCACGCTATTCAACAGCCCAAAGTCTGGATATATTTGGCTTGCGTCAAGGGATTTTCTGGCTAAATGCGTTTGCTGTGATGCAAATGATTATGTAGCACTCTGTGGGCTCACCGGCTAAAGCACGCTGCGTTGTTTCCAATCGAAATTGACGCTTCAAAACAGTGTCGTCAGTAGCTGTAACGAACGGATTCGTTTTTCGCTAGATTGTCGATCTTGTAGACATACAAATGATGCATCGTATTTGAATACTGTTGTTACTTTTATTAGAGATCTAGTTGTTTTTTTTTTAATACTGGGAGGCATGTTCAACAAGACGAAATTTACAAAACCATAGCGAAAGTGTTTCCGGGGTTTTGAGGTATTAATTTGAACGAGCTGGAGCTTTGGGAGCTCCTCTTCGAGTTTAAAGACCTTCTCGAGGATAAGCGCCTTGCGTCGTTGCACATACGTCGTAGCCTGACGACAATGCATTCGCAGGTGGCTCTTTGCTTATGGACGGAGATGCAGGCTGAGCTTAATTCGCAAAGCTTAACCGCATTCTGCCCACCTCCCTGACTATGTACACTCCCGGACGCGATGGGGTATTTTCTGTATGCTGTATCATAATTTAAATTCGACCAGCTTGCAGAGACGTTTCCATATCACAATTATATAAAAGATTCAACTTTGAGATGTGAACGTTTGCCCTTAACTATACCACTTATGCTACTATAAAAACTATAGTTATAGCAAATATTATTGTTATTATAGCTGTCATAATTTTTAGACAAGGCTTACACGTGAAACAGCTCTGCATGTGTATTCATGTTAATATTCCACGTTCACCTACAGAAAAAAAAAGTTTATTATAATCCCAAAAATGGTGCGACTATTTATATAAATCGGGTGGTGTGGTTAAGTCGGTGCACTGAAAAAATGTTTCTGCAGATAAGGTACTTTCATGTACCAAGGTAGAGATGCGTCGCTGGGCACTGTCTGGTGATAAGGAACAAAATGGCAACATACAATAGCAACGGGTTTGACGATCATATCGGCAACAGCAGCAGCAAAAACAATACAAAGCCGTGCGCATTCTGTGACACAAGAATAGGCAGGGCCACTAGAGGAACAACAAGTGTTTCGACTGTGACCAGTGCTACCATGATGAGTATCTAGAATTAAAAACATTTTTAAGGAGGTTGTTTTTCGTCCTGATGATGAGTACCTGCGATATATAGACTACACCCAAGAAGGCGCGCAGCAACAGAAAGTGCTAAGGGAAAATGTGATTACGAAATAGGAATGTAATCGTTATAGAATAAAATTTTTCATTTTACATACACCCCGTTACCGAACTCAACCGACCCAGCGGGGGGGGGGGGCAAATATCAACAACCTCAGAATACTGACAACCCAGTATCAACCGGGTTCAACAAGAAAAGGCCCAACAAAATCCATTTTATCTGTAAAATCAGTGACATCTATTTTCAAATCAGCTCGATAAGTAAAACGGTAGCGGATGGCAATCTAGATCTACAGTTCGATCAAAAAACACGACCGGTGCAAATCGTAAGCCGACGGCAGATGCGGAGGAGAAGAGCAGGATACAAGCAACGGCACATATCTCAGCAACATCTCGGGTCTGCCATCGGGGCTGCTGAGAACAACGAGACGGAGCAGACCGTGCTGATGGTAGCAGCAAGTGTTGATGCGACCTAGGCGGGACGAAACATCTGCGGGAGCCCTACGACAACAAAAAGAAGGCGTTCGATCGAACAACGGCAGCAGAGAACTTCCGAACTGGTACGGTGCCAAAAGCTGATGCTATCACAACGCCAAAAGACGTGAATAGGGCAAACCATAAAAACAAAAAGCCCGAAACTACAACTTTTATTAGTGGAGCTAACCCGTTATGAGACGGGTTAGAGCTCCACTAATAAAAAAACAGAAACCAACGTCTTTTACAAAATATTAAAGAGCGGCACTGCGACGAGCAGAAGCAGAGAACTCACGGGCAGATACGCGCACAGCGACTGAGATGATCGCGAATATATTGCAAGCAGAAGGGCAACAACAACAACGAAACAGAGAAGCCCTGGAACGAAGGGATCAAATACACAGACATGGTACGGTGATGGAGGTGGGACTTGTGATGGGGGACTCCTGGGTCGTGGGAGATATATGGACGCACTTTTGACGAAAATAGATACAGATCACAGTGTAGGTACTCGTTATTTCGACGCCAGGAAGGAGGCCAGAGACTCGCAAACAAAACATGCAAGTGGCTTCAGGCGAACAAAAAGTGTTCATATACTACTATTCGCGTGCCTTCAGGGCACGCGAATAGTAGTATATGAACGCGGATTGAACGTTTTACTAAACGTCACCGACGACCGCCTAAGAGCATGACGCATATGGGGATGTGGTCAAACCAGTGCAGCGTGTATTAAACATGTACGTCGAGTAAGATGTGAACATACCGATCTCTACAGTGCCAAATATAACGAACGAACGCGCAGTCGCGGATACCCTCAACGAACTCGTTTGAGATACTCTCAAGCAGGCGAATAGACCACGGCTTCGATGTAATGCCAAAGTAATACCGAGCCTGGGGGGGTGGGGAGGAATCCGGGTTTAGTGGGTTTGCGAATCTCACACTAGTCACGCAGGCTGCTAGTGGCGCATGTGGATCATGCATTCCCAAAACCTCCCAGAACAAAAAAAAAGGCGGATAGACCGTTGGTGGGTGTTATCAAGACTAGAATGACTGCACAGGTCCTAGCAGAAGACAACGTCCATGTAAGCTCAGTTGTAGGGGCGCTCTAGATGGCTGAGGGGCTTTATAAGCGTATGCAGATTAAACAGCGCCCACCAACCGTTTCACGAGATTCCCCAAGCTACCTTGCCATGTGCCCGAGAAGAAACAGACAATACAAGCAAGCTCGGGCATGGCCGCAACAGCAACAAGAGCTGCAACCACAGGGGGACGGCAAGTACAAGGCGACTGGGTTGACTCGTAGCACCAGGAAAAAGAAGAA
Source organism: Dermanyssus gallinae (assembly GCA_003439945.1). Classification (NCBI taxonomy): domain Eukaryota; kingdom Metazoa; phylum Arthropoda; class Arachnida; order Mesostigmata; family Dermanyssidae; genus Dermanyssus; species Dermanyssus gallinae. The sequence goes on along the minus strand of QVRM01006574.1, from coordinate 1,385,331 downwards.
GAGACGGTATGACAGGACTAACCGATGTATACCACTGGAATTGCTAGCAGAAGAAATTTTTTTTTTCACAGCGGCCGGGTAGATTAGGGCGGAGCAAGAAAACAATAATAGGAGGCTGGCAAACAATCAACCAAAGAATGTCATAGAAGATACAACAGGAACAGCAACGGGAACAGGGCGAACCACAGAAGTACGACAGGGGATCAACTCATTTACCAACAGCAGAGTAACAGGGGTAAGCCAGGTAAACAAGGTCGCAACAATGCGATTAATGCTGTTAAATACCGAAGACCAAGTCTCGAGGTGGTTGCAGAGAAGCACCTGCCGAGGTCAGCAGTGGCAAATATCCCTGATATTTAGGCAAAACAGCAAAGTGATCCACCCCTGGTTGCCATGAGGCATGTAGACCTTTGATTTCTAGCTGTTGATAGCCTCGAGGTAGGCTGTGATGTGAATACTTGTTATAAACTGCTAGAACTATAAGAAGTGCAGTTAGGTAAAAGAAACTGGGCCAGAGAGTGGCTTTCTCAGGCTTGCTATCTCGAGTTCTTACGCCAAGTGAAGGTAAATGCACTACCGCAGCTGCTAGCTAGACGCAGGCTTGACTACTTTCAACCGTAGGAAAGCTTATATGAACAAGTTTGACGAGACGTTAGAGACCTGGATATTTTCAGTGCCATCGCCACGTCTATACCAGATACAAAGTTGATAGCTATCATCACCTAGTCTGCAAATATACGAACTTTCACGAAAATTACACGGGGTGCGTTTGTCGACTGCGCTCTAAAGCGTGTACAAAGTATCATGCGTCTGCCTGCCTGGCCCTAGCAAAGAGAATACTGCACTGCCTCTCGCGAATAACATGCCACGACTGGCCGTTGCATCTACGATATACGATGAATATACGATGAATTGGTGTAAACATAAAGATGCCACGAAATAGATTTAGGGGAGTCGGAGTACTGATAGAAAAATGTCACCACGTAGAGGTTGTTAAGGCAAGTAATAGAAGAGATCTCATAGCAGTTGAAATAGGAAAAGGTCCAGTCTGCCTAAGAGTAATAGTTGGATACACCCCGCCCAGAAATGCACCTAGTAAAAAACTAGGCATGCAACAAATGAGAAGCTGCTTAAAGAGAGCATAAAAACCATAATATTTGTTTTTGTTTTATTATTAACACCCAAGCTGGGTAAATGAAAAAAAAATAATTATCGAGCATTTCAATGTGCATCCGTACTACTTTTTGATAAAGATACCGACGAGGCCGGTAAAGATTTACGAAACCTGTGTAGCCAAGCAAGCTCGAATGTTATGAAATTTAAACTGTGGGAATATACATGTATATACATATTGTTTATTTCGCAATATATTTGTATTTCAAGATGGCACACACTTGCAATACAGTCGTGATTATATACAATTTGAACACTTAAGCGACCGTCCCACCGGGCAAAAAAGTGCAAGGACCGGCGATGCGTCCGGCAGCTCGCTGCTTGGTATTTAGTGCATATTTGCGAGCAAAACCAGAAACGACATTAATCGCCAATTTGGTGAAATTTGTGGGTCGAATATACCAAGTAATGATAGCCATGCACAATGTGGCTTGTGTACACGTGCCGGCTAGTGCATGCCATTCCATCTCAAAGCTCCCTGGCGAGGTACACATCTAACTGCGCTACCTCTGCCGAGGCCTCGGTTACTCCGTGCGACTCCAACAAAATTTGCTCAAATGATCTAATAATAGGTGACTTAAGCCTGACTCTGATTGTTTTCACTGCCGGTACGCAGCCCGCTAGCAGTTACGTGAAGCGGTTTCTTGTTGTCCGCGGCAGGCAAAGAACACGCTTCATATATATTGTGAAGCATCTCCCTAGCTGCGCAAAGTTTGGAGTTGAAAGATGGCCGCCACATACGCTGCCAAGGCTGTAGCTCAATATTGGCACAATCTTGAGCTCAAGAAGACGCACTGCCGCACCAAAACCGACCGTCGTCGAGGGTCTCTCACCTCAAGTAGTAAAATCATACAGAAGCAAAAAAGAAGTCGAATCTTTATCTCCTGGAAACAATTGCCCCGTTGACTCTTGGTAGGTACGCGAGTTAAGCCCGTATTCATTCTTCAAAGTAGCTCATTCAAATGAGCTAACAACCGTCGCCGTTTTAGCATTGACTCGATTATCAGTACAGATACGACATCCGTCAATTGGATCGGCGCTCCCAAGCTGAAAATGTGCACTTGTGCGCTAATCCTGCAAGTAATAACAATTAAGCATAATTTTTTTTTACAGCGAAACAAGTTATAACGAGCAGCAAGAGCGAAAGGGTAATAGATGTCACTTTTCTAGTATCGAATATCACCCTAACTTCTGTGTGCTTCTGTTTCGATAGAAAATAACTATCAAGATACAATTAGAGGTTTGAAAAACTTGTAATGGCTAGTCAGAAAATTACTGGAGACTTATTCTACTTACCGACCGCTGAATTACGTACAATATATATATATATAGACGCAAGTACTGCCTATATATATATATATATATATAGACGCGAGTACTGCCGAGTGTGCAAATCTATTGTGAATGATTAATAAACCTTTACAATATATATATATATATATATATATATATATATATATGTGTGTGTTTGTGTAGAACCGATAGCACTTTCTACGTGCTGTGTTGTGCGTAGATATTAAGCGAATTTGTGTCTCGCCGTAGGTGCTTCCTCTAATCGGACGCCTCGTTCGGACGAAGGCAGCTCGACCGGATGACACAACAGGTTCGGAGCATGACAGCGGTGGCGCCACCAAGCTCAAGGTATGGAGAAAACACTCGAGACGCACTAACGCGGAAGTAGCAATTATTAAGAATAACAATCATATTGACACACACACACAGGTTGCACACTAAAAAAAAAATATATATATATATATATATATATATATATATATATAAAATAAACTTGTCAAACGAGTCGCATGGCGTTGCAACGCAAGACGCCAGAGCCTCGTACTCCCAACCGTAAGCGAGTGCCAAATGCAAGTTGGCGTGAGACTTTTGAAACAACTAATCCGGCGTAATAACTTTAGAACCTTTTTTCACAGTACGTGCAAATAATCTTCGTAGTGATGAGTCAATTATTAGCCACCGGAAGTTGCTTATGTCGAAGTGGTGAATAACGCGTTCGCATGGAGAGTTTCGCGACGTTCCCACGAGTGTAAAGACTACAATGTGATTTCAACACCCCTTTTTCAATAAATGAGATTTATGTATTCTATTGTATGTAACTGATTGTATATATATATATATATATATATATATATATATATATATATACGATAGTATGGATATATATATACATACTAGTGCATATATTTACCTATATATGCAACGTAGTAAAATATAAATAATAATTATCTCTCCCGTTGATAAATTATGTGGTCAACGCCCGCGCTGGGTTGTCCACGATAGTCGAGAGCGCGTTGGAAACAGTGGTGTCTCACGCCAGTAAAATTGGAAGCAAAGTAAGATGTCAGCAAATATATAGGGCCATCTCTTTGGCGCATCTGTGGCTTTGTTATTGTATCGCAGCAATTTACATACCTGTAATATATATATATATATATATATATATATATATATATATATATATTACTTAGTTACTCCAACTTAATTTGCAAACCCCTTAAAAGATCGCCTCTTCGCAGATTTCTTTTATAGTGCGTAACATCACGGAGCCGCAAAAGATACTACAGCAATTGCCATACTATTCTATATATATATATATATATATCATCCCTGCGATATACGAATATTCCTGACAAAGTGTTTAAAATGTATATAACACAGATTTCTTCTTAAAGTAGAATCAATATTACATTTTTGGCGTTGTTTTTACTAATTGCTTTATATTTTTAAAGGCGGTGGATCCTTGCATCGAAGCACACCTCTAAAGCGCGTTTGTTGATGTTTTTCGGCTTCACCTCGAGGCGCGATGGCTTCAGGCACCCATTCGCTTAAATCGCAACGCGTTATTTTCAATTTGTTTTATTTATTACACGGAAAAAATGTACGGTGCAAAGTTTGACAACTTAAGTTCCAAGTTGGGCAAGTAAGACGGGTGCTTTACAAGCGTGACTTCAGCTGCGGCAAGAAAAGCCTCAGCGTTTTTGCAGTTCGAAGTCTCCTCTAGCGATGCATACACTAGGTATGAATTCCATCGATCGCAGCCTGCACATTAGAGCTTCATTATCGTCGTCCATTGTCGTTTTTGCGTTCTTCGTGGATTTTCGACTCGAAATGTTCTGTACTATCCATACACACTCCACTCGTTGATTTCCTATGTATGCAAAGTCATTGATACACCGACATCACGCTATAAAGTGCGATATATTTCCCCATGATTCCTTCCTGTGTTAAGGGTCGACTTTGATAATTAGTGGTTTTTTTATTATTTGTTTCTTCCTTGGCCGTGTCGTCTCCACTTTGTGGATCCAGATACCAAGAACTCCAGATCAAGCCAGTTTTGAGACAGCAACGTGTTTAGGTCGCTTTCGTTCCTTGAGTTACATTGTATATATATATATATATATATATATATATATATATGTGTATGTGTGTTTAGTGGTTGTTAATAATACTGAACCCTATATATATATATATATATACTTAGATGTTTGTATATACTTTTCGGCCCATAATAAGGCATCGTCCTTTCTGTTCTGGAGAGATTGTTCGCGTAGTTAGTATTTCGCTCAGCTCTATTCCATCGACTCAGTACGATGGTACAAGCTCTTTGAGTGAGTAGACCCTCTTTTATATGAGAGCGAATTTTCCGCTTGGCTTCGTAATAAGACGGTGTTCACGGACGGCGCTTTTTCGGCGTCGTTTCGGCTCGACGGGCTCGGCCGCGTCTGCTTCTGTTGAGTCAAACCGGCAGCGGAGTTAGGAGTCGCCCTTCCGACTCGTTGCTGCTGTTGTTGTTGGTTCTGCGCTGAAGTTGCTGCACTGTGGCAATGTCTACGACTATAACTTTTTAAAGACACGACACTTGTTCGTGTCCTCAGTTTTCTGCAAGAAAAGCCACGCTCGTACTATGGCTATGGGCAACAAATACCCTTTGTGCTGTATTTAAACTGATCGGAGAAACACTGCTGGATAGAGAGAGAAAGAGAGAGAGAGAGAGAGAATAAGGGAAAAAGGGGACAAGAGAGACGGTAAAGTGAAAATGCAGAAAACACGCCAGCAAAAAAAGATGCAGATAAAAAATGTACCCAGTAGACACGTATGAGACGTTCCCCAAACGTTATGCACACAGCTCGCCTTGAGCTGTGCCTCGCCCAGTGAGCAATACTATCAGTATGGTAGCCGAAACTGGTGGTGTTGATGAAGGCAATAGCGAAGTAGCATTCAAACGAAAGCAATTTCAAGAAAAATTGTTGCAACATCCATATAATCAGAGCAGTAATAAGGAATGTAGTAAGAGCAGTGAATTATCCGTCACACTCTGCCACGGACTCGGGGTAAGTGGAACATTATCTTATACGCTATGATAAATAAAGTTTATTACAGATTAGGTTTTATTTATATAACTTTTTTATGTTAGCACTTTGGAGTGTTACAATTGTCTCCGCATGAACGTGTACTCACGGGTTCTCTAACCCAGGATTAGCCCAGTTCAACAATGTGCCCCGAACAGATGCTGCGTTTCCTCGTTGAATGTCGAGTGACAGCCTCTGACGCAAAAATTCCGATGCCCTCGAGTCTCCCGTGGAAAGGTTAAGGCATCTGCCTACGCGCTGAATCAAATTCACTGTAAGCGGGCCTGGTCCTCCCATTGTTTCAAACGCCAACGGATAAAATTGGTGCGGATAACCAATGTCAGAGTATTTTCTACATTTGTTAGCTTCTGCTAACCTGGACGCATGGCCTGCCTGGTCCGCTCCTGCACCGACCATCGAAGGGGCTAATGAGTCGGTTACAGTTGCGTCCCAAACAAGCATGCGGCCACGCTCGAAGGGGGTTAGGGTAAGGCCGTCAGGCCTTTTCCCATCGTCTCTGGATAGACCCGGGGGTTCTAGTATGCACGGGAAGCCGGCAGACCTCAGTGCTCGACTGAAAGTGTCATTTAAAGCCGAGTGGCGTGCTCTTCGGCCTGCGCTTAAGGCGCATGACAAGCCATGATGGGCCAACGCGTCTACTAAATAACCACAACGACATCGGTGAGGAACGACTAAGTCAGCACCAAGCCGCAGTCCTGTGCTAATGCGCGTCGTCTCGTCATCCAAAAGAGTCCCTATTCGCGGACAAGGTAGGGCATGTAACCAAGCTCCAGCCCCTTGACTACTTGCGGCTCGAAGCCTGGCTTTATCAGCCAAGGTGGGGGCTGTATCGATCAGGGTTGCTAATCGCTTTTCTTGCAAAGGGGTTATCCAGCTGCTCTGTTTAGTTCTTTCGACGAGAGGGGAGTCAAATAAGGACGACAATCCGTCGGTCAACTCTTGTAGTTCTACATTATAGGTTTCCCACCCATCGTTATCCAATAATGCCCTAACCCTCTCCGTAGCCTGAGTCAAGGATGACACGATCGCGGGTCCTGCCATCATGACCGCGTCCGGCATACCTAAGCCGCCTAGAGAGACCGGAAGCATTACCTGATCCCTTGCAACAGCGGTAAGCTGAATATTTAATATCTTCTCCAAAGTAGCTAAGCTAAGATCGTTAAAGGGCTGTAAAAGTTCAGGCGATGAGGATAAATTGCACCCTCTAACTAGGTGTGTTAGCCTCGTGGCTGAAAAGCAAGATCTAAGGAGAAACAGTCCACAGTGGGCCCCTAATTGGGGTAGTCTGTCTGTGGCAAAGTCCAGTTTGTCCTTCCGGCCGGCTAGTGCTTTTGCAATTCCATCCGGCAACAAGGGCACACCTAGCAGCTCCAGGTCAGCCTTGTTAACAATGCGACAACCAGGGAGTAGGCCAAGGAGGCCCGTTAAATCTAATGGTTCAATTTCGTTATGGGTTGTAACATATACTTCACATTTGCCCGGGTTTAGGGTAAGGCCACTAATCACACCAAAGTCAATAACCTTTCGAATGTCGTCCAGTACTGTCGGAAGGTCTCCGCCCAGAACGCCGTCATCCAGGTACCATACGTTAAGGGGGGATCTCAGTGCATCCACCATTTCCTTGATACACAAACAGAAAAGTAGAGGACCCAGGGGATCGCCCTGCTGAAGACCTGTTTGCGATAGCATAGTGTTGTGTGGCATGACCAGATGTGATGATTGACCGTACGCCAAATTCGTTTGGTGAAACAGTAAGGGTGCCCACGACTTGGCGGATCGGAGTAGGTGGTCTCTTCGAACGCTATTAAAAGCGTTTTGAAAATCCAGTTTGACCATCACCGTCGGCCCTTTACGCGATTGCAGGAATGCCCGGGTACAGTGTACTGCTACCTCTGTATCGCCAGGGGTGGCGAATCCAAGCTGGTGGTCGCCAAGAGCTGCTAAAACAGCATGCTTATTATCTTGACAGCCGATTTTGGCTGCCAATCGGCGAACGACTGAAGAACAGGCGATTGGGCGTAATGATTCATCCTTCTTCTTTAGTGCAAACATCCGTGCTCCGAAGATAAGTGGCATAAAACAGGATGGCGGCGAGCCCCATCTGAGCACGTCAACTACTTTGGCAATGGCGTCAGCTAGTCGCTCAGCCGTACTGCCCAGTGCACCAGACAACAGGTCTTGAAGTAGGCGGGGTCTCATAAAATCCAAACCGGCAGCTGAACTTCGACTGAAGGTTTTCATGGCCTTCAGTATCTCGTCCCGCGAGGTTGAAGATGGCAGTGTGACCGTCGGGGGTGTAGGCATAGTTAGATTCCGAGGGGCATGTGGGTGTTTGGCGCGGAGTGCATCAGTATTTTCGTTCATTGGCGCTAGAATATCTTCGGAGCTTACCAATCTTGCTGCACCGGAGATATCGCCTTCCGACAGCTTGACCCTCACCCGTCTGGAAAGGTCATCGTTGAAGTAGGCCTTAGGTACGGGTCCCTCGTTCGTCAGGTCCTTGAGCCTTTTACCCGCTAAAAATTCGCGTAAGTTCTTCCTAATCAAGACAGACAGGGACCGAGCGTCCTTATGAGCTCTAGGAAGCCGCAGCACGACCGGAGCGAAGGAGAACAAAGAGTACCAAGCGTAAAGGTCGTTCTCCTTGGCAACGTTTGAGAAGACGTTGGTTAGTTCCTCCGCAACTGTAGGCCTCACCGATTTGGGTAAAATTCGTAGCAGTTTGGCTTGGCGCATGTTTGCCTGAATGTCGACGAGTAGATTGTCAATATCAATTTCTTCCGTCAAAGCCCGATTGGATGTGAACGGCCCGGTGGCGGCGTCGGCATGCCTGGCCGATATATGTCTGGCAAGACCCCTCTTCGTGAAGACACCTTTGCAAACCGGACATGTAGCCTTGTTGGAGTTATCCAAAACTAGAGACGCATTTGCGGCCTCAGTTCCATAGTTTGGGTTATTATTATCTGGCATTATGATGTAAAGGCTTTGAGCTTCTCTGCGAGTGGAAGGAGAGCCAATAAAGGTTTCAGGGCTTCCGCAATCGTTTTCAAAGTTGCTGCCAGATCAGGACTGATACCCTCTAACATTTGAGCGACGTCTGTTAAGGCGCCCCCAACATCTTTGCGAGATGTCTTGCGGTTGTTTCTCTTTGTGGTAAGTTTAGCAGTGTACCGCGGCCGAGCTTGACGACTCCTGTGTGTGCTGGTTCGCTTCCGTTTGGGCTTCGGTAACGGTCGCGGGTTAGGAAGGAGGAGCTGCGGTGAGGGGCTTTCTTGTGTGGTAGAAATGCCACTAAGGACTGCAGCGTACGAAGCCCTATCTTTAATGGAACCACCGGGTTATACGTCTTCCACGACAGTAGCTGTGACATCAGGACCCTCGGTGATCGATGCAGACGGATGCGATGCCTTAACTTGTTGTAGAACTCTTGCCTCCATGATGATCCTGTTCCGCTCACGGAGGTAGGCCACACGCGGACAGGAAGGCGCTCCGGCCACGTGGGGGCCACTACAGTTTACACACCTCGCCTGTTTTGTACAACTTGAAGCTAGGTGATCTCCACCTCCGCATTTTTTGCAGGCCTTGCGAAAAGTGCACCTGTCCGCTAGGTGTCCCACGCGTTGACAATTGTAGCATAACTTCGGTTGATCGGGTTCAAGAACGACGGAGTGGGTTTTGTAACCCAAGAATACAGACACGGGCGGTTGACGGTCAAAGGTCAGGATCACCTTGTTGAGTGGGGTCTTGCCAGCGTGACCTGTCCGGAATAAACGTCGAACGTGCACCACACCAGAATCTGCTAGTTCTTGGCATATCTCGTCGTCTGTGAACGCAACATCAACGCCTTGAATTCTCGCCTTAAATGAAGTCAGGGCTGGACAGGTTACCGTAACAGGTACCGATCCTATTGCAGAAAGCTGCGTTAGTTTTCTAGCCGCATCCTCTGTGTTGATCCATACGGAAATAGCGGCCTTACTGCTTGATATCTTGCAGTCGGGACAATTCGAGTGTATAGCCTTACATAATTGCAATAAGGTACCGTCAGCGAACTCGTTAGAAGCTGAATCCTCAGTGGTCTTTCTTCGTATGACGACTTTGAAGGTGTTGAATTGACCGCTAGATGCCTCTATTCTCAGCTTGTACAGTCTTATACGCTTATACAGCCCGCAGCGGCATGTCGCTGAGGTATAACAGGACAGAGATACGTGTATGCAGGCTTTCATGTCGAAGCACTTGGTCGTTGTGGGGTATGTCAACTGGGACCTCACAAAGATGTGAGATAACCCGACCCCCCACTCAGAAGCATATGTATGCGGTCTAGAAGACACGAAACTTTACTTAAATTCGAAAGCGTAACATGGATAGAGTCTAACTTTGATGTCCAACTAATAGTTTCGGAAGAAAGCAAGCACTCACAAGTAGAGTTCAAATTGAAACGCTAAAGTTCACTGCTTTACACTTAGAGTAACTACAGAACCCCAAAAGTTGAATGTCCATGCGTCAAAGCGAGCGCTACAGCCTATGTCTAGCAACAGAAAAACCAACAACTTCCAAACGACTTTCACCCAAGTTTATACAATGCAATTCTACTAATGCTGTAGAACTCTGAATAGACATCTGTGTAATCACAGAGTGTACATTCAGGGTGGCCTAGAACATGTGGTTAATAAAAAATATATATAATACAGCTAGAAAACTCGATAGGGGACATATTTTTAAAAAGTCGGAAGTAAGTCATGAAATGCATTCTGCAACTAAAGACATTTACAAATTTTAAAATGCATTGCATACTTCTCTATATTGTGTCATAACGACTTAATCCCGCTTGACTGTGAGACAGGCGGCACGCAAGACAACCCTAAAAATATATATGTATGCAATATATATATGCTTGCAACACACATATGTGTATATACATCTTAGCAGTTGACTTTATGCTAACTTATATATTAGAAAATATACGCCTCCTTAAGCCAAATACTATAAACATGCATGAAGCCTCGGAATTTGACTATACGATAGATATAACTATTCTACCACCATTCGAGTGCGTGATGTAGAGGTTCACATCACGGCGAACTATGATTTTAAATAACATACCACTCAACTAGTCATAACCTCGTCTCTACATAGATACTATAAATTAACCAGTTGTTCTTATATATACTTTTATTGTTTCCTTGTATTTAAAGCGCTAGCAAAACTACTACATTTAACTGGCTGAGGGAGTACAGTTGAGAAGTAAGAAACAGTTTCGTGAGAGATGTTCTGTTAACAAGAGTCTTCTGCCCCGGGGAACTGAATATATATATATATATATATATTTTGTTTTTATGTATATCAACGAAGACTTCCTAGAACGCGGCTTAAGTAGACGATCTTACTGCGGTATAAACCTGCTTTGTGCCCCCGCCTACCTCTAAAGTATAGTGAGTGCCGACAAGACCGCCGTAAAACAATCTCGCCTACATTGGCGCCTTCTATGCAAGAGGCGGCAGGTTGAGATTGCCAAGTCGCTCGTTGATCGGTGCGTGATTCTTTGTAGGATAACAGACGCTTTTGCTGCTCTATACATTTCCAGGAATCTGGTCACAACAAAACGCAAGTGTGACTCAAAGTAGATGCCGACTTAATGCTGATTTCCCGCTTCGCGTTCGCCCAGGCTAGATAGAATCCGTTTCCGTTGCTGCCACACAAAGCCAACCCGGCAAAGTTAGTTGATAGCTGTCGCGAACACGACTTAGTAAGCACTACTGGTTGCTACGGCGTATAGCTGGCACGTTGTTCCTGTTTCCGTGACAACACGCATGCAGTACGCGTACAATCTGTGTGTGTGGCAATTGGAAAAACGACTTGGCAGGCAGTTGCGAACCACGACTCGCCTTACGTTACCCTGCGTTTTGTTTTCTATAAGTCTCCGAGTTTCAAATACAACGTTATACAACGTACTTAGTCAGAACAGAGTGATAACATCATCACACACCAATCTCATTCGTATTTCGAGTATGCAATCGTGCTTGATTTATCGGGCTAAGTTTTTTGACATTTGACAGGCGCATTACAATGGTGGTAGTTAGTAATGGTGGAAACAAACGCTATAAGGTGGTCACATGTGCGTACCAACAACATATTGCATTACAAATAATTGTCATTCGGGTCGGACTGAGTGGCAAACGAAGAAGATGAGATATGCCCACTTTCGTCGTCTCTAAACTAGGCGGACAATTGCCAGGCTTTATGAGCATGCGTGCCTCGCCCGACCAAAGTCGAGGTTGGCAGTCGCACGTTGACAGACTGGTGTCCGTGACGTACGTGACGACCTAGTAGGGGGCGTCACGTCTCTACCGTCCAACCGGCGTAGACAGGAGCTTGCCGCCGCACGCATTGCCACGTTACGGCTGTCATTTCGGCTAGAGCGGCAGGCCTTTAGGCCGTCTGGCCGGACCTAAATGAACTTGCTAACTGGAGCTCGGCGGCCGGGCACCTAACCATTCAACAGCAGCTAATGCTTCGGTCCTGCTAATTCGATTATAATACTGTGCGCCGCGACAATACGAGTTCGTTGTCATAACTATACTTGCTCGTTTAAGTAAATTGAAAGCGACGTATGGAGAGTTTGCGTAAATACATTTAGCTTTTTGAATGCTGAGGCTTTCTCTACATGCGTTGTCTTTGTGGCTCATACACTTGGCGTCCAATTTCAGAGCCTATTATTTTAGAGTACAAAGTAATTATAAATATAATACGAGCAAGGAACTTCTATGGAGTAGTGATTTGTTTTATTATTTCAGTTATATGTATCATTATACATATATATATATATATATATATAGACATTCTTTAAACTGACTATTTTTTAGCAGGGATTGCTTGGCAATTTCCGGGTCTATCTGAATTAACTCTAAGGCATTGTACTCTCTACCACTTTGTTTACAGGTAAAAACTGAGCTTGTCTCGCCGCCTGGTTTTCTTTGTCACACTGAGGGAGTCTTAAACTAGCTTGTCTAGTTCTCTAGTTCTCGTTTGCATTACTGCTCTCATGCTATTTCTTGTCTGACCGGAAAACCCTTTACCCTTTTTTCTGCACTGTATATCTCCACTCTATATCCGGATAGTCAACAAAGACGCTTAACCATTTTCCTCCTTTTCTTAGATCTCGGCTAGCAAACGAAACTTAACAATGAGTTTGTACTCATTGTTTAGTTGAGAATGATATGCAAGGAAGTCAAATGCGTACGTGGGCCGTGTACATGCCACTACCAGCTACCGGGGAAGGCAAGCGTCATTGTTAAATTCTCAAAGGGTCTTTCGAATCAACCTGATCAAAAGAGCTACGCTTCAAGTGTCAGCCTCAGAACCGACTGAAATGTAACGTTCACACTGGCCACTAGAGAATGTTCAGAGCGTTCGAGGTACACAATATGCTAGAAATTATTCAGTCATTATGCATTCAGCATCTTCATCTAGGTAACGCCCCTCGGTGCGACCCTGGCCATTTCCTCAAGGTTCGTCTTCAAGATTTGCCTTTCTAGGTACAGACAAAAACCTACGTCTTTATGTAGGGTTTGGTGGCTTGAGCGGGCTGTCTGTCTACAGGCTGCTCTTTTAAGATCTCTCTTAAAATGACTGAAATAACTGGTTGTATGAATTTGTCTAGTTTACGCAAATTACAATTGAGTCGCAACACGTAGACGAAGCTCGTAGACCGTGCACGGCATTCACCATGGCTGAATGGCTGGTTATGTTCGATATATGAGAGTGCAAAATCTAAAGCTGCCTTTTGCTGGAACACACGTGAACTTTGATTCCTACACACATCTTCTCGCAGAGTCACTATTGTTTTACAAAAAGGTTTTTGCCTGTCTGTACCGCTGTATGTATTAATTTGTCGGAACATATGAGAGTAAGCTAGCCGAAATAGATTTTGGATGTCACACAAATGTAATATGTATATAAAAAATTAGGTCAGTAGCTTTATTGCTCCCAAAGTTTTATTATACAGTATGAACCACATAGTTTTTTTAACAACTGGCTCTTAACCTAAAAATATATAAAATCATATACAATTTTTTGCCATCCAATTTTCGGCAATCATTGTTTTATTTATGTCAACAAATCGACAACGCTAGACTTTTATCGACATTTTAAAGTAGCGCATTTATGTAACATATGGAAATAACCGCGTAATCGTTAACATAAACCTGCAAATATAATGCAAATTTGCTCTGCGGATACGACGACAATTTAGTAGCCAAATGAACCGAAACGTTTTTTAACCTCACGTTCGATTAAGCGCAAACAGCTTGTAACGCATTGTTATTGCGCTAGTATTCAAACTTTCACTGCTAATGCAACTCGCATCATGCACTCGCCTTGCATTTCCTAAACAAGGTCTAGTCGCCGCACTTGGATTTGCCACACGCTTAAAGCCATGCTGAAGACGTCGATTATATATATATATATATATATATATATATATATATTTTCAATTTTTCAATTTCAAACGTGGTTTATTCACGGAACTGCATTTCACAACGCTTAAGTTCTCGGTTAAAAAAAATGGTTGAAAAAATATGAATCAAACAACAAAGCAGATAATTACTCTCGACAAAATCCAAGGAGTGCTTTGTATAAGCACTTTACACACAATGGTATTACAGTGGTTAATGATTTACACAAGAACTACAAAGCAGCAATTGGTGCGTTTGTTAGAACGCCGAACACCACATGAGGCAACAAACTTGCAAATATAACACACAAACGAAGTAGTCCACTAGTACAGCATCAACACAACTTACAACAACTATGTCTAAAAACATGTGGATAAATACAATCAAACTAGGTGTGTTCTCGTATACGAAGCACAACATTTGTAATACCAACTATACCTAGATCACACGCCTGGTTCCGACTGTGAAATTAACAGCCACTGCTTTAACTCGCGAGAGAAGAGGTGTTTCGTGGTGAGGCATCTTATGCGTTTAGGAATGCGGGTCCAGGTTTCAGGAAGGCGGTACGCAAGTGCGTGTTGACTAGACTTCAATGATACAGAGGGCACTGCAAAAGTTGTTGCGCGCCTACCTGATGTTCGACTCAGGGTAGGGACTAGTGCAAATGCAATCTCCATAGGCACAATACTACGCGAAATTTTGTACGCTAACATTGCAACCCGCAGAAAGTAAATGCTTTCTACCGTGAGTAGGTTAAAACGAATGAGCAAGTCACGGACCGAATCCCTTCGCCTTCTAGCAAAAATGGCTCTAATTGCATCATTCTGTATCACTTGTGCTCTTCGGAGAATTCCGTCGTAGCTACCTCCCCAGAGAAGGATTCCATAGCATAGAACTGGTAAAAACACGGCCTTGTACACCAGAAGTAAGCCCTCTGTGGGTACCCCAATCAATTTCATTTTACACAGCGTAGATATTACAGCATAGCACTTTGGTGCAATGTAATCCAGATGGGGATGCCACCTCATGTTTTCCTGGAGAACGAGCCCCAGGCACCTAGCGGTCTGCGAGAGCTTAATGTTCCGTATCTTAAATATCTGGTTGTCAGATAATTCCAGAAGCCTCGGCGATGCACGAAAAACTATGAAATTGGTTTTGTTAGCATTGACGACTAGTCCAAAAATGTTAAAAATGCTAATTATATTATCAACATTCAAAAGCGACTGCTGCAAGTCCATATCAAAGTTCCGATGATTCACTCCGAACAGTAGCGTAGTGTCATCAGCAAAAGCTATAGCTGAGCCAAGGTTTAGCCTCTGAATCCGTAATAGAATAAAATTCAGTAGAATAAGAAACATAAAAGGTCCGAGAACCGAGCCTTGAGGGGTACCGATATCGACCTGCTGCCATGAGGACTCTATTTGACCAGCTCGTACCACTTGTCTCCGTCCTGAGAGATAGGACCTAAACCAGGCAACCGCCGGCGCAGAGCAACCCAGCTGAGCGAGCATTTAGAATAGAAGGGAATGATCAAGGCAATTGAAAGCCGCTGACACGTCGAGAAAGACTGCGAGACAAAACTTATGTAGCTCAACCGAGTCGGACACTCGCTGCCATAAGTGGGCCAACGCGAGGTCAGTCGACCTACCCCTGCGAAAGCCGAACTGGTTTGAGGAAAGGAAATTTATCGTCTCTAAATACCCATTTAGCCTAACCAGCACCAGTTTCTCAATGACCTTCGAGATATAATCCACGACCGAGATCGGCCTATAGTTGGCTGCGCGGTTTCGCTCACCCTTTTTCTTAAATAGAGGAAACACCGCCGTATCTTTCAAACGTGATGGAAAGCTGCCAGACTCAAACGAACGATTTATAATGACAGTCAGCGGACCTGCGATCGATGAAGCTGCTTACTTCAATAATTTTGCAGGTACACCGATGACACCTCCACTCCAGCTTGCTTTAAGACGGAGAAGGGTACCATGAACCTCAGGAATAGAGACAGCAGAGAGTGAGAATACATTGTCATTTTTTTCCCATACCTCGTCAAGCAGGGTGGCCATATCTCTGTTCTTTTTGAGGTGAGCGACCGTGGTATTACCTAGCGTGGCAAAGTGACGGTTTAGCTCGTCTGCAATTTTTACTGGATCATCTAATGTTTCATCCTCGGCAACTAGTAACGCGGACGGTAATTCTACTGGATCATGTCGCCTACTACAGAGTCCATTGATGAATTTCCAGAGTTTAGAGGAATCATCACGCAAGAAAGCAAAGCGATTTCGGTAAAATGCTGTCCTCGCAGCGCGAATTGCATTGAGGTAGCGGCGACGACTATTCAAATAGGACGCTTTCGAATCTACCGAATTTATCTTGCGATGTCTGCGGTACATCTTATTTACTCTACGGCGCAGCCGCCGTAAACCTGGAGAAAAGGAAAATTGACCCACCTTGGACGAACTATTTGGAGTAGAAACGTCTACCAGATCAAAGGTTTTTTCGTATACATGAAGCAGGATTCTACTGAAAGCGTTAAATGCCGAATTTACGTCTACTGCATCATAAACTGCTAACCACGAGACATCTTGCAACCGATAGAGGAACGTATCAATCTTAGCCCTGTTGTGACTTCGGCTTAGGGTTGGGGCCAGCTCGGTCAACGGTTTGACAGCCACCGAGTTGTCGGACAAAGATATTAAAACCGGGTAGTGATCAGAGAAAAGCAGAGTACCGAGAACCGCCGGCTGGACAGTAGTAAATCTTGAGCAATTGGAAATAGCAATATGGTCTATGCACGTACCAGATGCAGGTCTGGTTATGCGCTCGACCACCAGGGAGAAGTCTCTAGCGGAAAAGAAAGAAGTATAATCGCTAGGCTGCGGGACCGAAAGGAGGTTGACATTAGCATCTCCCATGACAATGACAGGGGTAGAGGTACAAGTTGGCAACATATCGTCTAGAGTATTCAGAAGCGTGTCTTTACAAGATACATGGTTAGAATAAAACCCCACAATAAAACATTCAGGACCGTCCTGTTTCTTTAAATGCAGACGTACCGCCTGAACATTGCCGTCAGGACTACAAACACAGCGCGATGATAAGATAATGCAGGTAGAGCGCACATAGATGCCGACACCACCACCTAATCTCTCCAAGCCTCTACCCGACGCAACTAATTTAAAACCACTTATAGAGTGAGACGCCAGATCGCAATCCTTTAGCCATGTTTCACTAACTGCCGCATCAAATATGGCTCCCTCTTCCTCTAAAACTGCCGCATCAAATATGGCTCCCTCTTCCTCTAAAAATTTTTGTAATAACTCCAGATGACCGGATTTTTTGTATATATATATATATATATATATATATATATATATATATATATATATATATATATATATATATATATATATCTTTAAAATAGATCTCGCCCGCTACAATGTACTTGTGCCGTCTGCTTTCCCACTCTTCAGAACAGTTTCTAAACGCGCCTTTCGGAATCGAGTTGAGTTGCTCCTGCAAATTTTTCGATCGGCTCTCTTCTTGGAAACACCACGGGAGGCTTGAGCTGTGTCCTCGATGTCATAACCGTGTACCCATTATTAATTTCCTCGTTCCATTCAGATATTTTCCGTCGGGCGTTCATTTACTGGAAATTCAACGCTTTTGAAGCGAACTCTGCTACCAGTCCTCTGACGCATAAAATATCGGTCACGACCATTACAACTGATAAGATACTTCAAATTCCTCAACTATCCCCTTAACAGTAGTTTGGCAATTGTAGAGTACCATATCACGAACTTGTTTAAGGTTTCTGTTATTGACATTGCTATTGGCTCCCAAACAGGGGTCATTTTTGGGTATCTTTACGTCCGTCGCGAAATCGACGGCACTAACATGTTAACTACTATAGAACATATGATTTACTTTTAAACAAGGTACTTGATGCAGATTTGCGGCTCCTTCACTCTGTTTCACCGAGATGAGAGTACCAGAGTCGTCAGCCATCTCTACCGCTTTGGCGCATATATGTATATGTCTTTGGCGCTTAATGGATAATATAACTAGTTAAGCCAACGCCTAATATACTTTGAGAACTACCGGCCAGCGAAGAAACATAACGAATAGATTTTAACTATGCATAGGTTACCATACGGGTGAAGGCACATCTTTGTATTTGCTTAATTTGCACTTCATCGTTTTGCGCAAGAACGCCATTCTCAGTACTTAAAGTTCGCTTACATGACTGTAATAACAAGCACGTCTTTTGCATAGAATATATACTCTGGCTGGTTCAAATGCGTCATGTTTTGCACTTGCTCGTACGCCCAGATTAGGGCAATGTGTAGGTAAGAGCTGCTATGTAGGTCAAACGGTGTGTTCCATAGGGGTAATGCCTAAAATGGGTCACCTCGTATAGGAAAACGATTTACTTGCAAATGAGTTTTTTCTTCTATCTCTTAGTGTCGAAGATTTTGTTGGGTGTGTATTTGGTAATACAGTAACAAGCTGCCTTACGCATAGAGTGGATTTTACGGTTCTTAACCCACACACCATCATAATTTGCGCTGCCCCATTTGCTGATACTTTCCAAAGGAATATCTTGATCGGAGGGCGCTTAGATTTTTTTCCAAAGCGGCTCTCATTTAACTGTGTGCTGAATCACCCGAATGCTTTCCAAAGGAATATTTTGATCAGAGGGCGCTTATATTTTTTTTCAAATCGGTCTTCATTTAACTGTGTGCTGAATTACCTAAATATATATATATATATGACCCCGACCAACCGCACTGCGAGAAAAATCAATGTGGAGATATTGAGGTACACCGAGAAGAATTAATGTAAAGATAAATAACTTTTCTTTATGTGCTTAGTCATTCTATTAGACGAGTATGTATCATGCATGATGTAAATATCATGCAAGGCACAGAAAACTGTTTAATGGCCAGCACAGATATGTCAAATCAAGTATTTTTTGCTGTTTTTTCATCAAATAACGTTTGCTGTTACACAAATTGCGTTTGAAGAAGCTAGGACACAAGTTTACGTGGAAAGATTACGGATTATGAAACTGCATCTAGAGAACAAGTTCACTGATGCAGCATACGTAATAAATACGTAATTATTATTCTAAATATATATAACATAGCAGAAGTGTAATCAATCATGATGAGTATGGCTGACCAAGCTGAATTTTACGTTAGGCACGTCCGACCAAGCACTCCCGCCTTTAAAGAACAACTTTAAGTGACCTTTAACGTTACTTTAACGTAACCGGCGTAAAGGTAGTAAAGAAGAAAAAAACTCAGAACGCATACTGATTACCCACTAACGAAGCCATGCCGTGCACATCATGCTACCCGTTGAGCATATAGACGTCGACGAGAGCGCACCCAGGTGGGCGATTCAGAATGCCGCACTAACTTTACCCTAACTACGTGCGCTAAAGCACAGACCATGACTGCAGGACCAGAAAGCATGTTCGACCATGAATGCAGGGCTATCAAGAGACCGCAGACATATGACCGCAGTGGCCTCGACCAACAAGAGGTAGAGAAACTCTCATGTTTTAAACGCCTAATGCTATAAAACAAAACAGCCTCAATTTTTTATATATACTATGGAGTTTATAAACTTCATAGTTTATAAACACCTTAAATGTGCACATTCCCTTATTGGGCCATTCTTAATACCTGTCTGATACGCGGCAAAATCGCCGAGCGTTGGCGGAAAAGCACTATAAATATTATTTGTAAGGCACAGGCGATGCAAATGACCTCCTAAGTTTCAGGAAGGCACTAAACAGCGTGGTATATAAAGTACTGACAACAATTACTATGTTCTGTCTATACAACGAATGTAAAGACCTTAACCCCTTAGAACAGCACGGCTTCTGTTCTGGAAGGTCGATCAATATAATCAATCTCCTAGATTACATGCAGCGTTTGTAGATTTAAAAACAGCTTCTGACTATGTCGCCTGCGACCGTGTCCTAATTACAGCCCGAAAGCAGTTCAGCATCAAAGAGAATATGTCCAACCCTAGGAAGCAATTCCCATAACAAGTAGAAATCACGCATCGCAGAGTAATACCAAGAGCCGTCATTAATCTCGTTATAAATCACAGATCCAAGCAGAATATAGAGTTCAACCTTCAAACAGTTTTTCACGGAACTGTATTCTACAGTGCTTAATTTCACGAAAAAACTAAGTAGAAACGTAGAAAACATTTTAAGGTTAAAGTCTCACACTAGTTTTATGCTGACGACTGGATTAGTAATCGTAACACGATCAAGGCAACAACTAATGTTCTAGCTCAAAAAACTAAGTACCTGGCGCAAGGCAAATTTGCTATGCAATACTAAGCAAATAGCCAAAACGAAAGTTTTCTAATTTAGCATAACGACTAATGACATCACAAACAGACAGCTTGTTTAGTCGACATTTAAAATAGCGACAACAATGGCAGCAGCTGCAATGATGCTCTTAGAAAATCTGTGCAAACTGGACACGAGGACATCAATTAATGTTTCACGATTAATTACGTACTGCTTACAATCCATTGTACACCGCTAAATACTTGAGAGTTTCATAGCGATTGACAAGGTCAAGAGCGCATGTGTCAAACGAATGCTCGTATTATGGTGAAAAACGTACAAGCGACCCTTGTGCAGCAGCTTTACAGAGAAGGAAGAACTTTTACAGAAAACCGGATGGTAACAAATATAAACGAATTCAAGAGTTACGTACTAGAGCAAAAGCTCGGCTACCGAGAAGAGCGCAGCATCACCAATTATTGTCGCCCATAGTAAGTTTATCGAGAGCCCGGAATTCAAAGCAGAGCAATTATTCGCCACCATACGAAGAAACCGAAAACTGTCCGGCCGAATGGCATATCTACAATGAGGCACCGAAAGGCGGACATGTTGGGATATCTAGGGCTTCCTCAACAGCGTTAGTGGCAGCAGAGTGGCTGCTGACTCTTAGTAGCTGTACGGTTTAGTATCCATCCCGGATCTTGACGACATCCCTCAAAGAAATCAAGATCCCTAAAAACAGGGCATTGAACCAGCGACGCCCCGGTAGATGGCACGATAGTCATGTCTCGCGCTCTACCCCCCCCTCCCCTATTCCCTCTACCCAAGACCACGCCGCCACGCAATTATCTACTATGCCACTGTGTGCGTGTTAGTGTTAAGTAGTAGTATATACTTCAGTAATACTCGAAGTCATCGTAGTGAGTAATAGTTGATGGCTTACGGCCTACTGCAGTGGCTATCCAGATAGCAATGCCTCAACAGCGGCAGCAAGGTGGTGAGCAAATTGCTAGGAATGCTCTATGCTGCCTGCCTAAATCGACATGGCTAAACGTATGGCTAGAGTAACGGGGGACCGGGGGCGAGGGTAGTGGTGGTGCGGGAACCACAATTATCCACCGTGGTCGCTGCCGTGTTAACGCCAACGTAAACGGCGTTGTCTGTCCGGAAATGGCCCCGTTCTGGCAATAGCTAACCCAGCTTAATAAATAACATGGCGAACCACCATCACCACCACCACTTCTAACCGCCGTTGCCACCGCAGCCGTCGCATATAGATGGATGCACAAACAGACATTCATACAGCCAGAGAGACGAACACCCACGCCATATGAATACACCCGCAACACGCCTGGCACCTGCTAACACCCACATCCCTGTCTACAGGGTGCGTCAGTTAAATCCGGACTAAACGTCATCGCCCGTTTCGCAATTCATGTCTAAAGAAAAACAGATATTTCGGTACTTTTTTTTTACGTGCCGTTAGGTACACTCCTGAGGAACGTTTCTATTCAATTTAATTTAGCCACCACCACCAGCAATGACACTTTCAAATTCACGAAAGCGCCCGCAGGCCTTCTTCAAAGTTAGCGGATTGAGATTCTTGAACGACTCGACAATGGCTCTGCGTAACGCTTCTGTATTTGCATGTCGAGACCTGTTAGTCTCTTGCTTAACAACGATCCATACATAGAAGTCCAGGGGATTCAAGTCTGGACTGCTAGGGGGCCATATCGTTTTGTCCCAGAACGCCGTCATGTTGCCCCGTAGCCAATCCTGAACGAGATTACTGGTGTGGGCGGGAGCGCCGTCTTGTTGAAAGACATATTGTCTTCCATTGGACACTCTATCAATCCATGGTTTTACCACGCTTCGCAGAACACGTAAATACACTTTCTTTGTTACGGTTTCGTGTCTGTCAAAAAAGTGTGGGGGCATCACGTCTCCTTCATTCGACACAACACTTAGTACGTGCACACTGGCAGGATGTTTGGTTCTATGCACGATTGGTACATTCTCAGGTTTCTTTGCGAGCCACCGGTCATTTTTCGGGTTATGTTTCTGGTCAATGGTGAAGATTTTTTCGTCGGAGAAGAATCGAAGATGTCCCGCCATTTCGTGTCTCAAAAACGTGAGGATGAGATGGCAGCAAGTCATCCTCTTATTTTTCGCGGCCTGAGACAACATCTGTCTGACTTTAAACGTGTAAGACTTGTAGCGCAGGTCTTCGTTGATAATCCGACGCATAGAACAATCAACCATATTGAATTTAATCGCTAAACGGCGCATCGATAGACTTGGATCTTTAAAAACGTAGTTTTGCACCATTTTGATCACTTTTGGCGTCCTCACTTCTCGTCGGCGGTTGTGAATCTTCCTTCCAGGTGTTGCACTACCTAGCCCTGTCTCTTCTGCATCTCTGTAGCGTCGGGCAATGTCGTAGACCGTTGCTCTTTTAAATCCAGTGATGTTAACGATTTCGGCTGGCCGATGTCCGGCACAAAGCAATTGGATAACGGTTGTTCTTCGGTCATATTCTGGACCCAGGTTGCGGCGGCCGTCCATGACGACAATGCGTTTTTGTTCTATTGTGAGTGGGCTGTCTGCTAACGCAAACCGATCTGAATTAACGCCTTCCGTCTATGCTGGGTAGCCCGCCAAAATTTGTCTGGATTTAGCGCAGGCTCTGACACCGGCGCCCCCTTCTCCTGTGGGTGCCCATCGAGGCAGTCTATCCTGCACCACAAAGAATAACGCCATCTTTCCTCGACGTCTCAACAGCATGGTTCTATATATATATATATATTTTTTTTTTTTTTAAATATAAGTGCGTTTTATTAATAACATGTGCGATGACCATAACTTCATTTGTTTTTCCGTAAGGCTAATGCCCGTGTACGGTTTTGCACTGATACATCCAAGCATCATTGTCAAAGGAAGGAAATATTGTGTGTAGACACACGTATCTTGCATGTTTCTACCTAATTATACCTAAATATACCTAAGGAAGCCAAAGTAGTGACACATAATTTAAATTATCAGAAGTCTCATATTATGCTAACCCCAATAATAAATAAATAAGAAAACATATATATATATATATATGAGTGACCCCACACAAGCTACAACCTTCTCGGCACGCTGGCTTGTCATCTATCCATCTCAGAGGTGCTCACTTCATGCATCCGTATTATGCATCATTATTATTATTCATAGTCGTGCACAGTTAGAGCTGAATGTAGTATTTGCCTATATATAATATATATGTATATATACAGAAAGAGAGAGAATAAGAGAAGAAACGGGGACGAAGATACCGCTCGCACTGCTTCTCTGTATCTGGGCAGCGAAATTAGGCGTAGGGTCACCCCACAGGAGCTCCGTGGGGAATCGCCCCCTTCGATGGCTAATTATACAAACCAAGCAGTTGCGGCTCCACCTTATTATATATCGATCCTGCTAGGCCTTAAGGGAGATCCGACTCCTAAGCAGCTACCAGCCACTAAGACTTCAACTTCTACTTCTACTCTAGCCATTAGACTGTTAGACAGCCATCGCCACCATCACTCAGGGATGGATATGTCAAGAGAGAAGACATATACTTCGCCGGCTCTACATAAGTTCCGAAGTGCGTATCACTCATCGTCGGTTGGCTCGTGGGTGGAGCGCGCGTTCCTTCTTTTTCGGTCGACTCCTCGGCCGACCTTGAATGGCGATGAACAGGCGATGTGTGTCGACTGACATTGTTTGAAGTCGATGGAATTCGGCACCTTGAAGGCTGCTACGGTCTGAATCTGGATGTCTCGAAGTTTCCCTTTGGCGAGCGAGGGATTCGCAGAAGGTCGGAGGATTTCAGCTGTAGCGACCGCCGCCATCACCGCCACCGTTGTCGGACATTCGCGTGCTGCTGCTGAGGCTGTTGCTCTATCAGTTCAACTGTTCGCGTTCGACCAGCGATGCTGAAGAATTCCGCTGAACGACGAAAACGAACAGATTCTTCGAAGCGTGGAGGGCGCTTGTCCCGCGAAGCCGCACTCACACCCGAGGCGCGTGAGCCGCGTCCGACATCGCGTCAGAGCTTTCCGCCTCACTTGCTCGTGCCGCATTCGACGTCCTCCGTTCTCCGCGCAAACAACGCAATTGTACCGCACCAAAGTGCGCTTGGCGAACTGCGTTCGACAATGGAATAAAGTAAAGTATGTGCTTTAACTAAGAACCTCATTTATTGTAATTATTAATTTTAATATTATTATCGTTGTGCTTAATCATACTATAAATCCCGTTTCATAGCCACGCTCATTGCCATTCAACTCATCGTGAACGATCACAGTAGTCAGGGTTAGAGAAGATATTTCTTTGCTACGGGTCGAATGTGTCGTGTCCCGGATTAGATAGATTCAGATATTCAGAACGTGGTTTATTTGCGAAACTGCATTACAAATGCTATATAGAAAATATTGTAATAATGTATTAATCATTTACAATACGTTTGCACACTCGGCAGTGCTCGCCTTATATATATATATATATATATATATATATATATATATATATATATATATATATATATATATATATGCACAGTATATGCTACATACTCTCTGAATACTACAACGCCGTAGATACAGAGATAGACGTAATGCGGTACCCCACAGGCAATGTCTGTCCACGACGACCACAATTTTAAGCTGTCACACCAACGCCTACACGAAGCTCCCCTCGCAACGAACCGTACGAGACGAGAGACTAACTCAGCGAGCAGATGAACGAGCTCACCCCCGCCTGTCAAACCATCCTTTTAGATCTGGTCTATAAAAAGTCCGGAAGCCCGCTTTGCGTGCCCCTACCTGTCTCACCTGTCGTTTCAAGTGTCGATTGTCCGTCGTCGTGCGTTTGATTGGGAATGTGACACGCTTGCGTAGCGGGCTACGCAATGACGGTTAATAGGATCCGGAGGTTCCATGAGATCTTCGGGGATAAAACCTCTGCTCTGCCGCGGTGGCTTCAGATTTGATAACTTTTGCTATTCTTAGGGCCAGTGGCCTCTGGCTATTATTATCCAGTGTGTCGAAAATGCTATTGTGGCGGTGTCTTCCAAGCCGTCATTTGCTGCTCTTTTCAACATTCTGTCGGCTGCGACGTAATCACGCATTAATTAATTAATTTTCCCCATATGCCACGCGTTCAGCACGGGGGGGGGGGGGGAAATGAAAACACGCACGCATGCTCTTGTCGGTTGCCATGTTTCATAGGTTAAGTCGAGCAAAAGCGCTGATAAAAAGATTCTTTGGTAGACGACGATGCAAATGTCAAACAATTTATTGGTACCCAAAAACACAAGTTGAATTGTAGGCAACATAGGTAGAATTCGTGCAATGTTTCAAACAAAGGTGCTGTGGGGACAAGTCGTCAAACATACGCCGGGCCTATCGCGCAGCTCTGGAGGATATTCGGGGCATTGTAGATCATCGACATCTGTGCGATGAAAACAGACACCTGAGCACAACTGATAGGCGTTCCAGTGTGTATAGGACGACGAAATACATACAAGCGGGATACGACGTAGCCGCCCAGGGGTACACTAGGAAAAACGTTGCTCGTGAAACTACAGCCAAATGAAAAGGCCCTCAGGCGAATGGGTGATCGAGGTCGAAGAGGTCATGCTGGAAGAACGCGGGAAGAAGGCGGACGCAATAAAGCAAAGAGAACGGCAAGGAGAGGAAATGCGAAGCGCTCAAACAGCGTGCCCGAGTCCGCGAGGGGGGGGTCGGATGCAAAGTTGAAACGCACTGGAGACGAATCAATCAGCTTCGGCGTCGCGTTGACAGAGGCAACCAAGTAAGCAGTTCCTGAGTTAGCCAAGGCGGCTCCGCTAACAGCCACCGACCGTCGGAGCGCCTCAAGTCACGCTCTCCATTCTAGCTTCCTAAGTGGCGTATCCCTGGCGGGGAGGCGTATCTGTGTGAGGTGCATGCGGAATGTAACACCGAGTTGTAGAGAGAAGTTCAGCTTCTTCTTATGGACAGCCGCACCATAGAGCCAAACAAAATCTGAGAAGGTCGTTGGAGGGCGACCAAAATTGACAAGCAAACAAATTTTGGAAAATAATACTAAACAGTGACAATTTTTTTGAAAATAGGTTCGGCCAGAGTGAATTGTCATGTTGCAGTGGATATCGGCTAATGTGTGTGTGTCTAGTTAAAAGTCAGCTGTCTGTCACCTAGAGTCTCGATAGCGGCATTCGTTTATCGTTAGTCCTGAGTGCATGTAGAATATAATCGATACGCAATATATCGAATATTACCGACCCCATATCGAAGTAGCTTACGCTGACCGGCTCATGATGTTGTTTAATAATTTAAAAATAAAGCCTTTAAATGTACAGTGACACTCATCGCAAGGGTTTAAGTAACCCAGGCCAACATTTCCAACATTACCGGTGTCCTGCAGGCCGCTTTTGGCGCTACTCTCTTGTTCTGCTCAAGCTCCGCAACATAACTCTCGCAAAATAGCCAATTCTGCGCGTTTGCAGGCAGGTCCAAATCTCTCTTACAAAACGTTGCTTTCACCGGCGCTACAAACTGCTCGGCGGATAGGTATGCCAAATTTAGTGTGATACCTTATATTGCCACCGAGGCAACCTTCGGATTGGACAGCATTAAGGCCTGTTTTTCTAAAAGCTTCTGTGACGCCGGGTTTGCGGCCATGACGATGATGCTATTATTAACTCCCTGAAGTATGTGGGCCGAGAACATTGTGCCGTTTGGCGTTCACTTAACATCTAGATAAGTAAACTCCGAGGCAAATTCTATAGGGGCAGCACCCACGCTAAGCCTATCGCAAGCGTTAAACTTAGAGAGTTATGCCAATGCAGCGATTGTGGTCATGAATAAGGCCCGCTAGATCACCGAGTAAGATTGATAAGTTTGTCTAAAAGCCGCTTTGTGATCTGCAAATACAGCATACTGCAGATATAGTTTGGTGCTTAACAAATTGCATCTATTTTCATTCCCAGAGAAAGAATTGGGACATAGCTTTAATGTTTATGATTCTGATTGTATCTTGTATAGAGTGACCCTTGCAAAATCCGCGATCGCTCCAAACGATATCGTTTTTTAACTTAAAACGCGTTTGCGAGTCTGGTTAGGATTAATTGATTTACCGCTTAAGGAGGAGGAGCTGGCGAAAACCAGCGCTCTCTGTGTGTTCGATGACACGACCATTGGAGACGCCGTACACGAGACCGAGTACTGGTCTCGTAAACTACATAACACAGTCGATGGGGCTCACCTGAAACACACACACCTAACCCCTTTTACAAATGACTGGGTCAAGGGTACTCCTTACCTATCCGGTAGGGAGTACATAAACCTGATTAAGTTAAGGATCAACGCACTACCAACGCGTGCCAGACTCCCAAGCGGTCGCCCCGGGTACGACAAATTTTGTCGTCATGGGTGCAACGCTGTCGAGACGCTGGCCCACATCGCTCAAGTGTGCGATCACACCCATCGCCCTATAATCAAGCGCCACGATGACATATGTGAGCGAGTCACCCGCCTACTCCGTGCTAAAGGAATGCAGGTGGAACGAGAGCGCACCTTCCGAAGACCCGCCGCACCGGCTCGGAGACCAGACCTCGTCATAACAACACCTACGAGGGTCTGGGTCTTGGACGCCGAGGTCTGCGGCCCCTCAAGAGACCTTGGCCAGACGGGATAAGATCAGGAAATACGATATACCCGGGGTCAGGGATCAACTTCCCAGCTCGCTTCCCCACCGATTCGGGTCCATCACCGTGTCGATGACCGGTGTATGGGAGCCCGAGTCGGTGAAGGATCTCCTGACTCTCGGGTTATCGAAGAAAAACCTGATCGACCTAACCGTCCTGGCCATGCAGGGTACCCTACGGGTCTTCCGGGCGCACCGGGACCACAAGAGCTGGGTCCGTCGCGGAGGAGGAGCAGGCAAACTCACCGGGAGGCGATTTTAAATTATTTTTTTAGGCGGGCACTGCCTCAGTGTGCAAATGTGCAATTATTGAATAAATTCAATGTTGTATTCCCTGTTGATAGGGTAGAACATACAAGGGTCATTCTAAGGTTAACCGAGGTAAAGAAAATAGCGCAATGGTGACATTTTGAGCCAAGTAGGAAAGTAAGAGTGGCTGTGTGCATTATGCAGCCCTGTGTTTGACTAGTGTCCTAATCCAGGCGTTTATCTTGAACTTCGTTGCAAAGCCTTTACCAACACTCCTCCATACTCTTCTTAAATTCCCGAATAACAGAGCCCTATAGGTTTCTTTGTGTTTTAACAAAGCTACGAGTGCATCCACCCCTTGTACTGCAGTGGCATATTTTAAGGGCTCTAGCTATTCGACTATTTTACCAAAACAGACACGCATCGGAAGCAGGCTTGGTTTATTCTATTGCGGGCGTTCTCCAGCATGCTTGACACCGTGACTGGTTTCACATCAGGCAACAAGGTGTAAATGAAGTCAATCTTTTTATGCAGTATCTCAAAGGCTAATGCCTGTAGTAGCAGTTTATTACCCGGATTAATGAGGTTACGTCATATACGCAGTCTATATTCTTCGGTGCATACACTAGTGGATATACGCTTAGCCTCCAAAAGCCCTTTTTAAAGAAAAAAACGTTTTATTTATGCTCTGCCCAATGTGTTCTGTGCAGGTTGCCGACGACGCCCACATGATATTATCGCACGACCTGACCTTTGTCTATACAACTATTATTTTGTTGTGCTCCTGCGGTGGGTTGTTTAGTTAGTTTCGAAGGAAATGCGTAGGCGCAGATGAGTTTACAATTCATCAAAACATTATTCTCTATCATTTTGATCATTTGCTCGTTAAGTGTCGGGTGTGCTTCTGTTTTGGCAGGTCGCAATCGTATGGCGGGAGATGTGTAACCCCTAGTGTTATATAAAAAGAAGCATTACAGTTGTCTCGCTTAGTTTTGCGTACAGTAACTGCTCACGCAGGCAGGCTGTTCTTCGACGGCGACCGGCCGGAGGGTCCCTTGAGATATTTCAGCAGCTACTCACAGCAGAGTTCTTTACTCTGCCTCATTAATCGTGTTTGCCAAGGACGAGTCTGAGGTCTTGAGCAAAAATTGCGTACAAGTGCGGTTTTAGGCAGGAACCTTGCGGGACTCCAGAGGCTAATAGAGCAGTACCCAACATAGCGCTTTTTAACCTACTGGGACTCCTTATACACACTACCCACCTGTTCACTTGTTTTGTGGCGAAAAACGCCGTTTAAAAACTACGCATCATCAACTTTTCACTTGCTAGATATTTTAACCCAACACGCACACGTGTGCAGTGCATAAGCATTCTACCTGTTTCAGAAATTCGGCTGCCGGAGACATATAAATGAGATACCCTTTCTAAAATATAAATGGAAACTTTTTTCACACTCAACCAGAGTACGATAAGTTTATTTACTGTTTCATTTGTTAATAGTCAAATAATAGTTGTTCGACTCCTAGCAATTGGCGATTTTCGAAAAGACTCCTAGCATTTGGCTGTATCAGAATAGAAGTGCAAAAACATGAGTGCAAATAAATTACTTTGTTCTGAACTCAGCCTGATACACAAAAGCCAGTAGACACGAAATATGCTAGATGCTATATAAAGCCCTACGGTCAATCAGAAATCGCCCGGGGCGACATGGGTCACAGATGAGACCTTGGTTAGTTTAAACTGCAGGCTGTAGATAGAATTACTCTCTCTACAAACAAGAGGTGCACTAGTCAAACATAATCTTCATCTGCTGTTAAATTTGCCAACTAAGCAAACCATGCAAGCAACAGTGAACTGCAACAGCATTATTTATTGCAAACTTCTGAAACAAGAAACATTCCTCTTTGTTTCAATAATTTGCAATTTGAGCCGTTTAAACTATCTGAGCTTCTGAAAACGCCTACGGCACGCGGCATTCGTACACGTCCCGGCAGTATATCACCGTGACAAGTATATGCGTATATGTTGTTAAAACTGGAAAATAAAAAACAAATAAAAAATGAACTTTACCAGCTTTCAGACGATTTTAATTCTCCAAACAAAGGCCAAGTGACAGAATTTCCATCTATCTAATGATGTACTGCTATGAGTGATAAATTTCTACACACGATTCTCACAAGAACTCGTAGCCGGCTGAGGCAAGAAAGTGACAGATGGGTAACAGAGTAACAGTAAATATTTTTTACTTAAAAACTTCTTTAAATAGTATGAAGGGCGATAAGTGGACGAGCGTTTGAAATCGTATATTCAAAATGGAAAAACATAGGTTTTTGACAGGATATCCGAATAAAAAGTACTTTTTATTTTT
This sequence comes from Dermanyssus gallinae, assembly GCA_003439945.1. Classification (NCBI taxonomy): domain Eukaryota; kingdom Metazoa; phylum Arthropoda; class Arachnida; order Mesostigmata; family Dermanyssidae; genus Dermanyssus; species Dermanyssus gallinae. Next base: position 1,354,662 of record QVRM01006574.1, on the reverse strand, counting down.
ATTCCCCGTACATGCATACGGTGCGTCCACTGACCTCCAAAGTGAGCAAAATTACGTACCTAACGCAATTCAATTATCGATTGTACTGTTTTTTTAATGTACATATCCTCTAGGCGCAAACATGTGCTTGTACGTCGTACAAGCATTCATAGCTTGGTAAAACCGCCCATTTGGATTCGTCTTTAGCAGGTGCGTCATGTACGTCACTCATTGCTGAATGCCTGGAACCGATTCGAATGCTTCTCTTAGAACATTTTTCAATTTGATTGTATATATATATAGCAAGTAAGCAATTATGCTGGATATATATATATATATATATATATATATATATATATATATATATATATATATATATATATATATATATATATATATATATATATATATATATATATCTATAGCAAGTAAGTGGATACTTGATGAAGCCTTACAGCCAATAAAAAAGCGCCCGGAGGCGACACGGATCACAGATAAGACGTTGGCTAGTTTAAACTCCAGGCTGTGGATAGAATTACTCCCTCTACAAACAAGAGATGCACTAGTCAAACAACATTTTCGTCTGCTGTTTAAATGAAAAAAAGTGGATTACGGTCTGCCAAACAGACAAACCATGCAAGTAACAGTGAACTACAACAACATTATATATATATATATATATTTATAAATATAGGGTCTACAAAAAGTCTTTTCGATTGGCGCTTGCGCCAATCGAAAAGATTGCGCCCGCCCCGGCGCCTAGGCATAGAATATTGGCTCACTCTTTGTTGTTTTCATGTGAAAAATAGCGGGGAATGTGCTGGTCTCAACCATTTTGAAATCTGTTTAGCCGTTTGTTCGTAAAAGTGCTGCAAAATGGAGGTAGAAAAATGCCAAATTCAGGCGATTTTACTCCATGAGTTTAAAAATGGACTGAGTGCAACGCAGGCTCACAAAAAGTTGTTAAAATCGATTGGGGATGCCTGTTGTACAGACAGAATGTGCCAACAGTGGTTTGCGAAGTTCCAAAATGAAAAAAAAACATGGTTTTATTGTGTATTTAATGGAATATGGGCGGAATAGTGCACTATGAACGTTTGCCGCGTAACCAGACGATAAATACTGCCGTGTACTGTCAACAACTCGAAAAAGTTCACGAAAAATGAAAGCAGTCGTACCCTGCACTAATTTCAAGGAAGGGTGTCCTGTTCCACCAAGACAACACAAGGCCCCACGTGAGTAGGGAGACCCTTTCGAAAATGTTCCAGCTAAAATGGGAACTTTTGGAACATCCACCATATCCCCCGACTTAGCGCCATCTGATTACCACCTATTCAGAACGATGCAATTTTTTTAAGTGGTAAAAAGTTCACTTCTATCGAACACGTGCGTTCTGGACTGAAAGAATATTTTGTTTTTTTTTTGGAAATTTGGAAGATTATTTAGGAATCGAAAACCTTGTAAATCGTTGGGCAGAGGTTGTATCTTCCGGCGGAGAATATATAAATCAATAAATAAGGCCTCCCGTGTCTCCTATATATGTGTTTTCTTTCTAGCGCCAAAACCGAAAAGACTTTTTTGTAGCCCTAATATATATATATATATATATATATATATATATACTTATATGTATGTGTATGAACCTCAGCCAAGATTTAGCGTCTACGGGACTGCTTTTCGCAATGCTTCATAGACGGAGCCCCATAAATACAAATGTGCAACGGTGGGGCTCGAACCCGCGCACCTATGTGTCTTCTCCGGTCGCGAGACGCCGGCGAAATGTAACACGCCACCGGGCTCGACATGTATCAACTACTTAACAAATGGTTAAATACTTACACTTACAGTTACGCGCCCGCCTCATGAGGATTGTTCGTAACACCTTCATAAGAACAGCAGAGCCACCATATCGCTCGGCTAGCGAAATTATCACTTGGCGTCTGCACGATAAAAGAGAAAAACCATGTCGTAGAGAATGTCGCTCAGTTGCTCAGTTGTCTAGAATTCAATTATAGCCTAAGGTATTTTAGCAAGCTGCCTTTTTGTTATCGTTTGTATTGTACGTGGCTAGAACGAAGTGACGAGCCTTACGGGGTGGCTATGCAGCATAGAGGCTCCATGTACACTCTGCTTAGACTCCAACAATTCCGCCATTTCAACAAGAGCTGCGAGTCACCTCCAGTTGCGCAGTCCGAAACTAAACAGCCTCATTGTGTGAAGCAAACAAGTCATAATCGTAATCAACTACAGCAAACTGGACACCTGCGATTTTGTCACGGCAGCCCATATATGGCGGTTTCCGCCGACTCTGAAGACTGCGCCGCGTTCCCTAACCGGGCATTTCGTGTCTTTTGGCATCTTAGCTCGCAGTCGCCTTGACGATTCGACTGTTTGCCGCATAGCGCACGGACATATTCAGTGCAAAAGCAGCAGCTGCAACGTTTCTTACTGTAGAAAGCCGCACACGCATTCCGTATAATGAGGTGTTTCCTCAACGACATCGCACCAGGTTTAAACCTGGCCGATTTTGAAAACGAAAATAAATAAAACTTTTCCCTCAGAGAGCGCTCAGACACCTGTGCGCTAACCACAGATGTGCTACATAGCGCAAGGTAGTCTGCCGGAATGGCAAGCATATTGGCAGGCAAGACTTTTTATTAACTTCTGTGTTGTTTAATACGGAGTCGCTCTTTTTTTTTTTTTTTTTTGTTCTGGGAGGTTTCGGTAATGCATGATGCACATGCGCCACTAGCAGCCTGCGTGACTAGTGTGAGACTCGCAAACCCACTAAACCCGGATTCTTCCCCACCCCCCCAGGCTCGGTATTACTTTGGCATTACATCGAAAAAAAAAAAAAAAACGGAGTCGCTCTATGCACGCCGAACTCTGCCAACTAGGAGAGAACTAAGAGCCTCACTTAGGTATCTGAGTACTCTTTAGTTAAGTCGAATGCCATAGAAAAAAGAACAACCAGCACACCAGTAAACCGAATAGCTTGAAATGGAGCCCTTCATTATACGAGCATGAAAAACGACTCCATGAAGCGTATAGCGTTGTGCTTATGGATTGTATACTGGATGTTAAAGACGATCGTGTGTGTTCTACATGGAACTCTACATGGAGACTGTTTCAAGCAAGGCCTAATGACAAAATGTTCGCACATAGGCCTCGAAACGATAGATGTTATATTATAATATCGTGCTGCACTACCGATTCCGTGAAGCATAACACCCAAGCACATACATTCGACACAGGCTACTACTAGCTGCACAGGTGGTGTAATTAGCAAAATGTAAACGAAACACTAACACGACCAGTATTGTGTCTAATTACTGTCGCTTGCCGAACAAGCTGCGCCTACCTATTCATTATAGACGCTAGCTTCTAGACGGAACCGTCTAGGAGAAACGTCACCACTGTGGAAAAACACGGCACATATGAAAATATAGCTTGGCAATACTGTTTGCTGAACACAGAGACACAGCCTCGATTGGCTCGAAGGCTTACCTGTACAAACCAATGACCCTGTTAATGAATGATGAAAATACGACAAAATGTAATGTTGTTTGCTGGAAGTAATACTAACGAAAGTTCAACGTGGAAATGCGGCCGCAGTGCTAGGCTCGCTGCCGTCAGGCAGTCGTGGTTTACCGGGTTGACATATCGTACAAAATGCCTATTCAATACACAACCAGTGATCTGGGTATGTATCAAATGGGCATTTTGTTGGGCGATGTAACAGCAAAGCAATTTCCATACGTAAAACATGCATTTGTTCACAAGCAATCTGTCTGCTAGAGACGTCTAGCATAGTAGCAGTAGCGACAGCATGACAGCAACTCGCTGTAACTAGTTATGAGCATGGAGACGGAAACGGCGTGAAGAACATTTTTAGCGGGAGGCGCTCCTGTTTGCGCGGATTACGCACGTGTGAATGCTTGAATGATCATGACACGGAGCGCCACGAGGACATCCGCTTGCTGGCAGCCGACATTTAATTAGAAGCTTGCGCGCTGCTGGCTAAGTAATGTCATGGCCATGTAATGTCAACGAGAGCGTGTAGAGAGCGAGAAAAAGTGCGAGTGTGTGTGTGCTCGACGGAGAGAGAGAGATAGGGAGAGAGAGAGAGAGGCGACCGCTGCACTAATGGGACGGCCAGCTAGCGTTCGGAAGACATATGAAATTACGCTCCTGTTTCAACTACACTAACCAACTCTCGTTGACCTCAAGTCCCACCGTTGTACATGCGTATGTTTATCCGGGGGTCCGTCTATGCGCAAGCAATGCGAAACGCAGTCCCGTGGACGTTGAATCTTGTCCCGAAATGGTCAGGCCGGCCGAAAAGTTTAACTGACTGTGTCTGTTTGTCTTACGGTGTTGTGTCACATATTGCTGAGGTGCGAGCTCCTTCCCCTGAGAATATCATCACGATAGTTACTTAGTGACTTTCGTTCTGGTCCTATTAGGACACTTTCTGCGCGCAGGATCAGACCTGTAAGATTACACAGCGGGCTGAAAGTTAGTCCTACACGGGACGACGCAAGTTGAAACAAATTATAGTGAATAAAACAATAAGCGAAATAGTGGTGGCTCGTGTTAAATTCGATTAGTTGGTGCTAAACATCTAGATTAAAATGGAGCTGAGACTACTTGGACCTCTGTCTCGATTTAACTCAATTGACGTAACCACGCATTTCATTGTGACTCTTACATAGGTTGCGAAAATCTCAATCGCCAGATACTGGAACCTTTCTAGCAACAGGTGGTTGTGTGCGATTTGTTTGTAAATAAATCGCGTTAGAATTTGCGAAGTACAACAGCAATCATAGCGGAACAACAGAAGGAACGGAAGCACAAAATAATATTCCACTATCCATTACATTATCTTATCATCTCATATATATATATATATATATATATATATATATATATATATATATATATATTTATATATATATGAGATGATAAGATATATCGTATATATTTCAGTAAAAGCTGAAAGTACACGTTCCCTGCTGATATGAACTGTTGGCTACCCTAAATGGACTATTGACCAATTGTCTTATATGAGGGATGGTGAAAGAAATCAGAACTGAAATTCTGATATCTGAACAACTAGCTCATCATTTCGTACGCCGCTTGCAGTCAGCTACCGTAATGAGCAATAGCTATTTGAAATATCGTTTCAGTTTTCATTCCATGAAAACTGAAACGATAAGGTTAGATAAAGTCCTAAATGCTATGCTCACGGGAAACTATTATGAATTCAATTGTGAAGACGCGAGCTTAGACGATGTCGCACGTATCATGTCCACATGAAGATCAAAGAGTGCTTTATCCTAATTTATTACCATAAGGGATGGCACTCCATTCTTCGCCTTCCTAAACCTAGGTCATTCCGAGCCACGTTGGGCAATTTTGTTAGTAAGTTTTTCCCTCCATACAGCTCTACGTCATTTGAGATGCGACATAAAAAAAGCAAATGACACACATAATATGTAAGACCTTATTTGTCTCTTATGGCACGTATATATCTACATATGTATAAAGCTATCTATGTAAACACGGGTGTGTGTTCAATGCAGAAAAATATTTTGGCCAGCTAACGCTGTTTGTTTTGCTGCCTAGCAAAGATTCTTATCAACGGGAGATGCACACCTCTTTCAAACTTGTGTGTCTAATTTATGACGAATGTGGCAATGGTTGATCGCTCCATATATGCCGTGCCTAAACAAAGCTCATAGGATAAATTCGAATCACGTTGGGCAATTTTGTTTGCAACGTCGGCAAGGCTTTTCCATATATATTAGGCTATAGTTCCGTATAGGCTACAAAATTCGCTTGCTTACTCTGCTAGAATCATCGCGCGTTCTCGTCAACGTTGCAGACGAGGCAGCCGAGCTCATGCATACGATGTCCTGCACGTGCAGGACAGTTACCAGCAGGAGAAAGGCCCTCGTACGTAGAATAGCAAGACCGGCCAATGGCGTTTGGCATGTGCGGCGCACTGCTTTGTGCCAATGCCCGAAAACAATGTTAGAGTAGTCGGAGGAGACTTCCACTGGTTTGCCTACAAGGGATCTAAGAGCCCCGTTCCCGACAGCCAACGAGAAAGAATATCGCTTAGGGAGCATTGAGCCATTTGTATCGTTCACATCTGAGCTGTCCGCCGTAGTGTACCCCTTGCGTTTGGACGACCGCAAGGTAATAGGGAACCGTCAAAACAAAACAAACGGAGAATAGAATATGTGTCGAAGGAGCATACAGCAGCAACAAGGACAATGGGCAGTACCAACAGCAACACTAACAGAAAAGACTACAACAATTAGTTCTACTTCGAAAACAACAAACATGATTAAGACGGTAGCGTTGGGCATCATGCGTTTGTGTGTCGGCCAGCATGCATAATTTGACAAATGAACAACTCCTATTACTCTGGACACAGGACTAACGCAATAACGATAGAAGAGAGCATTCCAGGCGCCTAAACTGACATAGATGAATACTACTACGACGACGACAACGACAACAACAACAACAACAACATCAACCAACCTCTCGAGGACGATCAATGTCTTAATAAACGAATGAAGTGGTCTATTATACTGTCTTTCATTACCGGAGAAAGAACTCTGTGGGCTAATTAACGCTGTCGTCCTTCAATTACGATTTCCGCCCGCCGAAAGTGCGTCGCCTCGTCGCGCCCCTTTCCCCCCCCATACGATGTGCTTTCTTGAATCGTCTGCACGTCGCGTACTGCAACGTGTAGGCGATATAATCCAAGCACTAGCGCCTAGATAGACATCTGCTCGAAGGCGTACGCTGTACTCCTGAGACGCGCGCTAAGACAGCTCCCTATGTAAGGAGTTCGTTCTCGTTCCCCATGTTTGCTGTGGTCAGCAATGACTCTACTTCCCTACGGCGGGCCGTTAAGTGGATGGCCGTTTATATTTGTCATATGCGGACAAGCTTTAAACACGTCGTGTGCTTTAAACCTGTGTGCGCTTCTGTGGTGGCGCACCTGTTGCATGAAACGAATAGATGACAGCTGAAAGACCGCCACCGAGGTTTGCTCTGCGTTACTTCGACGGTCGAACGCCCCCCCCCCTTCGTTTTGAGAATCTCTTTGAGAGAACGCGTGGAATCGATCGCGAGACCGAGTCCCAACGCTTATTTCGCAAAGAACAGCCTGTCCAGCTCCGGCAGCTTCCGTCCAAATACGCCGGCATACAGATACAGTGATGTCGCCGAATTCTTCGTGTTCTGCGGCTTATTTTCTTTTTCAGGAACCATGGGCTGATTTTAAACGAGGTATAATGAGTGGAGAAAAGAGAGTACGCCAGTATGCCCAGCAACGTGTGAAGTTACCCAAACAAACTTCACTTTTCTGCTATTTTGTGTAGTGGTAGCAGCACTTTGCCTACCCGAACGCCTACGTGATATTGTAATTGATTATGCTGGGCATCAGTCGCTACTATGGTCCATATCGAACATTCCTATGACGCGTGTCAAACATGCGATCCCAACGCTGTCAATCGCAACGTATATTTAGAGCAAAAAAATTAAACACAACTCTAAAAACGAGTTATTCTCATACATACATTCAGTGAAATGGTGAGTGATTAAATACATAGTTTATATGCTCGTGTAGTTCATCACCTCTCTTCTAGACGCCAGACTGAAGTAATGTTACTGTGTTGGATGCAGGTCATTGCTGGAGCTGTTGCTGCTGTTGTTGCCGTTCTTGTAGTAGTATTTGTTGTTGTTGTTGTCGTTGGTGTTGTTGTTGTCGTTGGTGTTGTTGTTGTCGTCGTTGCAGTTGTTATTTTTGTTGTTGTTGTGGTCGCTCCTTTGTTGTTAAATGCCTATGTAGCAAGTGAGGTGCCCAAAAAAACGGCGTCGGTGTCTTAAGGTTTTTTTTAAAAAAACGGCATTCCTTTGGCAGGAAGTAATGGGTTATTGGGAAGCTGTCCGGGTGAGGTTACGTGTGAACGTTATAGGCCGTTTGAGGTTGTAGACGGGAAGAATGCGTCGCTCAAGAAGACCTCGCACTTGACCAGTCCACTATCGCCTACAAGTCACGTGGGAGCTGCAAAAAAGTCTCTCCGTTGCCTGCTGACCACCCGACAGCATGTCGACGTGCTGGGATGCTTTTGTGCTGCGTACAGTACATGCTCTTGAAGAACGGAATTTTTTAAGGTTATATGCATACATGGGAGTTAACACAAATATTTCGTGGGTGCATTTTACAAAGTAGCGGCGGTGGCTTAGGCGGCTAACGCACCGTTCGAAACGGGGCGTTGCCATGGCAACCACGGTTAGCAAAACATCGCTAGTTCGAGCCCTGGCCGTGCTGGTTGAATTTGTTGGACGTGGTTGTTATTGCCTTGCTGCTGCATACTTCTGCTGGAGAAAGCCTATATAATTCCAGTACGAGAACGCGATGACGATAGATGCATTTAGACGCTATCGTGCCACAGGCAACTTAGCCCATTACGAGCGTCTAAAAGTGTAATTGTCAGAGCGTTAAAAAAAATGTACAGAGTATTCAGGATCATAGACGACGATCAACGACAAGTGGATAAAGGTTCATTCCTAAATTGTCGGGCATTTGGACTCGCATTTGGCCGAAAACCGTTAATACATAACGGTACAAATAACACAAGGGCTTGCCAGAAATGTATGGTGTGCCATATTAGTTCGAAGTGTCTAAGTTAAGACTGCAAGCACTTACCATGTTTAGCCTCAACAACGACGCCGAAGCCTAGAAGGTCGCTGCAGAAGGCCAGCGAAAATTAAATAAACGATTTGTAGCTAAGTGAGTCAAAAATGCCAGCCACTAACATACACACAGCGCAGGCATTTCTGCATTAAACATACAAATAGGCAGTAAAGAACTAAAGCGTATGAAATGCGTATATACGACTACCACCGCAAAGCAAACAGCAAAATGTAGAAAAATATATAAATATAGAGAGTGGAGAAGGCAATTTCGACCACAAATACAAATCATGCGACGAAGGCAATGTCTATAGCGACAATTTTGATATATATATATATATATGAATATATATATATATATATATATATATATATATATATATAACCAAATAATAATAGCAACGTTGAACATGCGTCGCCATGTTCGCGTCGTTTAATTGGTTCTTTGCTGTTGTTGTTCTTGCTGTACAGTAAATTCACACACTTTTGGTCGTTTGTCTGTTTGTTCGGGTGTTGATTTATTTCAGAAATGTCTAACGTCGTGGGATCTCACATCGTTGGGTAAGTAACAGCATCACTCGAAGCCCAAGTAGCTTATTCAGCGCTTTGATGACAAATATATATATATATATATATATATATATATATATATATATATATATATATATATATATATATATATATATATATATATATATATATATATATATATATACATATATGTATATATATATATATATATATATATATATATATATATATATATATATATATACATATATATATATATATATATACATATATGTCGCAATGAGTCGGAGAGTCAGATCTCTGACTTCCTATGCATACTGGAGTTCGCAGGTTTTTCCCAAGACGATGAGAAAATACCTGGTAGTTTTACCCTGACTCCATGGGAATCTCGAGGTCATTCAAGTTTTCACTTCAGAGGTTCACTCGATTTACAACGTGGAAATGCAATATGCTTTGAGGGAACATTGAACCAACCCGGCGTTACATGGAATGTGATCACTCGTTAGCCAGGAGACAATTGTCCACTCCAAAATATATTATTATTACTGTCAGACAATGACATTATAATCGATGCAATATGTTAAAACAATCCTGAGTTTAAAATACTAATACATGTGTTATTTCAACATACCATATATATGTATACATATTGCGGGATTGCACTGCAATATTCCTGTCCGTAAGTGTGCTTGTCGAGCTGCATGCTGTAAAACGGCTTGTATTTCGCATTTCCAATTAATTAAAGCTTTGTTTTGTCGGCTGATCAAATGTTCCAAAGCACGCTTGCCTGATTTTCACATGTCTATTAATGCTGGTTTATCGTATATATATATTTGGCATGTATACCTAAATACACATGTCACCCTTTTATATCAGGGGCATATATATAATATTATAATAATATAATATATATATATATATATATATATATATATATATATATATATATATATTAACGGGACAATGCGGTCTCGATTCGGACAACCCTCCAGAAATGGCTGGTCCCTACACTGGACCCCTCGTAATAGTGCACACGTTCGCAGGGAACCAAATGTCATGCTCCGTCCGTGAATGATTGAGTACACTAAATACATGATTTTTGTTATCTATATGTGCGACTTAAATAGGCGATTACGTTACATTATATACAGGGTCTCATAGAATTCGTCCAACAAACTTTCGAGTCGAGTGCAACTTGGCAAAAAATTTTTTTTCAGTGGAAGCTAAGGGCAGAAATGTCTTTTTAAAATGGGCAATTGAGCGCGGAAGCCACTCATTTTTTTGGAAAATTATTTTCATTAGAACACTTGTTCTTTGGGGTACCGGGGAATGGAATTCAACAGATGCAACATTTTCCTTCAAACCCACAGGTATGATTGTGGATAGAATGACTGGGTCTCTCGCAATCGCAGATTTAGTAAAGATATGTCAGGAGAAAAAAAATGATACAAACACGTTTAGTCATTTTGCTCTCACTCATGAAAAAGACATTCAGGCCCCCTTGTTCTATTGCAAAAAAATCATTTATCGCCAAGTTGTACTAGATCCCAAAAATTATTGGACGATTCCTGAGAGACGCTATATATTTATATATATATATAAATATGTTCACGTGTTGGAGGGTGGCCCGCTGCTGACGGAAGATCTACAAAAACGATGTAATCTGAAGGAAACGTGCGCCTTTGAGGTTTTTATGCGGAACTGGCAAACCAAAATTAGTGAGGTCGACATAGGTATTTATGGAACAGCAGCAATGACGAGCACTGAATAGCGGGGTACCGGGGTAAGAGATCGACATCTAACTACGGCCTTTGCAGCCCATCACGTTCTGTGCAACGTGGAGGGTTTTCATGAACCACAAGATGAATGGCAATGCAACCAATGCTGGAGCTAATGTGATCGGTACTACGCCGCGGTATGCACGGCGGTTGGGTCAATATTAGAACTAGCAAAACGCTAGTATGATTGTATTTTTAATGTAACATAAACACATTTACCCAGTTTGGGTGTTAATATATATATATATATATATATATATATATATATATATATATATATATATATATATATATATATATCGCTTTCACATTTTGCGGCACCCATGTTTGTCTGTAGCTAAAAATCGTGCCACTAGTTGCGCGGTGCAGCCTGTGTTTACTAATTATTGGAGAGTGCTCCTTGGCCTCGTATGAGCTCTCTGCTGCTAAGCTGCAAAACATTAGCCTTCTCTGTGCTAAAAGTAAAATTACTTTCTTTATACCATTTTACAGGTTTACTTTAGTATAATTTTAGATGCTTACGAGATTCTGCTGACATTATTAAATCATTCACATAAGAAGCTCGCGCTGCTTTGAGCTCACGCATACGGAGTGGACAAAAATAACTTAGCTGAGCGATTTAAGGCGTGACTCAAAGCAAACGTAATTATGTCCGGCCTAGAGTATCTGGCCAAGGAGCCGAGAATCTTGTTTTTGTAAACTACCAATTCGATGGTGAATAAGTCATAAATGAAATGAATCTTGTTTTTGTGCAAAAGTACGATCGACAATTAGTGACGGCAAGATCTTAAAAAGAACGTCGACAAGTGCAATATCTGTGTAATTTATCTGACTAGTTTCGTACCTCTCATTTGCTAAATAGGCTGGGTGTATCCTTTCGCAACTACAAAAGTCGTTTTTCCATTTTAAGTCCTTAATAACAATGGAATCATGTCCTGCTAATCTTCCATTCTGTTTTAACGTATGCACATATATGTACATTGTTAACTTTGTCAATAGAAAAATCTTTCGAGGCATCTCTTGATCGGTGAAGTCAAGAACACCTATATTTTCTCAAAAGGGAGTACACCATTATAACAGAATAGCAAGGAACCTTTCTTTAATCATCCAAATTTGCGCCCCGAATAACCTTGCTGTGCGCCACGACAACAAAATATTCATTATGTATCATTCTTAAGATGTGTCTTATACATAATTGTTGTAAAAAAAAAAGCAAAACAGAAAACTGCAATAGCAACAACAACAACAACAACAGGAACGACAACTGAAGCAATGACAGCAGACAACAGTAATACGGCGGTATTGCACATTGTAGGACAACGCATGGCGTCAGTCCAGTGTTTTTTGGGCTGACCCTTAGCCAAGATTTAACGTGCACGGGACTGCTTTTCGCATTGCTTCATAGACGGACCCCCATAAGTACAAATGTGCAACGGTGGGGCTCAAACCCGTGCACCTATGTGTCTCCTCTGGTCGCAAGGCTCACGCTATAACACCCACCACGCCACCAGGCTCAAAGCGTCAGTCCAAGTCTGTGAGACGGACGGAAGTACGAGGTGTGTTCAAAAAGTATCGCGACTTTTGTGTTTTTTCAAAAATTATTCATTTATTCATGAATATCTATTTTGCCCCCTTCAAAGTAATCCCCATGAGATATTATACACTTGTGCCAACGGTTTTTCCAATCTTCGAAGCACTTCAAAAAACCATTTTTTTTTATCTTGTTCAGCTCCTCCTTCGATGCCGTCTTTATCTCGTCAAGCGTAGCGTAACGTCGTCCTTTCATGGGCCTCTTCAGTTTAGGGAACAAGAAAAAGTCACAGGGGGCCAGATCTGGGGAATACGGTGGCTGCGGCATCATTAGTGTGTTGTTTTTGGCCAAAAACTCGTGCACAAGCAACGATGTGTGAGCAGGGGCGTTATCGTGGTGCAAAAGCCAATTTTTGTTCTTCCACAAATCCGGGCGTTTCTGGCGGATTGCTTCGCGCAAATTGCGCATAACTTGCAGGTAATATTCCTTATTGACCGTTCTACCCTGTGGCAAGAACTCATGATGCACCACGCCCCTGCAATCAAAGAAAACTGTCAGCAAAACTTTCACATTCGACCGAACTTGGCGCGCTTTTTTCGGTCTTGGTTCGTGCGGCAGCTTCCATTGAGATGATTGAGCTTTGGTTTCCACGTCATAACCATAAACCCACGATTCGTCACCAATTATGACCCTCTGGAGCAAATTTGGGTCGTCGCGGACAGAGTCCAACATCTCATTAGCAATGTTCATGCGATGCTGTTTTTGGTCGCAATTGAGCAATTTTGGTACGAATTTCGCGGCGACCCGTCTCATGCCCAAATCATAGATAAAAATCGAATGGCACAAGCCAATCGATATGTTTAGGTCCTCAGCAACTTCTCTAACGGTGATTCGACGATTGGCCAATACCATTTTCTCCACTTCATTAATTTTTTCGTCTGTTGTTGAAGTGCTCGGGCGTCCGGCACGCTCTTCGTCGTTCACATCTTCTCGGCCTTCTGAGAACATTTTGTACCACCGATAAACGTTGCTTCGGTCCAAGGTAGCTTCTCCGTATGCCACAGTCAACATTCGGAATGCATCCGCGCACTTAATTTCGTTTTTCACACAAAATTTGATACAGGTTCTTTGATCCATTTTTTTGAATAGGTAAAAATCGAAGACGATCCAAAACACGTGCAAGCAAAGCAGCTGTCAACAATTAAGTGAACATTCAAAATGGCCGAGCTTGTCGGCATAAGTGAGAGACATGAGTACCAACATAACGCCACAAAAAATCGAAATTCGAATATACGTAACCCGCGAAAATTCAAAAGTCGCGATACTTTTTGAACACACCTCGTATGTAATGGAAGCCGTTCGAGTCTATTCCATCTAAGCCCAAGTTTTATGTAGGAAAGCACATGCAATGGTGGCAGACCCGTCGAACACAAGGAGTCGAACCAGCAGGCTGAGTCGTTGCCCAGTGCAAATTCGCAGTCTCTAACTGTGCCGGAGACGACACTCGTTTAGCCTTCTAGTGCTCTCTCTTGACAGGCTTCTCTTTGCTGTCAAAGAAAATGGACGGCCAAGCAAGATAAAGTAATTTCCGGATCTATACCAGACAAATATTTGTCCGGCAGCCGTAAACGTCATTCGACGGTGGTATCGACATAAGTAGCGTGTCCGTTTCGTTCTTCAGGCCGGGCGGATGTCGATTAATAACCAGACGTCGGATGCGATCTAATTGCTCGTCGACTAATTACGAATGATACGTTCAGCGTGTTCTTATTTATCGATTTCTTTCTGTGCGCGCCAGACGCCCGCACTCTTAAATGTACGCCTTCAACAGATCCGACTGCCAGACTTCAGGCTATAAACTACAAGCCCCCATTGCTAGACTTGGCTTTGCTACTTGCTAGGATGCTATCTGTGTTGATCTTTGAGTTGTTCTATGTATCTTTGCAGCAGGAGGACGCTCCTCCTATGAACCTGTGGTTTTCCTAAGCATAGCTTTGCAGGCAGTTGTTGGACTGAACTAGAGAACTCTTCCATGCCACAGCATGCCGTTTTCAGTATATATATATCACGTAACACTGTAGGATAGGAGAGTTTCGATGTATATATATATATATTGTATATATATATATATATATATATATATATATATATATATATATATTGTATATATATATATATATATATACGGATTGGCATGTGATGTTCTTCCGACTTTGCGCCATTGTCCAGGCGCAGCTCGGCGACGAACGACGCAATTCCGCGGTGACAGCATGAACGCCTATTAACCGCAATAATCTGATCGCGCGGCTTTCTGTCACGTTTCACGCAAGGGCACCGGCATACACATAGGACGGTAATGCCCCTTCCTCCAGTAGTCCCGTTCAGTGCACCCAGGCGCAATGGAGTGAGTAATGGTGAAGATGACTAGAGAGGTCGTGATGAGGATGCGGGCGACAATCTATGGAAGTGTACCGCTCAATGTGATCGGGCGTTATTACTATGAAACTACCAGCGTAGCTCACTTCCGTAGCTGCGCAGCGATGCCAACGAAAGACAGCAAATACGATCTTAGGCAGTATAGGCTGTAGCGTTTCTATTCTCTTTTTCCATCTCTGTTTCTTTGGCTTCAAAACAACCCTCAGCCAATATTTAACATCCACGAAGTAAGTGCTTTCTCATTGCTTCGTAAGACAGACATTTGAAATACATTTGTTTATTAACATTTGTACGTTTGCACACTAAGGCAGTGCTCGCCTATAAAAAAATAGTTTAAAATCACCTCCCGACGAGTCCTCCTTGTCTTCCTCTGCGACGTCCCCAGCTCTTGTGATCCTGGTGCGCCCTGTAGACCCGTAAGGTCCCCTGCATGGTCAGGACGGTTAAGTCGATCAGGTTCTTCTTTGACACCCCGAGAGTCAGTAGATCCTTCACCGACTCGGGTTCCCACACACCGGTCATGGACACAGTGATGGACCCGAATCGGTGGGATGAGCCGGGTAGCTGATCTCTGATCTCGGGGATGTCATATTTCCTGATCTTGTCCCGTCTGGCCCGTGCAAGGTCCCTAGATGGTCCGCACACCTCGGTGTCTAAGACCCAGACCCCGGTAGGTGTTGTGATCACGAGGTCCGGTCTCAGGGAGGGTGCGGTGGGTCTACGGAAGGTGCGCTCGCGGTCCACCTGCAGTCCCTTTCCCCGCAGTAGTCGGGAGACCCGCTCACAGATGTCGTCGTGGCGCTTTATGATCGGGAGATGGGTGTAGTCGCACAGTTGACTGACGTGGGCCAGCGTTTCAACGGCGTTGCACCCGTGACGACAAAATTTGTCGTACCAGGGGCGGCCTCTGACGAGCCTGGCACGCGTTGGTAGTGCGTTGATCCTTAGCTTAATCAGATTAATATACTCCTTACCTGATAGGTAAGCAGTACCTTTGACCCAGTTTTGTGTAAAAGGTGATTTGTGTGCGTTTTTTAAATGAGCTCCATCGAATGTATTATGTAGTGTTAGAGCCCAGTATTCGGTCTCTTGTGCGGCATTTTCGATGGTTGTATCCCCGAACTCACAAAGGGCGCTGGTTTTCGCCAGTTCGTCCCTGTGGTAATCCGAGGATAGCAACCATTGCGTGCCAATGTGGGGTGATTTTTGTAAGTTGGTGAGTCGGGAGAGGCGAAGTCTGGGAATTAGTGTTCGGAGACAGGGGATGTCCAGACCGCCATGTGCTGTGTGCGCGTAGAGGAATGCGTTAGGCACGGAGTTTTCGAGCTTGAGCCAATGCAATTTCACCGTACGCCTGATCTCGTTATCTAATTCTAAGAGGAAAGCTCTGGATGGCCGGGGACCAGCGACCAATCTGTAAAGGATTTTGGGGATGGCGAATTGTTTAAGTATTGCTAATCTTTGTTGGGGTTTGAGGGGAGCTATTGTTAGTCTGCTAAGAAAATCTAGGAGTGTATCCTTGGCTGAGTCGACCCTGCCAGTATTGTCGAATTCTATGCCGAGGTACCTCCATCGAGCGCTTAAACCTTTTGTGGGCAAAAGCCTCTCTCCAACGGTGAATTCGAGGGAGTTCTGATAAAAACTTTTCTTCACCCGCCCGTCATACAGGTGGGATATAGTAAAGCTCTTATCAGGATTAATTTCTAGGCCTCTTGCTTTTAATAGGGGGTTAGCTAAATCTAGGAGTTGTTGGAGAGTATTTTTGGTGGACGCAAGGAGAATGAGGTCATCCGCAAAGGCTAGGCCCATAAGGCGGGTTCCCTCTTTTAGTTGGTATCCTATATTAGCATCGTTGAGTTTACGCAGAATGTCGTCAAAAACTAAGTTAAATAACAGAGGCGACAAGGGATCTCCTTGACGAACACCTCGTGTGGGCCTGATGGTACGACATTCTTTGCCAAATTCTAGGAGTGTTAGGGAGGATTGGTAAAGGCGCTCGATATAATCGATGAAGACCCTTGGGTACCCCCTGCTCTCGAGTGTCCACAGGACCGCGTCGTGACTGATCGAGTCGAACGCCTTTCTCAGGTCGATCGACGCGATCCTCAGTTCGCGGCCCGTGGTCTTGGCATAAATATAAATGTGCGACGGCACGGATTGAACCCGCTTTCGAAGATACCATTAACTCTTATCCAAGCTGCCTGCTGTCCTGGCCGTCGAATACCTAGGCTTAATGATGATGATAATAGTAATAATTGCGTTAATATCATTATAACACATTTATGAAATGGAACATGCATCGACGGACAGATGGCAGAGTATATGTTGTCTGCCTAGGACTTTTCTGTGCCTAAAATTTGTCAATAAGCAGACTCACCATGTACATTTTGGAAATAACTTTAAAACAATCGGAAAAAAAACGCCAGTTTGCAGTTTTTACTGCGCTTGTTTATTTCAGGGGCCGCTTTATTCATACTGAACGTTCATGTAAGAAATAGATACGGACGAAATACCAATATAATTAGGTGCAGGCCTTGATCTACGAAATAGAACTAGACCTATTTTAGTATCGCATTCTGCGCGCTCAAAACCCGTAAATACGCATAACAATCAAAGCATGCAATGTCGCAAAAAGCTTCCCCAATTTAAGTGGAGCAGCTCAAACGGCCCTTATAGCCAGACACATGGTGTCCTCGGGCCCCAGACGCCAAGCTGCTCTCTCTCTGATTCGCAACTCGCTCTCTTATACACTTTGCTGAAGCGTCTACGAGTGTAAATTCCTGATGATATATATATATATATATATATATATATATATATATATAGCATTGGATCAAGTTAGGGCGCCGGTTGAGCTCTGGCTCAGCAGAAGTTCCCGCTATTGTGCGTTCGGTTTCCCTATCTGTGATGGAGATCTGGAAGCTGGCCCATGTATCTAGCCAACCGCTGCCGTCTCCACATACGACAGACGAGGCGTGCCAAGGCAGCTAAGAGAAAGAGAAAGAAAAAAGCGAGATCCATGACTCGATTTGTCAGGCGGAGAGGCGAGTAGAAAGTCATTGTCTCATATGTGCCGCGCAGAGCGGGTTGGCCACCGTTGAATATCAATTACACGAGAATTCCCCCTCGTTCTTCCGTTTCGGGGAGCAGAAGCCTATGCCAATCGCTGCTGGCTTACCACTCGTAGCCGATGGACGTGATGTATCTGTTCGGCTCCAGGGAGGGGGGGGGGGGCAGGGGGTCTTGTCTCTTGCTTGGCCTCCCTTGCTACGGACGGTTCGCACCGAGGCCACCCGGATTACATGAATAGAGAGGCTGCCGCGCGTATATGAAGCTGCCGCCCTAGGGCGGCATCTTGATTGTGTTTTCGCAGCGGATACTGACGGACGTTTGTGCTCTATGTTGCGGTGATCCTCCTCATCCAGTTGTAGTGGTTGTAGTTGTTGTTGCCGTCGTTATTTGTCGCCCAGCGGGTGTGAGCACGTTCAGCACCTTCTTATTTCAGCTCGATCTTATGGCGTCGAGTACAATTTGTCTCAGCTAGCCCATTCCAACGAACGTGAACTGGCCCACAGGCAAGTCCGAGATGACCAACACGGCCCGGGTCAGCTTAATAACGCCCTATTTTTATTGCAAAATTATCTTTGCATTCATACGTCGACGAACACAGATTGGTTGCATAGCATTAGTCTCAACTTTAGCCAAGTATTGCTACGTTTAGCTAAAAGATTACCAATTGAGCACCTCATCAGTGACATCTTGATTGAAACGCTCTTTTATTTATCATAAAAGGGGATATAATACCATTCACAACATGTACACAAATTATTTCACTTATACACATTTGATTCGCTCCATGTACACATTTTTTTTTGATTGCATCTCATGTTGTTGTGGGCAAATGTGGGCTCGGCGAGCAAGGAAATCTTACCCTGTTAAAGCTCAGATAATTCTGCGTAATGTACCCAGATTGCTTCTTACAATTTATTTTAACTGGAGTAACCTGCGCGGGCATTTGGCAATAGTGAAGACGGCTGTGCCCAACATCGCCCGTACAGTCTTGCTAGACTTTTTGCTGGCGAATTTGCTGCGAACTAAGACCCTGCGGAGTTTTGTACTTTTGTTTAGAATGGCGATCCGTTGTTTCTACAAAGACCACGAGTTGATGGTCTCTTCGGTATTGGAGATTAAATCGTCATCCGATTGTATTAAGAAGCAGCGTGCGACGCCCCATAAATTTTGCCTATTTCGATATTTTTACCTTCTCTGGTGAATAACGTAGATGTTATTTGGCACAACGGGAATACGGCGCACTTCCGACCGGCCAGTGTAATATCTTAAACAATAAAGCTGGCTAATCCCGCCTATCCGACGATTAGTTAACGAGACTCTCGCTGAGGCTGCCGGCGAATGCAAGAGCATTTCGCAAAACAGCAACAAGCTTAACTTTGGTTAACTATCAGCGGAGGATCCCAAAGACTGGGTTGCGCGGGTGCGGCCCAAGTTCGGTGAATCATTTCGACAAATCGGACAACTTCCCTCGTTGTCGCCCTCAAACGTATTGTCTTGTTCAAGGAGGTAAATACAGAGAAGATGATCAGCACAGAGCAGAAACGGTATCAATTATTGTGTGAATCGTTCGTGAGACACACTATGTACACACAATGTCAAGTTAGGTATCGTACACAAAAGAAGAATGCACAGGAAATAGGCGCCTTACATGTGTTTGGCTGAACAGGAAGTCTTATTGCGGCGTGGCCGAGCACAAATTAAATTACGCCACGACTTGTGCGCCGACAGCTATTTGCACTATCCTCGGCGTTTAATTGTCTTTTTTTTTTGCTATGATGTTATTGGTATGCGTTTGTTGTTGTTGTTGTTGTTATTAGTATTATTATTATTATTATTGCTTCGATTGTTGTTGTCATCTCAAAATACATACAAAGTATCTGGATAATCTCATCTAAGGCTTTGGGCTATGGTTAAGCTCGGTGAGAAAATCATGTTTGCCAATGGAAGGGGAAGCAGAAATATTTCGTATAGAGGTGAGATGATTTTTTATTGGATCTTTTTCAAGAGGCAATTTTAGGGCGGCTTTTCGACATAAGTTTACAAAATACACGAATGTGAGAAAACGCATTAGTCACTCCAAAAACCGCGCACTCGGTAAATTCTACATTGTCTGAGTTATACATGGTCTTAGCTAAGACAGGATCTATTGTGGTATTAAGAAGAGTTTGCAAAATTACATTATTGTATATAGAATTCCTGCCTTTGCTAAAACTAGTCATATTTCAGACTATATACGAGTATATATATACATACATATATCGTAAAGAAGATAAACTCTCAAGAAAAGTAAGCCAAAGTAATAATATGTAGGTTTATATAAAAAACTTCCTTTTTCGTTTCTATATTTACACACAGCTGATTTTCATAAGCACTTAATCCGACCAGAAACCGATTATTTGCCATTCAACACAGCGAGCAAGTGAACAACTTCGTTTTTTTTTAAAGTTATTCTCTTCTTGTGTATCGACTGGAAGTAAAAGTTAATATACGTAAATAGATAAACATGTTGTCATTGACATAACGCGAAACGAGTACCTTTAAATATCTATAGGTGCACATTCAAATTCATTGCGAGCGCCATCTGCCTTGCAAGTTCATTCATTTTGAATTCGTCTAAAGCTCTCAATATGTACAGTATAAATTAAAGTTTCTGTACACGCACCGAGGGTTTTCTGACTTGTTTCTCTAAACTCAAATACCCGTGCTCAAAGTAGACATGGAGAGAAGTGATATTTAATAAACGGCGACTTGGGTGCCGCATCCCCGTGATAATGCCACTAGGGTAATAAGGAGTGACAATGCCATATACACTCGACATGTTCATATGCAAGGATAGTGAGTGATATATATATATATATATATAGGGTGCGGCGGCTAAACCGGGTCAAACCTTGCGTCTTAGAAATGTCAGCAAAGATCAGTTGTTATTCTAGCTCGTCGCGCCGGATAGACCACGAATGAGATTATAAAACTATTTCATTTTAGAAAAACGACAGTTCGAGGCTGCAGAAGATGCAGAACGGGGTTCTCTACACAGCAGGCTCCAGAGCGAAGTGGGGTACAACACACGTGCATTCCTTCCACTTCAATGTGCACCAGCTTTTGTTTCAATTGCTTGTGTCCTTGCGGTTGAGTTCTACTTGAATGTGTCATTCGCTCCACAATGTTGTCAAATCCACGTCCCACGAGCACCTTAGTCCTATCCCATGAAAATCATACCGATTCTTCCGGAGGCGGGCAGAGCGAGCAGACTAGCCCGAAGCAAATCGGATGCGTTTGGATTGTCGCTATTGTGTTAGAGATCAGCGGTGGTCACTCACATAGCCACAATAGCTAAAACGACCATGCCTTTGCTAATACGTATCACAACCTATTGCTTAAACGTATGGATTGAACATCGAGAACACCCTTACTGATTCGACCTATATTTGTTGGAACGGTAACAGTACGTATACCATCGCCGACCCCCGTATAAAGATAAAAAAACACTCCTGTAGGGCAAGTAATTTATTTCCTATATTTGGGACGACTCTAACTTCATGAATATAATTTGGCAGGCCCATAGAAGAAAAAACGGACCAAAGCAACGGCAGCTATAATGCGTATTGGATACCTTCGAGACACCAGCCTAAATCTTGTCAACACCTATTTACGATAAAGGTTGCACTAGATGTCCAATATAGCTTACAAGTGGCTGCGCTTCACTTTTAGTTGACAGACCTCAAGAACATCGACCGAGTTAAGAATTGCTTCGTACAGCGTGTCCGTGAACCAACTAGGAACGCATCGGCGACACCTGTATTGGGACTATGTCGAAAGCAAACCTTTACAGACGATCTCGAATCAGACAGAATGTTATTTAGTGCAGATGCGCTAAACCGATAGCTAGAGTGTAGAGCAGAAAAATATAATCTATGTAATGAGCTATACAGAGGGACCAGCATTCTTCACAGATAAGTGGAAGAAGGCTCTACAAACAAAATAACCTGGTATGGCTATCACCAATCAAAATATTTGAAAGGAGCGTGTTATGAAATTGACGAATGTGTGTGCAAAACTTGTGGAGAACGATATATCAACCGCCAGCACATGATACGATGCGCGTCAGTCGGCGCACAATCACTGCGGGTAATTGGAAAATGTAAATTACTTGCTTAATTTGAATACTGAATTATAAGACATGTACATTCTTTTTTAACGTTCTGACAACCACCAACCATTTTAGACGCTCGTACTGGGCTAAGCTCTGTATTCCCGCGATCTTCCCCAAAAAAAATTGGCTAAGCTGCCTGTGGCACGATGTCGTCTAAATGTATCTATCGTCAGAGCGTTCTCGTTACTGAAGCTTTGATATAGGCTTTCTCCAGCCGAGGTATGTAGCAGCAGGGCAATGACAATTACGTCCAACAAATACAACCAGTAAGGCCGGGGCTCGAACTTACGATCGTTTTGCTAACCATGGTTGCCATGGCAACGCCCCGTTTCGAACGGTGAGTTAGCCGCTTAAGATACAACCGCTACAATGTGTCTTCATGTCTTATAGTGGTCTTGAAAGCGTGTATAGTCCCCGCCTGACGAACTGCCTTGACAAAATCACCCGACCTCGATACCTGCATCAATCTGTTTTCGGCATTCTTTCAAGGAACGCACTGCGTAAGTTGTTCAGTTCCTAAGTGCTTGGTCTAAATGAAACGTGGAAGATCCTTAGTTGCCTGACGTATTGTTACACTAAATTAAACGTTTATGCCGTTTTGTGCTGTTAGCCTACTGTAACCAAGGCGTTTGGCGCTTGTTTATCAAACTAAGTAATATACATTGCTTATATATATATATATATATAAGCGGACTCATGTATTTTCCTAGCGTAAGACGAAATTAGTATAGACCTTAATCGTTTTGCACATACCAATTTCATATTAGCGATATTTCAGCCCGTTACTTAACGCTTGCCAGTATCAACTTTACATTATATTAATATATATTGTTGTAATATATATTATTAAGCTCATCAATTTTGGTACTCTTCTATATATATATATATATATATATATATACAAAATGCTATGTTTTAGTCGATTTTACCTCTCTGCCTAACAAAATGATGAAGGCTAAGCCTTTTTGAGCAGGCTTTAATGCCTACGCATTTATTTAACCTCCTTAACATTTTGACGGCTAGATTCAAGTTTACATTGTTCAACTTAAGCGGATAAAAGTGAACGATTTGCTTCCATTCATGGTTTTAGATTTATCTAAAGCCGTCCATATGACCACAAACTCCACCTCTCTTTTGTAACATTTTCATAGATACTTTGACTACCAATTAATCCATATATATATATATATATATATATATATATATCCCTGTCAAATACCGCTTCAAAGGCAGCGCCGTGTGTAATAGCCAGCGCCGGTATCTAGACAATTCGGTTGCGTTTTACAAACTGTGCCGCAGAAAAGCCGCCAGACTCTCAAAGTAGGCAAGTGAGGTTTTCACAGACTAATCTTTCTCTTAATCTGTATTTGGAAATTCTGTTTTTAGGACCTGCATCGCATCACATCACACATACATCACATCTGCATGTTTATTTTCTATTTTACTTTGCCATCACATCTGCATGCTTACGTACAATAAAATATGGCTCCGCGACATTGCTGGTTTTAGTGAGAGTACAATCCGTATCGTGTAGGAACCGTTACATGCTTGACGTTTTCGGTGTTTGGATAAATGATGCTCGTCTGGGCAATACATATTCCGCAAATAATATCTAAACCTTCTCGGGTTGACTTTCGTTTAACACTTAATATCTGCACAATTTCTTTCGCATTGTTTCGTCGAATGGAACCCATATCCACAAATGTTATCTGCTCTTCATTTTCTCACTGGGAAATTTTTCATTATTATCGCCCATAGATAGCACTGTCTGCTGTGCCAACCGAAGGAATGTCAAGTTATCCGCTAATCATTATCTCACTGGTTTGTATCGCGGCCTGGCTCATTGGTGTCATTATTGTGACGATACAGGAATCCTAAACACGACGGTTCTGTCGAAGGCGTGGTTGCCACGATTCCCTGAACGATTACTACTGTTTACTGTCGCGTGTAACCGGTCCTTAAAGACGATTGCGGAAATTCCCTTATCCAATAGTCGGACTTGCATTGTACTCGACTATTCTACAGCTTGCGTCGTAGATCCATCATATTCATTCAGACGCTCACTCGATTGCTGCTTGTACTTTGATTGTTAAGCCTTCCTGCCTACGGTTTGCACTTTTCCACAATAATACTATAGTTTCTGACCATAGTGTATTATTACACAGTAATTCAATCAATCATCTGTCTACTCATCTGTCTACAATTAGGTATATAGTCCCATGTTGCTTTGTCGCGTTTATCATTAGCCTGCTTCTGTATTGATTGATTGATTGATTTATTGTTCGTTTGGCATGTATACCTAAATACACATGTTACCCTTTTATATCAGGGGCGCTTAGAGCGGCAGCATATATATTACCTACGCATCCATATAAACCATGTCTACTCCAATACCTACTGAGTATTTACTTTCCATTGTGACAATCTCTTCTTTGTAATATCGACCAGGTCATTTCTAACATTTGGTCCTAGAGCTAGGGCCTCCGACAGATCTATATCTCCGCTCCCCCCCCCTAAGGCTATACATTCTTTATTAATACGTTCGATTGACTCATTATCTAGCCCACATGCTCGGCATTCTGTACTTTGCTTCTCCTTATATTTAGCTTTATGAATCCTTGTATCTAATATCCCTGCCCTGGCATCTGCCAATAGCCCACTCGCTTTTCATTCTGCCCTGCTTCCTCTTTTGGATCTTACGTCAACCTTTATCTCCTCCTCTGTATGCCACTGATGGCCAACTGTCTGATGACCTCCAATGCCCCCTTGATCTCTACTGCTTCTATGTGTTCCCCCTCCCTCGGGAAGTAGCTCCCGTTGTCGTGATTCCCCCTGTACCTGCTGTCCCACTCTTCCCTGTATCCATATTGTCCCCTCCTCTCTCTGTTGTCCCTGTATCTGTTGTCCCATCCTATGTGTCTGTGTCTGTACCCTACCGTTCCCCTCCCGTTTAAATGACCATACCGCGTGCCTAAAAAATTTGCGCTGCCCCGATTTTGTTGATTTTACGTCTGCGTCAGAGGCCATGGCCCTTGGATTGTCTTGAATGTATTCAAGAGACAAGTATTCGTAATTTGCTGCCCTGACCAACTGCATTATCTTCCTATTCACTGCCCTGCACGTACCCCGATAGTCCCTTCCTTCTTTAGCATCCACCACCATTGGAAGCGAACACACTGTCAACACTACGGTTTGCCGTTTGCATTAGGTCTTGTACCTGTGTGCTAATCGTATTCACAGCACTTTCCATATCCCGGGCCTGAAAAACATCTACCAGTCCCCCATGAAACACCAGCCTATGTTCTACATGATTGTACATTTTAATAGCTTGCTTAGTTGCTGCCACAATATCCCTTACCCCTTGGCCCCCCATAGAGATAAAACAACCCCCCCCCCTGTATTAGTAGCCACCCGATTAACCTGTTTTTCTATTCTGCATACGTTTGAATCTCCGGCAACTACCACCCGTTTTCCCATTGGTCTAATAGCCACCGCCTCCGCTGTTCGATCGGTTGAACTTATCCGAGATGTCTGCTCTTGTTGTTGTTGTAGCGTTTGATTTTGCTGCTCCTGTTTCTCGACCGCTAGCACATGTTCTTCTTCCTTTCGCTGACCAGCCTTCCCCTCTCTCTTCTCCACTCGTATCCGCTCATCCCCTCTGGCAATCTCGTTTCTGTTCCTCCGTTGTTGTCGTCTCCTGCATCCTGGCGTCCCCATCGCACCGTCCTCTTCGTCATGTATTTCTTCTTCGTCTTCGCCACTGTGGCTCAAGTCTAACACTACTGTCTCCTCTTCAACGGCGCGCCTCTCGTCTTCATTCTTTTTTCCCGTATCCATTTTTCCATTTCTTCCACATTTGCAGCTACTGTTGACGTTGTCTCCTCAACAGCAGTCAGCCTTTCTCTCAGTTCAACTACTATTTCATTGCTGTCGCTAATATGCCGTTGCTTTTCATTTGCGCTCACATTTTGCTTTATTTCTTCGATCATTACAGCCAGTTCTTGCTGTAAGACCATTGCGCGCTTCTCTTTCTCCTCAACTTGAGCCTCTCTCTCTTGGATTCTTTTTAGCCTCTGCTGGACATCTGTTATAATGCTTTGCCAGCGATCCTGCATAGCTTGTGCTATATCGCACCATGTCTTAGCGCTCTTCTTCGCCAGCTCCATCTCCGCTGTCAGTCGCGGTTTCATTTCACAGGCGGCGCAGCCTGTATATGGAGGACTGCGCTCAGTAACCTTTCTCTTCTCTAATACTCCTCCACAATTGCATACTGACAATGAATTGGCCGGCACGTATCTTAAGCTGCCACTGCGCGTTTGGCCTGGGAGATTCATAGTTGAATCCTTAGGGTTCGTTGACCCTATCCCACCTGGCGATGATCTAGCATCACTTGCCATATTAAAGTTTGTGCACTCACCTAAAGACGCCTAAACACTGTGTTAACTCACTTTAGCTGTGTGTAGGGTGGTTTCGTTTTGCTTACTAAACTTCACTGCGGCCTAACTCCTTACCCCTTCGTCGCACGGCCACGCACAATACACCGAAATAATTACCGAACTTCACGCATCACTACGGTATGCCACTCGGAGCTCCGTATACACACGTCCGTACTCCTTGGCGCCAAACAACAATATATGTATATATTTACGACATTGGCTTCGATGTGTATTTAGCAATGGTAGGTTTAAATAGGAAATCAATCAGGTTACGCCTGCTAATTCTCCCTGATAAACAAATCGACTAGGAAATCGTTGCGGGTGCTTGCCCCCGAGTTACATATACAGCAGAAGCCACCTAGTTGGTTTATGCTAGCATGCAAAATACAAAGTCACAACATAGCATTATATAGATCGTCATTAATATACGTTGTCTAGTATTTATGCAGAACATTACACTCAGTCCCTACATATGATAGGTGAAAGTTCTAAGGCTTTTGAGATCCATCATATGTAGGCATTCAGATTGATTGGTGTAGAACTTAATATTAATAATAATACCATAAGAGTTATTTATCTTGTTGTCAAAGCCAGTAGGTGAATGTACAGATAAAACTCTCTGTAAATACATCAGTTCCTTTAGGCCTCTTCCCCCCGAGAGTGTGTCAAGAATCATTCTCGCCGCGTTGCCGCGCTGAACTTCTAAGGCAATGCGCTGCCTTATGAAGGCTATCGTTTGTCCCCGTTCGACGTATCGATGATCTGCCCGATTGTCCGCCTTATGGCCATGGTCTCCCGTCCCCACACACCATGATGTCGCAATGATAAACAAGCAGATTGAGTGCTCGTTCTCCAAGACTTCGTAGTGACGAGCCTTATCGCTTTCCGCTTGAGTGCGACGCCGCCTACAGTGCGGGATACTGTCGTACAGCTCGATGCATACGAGTATATGTTTCGAATCGACACGTCCCAGGTCAGCAATTTCCATATGGCCTAGGGGTCAGAGTCATATTGTCTGGCTCTAACAAGCACATTATTTACGGCATTGTGGAGTGCCTGCTTTATAAGTGCCGTCTTCGTGCTGCATAGCTTATGATGACCCTTCACATTAGCCATGTTCGTGCTGCAAGGACGTTGATGAGCAGCTGAAACGTCAAGGTCCAAGGCATCAAGGCTGCATGCTAAACTCCGAGTTTGACAGTACGGTGCTAAGGTTGTCATCCAGACGTACGTTTGGCCAAAGATCGCACTTCAGGCTGAGATGTATGGGCAAAATGGATCAAGTCGATCAGGGTTTCGGCCAGGGAGCCTTTGAGGTGGGACTTGGCTTGCGTTAGGGAAATTTTATCCCACGCCGATTGCTTGCCCTTATCTCTTCCCTCTTCCGACTGAGTCGCCGAAGGTGAGCTGCCACCAGGCTGTCCTCGCGACAAATCTGGGCGTCTGGGATCGTGTCGGCAAAGGTTATGGTATTGCTCTGTAGTTTATCGTCCGCCATCTTTTGGTGAAACAATTCGCATTTATTGGAGTTTATCTCCAATCCTGTTGAAACCGCTGATTCTTGTATGATTCGGAGATCATGCAAGCCACCACATCCGGGCCAGAAACGGCCAATATGAGGTCGTCTAGGTTTGATACGACTAGGTTACTCTTTAGCCGGACAAGCTGGAGGAGCAAGCTGAAAAACAGCGGTGCCGCTGAACCTCACTGTTGGCAGCCGGACGCCAACGTGATGCGTCTGTCTCCAAAATAGAGTGGCCTGGGTCTCACAAACCAGAAGTGGGCGACGTTTTTGAGCTCAGAAGCGTGCTCAACGATCTGAGGAAGCCTCGGTGAGGGTTAAAGGCTTCCTTGAAGTCAACTTTGACGGCGGTGCACCTGGGCGTCATCTGGAAGCTAGTAATACTTTTAAAAATAATATTAATATCAACAACAGAGTTACAGGCTGTCCTTTCAGGTAGTGTGTGCCGTATTGTAAGCCACGCTGCAGATGTCTCATGTTGCTGCTTTGTTAACCAGTCGGTGAAGAAAATTATTCGAAGCTTAAAATACAGAAATAATTCAAGTGGCAATCGTGGGTTCTGCCTGGATAGGTCTCGGCGATTAAAGCGCATGAGAACAAAACGATTGTTGCAAGCTGGAGTTTCGTGTCAGCAGCACTCATTGCGTGCACTCTCATTTCCTTACGAATGTGCGATTACAGTTTCCTTCGAAATTTCGAGGGAAATCGGAAACAATTACTGATTTCCCGTGCTAGTTCCTGCTCGCTGATTCTACCGCTACTCCGTGTTATGGTATGCTATTACACATTCCCGTCCTGTTTTTTTCCATTATGGCTGCAGGGTCGCTCGAGCAGTTTACGTGGCACAACTGCAGCACACATCCAACGGACGGGTCTAATATTGGGAGTTTGTCGATTCCGTCCTCAGGCCATTGCAAGTCGGGCTCTGCCAAC
Organism: Dermanyssus gallinae; assembly: GCA_003439945.1. NCBI lineage: Eukaryota > Metazoa > Arthropoda > Arachnida > Mesostigmata > Dermanyssidae > Dermanyssus > Dermanyssus gallinae. Next base: position 1,325,570 of record QVRM01006574.1, on the reverse strand, counting down.
TGGTTATTTTCATTGCAAGTTCCTATCGTATAAGTACCCGTAGTCACACGTTCGCGCGGAGACAATTGTCCACTCCAAAGGGAAGGTATATAAATAAATAATTGATCTATCTATCTGTATATATATATATATATATATATATATATATATAAGCTCATTGTCGTTTGTGGTGCCACCTTCGTGGGGGGCACGATGGACAGTTCATGGGGTAATAAAAGCCCGCGTTATATGGAGTTATTATGCGTAGTGGCACGCGTTCAGCATGAGTATTGATAACATGACTGTTTTTATTCGTACGATAAACAGGACTTAACTAATCCGTAATACCCCCGTACGGTTTCTCACTAATACAACCAAGCATCATCGACACAGGGAAGATGCACTGTGTGAAAGCACACGTTTATGACGTGTTTTTACCTAAATATATCTATGGAACCAAGTATTATGATCTATAGTTAATGATCTTTGATGCAGGCTTATTTTCTGTTAGAAAACAACAACAACAACAACAAGTCTCGTTATTAACCTACTTTATACAGCTAGCGCCTGCCAATTAGCTGTTTCATAAATTGATTAAAAGTGATTGGCGAGTGTTTATGGGATAGTTGTTTAATAGTTTTATAACGTAAGGATCCGCTGTTCCGGAAGGTTCCAAACGCAACAATTGCATACCTAAACCACTCCTACGTGTAGTTGCATTTTTCGTACGGTTGCTTCTACTTACAAGATGCACCAACAAGTATTTTCCTTAAACTGTCACATGATCGATCACTACTTACATTGTAACCCTTGGCAGAGAACGATGCAGGTTGCCTTTCTGTAGGCGTACACAACTCTTTAGACGCAACCGCGCAGCGCGTCCAATTAGTTCGGGGTCGAGGGCGAGATTCGAATTATGCCAAAGGTCATCCGTCAAACTTGAACCTATGATAAATCTCTCGGTGAACACGTGATTTCTGATATTCCACTTGTCACCTTACGATAGAAGCCAAGCAAAAATGCACAGAAGAAGGAGCATTCGAAGCGCACGCACTTCGAATCTTGCCTGCTCGCCGCATTTTTCTTCGATAGGTCTACTAAAGCTTGAATTTCGATCATACGGCTATCGTGTTTTTTTTTGGAGTACAGCTAAATGCTGTTATGCACTGCTGCTGTGAGTAAGGAACGAGAGAAGCTGTATTTGCCATCTTGAGCAGTGTGCGACTCGACTCCAGCGGAAGAATGTTAGCCCGCTGAGATCTATACGCACTAAACGCACCTCCCTCTTGAGCTTCACTTTATAATAATCCAGATCTCCATTTAGAAGTACTATAGGCCATCAAAAGAAGTGGCGAGTGTCACTTAGATCACTTAGCCGAGGTCACTCATGGATTGCCTCAACGTTCGACGCGCTTTGTCTTAACGGCTGCAAACCCGTATCATTTGAAGTGACGCGATCTGCTAGTACAGCATGCAGAAATCTAGCTTTTCTGGGCCTTCCCAAAGCTCCGATCTCATTCACTCAGCTTCGATCTAGAAATCGTGCCGCATATGTAGTCTACGAACTTTTAGGGGCTTTCTAGGGGAGGGAGGTCTGGAAAATTTGCCCTTGTTTTTCTTCCTCTTTAGTCAATTTGTCTCTGAGTTGTGCAATTGCTGTGGCTTTAGCCTGTTCTAGTACCTGGTACTTATAAGTGGAATCATCCTCTGCTTCTTCCTGGTAATGACCATAGCTTGTCGATGGAGCTTTTCTAATTCAAAACCGAAAGCTCTGAAAGTGCTATGAGGCCCGTGAGGATCTGCGTGAGATAGCGGCTCAGTTCTCCCCCCGGCAGCTTTAGCTACTTTTTTCAGGACGAGGGTTCGGAGAGCGTGCCCCGGTGCTCTAGAAAGACTAGAGTTCCATGTGTCTTCATTGTTATCTCTATATTTATTTCCTTACTGCACCTTAGGTCACTGTTCCACAGTTTTCGCCTCCCCTTTAGGCCTTAGAGAAGGGCCAGCACCAGAGCAGCGTGTCTGCTAGCCGTGCGATAAGCTTGGATCTCCCAAGGGCCGCCGCTCTCTGGGTGCTTCCAAGGATCCCTCTTGCCTAGTTCGCGTTCAGAAAGGCCTTGAGCCAGACTGGAGACCCGAATAGCGCTGTAGAATTGTCCACTGGCATCAGCAGTCTACGCCTGCATTCTCTTAGTCCATAAATGTTGAGCAGAATTTTGGCGGCTGCACGGGTCGCCTTAGCAGATCACGATTTTACATGGCTGATGGCCCGTTAGATTCCTTGCCTAAGCGGATCCCTAAATGCCGGGTTATTTCAACTTGCTTTTGATAGTGCTCTGCCTTATTGAGAAATCAAAAGGGGTCCCTTTTCCTCTACAGAGATTCTAAGCCTTTCTTTAATAATTGCCTCGCATTCCTTTGCCAGCCGGCTCTCTAGTTTTCAGCGTCCATTTCGTTTTTGTTGAGAGAGCATAATATCGGCTGTTGCTGTTGCACTTTACGAAGTGACGACAGCCTCTTCTGCTAAGTTTCAAATCCGAGTTTAACTAGAGGTTGCTTATAGTTTTGCCAAGGCAATTTGAGTCGATAGGCAATTATATTGTGGCCTATCACGTATAGAAACCGATGAATAATGCGAACCGGCGTAGCGAGATTATGCCGACGACAACTCTTATCGACTCGACAAATAATAGATTATGATCTTTGCGGCAGAATATACCAACACTGCCTTAGATAAATGACAGGTTTCGAGTGCCTATTCGGACAATGTAACACGATCTATGTTTTTGTTTTGTTTTGGAAAGACTGCATGTCCAAAGTAAAACCCAGTTTGCTACGGCGACGCGCTTGATGAGTGAATATTCTGTAGGCGCCAGCTCCGAACGTGCTCTAACTCTCTTTACTGTGCGCAACGCATGGACATGAGTTCTACTTTGGTGCGAAACCATGGCCTTGCTGATAAATATGTGTGTATATATATATATATATATATATATATATATATATATAGCCTCGTTTTATATGGGCTCACTGGACACACTTGGTGACGTATAAATATAAGCAGTCGAGACGCCGTAAAGTGTTTTTATAATCCCCATGCAAGCTTTATATGCAACATACTCACTTGTTTTTGTTGCTGTCGGTCTATTACGGCCGAATGGGACCTGCTAAGCATATTAGTCGCCGTCACTTTACCTTGACGATGATTGATAAATATATACGCATGTGCCTTTGTGTATTTATGCATATTTTTTATATGTAAGTATATATATATATATATATATATATATATATAATAAATTGTAGATGTTTAAAAATACATATATTGTATATTTATATAGGTTAGAACCCATCGAAGACGGCCCGCAGAAAGGCTTACGAGCTAAATGTCACTTACTCACCTAGCCGTGCTATGTTCCGAATCTAATATATATACGTTGGTTTTGATAATACATGTTGGACATGCGTCATTAGCAGCCTGCGTAATTACTTGCGGGACTCACAAACCCACTAAACTCTGATTGATGCCATTTCCTCATATTTTAACATCGGTAGAACTTTGCCACTACTTTGAAAATGAAATTGAGCCTGTCGGTGAGCGAACTTATAATGGCTTGATGTTGCTGCAGTTGCAATGATCGCTAAGTTACACGCGTTTCTAACATGTATGCTCTTATATGTTTGTGTCTTTATGTGTACTGCGCTGTTACCGGAACATCTATGCGCACGGCTGAACAATCGCGTTCGTTGGATTGCGACTTACCCTGAATCGGCGGCGTGCTCCGTCGACGCGGATTTCTTTCCATTGACATCTTCTGCCCGACGTGGTCTGCTACGTGGGCGGCAACGCGAACCTCGGATTAATACTGCCGCTATTAACTACATCGTTGCTGTTGTTGTTGTTCTTGTTGTTGTCCCTGCTGTCATCAATACAATTGTCCTCAAACTCTCCGCGGTTGCACCGGCTTTCGCCGCAACTACCTTCGTTTTACTTCGCTGTATTGTCACAACAACTCTATTACTTCGCTGTATTGCTACAACAACTCTTATGACGCGACGCCTGCTTCAGGAGTCGGCTCATGTTGCGGCACGGGCATGTATCTTGTCGCTGGAATGGTGGCTCGGAATATCGCCGGACCCGGAGTAATCTTCTCATTCTGCTTTGCTGCTCTTGCCTCGCTGCTCTCCGGTAAGTTAGTCTACGACTTTTTGACATTATGTATATGTATATATATATATATATATATATATATATATATATATATTGTATATATATATATATATATATATATATATATATATATATATATATATATATATATATATATATATATATATATACATGTATATATATATATATATATATATATACAGGTGATGTAAGTGCAAGCATAAAAATGTGCTTCCATCTAACCAGATGGTAAAAGAACCGGATGAGAAATCCCCGACTTCGTGAATAATGAGCTTCGGGGAAGTGCCCCTACAAATATGTTGAGGAATGCTACCGAAGATTGTCGGTAAGAGTCGTCCCGTGCACGGTAGCCACATTTCTTATAGACTAGAGGCAATCTGAACGTTGTGGCTCGACACGACATTTTGCGGTACCTAGCAAAGTCTGTGGAAAAGAAATGTCATTAGGAGTCCTTCGACAAGCAATGTTAAAGTAACTTGGGATTGCAACCCGAAGCGGGTCAGTCTGGAGAAGCTCGTGGCCCACGTAGTGATCGCTACTTGAGTGTCTAGCGTCGTCTGGCGAACATGGGTCTCAGCGCTTCATTCTGATTCAACCTGGTACAGCGAAGAATTAGCTCGTATTCCACCTTCCTAGACAAAAACGCCGTGGCAGAATACTGGAAACATTAAGATGTTATATATTTAAATTAAGCCGTCAATGGGTACGTCGTATGACGCCGATACGAGATGATAGCGTAACATGTATGTATTAATATACTCTATGTGCGAATGCCACTTTATGCATTCATGGCGCATAGGTCTGAGACACCTCATGGTGTTCTCAAGAACGACATTTTTTTTTATTTGCAATGAGTTGTTTACTGAGGAGATGTAGATAAAATCATGTTCGTTTTACTTTGATCGCGTTGATAACAAATCTAAATATATTCAAAACATTTCTCACTTTCTCAACTTGCAAGAAACTGTATAGCAACTCATAGTCGAGATCGGAAGGCGTGAGCCGAAATAGAATTGTGGTGTCGTCAGAAAATGCAATCGGCTTTTCTAGATGCTCAGCTTAAATATTCAAAAGGATAAAATGAATGAGGGCTGAATGAAGGCAAAATTACCTTGAGAGAGAGAGAGAGCAGAATCCTCTGGAGCCGGTCTCGACAGATCGACTTACGGATTCGACGGTTCCACCTATCACAGCCTGGGCTGTGGGGGCTGCGAGCGTGCGTGAAACCACTGGACTGCGTCTGGTGAGCACCCTAGCCATTGAGGCATCTCCAAAAAAAAACATCAAAGGCAAAGTCAACACGATTAGAAACCGCGAAAAAAGTTAAAGAAAACGGCTCACAGAAAGACTGTAGACGTTTCGATTGAATCTGCTATAGATTGCCATACGTTCGCAAGTGCATGCTCAGTCGATTGGCTGCGTCGATAGCCGCTGATAACGTGACAGCAAACTAGATCATAGATGCTATTGAAGTCTACTATATTTAGGTTTTACTAGCTGAGCTAGTAATCTGTTAGAACGAAAACCGTTACAGACCTGCCAGGCCGATACTGGGTGCGTTTGCCATGGCTCATTTGCTCCAATGGAATTCACATACTAAGCTGATCTGTTCTACCGTAGCAATGCATACAGAGACGTGTGCAATTACGTGTGTTCCCCGGGCACAGAGCCGGCGAGAGAGAGCGAGAGAGAATGACTTGATGAATCTAAGGACCAACTCCGTGAACGCAATGTTCAGATTTTACAATTGTGAGATATGAACGTTTAGGCCAGGTTCATCATCCTCAGCATTATTATTATTATTATTATTATTATTATTATTATTATTTACGTTTCCTTATGAAAGAGGGATAAAGAAGCATCAACGCAAAGGGCGACGCAGCAAAGATAAATCAAATCTTTTTCCCGCTTTATTTATACAACAGCCAGTCTGAGTGTTCGACAGTCTAAGTATTGCGGATAACGATTACCGGACTTCATTTAAATGGAAGATGAAGGTCCTAGTTAGCTTTAGTTTTGGTTACCGGACCTAGATTGCAAAAAATCTATTTGGTTCCGTGTCATTAGTCGTAGAACTCGAATCTATACAGCCTGAGGCCCACGCATGAACCTAACTGCAAAATCAGTAAAATACGGACTCGGATCGTGCCATATCTGGCAACGGCCCAACCTTATTCAATCGTAAATGTATACGTACGATGGCTAGTAACTGCCAATAGAAACGTCTCAAAAACCCGTTCTCCAATTTTCTGCAAAATTCTGCAGAACGAAGAAAACAAATTGGCAGTCAGAATTCACATCAGATTTACTTTGTACTACTCGACCTAATTATAAAATTTAAACACTAACCGTAATTAGTGTATGCTGTAGTATTGGTAGTCTACACAACTCAGATCCAACAGGTACAGCATAGCCACAATCTGTAGCTTTGGGTGCCCATTTTTTGTAAAAATATGAGTATTCATAGAGCACCACCGCAAGCGCAGCCACAATTCGCTCGCCCCACTTGTATGACTATAAATGTGAGGAGCCTACTTAATAAAGCTTCCTTTTCGGGATGAACGCGTAGTTCAAAGCGATTCGGTCGGAAACAAGATAAGACGACTGTCAGTACATCTAATGGGTTATTTTGGCTGAAAATAAATGTCCACCTGGAAAAGGGTCAAAACAGGAACAGCAGTTACCAACTGAACTTCACAGGGTAACCCACAGACACAAAACACAGCGAAACAGCAATCATTTGTTGGGCAAATTAGACTCTGAAAGTTTGATGCTTTGCTTGATGGGGCTGTCACAACTGGCTGACAATTATATACGCCATTTGCCCCATGCATAATCTAAGTAGAGCCGTCGGGGGCGCAAACATATATATATATATATATATATATTTTTTTTTATTTGTTCATGTGTAAGAGGTAGAATTATTTTATTTGTTCACGTGTAAGAGGCATAATTATTGTATTTGTTCATGTATAAGAGGTACCAATTGTCTCCTTACGAACGTGTACACCGGGTAAATTAAGTGAAAACGTCACATATCATCCAGGTTCGGGCGTGTCCAGTCTAGAAGAGTTCCACGCACGGAGGCGGCGTTACTCCGCTGAATATCCAGCGATAATCTCTGCTGCAGGAACTTGACAGCTCTAGTGTCTTCTGTCGAACAATTAAGCGCCTTGCCAACACGTTGAATAAGTGTGTGCGTCTTCGGGTCAGGTCCCCCTAGTGTCTCGAATACTAGCGGGCGAACGTCGTGGGGGTAGGTAATACTGGCATACTTTCTGCACTTATTCGCTTCCGCCAACATAGACGCGTGTCCAGCATGTTCTGCTCCCGCACTGACCATTGAGGGGGCTAATGAGTCAGTAACGGTTGCATCCGATACCAGCATTCGACCCATCGCGAAGGACGTTAGTGTACGTCCGTCCGATCGCCTTCCATCATTCCTGTAGAGGCCAGGAGGCCAGCAGATCTCAAAGCTCGACTAAATGTCCCGTTAAGTGCTGCGTGTCGGGCTCGACGACCTGAGCTTAAGGCACAAGAGAGACCGTGGTGTGCCTGTGGCCCCACTTGATCGCCGCATCTACATTGGTGGGGGAATACGAGAGCTGCCCCCAGGCGTAACCCCACACAAATCCGAACAGTGTCGTCATCTAATAGAGTGCCTAACTGAGCACTGGGGAAAGCCTGTAACCAAACGTCTTCTCCTGCAGTGGGGTCGACCAGCCTGTCTGGGAAAGGGTGTCTGTGGGTATGGCACCGCACAGAGAGGCTAATCTCTCGAATAAGCCTGCCAAAGTGTGATCGTAGACACTTTTACCTGTGTCGTCCAGTAACCGTTTGGCCTTTTCCAATGCCTGGCACATAGAGGAGACGATGACAGGCCCAGCCAACGCACCTGCGTCAGGCATTCCCAGTCCACCTAAGGACATGGGAAGCAGAGCCTGCAAGGCTGCATCGGGTGAGAGGCGTACGTTCAGGAGCACTTCCAGTGTCTTCAAGGTCCACTCGTTAAAAGCTCGAAGGTTCTCGGTCAAGTCGAAACAACTAACCCCTCTAAGTAAGTGAGTTATCCGGGCCGCCGAAAAGCACGATCTTAGTAGATATATTCCGCGATGAGATCCCAGCGATGGAAGACGGCTGGCGGCTACTTCAAGCTTTTCTCTCCACGCGTCTAGAGCCCCAGGTAACCCCTCTTGGCAGAGAGGAACCCCGAGGAGCTCAATGCCTCTCTCTCTCTCATATATTGTAAAACAATATATGAGAGAGAGAGGGAGAGACAACATATATACATATATTGTTTTCGAAAGTGTTCACCTTTAGCGCTGCGCCCCCGACGGCTCCAACTAGGTTATGCAAGGGGCTATGTAACACAATTTACGATCCCCCAGATGTCAGCCGGTTGCGCCAACTGCCATCAGGCAAAGCATCATCAAGCAGATTACAAATAAAGTGCACATTATGCATTATTATTGCATATTATGGCAACTATTCAATTCTAAACATCGGTATAAATTGATCGAAAATAAAGATATGGCAGCTGTTTAATTACTTCGCTTGAAATGTATATATATATATATATATATATATATATATATATATATATATGAAAAGAAAAGGGAAGTAGAAAAAGTTAACATACGTCTCGTTCAATATGCCCAGGTTTTTATTGCAAAGTTACCATCATATTAACTTTAGTACTTGCGTTTTTTAAGTAGACTGGGATAGTTTTTCCATCCGCTTCCTGGAATGGCGGACTTTCCTACATGTTTATTCCTCTATTTTGATTTCTAGGGGAAGTGTGACGCTTTGCAATTTAGCTTCACAATTCACGTAGTTTCAATAATACTAACGCCATCAAACATACAAACCTTAAGATAGCAAAGACTTGAGCTATGTATAGTCATAGTTTAATTGGATTTTAAAAACAACTGACGAAACGTAACTGAAGGGAGCAAATCTATCACAGGAAGGCCAAATCTCCAGCTCCGCAGAGCTCGAACGTAATCGGGAGATCACGGCGGTCATCCTCCTACGTCTTGGCGGGTTCCATTTCTCTAGGACACTCCGTGGTGTATTATTTTGTTGCTTTTTAACTTTATGTCGTACTGAAAATTGGCTGGGGTATTTACACGTAAATGTATGAGATGTCAATCGAAGAGCACAGAATTTACATGATAGACACACACACACACACATATATATATATATATATATATATATATATATGTGTAGAAAAGCCATGTCTAAGAAGTTCCGCACAACTGCGAGCTTATCCGGGTGGAGAGAAAGCCGCATTTAGTGTCTTCGTCACCCTCCACACTGGCCGCTATAAGCGACGTCGCACTGTCGATAGCGCTCTATACTAGAAGTCAAACAGTCTGACTGAGAAAAGAGACCATCAGCGTATGAATCGACGCTAAAGATGGTTCCATATAAAGTTGGAAGTCGTCAAATCCACGTACGGGCTGTGGTAACGAGCAGACTTCATACGTGTGGCTCACGTCGATGGTTTCGCATGACATAGCTCGGGACGTCTGACCTAAGTACCGTCACTTTGTTGCGGAATGATGACCACACCATGATTATCAATTTAATTTCCGAATATATATATATATATATATATATATATATATATATATATAGTGTGTACTATGTGCATACGACTGGCGACAGAGAACTTTTAGGCAACGCTGAGCCTAAGCGCTAACGGAACGGCGGACAACTATTTAATGGTTACTTCGAGGAAGGACTTAGTTCATTGCTCCTAACCTCGCATGGGTCGGAAGGCTATTAGACTGATACGCTGCGACTACAGCAACAGCAAACATGATTTCTACTGGCACTACGTTTTAGCCACCCCACATTAGCCACCGCAACTCTGCTTTTGCTATGCATTGGGCTACAAGGACTACAAGGCATTGGGTACAAGGCTAGCACGTGTACGCCCGCCGTCCCTCATTGAACTCGTCGTTGACCGCGACCTCTGTCGAGCGATGTGAGGAGTACGATCGATGACCACCTATTATTTGTCTAGGCTACCGCTCTTGCGTGTCGCTGACTAGTCAATTGAACGACGCACTGTACGCGCCGGTGGCCTGGCGGTGAGGCCCCGACCGAAGACCACCACCACCACCATTACCACTACTGCCTACCACCGCACCCGCCCGCTACCACTACTGCTGAAGGCCGCATTTTGCTGTATCAGGCCGCCGCTGCTCTGCTCTGATCGCTGTCGATCAAAGAACCGGCACTTTCCCGATCTTTGTGACCCAACTCACCTGTCTGCTACTTGAACGACGTTGTCTCTCTACCCCCGGGGGGAGCGGGCAGGTGTGGGGACGAACAAGGGGGGGCGAAGGGGAGACTCAGGGTGGGCATGGACGAAGTGAAAGCTACGGGGTGGTGCTTCGGACGTGATCTGACTCAAAGGAGGAGTTTTCGTTTTCTTCTTGTTTAGCTTGTTCGCCTCTTGCCGGTCGAAAAATAAGAAGCGCAAGCTTCGGATGGGTCATCATGGGCTGGCTGATGGTCGACTCGAGCAGTCGCCAGGCGCCCGCCATAGGAATCCACGAAACTTCGCTGTAGGACCGCTGTAGCCATTAGGCCTACGGACCGCAGTGGTAGAAGCAGACACGTTGTGTTCACGGCGGCTCAAGATCAACATTTTCCGGAGCTTCCAGGAGTTGTCGCTAGGAACGAGATATTATCTGCGTTACTTTTTTTCTGGTTTGCCATTTTTCCATTCATGCATATGCTTGTAATGTGCGTGCGCACGTGCGCCTATATAAGAATCTATGGACGAATATGTGTGTCCCTCCCTCTCTGTCTCATTTTTAGGCATGAGCAGTAATAAGAATACAAACAAAACCACCCATTTGAGAGGAGAATCTAGCTGATGGTGGATATGTCATTCCATCCAGATGGTGGATATGATCATTACATTTTCGAATAATGTCATCAACTCTTTGAGGCTGAAATCGTTGTACTTGACCCATACTCGTCTGGGGGTGGCGAACGTCAGTAGATGTATTATGCACACGTTCAAGATATATCTAATGTATGTGTCTAATAAAAACTGCCTGATCAAAGACCAAACTGTTCAGGGAGGTGACGGCTATAGCGGTTGCATGACAGAAGTACAATATGTGATCGTGCATTGAAACAGGTTGCTTTGGAACGCCCGCTCGAGTATCACGAACAAGAATGACTGCGACGAAATAATCGATGTAGCCAATCGTTGTTTAACGCATGCTCGCGGGAAAAACGTCTTATACTGCTTTGTTAACATGTGCATCCGGACTTCTGCTGCGGCTACGGTGACGATAAATAGCCCTTAATGACTATAAGCAACCGACGATTGCGCCAAGGATGCCACACGAGCGAATCATATAAAGTATCGCCAAGTAACCTCATATTATAGCGATTTTTTTTCGTTCAGGAGTTAGCCTAAATAGGTAAGCGGGGAAGCAGGCATCGCCATACATACATGGATGCGTACGTGTATGGAACAGGCGTAGTCTATGAAAAAGGCCTGCGAAGTCCAATACACATTCATTATATCAGCAAACGTCAACGACTTGTTGTCGGCAACATTGTTTGCTATACTGGATAGGCCGTTGTGAGACCGTTACTCTAACTTGAACCATTGTTAGCCATAACGAATTCTGGCACTCGCATTATGAACAACGTCGGTAACTTACAAAGGGACTGTCGGGCAGACAATAGGCGACTCTTATCCGTTAGTCGGGAGTTTGTCTCCTGGAATCAATATTGAATCAAGTCGTCAAGAGCCAAGAGTTCGCGTATTTACATTCGAATGGTATGAAGGAGAAAATATAATAAATATAGAGAACATCTGAGTTGACAGATGTTTGTAGATGCCCCACACAACAGCAGCAGCAGCAGCGGTAACAACGGCAGTTGCGCTTCGTTCCGCTTTGGCGGTATTGATCTAGGGCAAGGAGACCTTTTAGCGCCCCAATTGATACCTGTGGGCTGACGTCGATACAACGATACAATATGCGTATTCGCTATACGCGCGTTCTAATGCGCACTATACACTATTTAAGTAGCGAAAATGAGCTGCAGCTCGAGACTGCAGCTCTCGAATTGCTGCAGCTGCACACTTCGTCGGTACTTTTTCCAAGAACCAACGGAGTCAACCTGTACATTTCATAAAAGATACGTGTCGTTACGTCCTACAGCTGAGAGTCGGCAGTCATGCTGCCAAAGTGACTGTTCGAAAAGTCCTAGATATTTCAACGTGTCATGACCGGTTCTTGGTTCACGGAAAGAATGCCTCATGGCGATTCCAACCCGTGGAGGCTAGAGGATGATCTATATCTTTACGTCCGATTACATGTAAAGGGACTGTTCGCTTGGCGCATCGCGAAACGTATGGGCGCGCACACAGCCTGATCGCACCTACCTGCCTAAATATATGGATCTTTCAGCATTTCTAACAATGGAAAGTCACTTGACTATTAGATCATTATTATTGTACTACCAACGAAAACAAAATCGTAATCGAGGTGATTCTTGATGGCTCTTGACCCAGTTTCCATGCCGAACAGCTTTGCCTTAAGGCCCGCTGCGCCGAAAGGAAAAAGAAACCCGTTGAGGGATTTACTAACACGGTATATCATTATTTCGTCGGGTAAATGTGGATGTGTTTGCCATAAGTGCAGTACTAAGTAGATTTGATGAGTACGCCGTATTGGTAAATGATTAGCGTGGTGTAAGCAAATTGTGGAAACTCCGCAGAAGGCCCGCTAAGCTGTGTCTCGTTTACCCTTCTCCTTGCTAACCTTGCTGGTAGGGCACTCCTTGTGTCGAAGCGACTCGAGATAAGCACCAAGAAGACCAAATCCATGAAATTCAAACGTCGATTGGCTGCCAGTGACGTTATATGCTGCGCCGCTGCGGCCAACCTTTGGAGATTGTTAACCATTTTCCTTATATTGGCCTTCGGGTGGTTCATTACACGGGAACGACGTGCACAGCGAACCGCGCGGACGATAAACGAAACCGTACATACGGCTCTTGTCTTTCCTACGGGCAAGCAGATAATATCGGAAAACTCTCCGTTTTCTCAGCAGTGGGCTATTCATGTTTAAGATTGTTCCGAGGTTGATATATGGTCTTGACAGGGTAGGGAACCACTTCACGCAGACAAATTTGAACCAGATTGGAATATTTTTTATTATATCTGGACTGAGTGTTTTGTTTGTTGATGCAAGCGAGGAGCAGCTTTATGAATTTCATGTCGGGCTCTCCACCAGCTCCACTGAAACAGTCCAACTCAACTTGAAGATGCCGCGTACGGTAGCCTGTCAATTTGTATTTCGAAGTGAGAAGCCAAAGTCGAACAGGCCATACGGGAGGTCGGGGATTTGGACGTATTCAATGCGTTGGACATTCGGTCTGGTCCTACATGTTACAGTCGCACATGTTTACTAGACCAGCTACACTGTGCATAGTTATTACTACGTGACATGTTCAAACGCCGTCTTTTATATCAAGTACGGGTTCTGCACTCGCCGCTTATATATATATATTTTTTTTGTGTAAGTAAACAAAACTTGTTTCACTCCATATTGTGAGTGCAAACATACAATGCATATACACATTTGAAAGTGTCACACTATTTACAAACGCCTGCGCAAGCAACATATAGGAGAGCTACGTCAACTTATTTGAGAGGGGATTACCATAAAGCTGATCTAAAATCACACATAAGCATAGGAATAGATACTACTCGCGTCACGAGCGTCAGCAAGTGAGGCCAAACAGTGACTCGCCCAGACTATGCAGGTAGGCATTAAGTTTGCAAGTAGGTTTACATACTTGGGAATTTTACTGCCCCCCTCACTCAAGGCCTTTGCTGCGCACGGTGCAGAAAAAACACGGAGATTAATGATTGCATCAACGACACTCACACGCTTTCACTCAAGATAGTGCTAGCTCTTTTTGACGTGAAAATGCCACAAATTGCTTCATATGACATTCACTTCTCATGGGCGAAACTATTTTTCAAGCATCTAGCGGTACTTCTACCTTTATATATATATAGTATTAGTCGCCACAAGAGATTATTAGAAAATATCCAACAATGCGCAATTGTCATACACCTATAACTATAGGATTTTTTATAAGGTGAAATATGCTTTCATGCACACTCACCAATATCAGTGAAAGGCAATGTGGGACCAAGCGCCTGGGGAGAGTAAAAGACTCCATCCAATCCGCGCGTGCCGTCCACCTCTCCCATCCACTCTTGGTTCGGAATTGTGAACCATTAACGCGAGACCATGAGGGGAGAGTCCCATGCTGCGACCATCTCCTTAGTCAGCGAGCGTGTCCCGAGCAGTGAGCCCTACCCGGGTGTGGTCACTAGAGGCCCAATGCTGAATCGCAATCTGCGGAAATCCTCCTGACGCATATTTAACGTCAGGAGGATTTCCGCCTTATTTTTTCGCATAGGCCCACCGAGGTATTAGATTCCAGCATGCCTAGTCGGTGCTGACTTGAGCATGCTGGCTACGATGGTTGCACTCAGGCTGTCCTTGTAGGCAAAGGAGAAGCCTGTGCGGTAGGCTGCAAGAGCCCCACAGTTTTCTACGGTATGTGCGGCGTAATCGGGTGCTCCTGTTGCGCCTAGAGGACGCACGTGTTTGTAGTGGCACTTCCTATGCGTGGAAAGTGTGACTAGAATTGTCCATACTCTGTGAGCACTTGCACAAAGTAAAGTGTAAGTGTTCCCTTGACCTCATACCAGGTTTAAAGTTATTGATTAGGTATCATTATTGTTCAGGCTTCTCTGATGTTCTCAGCCACATGCACGTCAATGTGTCGAACTATAAGATAAATAATGAAGTGACTATGTACGTAGATATATGTGTACATGTTAACATTTTATTTAGCTTTCCCTACTTGGGCATACGCACGCAGATCATGTTTCTTTATAAGCACGTGCGTATTTGTCACAGTATTTATATATATATATATATATATATATATGTGTGTGTAAATCATTTTCTGATGACGCTTAACGCGGGAACGCGGCGTCCGTCCGGGCCACGCTGCTGAAGTGGTCCCAACCCACTCTATACGAGATAGAGTAATATCGCCAGTGCACACGTTCTCGGGAGACAACTGTAGCTCCATTTTTATTCCTAAAAAAAGTTAACCATTAACAAACTGTTTTCTTTCCCTCCTTTTTTTTCCCTTATGTTATGCGTGTCCGACTATGTTGTCTCGACACGCAGTACAAACATGCTACGGCGGACCTGTATCTAAGCCGTTGTCCACTTTCCATGGCTAACCCTAAATAAGGGCTGACAGCTGGGCAAAGCATGTGATCTTCAGAGGTCGTGTTTTCGTGCTGACACTCTTCTTTCGGTTGCAGCCCCGCTCGTTTAGTTTCCCCTTGTTCCGCAAATGACCGTATGCCTTCGTCCCCATTTCGATTTTGTTCGACTTCAATGCACAGGCAAAAAGGCTACCGAACATTTGTCTGCCATCGTCTAACCCACGGAAGTAAGTTCAACAAGCTATGAACACACTGCTGCTGCTGCAGAAACGACAACAGCAACAACACGACGTTTTTGACAGATGATTGTTAGTCGTATCATTTTCGTTGGCCAGAAGAAATGGCCAGAAGATGTTCAACGATAACGATGTGCCATTGTCATTCACCTGTGAGAGTAAAATAAATACGCTGGTGAATATATATATATATATATATTCACCACAACATATATATATATATATATATATATAACTTTTTAACTTCACCTATGCGTGTGGAGCATGTTTATTTATATACACCCACGTATTTGACACAGTTCTCTAAAA
Source organism: Dermanyssus gallinae (assembly GCA_003439945.1). Lineage (NCBI taxonomy): Eukaryota > Metazoa > Arthropoda > Arachnida > Mesostigmata > Dermanyssidae > Dermanyssus > Dermanyssus gallinae. Next base: position 1,309,546 of record QVRM01006574.1, on the reverse strand, counting down.
TTTCTTAAAGGATTTATTAAAAGGATCCAGCTCTCTTCGTGAGAACACGACGGGTGTTTAGGTCGGGCTGTGGGCGGGTCGCACACGCGCTCACACGTTTTCAAAGCAAGGACGCCTAAATGCGGGCAACTTCCTACTTAGAGCATCTACAATCTTGAAAAACTTTTCTTGGAGCAAGTAGAGTTAACATTTCCCAATGTGATATATACACGCGAGTGCGTACGGCGTGCATTGACCAATTGCTGGTCAATCGCCACTACCCCATTAAGTAAGTGCTGCCTATTTGCCAGCTCATGCACGAACGAGCTCGACTTTATATCGCACGGCTGTTTTTTAGTCTAAATGCGTCGCTTGTCTTTCTGAGAACGAACCCGGCGGCTTGCCTAGGCCGCATAGTGTACCAAACGCAGCACAGCTTAGATGCATATTATTGCTTTGGTGCTAGATTAAGCGATGTAAAATCTAAACGTATGTAGTTCTTCCCCCGTTCGCTCGTTTACCTGCTTGCTCTGTGGCAGCATTGCGTGACACAATCAAATCTTTCAAAATCTCAACATGGCAATTCGATTTGATTGCACAGATCTACCCCCGAATGCAGAGATTTATCGCTGATTTCATTGGCTCTTGCGTTGGACGGGAGCTTTCAGGGGATACCGATTACGATTTCGGCAGGGCTTGTTAATAACCGTCTGTTTGTGAGCACGTAAGATACGTGATTACCCGGCGCGTCAGATGCCTGTCCATAGCTAGCAGCGAAGAAACATGATGTTAAGGTGGAAGGCTTATTTAGTTTTTGACTTCAATATGTTAATGGCTCGTAAAAGGCGGATGCAGTAATGCCACTATTTTTCTTTTATGGGGGTTGGATGGTAATGCACCATCTGTTTTATACTGAGACATCTGTTCCCCGCGTTTTTATTCGATCATGATCGATTTTTAGTTCACACCGGCATTCACCTTGTCTAAACTGGGAATCATGAAAACGATTTAGAAGTAGCTGGTCAGGATCTCGAACCCAGACCTCCCGAATGCAAGGCAAAGGCTTTTGCCACTAAGCCATCTTGCTCGGTTGATTCGAACTATATTTGTATATAGGAAAAATCTGGTCGATACCTAAATACAATGTGCCTGGCTATCTGGTACAGCCTGGGATACCCCCGTAATGTGCCACGAAAATGTTCCTTTATATTATTTTGCGGCAAACTTTAGTCTACACAGCAGCTAAGCGAACCGGTAAGATGTTAATATAGCATAGAGCATGGGCAGATTTCTGCAGAACATAATGAGGATCCGAGCTATACAACGCCGCCAAATCATTATAAAGCACGTCATTGATTGTGTGAACTGCGTGTGGTTGTAGTGAATTGGATTGAAGGCACGTGTGTGGCCATATAGGAGAGAGATAATCGGGCAGGGATTAGCCCCAGCTACCCTGGAGCAACTGAATAGAGTAATGGTCGCCTAGCGTGTGTTACGGCTCTACCGCACCGCATCGGTCGCAACCGAGTGGCCGGCTTTGTTGCTGGCACGCAGTAATTCACTGAATCTCTAAATTGACGCTTTATGGCCCTGGCAACTAGAGTCTACGACGAAAACATAGCGGACTGGGAGCGGAAGCCAGCGACTATGTGGACCAGTGAAAGGGGTCAAATGCTCAAATTGTCACGTTGTCATTCGCAAATTACGGCTTTCATCGGAAACTGTTCAGCTGGTTGGCTTTCACGAACACAATGCTATTTATGTTTGCGTTCGTTGCGCGGGGGGCACCCGGTGATAGGTTACACCCGTGCATGTTGTGTCTCTGGTTACCGTTGCAGCTTTACAAGCTAGGTGTAGCGGCATTTGCCTGTTTAGTTTTATGATTTAAAGCCTTCTGAAAAAGGTGCATAAATGTCGACAATAATTCAAGGCCTAAGGGAACGTAAGCGTGAGTTGGTAAAATCAATAGGCTGCCGTTCGATAAACAACCACTCTATCCATGCGAGAATGCCTTTCTCTCGACGCCAGTTTGCCGCGTTAGTTTTCCTCGCATCTGTAATCGCTTCTAGAACTGCGTTGTGGTATACCTATTAAGTTAAGCACATTGATATGCTCAAAGTTGGAGTGTAACCACGACGTCACTGGCAAGCGGGCCTTCTGTGACCATCGATCCGTGCCTGAGCGTATAGCTCACAGATTATCGCAGATCATTCATATATATTACAGACAGCTTATAAGCGTATGTTGTAGAGTTACTGGTTTAACACCCAACTGAAACATATAAGTACCTGTATATATATATATATATATATATATATACATATATATATATATATACATATATATATGTATATATATATATATACTTACACAAGGGCAACCGTAAAGCAATGGCCAATGCTCGTGTTAAGGGCATTGCTTCACTGTTTGTTAGGTGGTTTCTACACATACTCAAATACACTTTTTCCTAGTGTCGCCTGGTTGAAGACCACCATGTGGCATCACTTTGACTTATTTTTTAGCTAGGCCTAGTCTAACGGAAAGTACTAGTTACTATACTTAAAGAGCTTTGAATCCTACTTCCAAACAAATCCCGACGACAGCTACCTGTAAAACGTTTAACATAGTTATCTACGCAAAGCGTGAAATAAATGGGCTACTGCCGGAGGCACTCTGACTTTTCCACAGGAATCAAACTACTTGGGTGGAAAATTTCGCGGTAATGACCCAACCCTTTTCCATACGGATTGATGTTGCTATTACATAGTATGTTCTCTACAGCATTCAAGAATGAGAAAAGCTTGTACAGTATTGTAACTCAGCTGAGTATCTTCTTTAGGCTCTAAATATATTTGAAGAAAGCACACCGACGTTTTAGGGCAAACGTCGAGACACTATGCATAGAAGATATATCAAGTAAATGTATTTGTTGTTGTTGTTGTTGTTGTTGTTGTTGGCAAAAACAAATTTAGCCTCACTTTCTTCTAGATGATTTTGCTAAAAAATGCCCGTAAAATCAATGTTTTTGATGAGGTAAAGATGATGAGACATACTGAGCAGCTGCTCAAAGTTAAAATTGTTCCTAATCGGGCGACGCGATGTACCAAATGAGTATCTGTGCAACGAAAACACTTTACTGGAATCTGGTCATCTTCGATGGCAACTTCCAGACTCGGGGACAGCAACAACTACTAGTATTTGCTTGCCAACTTTAAGATGCAGTTCACTGGCATATATAAGATGTCGGTTCGCCACCTGCATTGCAACAAGTATTCGTATTTTCTTCTATAGCGTCGCAGCGACAAGATCCAATCGACGTAAAAGCTTTGCTACTGGCTCTGTTGCGGTTGTATGTTGCATCTGAATGTGCTCCACGGTTGTGGTCCCGTGAAGGTGGTAGTTAACTTTGCAGACTAACTTGCATATACAAAGAAAACTAAGCCATGTATTTATATAAGCATTGCTAATATATATATATATATATATATATATATAAATCTTGTTTGTCAAATTGTAACAAAACTCTAACATGATGAAGAGGCAACATGGTGCGTTTGCTTGCATAGCAATAGAATCAGAGACAGCTTTGGTCGAATTCGTGATGACATTTCAGTCGTCATTTGCTAGCTTACTTCCGATAGGTTTCGATGTCTATAAGCGAGTTCGAATAGATGTGGGTGCCTTCATATCACGTAATGATCTTCTAAGTTCCGCCTTCTGCGTTCTCCCCAATCCGTTTTCGTCCCCATTTTGGGTATCATGCCCTCTCTCTCTCTATCTCTCTTTCTGGGCCTGTATTATGTTTGCCACGTAAACATCGTTGAGCAGATAGAACGTACGGCTGGATGCACGATGCTCTCCTCACGCTTGCTGGCGAGAGAAGAAAAATAAGAAAAAACAGAGAGAGAGAGAACGCGCGTGAAAGAGAGAGAGAGAGAGCGAAAAGAAAAACGTGCAGTTAGTTAATGCAAATGAGATGAAGGGAGCAACGAAAGCCTTCCCTCACATCGAGCGAGCCGACGGTTGAAGTACACGAAAGCCAATACGGGCCATACCGAGACAAGAATTCGTACTCTGTTCGGCAGGATTTAACGTCGTCTCTAATCCGTTCACGCGTTTAGCCCGCGTTCGTTTGTTTACCTATTGGTTTGCTCGCTCGATCGCTCGCTTTCCTGTCTGCTTGCTTCAACCGCTCCCTTTTTGTGTTTTCCTTTGAAGCCCGCCAAAGTTTGTCGTCGGGAATATCGGGTCCCGTTTTCCGGCTACGATGAGCGCTAGGTCGAGTTAGGCCGGTTCAGACCAGACAAAGTCTAGACAGTTGAAAATGTTTTTGCTAGATCATCAAAGCGTAAACGGGTCTCCGACGCGTGTTGAGCAAGTGGTCTGGCTGACAGCGACGCTGACAATGTTGAAGACGGGTATGGCGACGATAGACAACTTCCAGGGCGTAGTACAATTTTATTATTAATATTATTATTTAGGTGACAGAATTGTGAGGTGTAAACGCGTACTCCTTGCCTCCTCTTAGTTCCTAATGCGTAATATATAAAATTGACAATGCGAGCAGCGTTTTGTCAGCATGTAGTGCGACCGTTGCCGTAAGAACTCCGGGATTTCAGTAGATGACAACCATGACTAGCGCACTTGTCTTCTAGGCCACGCCGCAGCCACCGCGCTAAAAGTGGTTAACAAGAAAAAGACGACATGATAGCATGAGAACATCGTCCTCGTATCCTCGACATCGTTGTAGTCCGACAACTTGGTCGTGGTACCACAGTATCGTCGCAATACTTTTGGTAGCCAGCAGTAGCCGGAGCTAGATTGATCGCCAGCTCTATCGACTCCAAGACTTCCTAAATAAGCAGAAAGAGAATATTTTACTCTCTTGCTAGAACCCCTTTTTTTATGTCTCTCCCTCACGTATGTTGAGCCAATGTTTGTTAATCTCTATGCTCTTCTTACCCTGTCGCTTTGGCAGCTCTGCTCTTGTCGTTTTTACCGCTCCGCAATCTACTCTTACAATGTAGACAGGGAGCAAGATGCACCGGGTCAACCTTTAGGGTGATCATGGCTTACCGGATGCTAGGCAAAGCAGCGGCGCTTTTTCGTGCCTGGTTGTTTCCTACAATCTAAAGGTGCAAGGAAGATCGTCGCGGTCTATGGGAATCTGCTGGAAAACTCCATACGCAGAGAGGAAGACGAGCGGCACCGCAGCATGACCCTGTGGCAGCTAGAGTGAGACGGCCTGCAGGAGAACGCAATTGTATACCGTACATCAAAGACCAGGGAAAAATACATCTAGGTCCTGATGGGGAACGGGGAGTTCTAGTCCTGTAAAGGAGGGCGTAAACGTATCACTAACATCAAAGACTATCAAAATCGGACCGGGAGAGAACTAACCTTTCACACTATCCAGGTCCTCACGGGGACCGGCGACTTTCAGTCCTGTAAAGCAGGACACAAACTTGCACCAAACATCAAAGACAAGCGAAATCAGACCGGGAAAAAACTAGCCTTTCACACCATCCAGGTCCTGACGGGGAACGGGGACGTCTAGCCTTGTCTGTTGTGAACCGGGGAGGGGGCGCGTTTGTCCACTGCGGCGATAACCTCGAGGACAACCCTGAACTCGCGATTCTGAGGTGTCTAGCATGGGCGGAGCACCGCAGCTCTGTGGCATTACTCCGCACATATGTTACAGCCATTTCTATCTAAGCTACTTTCTGTGTTTAATTCTGAGTTACGTTATTAGACGAATCACCTTTTCAGTTAACTGACGAAGCTAAAGGTGACCGCCAGTGCTATGTGGTTTGTCATAAATGTACAAAGGCGTCGTCTCACAGTTCTGCGAAATATCTATTGAAAGTGTTCCAGGTTCAGATTACGTCCCGTATTTGTTTCAACAAAATAACAACGATCCTTGTAGAACTATCGCGGCGCATTAAAACCAAAAAAGAATTTACATGCAGTTGAATAAGACCGATTGAACTATGTTAACGAATGTGGCGTCCTAGTCGTTAGAAGACTCCTGAATTTCAAATCCACTAGTTTCTATATTCTGTTTGGGAATTCTTGATCGACCATACGCTAGTGATGGTATGGAGCTGAATTGAGGCCAACTAACGTGCGGTTGCTTCTCATGCTGTATAATGCGTCTGTCAATAGGGACATTCCCAACGGGCGTAATTATTCAACCGCCGCCGTTTGTTTGAATGCCCCTTCAATACAATGTCTACACTGTTCAAATGCATTCCGAAAAACCTGCCTATTAATATTTGCAAATGCCTGTTGAGCGGGTCTGTGTTGTTATATCGAGTTTGTTTAGACACGCACATGGCCCCACACGTGGTAATCCAGGAGAGGAATTAAGTCTGGACGTTGCTGGACGGTCACAAGTACTTATCCCATAATACGCTAATTTGCTCCGTCAGCCGCCCTTGCATAAAACGGGTGGAATAAGCGGGTGCGCTATTCTGACGAAAGGTATTGCCAACGCATTGCAAAACGCGACCTAAAACACAGTCTGCTGCAAAACCAGGAGCAATTGATATCAAGCAGATCCGTTTGTTTTGCTTAACTTAGAAAGATTGTATTTGACTTCTATGATACATATACTTGTATGAAACATCCGAGATGTTCGTGAACAATCGAACCAATGATACGCAATGGCACATACACACACACACACAATTAGAGCTTAAAGCGCGTATCAAACTACGATGATGTTTGCAATGCTAGCTTTTGTTGGCGACTATCTGTCCTCGGGCCTATGCTTAAGAACAGCTTCGGCCCGTCGGCGTAACAGGACCGACGGACAACTAGCTAGAGAGTTCTCGTGCAACACGGCACGTTCAACCTGCGTGTTTGAGCGTGTCTTCGTGAAGCTTGCAAGGCTCGCGAAGTCAACGTCGCTGTATATGTATTTGCGCGGCGATACAAATCGCTTCGCGACCAAATTAGGCCCAGAAAGTGCCGCAAGTGATAGGAACTGATTATGTTTGTTGTAGCTCGTATTGCTTCTCTGGATACTGTTCGTATTTCTGTTTTGCTTTTGTGTTGTAACAGCTCCTGCTTTCGTCGTGTTTCTAATCGGAAGTGGTAGTGGATTCACTGTTAGTCATTGTTACAGAACGAATGCGGAACGAGAGCAAATATAAGTCAAGAATAATCAAATACACAGTTTCATATTTATTTTTTGATATTGGTCTTGCCCCGCGCGGAATAGAATATCGAAAAATAAATATGAAATCGAGGGGCGGGAAATAGAAAATCGAGGGGCGGGTATATATATGTTGTTCTGGTTGTGGTTGTTGTTGTTGTTGCTGTTGTTCTTCCCGTTACTGCAAAATACTGATGCTATTTTGATAGTTTGCTACGTACAAAATTGGATAAGGATGAGACATCTGATACCATCCTATTAGAGGTCGCGTTGAAAATGAGTTCACAAGTTACAGTAAAAGCAAGGCCGCAGATTTTCCACAGCGCACGGCTTGATTGACGATTTCGCGTGTTGTCAGTTGCCTTATATGTCTGTTGACAGTTGCATTTCTGCCTTAATTGTCGTTTTAGCGGTTACTAGTAACAAAAAGTTGTTGTTTTTTACTGCTGTTATGTTTGTGCTTCTCATACACTTAAAAACGAAAAAAGTATTATGGTCAACGTTCATAGAACAATCACACAATTGTACACTTTACAGGTACACCAGCTGCTAACGTTGCCTCTTTGTTAACACGGGAGTCTGATATTGGGGAGCGGGGGAAAACGGCGTATGGTAATCATATCACGAGTCGGACCGCCATCGGTATGGTTCCACAACGACCCTATTAAGTTCTTGCTGTTTTTTCGAGCGGTGACGATTTTACTAAATGTTCAAGTTATTTAACGTAAAAGTAACGTAAAGAAAAGCGAATATCGGACGACTTAAATGTATGCAAACTGTCTTTAATGCAGATATTTGCCTTTTCGTACCCAGCATGAATATCTTTCAGACGAAACATAATTCAGCTGAGCACGACGGTCTGCCAGTTTCTCCACTGAACAACTCATTTACTCGTAATGACGACTTTTGTGACTAGATTTCCGACCTTTCGTGTGAGTGTAACAGAATTTAGTAATTTCGATTTCCATTCTACGCAAAATATTTCCACTCCCCTGCCCATTCCGTTAGAAACAAAGCAATTTTTATTAAGTTCGACCACCGATTAAAACGTGACGACCTAGTTTAGAACAACCTGTATTTACAGGCCTTGGGAGGAGTCAAATGAAAATATGCAGATGTCGATATGAATTGGATTCCGTGTGAGCCCGTTAGCTGCGATGCGGGGGATGAATAGGTAAGCAGAAGCAAATGAGCAATTTTTATCAAAGTATTCTTACATTCATAAGACAAGTAGGTGTATCCCGAAAAAGCCTCAGATAAAAATTCTGCTAGTTGAGATCTAAGTTGTCAGAATTGCTATCTTGCGGTGTGTGACTGTGTCGAGCCTGGCTTAAAAAGAGACTTAACGTAACACCGAAAATGCCATAAACATAGTAAAAATTCGAAGTCGTTTTAAGGAAGATGTTCTTTTTGTAGAAATTACTAGAAACATCTCAAAATACTTTTATTGCTAGCATTTTTTATAGAAATTCATGTAGGAACACTGGTTAGCCACACTGAGTGCTGGCTAGCCTCGTTTCATTCAAAAGCTGGTATTCTTACATTTTGTTATTTTAATATGTTATGATGTCATTTTGATTGATCAGATTAATAGGTTGATATGATGTTATTTTGATTTGATTCTTACATTTCTTATTTTGATAGTAAAGGCACGAAGAGAAGCACACTTGAGTGTCGGTCGACATAATGTTTACAACAGAACTGAGGAAAATAGGATTCTTCCTATCAGGCCAGAGCAGCTGAAAGCTGTTTTCCGGACAGGAGACAGAAGGCAATCTTCGCGGTGGCCTCCGCATAAGTGTTTTTTTCTAACTACGTCGGTACGGCGTGCCGCCTTCGATCCTGTCGTATCCAGTTGTTGTGTAAATGTGCGCATATATAATTTAGTTGTTGCTGATGTTGTCTTTATCGTCGTTATTATTTTGGCTACTACGTTTGTGACGTGTTGGTTTTGGCGTCTGAAAACAGGCCTATACGTTAACTTTGCTGTTGTGGATGCTATAAGTATTGTTGTGTGTAGGGGACACATCCTGGGAGCTTGGTTAATTGGCGACTTCGAAATAAGCATGTCGCGAAATCCGACTGTGCTAATGCCAGACACGAGCAATCGGATTTTCCGTTCTCTTATTGATAATCCTCTGATTTATCCGAGATTGCCGTTAAGGCGAAAGTTTGTTGTAGGAGGTCGTCGGAAATCACTAAGTGCAAAGTCATCCACTTTGTTTTAAGCCGATAGTCAATGCCTATATATATATATATATATATATATATATATGAAGGATGGTTTAGCGACCGGTGTAGAGCAGCGAAAATTCCAACAGATTAACTAGGGAATACGCGCAGATTTTTTCGATATTAAGGCCGTTTGCAATAATAGTCAAGAAAATGACGCCAAGGGCTTACAAGGAAGAAAAGTACAAGCACTTGGAAAGTTGGGAGTTGGCGCTGTTGCAAGAAGCAGAGGAACAACCGCACAAGTGGCAAAAACAGAGAAGAAAACGGCGACCATGTTTAGTGGAGACTGGGCGACTGAATAAGCACTTTGCCAGCAGGCCGCAGGAAGCCGAACATTTAAGGCGAGAAGTTAGCTTTGGAAGGAGTTCCGTATCGGTTGCTAAAACTTGTTGGGATCATTTTCAGGGAGAGGACAGTACGCATCTTTTCACACACCCTATACGACAACGGTTTAGGTAGTTAGGAAAAAGTTGCGCAGACTGAGTAACTGAGTTTTCGGTACTACTGGAAGGGCTACTTAATCAGGAGAGGCAGCGGTGGACACGAAAGCGGATAAAGTACGGTTAATGTACGCAGATAACATTGCAATCTACGGCCGAAGTCTATTTAGGGGTAAACAGGGACTAATAGATTATATTTACGAGATGGGGCTTAGCATTAACCGGCCAACGACAGTAGCAGTTAAGTTTCGAGGAGGTGATCGCTTGGCAAAAAGCGATGTGCATTATTATCCGTAAAAAATATATTTATCTGGGAGTCTCTACCAACGTCGGTTGGTAACAGTTTCCGAAAAGATATAGAAACCAGAGTGGAAAATGCGTTTCAAGCGGCAGCAGCAATTGAGAGCCCGCAATTATTGTCAATACATACTGAGCACGGGTTAGCCAGTTTTTGTAGGAATAGAATAATTCATATCTTAGAGAGGGGGACTCTAATGACGCGGAAACAACTATAATGGGGTGTACCTAGGACGAGAGCGCTTGTGACCTACACTATAGCGCGGACAGAGAACTTAAAGAAAATTGACATAGGAAAATACACTACGGTAACGATGAGAACTACGACCTGGCGAACAGCCGGGGTATAAACAACAGGGTATAAAAGTAGACATCTAACTACGGCGTTTGCAGCCCACGGGGTTCATCACGTAGTATGCTGCACGCAAGAGTTCCACGGTTCTTAGGTATGTTGTACATAAGTGCGCGAGATGCTTAGGCCAGTGCGTCAGATACCACGGCGCAGCATGTCCAGCAGTTCAATCAATGGCTGAACTGGCAAGATGAAATGTGACCGGTGATGTGAGAGAAGCACAAGTTGGGTCTGATGTGCCTGTTTATATTTTACTCAACCTGTGTGTTCATAAAACGAACACTAAAAACAATTATATATATATATATATATATATATATATATATATATATATATATATATATATATATATATAGCCCATGTAGCCCATTTCGAAGGCAGCAATAGTGCCGATCGCTACTTAAATTACCACGTTTTACATTATATGTTATCAAATCATTGCAAACGACTCGACGTTTCCATTACTAACGCCTACCCGAACACAAACATTTTAGCAACAATGTAATCTAACGGCAAACTAGGCGCCCTATTATTGTATGACGAGCTACTTATTCATGCGACATAGGTATGTTGTAGTCTTCCATCGATCCTAGATGTGTATGAATAATATGTGTTTACGCTTCCCGCCTACTACGCCCACATAGACAATACGTCATGCTATCCGACAAATCCGCAAACGCACACTCACGCGCAGATATATATATATATATATATCCATATCTCCAATCTCCTCTCTAACAAAGCTGGAACTGAGCGATTTTTAATATCAATATCATTACGAGGCTGTAGTGATATTGATCACACTATTGTATATTTTACCCAATCTGGTGTGTCAACAAATCAAGTGTGTTACATATATCCATATATCTGGCCAGATGCACAGATTCGTCTACTAGGTAGATAAATGGAGCTGAGAGCCTCTCGTTGGTGGGTGAGCCATGACTTGTGAAGTTTAGACCCTAAGAAACCCCTAGTAAGTTCTAGAGGACACCTCCGAAGCAGACAAGTTCTTCCCCCCCCCCCCCCACACTCTCATTTTTTTCTTCCTCTGCTTCGTTAGTTCGACGTGGCTTGCTTTTTTGTGCCTATTTACATCTAATCACGCTCTCCCTATCAATTTCTAATTCGTATATATATATATACAAGGTGCCCGTACCCAGTTTGCCCAAACTTTTGGGGCTGTAGATTTCGTTAGAATACGCATATCTTCCAATGAAATGGAGATGGGCGGAGTGAGAGTTAAATTACAAACGTTTGTTTTATTGATGTCGCAAACAAGACTTTAGTTTGCAAAATGTGTGGTTGAAATAATCATATGAATGGGAGCCGACCAAATAATCTAAGGTTATTACGATGAGAAAACACTAATCAAATCAGAGTCAATTTGGTAACAAACCGGTGGTGGTTTACTTCATACAATGTTGCCGTAGACCGTTCTCCCCACTTCCAATGTCGAATTCTCATTGAGTTAACAGAGGGATTGACTTAGCGGCTGACCTTTATAAAGCAACACCAACTAACCAGGTTGTCTGCGTCACTCAACATGCACTGTGACCTGAACTGTAAAATCAATATTACAACGTTGTAACTCTGATGACTGTGCTTTACATCTTATCTGGCTTTTCTTATTAACGCTGTGTTTGCCGCAAAGTTTTAATGCCCGGACTGATGGCCATTTGCGAGCCGATTGGCGACTGGCGCAATCTAGGAAAATCGAGTAAACGGGCCTCCTTTGGCGCGAACTGATAAAAGTTGTGATGACGAAGTATTCTGTGTTGCACTTTCCGTACGTTTTTACATTAATTTCTTCACTACATTAAATGTCCAATAGTCAACGGAATGACAACTGAAATCAATGCCGAAGTCCCACCATACGCAACATGATCGGGCTGGGCTCATAAAACAGCGTAATGCCAGCCGCCAACCATTACACGAGTGGTAAAAGAAAGATACAGTAGCGTGCCTGTTTTACGGCGTACTGTTTTATGTGACATATGGCAGTTAGAGGTGCGCGGGGCACTATGCAACTAAAATCCTTGCCTATATTCACGTGGCAATAAAAATCCGTATTTAGCTTGCAGCTTTACTGACTCAACCAGACGAACTCAGCAGGGTTTCTCTTGCAAACTCGTTTTACATCATTTACGTCTGATTTTTCCAGAGCTGTTTCTCCCATACGACGCTAAGGCAAATGTACGCCTCTTTCGATTTAAAATTTCACCGACATTTCTGCGATCGTAATATGTTCAGAGAATAAGCAAGTTTTTGAAGAGCCGCCCCTGGCGCCTGATCAGATCTTAACGACCTCATGTTTTTTTTTGCAGCAATCTATGTCAACAATACATAAACAGATACGAGTTTATTTTGTTGTCTTTTTATCACATATGTATGCATGCATGCATATCTGTGTGCCTCTGACTGCACTGAGCAAATCGCGTAATATTCTTTGTAGGTCAACGCTGTTGAAACTGACTACAAGGTTACTTCCGTTATGCATACACAATTAGAGTGCACAAACCATAACCGCTTTGTGAATATAAATCTAGCGGCTGTACGCAGACCGCTTGTCTGCCCGGGTGTAGTGTTATGCAGACACATAACGGATTACTCCCATTTTCCTGGATTCCTCTCTTGGGAACAGTCAACTGAAATCAACAGCATCCGGCATTCGCGCCCCCCACGCCTACTATATCTGTTCGAAGAATGCACGAAGTCGATCGGGGACCACTGTGTGACTGAATACATTGGCGCTGACGGCACGAGTCCGGAGTGCGTCTGAAGTGCGTTCATACTACGCGCCGTCCAAATAACGCGGCAGCACGTTTGAAACTTTCGTCATAGAGATGGTCTCGATCGATTGGCTTCAGTTGTGTTGTCGTCTTAACAAACACAACAGCACGCCTCTTCGGCGTAAGTCTAATTACACTTAAATGTGTAATTTAAATGTGTAACCAAAAACAGCGAATTGGTATGTAGAAATAAAGCAGACACGAGCCCGCGAACGCCACCACCATATAAATGTAAAATTTGCACACCAGTTGTTCGTACAGAGCCCACCAAATCATTGCTGGCTGCTTATATGGACGCCTAATCGGACTACCTTACCTACAATCGTGAAATGCATACGTCACATGGACCGAACGCAAAAAAAGTTTGTCGCCATGTCGCCGACGGTCGCTTGAATAAACGCTTCAAACGCACTCGAAATCGCCGTTGTTGCTGTTGCTGTTGTTGTTGCTATTGTTATTGTTGTTGTTGCTGTTGCTGTTGCTGTTGTTGTTGCTATTGTTATTGTTGTTGTTGTTGTTGTTTTTGCGGTTGTTTTTGTTGAGCACATACAACATACATGGCGACTTGGTCGCATAAGCCCGTGTTCGAAGCTGGCGTTCGAGGCACGCCGAACTTGCTTTACACGAAGGCGCCGGTCTTGCTAGCACTCAATGTGTTGCTCTTTCTCTCTCGGGCCAGCCACCATATCTCACCGGACTATGCAGCTGTCTGCGTATGTCGGCCGTGTCGGCAAGCGACCTCCGTCGCGTGAAGAAACCGACTCAAACCGACCACTGTGCTAGGCAGCGAAGTGCCAGCTAGTACCTCGTTCAGTCGCCGCTCGACTACTCAAAGGAGGTAGTGAAATAAGAAAGAGAGAGGGAGAGAGAGGGGAGAGAGTAAAGACTTCGGAGATTTTCTGCTTCTTGCTAGTCTTAAATGGTCCTATTGCTCTCCGTCTAGCTGCTGCTTACTTTACGGTTGTTGTTGTTGTTGTTGCTGGTGTTGTTTAGTGTTACTGTTGTTATTACTGTTGTTGTAGCTGTGCATTGTTGTTGATATTACGTTTAGTGATGTGGTGTTGTTATTGTTGTTGGTCTTGTATTTAGTGCACTGACTGCTGTGTGATTGGTAGGCTATGTGCATGTTAGCGTTATCGCACAGAACACAAACGTAGACTCTCAACTTTACAACACTTCAATCACCGTGGAGTGGCTATGCGAACCAGGACGGCGGGTTTATAATCTCGTAGGTCTCCGACCTACCTATCTGCTACATGGCTGTATCCACTCTAGGGTTCTGAGAGCCACGGCTAATAGCTGGGTGTGGCATTATGCCCGCTGCTATGAGCTGCTACTTCAAATAGAATAGTTTGCCTATTGGACCGTTAGCGGGCAACAATAAACGCAATGCCCCTAGATAGAAACAGAGATCGAGAGAAACGAAGTGCGAAAGAGGAGCACCACAGTGGCGGCTGTTGTTGTGTTGTTGGAGTTGTTGTTGTTGTTGTCTCAATTAATATACATATGGGCAATGGTAATTATGAGGATGATACCGAGACTTGATCGACGCAACAGCACCGGTGATTTACCGGCGCAGATACTTCCGTAGAGCGTAATATGCCCCTGTCTTTGACGACCGCCAGCCAACCGCAGTATGTCGGAACGGCAGCTTCGGAGACAAAGTCTCACACACAGTATGCCCCTCTGAACGCACACCGTGATCGGATTCGCTGACGTACCCCGATGAGCTCACTGATGATCTCAGCGTTCTGGACAGCACTCCGGTCTTTGCCACGTTCATGCATTGAGCACAATGTTTATATCGGTGCGTTCATGTAAGGCCACGCAGGTTGCATACGTCGAGATTGTTGCATGCACAACCGCAGCCCTCATTGCCCATAACGCAGTGACGATCACGTCAAAGCGCCGCAGGTATATATACATATATATATATATATATATATATATATATATTTATATGTTTTTTGTATACTTAATTCCGGCATTATGCAGCGTTTTAATCAGAAATAGGTCAAAGGTCCTGTTAAGGCATTCCAGACCTCCAGCCTTAACAGTTAGACTACTTGTTTAGACAGTTAATCTACATACGAGTACACAACTCTTGTTTTGTCGTATTTCAAAGGAAATAAGCAATTTGCATTTATTGTTCTTTAACTAAACGATTTGGAGTAATAAGTAAACAATAGTTGACCGTAAAATTGCTCCTGTGGATAGGGTATTACTAGACGAGTGCATCTTGGTCTCAAGCAAATGGAGTACAAACGACACTCCATCGGCTTCAATTTCAGAGCTCAATAAAGGCACCAAAAAAAGGCCATATTTGCATACGGTACCACAAACAATAATCCGTTTTCGAGCCCACAATGGGGTTCTGAGAGGCTTCCCAAAAAACTATAGCTTCCCAAAAAACATGTGTTGAAAACGTTTTTCTTAAAAGCATTGGGGAAGTGAAGCATCCTATATATATATATATATATATATAAATATAAATAACGTGCCCCTCTGACATAACTATAGTTTTGCTCAATATGTTTAACTTGTTTAAATGTATTTAGTTTGCTACATACTAACAAATAAGGTTATATAATTTTTAAGTTTTCAATACAATTACATATATGGCTGGCCTCTTGCGGAGGTCGCTTCCGTGAGATGATCTGTAGCTGGGCCTCAGATGCTTGCTATCTTCATGAGACCACTTCAGTGGCGTCTTGTAAGACGTAGAATACATTGCATTCCCGAGAGACAAGAAAGAGTTCAAGCAATTCGTTTTTTGCTTCTAACTGTGCCTACAACTTTGAGTTTTACTTACTTCCAATGCAGCGTGCAAGCACTTGAATATGCCGCTGACGAAATGTTTGCATTAAAAATAAACCCACTGTCAATACTAAAATGCGTATATCCTGTAGACAACCAGACTGTTTATACATTTATATCGAAAGTCAGTAGGAGTAAATACAAAATGTTTGATTAAATGTTCCTACACGCATATTTTCATGCGACTAACGGTTTGTTAGATTACTTAGATTCGACAATGTGGCAAAATAATAATGCCTACTACAAAAAGTCTTACTTTATCAGACAAATTGGTCGTTATAGGCTGTTGGTTGTGAAGCCAGTTTTGAACAGAAAAGCACAGATCTGTTAGTTTCAGTTCCAAACTGCAAAAACGTGGGTAAACATATGCATTGCCGGGCGACGCCATGTTAGAAGGTCGAGTACGAAGGCTGGTCTTTTAATCAATTCTGAATGTTCTCAAGCGGCAGTTACAAAATTCTGTTTCACAAAACAGAACTTTGTAACTGTTCACAGTGCTAATCTGCATTGTTAGTCCGACTATTTCAAGAGTTACGCATCATTGAAAACCACTTACTAGAAACCACTACTAATAGTCCATTAGATGTACAGCACTACTCGCAATTTGCTGGGAAGAATCTATTCTAAGGAGCACTTTCAGAACGATGTTTAGTGTCCCTCGCGGCATGTTACTGTAAAGAAAATATAATTGAGAAGGTGCTAGTTTAGCGAATAAACTGAAGATATTATTATTATTATTATTATTTTTAAGTTTATATGCAGTGTGTATTTGCAAAATTTGCATGTGCTCCTCAAAGTGGTGAGCAGTTTTAGTTTTAGTAAATCGATTGTCTGTGTTCTTCAGTCGTTCGCCGATTGGCGGCTAAATTCGGCTGTTACGATAGCAAGTATGCTATTTCAGTAGGGTTTAGACAGCACCAGCTAGGATTCGCTACGTCCGACGATACAGAGAAATCAGTCCACTGTGCCCATGCATTTCGGCAATTGCACAAAGTGCCGACGGTGGTGATCAAATTAGACTACCGAAACAAATACTGTTTTACCAGACGAGTCTGGCCTATGGTCAGACATCACATCTGGTCATGCCCCATAACGCTATGCCATCGCAAACAGGCCTTACGCAGGGTGATTCCCTTTTTTTTTTCTGGGAGGTTTCGGGAATGCATGATGCACATGCGCCACTAGCAGCCTGCGTGACTAGTGTGAGACTCGCAAACCCACTAAACCCGGATTTCTCCCCACCCCCAGGCTCGGTATTACTTTGGCATTACGTTGAAAAGCGTGATCCCCTGGGTCCACTTTTCTGTCCGTGTATCAAGGAATTTATAGACTCACTGCGGTCCCTGTTCTGTGCCTGGTACCTAGATGACGGCGTACTGGGCAGAGGCCTCCTGACAGTACTGGACGACGGTCATTCACTTTGATGTGAATAGTAGTCTGATCCTTAACCCTGACAAATGTGATGTATATGTTTCAGTCAACAACGGAATTGAGCCATTAGATTTAACAGATCTTCTTAGCTTATTTCCTGGCTGTCGCGTTGTTGACAAGGTTGACCAAAAGCTGTTAAGTATGCCTTTATTGCCGGGAATGGGATTGGAAGAACACTAGCCGGCCGGAAAGGCAAACTGGATTTTGCCACAGGCAGACTATCCGAATTGAGGACCCACTGCAGTCTGTTCCTCTTTATACGTTGCTTTTCAGCCACGAGGGGAACACGTCTAGTTAGAGGTTGTAACCTATCCTCATCGACTGAACTTTTAGCTTAAACACTTTTTTCCTGTTTGGACCCGCAATCGTGTCATCATTGACTCAGGCTGCAAACAGGGTTAGGGCATTAATGGATAAAAACGAGTGAACAGCTTTTAACGTAGAACAACAAAGTTTGACCGACTAATTGTCGTCTTTGTTTGACTCCTCTCTCATTGATAGGACCACACCGAGCAGTTGGACAGCCCCCTTGCAAGAAAAGCAATTAGCAAACCTGATTGTTAGAGCCTCTATTGTGGCTGATAAAGCCAGGCTTCTAGCCGTTACTAGTCAAGGGGCTGGAGCTTGGTTACATGCCCTCCCTACCTTGTCCACGAATAGGGGCTCTTTTGGATGACGAGACGACGAGCAATAATTAGTACAGGACTGCGGCTTGGTGTTAGCTTGTTATTTTCGACCGATGTCGTTGTCGTTACCTTGCGGACGCGTTGGCCCAACATGGCTTGTCATGCGCTTTAGTTGCAGGCCGAAGAGCACGCCACTCGGCTTTGAATGACACTTTTAGTCGAGCACTGAGATCTGCTGGCTCTCCGTGTGTACTGAAACCTCCGAGTCTATCTAGGGACGATAGAAACAGATCTGACGGTCTCACTCTGATCCCCTTTGAGCGTGGCCACATGCTTGTATGCGGTTACGCAACTGTAACCGACTCATTAGCGGCTTTGATGACCGGTGCACGTGCAGACCAAGCAGGTCATGCTTCCGTCGAGCCTGGTGGGGTGGTGCATGCGCCTGCGTCTCGCGATCGGAGGAGGTACGCAGGGGCGCGGGTTCAAGCCTCACCGTCGCACATTTATGGGGGTCCGTCTATGAAGCAATGCGAAAAGCAGTCGTGTGGACGTTGAATTTTTTGACTGAGGGTAAGTCTGAAATGTTTAGGCCATGCTTCCAGGTTAGCAGAGGCTAACAAATGCAGAAAATAATCTGGCGTTGGTTATCCACGCCAATTTAGTCCGTTAACTTTCGAGACAATGGGAGGACCAGGGCCTCTAACACTCAAGCTGAAGCAGCGCGTGGGTAGACGCCTTAATCTTTGACGGGAGACTCAAGAGCATCAAATTGTAAGCTTGCGGTAATTCACTATTGTGCATTTTAAAAGGCATATTTTTGTTTTTTCTTGTAACTATGTCTCCTTTAAGAACACCTTACTAGACGTTTTAGAGAATGATCCACCACTAAGCAGCATCTTTTTTGTTGGGATATTTGAATGCATATTAAACAACAAATATGTTTTATAGAAAATACAACGAGAAAGCGCTGATAGGTTCAATGTTCGTGCACTCTATCAAACGCAGTACACACACTGGCGTAATGTGTATCAAATGCGAAGCGTTTGCTTCTTTCGAGGCGATTAAGTAATTACTGTCTAGGGAATATGACGGGCTAGAGGAGTAGATGCTTGAAACCGGGCCAATACGTCTAGTTTTCAAATTTCCTCGTGGGTTGAAATAACAACAGTTTGTAGGCATATAAAGGTAGAGTCTTACGAATTGCTCCCCCTTATTAGATCAAATTTGTTAAATTTTTACGTGTGCCCTGAACTAGAGTTACAATGACGCAAGGGACAATCCCATTTTGCACTCGAGCATGTCGCTTCTGGCGAAACGCAAATGGTTCTCGAAACTACAAGAAATGGGGGGATTAAAAACCTTTTAAAATCCGTCCGTTCTGGCTCCATTAGCAAGTGTAATCAATTTATTTGTAATGACGGCAAAATGCCCAAATGACAATTAGACAGCTCATTTTGTGCTAATATTTATAAGCAAATGTGATCGCAAGCTTATATCATTAGTATATATATATATATACATACCTGTGATATGACTATTTGTCCAAAGATTTTGCAGAAACTGGCAATGAGACGATTAGAGCGCCATGCCAGTTCCGATTTCGTAGATCATATTCTACGAACCTAGGCATTGCACACTTATAGCAGGAAACTCTCGACTCTGTTCAGAGTAACAGGATTTGTCTTGGAGTCTTCTTGGAAGTAGCAGCAACTGTGGAGTGCTTACGCCATTCGATATGATTGCGTATGCTCCAATACATCGTATGTAATTCTACTAGACTCAACTGGATTAGATCTCAACTTTTGAGCAGAAAATACGCCGTGACAGTAGGAAGTCTTGAGTCCGCCTGGTTATACGTTGACATCGGAATGCCTCTGGGATTCGTCATTGGTACCTTCATTAATTCATTGGATACAGCATAAAAAAACCTTATTCTTTTGAAGATTTGTGGTGGTAAGTTTTGCAAAGTAATATTTACGCCGATGACACAATAATGCCGTTTCGCGTTGATTCTTTTGCACTAGACGCCGACATTCCGGATGCACCTAAAACGTCGTATTCACTCGACCTCGCTGTTTGGATGTTGTAGATGGAAGAAAATTAAAGTCAAACTTAGGCACCTGGTGGTGGGTGACATTTAAATCAAACTTGACATTCAACAACATCAATTATGTTTTGTAGAATGTAAAGTGCTATGCAGTTATCGAAAGTGGCTGCATTTCCACTGCAAGAATATCTCGTGATATAAAATATGGTCGTAATTCCTGTTTTGACTAACGTCGTCTCAATCAGAGCCACCGGATACAAATACAATTATAACAAGAGCCATAATAATGCAAAATTATATATTGAAAGCAGTTTTGCTCGATGTAGTAGAGACGCCGACCGGATGTTTTGTTCCTAAACTTATCCATATTTGTTCCTAAAGGTAAGAGATACAAGTCAAGCATTGCTTCCCAGAAGATGTGCGTTCTGTGTAAACTTAACGGGAACGTAATAGTGACCATACACTCTAGTTGGCCGCCTAATATATATATATATATATATATATATATGTGTGTGTGTGCACACAAAAGCAGCTACCTAACGGAGGGCGTAATCCTTGTGTTCAATCGATTGCAGGAGTATGCTACGCAGAGTTCGGAGTTCGTGTCCCGAACACATCGGGATCCGCCTATATGTACAGTTACGTGACGGTGGGAGAATTTGTCGCGTTTGTAGTCGGCTGGAATATGATCCTCGAGTACCTGATTGGATCAGCGGCTGGTGCTTGCGCAATCAGGTGAGACCGAAGGCCCGCCTCCACATTCGGATGTTGTGCACATGTGAAGCCCCGTAGCCCGAGGACCCGAGCTACCTACCATCGTGCCACGAGACGACAATGAAACCAATTTAAGCACGTGACGTTAACTTTATTGCTCACGTGCGTTGTAGCTGAATCAGGTGTCCATGAGCGGGGGTGGGAGGGGGGGCGATGTGAAGTGGGCAAATACGTTCTCGGTTCAACTTTAACCGAGGTGACAGCACTAGCAAAGAGATAGCCGCATAGGACATATGTATGTGTTGAAACGTCATAACAGGCGTTTATCTTAAACCCCTATGAAGCGTTAAACCCAGACACATGAAGCGTTTAGCTCAGACACATAGACAGATGGAGAGTGATATTAGAATTGTGCTTGTTTGAAGACGAACCGCTCTGCTGGGTACGGTTCTCTGCAAAGATAAGGTTCTCGTCTAAGTACAATTTTTGAAGATCGTTGGGGATCTATCTCGCTAATATAACCTAGTGCATTTGTGTGTGCCGTTGGTAAACAACAATTTGTTTGCAAAGGTTACGCGGCAAATGTTCACAAGATTTTAATATACATTTTCCACCATATACACTCAGTACTGTCCGTCCGTAATTGGAAGCTTTGGTTGCTTTCTGTTCGAGAGAAACGACCAAAAACCCGGCGACCGTGGTAGAGCTATACAGGGGTATTGATATTGACCTTATCAATTAGATGTATTTTAGATGATAGCTTCGAGAGGTCAGGCGTCGTCGAGTTCACACATTTAACAAATGATTGCATATCAAAGACAGTCATGAACGATGTTCTCAACACGCTCACCTTATGTGCCAAATTTTCTCAATAGATATACGCATGAGGAAATGTCTGTTCATGCAAGAATTTTTCTTTGGTTTTACAAAGAGGAAAATGTTGAGCATACGGCTGAAATCGATGTTATGTGATCGTTGTTATTCTTAGTATTGCTGCAATAGGTTGTACGGTCACGGTGCACTCTATACGTTACATAAACAACGATTTCTCTTTAATACAATAATATACGTCCCAAGATATTTGCTAGGTAGTTCATTAAGTTTTTAGAATGAGCTTTTTAGAATTCGAATTTTGGCGCGCTTCCACCGCTATTAGGAACTGCAACTTTTCGACTGCCAGCAGTCAAAATGTTATGGTGATTGGCCGTTGCGA
This sequence comes from Dermanyssus gallinae, assembly GCA_003439945.1. Taxonomy (NCBI): domain Eukaryota; kingdom Metazoa; phylum Arthropoda; class Arachnida; order Mesostigmata; family Dermanyssidae; genus Dermanyssus; species Dermanyssus gallinae. Next base: position 1,287,444 of record QVRM01006574.1, on the reverse strand, counting down.
TTTCGTTTGATCGCTTTTCCCGTGCAACGTATCGGCGTGATTTTGAAAAATTGAGAAAAAAGAGTTTCGAGTGGTTATCAAGCATTTTATTTCAAAGGTTGGAATGCGACCCAAGTGAAAACTGAGTTAGACGAGGTGTACGGTGACTCTGCGCCATGTTTTGCCACTGTTTCCAACTGGATTAATGAGTTAAAAAGAGGTCGCAGGAGCACCGGGATGAACTACGTTCAAAACGCCCAAAAAGGGCAACTGATTAGAAAAACGTGGAAAAGGTGCGGAAAATCGTTGCCGCATATAAGCGAGTGAACATTAGGGAGATAGCGGAGGCCTTGGGGATCAGTTTGGGTAGTGTGCATTTCATCCTGCACGAAAACTTGAAGATGAAAGAGCTCAGAGAAAAATGGCTGCCGCATTTGCTCAACCAAGGCCAAAAAAACGCGCCTGTTTTCGCTTCACAGCGAAATTTGGCCAAGATGTCGAACAATCCGTCGGATTTTTGGCGCAGATTCATGACCGTCGATGAAAGCTGGGTCCATCACTACACTCCCGAGACCCAAGAAGCATCTTGCCAATGGTGTGCACCTGATGAAGGACCTCCGAAGAGGGTGCGGACAACGGCATCGACCGGAAAGGTGATGGCTACAGTTTTTTAAGACCAACGTAGAATAATGCTGGTCGACTACCTTGAGAGCGGTAAAACGATCACAGGATAATATTAGGCAAGACTGTTAGACTGCCTTTAGCAAGAACTCATCGTGAAACGGCCCGCTTTGCAGAAGAAGGTTGTCCTGTTTCACCAGGACAATGCTCCTGCACACAAGTCCCGGCAAGCATCGGCAAAACTGGCCCAACTGAGGTTCGAACTTATTGAACAACCTTCCTATTCTCTAGAATTGGCCCCCTCTGACTATTTCCTCTTCGGACATTTGAAGAATAGTCTCGGTGGAAAGCGTTTTTCCAGCAATGAAGAGGTTAAGGCTGCTGTCAATGCCTATTTTCAGTCTAAAGACGCGGAATTCTACTTAAAAGGTATAAAAGCTCTGAAATCTTGGTGGGAAAAGTGTATTGAGCATCTCGGGGAGTATATCGAATAAGATAAATTTAAAAACATGATTTGGAAAATTCTTGGGTTTCATTCTAAGAACTTATTGAACTACCTGTATATATATATATATATATATATAGAGAGAGAGAGTACGAGAGAGAAATGTGATGATTTATTAATTATTTACAATACGTTTCCACACTCGGCAGTGCTCGCCTTAATAAAGATGGTGGTAAAAATATGTCACGTGAGGTTATGAATCAGCTGTCCGTGTCCTTGCTTAATGGTAGCCCCCACTCTTATGGACCCGGTGCGAGCGGTATATCCTCAAGGTTCCTTGCAACGTTAAGGTGGTGAGATCCATAAGATTCCTTTTTGTGACGCCGAGCCCCAAGAGCGTATTCGCAGATTCGGAGTCCCATACACCACTCATAGAGATAGTGATGGATCCGAATCTGCGAGGTTTTTGCGGGTCGGGGAGCGCCGCTCTTAGGAACTCGACGTCATATTTGGTGATCTTGGCCTGCCGCGTTTTTGCGAGGTCCCTGCTCGGGCCGCAAACCTCGGCATCTAAAACCCCGATAGGCGTTGTTATTACGAGGTCGGGCTTTAGACCCGGTGCGCCCGGTCGACGGAATACTCGCTCACGAATCACCTCATGACACCTCTCGCGGAGAAGACGCGCCACGCGATCACAGACGTCGTCATGTCTCTTTATAGTTTGTTTATGTGTTGTATTGCACATCTAAGCGACATGAGCCAACGTCTCAGGCGCATGACACCCGTGCCTACAACGTTTGTTGTAGCCCGGGCGTCCTCTGGCCAATCTGGCACGCGTTAGTAGTGCGTTGATCTTAAGCTTTAGTAGGTTTAAAAACTCCCTACCAGATAGGTAGGACATACCCTTAATCCAGTAATGTACAAAGGGCGTTTCGAGCGCTTTTTTAAAATGTGCCCCATCGAACTTGTTATGTAGTTGTTGAGACCAGTAATCGGTCTCTTGTGTAGCGGTCTCAATGGAGGTTCCCTAGCGCTCGCAAAGAAGCTTGTTCTCGCAAGGTCTTTTTTGAAGTTCTCGGTGGTTAGCACCCATTGGACCCAAGGGTGCGTGGAGTGTTGTAGTGCTGTCAGACGGGAGAGGCGGAGTCTGGGGATAAATGTTTGGAGGCAGGGGATGTCCAGACCGCCGTGTGCGGTGTGCGTGTACAGGTAGGCGTTCGGCACCGAGTTTTCGAGCTTAAGCCATTTCGACTTAACAAGCTTTCTGATCTATTTATCTAGGTTGCTAAGGAGTGCGTGAGATGGTCTGGGACCGGAGACCAGTTTATATAGGAGGCGGGGAATGAGAAAGTCGTTTAAAAATATGAGTCTTTGGTGGGGGTTAAGGGGATCTATCGTGAGTCTGTTGAGTAAATTAAGGAGTATATCCTTGGTGGAGTCAATTCTGCCATAGCCGTTAAAGTCGACTCCCAGATATCTCCATCAATCGGTCATACCTTTAACTGGCAATTGCCGATCTCCAACGTTAAATTCTGGTACGGTATCAATAAAACCTTTACCTTCCTTCCTATTAAATGGGTGGGATATAGTAAAGCTTTTATTAGTATTAATTTCAAGGCCTCGGGATTTCAATATATATATATATATATATATATATATATATAATAAAAGAGAGAGATACTTACACTCCCGCTGCCAACGAAGGTCACGCGTTGGCATATGGCAAAAACCTCCGCCGGCCCCGAAAAAAAATATATATATATATGTTTATATATATATTCAACGTAAACTTATGCTAACGAAAAATCCAATGTAGTAATATATAACCTTGAACAAATCCTGCAAGTATATAGTAAGTCGCGGTACGGTGAATCTACTGCAATGGCTGAGTCGCTCATTAGACTAATATGGAAATTGCCGTAACAGTGCGTCGCCTAGCTAGGCTTTCATGACGGCGTGCCGCCGTGCCTGGTGTATTCCAGTGTACCTTGAGCGAAGTGAATGAGAGTTGGCATTAGCTGCGAACGAAGACGTCGGCGTTGTCGATAAGCCAACGACAATGATGAGTCTGAGCCTAATTGGGCCGCCGGTTCACTGAGCCAGTTGGCTCACTGGGCCGTGTAACGTCTACTTGACTTCTAGCTACTGCAGTCATCGTTTTGCCTCGACCGGCGACTTCCCGAGCAGAACTGCGGCACTCTGAGAGTAAGAGTCAGAACACACAAAAACATTTGGCGTCCCAGTACGAGTTGTCTACCGAGCTGCTGAACTGGCAATGCATGTTGGCACTTTTCGAGCTTTCAATTGTGTTTCTGTGAAAGAGCCACCTGCGATACGCTGTACGGCGGTTGCCCACGATCTTTAATAATAAAAAAAACAGCGCCAGCGTTCTACGCATTGCGCTCAACCGCAAGCGTCAAGGAAAGGCACTACGTCGTTACCAGACCGATGACATTGTGATCTTCAGCATTTTATTGTCTATACTTATTAATCACACATGTGCTCAAAGTCATTTGTATTCGTTTTATATACAGCGATTTTTGCTTGCCAATGGCACTTGGATGATAAGCCCCGTATTTATATTATGTACTCTGTCGTTACGTAAAACAAACTCAACGAGTTTTACACGCCGGATTATCACCGGAAATACCTATGCGAGTATATGGAGCAGCGTGCATTAATATGCGGTTGTCTGATATATATATATATATATATATATATATATATTTATATATTTATAGATTTATATATATATATATATATATATATATATATATATATATATATTGTGATGATTTATTATTAATTTACAATGCGTTTGCACACTCGGCAGTGCTCGCCTCGATAGCGTATGTCATCTACTACTGGGGATATGCGCCTATACGTATAGACAGTAGTATTGCATTGCGCTCGTCTTCGCACGTCGCGTTTATGGTAATCAACACTGTCAAGGGTAGAGATACGTTACGTCGTACGTACACAGATCTGGCGAGCATTGGCGTTGCATACGTAGCTGCCGCCATGACCTGTGCTGAATAGTTGTAGTAGGAAAGTAAGAGAGAGCATACGTGTTGATGACGCAAATACGGCCCGACGACGCAGCGTAATGGAAGTAAGTCAAGTGGCGCAATACGCGCGCGAGCTGCGTTAGGTGGCCACATCGAGGTGGTAGCTGCTCGGACAATGAATCGACCGGGGGATGAAACCAATTGTGAAAGTATTAGACCAACAGTATGAGCGAACGATAACGAATAACCGCTGCTACATGCCGTATGCAACTGTTGGCTTTGCCTCTGAGGTCGTCCCGCCAGAACGAAACGGACCCGCCTTCGGGGCCTGTCTCCTTAGACCTTCGTGGTCTACGAAAGACCACGAAGGGAAAACCAACCAGGTTGTTGTAGCGGATCGTCGGTAATGCACTTCATCGTGCACCTTGGTAATAGCCGACACGCTGCGTAGCCAGTCGCCACTGACACCGCCATCACCAGCAGCACCTCCACCTGGCGGATATGTAGCTGTTACGATCAGGTGGTAAAGGCAAATGGAAGCAAATCTACTTAGCGGTATTCAGACACATAGACGCATCCACTCACCCAAAAACACCCCTGACGCCGGGTGGAGGGGCGGGGAGAATGACCGCTGCGCCGTCGCATAAGCACAGCACGACCGCTGAGAAGATAGCGTTTCTGTCGGGGCAAACTCGGGGCGGCAAGAGTTGGGGGTTGAAGGAATCAATATGCTACCAAGATACAGAGAGACGTACACCAAAACAGACGTATAGGGCATCATACAAATAGCTATATATATATATATATATATATATATATATATATATATATATATATATATATATATATATATATGTATATATATGTATATATGTATATATATATATATATATATATATATGTATATATATATATATTGGATATATATACATATATATATATATATATATATATGTATATATATATATATATATATATATATATATATATGTATATATATATATTTTTATATACATATATGTATATATATGTATATATAAAATATATTCTGTTAGGTGGACAGATAGTATAGCCAGTCTTGTTGGTCTGCCCTCGGTTTACAAGAGTTGGAGAACCCCACGTTGCCGCCGCTCGGCGACGATGTTCGGCTTCAGGAGATGTCGTCGGTTTGATTCAGTTGATGTCGAGCGTACCCCACCTCCCCCCCCCCCCCACTCGCTGAGGTGTGAGAGTGGTTGGCCACGTTGTCAGGGGGAGGGCTTTACTAAGGCGGCCGTTCGCCTGGCACAATATGGCCTCCTTCTCGTCCGTCGGCCTCACTCTATCATCGGGACGCGGCTCTAACCGCGTGTGTGGCCGCGTTCCGAGCCATCAGTCTCCACGGGGTTGTGGATGGCGGCATGCGCGATAATGGTGATGATAGTGGAAACATGTGCCCCTGCAAACCTCATATGTATACCCCATACATGCATAGCCTCTGACAGAACGAGAGAAACGGGCCTTTGCTTCATTCAGCCGCGATGCACATACATAGCCGACGTCAGACGTCCCGATAGGAAGGACATTTCCCTTACTCTGGCAGGCAGAGTACCAGAGTCGTCTCTCTGGCTGTGTGTGCTTATCGAGAACTGGTCAAGCTGCCGGTGCTCTCGCGCAGTAGCCATCTTAATTGCTTGGCGCCATTCGTGTCTACCTTGTGAGATTGTAATGGATTGTCGGTAGAACCTTCGACGCCACCAACCTTTGAGATACAAACATATTATTATTATTGAGAAATAGACCACAACAATTATGTAGAACAGCTAGCCGGAAATGGTTTGACAACAAATTACTGTGGGCGCCTTGTTAGCGTTTACGTTAAGCCCAAAAGGGAGTTGAGCTATAAACAACTTATATGTAGTATATATATATATATATATATATATATATATATATATATATATATATATATATATATAGTGGGTGGCATTAAAGCTGCAAAGCCACTTTGACGACAAAGTAGGTGTTGAGGTGAATGAAGCTCGTGGAGGTCCTGTAGGTTCAGGAGATAGCTTGGCACGTAACTGAACAAGCGGCCATATCTACTAGCAGAGCCAGAGTAGTTTCAATGAATGCCTGTCCTAATGAATCTGAGCGAGACCGTTGAACATTGTCACGTGGTGTATAGGAGAACACAGCATGAATGAATAAGTGTCTTCTCCGCCTTTTTCTGTGTTCTCTCCGCTCCACGTTTATTTGATAACTTTGGCCTGAATGGTTGTCTGTGTGGCTGGCAAGCCTCCTTGACTAGGTAACGTCACCGCCAGAAAAATAGGCTGAGTAATTAGAATAGTTCGTCGATAGGATGACTGGAGCTCTCGCAATTCATTGCGGATTTAGCGCAGACATGTCAGGATAAATGGCTCCACCTACTTTTGGTAATTTCGCTTTCAATTTTGGGCGACCCTGTATTTAAATTTTTTTCATGACAATCGACTCTCATTTATTTTTCGTAACTACATTATGTTTGTGGGACACATATTACAAAAGATAAGCTAAGCCAATGTGCCTAGGGGGTGTGTATTGTGACTATCATGTGTCCGCCTCGTCTAGGCTAGACCGAGACCACTTCAGAAGTGTGCCGCGAACGGAGGCCGCGTTTTCACGTTGTATGTCAAGATCCAGACGTTGTTTAAGAAAGGACGACGATCTGCTATCACCGGTTGACTGATCTAAGAAAGTTTCGACTTTGCGGATCAGCTGTCTGGTCCGAACACCAGTAGTACCCAAGGTCTCAAACGCAAGAGGCCAGAATGATGAGTATTTTCTTAGCTTGCTGGTCTCCGCAAGGTAGGCTGCATAACCGGCTTCGGATGCGCCGCTACCGACCATAAAAGGTGCTAGGGAGTCGGAAACGGTTGCATCCCAAATCAGCATTTTGCCTCGCTCGAATGGTGTAAGTGTCGTCCCATCGTCCTCCACGCAGACGCCCAGGGGTTCAAGGATGCACGGACGACCGCATGACCTAAGGGCTCTGCTGAAGGTCTCATTGATAGCGGCATGTCGAGGGCGTCGGCCTGCGCTGATAATACACGATAGGCCGTGATGTCCCAGTTTGCCAACGGGGTGACCGCATTGACACCGATGGGGCTGTCCCCAGTCGTAGGTTACTGCTATGCGAATCGTCTCGTTATCAAGAAGGGTGCCTATGGGTGCACTGGGAAGCGCGTGTAGTTAGGCGCCTGAATCCTTGGCGGAAACGGCGTTTAGGAGAGCTCTGGTCGTGTTGTCGGCAGCTTCATTAAAGAGCCGTCGTTGTACTTCAGCGTGCAAAGGGACACTCCAGTCACGTTGGGATAGTATGTTGTCAGGCCTGCCTCTGCACCCGGCCTCAAGGTTCTCCTGAAGCTGGGCTAAGCGGCTTCTAAACTGGCCAACTCCTGCTGTATCTAAAAGGGGGTTGCCCTTTTTCTGAGCTTAGCAGGGATGAGACTGTGGCAGGACCGGCCAAGGTCATCATGTTCGGAACCCCGAGGCCTCCTTGAGAGACGGGCAGTAATGCATGTTGCCGCACGCTAGGTGGAAAAGATGTATTAAGCAGAGCCTCAAGGGTAGACAGTGTCAACTCGTTGAGCGCTTGCAAGTCGCCGGCCCGATTAGATAGGTCAGCTCCTCCAAGAAGGTGGATGAGTCTTAAGGAAGAGAACGAAGACCTGAGAAAGAAGAGTCCCCTATGGACTCCTAAAAAATGAAGGCGAGCGGCGACATTTTCCAGCTTTAATCTCCAGCGCTCGATTGCCACTAAGTAAGCCCTTTGGGACAAAGTGGCACACCTAGTAGCTCCAGATCGTCTTTGGCATTTACTTTACAGCCGAGCAGAAGGTCTTGGAGTACCTGTATATCTGGGGAAGCCTCAATGGTAGAGCCCAGGATGCATACTTTACATTTGGCAGGATTTAACTCCAGCCCAGATATTACACCGAAGTTATGGGCCCGTCGAATGTCTTCCGCTACTGTATGAACGTTTCCTCCTAGTAAACCATCGTTAAGGCACTAGAGGTTTAGCGGGCTTTTGAAGGAATCTATCAGATCCTTAATGCCCAGACAAAACAGAGGTGGTGCTAAGGCGTCTCCCTGCTGCAGTCCGGTGGCGGACGAAATCACATGTTCAGGCAGGACCAGGTGGGAAGGATGCCGATATGCCAGCCCAACGTGGTGCAATAGATGAGGGGCGTGGGATGCAACGACCTTCATCCGATGATTGCGTCTCATACTGTTAAAAGCGTTTCTAAAATCAAGCTTCATAAGAATCCCTAGAGGTTCGCGCGATGCACACAGATGACGTAGTAGGCACTCGTCACAACCTGAGTGCCATCAAGCGAATTGCTTGCCTGGAGGAGGTGCTTCTTGTCCAAAATGGCTAAAATAAACTCCTTGAAAACCAAGGCTGTGAAATTCAAACAAAGGGGACGATTGGCCCCCAATGACATTATACGTTGCGGCGGCCAAACTTGAGAGGGTGTAGGCAACTTTCACTCGGGCAAGCTTTGGTTTACTTGAAAGATGATTTGCAATGTAAGGTGAGTTGTTTGCTTGCCAATGCGGACAAGAAGCCCCTTTGTGTATCTCATGTCAGGCTGTGTACCGGTGTTCGATAATTTAATTATTTAAGTGCTCAATAATTTAAATTATTTAAATGCTCGATTAAATGTTCGAAAATTTGAATGAGGTTAAGGGCGTGTCGTTCAATACCTTTTAGTGAACATGGTCATAAAGTTGAACACGTCCGACGGGAGGCACGAGATCTGAATATTTTCAGCGCCGCCTACTTCTATTCTGGTCGTGCCAGATGTGACAGTTGTCACGTCACGTGTATGAGATGCGTAGTTCATGGCTAGCTTGTCCTGGTCTCGTTGAATACGAACTCCTACAAAGAGTGCACGAAGTGCATCTGTCGACTACATTCTCAAACGTTTACGAAGTGCCATGCGTCTGCCTGCTTGGCGCTTGCCAGCATGAAGAGATTACCGCACTGCCTCTCTCAAAGAACATGCCGAGAACAGCTGATGACAATATACGAAGCAGTGTTATATGCCTACTTAATATTAGTAAAAAAAAATGGGATGATGAATAAATTCAATATTGAAAAAAGAAAACATATATTATTTATGTGCATGTAAATTTGTAGTAGATAATAAGGGTACACTTTGTCTTCGACGAGCCATTTGTCGCGTGCTGTTGTTATTCTTCTGGTTGCGGCAGGGGCGCGTACGTTCAGCAGATTTGTCACCTGTTATTGTTACAAAAGCGCACCTTCAACAGAGTTTGCGACCACTGAAGCGTGCATGCTTTTTCCTGTCACGGAGATTGGGTTCGAACCGGCAGCTTACCCTGAATAGTCGCCCCCGGGGGTCGTCCCTGAACAAGAAGAGTACGTGGAAGAAGACGGAGACGAAAAGCAAAGCTGCCCATCGGGCCGGACGAGGTGCGACCGGCACGCTTGCATGCCTTCTACGACCAAATGTGAACGTACGCCTGACCTAGATTTGCGTAGCCTGTTGCCCCCGACAGAAACACCAAGGGCGAGAAAAAGAGAGAAGATTTGTACATGGGCCCGATTCACTACTGCAAGTGGCTTTCATAGTAGAAGTTCGAGAACATGATTGAGCTGGCAGCGTGCACCCGACTATACCGTACCGCACGAAATGACAAACAAAATTGTTCCCTCATTGTGATAGAAAACACTTTTTCGATGTCACATCTTACGTACGATCACTGCATTGAAAGTGCGCTAAGTTTAAACACCTCTCTCTCTCATATACGTTGAAACAACGTTATGGAAAGATTTTTGAGAGAGCTAATTGCAAACGCGTTTTGGTTTTATTTTTACTAGCGCCACTTGTACTGCTACTATGGATAATTGCATCACACCGGACGAAATAGAATTTGGTGCTAAAAAGTAGCTACCTATCCCATGACGATTGAAATAAAAAAAATACAACAGAATTAATCTTGACAACAAGAATACCAATGATATAACCAGTAACAGCGATGACAAAGACAGTAGATAAATGTGCTTCGAGCTAGTGGTTACTACATTATCACAGCTACCACATATAGTTACCGTTTGTGTGCCTTTCTGGGCAGGATGTTGTTAATTATTCGTTTTCGAATTGCTAATCTGCACCTGCGGTGACCGCAATAAGGTCAACTAATCGCACTAAAGCAGAAATCGTTTAATCGAAAGTGGTTAGCTATAAAAAAAAGCCCATCAGGTAATTATTTCCATTGCCTTTGCCTCACGACCCGCCTTCAAGCTTCGCGCGAGCGAGCAAGAAACAAAGGTGAAGAAGCACAAATTTACTGCTTATCGGAATGAGGCAGCCTGTAAATACACAAACTAACACACATGTAATTTAAGTATTAAATCGGTCTAGCTACTTCTTGAAGAAAAGCCTTAATTAAAAAATCTATTTTTCATATATATATATATATATATATATATATATATATTTACATTTCTTGTCTGTACTGTGGTAAATTTCAGCGCCTGCATTAACGCTATCTTTGACGGAGCTATTCACAATTCTGTTCGCAACACGTTCGGCACTTTTGTCGGTAAGTACACGGTATCGTCTTCTGCCACTCTTCGTGCACCCCTGCGTATATTTATATATATATATATATATATATATATATATATATATGTATATATATGCAAATAAGCATGCTTTTGCACATCGGGTCCTGTCAAAACAAACTGTTGTGTTTGGCGAGCCTCAGCGGTTGACGGTGCGGACCCCCCGATGCCCATTGACACTGGCGTACCAACCATTGACTGGTATCGATTGTTCCGTGACACCCTACAGATGTTCTAGACCAGGCCGGTGGGCACGCTAGGACATACAAAGAGCGTAGTAGCGTCTAACAAACGATCATACTATTACGCACGCACGCTTTCATGAACACACAAATATACAATATCAGGCTTGCATAAATATCATAATTCTGCCAACGCCTGAAGAGCCGTCACGCGATGATTGTGACGTAATATGTGCTTTAGCAGGCTAGCGTAGCTTCTCACGCATACACTTATATATAAATATATATATATATATATATATATATATATATATATATATATATATATATATATATATATATATATATATATATAAGTGTATGCGTGACAATAGATTTCCAGGCAAAGCTTCAAAAATGAACGACGACATTGAGTCTAAGCTTTTCAAATGGTTGTTAGATCATTGCAAGTGCGTAATGCTGTTGCGCATCAAAACAATGTTAGACTAAGCGGCAATGTCCAATATACAGGTACCCATATAATCACTGCAAATGCTGTTCATGATAGGATCGAGGTATCTCCTGTATACACGAGTTAGCCCCTAACGTTATCTAAGACATTAGCTGATTATTGAACAGAATTTACGCATTTTTTAAGATTGATTTTTGCGTGCTGCCGCCAGTGTTTCCGTAAACAGTACATTCTGGATCTATAACACTATTAAAACTGTTATTGCTGTGTGAGTAGGACACACTCCCGATCTGCTGGCGGCCTTTATTACATGTCTAATGACGTGTCTTCTCGTGGCCGGCGTGAAGAAATCGCTGGCCTTCAACAACCTCCTGAATGTGGTGAACTTTCTCGTCTGGTGCTTCATTATGCTCGCCGCGCCCTTCTTCATCGACTTCAGTAATTGGAGCTCAGAAAAAGGTTTGTCTCTTTGCTTGTTTGCCGACTATTTGGTGTACATTGTGGGGCATATATATGCTTCTTTTAGAACGCTTACTGAAAGCTTTAGGTTAAGGCTGCCAGACCAATCAACAAAAGTATTCCTAGCCTTTTAAAAAGCTATTGCCCTAAATATATTATCAATATTACAGTGCACCTCTATATCGTCTGTGCACATTTTCATGCGTTTGGTCGTTCGCCTTCCTTGCCCAGTCATTTAAAATTTTCAAATAATGATTTCACCCGTGTGTCTTGGCCAACAAGCGAATTGTTCTTTGTGTATGAGGACCTGCTGGTTGGCGTTGTTGTAGGTCGCTTCCGTAATGACGCTTTGAATTAGCTTGCCGGCTAAGGACGCCAACGGTACTGGCCTCTTGGACCTGATTTGTCTCCTCTATTCTGAACGGGCCATATGATGGCACATTTGAAGAAATGAGGCTCAACGCCGTTGATGATTGACGGAAGATGAGGCACAGGCGTACACAAATAGAACTTGGCTTTTTATTAGAACGTTTCAAGTGGCGTACTGGGTTCCTGGGAGAGACGTTGCTGACTTCGTTTATATCTTCAGTACCTCACTAGCTCGTATGTGTGGTGGATACCTCATAGTTCTTTGCCCCAGCTGAGCGCTAGACGGGCTCTGCAAAACGTCCTTGCAAGATATTAGCCTTTTAATTTGTTATCTGTGGTCATCAACCCGTCAAGACTCCTAATCGAAACAAGGCTTTCCTTCACTACTGTCTGACATGGGACGTCGACGTGATAGGAGTGTCATTGCTTTCGGCAATAGTGTTTTTTCAATGATTCTTTGTCTCCGAAACATTTTATACAATTTGTTTTGTAAAAGCCGTTGCCTCTCTGAGGACTAACCTTTTCTGTAACCTGCTTAATGCAGCCGTCCATCTTCCCGGTTTCTCGCAGCGCACGTTGAGGGACTTGAGTGCTTTAAAAAACTCATTGTGCTCAATGAGCGGGAATATATTCGATCAGAGTTTACGCACGTTGGAAAAAAACATGCGTTTATAACTTGTGACACCTAGGTCGCAGAAGATTTCTTCATAGTCTCAGTTTCTGTAGCCACAGAGAATGACCTTTTAAAGCTAGGTAAAGGTAGTGAGATTATCGTAAAAGAGATCACTGAATGATCACTGGAGGACAGGACAGTACTCAAGCGTAGGTTTTTATGAAATTGTCGTTTGCCGGCAGCAGATTTAGAAAAGATTTGATGTCAGGCCGTGTATTCTCATCTACAAACTGCTGTAGACCACAATAACTGCAATGCTGTAAAAACATGTATTCCTCAGATATGGCTGCGACGTCGTTTCAGGCAGGCAATGCCGCTTCTGATGGTAATAAGGAGACCACCTTGGTTTGTCATGGTCGATATTTGTCGTAATTTTTATCAGATTGTTCGGTTTACTGTTAATATAAGCTGTAGGACATCTAGTGGCACCAGGTTTAACCAAGGGACGTGTTTTTAGCAACATGTGTCGTAATTCAGATCGGGGGGTTGTGTGCGATGGCAAAAACGTTGGTGAGGTTGAGTCGTCGTTGGTTTCGATTCGAGTAGTTATCGACTACGACAATTGTATCGAGGTAACGCTTCGACGCCAGACTGAACGGGTCTCAACGACGTCGCTGTACGGCGCGCAGCCAGCTACCATATTCCTTGATAATAATTCCTTCACTCCGGATAGAGACTTCGAACAGTTTATCCACGTAATTGAGTGTGATTATTTATTTAGGAATTTAATATATACATGTGAATGTTTAAATCCACGGCGCCGATGGCTCACTCCTCATCTATCACTCGTGTCCGACTGGGAGTCTTGCCCGATCCCTGACGCGAAGACGCGGGTCCATCCAGTCTTTCATAGTTTCGAGCACCGAAATCGCGTTACCTCTCTGAATCTCTAGGTAAAGCCGTTGGCAGAAGAAAGTGCCCGCCCTCTTGTCCATCGTAGCCTAAAGCGTCGCCAAATCTACGTAATTATTCGGCATCTCTACTAAAAATGAATTATAGTGAGCATATCATGTCTTCAGTTGCTTGATCGCCACCGAGTGATACCACCGGCAAAAAATGTTGGTGTAGTTTAGCCACTGTTCGTAAAAGGGTTTTAAGGGGGGACACAAATACTCGTTCAGTACATAAACGAACACTAGACCTTTGAGAAAGTGTTGCAGGTCCCTGTTTATTCTGGCTATTAAGAAAATCAGAAATTGTTGGGATATTTTGAGAGTGGTCTCAGACTTACGATGTCTACCAAAGAGTCTTCTGCTACTACAGAGTTTTCTGAGTTTTTTAAGAATTTGTCAACTGATTAACCAACTTGTTTATCAGTTCCAAGGAAACTTCTGTACCGTTGTTTCGGTCAGTTTTCATTGAACTATCGCCATCTGGCAGTGGTGGCTCATTTTTGTTACAGTTGAAACTTTTGTTTCTCAGATAATGTTGTTTCGTTTGGGCTTACGTAAATTTCGTGCACGGTGCAGCCAGGTGCACTCTGAGAAAACAATCAATACACTGAATTAGCTATTTCTGACCTAAAGTCAAAGTGCAGTTTGGGCATGTAGGAAATTATTGAACATTTTTGGCTTGACATTCTCATTATCGTTGGTCGGTCTCTTACCGTGGTTTTCAACCATCTCAGGTATTGTTTTACAAATTACTTTGTGTCATTTTGTAAAATTCACTAATTCACTTAGGAACTCTATTTATTTACATTCGTCCCTAGTGCAGGGACGGACGTCCTAAATCTCTAGTTGCCCTTGGTGCTTGGATAAGTAACCATGAAGGCCAATTTTCTAAGCTCTGTATGATGGGCGTATGATCAGCTTGATTAGAAAGTTGTTATATCGGATATATGCCTGAAAAATTGTCAGAGTTAACACATGGAGACCAGTCTAGTAAGAGGTTCATTTTCAACCTCGTAACCACCACTACTTTCCACACTCTTTTCAAGTAAAAGCGTGCATGCGTAACGTGTTTAACACACGCGCCCGTATATATATATATATATATATATATATTTAGTAGGTGGGTCTAAATAGGCGTCGCTATTTGCGTAAGAGCAGCATGCAAAAAAGCTGCTCCGGTGAACGTCAGTGTATCGGCTACACCAGAGCGAAAAACAACAGCATATATGCGCAGCTGATGAAGCCCGCAGGCCTAAGATTCTGTTCGAAAGCCGCTGACTATTTTGAGGAAATGCTTGTAGCACCTGATGAAGAAACTGAAGATTAGGCTCTGGGCTTGGATTTTGTTTAGGGTAGACGAAGGAGAAGTGGCCAGCAGATGACGTATTACTTTGCGGTGGACCATATCTGCACTTTGTTAACATCTAGCTCTGAGAAAAGCACACACACAATTTTTACGCGCATCAGAGTCTGGCGTTTCTAGACCTCAGTGCTGCGCTTCGGCGTCGTTCGAGAGAGAGAGCGAGAGTCTGTTGGAAAAGTTCTTCTTTCCCACGCGGCATTCTGCCTCGATCTCTAAGTGCGCAATTCTCCCATCGCTCTGTTGCATCCCATGACCCACGTCGCGCACGTTCCACTTTTTTGTCGCCTTACTAGTCTTAAGCCTATGCGCAAAAACAAGCGACGCCATGCGACGAAGCAATCATATTTGAGCGGCGATGACAACAATAGCAATATGAACAATAATAGTAAGAATAACAGGGCGCCAATACGCGCGCACACGAACGCGTATATAACTAAAACGACAACACTGTCTGCTTGACTATAGCCGCAGCTAAACTAGCGCTTGGTACAGTACGTCAGAAACATCTGCCCAAAAAAATCGACCTTGTTCATATGCTCTAGCAACCCTGCATATGACGGCTATTTATATTTACTCACTGGTAGCTCACAACGGTCCCATCCCACAGCGCAAACTAGCGAGAAGCCGCATGATGTATACATACTATATATTAGCGAGAGTTAATAGTTAACTCAAATGTTTTTTGTTTGGTCGCAGGTCCCAAATTACTGCTCCCTGCTGTTCTGCTTAGCAGGTCCCGAATTAAATTCGCTGTTCCACAACCTATAGGACTCGGCGTCTCCTATAGCTCCTATGCTCGCATGGCACGATAGTTGCTTGTACTGTAACCACTGCGTATTTAAAGATCTTCTCACTTTGCTATACGATTGGTGTAGCCGTGGACGCGTCGGTTGGTTGTTAATTGCGTTCTAAGGATGTTGTTTGCGGCGACTTTGTTCACCTGTCCGAAGGAACCCTATTCTCTTAATACTTTGTTTCAACCAAACCTAACAGCCACATCGTCGACCGTTGTGGCCGTTGAGAGTATTACTTACAGGAAGAACCGCTTGATGAATTCGCTCAGCGTGAGCCACCACCTGGCACAGATTGGTTTTGCTGGTCAACTTAGAGTCGCAAATATTGATAACGACGAATTCCTACAATAATCTTAAGATGACAAGCGATATGTTTAAGCACGAGCAGAGGAAAGAAACAGGGATAACAACTACAAACAAATTTTAAGAAAAACGCGACGAGGACGACACACCACTCTAACATCCGGATGCTGAGTAATTGGTTAAAATGATACTGGTGATGACAGATATCGGCATAGGCGGCTAACCCCCGGTTCAACAGATTGTGAACAGATGGTGGAACGTAACCCTGCTACTCTATTTGCATGTGCTAGAAATTGCCCAGTTATGAACAGTATGAACGCCGTATGGCTTGGCTAAAAACACGGTCGAAGTCATGATACACGGAGCATGTGGATTCGATTTGTCTAGAATTCCCCTCGACCGACAAATTTTGAAGAAATTGCTACGCGGCTCTAGGTGAAGCGCCACACTTTACGTTCCATGTTGCCATATTTCCGGTATGCCGGTTCATGTGCTATATATATATATATCCGCTATTAAAGAACATTGACATTAACCAAATATTAGTTTATAAACAATACATTCAATTAAAGGACATCGAAGGAAGAGATCGAAGGCCTCCTATGCTAGTCTCGCTGTCGCCACAGTAGATACGCCCAATGTTGATACTGTTTTCAATTTAAACCGTAGTGTGCCCCTACCAACTGATAAAGGTTGTATCAACTGCCACCGCTTAGTGAAACGTAGCCAATCCTGCGAGGTTGTTTTCCGAGCGCCTGCGTACACAATGTGCTTAGTCGAGGACGTCTACGCTCGTCCAGCGTGCTGACTTGTTTGCTACCTGCTGTCTTTTCTTAATGGTTATTAAGAGTAACGAGTGATTTTCTCATGCAAAGTGCAGCATGTCGAAGAAAATTCGATGGTTTCCTTCGATGGCTTGCCCTTCAGCCGATATCTTCAACCTGTATGCTCTGTACTAAGTAGGTACTACTCCTCTTTATATGTCAATTTATTTAAAAGGCAAACGCAGCATTAGCCTGCAAATAATAATGATGTCATTCTCGTTGTTCTTTGTCTATATATATATATATATATATATAGAACTGCACAACATCTGGTCTGGGTATTATAGTGCTCTCAAACCCACTAGAGACCTGGTGATCCCCAACTCGCGCATTGGGGCCGTTTTAAGCATGATCTTGGGGTCCGTACATGTGACGCAGCCAGCTTGGCTTAAGCGCCAGTGGTGTAGTGGAATCACACACGCTTACCAATAATGTGTAGCCAGCTTGGCTTCCACTTTCCGATCTGTTCGCGGTGCTCCACGTGCCGTCACCTCCTCTTCGGCATCGTGGCTTTCGGCCTCATCACGACAAGCACAATAGCAGCCCTTGCGTCCCGGCCATTCTTCAAGTGCTGCTCCGCAACTCGAATCGGGTCTGGCGGAACTGTCGGCGGTCTTACTCAACTTGTTCATCATAATCTTGTAGGGTTTCCTCATACACCTCCCTTGACGTACTCGATTAAGTGATCCCAGCAACGAAGCTCGCTTTATATATATATATATACATATATATGTGACAGAAAAAATGGCACAACAATGGATTCGGGTGCGGTATAGTTTTTTGGCAGTTATTTTTTCAGCGAGTTGCTATGTGCCATGAGCAATGGTGTAATTGTTTTTCTGGCGCGGTCCTATGGTAGTTTGGGAAACATTTTTCTTGTTGATATTTATGCAAACTACCTGTACCTGAACGGTTACGTACATTTCCAATGTAACGTATAGTTACAAAATTTTACGATCAGTTCACATGCATTGCATCCGCCTGCCACTTTACCATAGATTTTTGTATTTACAAACAAAAAAGAAGAATACTATACATACACGAAAAGGCCATCTACGTCAGAACATACAGTAGTATCTAGTCAGAGGCTCTATTTTTACTGGTTAGGCTTCTAGACGACAATGTGTTAGTCGCAGTGTGCTCATTCATTGAAAGACCATGTAGCGCTTCTTAGTGCCCTGGTTGGGGCGCTGCCGCAAAATGGAGTCTTCCACGTATAAATGCTACACATCCTGGATCACGCGCCCGAGCAAACCAATCTGGAACTCAACAACGCGACACAGTTAAAATTATGGATAATTGATAATGTTCATCATAAGCTTACTTGAATGTATTTTTTTCTGTGTGTGCATAATTCTATCTAGCGCTGAGTTAAACTAGAGCGTACCTCAAAGCTTCCTGCAACTGTCGTAGACTCTCCGCACGACGACACAATGAAGGCTATTTATAGCCTAAGGAGTTAACACATCGTTAGAGCTAGGTGGTAAGATAATAGCTTTCTAACGTTTTTACGCTCACTCATGGCGCGAGGCTAGAAGATAATCTGCCTCAAGGAAACTGTTCTGTGGTGTTTACGGCTGATAACTTTGAACGCTTACCTCCACTCGGCGGGCGCACACTGAGACTAGGAAAGCGGATGATCCTAGGATTTGTGTTAAGCGAATCTCGCAAAGGCGCCCAGAGGTCAAGCCTTCTGCTTCTGGGGGTGATAACAACTTGGGGTGTGAATTGCTCGCGTATTGTGAATAACTCTTCCGTGAGCTTCATCTGGATTAACGCCCTCAATGGTCGGCCATAATAGCCGAGTGGTTTTCATCTGCTCAGCTCGAGGGCGACGGGGGTCTACGGTGAGTTATTATTATGTTGCAGACAGTCTCGTTAGAACGACTACAAGTTGGAAGCTTTTGGCCTCAAAATAGTCCGGCAAAGTGGAGGATTAAGGAAGTTGAGCTCCTAGAGGCTTAGAGGCTTCTTAGATGCGCTGGACAGAGGGCGTCGCGGTACAATCGGTCTTTTCTCTGTCACTGGACCCGATGCTCAATACCTCGCATCGTTTTTCGGCCGACGACCTAGAGAGGCTATTTTCGCTCTCGTCTCGTTTCTGCGCTCAGCGCAGAAACGGGGAACCTGACCTACGCTGTTCTCGTGCAAGAACTGCACGTCAATCATCTTCAAGTAACGTCCAGTCAAATCAAAAGCATCTTGATTAAATGATCATATATACATTGGATATGCACTTTTTTTTACAAATAATATATTCCGATGTTGCAGAATTCGTGGAACTTTATATGAGCATGTGCTGGTTTTTTTTTATCGCCGAGTGAGCGACCTCCAGTAATCTAACATTTATTCTATTCCGTTGTCCAGAGTCTACATAACTAAGCATGGTCTGGTCAGTCTCGAGACAACACAACTTCCTATACAGCAATAGATCACCGTGTCCATGCAAAACTTTGTATAGGCTTAAACAAAAGATACGATTTTACGAAGAATATGTCGTCTTTTTGACACTCTTCTGATGAATTGGGCATGTGTTCTCTCAATGGCAGTTGTATATTTCACCATATAAGAAGCCTCAACCTGGCTGCAGTAAAGGAACGTGGGTAATACTAGTTTTTTGTGTAAATTCACACTGAAATCCGGTATTGCGTCGTTACCGAACGTATACAGTGGCGAACTGCTATTTAATGACACCGGGCTGCATTTGCGCACAAATATTTGCATCCGATTCTCACCACACGAGCTTTCAATTGCTTGAATTGCTTGTTGATGACTACTTATGAGAGTTGTCGAACACATCTCTAAGGCTGGGCGAGCCTCGTCAAACGTTCTGCTATGCTGATAGGGTCGCATTGGCTTCGCTCGGAACTAACCCTCTCTTTTGCTTCCGTAGTTCTACGTTGCATATCAAACGGACGTAATGAGCTGCGGAGCATGTTCAAAACACACTAGTTCTTAGGGGCGGATTACCAGTGAGAAGGTTGGTGAAGGCAGGTTTGCACGAGAGGCATCAATTTGCTGCAAACTCAAGTTAAAGCAGTCAATCCAGCGAGTGGTTAGGGATATTTGGATGTGAAAGTTAGCCACGTGACCACCCGAGCTACCGCACCCGAAAAAAAAAAAGAAAAAACAAGCGCGTGGTTTTGGGTGCAAATTTTCTCGGATTGGAAACCTCAGTGCTATCTTCGTAGTGACGCATAACACTCAGTACCTTTAATACTGTCCTACTACACACCAAACGATGTTCATGTAGGCAAAAAATTTAGTTGGGACGCACATCATATACATGCTTTAACTAGCATGTAAGTTCGATCGATGATGTAGCGCATATGTCTGATTGCTGATATAGGTTGTATGTCTGATCGCTGATAGAGCGTATATGTCTGACGCCCTGAGATTATTTGCCCGTTAGATCAGGCAGCGTCGTGTCTATGTACATGACTTGTTCTGAGTAAGTCTACATTCTTCGAGAAGCACTAGGATCTCGAGCAAATCTGATAGAGCTCTAGTGTGCTCGGAATTCTACCGAGCAGCATAAACGAGCGAGGGCATCAATTCTCGTAGTCGAATTTTGACATCTGTCTGCCCGTTGAAACAGGAACAAGTTAAACCTTACTGGATCATCTCGTGCACTAAGCGTATCGTCAATTCTACCATCTACGATCACGAGCCAAATTGTCATCTAGTATGGACCGAATCATAAATACTCTTATCCGTATTGCAATATTACTAACATGAGTCGCCATTTGAACAGGATTATTATTATTATTATTTCCAAGGAAAAACATGTGCAAGCTCAAATAGTCACTCCTACGGACGTGTGAACAACATGTTTGTTCGGCGGATGCAGCTATAATTTTGTTTAGAATGTGTATGTGACTACAATGTATATATATATATATATATTTATATTTATATGTGCAACTTTAATCGAAATGTTAGCAGATATCGCCTCGAAATGCCCGCATGCCAGGATGGGAGCGACCCCGCTACTTCTAAATTTAGAGTCTCCGGTCTTCTCCCTCTTCCGCCCCGCTGACATCACATATGTTATGCACGCACGAGTGTCATAACGCCCCTCCATTCCCTGAATTAATGCGTTTCCTACTCGGTTGGAAGATAATTTGTTTAACACTTAGTGTCATCATCAAGCTGCTCCTGTCAAGAACACAAGTCTCTTATAGTCGCTCTGTGGCCAACGTATGTCAAAATTGCATCTCTCGGCAAACGCGGTTGGTTGTAGGCGTTCCTACATTCTCGCCGATATCACGGCGCGTTTAGCGCTGCTCGTAAGTAGAAAGCCGAAGCGGGCAATTTGTGCACACGCAGAAACTCGCACCTCTCAGGCTTCTGTTGCAGCCCAAAAGCCCCCGATGATGGACCTCCCCGACGGACATCAGCCCCACCTATGCTTCTGTCTACCCACCTATGTACTAGTTTCTGTTTGTTCGTTTTGTGTGTTTCAGGCGGTTTCCTGCCATTTGGTTGGTCGGGCGTATTATCGGGGGCGGCAACCTGTTTCTACGCGTTCATTGGATTCGACATCATTGCGACAACAGGCGAGGAGGCTGAGAACCCTGGCCGAGACATACCAAAAGGTAGGTAGGCTCCCGCCCCGGTGCCGGGCCCGCTGGCGGCCTGGTGGGTGCATTCGCGTGCGCCTCGCGACCGAAGGAGTCGCATAGGTGCACATAGGGTTCAAGCCCCACAGTTGCACATTTGCATTTATGGCTCCGTCTTACGAAGCAATGCGAAAGCAACCCCGTGGACGTTCCATGCTGGCTGAGGGTCAGCCCGAAAAACTTCGGAAGGCTTCCGTCCCGGTGGCGGACAGACAGCTAAGAGCTCCCTTCTGGACACGAACGGAACTTCGTCTAACAAACAAGCCGTCACAAGATCACCGCTGCTGAAAGTGTCGAACAGCACGCCGAATTCGAATATAAATTAGTTATTGTCCCCACTGAAGACACTTAACTAGTGACTAACTAACTAGGTGGGTCGCCGTCGTCGTCGTATACATATATGTTAGGCTAGTACGTGCGCATTGATCATCGCTGTGCATGGTTTGTGTCAGCCATAGGGAATATTTTCCGACCTGGATCCGTCCGGAACGCCGCCAGCCTACCTGATTGGATAGGCGGACAACCTGTTGTTTTCTGCTGGAAAGGAAACCGCCGGAGAGAAACCGCAGCACCGCGGTTGAGGGCTTTCGAGCGAAGGCGACGCTTCCGCCATTTATCACGCCCACTTACGTACTACATACATAAAACCATACGTACACACGCAAAAACATGCACAGACACGCGTACATTTCCACATAAACGTTTATCAATATACTCGCGCTTTTCCTAGATTATTTGCATCTTTGCGTTCACAATGCTTCACCAAAAACGGAATGATCAAAAAAATTTACTAAGTACAAATACAACCCTTCTCTTGAGGCGTTGCTCATTACGTCGCACCCGTCCATCATCTTATAATGATGATGATGTGGTGCTGATCTTGATTACGGGGCCGTCCTCTTCCACTTCGTCACCATACAAGCGGGACAATTTTAAATGCGTTCCTAGCTAAAATGTCGATCCTGTATATGCTTTGTCTTTGTCTCTTGCAGAGTAAGAACGGCAGAGAACGTTATTTAAATCGGCTATCTGTGTTGAACAAAACTCTAGAAAGCAGAGTAGTGAGGCTAACAAAAGAGAATCATTTCGCGCTGTATTTCGTTAGCGTGCGCTTACGCTACCTGTATCCAGACGTACGGAACAGACCCGATCGGTGTCTGTCCCAAGGGCGACACTTTTAATAAATAGCATTGCCTTAATGACCTGTCGGACGGAAATTTCTATGTATTTCGTCCACCAATGAACTACGTATCGAACACGCATCGTTTCCAGCGAAAACGTCACGACATATCCTGCAGGAATTTAAAGACATGTTTCTGGCCGTAAAGGGTCACCATCAGAGAGGTGGCCATCAAAGGGACCTAAATTCATTAGCCAGTCTAAGCATGACCGCCATGTGCGCGACGAGATAGGCGAGCACGATGACAACGGTGTTGAGCCAACGACACGGTCATGCAATTCCATTAGGGGACCACACAGTACATGAGTGGAGCGAAGTGCCTAGGCCGTTTCTGCGCCTATCGTCTGCAATGCTGGCAGGTTATCGCTGCTTTTACAGAAGCATTGAAACGCTGGCTCTATTTGCGTAATTATACTAAAAATGACGACCAACGTTTGGTTAACTATTTTTTTATGCACCTCCAACAATAATACGACCAACGTTTGGTTAACTATTTTTTTTTTGTGCATTTTCACGTTAGGCTTACTCTAATATTGACAAACGGCACAATATGGCTATAACAGCAGTGCTAGAGCTGACCTCCCATATCAGATCAGAATCAATAAAAACAAATTATTTATATATATATTTATATATATATATATATATATATATATATATATATATATATATATATATATATACATTTTTTTTCGGGACGTATTTAAGATTGAAAACCTATATGAAGGCCTTCACTACTTCATTTCAATTTGCTCATATTATATAGTTATGCACTCACACAACTAAAGAATAAACAATATAAAAAAATATATATATATATATATATAATATCAGGTGCAATTTCTGCCCCTCCTGCATACCACACAGTGACAAATGGTTGCCTCCAGCGCGTAACCATTAGTCTGATGCTTTGTCCCATGTGTATTAATTCCACAACCATGCACTGTGAGATCGAAAAATGACAAAGTATCACGGGCCCCCATCTCGACACGGCACACGATAGATGTTAGACATCTTACATTCCGTAATCCCATGGCTACTTATAAAAATAAACATAACAAACCACTCAAATAATGTACATGATCTCCCGAAACGGTACTTACTCCGATGTATGCGCTTTGCCTTTTTATGCAAACAAACAAAAATTACGCAAAAATAAACAAAACAAATGACGTAGTGCCTTACTTAAATTGTTAACTTAGTAACAAGGAATTTGTTGTTTGTATTGGCATTTCTGTTGATGATGGTTCCTAAGACATTTGGCTTTTTTGTTACATTTATAACTTTATGTCTGCTGGATCGGTTTCGGTGACCGCTTTTATGATTACTAGATAATTACTGTGTCGATTTCGCTGTGGTTGGGGTATTTGATTGTGCTCGCCGCCATTTCGGCTAGTCCGTGTAGTGTGATTACCGTTCGATTTCACTGTTGCTTTGAACATTTTTGTTTCTATCGTTTCATGACCATAACCGACACATTTTATGCCGCCAGATTTATCATCAGCAGGTACCGTCTGCCAAACTGCGGTCATGTTCTGAGAACGTTAGATATGTAGACGTAATTTCGTAACTAAAAACAAATGCATTTTGCTCGCACGTGGAATTTACTACATGCTCCGCTCGAGAATGATGCGCGCGAATACCAGCTCTAGTGCAATGGCTTTTCGTGCTCTTCGTGATCTAAACTGGCTTGGCTGTGTTCTGGTAACTGGTGGCATCTCACGTCCGTGTACTAAAGCAGCTACTACCGAACTGAAGCTAACTTGCTAATTAAACATGCAAATAGTAGCTCTTTGCATAATAGGTGGGTAATTAAAAACAATTATTTAATTACCAATATTCATTCGACTAGATTGACAAAAACGGCGGGGAGCTTTTATGATTTAATGAAATACCATAATTGGATCTGAATTATGAAATGCTATAACAGGATATGAAATATGCATCGAAGCTGTATAGGTTAGTGCGTGCGCTTTATATATATATATATATATATATATATATATATATATATGTATATGTGTGTGTTTTCATGTTATTTATTCTGTTTTGCAGCCATTACCTGGAGTCTAGTGATTGTTCTCACCGCGTATATCACGTCCAGCATCGTGGTACGTAACTGCATCGTGTGAACCTTGGCGATGATGGTACACGTACCTGTCGTATTGCACTTCATACCGTAGAGATGTCACCAATAGTAACCTTCAGAACATCTGACGTATTATGCTTATGTGACTGGTGTAGGTGCCAGGGTACCTGTGGTACATGTGCAGTTCTAGTATCGTATGCATAACGAAAAGGCTAAATAAGTAAATGTATGTATTACTCTATAAACATGTGAGTGCGACAAGCAGGTCTTATCCGGCTTCAACCATCACTCAATATGCCCCATGCCTTGTGGCGGTAGCATACATACAGGGTGACGTAGTTGGTACAACTTGTCATCTCTGTTAGCGTGCACGCTAATCGTATTCGGAGCACGATACCATCACAGGCGCATCTTCCGCCCGCACATATGAGTAGTACAATTGATACGCGCGTGCAGCAGGTTAGCATTGCAGACAACTTCCTGCGCAGCCTGCTGTCGTCCTGTTCCGTCGTGTAGAACTGGTTCATCCAGGAATCCCCTCTCCCATCGTTAATGCGCATGGTTAGTAGCAGGCTGGTTAGTAGTGGTCTCGTCGTAAGCTGGGCCTGAATACCAATGCGCCTGAACACCTAGAGGTCCAACATCATATACCGAAAGAAACAGACTCTTCCCCCCCCCCCCCCCTGCTACGACAGAGAGTAAACTGCAGACAAAAGCAAATGTACTGGTTAAACGTAAACACCGACCGTCTTATGTTAACCACGAATGACGACAGCTAATTTATTTCTAGAATCCAACTGGCCATCGCCATCGTTGACGTAATCGTAATAGTGATAAAGGAGTAGTAACAGCAATCTTGCCTATAAGCCGAACAAATATATCCTTCCTTCCTTTACTATCCGTCATAGACAAGCAACAGTCACTGCTTGAGTGAACGGCATTAAAGCGTGTATCCTCTACAAATAAAACATAGCACACGAAGGACGGTATAAAGCAGAAGTACGCAAGCAAGTAAAATACCATTGATTTTGTTAGTTTTCATTGTTGCGCTACATTGTTTGTATGACTAACCTTCTTTGGTATAACTCGCCCCCTAGTTTGCATACTACGCAGTTACGGGTACCACGCATGCATTTTAAGGCAGTGTACTTGTATTTGCATTTCACGCTGCGCATTAGAAGTTGACACAAAAGTAATCATACTCTAGCAGAAGTTGGCTTGATACTGCTATAGATTGGCTGGATAGATTTATTATTCGAGGGCTTCCCCTACAGGTATGTGGCAGTATACCCTGTACTGGCTATACTAGACATACAGCTATACCGTCTGTATTTCAGTACGATAATAATTAGTTTCCAGTCCGTTACGTGTCGTGAACACTGAAGCAGCATTAGCTCACTTATCTAACATATTATCGTCTATAATAATCTATGTAATAATAACACCAAAACTAAGTTAGAGTGTCCTTTGGACCTCATATATAGAAAAAAAAACTTGTTTGCCACAATAGATAAAATTGACCAGAAAATGTTTATGTTCTAGATGCAAGAGGAACACTGTAGTAAGCCCGCTCAAACAAATAGTACAGTATTGTCTTAACGCCAAGAGAAGCATGTGGGAACCTGGATGGGAAAATTTGCTTCTCTAATGATAAATCCCACTACCTATGCGCTACGAAGACCAGCCACTAGTTAAGAAGTAGACAATAGGTCTGGTTATTTCCTTAAGTCAAATGGTACTGGCCATTAGCCAGGTCGTGCAATATCTACTACAGATGCAGCAACCGAACGAGCTTAACTATTTTCAGTCCTGCACACTGCACCGAATCTCTATGTCGACTGTTAGTGACTGTTAGGAGACCTCTGAAAAGCTGCGCCACTAAATCTTATATTTTTCGGCCGTGACGTTTATGGGAGCTGTAGCGTCGCCGACGTTAACCGACCAGGGCGACTGTGTCATGTTTTCCTCCAACGTATTCTAATTCTCCGTACTCGTGCTACGATTGTCCAAGCGACAGCATAGCGTTGGCCCTAGCCAAGAGAAAAACAAGTTCCGCTGCCACGATGTACTCCCACCTTTACCCGCACTCTACTGCGCTCCGTGCTGACCTTTTGCCGAACCTTTGAACTGAGCAATTATGTTCGGACCACCTTTTGCTCGTTTAAACCCGTGAATGAATTAAACGCATAGCTTTATTTAGGAGTACTTGTAAATACGCTCGAAAGCAGACAGCCTTGTTCTGGCGAAGGGGGCTAGATCAGAGATCGTGAGAAAAAAGGTTGCCCCATGAGAAAGCCTTACTCGAGTGAGCGGGACACACCCCTACATACAAACTTCCACTAGAGATAAATATTAGAGTAACTCTAACTCTAGCAGGAGCAGCAGCAGCACCAGCAGCACTAACAAGACATGCAGCGGGATTTAGATGACGAATTTATGTAGATCTATCCCCTCACCAGAAAGCATGCAAATGGTTTTCCCCCACCCGCCCCCCCCCCCCTTACCGAAAAAAGGTCCGTATGTTTACGTTTATGATGATGAGGTCATAAACGATTATGGTGGCGGTGGTGGCGGCGCCGCCGCTCTATGTTCCAGGTGACCTTGATCGTGCCGTACAACGAAATTAACGCAGGAGCCGGCCTCGTGGAAATGTTTGCCCAGAGAGGCTCGCCTGGATGCCAAGTACGTACAACCAACTAACTCGGAATTCTATTAATGACGGTTGGCTGCAACACAGAGCAGAACACAGACGCCTACAACTGACGCCAAAGTGGCAACAACACCACCAACAACAACAACAACAACAACATACGTCGATAATGGCGAAAATAGTAATACCCCCCCCCCCTAACAACATCATCATGATTATTATCAATTTAATTACCAACAATAACAATAACACAAGTAGTTGTAGCAGTAGTAGTAGTAGTAGTAGTAGTAGTAGAAATCCAACTGGAAGCAGTAGACATTTTCAGTGGAAATTTCAACTAGAAACAGACCCCGAGTTAATTGAGTCATAACAACTTGCCGCCTTGCGCTAATATATTAGCGTTCAGAGAGCCGTTAGACAATCTGCTAGTAGCTAGCCAATGAGCAGATATTGTGTTCATAATACGGAACCATCACAAGCGCGAAAAAGGCAAATTATATTATATACACCATTATTTATATACAAGAATAACTGTCATAATAATAATTTTTATTATTACTGCAGCTTTCTAAATAATGTAAAAACCTAGCAACTTCAGCAACTTAGTATTCCTTCTAGCCAAAATAGGACTCGCCTCATGATAGCAATCGCAACACGAACTGCTTAATATATTTGCCTTACTGTTAATGAAGTATGTAATGGTTTTAGCAGAATAAATTATAATTATGCTAACGAGGATGCGAAATGACTTCTCATCGTTATCGCGCGGCAATTGTCAACGCGGTATGCCATTAAGGGAAGGGAATTTGCGAACAGCTCGGCGGGACGTGTTCACTCACAGCGAAGCATCGTACCTGTTTTTTACTACACTATTTATTTCACAAACTGATCAAATATAAATGAGCGCGTGTAGTTTATTTTCACTTTTTTTGTTTTTAATACATGGAACCGGTATTTGCTTCATGATAAGGCAAGGCAACAAGTATATATATATACATTTATACGTGCAAGAAGCGTTTTCATCCCTGTTAACTCAAATGAATAGAATTAAATGAAAGTTGTAGTAAAACTAGTTTTGCATTGAATGGTTTGTGAAAACTTAATCTAATCTACTAGTTAAAAGTTTGCTTAATACAGACAAATTTTGATTATCTTGCGTGCATTGTATATACACCTGTAATATATATATATATATATATATATAGATATATATATATATATATAGATATATATATATATATATATATATATATATATAGATATATATAATATATATATATATATATATATATATATATATATATATATATATATATATAATATATATATATATATATATATATATATAATGCTTGTAGAAGCTATCAAGAAGCATGAACCACTGATTAAGAACTTGAGATTGTTACTTATGAGTATTTTTCTACAAGCTTATCTAATATACGGTTTAAGACAAACAAGCCTCTCGTTGCACAGAATGTTGAGGAATATGTAAGATTGGCTACAAAATGTTGGTTGTTGTGTTTTTGTCCACAGTATATCGCCGTGATCGGTGCAATGGCTGGTTTGACCGTGTCAATGTTCGGATCGATGTTTCCGATGCCACGTGTTGTGTACGCTATGGCAAAGGACGGACTCATCTTCAGGTAGGTGGAATATGCGCTCAGAGCCTAGCTACTTACCCAGCCCAAATTTAAGTTTGCTCATATGTATGATAATATATTATAACTTTATCCAGCCCGCAAACTAGGCAACTGCTCACATCGGTTGACGGAGTTTGACGTTACGACAAAGTGGCAACATATTTTTAATGCCATGCACTACCAACGATACAGACGGTGTTACAGAGAATATGTCCCCTAACGAACATACGAAAGTGCGCGGTTTGTTAGCCTTACGTATAGGGGTAAGTGTTATGTTAAACATGGCAGTCTCCCTCTATGACCACAATTTTGAACTTAAAACACGCCGCCAGGAAAATATAGAGCTTTTGCAAGCTCAATATGTTGCGCCGAGCCATGACAGTGCAAGCGCTGAAGGGCCCAAGTAGACGGAAAGTAGTAGGATTTTTGGATTGGATTTAATTTTTGCGTGACATGTACACCTAAATACACATGCCAGCCTTTTATATCAGGGGAGATTAGTGCAGCACCATTAGCAGACATGTTGGGTTATTTAGGGTTTCCCAGCAGTTTTCGTGACAGTATGCCCAGAGACTCTTAGCGGTATGGTTTGTCATCGATTCTCAATGAGCACCGCTCAAAAAAATTCGATCAGCAACGGGGATTGCACCAGCGACACCGCAGTACAGACAGCATCATTCTGCGCAGTCTCTACGCAGCGGAGAAAGTTGAAAGGGCTACTACATAAAATGAGAATTCCGTAAAATAAATGCGTGGTACAAGAAGAGCATTCTAACGTGCAATTAGGTCGTCGGGATGGAGCCCAAAGTTTTGAAGCCGCAGTTTCTGAGTAACACCTACGACGTAGAGAATGAACGTGTTGTAGCCAGTCTAAATTCTCGCTCACGGTACACCCAGACATTTAGCCGTTTGAGACAGATCGATTTTTGAAGCACCGATAGCAACTACGTTTCCTAGCACCCAAACTTTAGCGTGATGACGTTTGAAAAGTTCTATCTCGGCTTTTTGTTCATTGAGCGTCAACTTAAGGCAAACGAAGGTGTCCATAAAATGCTCTGGTCCAGAGATGAAAGAATGTATGTCCTCAAATAGAGAAATTGTTTGTAGGCGCGTATTTGCTGAGAGGTCATCTGCGTTACAAGAAGCTTGCAGAGGCAGGTGTAAACAAGATATTTTAGATTCCATTCAAGTGCATACCAATGACATGCGATCATAGGGTATACCATTTAAGTACCCTACGACAAAGATAGTGTCCCGAGAAACACGCAGAGACCGCACAGACACATTTACGCCAGTCAGGAAGGTAGCAGGACAACCAATGAATTGCTAGGCCTTTAAATTAGAACTCAGGACAGATGGTCAGCAAAATTGTTAGGGGACACTAAATCCCATTTGCGACGTCGAGGAACGGAGTTAACCACGCGTTTCCGCCGGAATGGTTGGCTTTACTAAATTCGTATGTGTCACAGATCACGGCATTGCAAGACTTGCCCGGCAAAAACATTTTAAAATTTGAAAAAGGACAGTAACAGGTGGGATTTGGCGTACCGTTCAAAGAGCTTAGAGAAACGAGCATAGATAAATGGGGCGCTAACCAGACGGAGCAGATTTCTCGCTTTTGGATTTAGATATTTGGCCAAATAATAAGCAGCAACATGAAAAGTTATATAACTAGATCAATACATCTAATTTCTAATGTAGCCTACAGCTTATGCTAATAGGCAGCTTAAAGATGGAGGAAAAACACCGAAGATATGTGAGAGGTTAAATATATATGAAAATGGAAGTTTGTCCGAGCTAAAGTGACTGAAGCTTTTACCAGAAGCGGCTTTTATTGAATCGTGTAGGGAAACATGACGGAATCTAACAAATTAAAAAGGAATCAGTGCGACAAAAAGAATAAGATCAAAAATAATGTTTAGAAGGGATTTTGCTCGACGCTGTGAAATAACAGGCAAAAACGTCGGCAATATCAGACGGCCAATTGGCCTGACACCCCTAAAGGTGCAAGGTCGTATTTGTCTTATTCCGAATGCAGCAGCGACGAACGCAAGTCAGCAGTGTTTCCATCTGAATAAACGCAAGGTAAAGTGAGCAGAATGGCTTAGCAGCGTGGAAATTCTGGATCGGGAAAAGGCCACCTTTTTTTCTAAAAGGTTTTGAGAATGCATAATGCACATGCGTCACTAGCAGTCTACGTGATTAGTGTGGAATTCACTAAATCCTCACCCTCCCACGCTCGGTAATACTCGGTATTGCTTTGACTTCGTCTGTGCAATTTCTCCTCGATTCAGCTTTATCTTCGCTTATACATATATCTGCATCTTTACATGCATCCAGATAGGAGATTTATGCCAAGGTTTACACCGTTCTGATAGGATTTGTCAAGAGCTTGAGGAAAGAAGTTATCCCTAGTTAGTTAGGCCTAGAAAAATGTTTAATTAAGCAGGAGTAGTGACCTACAACGTCCTCATCAAGGACGACTGGCGTTACAGCTACTTTCCATGCTTGTGAAGCACTGAGGCCATAGCGAGACCTGTTCCAACAATAATATGGTCAAGACAGGTACCAGAGTCAAATCGAGTAATATAATTTATGGCCGGAAAATTACCAGTATATACCCTAATTACAAGAATTCAGTAGCTATATTGTCAAGGCGCAATGTATCATTATTGCCGTCCCTGAGTATCTACCAGGGCCCGGTGAAATCGGATAGAGTTTAAAATGTAGCAAACAAGTGTCGATAACACATATAGTCGCCACCTTAGTACGTCGAGCTATATCCTCGAGCTCATAGAGCTTTCTGTCTGATCTCACGTTGCGCGCGGTAATAAGTAATAACTTTATGTGTTCAAACACATTTGGAAAATTTTATAGGCGACATGCTCTGGCATGGCAACGGTAGCCAAAAACATCCCGTGTCCCTAAATTGAGCGGCTATTATGAAAGGTATGCCAGCATATGATGACACTGATGCAGCGGCTCTTTGGTCTGTTTACTTGTTAGTGTGATTGCCGTCGATCCCCGTTGTTGGTCGAATTTTCTTTGAGCGATGCTCATTGAGAGTAAGTAATGAATCACATCGCTAAGAGTCCGCGGCCATTCTGCCACAGGGCATGTTAAGGAAAATGCTAGATCCCTCCACAGGTTCGCCCCTTGGTAGGCATACCTCACGGTGATTTTAAACTCGTATTAGACGGATGATGGTGTATAATTCAGAACAAACTCCTTAGAAACGTTTTTACCTCTAGCTATATATGGGGGTGTATGTTAGTGCCTGGATCCTTATGCTGTCGTCGGTAGCTGCAAGTGTCATATGCACTGAAACGAGCCCCGGACCTTCCTTAGCCGCTGAAGCAGCGGTACTGGCCACAATCGCGTAGTTTGAACTTTACTCTATTACAATATGAATTTCTACGCGTCTTCTACATTGGATTAAAACGCCTTTGCAGGAAACTAGGCAAGAGAAGCCTAAGAGACACTGTTCATATTAGGCACAGGCTGCGTGCACATGTCTAGCTCACCCAATCTAGTCCCAGTGCTAACTGTCGTGCTTCAGTTTGGGTAGGATTCATCAGTGATTTTGATGATTCGGTTAAAGCGATTGAAAAGTTCTGTCGAGCTCGCCATTGGGGAGGGCATTCGGGAGACATGACACTCTAAACTTTTTGTACTCCACTGTAGCCATTTCCACGACACTTGCGTACCCGATGTTCGCAGTCAGTGAGGGTGCAGTGTCGAACTGAAAGGCTTCAGCAAACTTAAGTGACTTGAAAGAACACGACAAACTTCCAGCTGGTGATCTTTTCGTATGGTTTCGAGTTGCGGCGGGCGGGCTTAACTATGGCATAGATTGCACTGACAACAACGGTGGCGGCGGCTAAACAGAGCAGCTTAGACATGAAAGATAGTGCGGTACTATGGCGTTCGGGGTTGTTCGACATACTGAGATGTGGATGACCAACTGTATTGCGAACCTCCAGCATGTTCACTCACCATTTGATTGGCAACGCGTTGTTTTTATATTTCGACAACAAGGAGAAGCAAAACAATTCTGTACTGGGCCAACTCGACTGATGTACTCGTTCTTGCATGATACTAAGCTTTCGGAAAATCCTTGAGTCACCACAAATTGCATCACCGTGCGTTTAGTGCTTTCTTGCACATTTTTACCATGCCACTCGATCTCGACACTTGAAGCAAGCTGGGAATTTGGCCAAACAGAGTCTCAAACTGAGACTGTTAGAAAAATGTTCTGCATTACACATTCGTTGCCAGGGCTTTATTTCGACCGCATACTATGTTAGCTTCTTTAGTTTGAATTTATGGCAGTATATATAATGTTGCAAAAACAGCTTCCGTTGGCATAAGCCAAGCCGACGGTCGATATTTAATAGAAAAAAAACTTAAAAGTAGCTGGACCGACGCTTGTTCCTAATACGCCATAACACATTTGTAAAACAAGAAGTAAAAATTTTGGAACATACACCTTAAACAAGGTTTAAAAAATGAGTGCTCTCCTCACCCTCACAACGGTGCCAAAACAACTTGCCACCACACCAAGACACTAAAGCATTGAAGTCAAAATACTAAAGCAATACTCAAAACAAGTTTCTTGCGGCGGGCAGTTTTTAAGTTAAACTTTGTCTAAGTGGTAATATTTATATCATAGCTTCATGTTATGACTTTAAGATGCCACCACTTTATTCAGGTTAATACAAAATATACATAACTCGATATGGTGGCGATTTTAGACGGACTTAGACTTATTACCTAAAATCGGTTGAATACTTGGAAGTGCATTGTTTGTTTTCGCCCTATCACAGCCATATTATGTTAACGTTTATTGCTGCTCATGATAGATTTGCACCAGTTATGCATCGGTTTGAGCCGAGAAATAAGGACGCTAGATAGGTTTTTGGGTAGCCTCGAAAACTTGTGAGTCAAGCCTGAACATGCCAGAATAATTACTTTAAATCAGCGTGTAGGATAGTGGCATATAAACAAAAATTATAAAACATATGTGCACAAGGATTATTTGTATTTATACTTATAAAACCTAAGAACATCATTGGTTTCCACGGAGATCGCTCAGGTCCCATTTGTCCTTTACGCTCAACATCGTATATATATATATATATATATATATATATATATTGTATACGATGTTGATAGATATTCGCTTATTATATATATATATATATATATATATATATATACATAGTGTGTTCAAAACGTATCGCGACTTTTGTGTTTTTTCAAAAATTATTCATTTATTCATGAATATCTATTTTGTCCCCTTCAAAGTAATCCCCATGAGATATTATACACTTGTGCCAACGGTTTTTCCAATCTTCGAAGCACTTCTAAAAACCATTTTTTTTATCTTGTTCAGCTCCTCCTTCGATGCCGTCTTTATCTCGTCAAGCGTAGCGTAACGTCGTCCTTTCATGGGCCTCTTCAGTTTAGGGAACAAGAAAAAGTCACAGGGGGCCAGATCTGGGGAATACGGTGGCTGCGGCATCATTAGTGTGTTGTTTTTGGCCAAAAACTCGCGCACAAGCAACGATGTGTGAGCAGGGGCGTTATCGTGGTGCAAAAGCCAATTTTTGTTCTTCCACAAATCCGGGTGTTTCTGGCGGATTGCTTCGCGCAAATTGCGCATAACTTGCAGGTAATATTCCTTATTGACCGTTCTACCCTGTGGCAAGAACTCATGATGCACCACGCCCCTGCAATCGAAGAAAACTGTCAGCAAAACTTTCACATTCGACCGAACTTGGCGCGCTTTTTTCGGTCTTGGTTCGTGCGGCAGCTTCCATTGAGATTATTGAGCTTTGGTTTCCACGTCATAACCATAAACCCACGATTCGTCACCAGTTATGACCCTCTGGAGCAAATTTGGGTCGTCGCGGACAGAGTCCAACATCTCATTAGCAATGTTCATGCAATGCTGTTTTTGGTCGCAATTGAGCAATTTTGGTACGAATTTCGCGGCGACCCGTCTCATGCCCAAATCATTGATAAAGATCGAATGGCACGAGCCAATCGATATGTTTAGGTCCTCAGCAACTTCTCTAACGGTGATTCGACGATTGGCCAATACCATTTTCTCCACTTCATTAATTTTTTCGTCTGTTGTTGAAGTGCTCGGGCGTCCGGCACGCTCTTCGTCGTTCACATCTTCTCGGCCTTCTGAGAACATTTTGTACCACCGATAAACGTTGCTTCGCTCCAAGGTAGCTTCTCCGTATGCCACAGTCAACATTCGGAATGCATCCGCGCACTTAATTTCGTTTTTCACACAAAATTTGATACAGGTTCTTTGATCCATTTTTTTGAATAGGTAAAAATCGAAGACGATCCAAAACACGTGCAAGCAAAGCAGCTGTCAACAATTAAGTGAACATTCAAAATGGCCGAGCTTGTCGGCATAAGTGAGAGACATGAGTACCAACATAACGCCACAAAAAATCGAAATTCGAATATACGTAACCCGCGAAAATTCAAAAGTCGCGATACGTTTTGAACACACCTCGTATATATATATATACGATAGAAGATATTAGCTTGAAGGGATTTCGTTTAGTATATTCAGAGTAAGGCGTCGTCCGCAATCGATTACGTCTTGGATTAGGATGAGGTAGGTGCAGACGGTACAAATACCCGGTTAGGCCAGACGAAGTCGGACGATTTCGACTTTACGAGTGATCCGGGTGGAGCTTTCGATTCGACCGCGTTTCGACGGAACACATACTTCTTTCCACAGACATCGTTTCTTCTCCTGCATAACTACCTCACGTTGGCTGCGCTTGGCATTCATGTCGGCTGGTTTCTAACACAGCGAACATCTAACCGTCGTAGCACACTATAACGTGTCAGTGACTGGCTGTGCCAGTAGCACTGCCCGGTAGCGGTGTTTTGCCGCTTAGTTGACTCCACGGAACCGCCCCTCTCTGTAGCGAGCAGTTTTAGAAATAATAATAATAATAATAATAAGATCCTTCTGCCGATTTGCTAAGATCCTATCGTGTTATGACTTTATCACTTCTTATGCCTGACCCGAAATAAAGTCGCAGAAGTTACACTCAACAAGATCGTTAAGAATGACGTCTCCGAACTACAGTAGAAGACAGATTCTTCTACATGGTAGGATGCCCATTTTTGTGGCACACTTGTGGCAAATCACACAAAATCATTATAGTGTGAGCTTTTTATGGAGGGCCGAATGCTTTCACGCACATCCGTCCATGTTGTTGACGTATAGTTTGCAAATCTATCCGGGCGGAGAGCACATGACTTAATTTGTTCCCCCCTCAATGGAATTATATGGAGCGCAGTACCTTAAGACTAGAGTGCCGGGGGCCGTGGCGCGTTCCTGTAATTTTGCTTCTGGGGAGCTGCGGGGATGTCCACGGGCTAGGGCTCCCATTCTTTGATTGTTCATGTCGATCGAGGGGTGTCGGCACTAAATTCGGCGTCACTGGAGACTTGACCAGGGAAGCCTTACGCCTCAGTCGCAAACTTGGTGTGAGACTGCATGGGTCATTGTCCACGTAGGTTGACTCGACCGGAAGCGAGACCTCTAGACGTTCTCCAGAGTTGTCCTCTGTCTCATGATGCAATCCAAGAACGAGACCCACTCTGCTCAGTCGGTGGAGGTTGTCATCATTCTGGCCATACAACCTTCGTTGTAGATTTCCCAGCCATCATGTACCAGGAGGCTTTCTTACGGAGTTACTGGTGAATGAAGCTAGCGGTCAATAATTAAAAGAGAGACAAGTAGAGCAGCCTACGCCATAGGAGGCGTGTTTGACCAAAAGCCCCTAAAACAACGTCCTAATCAGCATGCGCCCGGCAAATAGATAAGCAAAAATCAGCCAGTTCTGAAGTTCAGGAAACCCTTGAACACCAAAAGATACCACATTCAATTCAATTCAGCATTTATTTCACCACAAAATTGGTAGACAGTTGATTCAATTTGCACAAGGTGTCGACACCGCAAGCACTGTCAAGTGGAGTTCAAGTTACACCGAAGACAAGAAATGGCGACACCTATAATCAATCGACCATCTTGCTCATTGGATGTCCATATACTAGAACAAGCACTACAAATGGCCTACGGCACAGATGATATAAACTATATTGAAAAAACGATTAAGCGATCTATTCACACGGCTGCAAAACCAAAGAATGTGAGACTGCAGAGACACAAGCCGTGGTTTGACAAGGAGTGTCGACAAATGAAGAAGGTGATCTGTTTGTACAAACCCACAACGACAAGTGAACTTCTACAACTGGCGGAATTAAAACGAATATTTAGATGTATGAAGAAAGAAAAGAAACGGCATTACGAGGAACAACAACGCATTAGGCTAATTTCGGAAAGCGTGCGGAAACCATGGCTACTTCTTCCAAGGAGACCAGTGCCTTCAAAAGATACCACACCATGCCGAATTCTAATTTCTTTCTCCTGGCGTACGTGCTGAGGATAGGTGCTTCGGTCTGCGAGCCATTCTTATACAAGCTGTATGAAGATGCTTGGAATTGAGTTGTCTCACAAGCCTCAATAGGCTCTCCAGACATGCGGAATTAGACAGTGTGATCTAAAGAGGTTACGAAGACCAATATACCATACACCGAACTAAGAAACTGGCCAGCTACCAGTGAAGCAAGACCTGATAGAGTAATTATACCTTTATGAGCATATGGGAAATGCTTGTGGTGGGACATGGTGGTCTCAGATGCACAGCAGCCGTATAATGCATCAACGCTCAATCGAGCCGGAATGACTAGCAAAACACGCGAAAACGCTAAAAAGTACTACATATACTGAATACATGTTTGCATCTATCGCATTAGAGATCCTGAGTTGTTCTTCAACGGCTTGGTTTAACTCTCAGAAGATCACAGGGGATTGCTGCGAAGCACTGTTTTTGAGGCAGATGATTCTTTCTATCTCGAGAATGATTGTCTGTAGATGAAACGCGGCTTTCATTATGATTACCATAGACTGAGATAGTGCACAGCGAAGGTCTAGCAAGCGTCTACATTTCTCAATAATAGTCATAATATAAATAATGAATGGGCTAGCCAAGGTGATTGAACGGCAAGGGCGCCCCCTATTTAACGATTTGCCCGAATTACTGGCCTGCATATCGAGCCTTGTAGTCGCATCAGCCAAGCCCTTAAGCGGTCATACGACACGTCGTCGCTTCAATAGCGTCCCTACTTACACATTTAGTATTGCTCATAATGTCTTTAAAAAAAACTTATATAAAATAAACATTCGTGGGTGTTTGACAGAGTACGCATTCTAAGTTACGTATCGTATCACCTTGCTCGTCTACGATCATCACGCATTTCACTGTCTAGCTATTCGTTAGATAATTACGATGGGCGATGGTATTTTCATTTGCACGTAATGTAAGTAAGGCATGCAACATCTACCATGTAGCGGCAAACGACAAGTTATGGTACGGACAGAATTGTGTGCGCCTACATAATTAACGTTAGCCCGTTTTCGGAGAACAGAGACAGGCTGGAGCTGAGCGAAAAGCGACATGAATGCACAGTTGCATGACTCTACGCGGCCGTAGTAAACCGATGAGGCTCAAAACCAATTATTAGTCAAATTAGTTTGGCTACCCGGATTGAACAACTGTGGCGACGGTGGCTGCAGGACGCGATCGCGAACGATGCTCGATAATGCGTGCGGCCGATGATCTTGCAGGACATTTTGTTCTGCATCTCAGTACCGGTGACACTGTAGTGCCCTGCAATCGATGCACTGGAGATTGTTGTCGTTGTGGCTGGTGGTGATGTAGGCAGTACGACAATACGCAGTCATAGTGTCATTGTGGTTTCTTTCATGCATTATTAAAATAGCATTTTCATAGTTTACTACCGGAACTCGTCTCACACGTCCTCATACTCTCTACCCTATTCCTGTACTAGGAGCACACGGTAATCGCTGTCGCTAGTGGAAGCGACGATTTAATCGATTGCTAAGCAGGAAGAAATATGTGCTAAATTCAACAACTCAGTCTACCTGCATGACCTCGTGTAGTGTTCACGTCAACCCTTACCATTCTAAAGACACGCAAGTATATTCGTCGGCATCGAGCGCGACCCAACAGGCTTTGATGTCAGGACTCTTCGACGACACATACGTAGCAAGTGCTCCGAATCGCGACCCTCAAGCCGACTCGCCATATATAAATATAACATATAGCTATTTATATTCTATGCTCGGCTAAAGAGATTATTCTAGATTTCTATGCTTGGCTAAAATGATCATATGACACACACCACACCTGACGGGGTGTAGTGGTCTATATCTTGTGTTCGAACACCTGTTAGAAGTGTACATGTAACGCGTTAGAACAGAGATGACACAGTTTAGTGGGGCGCACTTGCAAAATGTAACATCGGAGGCCATCAGCAAGCCGGGTACAGTCTGACAGTGGTTGGTCGGAAATAATATTCTGTTGTATTTGGCGGGCAATTTCATTCCCGTTATAGGCACATGCCGTATACATAAATATATATATATATATATATATATATATATACTCGGCAAAAAATATTTTTCGCTGAGTTGTACTGAACCTCAGAGTTCGTTGAGCGATTAGCGGTCCAGAACAACTCAGCGAAAAAGATTTCTTTTTCCAATAGGGCGAAGGGGCGGAAACGTCTTCTAAAAATGAGTAACTAAGCCTAAAAGTCAAAAAGAAGACCTTAACAAAAAGTTTAATAATTTTTTTTCAATATCTTAATACAACATTTGTTCTGCTTAAAGCAAATGTAGAATAAAATTTAACAGATGCAAATTTTGGATTATTTGTCGATAGGACGATCGGGACTCTCATCGCATTAGTGAAGATATGTCAGAATAATGGCTTGATGCAATAATTTTTGGTAATTTCGCTTTTACTCAAAAATTAAGACATTTCCGCTCCTCGTTCCTTTGAATTTTCTTTTCTCGCCAAGCTGTGCAATCTCTCAGTCTCTATTTATTAGGCGAATTCTAAAACACCCATATATATATATATATATATATATATATATATATATATATATATATATATATATACGACAACGCTTCTGGTGCTTCTCCAGCGCTTCATTGCAGGTTCGATCCCCTGGGGGTGTAGTCTATTTGTGTTCGAACACCTGTCAGAAGTGTATATGTAACGCATTAGAACAAAATTACACAGTTTATTGGTTAAAATATAAGACCTCAACAAAGAGTTTCATTTTTTGAAAAATTATCTTTAATACAACATGTGTTCTGCTTAAAGCTAATGTAGAATGAAGTTTAATTAGATTCCAATTTTGGATTGTTTGCCGATAGGATGACTGGGACTTTCGCAATCGCAGACTTAGTGAAGATATGTCAGTATAGAAGCTCGATGCAATACTTTATGATAATTTCGCATTCACTCAAAAGGAATGAGAGATGAGGGCATTTCCGCCCCTCGTTCCTATGGCAAAAAATTCTCGCCAAGTTGTACTAGAGATCAATATTTATTGGTCGATTTCTAAAACACCCAGTATATATATATATATATATATATGAAATTCCAGAAATATATTTAAAAAAACTTAAATAATTGTAGAGCTCGTTGAAGTAAATATTTTCAATATCAATAACAAATTGTGCAATCGG
Organism: Dermanyssus gallinae; assembly: GCA_003439945.1. NCBI lineage: Eukaryota > Metazoa > Arthropoda > Arachnida > Mesostigmata > Dermanyssidae > Dermanyssus > Dermanyssus gallinae. The sequence goes on along the minus strand of QVRM01006574.1, from coordinate 1,246,609 downwards.
CGTGCAACGACCATGTTGCATCTTCTGGCCGGCGTCATATATGTATAAACACGAAGAGGTGCTTAGGTACTGTATAGGGGGACAAGTCGGGCAACGTCATCAGTGTCATAGATTTTATTAATAGTCTCTCACTCTAAAATAAAACTTTTCAGAGATTATGTTTCATTAAAAAAATTTACTTACTTGAACAAGCTCTTCCCTATGTCGGTTTTTATTATTCCGGGGAGACCCCTATTTAGTGATGGTGTGTGCGTCAACGAGGACGCCGCCTTTCGACCGTGCTCCCGGATAAGTGCCCCGAAACCTAGTTTTTTTTTGGAAAAATCCGAGCAAGTCAGTGGGCAAAAAGCGCCCTATCGCGTTCTATAAAACACAGAGACATTACGTGACAAAGCAAGTTGAGAAACTCAGTAAACTAGGCTAAAACGTCCGGAATCGGTCCCAGAACCCATAAGCGACGTGTGGGTGTCAGCCTCAAATATACCGAGCGGGTGAGTTTAGTGCGTCGAAAGGTTCTACGGACCGTGAGGATAACTAACATCAGCAAGCAAATCAGGCATTTCTGTGTCTATACTCTGTTCCAGTGCAAACCAGTATTTATTCAGAAGCTCTACGGGCCAGTTGATCAAAGCAGAATCGGGGGAAAGTTAACGAAGTAATTCCGGAAATCGGCTAGTAGAGAACGAAAATAAGAGGAAATACGGTAACCCACGGCTAGAATACCTCGTCGGGCATCTACTGTTTTCCGCGGTCACCCCTCGGCCCGAGTCTGACCGCGGCCCCGTGGCCTTTCCGGTGGCGGAAATTGATCTTTTTAAGAAACGCGGTGCCGTTCAAGAATCTCCGACTATGGCGACGGGGAAAAAAACGAGTTTTCCTGCTGGGTAATGCGCGTTTAGAAGCAGCGGTTCAAGCGGACCTGGTAAGAAGGGAGGAAACTCTAGAGGGGACTATCCAGGCAAGAAGCTCCAAAGCAGGAGATAAGAGGCAGGCGAAAGCATCACCCGAATTTATCGCAAATGGAATCGATGACACCTAACCTGGCCAAGCTGATCAGGACAAAGGCGCCCAAGAAGAAAACAGGATGCGTTGGTGTCAAGGCTGAAGGCCCTCTAGCGAGCTACGTGGATCAGTTGGAACCACTGGGGAAGGTTAACGACACTGTCGAGTTGCTGAAGGACCTGAAAAAAAAACACAGTACTACGCATGCTGGCAATGAAAATACCATAACAAGACTAAGGAAAGTGATCTAGTGGCTACGCGAACAAGAGTTATATAGACCCACCTGCGAAAACCAGTTGCGTAAAAGTAACGAGTAGGCACTTGAGCAGAATACTGTGCTCAGTAAATGGATACAAGAGTTGGTACTACAGTTAAACGCGAAGCCATTGTAGCAGAGAGACTTCGAGTCTTCGCCGAAGAAAACGGCCTGATGTCCGGTGCACATTACGGATTCCGCAAAAACAGATCGGTTCTAGCGGCAATTAATAGAAAGCGTGATGATTAACAGAGTGATGACTTAGGCAGAAACGTTGTACAGCTCCACGCCTAACACGCGCAAGTTATACCTTGCTATGCAGCTAGATGTGAAAAACGCTTTTAACAGCCTATCACGGAAGGTTTTTCTGGATATACTGGTTAAGATGAAGGTCTTACAATACCTAATAAGGCTAACCTCAGACTACATAAAAGATCGTGTCATCACCTGTGAGGGCAAGATGATGTCGATGACGACGGGTGTCCCACAGGGTTCCATTCTAGGGCCATTACTGTGGAACATAGCATACAATGCTGTGCTTTGACTGCGCAACCTTCACCGTAGAAAAGGAGCCATTAGCATACTCAGACGGCAGATGGTCACAAGGGTCAAATAATATTACGGATCGCAAAGTGCCGCGGCTTTTCGAATCACTCAGTTCTATAGGACCGTCAGCACTTCGGCTGCACTTGTCCTTGCTGGCACTTCTCCCCTGGACATAAAAGCAGAAGAATGACAAAGACTGTAGGATAGGCGCCCAGAAAGCGCTAACAGGAAAGTCAAAGATGCCCAAAGGTAAATCACAATTATTACATGGCAAAAAGAACTGGCTGTAATTCCGGATGGTGCATCGGGTGCGCGTGTACGCGACCTTATTCCTCACTTATAGAAGTGGTTGGATCGACCCGTCGGAGAGGATGATCTCTTTTGACGCAGGTCACAACGAGCCGTGGCAACATCCAGACATAGCTGTTAAGAATAGGAAAGGCTTGCTCGGACACATGCGTACACTATGACCTAGGCGTCAACGACGACGCAGCCCATAAGCTGTTGACCTCCCTAGTCTGCGCAAGTCAGAATAGAGGCAAGAAGATAGGTGTTGGATTGATTGAGGTTGGGCGAAGAGCTAAGCTCCAAAAATCCTTCCGACCTGTCTATTTAGAGGATTTCACAGTTTGTGGAATTCATCTGTGAAGGCCCCTCTAACTGGGTTATAGAAGCTGCAGTAGCACGAACAGTAGTGGTAAGAAGGGGGCACGTAAAGCGACTTAGGCAAAACAGATTCGCGGCAGAGAGGACAGAATACGACCGTATCTCTAGAAGAACCTTTCCACAGGTAGAGGAAAGCAGCATGGCGGATATATGAAAAATCCCTAAGATGCCTTTAGTCAATTGGTTCGAAGGACACTGACCACTCTTCCTGTCGGCTCATAGTACTATAAGAAGGAAAGCCGGCTGACAGAGAGTAAAGCTTAAGGGGCAAGGTGCGCTTAGTAGGTATGATATCGACGGAATAATGTCCAACCGTCAGAGTTATATATATATATATATATACCCTCTGTGCCTTTAGAGAAACTCCTTCCACTGAAGCGCGAGTATCTAAATGGCAATAGCGACGTCAAGACTACGCAACCACTCAAAAACTTTTTAGCCAAAACCGATCCAAATGCGCTCATGAGGTGCTGGACGGCAAACACACCATACACAACATGCATGCCACTGAAGTTGTAGAACACTGGGCCAACACGATGACACAACCACCCCCTGAACCACTCCCTTGCCCCGTATACACTCCCAACTCTGATCTCTTCGAGGTTTCCCTCCCTATCTCCCTAAAGGAAACCCACGTAGCTCTCCGCGGACCTTCTAGTGCACTAGGCTTGGACGGGATTTGTCTTTCGTCCCTCCGTAAACTCCCGTTAGAAGTAGTCTGTTGTATTCTTAACATACTATTAATTAGCGATATTGCCTCAGCCCATGAAACAGCTCGCTTAGCGTTCATCCCTAAAATTAACAATGCCACATCCCCAAGCGATCTGCGACCCCTATCTATATTAGTTTATACTTACAACGAACCCTTAACAAAGCTCTCTCTAGACGCCTCCAGAACTCTATTAAGCTTCTCCCAATCCAGCGAGCGTTTCTCCCCTATAATGGTACCTTCGAGAATCTTGCGGTTCTGGATGGTATCCTTAACGATGCCAAGTCTATAGGACGTGAGCTCAGACTCGCCTCAATCGACCACCGTAAGGCGTTCGACATGGTGAGTCATGACTCCGTCCTGTGGTCACTCCGGATACCCGGAGGTATTCATTAATTATATCGAACGCTTGTACCTCTCATCTAAAACTCTCATAGAATTTGGACAAGAATGTCGCACATTTCGGCCAACTAAGGGTGTTAGGCAGGGAGATCCTCTGTCCCCTTTTTTTATTTAATCTAGTTCTCGACGACATTCCTTTAAAATTAGACAAAACTAATATCTGGTACCAACTTACTGATGACTTCCGCCTTATGGGCTTAGCCTTTGCGGATGATCTCATCCTCCTAGCCTCCACGAAATCTACTCTCCAACGGCTCCTTAATATTGCGGACCCCCTTTTGAAATCCCGAGGCCTTGAAATTAATACTAATAAAAGCTTTACTATCTCCCACCTATTTAATAGGAAGGAAAGTAAAGGTTTTATTAATACCGTACCAGAATTTAACGCTGAAGATCGGCAATTGCCAGCTAAATGTATGAGCGATCGATGGATATATCTTGGAGTCGACTTTGATAGCAATGGCAGAGTTGACTCCACCAAGGATATACTCCTTAATTTACTCAACAGACTTACGATAGATCCCCTTAAACCTCACCAAAGACTCATCTTTTTGAAAGATTTTCTCATTCCCCGCCTCTTATATAAACTGGTCTTCTGTCCCAGACTATCTTACGCACTCCTTAGCGACCTAGATGAAGAGATCAGAAAGGTTGTTAAATCGAAATAGCTTAAGCTCGAAAACTCGGTGCCGAACGCCTACCTGTACACGCACACAGCACACGGCGGTCTGGACATCCCCTGCCTCCAAACATTCATCCCCAGACTCCGCCTCTCCCGCTTGACAGCACTACAACACTCCACGCACCTTGGGGTCTAATAGATGCTAACCACCGAGCACATCAAAAAATACCTTGCGAAAACAAGTCTTCTTTGCGAGCGCTTGGGAACCTCCATTGAGACCGCTACACAAGAGATCGAGTACTGATCTTAACAACTACACAACACGTTTGATGGGGCGCATTTAAAAAAAAACAAACGAAACGCCCTTTGTATATTACTGGATTAAGGGTATGCCCTACCTATCTGGTATAGAGTATTTAAACCTACTAAAGCTCAAGATCAACGCACTACCAACGCGTGCCAGATTGGCCTGAGGACGTCCGGGCTACAACACACGTTGTAGGCACGGGTTCGATGTAATGCCAAAGTAATACCGAGCCTGGGGGGGGTGGGGAGGAATCCGGGTTTAGTGGGTTTGCGAGTCTCACACTAGTCACGCAGGCTGCTAGTGGCGCATGTGCATCATGCATTCCCGAAACCTTCCAGAACAAAAAAAAATGCACGGGTGTCATGCGCCTGAGACATTGGCTCACATCGCTCAGATGTGCGATACAACACACAAACAAACTATAAAGAGACATGACGACGTCTGTGATCGCGTCTTCTCCGCAAGAGGGATCATGAGGTGGTTCGTGAGCGAGTATTCCGTCGACCGGGCGCACCGTGTCTAAAGCCCGACCTCGTAATAACAACACCTACCGAGGTCTGGGTTTTAGATGCCGAGGTTTGCGGCCCGAACCGGGACCTGGCAAAAGCGCGGCAAGACAAGATCACCAAATATGACGTCGAGTTCTTAAGAGCGGCGCTCCCCGACCCGCAAAAACCTCGCAGATTCGGATCCATCACTATCTCTATGAGTGGTGTATGGGACTCCGAATCTGCGAGGACGCTCTTGGGGCTCGGCGTCACGAAGAGGAGTCTTATGGATCTTACCGTTTTAACGTTGCAAGGAACCTTGAGGATATACCGCTCGCACCGGGTCCATAAGAGCGGGGGCTACCATCAAGCAAGGACACGGACAGCTGATTCTTAACCTCACGTGACACCGTTTTACCACCATTTTTATTAAGGCAAGCACTGGCGAGTGTGCAAACGTATTGTAAATGATTAATAAATCATCACAATATTTTCTATATATATATGCTTTTTTGACACCGTTGAATAGTCTGCTCATGCAAGTATATTTTAAAACGTTTTGTTTGAATTCACGAAATGTGCTTTACGCGATAGAGGTACATGGGCCAATATTTAGATGTATATATATTACGATTATTATTTTTATTATTCATTTTTAGATTATCAATCTACAGTTGAGAGGTTCGAACGTATAATATCGATTCCAGCAAAACCCACGGCGCAGATTTTAAACGCGGCATTGCCTCTACACACCGCGAAGACAGATATTCTCTCTCGTGACGATTCCCCGTCGTCGCTTCCATTATTCTGGCCAGATCCCGAATGAATCTTGATGTCTCGCTACTGATGAGTCTTAGTGTTTCTATAGCTTCCTGTACGAATAGGAACCTGTTCTCGAAATCTGTATTTACGTTTATTTTTCTGTTCGGTGCGCCCATCCTGTGCTGACGGAACTATGACTGAGAGACAAGGAAGCCGCGGTGTAGGATACTGTAGCATCTCAGTCTAAACACGTGTCGTGAGACCATAAAGGTTGTTGTTGTTGTTCAGTCCGAAGTTCCAATGTTTGCCGACAACCTTGTTTTCCTAGGGGCTTTCTTCGTAATTTAAGTTAATTTGATGTACCGCGAAACTCTACCAGAGCGTCTTGGATGATGGATGTAGGCAGAAGAAGTATCGAAACATATACTTTACCTAGAAGTTGAACTTTATAATGCATCCCATTTCATTTGTTTCAGATTTAATCTGTTCTAGTTTCTGCGCGCAACGCGACTTCACATTGTTAGACAATAGGGGTAGTGTCATCTGCACGGCGTCTGCACTTCCGCGCCGTGGTATTTCGTGAGAGTTTTTCTGTGCGCAGATAAACATATGAAAACATAAGTCACGTCCTACTAAAAACACGTTCAATGTGAAAGTTTGTAAGTTGCGGCATCGCCTGTGCGCGAATTGCAATGGACGCAAGGGACAGCTGAAATTTTACTGTTACTTTCCGGTATATGTACTGAAATCCATGAATGATCCATAATGCGTGAGGACCTGCGTAAGGTGGTGCATCACCTCCACCCGCTCTGCCGAACGAGGACCGTCGACTATTTGTCTTACATTTTTTTCTTATATTTGTTTTTATTGATATATATACTTAGGGTTCCATTGTGCCTCTTCACTCGTAGCATGCTACCGTGTCTCTCAGAAGTTACACTACTAACAACCAAAAGCGAACCGCGTATAGTACGATAAAACTTGCGACTGTTTCGCATTCTAATGACAAACGGAACCCCATTGCTGGGATGGCAAATCGTAAAGATCTATCGTTTTACATAGCGTTTGCCAACACAGCGAAGGCATCAGTGCGTACAGGACACAATCGCACAGCGCCAACGTCAGCCTGGTTCAATCTTGTGCTCTTTGTGTCTCTGTTGAAGTCATACAATGCGTACAGTATACCGTTCGTTATGAGGCCATAGCGCCTGTAGTTTTAAACGCGCGTACATATCTGTGTACACATGCATACACGTGTATACCTGCATATATATTTATATATATATATATATATATATAAAGAGAGAGAGAGCGCGAGATAGAAAGATATGCATGGGTAAACAGATGGACACGTGCATACAGGCAAAGAACACCAAGCAATATTTTGTTGTTGTTATTTCAGAGCGCTATCGAGAGTGTGGCCGGTGACCGAGACGCCAGCCACGGCGACGGTGCTGCTCGGAGGGGGCACAGCGGTTGTTGCTATGCTGATGGGACTCGACGTCCTGGTCGAGATGATGTCAATCGGTAAGTGGGACCGTCCTAACTAACCACAAGTAACTATTTGCCGTTGTTGCATTGAACATTACGATAAGACATTACAATATGTATCCTGCACCAAATGAAGTTTGTAGAATATATATATATATACATATTATATTATATACTCTACTTTAGTTTGTATATTATATATATATATATATATATATATATATATATTCTACAAATCTCAAGTGCTGTATTGTGTAATATAATAAGACATTACAATATGTATCCTGTACCAATTGTGGTTTGTAGAATATATATATATATATATATATATATATATATATATATATATATATATATATATATATATATATAATATTTGCTAGTCTTTCTCGATATCCGTCTGAAACCTACTGGTCTCCACAAATAGGTGGACTTCCAATCTATTTAAGAACAGGGTCACCCCAAATGCAATGTGTGTGTGTCTCGAGGTGAGTGTTGCATGACCCTCAAAAAAGGTTGTTTCAGCCTCGCGTTGTTCCACCTACCATCTCACTACAATGATGTTAAGGTTGTCGATGCGATTAGTGCTGGCTTAGCGGGGCTAAAGCTCCAGCTACGCACTCTGGTTGGCTGCGACTTCAACTGTCGTATTGAGTGGCGTCACCGACAGGAAGGGTGATGGACTTCTTGAGCGTCTAGAGAACAGAGGAGGAGCACTGCGCAAAAGAGCGTGATACATTCACGGACGTTTGCCGAAGTAGAAGAAGATGCAATATCAACCTTCAAAATTCGACGGAATTTTAAGGATGCGAGGCACGGATCCAGCACAAAAGCACCTATCGGTGCTGGCGTCTCTCAGCCGACAACGCACTTGTCTAGGCAGCTAGATTTGCGTGTACTGCCGCGCTAATTAGGGATGCCGAGATCAACTTCTGTCATTGAAGCTACCACGCCACTGTTAAAGCGGCTGTTGTCAAGAAGAAGTACAGACAAAGACGGGCATGCTACATAAAACGTCGGGAAGTCTTGGAACTCCTGCGCCGAACACGGGCTCTACACCCCGACACCCAGATAGTTGCTGATCGTAGGGCGCTCTATTGTCGACATAGAGCAACCCACAAGGAACTGCTTGTGAAAAATTAGCTATGATGAGGAGGAGGAGTTTCGTATGATTAAGAGAGCAGAGCACAAACCCCATGTCTACATTGTTTCGCCGGCTGAACAAACGCATGCACAGCATGACAATAATACAGTTATGGCAGCACTTTACTGCCATTCTGCTTGATGCAAACGGTCCCGCGCCTAACCCAGTTATTGAGCAACCGCTCACTCTGGATTACATAAATTCGCTGTTTATGGTGGAAGAAGTAGCACAGGTTTTGCGCGGGTTGCCCAAGAAGAAGAGCAGTGGTCTTGAGCTATTACGGATCTATTACGAACACTGGGCTGGGTCATCCGATGTTTTAGCAGGAAAGCTGTGTAATCTGTTTAATCAGATACTCAGCGCGGGACACATACCCCAGGTTTGGCACGAGGCCAGGCTTACTCTGCTATTCAAGGGCAATACGGGACAACGTGGACGTATCGATCGCGTCGGAACGCACTCTTAAAAAAATTGCTAAGCTGATTATCTCGAGAGTGTTTCCAGCTGTGGAGAAGGCCCTACCTTCTGAGCAATTCTGATTCAGGAAAAGCCAAGGTACATATGACGCGATTCATGCACTCCAGTCAGAATTTGAGCGGGTGCTAGCTGTGTCCGGGGGCCACTTGTACGCCCTTTATATCGATTGTGTCGATAGCTTTTTACAAAGCTGCCCGTCACTTACTACTCGATTCATTTTGACATGCTGGGATGGGTCGGTTCTTTTCAACGAGTGCTTTCTAGCTTCTTTGCTGAAGACCGCCTTGAAGTAAACACAAGGGGCGAGGACACCTTGCAGCTGAGTTAAAACGTTAGGAACCCCTCAAACAAGCCCTCTCAGTGGCCTGCTCTTCTCCTTGCTCATCGCAGAGCGCCATGTGCCGAAAGAGCTTAAAAACGCCGTCGACATTATGTACAAAGCTGTGACAAAGATGTGGCCCACCGGGACCGCGGTGTCAATCGTCCAAATGTGGGCGACGTAGAAAGTTACCTTTACCTCAAGGGCCTGTATTTGAATTCGCGCAAGATGAAAGCTATTAGTTTCGCCGTTGGGGTCGATTGGCTGCAGCAGTAATATCCTGTTGGATCTGCGACTACACTATACGGAAACGACCTTAATCCAGCACATCGGCTAGAGGTGTTGGGCGGCTATTGCCTCGATTCGCACAGAGGTGAGAAACCCTCGACGACTGTCTCTGAGTGCGGCAGTGCGTCTTTTTGAGCTTAAGATTGTGCCAATGTTGAGCCTTAGCAGGGTGTGGGGACCTCTGTCAGCAGCAAATTTTGCGCAGCTAGATACTCCTATATATATATATATATATATATATCTCATGGAGTATTGATTTTGTCCAATATCCTGGATGGCCCGACTGAATTGCTCTCCATTGTTAGCTCCATTTGCTTAGGGTGTCTGCTTTGCTGATTTATGTGGATAGGCAGGAGGGCATACTTATAACTCGGTGTGCTGAGGGGCTTTCTTGTGGTTTACCGGGATTTGGGATCACGCATTTTACCAGTGACATTTAAAAAATATGAAGTTCTGGCCGCTCCTCCGCTCGAAAAGCCAAAGGTCTTAAACCGCTATCCAAATTGAGCGGTAAATTCAGCTTGTTTGACGATGATACCAACAGCAAAGCCAATGGCAAAGTATTAAACTAAAGAGCAGTGAAGCAGCGTTAATTGAAAACAAGTATAGTCATTTCGCTGTCAATTCTCGTCGGTCTCATATCTGCTGGGTTCGGTTTTCGGATGGATGCGTGCCGAATTTGTCTCACATCGCTAGCATTACTTACACACGTAGCGCGCACATTTAACTACTACGGCTAATTCTGCTTCGTTCCGTTGAACCGAGAGTAATTACCTATGACTTCATAGGCTTAGCTGTATCAAAAATCCATCTCGATCGATCGCATTAAAGGCTAAGGCGCTAAGCCATCTCTCTCTCTCTTTCTGAGAGATGGCTTTGCAAGAGAGCATTCATTGACTTCATCAATGTCGCATGTCAGCAGAAATTTGCCTGACTGACGCACTGCACCTCCATGCGTATTCCCGAGAAAACGTCGACCGAAAATCAATTGAGAGTGAACACTCCGCACAGAATTGGCCAGGTCGGATTACGAGCCAAAGATGACTGACTGCCACCGCCATTTGATCCATTATCCATCGTTGTCGTGACCGTTTGTACGCAACGCTGCTCGGTTCTCATTCAGATCAGCTCGGGCCGGCAGAAGCGAGAGCTCAGCGAGCAAAATGAGGCGTGCTCATTTTGCATGCCTCAAACATTATTTCGCGGAGTTGCAAACTCGCTGAGCCGTCGAGCGAGGACCGCCGCGCGTTGGCTTGCCCGGCTTCCTTCTAATACACTGATGCTGCACTCTTGCCAAGTCTCTGCTAGTCTGTATGGCACAAATTCAGGACGGCACTGAACGCGTCGCTTGTGCGTAGGTCTGCGTGTATGTCTGTCTCTGTGTGTGTTGAAACAAAGTTATAATAAAACATCGCGGTGTTTGTATACCGTAGAAAATTCGAAAACTGAGTCTAGTAGTCTGCGATCCGGCCTTGAAGAGTGATGCCGATACTCGATCTCAGTCGACCTCTGCTACCTTAGTAAATACGAGGTGTGTTCAAAAAGTATCGCGACTTTTGTGTTTTTTCAAAAATTATTCATTTATTCGTGAATATCTATTTTGTCCCCTTCAAAGTAATCCCCATGAGATATTATACACTTGTGCCAACGGTTTTTCCAATTTTCGAAGCACTTTAAAAAACCATTTTTTTATCTTGTTCAGCCTCCTCCTTCGATGCCGTCTTTATCTCGTCAAGCGTAGCGTAACGTCGTCCTTTCATGGGCCTCTTCAGTTTAGGGAACAAGAAAAAGTCACAGGGGGCCAGATCTGGGGAATACGGTGGCTGCGGCATCATTAGTGTGTTGTTTTTGGCCAAAAACTCGCGCACAAGCAACGATGTGTGAGCAGGGGCGTTATCGTGGTGCAAAAGCCAATTTTTGTTCTTCCACAAATCCGGGCGTTTCTGGCGGATTGCTTCGCGCAAATTGCGCATAACTTGCAGGTAATATTCCTTATTGACCGTTCTACCCTGTGGCAAGAACTCATGATGCACCACGCCCCTGCAATCGAAGAAAACTGTCAGCAAAACTTTCACATTCGACCGAACTTGGCGCGCTTTTTTCGGTCTTGGTTCGTGCGGCAGCTTCCATTGAGATGATTGAGCTTTGGTTTCCACGTCATAACCATAAACCCACGATTCGTCACCAGTTATGACCCTCTGGAGCAAATTTGGGTCGTCGCGGACAGAGTCCAACATCTCATTAGCAATGTTCATGCGATGCTGTTTTTGGTCGCAATTGAGCAATTTTGGTACGAATTTCGCGGCGACCCGTCTCATGCCCAAATCATTGATAAAAATCGAATGGCACGAGCCAATCGATATGTTTAGGTCCTCAGCAACTTCTCTAACGGTGATTCGACGATTGGCCAATACCATTTTCTCCACTTCATTAATTTTTTCGTCTGTTGTTGAAGTGCTCGGGCGTCCGGCACGCTCTTCGTCGTTCACATCTTCTCGGCCTTCTGAGAACATTTTGTACCACCGATAAACGTTGCTTCGGTCCAAGGTAGCTTCTCCGTATGCCACAGTCAACATTCGGAATGCATCCGCGCACTTAATTTCGTTTTTCACACAAAATTTGATACAGGTTCTTTGATCCATTTTTTTGAATAGGTAAAAATCGAAGACGATCCAAAACACGTGCAAGCAAAGCAGCTGTCAACAATTAAGTGAACATTCAAAATGGCCAAGCTTGTCGGCATAAGTGAGAGACATGAGTACCAACATAACGCCACAAAAAATCGAAATTCGAATATACGTAACCCGCAAAAATTCAAAAGTCGCGATAGTTTTTGAACACACCTCGTACACTCACACACTTGTGCCTGCTTGAATCAGTCGCGCGGCTTCTACGCGGCCAAACAAATGCACTTTGTGATATATGAAAATATGTATATGTATATATATATATATATATATATATATATATATATATATATATATATATATATATAATTTGTTTTGCGCAATTCCACCACTTCATGACGCAGCTAATAATTACCTCTCCTAGATAAGATACTCGTTAAAATAGATCAAAGTTGTAGCTAATTTGTATGTAATTATAAGCAAACTTTGAGTAAGAAATACCTGGTTACATCAATAATACGTTTTCGTCACCCAGCCTTTATGAGAGAGAGACCCATCAGAGTTGCATCCATATCTCTCTCTCTCTCCCTCAATATATTATATGTGCGTGTGTGTGTGTTCATACATTGACATGCATATACACTATTTCGATAAACATATGTGGACGTTTGTCTGAAATACATATGTGCGTGTCTGTTGTGCATTGTGTGTGCACCTGTGTGCCAACAGGGACATTGATGGCATATACGCTCGTATCAACTTGCGTGCTACTGCTTCGCTACCAGCCGGGTAATCGGACGATCGTCGACCTTCTACCGGAAGCAGTTCGTTCAGCATGCCCCACGCCGACGCGAGAGTACCCCAAGGTAAGTGATGGACACAATGCAGGTAAACGCAGCTTCACAGCCGTTCCCCTGTTTTATCCTTGAGGTCCAGCTAGTACTAAGAGGGTCTGGCCAGAAAGAAAGTTCTTCTGGAAAGCAAACCTTTGTGTACATATGTACACATTACCTAACAAAGCGGCAGAACAAATAAGTAGAGGCGCAGGCTAAACGTGTCCATATTCATGACAGACAAAAACGTTTCCTCTATCCGGGAAAACATTGACCTCGTATGAAAATAACGGGATCCTGTATTTTTTGTAGATATATAGAAGTTGTTGCCACTTGTTGCTTTAATAAGGGCAAAGCAAACAGGGATAGAAGAATAGTTAGGAACAGTAAAAAGTAAGTATGGGAAACAAAGGAATAACCTGTTTAGCTTAATCCGTTGTGGAGTAATCTAGTGCGCTGTTGAAACAAACAAAAACTGGTCATTTAAGACATCGTGACAGAGTAAGTCGTGAGTAAGTCGTGAGAGAGTCTGATATAACTACATCAGAAGAGTTTGTTTGCCTCTAAGGAAATAGTTTTAACAGTACCCCCGACGGCACAAAGGATTCTAGATCGGGGATAATCAGAAGAAAAATTTGTGGTCACTAAATGAATAAATCGGTTTGCCAACTTAAGTCATGACCGTCTTTCAGGCTCAATTGATTCGATATCTGCACGATCAAATACTAAAGCAAGGTTTTACTTTAAATGCGTCAGACATGTATGCATTTCGATGGCACCGATGTACTTGTGTAGGCGAGTATAGCGTAAACATGAAACGCCATTGTCGTAAAAAACCTCTTTGTTTGGCAATTTGTAAAAAGCTTCTTGTTCTGTTTACCATTCTCTTCTGCGACACTCGTATTCCCTAGCGGTCGCTCACTCGCAGTCTTACCTTATAGGACAATAAAGCCTAAAACAATAGCAAAGGAAGACAGAATAGTTTGAGGAACGTATTTGAATATAAGGAGAATTGCTTGTTAAAAAGCACATGAGATGCGGACCGGTTTCTGCCTAGCACTGGACTTAAGTGCGGCTGCCGCGTCACTGCATAGCTCTTAGACTGGCGGCTTGTGGGCCACATGTAAGCGAATGTGTGAATTAAATGCACATTTATAAGTACAAACATGTCGCTATACTGATCATCTATTTTTGTAGAGTTGGATTTTGGACAGTTCACCTATAAAATGATCTCTAAAGAGTCGTTTAAAGCGAGTTCTCGGTGATGTGGTAAGTAAAGGCAATCAGACTGAGTGATTAAGACTTAGTTAATATTGTTTTCGTGACTAATTTGGAAGGACATTATTATAAAAATTAAACGGTAGCCTCAGGCACCGTATATTTGAACATCTCGTAACCTGATCAGGCGCCGTACATTTGAACATTTCGATTTTCCGTTATCTCTCGGTCTATGGCTAGGCAAACGTAGACGATTCATATCGGGAAAAAATCGCAAGGCAGAAAAATTGATTTGCAACAGACTTCACGGCTTAGGTCGGTAACAGATGTCCGCAAAGCAGTAACAGTGCGCGCCGTTATGAAAACCGTCGGGCGCAAAACAGATGAAATAAGGAGATGACCCAATCCCTAGATTTTCAATGGTTCCGGCTCGTATAAGCACGGGGATGATATTCGTATCCAATATGTGTACAAGCGTAGCAGCTGAGTGACTCTTCAAATACTTGAAGGCACATGGACATGTCGACCTATAACGTAAAGCGACTGAAGCCCCGTGTAGTGAGCACCACAAACTCTACGTCGAAGTACCTGAACTATAATAGCGTTATCCGCAACGAGCTATGGGAAGACGAAACAAAACTGCTCCAGACGTAGCTCTACGCTGCAACTCATTGAAGCCTCTCCTAAACACTAGAATAAATCAATAACAATATCTGATTGTTTCGAACTGATACTTCATTCGTCATTGCGTACACAAATTAAATGTTCTTGGATCACGTTTTAAACGTTGATCCTTGAGCCACACAGGAAGCAAACAGGCTACTCGGATCATTTTGCTTAAAAGCTTGTGCACTCTACATAAAACTTTTTTCAGACATTTGTGATACCATAGTTAACACACACGTGCTGCAAGAGATTGTAGCTAACAAATACAGCACGGCCAATGTATCGGGTCATATGGTCCGACAGAAGTACGCTGACTCACATGGATCACACCTCTGTGCTTCACTAAAAGAATTACGAGTTTTCTTAAGATCCAGAGTTAGCAGGGCGTTTGTGGAACTCTCTGACAATGAGGTTAATATAATTTCTTATGACAAGCTTTTCCACTATGTAGCGTAGGGCGTTGCCAATTGCTATAAAACCGCTGTTCTATTGCCACAGAACTCATAGATTGAGCCTGTAAAAAACCTCTAAGCAAACCTTAATGGTTTATTTTTTTAGGTCTAAGTTTAGGATCTTTGTAATTCAGAAGTTGCTTAAGTTATGTTGCATGTATCGTGTAAAACTCATTTTACAAACGTTTTTTTACATACTCAGTCGAGCGCAATTATCCAAATTGCTGATTTCTAAGGTTATATATTCGCAGCAATGTCCATGATGGAACCTGAAAAATTCAATTCAAAATTCAAAAAGTTCAATAGTACTATCAATTATATATATATATATATATATATATATATATATATATATATATATAAGAAGAAAAGTTGTTTCAACTTTATAAACGACGTGCAGTCCTTCAGGCAAGTGAGTTGTTCACAACGTCCACACAAGCAACCTCGTGGAGGTAGATGGACACGGCGCTCCGGAGATTATTTGGTTTTAAATCAAATACCTAGTAAAAATATTTTAACGCGCCAGTTGTTGATACATGTGTTAAATCGGCGTGGGATTGGTTTTCGCTAACTAGGCAATGTGATACGCTCGCGTGGTAAACAACACCGACGAGCATTTCGTTTCACAAATTCATCCGCACGCTCTGCGAAAAGTCAATATCCTTTTTATAAAATGGCACCCATGCGTAAGGGCAATGAATCCAATTTGTTATCACCAAGGTTTGATTCAGCCTTATTTACACATTATTTTCCTGCATATTGAAGGACCGCTTTATGCGATTGCACATTCGAGACGCGGTTTGACATCCTCGGCCATGTGAGGTCTAAACTTCATTTGGCGGTCGAAAGTTACTTTAAGGTCTTTGAAAAACTGAGATTTTAGCAATGGGTTGGCCATTCAGCATATACTGAACAGTAACTGGCATTGTCTTAAAAACGGCAGATTTAGAAGGTAGATAACTGCATGCGGTTTTCCGCTGGCCATAAGAATACAGCATCAATCGCTTTCTGTAGAATCGCTGTGTTGTTGTCATTAGTCGCATCGACATAGATTTTACGATCGTCTGTATACAGCTTATATGTAACACCAATATTTACTTGTAACAACATATTACTTAGCATCTCAAGCTAGAGCACAATGAGATGCTTGCCAGCCGATCTGTATTCCGAATGAAGTCGTTGGTGGTAAATATCGTTAAGCATATATAGGGAGTACTGCTGTGGGTTTTCTAGTAGAGATAGAGTAATCATGCTTTTCCAAAGCATCTTGTCAACATGCTGACCAAAAGTTCAAACGTCGTACATTTTACAGCGAAGTAGACCTACAAAATAGCAAAATCCAAAACAAAAGTGCTAACAAAACATTTAGAACGGTATGTTTTTATGGAACCGTCTTCTTTAAGTTCAATACTTAGTCAATAACTTCTCATTGAGCTTGAAATTTCCATTATTACATAAATTCAAACAATTATAACTATTCAGGTAATTTTGCAGAAAAGCTATCGCCCGTGTCTGCAGATTACTATATATGTATATATATACTCCTATAGATGAGTGTATGACTTGTCTTCATTTTTTGCTGTAATTTTTAGACGTTTCCAGTGATCGCGCGTGATATAGCAATTAACACGGCATTAAATAACTGCTAAGATATAAAGAAGCTAATAGACTGTCTAAGTAAGTAAGTTTATGCTGTGTAGCCCGCAGGTGAACCGATGAGTGCGAATCCGTTCATAAATAACACCGTTCGTGGTGACCTCGAAGCGGTCGAACCGAGTCCTCACACCGGACTCCGACGACGAAGAAATGGGCTTTACTGGCCTTGGAATCGTTGGTCACCATCGATTTCCAGGTGCGCTTATCTATCTATCTATATATATATATATATATATATATATATATATATATATATATATATATATATATGAGCTTATAGATAGATACATTTATACCTGTACATCAAACAATAATTAAACATTTCTTGTAAATTAGTTCTAACCCGAAAATTTTTTATTCAATCATCAAAACTCAAAGCGTTCGTTCAAATCGTTTTGTCTCATAATTAAACACGTAGTTCATCTTTTTTCAGTAGTCGCAATTGTGTGTTAATTTAATCTTCTGGTATCACAAGCACAGGAAGATCGCAGATCTTCTAATATAAATATTCATTGCGGTCACGTGATGGTCCACTTTAACATATCATTCAAACGCGATGCTACTGAACTTAGCGTTCTCTTGATCTATTCTGCTATTGCTTAGGTGGTGATTCGACGATTTCTATCATAAGGAGACATTTTTAAACTAACGGATACTCTAGGCGACATTACTATCCTCTTTCTAGATACCACTAGGTTTAAATCAATCGATGCGAAGCCTATCTCAATAGTTCATGTTGGAATGATGGTTCCGTTTCATATTCTTGAGATAAGCTTATTTTCCCGGGTTACAGAAATAACCGTATATTTTTGTTATTTAGGACCGTATATTTTGTTATATATCAAAGTTATTTAAATTATGCCCTAGTTCGACAACTCCAGTCGCATAAAACCTGCAGCTAGCCAAAACGTCTGCGCTGATCAGAGTTCTATCTGTCTATTCAAATGGCAAATTTACCTAGGTAAACCTTTATTTTCAAAGTATGTGTTACCATTGAGTTAAGAGTGCTGATTTTGCGGAATGTGCGCAATTGTGTCACAATATATCTAGTAGTGAATCTCCTCATACCGTTTGTATATACTCGTTTTGCCTACTAGAAGAAGCTACTATATTGCTTCCAGGAGTGGCAGCGCAATGGAAAAACCGCCAAGATCTGTATGGTTCCATGCAAGAAGAATCGATCGAGGAAGAAGAGGACCTTTTCCAACAGGTAAGCATCAGGCCGCTGCCAGCCGCTAGCAAATTGGCGTGCGATATCCTCGACAAGAACTGCCAGGAAAAATGACTGCTGTACATAAGTCGCTGTTGATCCGAGATTGTTGCATAAGGACAAAGACAGTATTGCGAGTGTCAGGACGGGTCGGGCCGGAACCCTCTGCACTAAACTGAATGTGAACGTTATGACGTAGGCTAATGTAAATTAAAATGTACCTTTATCTCATATACTTTTAGTTACGGCAACAATATTAACAAGTCACTATAAAAAATGACAACAAATACACGCATGACAAAACTTTAGTTTATTAGGTACATGACTTGGTTATTGAAAAAACTATATATATATATACTTAAATATTGTTGTTCAAACACGCTCGAAGCCTCCTCAAAATGCTATCTCAACTGCTGGTGCTAGGTAGGAGACGTGTAATTTGCAGGTAAGAAACATCAATCGAGCAGTTCCAAGACCGGCTTTCAAACTTTCTAAAAGGGTTGAGGTTAGGGCTTCGCTGCGGCCACTTTAAGTCATCCAAAAAGTCGGGAGGTGCTCAGTGGACCCCTCAGGCATGGTTCTTCTCGTGCGGGCGGTAACCCCGTCCTGCTGGAACACCCTCGGTCGGTTTTTAAAGTAGTTTTGTGCTCCCCGTAGAGTGGCTATGCCGGTTGCCACCACTCATCCGCGGTCCGTACCTTCATGGGTGTGGACGGAAAGAAATTCGGTCGTTTTAGCAGTTGAAGTTTGGCTGCACTTCTCAATTTTATTAGTTGAATAAGCCCAAGCAAGTTATTCACGAGCAGTGCGGCATACTGAACAGTTTATCTACCCTCGACCAACAGTAGATAACGTTTTAAAGAGACTGCGAGCATTATATATATATATATATATATATATATATATATATTTAGAGAGGGAGTGGAGAGAGAGAGAGAGTTTGCTTAATCGAATCTGCGCTAAGTCGAATAACGTCACGGGAAATGACAGATTGGGCGAGCTTCATCGACCGAGACAAAAATATTTATCCAGCAGAGGCGGTAGTGGGGTCGGGTTGGCCAGATGGGCTAGTTTTGGACTGAGCCTGACCGGCGACTAAGGCATACGTAATATACGTGCGGTATCTACAATTTTAATGGACAACGTAATTAGAGAAATTTCGATCGGTCCATATATACATATATATATATATATATATATATATATATATATGGACCGATCGAAATTATATGAAATTATCTGAACATGGGATGACAAAAAGGCCACAGACCCTGCTGCAATAAGCCGCGTTTGATACCGACACGATACATGGTGAAATGTTTTTTTTTCTATAGACTCGTAAATATATAAATTAAAAGCTGCGTTTTGATATACAGGGTGTACCGCCTGATACTCGCTCATTTTTAGCCGTTCTAGAGCCTGGCCATATTTTTTATTTCAGGTCGAATGCGCATACAAACCGGAGTCAAAATGTCCCTATCTAAATTGTTAACTGTCTTAATAGCAGCTTCAAGTCGGCGAACATACGTGCTTGCATCAATGCATGCTCATGTGCTTTAAAACTTGGCAGGCGTGAATGCGGAGATCCAACTGGTATGAGCGAAAGCGCCATGTCGTTGAAAGACGAGGAAGGCAGTAGGTCCCTGCCGCGACAAGTTGTGGAACACCCAAATTGATTTCATTTGTAATGGTTTTGCTTTTCTGGGGTAAGTAAGGTGGCATGGCATCTCCTTTACAAGACATCACACTCAGAACGTGAACACTGACCGGACATTTGCTCTTTCCCACAATGAGGACATATCAAATGAATCGCGAGCGAGTCAGCGGTTATTACCGCGATTGGATTTTGCATTTTCGGTGAACATTTTCTCGGCAGAGAGAAAACAAAAACGGCCTGCTGCTTCGTGCTAAGAGAACGGAGGAGCAAATGGCATTAATCAAGTCTACTAGTCTACTTAGCGACCGCAGAGAGTGTTTGTCTGACTTGCCAGACATAGGCATTCCTGGGAACCCAGTAAATTGCCGCGCAAGATTTGTGATTGAAATCAAGGGATTCTCAGAAAGTCGTAGTTGATATGTGCCGATCAGTCATTAGGTCCTTGCTGTGCACACTTTGTCGTGAATCTTTTTTTTTACAGTTTAGGAATCTGATCATGTTTCTTTTGCAACCGTGCTATCGGCTGCGATCCGCTGAATAGTCCGCAGATTGACACCAAGGACATTCGCAATCTGAAGGAACAAAGGAACCATTCTGCCTCATTTGTGCTGCCTAATCTGATGTTTGAATGAAACATTCGAGTCGACTTTCCATCACTTTGCCAGCGCAAGCATGGCGGTGCCACACCAGTCGCACCCTAATCAGGCTGCGTACTCCTTTTACGTGCAACTTCTAGCGAGTATAAGGTGCACAATAATGTTTGGAAGAGCTTCGACCGACCACTGGGTCAAAGCCTTGTCCCTGCGTATTGTGTATAGATCCTTCAGAAAATTTAGAATTGGAATTTCAAGCTATACACGAACCCCGACATCCAATCACAGCAACTGACGAGAAACATATGGCTCGTATGAAGGGTGAGATTGGCTCAAACTCAAACATGGCAGATGCGTTGCTAGAAGGGTCTTTGGGCTTGAACCCCAATTGCTTCCATAAAGCCTTTGCTTAATCGCAATCTTTGATTTGAATTACATTCAATTCAAGTGTTCCATTATTGCTTTTATAGGGTAGATAATTATATACATGATTTTTCACAAAAAGTATCTAAATTGAATCTATACAACGCAGACTATAAGAGCCCTAGAGCACGACTTAACATACTACAAATTCGTGATATATGCAAGATTACAGTTGATAATATTATATCACGAATTTGGGGTTCTCAAATTTATCGCTATGCGCCATAAAAACATGTTAATTCGGTCAGCTCGCGCAATTGTTTTCGACGATATGGTTTCTCTCTTCTCTTGTTGCAAATCTTGTTGAGAATATTAAACATAATTCAAAGTCTTTCGTGCGACTTTCATAATTCAAAGATTCGTGCGTACATTTTAAAATCTGCTCTCTAATGCCGTTCTGAGATAGATACTTAGTCAAGGCTGCTACGTTCTACCTAACACCTCATCGCAAATGGACTGAACTTTCTTACTTGCATCAATACGTTCCTCTCTATAAAACCGCCTTACTTCACACATATAAATGTGTTTGGGAACTAACTTTTGGACTATTATAAAGGCGAACATGAGTTGCAGAAGAATGAATAATGTACGTGATTTGAATGTTAAAAACGGCGCATTTGAGGACCGATATTACTATATCGTTCTTGGTACACCAATTAATGACAGAGTAAATTGTTCTCTAAATTGTTTTCCTCTCGTTCTCTGTGCCAGATAGTCCATACATTTTAAGATCTTCTGCGTAGAGTGTTTTTACATAATGGTTTTGGGTATAACGTTTTTATTAAAAAAAATATATGCAGATTAGTAATGGGCTTGGACATGATTCTTAACGTACGCTCGAGAGACACAATTCGTAGCGGCTAAAATTATTCACAGAACGTTTAGGTCTTTAAATTGTTTGACATTTATAAAACACTGTTTTTTTTTCTATTTTGTTTGAATTCAATTAATTTGTAAAAGCCTAGAATGGTTTACTCTTAAGTCTAGAATGGTCTATAATTATCAAGGGCATTAGAAAAATCAAAATAGATTCAATCAAACGCTTAATTTTTGTTAATATAAGTGACCCAATCTTGGATTACTTCCACTAGTTACTTTGCTGTGGATTTTTCTTTAGCGCCATGTCGCTACTTGTCAAGCACTCCTTAGACTGCACAAAGCTGAATATAGGATCCACAAGTAATATATGTGCTATTATTATGAACTTTAAACCCACTATATGTAGAGGCGTCATTACGGGTTATTGGAAAAAAATAGGCGCAATACCATTCGTATAGGGGCTGGCACAATCTATTGAGACTGTGTCTACTCTTATAACATGTGTCACAAATAATGGAGTAATAAGGTTTCGGGTAAGGCTGCACTTGAAAGGGAGTTGATTCATTTTTCGTAAGCTATTATATTCCGATTCACATAGGTACCTTAATGATGTTGGCGGGGAGAAAGTAAGTGTTTTGTTTTTACCTGCTGGGGCCACGTAAACGAGAAAAACAATGTTTTCAAAAACGGCCTCTTTAAAAATATATATGTGATAAACGCCGTCATATCTTCCTTTTCTTTAAATTATTACAGACACGCCGACTTTAAAATCGAGATTGGATTCATCCAATAATCAAAGTATTTTAATTGCTTCACGCAGTTTTGTCGTATACCGCGGACTTGCGTCGTTTTCAATGAGTGATTCTACACTAGAGATATACTCACAAAGCGTTTAGACTTGCCAGTGCATTTGGAAATAAATCCATCGATCACAGCGTATATCTGATAAACAAAATGATTATGCATATTATGTACAAAATCACAGTTTCCATGAAGCGAGCGACCAAGCTGACACTCTTTGTTACGACTTGCTTGCAATCAGCCTTCCAGAAACTATACTCTGCCTTCTCAATTGGAAGATATTCTGAATTAAGTAAAAGGTAAAATGAAAATGCGTTTTTCCCCGAGAGCATTGGGGATTTGAAACACATATACCTTCTATCATATCTAGATCAGTATCCGATCAATCAGTGTGCCCCTGGGGTCCTCATTTGATGTAAAACTTGAGTTCGTTTCGTCCGACAGATGACTGTCTGTATGACTAGATAAATGGTTTGAGTATATGCCATACACTGACCCAACCCGCTCGACTCAGTTTCCCATTTTTTTGGGGGTGGGAGGGAAAAATGCTTTTACGCGCACCCGGAGCGGCTAGTGTGGGAGTCGATGCCGATGTTGTTGGCATAGTACCCACTAAAAACCTCTCCCCTAAATAGCCTCAGGAAGAGACGATAAGCTGGAATCGTTCTTTAATACTACTTCAACGCCTACTAACTCCTACTTCTCCCTTAGAGTTCGTGGACAAAGCGCATATGTCGACTCAATCTCTTGCATCCATTAGTATACGCGTAAGTTTAGTCACTCGTTGATAAAAAAAAAAACATGAGTTATATTTGAATTTTATAAAAGTAACCTCCATGGCTTGAGGATCGGAGGAACGAACACACTTTGCCAGTCAATTCTTGGAAGAATAAAATCCCCAACAATTAAAATCGGTTTAGCAATATCGCGTTACCATTTAAAAGAATCACATATTAATTTGCCACATGCCTCCCACCTACACCTAACCATGTTTTGATTATAAACATTTTATCAATATTTTGTGAGACGGTGTACGAATTGAGCAACCAAACACGACCATCTTTTCCAATCGAGCATGCATTTAAATATAGACATTTTAAAGCGTAGTAATCTAAGAGAGAAATGGTACCAACTGCAGATCAAAGGTATCAGGGCGGGGGACTCGATTATTGAAATAGGCTAATTGATGATTTGAATAGGCTTTCTTTGTCTTCGCAGAGCCATTCAGTTGTTTCGAAAAAAAAATGTATTGTTTCGCCATCCTACGACCACTTTCATATGACGGTTGTACAGTAACCAGCTAGACGGTTGTGTCCCTTCGATGTAATGCCAAAGTAATACCGAGCCTGGGGGGGTGGGGAGGAATCCGGGTTTAGTGGGTTTGCGAGTCTCACACTAGTCACGCAGGCTGCTAGTGGCGCATGTGCATCATGCATTCCCGAAACTTCCCAGAACAAAAAAAAAAGACGGTTGTGTCCAGGTGGTTGGCTATATCACGAGAGGTGTGCTGCGCAACCAACTGAGCACTATAGATTCCAATATGTACTCATCCATTATATTTATACGTTTGGATATGTTTGTAATGTAACTAAGGTAGTTACAAACAGCGGGTACGGATCTTAAATTTTCATCCTAATTGTTGGGTAGTGTACTCATACTCCTCTCGAAACCTGCTTTACAATGGGAATGAAGTACACGCCTTGTTGAATCTTATGTTTGCACACAAACCTTACCAGATCGTTCGTTGAGCACGCACTCAATCTCGAACCACACTCTAAGAATGGTTAGAAATTCAACACTTTTGCAATGAACAACCGTCTCGTGCGGTATAGTTTATCACACCAACTAAACTCGAGTGGAGGATGACTCCATTGGCATGACGGAGCGCAGTTTACCTAGAGCATGTTCAGTTGGACGCGCGCATAGTCGCCCCTTCATAACCATCATTAATAACACAGCGTTTGTGATTTCCAATAGCGTTAGTCACAAATGTCTTACGACTCGGCCATCGACAAAAAAACGCCTTTTGGCAGTAGTACTAAGTGGCAGTAGTAAATAGAGCCCTTTGCAGCAGCTGCGTGCCGTTCAAATCGGCAATTTGCTTCTCATTAATCTTGTTCTTCCGCTTCGATTCCTCCTCGTCTTGTTTTGTTGTTACTTCGACGCAATGTTGACGTTTCATTTGCTGCAGCTGCCCCTCATGTTTCCTTGGCTCTTTTATCACGACGCGTTAACCCTTTGTTGTTTCTTTCCTCCAATCTCCCGTTGTGGTCTGCGGCTCTTCCTTTTCCCTTTTGCTCTCCTTCCAATCGGTCTCCTCACCGGCATCGTTTCCCTCAGCCGTTGGCAGCAGAGCTTGCTTCACGTCACGCTACCCTTTTGCAATGCTGCTTGTGGCCAGGAAATTACAGAGAGTTAGGAACTGCGTGATGTAACTGCTGTTCTGTGATCGACTGTGACAGGACTCTGCACAACAGTCGATGCTACACTGGCCACAGTGGGTGGGCATTCGGTTGGTTTTCCCAACATTTACACGACAATTTTTGTGTAAATGTTGGAAACTAAATATATGCGTTCACTATCTCCTAGAGGAGGTCCACGAGATAGTCAACGCACTGAATGAATTCTTCTAATTTATCAGTGCTAAAAGTAATCCATCTTCCGCTTCGGGAGCAAATCGACAATTTGCTCCCAAACCAATAAATCTTTGAGTTCAATGCATTTGGCTTTAGTGATATCACAGCTCACAAACTGCGAACGGCTGCTTAGCGCGTAAAGTCAGATTCATTTAATAGATTCGCACTCACTTTTTCATCATCCCTGGATACGCCAGGGGTTCCAATACACACGGAAGGCCGGTATATCTCAGTGCGGAACTAAAGGTGTCATTTAAGGCAGAGTGACTCTGCACTCAAGACGCATGACAGGCCATGATGGGCCAACGCGTCCACGATATCACCACAACGACACCGGTGGGGCACGACTAGGTCAACACTAAGGCACAGTCTTGCGCCTATGGGCGTCGTTTCGTCGCCCAAAAGAGTCCTAATTCGCGGACAGGGTAGGACGTGTAAGCAAGTCTCAGCCTCTTGACTACTATATATATATATATATATATATATATGTTGCACATGGTATTAACGGCTGATGATTATTCTCGCTGGAGATAAGAGAGCGATACGGATTCGGTACAGGTGAGTAGTTGATACAGGGGACATGGACCGCCACAACGATGTCATTTGCAGTCCTCTTTCGGTTCATGAAACCTAACGGACCGACATAAGAGATGATAGAATCTGTGAACACTGAAGCGAGTGGCAAGAGGCCGACATGGAAAGAAGAAGGATCCTTCGAAGGATCAGAGACTTATTTTAGAACACTCGTGCCGCAACGCTTCCAGGGCGGCTGTTTGCATTAAATTGAAGCAGCCTTCGAGTTCATCGATAAATGATACTGAGTTCGCGAGCATGTATGTATAGTACTTTGTTGCGCGAAGGCCAAGTACTCGCTTTAGGAAAGCTGGCTTCGCTCTATCTAACTGGCATAAATGAAAAGCATTAAGACGTTTCTACGTCATTTGGCTAGAATTAAAATTTTTGTTTAATAAGGTTGTTTTTAATTCTAGACTATCCTCTGTCTCCTACGGGCTTGGAACTTAACCTGAGGTATATCTCCAATGCACGAAGGGCCGGAAATTTTAAGATATCTAGGGTTTCTTCAACAGTCCTTGTGGCAGCATGGCCGCTGACTCCCAGCGGTGTGATTTGTCATCTATTCTCAATGAGCATCGCTCAAAGAAAATTCGATCAACAACAGGGATCGAACCGGCGGCAAACTGGTAGATGACAACCATGACTAGCGCACTAGTCCCCTACACCACGCCGCCACACGTCATTTGGCTACCGGATGATATCTATACGGATGACATCTTGAGCGTGAACAATATCATGGCCGTCTTAACGGACAGTTGTGTTGGCCTTCTGATACCGGATGTAACTTTTTATAAATATATAAACGTGAATATATAAGTAGTTTGCACATATTGTTTGTAGGATAACAGTCATAATACACATAGTTATATATGTTGTGCACAGATTTCGCTATACTGTATGTAAAGCTGAGGGCTATCATGAGCCAATGCACCGTGCGATGACGGTATCATAAATAATTTCTATACGTGTTGCATGAGTGTTTTTGTGTTTATTGCTTATATTTGAATAAATCACTGTTGTGAATGCAAAAATGTAGGTGTACATACCAGGGGCGGGGGGGTCAAAAGGTTCTGATATACATTTATAGACAAAAACGAACATTTATTTATTCTTCTTTTCAAAATAGCTCCCGTCAGATGCAATAGACTTGTGTCACCTTCTATCCCACTTCAAAACAAATTTTAAAGCGTCTTTCTTTTTATTAAATTTTAGCGCCATGTGTGCCTTATTTTGCGGTAGCATGCTTTGCTATAGAACCAAGTGGCTGAAATTCATGGAAGATGGTTCTCTTGTAGTCGAAACTGTTAAAAGTTCTTTAGTGCTGGATGTGCCTTAAATTCTCGACTGTCTCCTGGAAGCACTACTGGGAAGATTAGGCTTTGGCCTGTATATCGCAACCATACACTCATTAATCACTCCCCGAAGCAATCCAGGGCTCTCTGCTACCGCCTGAATGTTCACTTCGGCCATTCCTCGACAGACGTCCATTTGCTAGAAATTTAATATTTGTTTGAACGAACTTCGATACCAGTCTTCTGGCGCACAACTTGTAGCACGAAGTCTTTGGAATGCTGTCCTCGTCGAATACGTAATTGCCGCCGGTTAATAGAATATTTCGCTGTCGCCGAACGAAATCACTTTATGAAGCTCTCGAAGATTCTACAGTCCTTTGCGCTCACATAGATATCTGTTTTGTAAAAATAGAGAAGTTTTTAGAAGCTGGCCGGGTATGTGAAAAAACGCATATAGAAATGCCAGCTTTTTTTATAATATATAATTTATTTTAATATTGAGTAAGAGGTAGAATGCATGACAATCACCGGGCGTCGTTGTTAAAGCCGCGGTGGGTCGCTGTTAAAGTCACTCCACACAACTGGAGTTTAGTGCGTTTCTGGGACTCAGAAACGCACTGTATATATATATATATATATATATATATATATATATATATATATATATATATATATATATATATATATATATATATATATATACATTTCTTTGATTTGACTTGTATCGATATATATATATATATATATATATATATATATATATATATATAATTTTCTTTTAGGATTTGCAGATTTTGACTAAATTTGGACCCCCTACTAAACCAACTCTATCTCTCACCCATCCTGTTTGCCTCTGCTCGGTGTGCTTGGTGTTTCAGCCATCGTATTGGGACCTCAAGCGTCGTCAAATCGGCTATATGTTTCCATTTCTAACCCAGAATCCCGGGCCGGCAAATGAGGTGACGGCCACGCGAGTCGTTCGTCTAACCGGCGCACTTTACGCATTTTCTCTGCTCTTCGACCTCGTCGTCGTGTGGGGTCAAGAGGCTCTCGGAGCGGGCTCTCTAGCACTTGCTCTGCTTAGGTACGAGACACTTCAATGACAGACCTCACAACTTCGCCCTACGGTATTCTTCCATCTTTCCGGCATTGTCATTGTAATTATCTTTCAGGAAACACCATCGGCTACAGCAGGCTAAAAGAATCTACAGAGAGAAATTGTGAAAGAGAAAAACGAGAAAAACTCGTTGTATTACAACATTATTTTGCATTTAAACATACTCTCATTAAAACATATAAATATATATATATATATATATATTATTTGTTGCAAAATTCAATTACGTTTATACAAATACAACACTCATGATCAGAATGTCACCAGAATCTTGCTAAAAGAACATCAATTACAGCGCCGCGTGCCTTATTGGGATCGTCGTCACCATCTTTTTCATCGGAAAGCAACCACAAGCCAAGTACGTATACCTGTATATATATATATATATATATATAGTTTTTTTTACTATACGGGCGTTATATTTACAAATATTCTATACAAGAAAGTATATATATATATAATATACAAGCATATACAAAAAGCATACATTAATAGCTAATCATTAAATATTATGCGCGGAAAACAATGGACAACGAGTTATCACAAAACCAACAGAGTTCATTGTTGGAAAAGTGTTTTTCACCGAGACTATTCTTCAAATTTACGAAGAGGAAATAATCATAGGGGGCAGGCCTGGAGAATAGGGAATTGTTCGATGTGTTCAAGCCTTAATTCGGCCAGTTTGCCAATGTAAGCGGCAAGTTGTGTGCAGGAACGTTGTCCAGGTGAAGCAGGTTAACCTTCTTCCGCAAAGCTGGCTGTATTTTAATGAGTTCTTGCTGTAGGCGGTACAACAGTCCTGTATAATTCGTTTTATCGCTAAGGTTAGAATTATTCTACGTGGGCTCCAAAAAACCGTAGTCAGTACGTTTCCGGTCGTTGCCGTTGTCCGCACTCTCTTTGGAGGTCCCTCACCGAGTGCACATCATTGGCGAAATGTTTCTTGGGTCCCAGGGGTGTAGTGATGGACCCCACTTTCATCGACGAAGGACTTTTTGACATCGTGACCATATTTCGCTGAGAAGCTTATTCACGCGCGTCTTCTTGCCCTTGATTGAGCAAACGCCGCACCCATTTTGCTCTGAGCCTTTTCATTTTCAAATTGTAGTGCAGGGTAGATTTGAAAACTATCTAAAATGTACCTCAAAGCCTTCGCTATCTCCCAAATGTTCATTCGTTCATCTGCGGCAAAGATTTTTTGCACTTTTCCACGTTTTACTCATCAGTGGTCGTTTTTGGGAGTTCTGAACGTGGCTCTTCTTGGGCGCTCGTGTGGTTTCTTTTAGACTCTTTAATCCAGTTGGAAACAGTGGCAAAACTTGGCGTATAATTACCGTGAACCCCGTCTCACTAAGTTTTCACATAAGCTACTGTCCAACGCCTGAAAGGAAAAAGTTTGATACCCTTTCGAAGCTCTTTTTTTTCATTTTCCAAGGTTACGACAATACATTGCAAAGCAACGCGCTGAAGGATCAGTGCTAAGTTGGCCATGGGAGGCAAGGCATATAGTATATGTTATATGGCAACGAATTCATATTGTCGTATTGTTGTGGTCCACTCGAGGACTGTCAAGTCTAATGAGATTACGAATAGAGGTGACTGCCAATCGATTCGGGGCCAATCGGCCAATACCCCGAGCTTAGTCAACCTAGGGGTATCGATCGGCCTGCATTGGCATCATGAGATAAGAGTACTACCACATGAGGCACTCCCTGCAAGAGAATCGTTCGCATCTGTTGCTGTCCATCGCAGCAGTAGATGCAACCTGTCTTGGTGTGGGTCGAACGAATTTGTAACGGTTAATCACTGTAAAAATTGGACTGCTAAGAGTCGAAGAGTTAAATTTTCCAATAGCGATGAGAGTGTCAAAATGTAAATTATTAGTCGTTCATTCGAAGAATTTTTCGGACTACCTAGTATATGCCTAACTTACAGGCCAAAACTGTTGTACCAGCAGATTAATATCATAATTTAATTGTAAAACAAAATAGAGTAATTACACTATATTTGTAATCTATATCACGATTGATCTCTGACAGAAGACATGTAAGAATCTGAGAGAGTAAACGTTTTTGAGACGTGGGTCACACGTTGTAGTTAGACACGCTGTCAGAGACACAAATATGCCTTAGTAAAAGGTTCAAAGTATAAATAAGTTTACAAAAACTCTAAATGTGCTGTTCCATACATATATATGATATCCTCAGTTACGTCGATTGACTGCCCTGATTACGACTGTTACTGACTCTTATACTAACTCGTCTACAAACAATTGTGATGTCGCTGATTATTAAAATATTTTCTTTCAGATGCGATCTCAAATTTGCGGCGCCAGCTGTGCCCATTGTACCATCAATTTCCATTGCCGTGAATATCTACTTGATTCTTCGGCTCTCCTACCTAACTCTGGTTCGGTTCATCGTTTGGATGACACTCGGTGTGTATATATATGTGCATACATACATACACAGGCAGCGGTTTATTGCTAGAAGCAAAGCCTTCTTCAAACTAAGTTTTCAAACCAGACTTCGTAGTATGTATTTTTAATTCTAGATGACACGTAAATAGCTTTTGCCAAAGGCTGGCCTTCAGCATTATAGGAGGCAGCAACGGTAATGGGCTCAATAGGCAAAAACCTCGAGGAAAACTAGTATACTATCCAGAGAATAAGTGAATGTGTCCATCCAGTGTCTAAGACTACCGCATCACACTTTCTAACAACTTTGGCAACCATATATATATATATATATATATATGTCAGGGCCTAAACTGGGTTACTAGGAGGAGGACACGAATATTGATCATCACGGCTGAGGTTTTATTGCATCCGACTCCTTTGCTACTTCGGTACAGCACCGCCTCTCCGGCCTCTCTCAGCACACTGTGTTCCTTCTTCGACCGCGACTCAACTCTAACTTTTTCACTCACTGTAGTGTCATCCGTTATAACGACTCCAGATTCAAACCCCCGCTGTCGCTGCTGCCGTAGCGCTTTCTCCGCAAAGTGCGCCGCTACCAGCAACTGTCGCTAAGGTCTCTCTCTCAACCTACATAGCCGCTTATAACAAATATGTCATTTTACAGTCTTACATTCGGTCATTCTGCTATAGTCGCTGCCCTCAGCGACGATAACCTATCATCAAGCGTACACAATTATTATTCCTGCAAATTTTTAAATGTCGCCTGCATCAATCGTATTATCATCTTTGTCGACTTCGTTTTTTTTTTCTTTTTGAGTTGCATTTCCAGCAGGGTGACGCAATCCCGGGAATCCTCATCTCTTTACGCAACAGCGCAACAATTAGTTCCCGCATGTATTTGCGCTCGTTATGGGTGACGATGTCTCTCTTATTGCTCCCCTCGCGCAATACAAGCAGTTCGCGCTTGAGTTCGGTGCGATCGGAAACTGTTCGCATTTGGTTCGGCACGCCGACGGATCGCTCGAGTATAGCAAACTGCTTTCGAAGTCGCTTGTCCACTTCTTTGCACCGCTCGCATTCGGCCTTCTCTCGTTCAAGATGGCCTTTCGTCGAGGCCATTTCGGTCTCTGCCACGAAAACGTTTAGTCGCTGGGACTCGCCGAACACGGGGAACATCTCGTTCTTAAGGCACAAATTGTACTCGTTAATGGTTGTCTTGAAGCGACTGCGTAGTTTCGGTCGATCGGTACCTCATACGCCGACTTCAACTCCTCAATGGCCCCCTGGCGTTAAGATCGGGTCTCCTGCGCTTGATTCTCATAGAAAAGGCGCATTTTGTCGATTTCCTTCTCGAGCTGTTTAGCAGTCTGCTGGGCCGTCTGAGCACGGCTGCGCTCTCTCTGTGCTTCGTCTTTGGCCATGGTCACCTCTTTGGACAGCTGTAGCAATCGCGCCTGCAAATGATCAACCTCACACGGCGACCCTGTCTCATCTTCCACCACAACAGCGCATGTTTCACTGCCAGTAGCCTGTACTCGGACGAAGTTAACACTACGAGGACGCAGCGTCACTTCATGTTGTCGACCGCGGTAGTACAACTTCTCGCATAGAGGCCGCGCTAGTTGCACCGGAAACAGCGTACCCGAGCCACTCTCACGATTAGTGTTCACGGTCTGACCGCCACTCAGTGGGCCCAGTCGCTTTTGTTGTCGTCCTGGCTGAGGCTCCTGCTGCCGTACGCCACCCCCGGCGGTTCCCCTGTGCATGCCGATGTTAAACTGCCTCGGCGCTCTAATCTGTTGCTGTGGTTGTAACATCATCGGGCACCTGTCTCTGCGATGTCCTGCCTGTCGGCATTCATAACAGACCGGTTCAGGCCTGGCACCTCCACCTGCGGCACTGCCCACCCTAGCCGCGCCGCCGACGATCATAGTGCGACGCCGAGTCTGCAATTCCATCGCGTCTTCTATGTCATAAATCAATGCGAATACGCTGCTATGTTGACGAGCAGCAATACCCTGTATGACGACCTCGAACTCTACACGCAGTCCGGCCAACACCCGAGCCTTAATTTCGCCGGTCGACAATGATAGTTTTAACGCCAATGCTTCAACTCTGCGTGCGAAGCAACCCAACGACTCCTGTCGATGTTGCGTACACGAGGCCAGTTGGTCTACCAGGCGGTTTCTATTCAACTCACGAGTAAACGCGCCTAGAAACGCTTCCTTCCACGCTTCGTATGACTCGCAGACATGTCCATGTGTTGAGTGCCAAAATACGTGATTCACCGACAAGCTTATTCATAATCACCCGGCGGGTCTCATTCCACGACCATCCGCCGGTCTCCCTCGCGATCTCAAACAGCCGGATCCATTCCTCCGCTGAGATGCCATCGCTTTTTGGAAACGTCTCCACTTGGCCACTGACGTCGCTAGCCGTCTCTATCCGCATTGCCACGCTCGGTTCGGTCTCCTTCTTCGTCGTCAACTGGGCCACCATAGCCTGCGTAGCATCTGCCATCGCCTTCATTTAACACATCATTTCGGCCAGCATGTCCATAGTTATCGGCGTTCCGCCGGGGTTCGTGGCCATCTCTGTACCGGCACCGGTCTTGCTCGATAACCTTAACTTCTTGCTGTCACTGCAACACTGCGTGCACGCTCGCCTCTTCCACGTCACGCGACGACTAATCCATGAACACTCGGTCGATCTTCACTCGCGACGACTTCACCTCATCGCAGCAGCAACAACCTAAACAGCGACTCTGCCTGCAGCACCACACTCAGTCCTGTTTAGCACTATTCCACCTTGCTGCTCTTCGCCGTGGACTTGACACCGTCGTTGTGTCTCTCTGTCAATCGGGTCCGTGTTGCCCCTCGAAAACCCCACTTCTGAACTGTCAGGGCCTAAACTGGGTTCCTAGGAGGACGACACGAATATTGATCATCACGGCTGAGGTTTTATTGCATCCGACTCCTTTGCTACTTCAGTACAGCACCGCCTCTCCGGCCTCTCTCAGCACACTATGTTCCTTTTTCGACCGCGACTCAACTCTAACTTTTTCACTCACTGTAGTGTCGTCCGTTATAACGACTCCAGATTCAAACCCCCGCTGTCGCTGCTGCCGTAGCGCTTTCTCCGCAAAGTGCGCCGCTAACAGCAACTGTCGCTAAGGTCTCTCTCTCAACCTACATGGCCGCTTATAACAAATATGTCATTTTTCAGAAATGTACTCATTTTCAAAAATGCTTATTGATCCCCTTCGAGTAGTATACATGCAATCGAACGCACTCGTGCAAAATATCTGAGATCTAATGCTTTTTTAGTTTTAGTATTCTTTTAAAGCTTTTTTTACGCTGAGGAACACGCCACCAGGTCACCTTCGACGGTTCGCATATTTTGTCCAATGAATTTATTTTGATAGAAATACAGGAATTGAGAACAACCATCGTAAACAGTTTCAGAACACCTGACGTCATTGATGTTCAACAATCTATTGCAAATCTGAGCTGGCACATGCAGGGTTTACAGGGCTTTATGTTCAATGTATTTTGCATAAGTTCAATTAATTCAGTGTAAAGGTCAAATGTATACAAGGTTGTTGCTGGTCTGTCTTACATTTTTATATGTTTTTTTTTATTTTTATGTTCTTTAACCTTCCCTCGTAGAACGTGCTATAACAAATACATTTTGTCAAACTGTGAGTGCTCCTTAAATTTATGTAGCGCTTATGAAAGCCGGAAAATGCTGGCCCCTTTAGGTCTCTGCTCAGTGAAAGCCCCGTGGGAAGCTTCCATGTATATGCACACACATTTATATATAAAGCAAATTCTGTAGAAATCTGTTTAGAGCTAGGTGCCTCGGTAGGTGTGTGAATTCGGATATGTAACTTTAAACACAATCATCTCAAGATCAATAAATCCTATCAAAAGCATCCACCGTCTATCTATAACGCATGTTAAAATAACAGCCAATATGCGCCTATCTGCATACTGTTATGTCCATTAAACCGCATTCATTCAATAGAAAAGTGATTTACTCGTTCAGTCCACCCTACTCTTGACTGTTGAATCATGCAGTAGACTGGTGGTGGACGCATGCTAACGATTTATGATTGTTGTTGTCTCGGGGTTGTGATCGTTGCTTCGTTTTGTTGTCGGCCACGAATTAGGCATGTTCATGTACTTCTGCTACGGTATCAAGGAGAGCTCTCTCGAGGCCGCCAGTGAGGAACGCATCGAGCTCAAAGTGCCCAGCAATCAACATCCGCCCCGGTCGTCAGCAACATCGCCGCGCGACAGCAACACAAATCTCAGGGACCTCAAGCTGTCCTCCGTTGCGCCGCCGCCCCCGCCGCCTCCGCCAAAGCCGCCAAAACCGCGGCCGACGGTCGTTGGCGAGCCCATCATGAACCCGCTCACGAATCCGTTCCTCAATCTGGCGTCCGGCGAGGACGGGGGCGCCAAGGTGACGCCCACGATCGAGTCCACGGTCAACCTGAGCGGCACAAACGGCAACGGTAGCGTTATCAGCACCACGACCATACTTCAACAGCCGGCGCAGCAACAACGCCCCGCGTGGACCATGTTCGACTAGAAAATGTGCAAACATAAAAAAAAATCGAACGCGGAAACGCGGAGGCCCCGTCCGTGCTCTGTCAGAGCGGAGGCCTCCGTGTATCAGCAGATCGCCAGCGTCGTGTTTCGCGCGGTCTCTGGCGTGTCTCTCTCCGCAGACACACTCACTGACCGCCGAACGTCCTAACGGTCGCTGGCCTGTAATATCATCTAGCGCTAGCTACACGCCTGCACACACGCAAATATATATATATATATCCACGTGGTGTTACGACAATGAAATCGACGGATAGGCAGCACAAGTTCGTTTAGAATCCGTCGAATTCAGTATCTGGTGTGTAGCGAGTAGGGTAGGGTAGTAAACAGACTTCTCGGAGATGGTACAGCCAGCTTGGATCGTGGACTCGGGTCGAACCTCAACGAATGACTAGGTAGCGTTGCGCCACAACTCAACTACCACTACTACTACGCGTTAATAGTTAAATGACGGTGACATATATTTGAGCAGTAATGATGAATGTCTAATGCTACCGTACTGGTACTGATAATAATCGTAAAAGTAATAACAGTATTCATAATAGTAAAGAGGACGGTTACGATGTTAATGCTGATGATGATCTAATAGTATTAGTAAGACGAAAAAAATCATGGCTGATGCATAGACATACTAAAGCTGAATGGTGGACGAGGTATAATCCGTGTGCAAGGCGACATGTTATTATATATATATATGTATGTATATATATATATATATATATATATATATATATATATATATATATATATATATATATATATATATATAAAGAGAGAAAGAGAGAGAGCAAGAGAGAGAATAGCATCAGGGAATCTTTACAACTTACGATGTAACAATGACATGTATGTACTCGGGCTTACAACAACTTACTTAGTGACTGATTTTAACAACGAGGGGTTTGACAAATAGACTCGAAGAAGGATGGCGTTAATTTCCTACCCCCTCTCCCCCCGCGCTTCAAAAGAGAGTCAATAGACCTGCCGGTTCTTTGACATCTACGTCTGTACGATCTCATTAGAGCTCACAACAAAGAGAGAAAACATATCGGTCATGCAGAGGCTAACCTGCAGGATTCAGTTGGCGTTTGGTAAAGACAGCTAACTGCATGCCAACCAGAGAGAATGTTTCTTTGAGAATTTTAATGCCGTCCGTAATATTAACGGCTTCTTAGAATCCAAACAAGCTTCTGATTTATTCGCTGTCGAAACTTAGACAAAATGTAAGAGACGATCGATTTAAATTTGTTAGTGGTTTCCTTGCGATTCGGTGTAGGCATATGATCAATTATTATCGAATTCCTATTTCAGTTATAGTTCTCTAAATATATAGTTAAATAAGCTAACCTAATCAATCTAGCTGTAGATACAACTGACTAGTCTGACTTCAGATTTGACAACGAGACCTTACAGTAGGCTTCTGTTGCGCAGTACTTAATTAAAGGTTGAAGCCAGCTATTTATCCCTTAATAAGGAAGATCGGATTGAACATAACTAAACGAAAAACGCCGCGAGCGACGTGCTAGCAACAAATTGCTAGCAATCGCCATGGCCTTATATTGGCTGTTAAACAGAAGTGAATGTTTAGCGCTGGAGACCGGTAAGCACTCACAACTGGCTACCCTGCGAATATCCGGTAAACGTTTTTAGGACTGTTCGGGTCGTTATACAGCTTCTGACGCGTGAGAAACGCGTGTCGTTGTTTGGTGTCACTATTCTGTATGGTGCCTTCTTTTTCTACCTTTGACCTTTCTGTATGGTACTTCGAGGTCCGGATACAACGCCCGGACATATTGGCTTGATAGGGACGCCACGTTCTACGGGCTTACATTCAGTGTAGGTCGTCCTACGTTTGTAGGATTTTTTATTCGTTCTGTTTGGACGCGATATACAAGAGCCCCGCCAACAATTGAACGAGAGCTCTATGCGGAGTGACATTAGTAGTCGATGATTCCATACTCTTTCAGACCACTCACAGCGCGTGCAGCAATGAACGCGCTAATTACTGCGACTTTTTCCTTACTGCCTTCAGCTGTCGCGTGTCAAATCGAGAGCACACGAGATTGGATCATACCTACCTTCCCTGCGATCACGCAGTTGGCCTGCGAACATCGGATCGAGCTCGTCGGTGCAGTCTGCGAGCCGCAACCGGCACTGAACAACTGCCACAGACTGTGCTGAGCTTGCAGCTCCTATGGTTGACAGCGTCCGCGAGTATGAATGTCATTCGTTTGTACATAGAGCATGTTTTACAAGTGTGTAAGTGTGATACGACTGGTGGGAGTCGATGATAAATCCCCTCCCCTCCCCAATTTTCCTCTACTCAATCCCTTCCAATCGACCTGTGTTAAGTTTGAGCGGATGGAGGCATTTATTTACACAAACTGTGTGTGTATATGTTTATGTGTGTGTGTGTGTGTGTGGGCGCGTGAAATCAGCTGATCACAGCTAACGAAGGTTCCGATCAAAGAGGGGTTAGAGAGGCAGCTGACATAGGGAACATTTGGTACAAGCTGCAGCCGTAAAGTGCTTCTGACGGAGTGGCAGGTCTGTCGCGTTGCTTCCATACCCCAGGTCAGATCAAAATAGCAATAGTCCTCTGACGACGAATGTAAAGAAAAACGCCTGAAAATGCGGACGACATACACACCTGCGCTTAAGATACACTATTCTGAGCACACACACATTCGCGCATATATATATATATATATATATATAAGCAGAATTCAACGCGACAACCATTTAACACTTTCTTTGACCGCACTAGCACGCAGAAACAATGAAGGCAAGCAGTTATAGTTATTGCCATAACTAAGAATAGTAACAATGACAAGAACACAAAGAAAGGCCTCAAAAATATTCATGCAGGTGAGGCTACGGGATCGATTTAGAGTGGTTAGGGTTACAAAGGAGGCCGTATTGTGTATAATTGTACGTCTGATCTGAGTAACCTGTTTAGGTGCAGCCAAAATGTGCAGACCCGCACTGTGTACGAGGCTACTCGAATAATGCCTGAGCATGGTGGCAATTCGTCTAATAATTAACAAGTTATCCCGCATGACAAGCTGCGTAGTCATACACATATACTAAGGTTCCGCTATGGCGGTAAAGGTTAAGGCAACTCGATTGGTACGTCTAGGTGACCTTATGAGAGGTAGGTCAAGGATTACAGTAGAACAAGATAACCGATATAAAAACAAGAATAATATAATCAACAACAACAGCAACATTATCAACAACAACAGCAAAAACAACAAACGACAGGCATGTCATTAAACTATATGACGATGAACGTGACCGGAACGCATTGATGATAAACCCGAGCGACGGTTGCGAGCATGGGAGTGCCAATGGCCGACGACCGGACCCGAACTAAGCATGACCACCGTCACCTTCAACGTTGAATACCTGTTTCTGAGGCCTCGGTGAGATGAGAGATTCTGCTCGCAGCGTTGTGATTTATAACGAGACAGGAACAATGAGGCAAGGGGGCGGCGGGGAAGGCATCGATCGGCAGGGCATTGTCGAACATCGTCCAGGCATTGCCGAATGAGATCATGCCTGATCATCAGCCGTCACGGGAAGGGGAAAGAAGATAAAACGAATTGAGGTCCGTTGTAGCACTAGAGCCCATCGTTCTCTGACGCCCCTCGTTTTGCTAGAGCCCATCGTTTTGTGACGTGAGCCTTGCGATACGAGCGTGCTCCAACCGCGTGGTCTCTTCTACGCTAACGCGTCCCATACTGTTCATCAAATCGTCTACTACAGACGGATCTGGCCCTACAGACAGACAGACACAGCGACCGGCAGAACGGGTAGAGCAAACACGACTGACTAACTTCACTTGCCTAACCAGAGGTTAAAATCTACCAGAGGTTCGAGGTTGGACGACGGAACGATTAACGAAGAAGCCTCGTCTCCGTTATGGTCCTCGATGTTGTGAGCAGCCTTATGTTTTCTTGCAGACACCGGCGGTTAAAAGTTGTCGACTCTAAGGGCTGCCCTGGTGACCCTTCCTAGTCTCCATCCGTAATCGTCAGCTCAGTGACACAATTATCTAGTTTTAACGACAACAATAACAACAACAATAGCAACACGGCAGCAGCAGCTACAACAACACGAATAATGTATGTGTATAATGTTACAATTAATAATATTTTTATTATTATGCCTACTACTACTACTACTACTACTATTGTTATGCATTACTATTATTAGGCTTATCACTAGTATTAGTATTATCTTCGACAAGTGGACACAGTATCCTGCCGCCTCCAGGTGTCTGCGGAATTCACACAGACTCGCTATTTTTCTACGTTCACTCTATGCGCGGTGCCATTGTGAATCTCTATTTAGATGTTAGCTATCTGACACCGAAAGAGCGTCTGCGTGTGATTTGATGCGTTTCCTTAATAGAATATATGTACTCCTGCGTGTTAGATGAGGTGGTGAGGGATTGTGTGAAAGGTGCCGAAAGGGAAGACTCACAGGTATAATAGCTAAAGCAACGGAGAAAGAGAGAGAAAGAGAGGGAGATATGAAGTGACCGAAAGTGCGGCTTGAGAAGCGCGCGGGACTAGAAAATGCTGGTTATGGTGTCTACGACGAGAAACTCAAGATTAAAGACCTTCTTTAACCTTCCTTTGCCTGAAGCTGAATCCTTTGCGTTCCAGAACCACACAGGAACGGACCGTGTACCCCTACCTAGCTGCTCTGTTTTGCGCACGAAATTACACTCTGAAGTAGCTAACCTACCTATGGTCTAGCTAACATATTACCTAGCGCCCACCTCTCTCCGCCAATACTCCTTCGTGTCGTCCACAAACTCTTGATGGTAGAATAAACAGTTTAGCAATAATAAAGCGATGCTAGTAACAATAATAACAAGAACCATTCCGGTCAGTAACGACATCACTAGTTCGAAGCAGCAATTCATGCTTTGCCCTTTGACT
Organism: Dermanyssus gallinae; assembly: GCA_003439945.1. Taxonomy (NCBI): domain Eukaryota; kingdom Metazoa; phylum Arthropoda; class Arachnida; order Mesostigmata; family Dermanyssidae; genus Dermanyssus; species Dermanyssus gallinae. Next base: position 1,206,573 of record QVRM01006574.1, on the reverse strand, counting down.
GGAAGTGTATATATATATATATATATATATAGTGGTTCTAACAGGTCAGACGATGGCTACCATGGCGTCGCTGTTGACTACCCATGCTTCAGTGTAACAGCAGCTCCAGGGGCAAGCAAGAACACGAATGCAAAGGGCGAACATTTTGGCGCTTCAGCCAATAATCTAGTCGCAGCCACCCGAATCCTCATTGCATAGATTCTCTACACTTGTTCTAGTTATTCGTTCCGGGTATACCGCCAGGTGGCGTTCATGCGGCATCTGCCCAGTCGTGAGGGATTTGTCAAACTCTCATCAGAAGGGCATCGGCATCAAGTAGCAGCAGCAGCAGCACAAAGCACATTTTGGCGGCTCGCCTTTACAGAGCTGCATAGACTCCACGTCCGAAAGATTTACAATCTATCCTTATGATCACTCATCATAGACCTCACCATGGCCCCAGTCTACGTTTCGACGCAAACGTGGCTCAAAGCGCTCGCTCACGACACACTGGTTATCTATGAACACTTGTGAAAAGGTACGCACACTGACGACAACTCCGACGTCAGTACGCACGCACCACGATGTGAGAACCCCCAATATTCACATCCACACATCCCTATGCTGTTGGCGTTAGATGATAACTCAATAACTTCCATCTCTACCGCTATAATCTTGATCTAACCTAAACTTCGCTTCGTCTTCTTCCTTATGCAACGCGTTTGAACACGGAACAACTAGGTTACGTCTGTAGTATATCGTCGGTTCGGCTGCAATAATTTACTGCGACAGCACCGATGGCGATAAAACTTAACTAATTAATGAATGATGATGATGATGATGATGATTATGATGACGATGAGTGCAACCGTCATTACTACAATACCAAAAACTATGATTGTTAATCAATTAAACGAGCTTCACGAAAACGACACAGTGATAATGATAGACAGCAATAGAACTGATGATATAAACGCAGTCTGATGAGAGTCGCAGTGATCTTGCTACACCAACTAATCGCGAATAGGTGCGATTCGCTATTAAAAAAAGTAAACAAGACAACATATATATATATATATATATATATATATATTACACGCACTAACATAATCAATGAGTATATTTTACTATGATATCTGTGATATGTAACGAGTTGTTTCGAGTTGGTCGATCATGATTGAGTCAGTGGTTCACATTGTGAATTTTGTTGTTGCTTTATTCACCTTTTGTCCAATGATACGAGAAGGCATTGCTCTAATTTGTCTTACGTCAATGTCGTTAACGTGATTTAGTTTAACTTTTAAACACCGTATAATACGCCAGAACGACTTTGTACTCGTGAAGCTGGCACGATCATAATTCGTGGACAACTCTCGATCGTTTTGCACAGGGCAGGTAGAGGTTCCCCTTGTGAACGGGGAACCTATACCTGCCTAAACAAAACGAGCTCGAGTTTGCCTTCCGGAAAGTATGAAACGCTAGAAAACTATACAAACGAATCCACAGAGCGAAACGCAAACGAAAAAAATATGATTTGGTCGGGGTTTAACAACCCAAATCTATCTTACGCGGATGCAGTCACACACTTGGTTGGCAGTTAATTTTCACTATTAACGCTACAGTCAAAATGCCAGAGATATGACAATAACATTAATAATGCATATACCAATGTGGATGGTGGTGTTAATAAAGTTGATTGCAAGATGCGTACTAGAAAAGGTATATATATATATATATATATATATATGCATATACATGTGTGTGCGTAAACGTGTGTAATTGTTAATGTTAGCACTGACTCAATGTTGATGATATCAAATAACGAAATAAGGAAGTGAGTGAGCAGTCGAAGTCGAAAAATACATATCGGGGTGACATCGCTACGCCGCATCGACTTCGGCTAGCTGTTAAATAGAACGAACTCTATGGAATAGATGGCAACTCTGGCGATTTGCCAAACTCACTTTTGGTCAAGTTTCTCTGTTAACGAGCTACTGCTTAGACACTGTAATAACGAATTAAGGCAAAAAAAAAAACGATATCTGCAAGCTGTCGAATGTACGCCGGTAATGGAAGCCGACGACAACCTTAATAATGATAATGGTATGAGTAATAGTAACAAAACAACAACAACAACAACAACAACAACTACTACAACTACTTCTGCTGCTGCTGGTGCTGCTACTACGCAAATAATGGCAAAAAGTAGTACCAAAAACATCTCCAGCAAAAGTACCAACAACAATATCGTCGCGCACCAGCAAAAGAAAGCCAAAACACCAACGATAAAACAACAACAGCACTGTCAACAGAAGAAAACAACAACGCCACCACCGCGAAACAGCAAATATGCAGAAACATATGAACAATTTACAACGAGAGGCAACAACGGGGATCTTATAAAGCAAACAGCGCAGTAACAGGCCAGACGAGGGAAGCAGTCGTCATTAAACGAAACCAGCGAATACAGCCAAGCAAAAAAGTGCAGTGGGATTGTGTGGGAACTTCGTAGCTGAGGAGCTAAGCCCGGTCAAAAACAAGCAAACATTCAATTCGATCAGACATACCCACGCCAAATAAGGTACTTCACTCACTACGAAGAAAGCAAAAACGTATAGTTTATCTAACACAGCGTTCAGTCTAATATGCAGAAACTGTTCCCAAGAAGATGACTGCATAATCGTAGTGATGAGTGCTAAGTGAATCATTAACAATAAAACCACAAAAATCTGGTCTTCTGAACACCAACCCGCCAGTACAGTAATACTCTTCTAACATGCTGTCTAGTATTTAACGTGAGCGTAAGAGAGGGCTTTGAAGTTCAGTTCAAATTTGATAAGTATGCAAACAACATTGAAGCTTCTCAGTGTAAAAATAAACGTCTGCTACTAATGCTCCTGTGTGCTCCGCTGTCACTGCTATAAATACGAACGCAGTATCTTAGATCATCTATCTTACAAGCACACTATACATATTGGCGATTATCGATTAGCAAAACACAACAATCATTACAACAACTGAACAACACACAAATTCACAAGAAAAACAGCAACACAACAAATATTCACAAGAAAAACAGCAACACAACAAATATAAATAATAGCCGCGATGACAGCAGCATGGACAACAACCCATCTAAGGGTGTATGTAACATATTGAAAAGAGCGTGAGAAGCCTTTACATACCTATGTGCCATTACTAATTAAACGCCATTACATCAACACTACTAATACTATTAAAACTAATGATATACAAATACTATAATGATTAATAAATGAAAACAGATCATAAACACGTACTTACCGACGTGTGTTTTTATTGGCCCAGTTTAGACAGCGGTTAAGCCATTCCGCAACGCTCTACGAGAGAACAGGTGCATGCTCTCGCAGCCAATCTCGACAAAATTACGCAGGAAACAGCATGCCAGTTTACAGAACGAGGCTAAGGCATACTGGTTCAGCGTCTTAAAAAAAAAACATTTCTAGGAGGTCCATATCGTGGTTACTATGCCATAGTAGGTTTTGAATGTGTCAACGAACGTCGCACTCACTCAGCTGTGCAATGTTTTTCTCCGAGAAATGACCGGCTCGTCGTAGGGACATCGCCTTTGCATGAACCTCACTGGTGTTTGCTATTCAGAGTAGAGTTATTATACGTTACTCGCGCTGGTTTGAGCCTCCAATTGTAGCGCGTGTACATAGTCGTTTTGCGGCAAGCTAAATTGCCAAATTAAAATGAATTATATGTACAAGACGCGATACAAGCGTGCTGGTATAAACGCTGAAACAGGCTGAATATGATTCCTCATAAGAGTAGTAATAGTTAGTGAGATAAACGAATACTGAAATGCTCAATAACAACAAAACGTAAAGAGGTAAATTAATCTACGTTGCCTTGTTTGCCAATGCCTCCGTCCTCGACCATGCGTACTATAAGGGTTGAGCTCTAGTGACTATGCACCCTTAAACTTATTGATTAACTAAATTCTCAATTAAATAATCGAATGCTATATATTTCGTCTTACACACTAATACATCCCTTCAGAATTGTCATTGCGTTATAATCTTTAGCCATAATTACAACCTACAACTTATTATATTTGAGTCTGTCGTCAGCCTAACCTTTAACGATAGAGAGATACTGTGAATATATATATATATATATATATATATCAAGTACGAAAACACAGATATGATGACGCTTACGAATATCATACTTCGTCTATAGGTTTGACCGTTATAGACTCAGTTCCCACTTTACGTGCGCCTACCAAATGCTAGGCGGACGTTCCTGATCCGTGTAATACGTATCGTTCTTTATTTTTTTAACGCCGTGAGGGAACAGACTTACTTCTCTAGCGCTCTATGCCCTTCGCCTGCTACTCCGACCCAAGGAGTGCGTCAAAACCGCGCTGAGGACCTAGTTGCCCTCCCCCCTTTCCCTGCATCTTTGCTAGCCAGCAGATCCCAGGAAAGCATTCTAGCGAAGACAAGGTCGGCCCCCATAGAGGTGATGCGATAGGCTTAACTCGGCCCTATGGCAATTGCCCTCTGAATCGAGCGGAGTTTGTGCCGGTCTTTGTCTGTTAGGAGCATAACATCGGCCGAGACCGGGGCGGCGTAGATTGCGATAGACCGTTCCCAGAAGAATTTTCTTTGATTTTGGCGCCCCCCCCTTTCTAGAAATCAGTCGAACGAAATTTCAAGATAGCTGCTTGACGTTTCCTTCTACGTGGCGTAGGTGGATTTATCCCGTGAAGCCTTAATCTTAATCGGGCCTTGATATCTGTGATAGCCTAGTCTAGTGGTGCGTTAGCTGCCTCCAGGGCTCCGTCTTGCCAGGCAGTTACCATGAGGGCTAAATCATCGGCGCAGGACAAGGTCTCTACGTCTTTGGATAAATCTTCAATTCCAAAAGCGCTGTTATATGCTGAGTTTCAGAAAACCGGCCCAAAATAAAGCCCAGCGCCATTCTAACAGTGACACTGTGTGTCCCGTCCCCAGCCTCAGGGCCCCTCGCGCTGTCTTTCACAGGTGTAGTAATATGCGCTTCTGTTCCAAAGCCTTCACCAGTAAGCTATCGTCGTCATCCTGACGAGCTTTTCTGGCTATTGAGGAGCGGGTCACAAATGCGTATTCGGTTAGCTCGAACGCATGATCTCCGGGCCTCCTCAATGTCTGGATTTCACCAGTACCTTGGCATACGATGTTTAGCCTCTTTAGCTCGCAGCTTGTCCTGCTGCTTAGCAAGTCCTGGTCAAGCGCTGGACTGTCCTCTGTTTGGCCAGTTCCTTGCCCACTGGTTAGGGCAAATATTTTCGTCTCCAACCTCCTGCAGCTTTGTCTTGTCTAGGCGTCTCAATTGCCACTGTCAGTTTGACCGAGGCGCCCCACTCCCGTGATATCTGGAGTGAAATAAATGGATTTATGGTCATGCATCGTCTCCTCGCCGCTCTCCACCATACAGGTATAATTTCTCTAGGATTTCTGCATGCCATGTGCGAACGTTAAGCCCCTTGTCGTTGAGAACCGCCATAAAGTTCTGGAGTATCCGCGCTTTTGACAGGGTTATCTGACTGTTCTATGCGGTGCCCCTGGCATTAAAATCCCCTGCTATAAGATGTTTACCCCTGCGTGTTTCCTTGTACCCTGTTCCAGCCCGGCTAATAAATCTTGAAATTTTCTCTGCTTGCTACACTGTGCTTTCGCCTGTCCACCGCGCCGCTGCATCCTGGCCCGTATCTGCTACCTAGTCACTCGGCCGGCCTGGTCTTTATGGGCGCGTTGAGTTCTTTCTCTTTCACCTCTTCTTATCGGTCTTGGAGCTCCTGTCGTCTCGGAGCACTTGTGCCCAGTCACCCGCCGCCCTGCAGTCTGTTTGCATTCATGTGGATTTTGTATAGCAGCCGCTACCTCCCGTTTAGCTCCTCTTGTGCTTTTAATCAAGTGCAGTATGGGTCTATCGTCTTTGCTTGTGATGACTCTTGGAACTGTGACGCTTGCGCGCTTATGACCCCACTTAGTGTCTTCGCAGTCTTCCCTAGCCTGACTTGTACCTTGTTTCACTTCCATCGAACAAGGCTTGCTTCTTTATCCCATAGCATCTTATGTGCTAATTATTACGTGCCCGCGCGTGTTCCACCACTCTGCAGCACATCTTCAGGGCTTTGAAGACCAGCATCGTAGAAGGAGTGATTCATCATGAGTCAACAGCTGCAGCCACTTTCTAACATGTGTTAGCAGTGCCTCGAGAGTTTGCTCCTTGATTTTCTCGTCAGGGACTACCATACCCACCTCCAGGAACCGCTGGGTCATTGTGGGATCAGCATTCTCCCCAGGATAGCCGTGGTTCCATATCTACAACGGCCCCGGTCGTGGGAAACTGCTAATACAGCTCGTGTGGGGCCACCTGGTTTGTGTCCGATGCTTTCGCTATCATCATGTTACTCGTACCTCTCTCTAAGCCATCAGATCCACGGTGTCGCCTTACTAACCATCTTGGTTATCCATTTCGTTTTTGCCGGTTTCCCCGAGCCGATTTAAGCCTTTCTTCAATATCTTAAGCTTGTCGTTCTTTTTGCGCAGAGCTCCATGCGTCGTTATAAGATCTTATATTTCTTTTTTTGTTTCCGACCGTTGCAAGGTTGAGTTCCATAGGGGACAGAGGATGGTCTAGAATTAAAAACAACCTCCCTGAAAAGTGTTTAAATTCTAGACCGTTGCAAGGGTTTTGATTCTACTAAAGCTTACAAATCCGATAACCAGCAATGTACCGCAAGTCAGGGCATCTATTTGCTAACACAACGTTGACAAACTTCAAGCCCATACAAGGATCCTATAATTCTATTAGTTTTTTGCATACGTACGGCAACACATTCGCACCTAACTGCCTTATCTAAGCTGTGCCACATATATAGTGTTGTCTGTTTATATGCATATATAATGCGTTATCTATTTCTATGATGCAACTATACCTACGTGACTACCTATTGTGCTTACTACTCTAAGTTCGTTAAGCAGCCGTTTAAATTTCAATTCCGCTCGAAGCTTACCTAACTTTGCGTGGGTGATTTTGTTATACACTGCCCCTTCAACAGAGCGCTGTTGCACTTTAAAAAGCTTCTCGGTTTTTATTGCATGGTTCCACGATATGCACCAAAACTACATCTGAGCTCCACTTCTCATTCTAATGGGCCAGTGTCTAGGTTAAAGCCCCTGCACTCAACGCGCAAATGAGATCTCTTAACTTGTTATTTTGCTCAAAAGTGAAAAACGCTCAGGCTATAATAGAGTTCCCGCTCATTATTTGTGTAGGTCTTCCCGATTTCCTCAACGGGATCACAAAGGACGGGGGAATAGCCAAAATTTGGCATCACCAGACTTTCGCTCTAATTTTCGGGAGAAAACATAGTAACGACCAAGACGACTCAAAACTTTACCGGGGGATTGTCTCAGAAAAGGGGTCAATAAAAAAATCTTTAAACTGATTCGAGCAAGGCTGAAGTCCGCGATGAACCACACCCTTTCGCCTGAACAATTCGGGTTCCGGGAAACTGAGCGGGCCGTGGCGAATCCACGAAGCCACTTGTATGCAGTCGTCATAAAATGTGTCAAAGCCTTTGTTAAGGCTTCTCGCCACTACCGGTGGACATGCTCAAAACCCGAAGAGTGATACCAGCCAAATCAGATGGGCAACTTTGTTAAGAAACAAGCTGATACCTTGCTGATCATATATCCTCACTAAACCTGAGGAAGCAGATAGTGCCTAGGTAGCCGGAGAGCGCCTTCCAGTTAAGAACACTACCACAGAATAGTGATGAGAGAACAGCCTAGTCCGACCACACGGTCGGACAAATTTCTAGGAAATCCTCACAACTTCTAACAGCAATATAGACAATACAGGCACCGAAGGCAGGGCGAGTCACTTGCTGAACACATGAAAGATGTTTCTTGCGGAGCATAGTCTGCATTGTCTTTCATGTGAATAGATATATTAACACTTTGCCTAAATTACATGTTTTCTGGTGCGCAACCATCGTTATAGGATCTTGTGAACAGTATTTTTAGAAGACCAGCCAGAAAGCAAAATTTTCTGGTGTTTCAATGTAGGAGAGTATACTGTGTAAGTGACATCTTGAGTCGCAGGTGAAAGTGACCTTTTACGTTTATGACGAAACAAGGAGGCCGGCGTATCTACGATACGTGATGCCAACGCTATCACACTTACGAAAAAATTGAAAATCTGAGGCCAGCATGGCTAAAGTAATTTTCCCAGGATAAAGTCAGATCTCACAGATCGAATTATGCCAGTTGCGAAGAGGGAACGACTTTTGAGTAAGGATCTGCAAATTTTAATCAATATTGCCAAATCAGTAATTCAGTGTCTAGTGCACCGAAATCAAATCACGACCGCTGGTATGATTCGATTTTGGCGTCCTTTCAAGTTTATCGAGACGCGGGCACATGCACCTGTAACATTCAGAACTTAACTTAAAAAGGTACACGTTACGGTAGTAACTTGCACGGTACTAAAACGTGCTTACTATATATTGCAAACACGGCATAACTAATGCTGATTATTATTTGATTAGACATTATTTGATAGACAATTCGTATCAAGCTGGAAGTAAATGCCGCCAAACCATCTATATATGCAAACACTTAACCGGATGTGCTCACTGGCTCAAAGTTTGAGCAAACGCAAAAAGAAATTGCAGGTCTTAATGTAGAGGTTCAGGATATCCTCCTAGGTTATAAACAACTATCTACACGAACGAACCAGGATACGCTTTTTCGAGCAAGGGAGCAAGTTTCCTCACGTGCGTCAGCCCGGGTCCTAACGTACACTTGACTGACAGATAGCTGTACTCTATGCAGCGCCTGACGCAAAATCGTATAGTGTAGCCTATCGTAGAAACGTGACATGGCGACCGGCATTGGATGCGTTAATCTCCGGAAACGATATAAATAGATCACTCTATTAGTTAGCGCTTGGTTTTTTACTTCTTATGCTCTCGTTAGTCTGGTCTGCTGAGCTGGATGGGAAAATGCGCTGCCTTTAGACGACATACCACAAGATTATTCCTAGTTGCACGGTGTTGCCTATCTAGCGTCGATTCTCTGGTTTGTTTTGAATTGAGCTCAACTGAAGATGCTTGAACCTATGCAAATTTGTGTTTCTGACATCAATGAATTGTTTCTGCAGAATAAATTGCCTTGAATGTTTCTCCCTGGCAGTGTCTATTTTTGCGATAAGAGCTTGAGGGCGCGGGCCTGGCTTACTAAGGGTCTCAAACGATAGTGGACTACACCTATTTTGCGCATGCAGTTTAGTCTGAGTATTTACGAATTTCACCCTGCTTCTCTGGTGTTGTAGCATGTACGGAACGAACCATGATCAAAGTAAAAGAATGTCAAAATCTCAGGGTCAGTGCCATCCAACTAATCTTTTATTTAAATGTTTATCGAGCTCGACCGTGTGGTCAGCTCATGTAAATTCATTTGGCATTCAAATGATGAGATATCGGCTAAGCATGATGTTGATTGCGAAGCATCACAGTATGGTTGGCGCTTCGTGTACATAGGGGACACACATAACTATGTGTCATTTATATATATATATCACTTTATCGAATGTACTTTCTGTACTGTCGTTAGAGACTATCGTTTATTTATTACAGGCGCCTACTATTACACCTATTACAGGCGCTTTTCACAGTATTTTAAACAGCCAGCTTCTGTAGCGCAGCAAAAAATCGACCTGTGAAGCCAAAATTGACTAACATTGATAAGCAGATGAGCTATCTGCCAGAAGTCCGTTCTCTTCTGTACTTAAATTGGAGCGCGGCGTGTTTGCAATGACGTCTAACAGAGTTAAATTAAATGTAAGCAAAATATGAGTAAACAGTGAGGAACGCGCACGCCTTTAGAAGTGCTCCTTGAGCACCGTGACCTATTCACCGGGTAGTCCTTACAGCTTGTAGTTCGAAGTGAAGCGTTCTCATGACCTGAAGTGACCTTCACTTTCCAAGTGCCCACAATGCCCAGCACGATAAAAGCTATTTTACGCCACGCATCTACCTGGACTTGAACTCTTTAAACGACGCTCACACATAGCATTTGTCGAGCCCGGTGGCGTGGTGGCTAAAGTCTGCGCCTCGCAACCGGAGGAGACATGTAGGTGCCGGGTTCGAGCCCCACCGTTGCACATTTGTATTTATGGGGGTCCGTCTATGAAGCAATGTGAAAAACAGTTCCGTGGACGTTAAATCTTGGCTGGGGGTCAGCCCGAAAACTTTACACATAGCATTTGAAGTAGAGTCATGGAAAGCATTTGACGTTCTTAAAGACGCACATAAAAGTCGGGTCGTCTAAGGTCCGTGTTCATGGAACGTGAGTTATATACGTGTGGGCCACACCCTCTGCCTACCGCGAACTGAAACGTCAGATTGCATGCACTAGGGCCCAGATTGAAGTTTATTTGCAATAATGCTTTAATGTTACCAGTCAATTTGTTTGCGGTTATCGCGGAGGTTTGTGGCGCGCAATATGTATGCTGGGCACTGTGCCGCAGTGGCGTAGTGTTCGTCTATGCTACATGTATAGAATCTCATAGAAGCAGCGAGACTGGGTTGGTACAGCACTTCGGTACAGCCTGTCTGGACGTATGGGCGAAACTCAGTCATAGGGAACCCTGTGGCCATTTTGTCTATTCGGAAACTGGTTTAGCCAAGATATAGAACATATTGTGATGATTTATTAATCATTTACAATACGTTTGCACACTCGGCAATGCTCGCCTTAATAAAAAATAGTGGTAAAAAGGTGTCACGTGAGGTTAAGAATCAGCTGTCCGTGTCCTTGCTTAATAGTAGCCCCCGCTAATATGGATCCGGTGCGAGCGGTATATCCTCAAGGTTCCTTGCAACATGAAAACGGTAAGATGCATAATATTCCTCTTCGTGACGCCGAGCCCCAAGCCCCCGCTCTTAGTAAATCGACGTCATATTCGGTGATCTTGTCCTGCCGCGTTTTGCAAGGTCTCTGTTCGGGCCGCAGATCTCGACAAACCCAGACCTCGATAAGTGTTGTTATTACGAGTCCTGCCGCGTTTTGCAAGGTCCCTGTTCGGCCGCAAAACCCAGACCTCGGTAGGTGTTGTTATTACGAGGTCGGGCTTTAGACCCAGTGCGCCCGGTCGACGGAATACTCGCTCACGAACCACCTCATGACCCCTCTCGCGGAGAAGACGTGCCACGCGATTACAGACGTCGTCATGTCTCTTTATAGTTTGTTTGTGTGTTGCATCGCATATCTGAGCAACATGAGCCAACGTCTCAGGCGCATGACACCCATGTCTACAACGTTTGTTGTAGCCCGGGCGTCCCCTGGCCAATCGGGCAGGCAATTTACGATATATATATATATATATATATAACTGTTCCGTACAGGAGTTCGAAGCATACTTACTTAATCTGGCTGTCTCGATGCAAAAAGATAGAAGTAATGACAAAAGCATAGTACTAGCCGGAGACTTCAATTCTGCCGCTGAGTTGTGGGGGTCAGCCCGTACGGATCGCAGGGGGCAGCTCCTGATGAACTGGATGGCCGCCAACAACCTGACTGTAATAAACGACGGCGCGGAACCGACTTTCCAAAGAAACGGACAAGAGTCTCTTATCGACATCACCTTGGCCAATGAAAACACAGCACGGGCCATCGGAGGCTAAAAGGTTCTCGCAAGAGAAGAGAATCTCAGTGATCACAATTGCATCGAATGGGTTCTCGAGGCGGTAAGGTCTCAACCACCACGGAAACCAGGTATTCCACGGCGTAAACTTAAGAGTGAACACGTCTTTAAAAAGCCTTTTCAGGCCGAAATAGCAAAATGTGATAGCCTGCAAGACATAGCAAGCTACAGGAAAGTGGTTGAAAGGGCAAGGGAGGTGGCCAGTACGCTAGTCATACATCCCAAAAGAACGGGGGTAGTAGAGCCAAATTACTGGTGGAACGAAAGAATCAAGGATGCTCGCAAAATATGCATGAAGTTAAGGCGGAAGCTTAAAGGGGCTAAGGAAAGTGCCAATACCCCTGCGATATTAGCAGAATATCGTGAAAGCCGAATGATATAAGACAAGAGATAGTGGGAAGCAAGAACGAAAACTGGAGGGCGTTCCTAGCTGAACTGGACGGCGATCCATGGGTACGGCCCTATAAGCTAGTGCAGGGAAGCTTTGCTAAACCAAAGGTAGACATCGCAGCTGAGGTGAAAGAAGAAATATTGCGGAATTTATTTCCACGTCACGAGGACTTCAACAGGAAGATGTACGAGGAGGTGAACAAACAGAGCGCAAACAAGTGCTCAGAAATACTTAAAGTTACAGTCGCGGAGGTGACAGCCGTGGCATGCAGAATAAAGACAGGAAAGGCACCGGGACCTGACGGCATCCCACCGGCGGTAATCCGCTACCTGTGCAAAGAGTTCCCAGACTTCGTGGCAGATGCCGCAACAAAAATGCTTCGTGAGGGAGGTTCCCGAGAGAGTGGAAGAAAGCGGAGGTGGTATTGGTTCCAAAGGGCAATGGGTGATATAGACCCATTTGCGTTCTGGACTCACTGGCGAAATGTTTTGAGGCAATCTTTGAGAAGAGGTTAAGAAACTTCGCGGAGGCAAATGGCCTTCTCTCGGTCTCACAGTACGGATTCCGCAAGCATAGGTTGGTCCGTACTGCGATACACAGGGTTATCTAAGATGCTGAAGGGCTACATAGCTCGACACTACAAACCAGGGACCTGTTTATGGCGGTTATGCTCGATGTGCGAAACGCTTTTAATAGTCTTCCCTGGAAAGTAATCCTAGATACCCTACATAGGAAGGGCGTTCTGCCCTACTTGGTAAAGCTCACATCTAGCTACCTACAGGATAGAGTAATCTCCTGCGCTGGGGTTTCACTCCAGATGACAGCGGGAGTTCCGCAGGGATCGATCATTGGCCCGTTACTATGGAACATTTTCTATGACGATGTACTAAGGCTGCCAGGACTCCCAGGAGGGGTCTACCTGCAGGCCTATGCGGATGACCTAGCAATCATGGTCAAGGCCCGAACAGCAGAAGAATTAGAACTAGCCGCTAACAAATCGTTTAAGGCAGTCGAAATATGGATGGAGGGAGCTGGACTGGAACTAGCTCCTGAAAAGTCAGAGGCAGTGCTGCTCATAGGCAAAAAAGCACTGTAGAGAGATTAATCTACGACTGCAGGGAACGAGTATAAGATTCAGCAAGGAGGTGAGATACCTAGGCGTCCAACTAGACCGGGGACTCGAAGAGTGCCCCACCTGAAGAAGGCAATCAAAAAGGCAATGAAAGCGGCAAACGAAATCGCCAAAATCCTGCCAAATATCTAAGGACATAGCAGAGCCTCAAGGAGAAGGCTGGTCATATCAGTGGCGGAATTTATCGTCCTGTACGGTGCACCGGTATGGTTCAAAAAGAAGAGCGGAGAAATACATTGCAAAGGCCTACTCAGAAGAGCCCAACGGGTACCGGCTCTTCGCATCACACAGGCCTACAGGACCGTGAGCACGGCGGCAACTTTGGTTCTGGCAGGGACCCCGCCCTGGGACCTCAAAGCATATAAAATACGAAGACTGAAAGCGTGGTCTAGATAGGACAACAAAGGAAGAGGAAACGAAAGTAACACTTCTGCGATGGCAGGCGGAATGAAAGCGCCTCAAGAAGGACGAGGCGGGAGCCAAGGTCCGCGATCTGATACCGAACATCGAGAAATGGCTAAAGAGACCTGGAGGTGACATGGACTTTTTCCTAATGCAAATAGTCACCGGTCACGGAGATCTCCAGTCCTGTTTATACAGGATCTGTAAGGCGCCTTCGTACACGTGCATGTTCTGCACGCTGAGCGTTGAAGATGACGCGGCACATACTCTCCTAGAATGCCCGTGCTGGGAAGAGGCTAGACGTAAGGCAAGCAACAGAGTGACAGATAGTTGGACGAACGCGGGTGCCCAGAGACCTAAACACCCACTCGTGCTCACGAGAGATGGGCTAGCCCAATTCATGGATTTTATTTCGTCGGAACCAGCAGCATAGACCCTTGGAGCAGCGGTTGCACGAGAGGTGCTGACGGAGAAGAAACTATGCGGGACGCAGTGAAGAGCGAGTTACGACAGGATTAGCGCAAGAAGAGGAAATTATTCTCTCTCGTCACAAGGCACGCCAGCCGGAACGCAGACTTCGCCAACAAGCAGGCAAACCTGGTTAGATAGTCCGGATGTCACCCCCCACGGCCCATAGTACTATTAAACGAAGATCTGGGCTGTGTCAAGGGCGTTATGAGAGGCAGGTTTTAGTGGGTAGGGGCGCGGGCCATCGCGCCGAGTCCCACACACCGGAATGGAGATAAGGGGTCGTCTGCCCTTCTCCAGTCTGACGGTGCGTAGGGTAGCATTTCCTCTTCTCTATAAAAAAAATATATATAGATATATCGTAAAATGCCGTTAATTCCTTAAGCGGCATTGTTGGCAAAGCTTTACTAGTCGCCAACCCGGGTCTTTTAGCTAATGGCACCCACAGTAGTATCGTGCCGCAATTTGTCTATAGCTCTCCTTAAAACACTTTTTCCAGCTGTTCCTGGGTCAATTATACGGCTCTACCGCAAACGTAGATTTTGCACAACAATGTAGGAGAAAAAAAGACGGAACACTTTTTTTGTTTATAAATGTCATCCTCACTTCTTAACAAGACGTTTCCGCTTCCTCGGGAATCAGTATGTTCTTAACCTTAAAAACCTCAAAATAAGTACATACGATTATGGAAGACCTGTACATATGTTTTATGTTGACCTGCGTACATGCTCAGTGCAGCACTATATATATATATATACATTGCTTCCGGCTCCCATATCAATCCCCACCAGTAATCGACAGCGCGGTCCCGCCGCAGGTCGCCCGTTTTAGGACAACGCCGAATCAAAATACCCGACAAGCGTACTCGTAAGGCGACTCCGGCTGTGCCCTGCCCTAAAAGCACCTCCCTCGGACTGTTTCAAATTTTTACAGGGTTAAGCCCAGACATATCGGCCAAATTCAAGACCTTATTAGAGCTTTTGGAGCCGCTGCTACAGCTGCTACCGTTAGTGGACAACTTACGATGAATCGTACAACCATGAATGGTTATAATCTCTCAGCTCAAGGCGGAGAAGCATCACGCGCTACTCCATCTACTATTAAATGTCCACTATGCAACGGTCGGTACACGCGACGTGGCCTAACAAGACATATATCAGCTAAACACTCGACCGCCACTGACGCTCGCTCTTCAATACCGACGACATCTGAGCCCCCCGTTTGCAACCGGCACAAATTTTGGAGGATGTTCAAGGTGTTATGGAGCGAGTACGAGGCTGATTCGAATCGTACCAAAGTCAGTCAGGAGACAAGTGACTAAAGCTCTTATCCATGTACTTTTAGCAGTTTAATCTCATTCTCGCGTGTCGACTCCCAAACCATTCAGGAATGATACCGTGCGCCAGTCCATTATTAAACTCTCCGGTGGAGATGTTTCTGGCGCCGCTAGACTTATCGTGTCCACAGATACGATAGCGCCCGGCATTAATCGTATAGAGGCCGTGCGAGAGCACTACCGCCCGAGGACCTATGTCCAGAACCCCTATGTCACATCAGAGGATATTCAGGTGGCTATTAAGAGCTTCTCCAAGAGCTCCGCCGCAGGGCTAGACTTCATAGGACCGCGGTGACACATGGACCTTCTTTCCCGTACCTCGAAGATGTTACCGCTAGCTTGCTCTCCGCATTGGCAAAAGTTGTAGACATTTTTCCTTAGGGCAACCCCCTTCTTGCCTCCAACCGTTCATATTTGGCGCAAGACTAGTAGAACGGATCGGTACATCCAAGGACAGATCGGTACATCCAATTGCGTGTTCGTCTACACTACGCAGGCTTGCCGCAAAAATCTAAGGCAACCACAACAAAGCCGTAATTTCTCGCGCAAGTGATGCACATCAGTTGGGATTTGCGACACCGGGTGGGACCGAGGTAGCCATTCACTCCACCCGTGCCGTCCTCGATTCGCACGAACCTCCAGGGGTTCTTGCAAAGCTCGATTTTAGAAACGCTATTAACAGTATGAGTCGCGATCACGTTTCATCCCACGTCCCTCATCTATTACACCATATCGGGCTGGCATATTGGCACCCTTCCCACCTGGTTCTGCCTAAGCATGTGATTTCGTTTGCCACCGGACTGCAGCAGGGAGACCCCTTAGCACGATGCCTGTTTTGTCTAAGTATCAAGGATCTGGTAGACTCCTTTAAGAGCCCACTGAACCTCTGGTGCCTTGACGACGGCCTATTAGGAGGAAGCGCTCATACGGTAGCCGAAGACATTCGACGGGTCCTTAACTTTGGGGTAACATGTGGGTTAGAGTTAAATCCTGCCAAATGCGTAGTGCGGGCTGGAAAATGCGGCCGCTTGCCTTCCCCTTCTAGGAGCCCATTAGGGACTTTTCTTACTAAGGTCTTCTTTCTCTTCCTTAAGACTCATCCACCTTCTTTGAGGAGCTGACCTATCTAATCAGGCCAAAAACTTGCAAGATATTGCTAACCGAGCTCAAGGGTTCCAATGCTAAACAGTTTTCCATTAAACACCTACATGATATTCCTAAAGGATCGCTAACAGACAAGCTAATTTACCTCAAAAGATATCTAGCAGGAATTCGAACTAAGGTTTCCGATTCAGGGGGTTCAGTAGTAGAACAGTTTTAACTGATCGCACTACATACTGCTAACAGATCGCAGGGTCCAGGAGAAAAGCACTTCTTGAAAATCTCAAAGGCTCAACAAACAAATAATCATTAAATCACCATTCTTAACTAACGTGAGTTTAAGGCTTCCCTTAAACTGAATGAGAGTTGAATAGCTTTTAGAAGCTATTTAACATCTAAAAAA
This sequence comes from Dermanyssus gallinae, assembly GCA_003439945.1. Taxonomy (NCBI): domain Eukaryota; kingdom Metazoa; phylum Arthropoda; class Arachnida; order Mesostigmata; family Dermanyssidae; genus Dermanyssus; species Dermanyssus gallinae. The sequence continues at coordinate 1,189,613 of QVRM01006574.1, read as the reverse complement.
AACTAAGAGACTAAAAGAAGTGATAAGATTTTTACGAAACTAGACAATAAAACGCAGATGTCCTGGGACCATTGTTGGAACATCTTGTCAAATTATGTCTACAAACTAGAACTTTCCCCACATTATGTAAGTTATCTTTGGTTACGCCGCTTCATAAAAATATTGGCACTTTCCTTGATAACATAAAATATATTTCTATTACGACGGTATATGGCAAAATAAATTCTCAACTAGTTCAGTTCATTGAAAGAAACGGCAATATTAGTCCAGGACAAATTGGGTTTAGAGAAAAGCGAAATACTTAAGATGCAATGGTTTAAATTAAAAGCTTCATTGGGGCAATGCTAGAGACAAAGAAAAACAAGTTTGTTTGGTGATTCCTGATTTACAAACAACATTTTATTATGCAGATCGGATATGATTAATAAATAAAAAAAATATGCCAATCTATAATTACATATGGTCGACATAATTGAAGACTACTTATCTGAGAAGCAACAGTGTATAAAGGGTGTTTGGGTGAACCTGTTCTTGTTAATCATGGCGTGTCTCAAGGTTTTATTCTAAAACTAACATTGCTTAATATACACATTAAAGGTCTACACTTAATTCGCAGTGAACGGAAAATTCAAAATTAACACATGATAAGCAAACTATGAGTGTTTTACTTATGGACAAAGTTTGACGTATTGCCCCTCTTAACAAAAAAACGTGTATTATGCATTTACTTTTGCACGCTTAAAATATGGTGCCTTGTTAAAGCTGAATGTCGAATCAATAATAAAACTCTTCAGAAAAGATGCATACGAAATATAATTGGATTGGATTATAGGGCATCTACTAATAACCATAGAATAATAAAATCTGTTGCAGTTTTGTATAGCAATCTGGCACATAGCAACCACCATACCCTATTTGAGGCTACTTCTAATAAAGCTTACTCTACCAAAAGTGCTGTAGACATTTTTGTAACATGCCTATATACAAGGTCTGGGGCATAATATTCGATGCTCAATTATTGCCTGGTAAATACAAATGCCATATTTACTCATCGATTTGAGGATATATTCAACACATGTGCAAGTAGACGAGTTCCCCAGCGCCATTAAAACATGAAAAAAAGTCTAATAAACACTATTACGTAATATGTAGGAGGTTGACGGAGGTTGACACACTCACAAGAGCAGGCAGACACGGGCGACAGTCTTTTCGGAAAAACCCCTTACCCTTAATTAATATAATTCTTGGAAATGTGTCAATAGTGAAAAAATAATCTTAATGAAAAAAAAATGACACTATTTAATAAAATAGTAATTAAAGTTTGAACTTATATATATATATATATATATATATAAGAAAAGAAAAAGTACGGAATGTGGTCAGTTAACGGACAGCGGCAGCTTCAAGGTGCTGCTTGTGGGCGAGACTGTACTTGACCTCTTTGAGTAGCCACTCGGCGATCTTTCTCAATCTGATATTGCAGCACGTATCTATCTCTCTGTCGGCGTCTCCACTACCATAGACTGTGTGTTTTTCATTTGGCAGGTGTTCGTCTAATGCAGTTTGCCCTTTTGCGCGCGCTTTTCCATCCTAGCTGTACGACGTCTAACTCACTCCAAGCACCCCCCCCCCCCCCAGTCTGCGATCGGTTCCAGGCCGTTTCCAGGTGCATGTCACGTCTCCGTGTTTCATTCATATTCAATCGTAGTCGTTACTCGTTAAACTCAGCGATATGGAGTATAGGTATCATTGTGTCTGCGTTCTCTTCTGGAACGGTTGTGGTCGCAGTAATTGTAGTTGTAGTTGAAGTTGTAGTAGTAGTAGTAGTAGTGAGGAACGCAAGCTCGATGGCGTGTTGCATTCGCCTGCGCCTTGCTACTCGAGGGAACACATAGATGCGCGGGTTCAAGCTACCCCCTTTCCCCATTGCACAGTTGTATTTATGGGGGTCCGCTCTATGAAGCAATACGAAGATACGTTAAATCTTAGCTGAAGGTCAGCCCGAAAATTTTAATTTTTAAGCCCGGTGGCGTGGTGCATTCGCCTGCGCCTCGCTACCGGCGAAGACACATAGGTGCGCGGGTTAGAGCCCTACCGTTGCACATAATTTGCATTGATGGAGCATGCCCGTCTATGAAGCAATGCGATGACCAGTCCTGTGGACGCTAAATTTTGGCTGAGGATCAGCCCGAAACGTTAAATTTTTTGTAGGAAACGCACGGTTACCACGCCCATTCTCAAATTGCCTCATTCTCAGCCGAGTAACGAACCGACGCCATAGAATCTTCCTTCGCCTATCGGTGTAGTAACATATTAATAACAACAACAACAACAAAAAGAACAACAAGTCCTATCAGCAAAATCCTCTCACAGCCGCTCATCTATGTGCATACAAAGCTTTCATACGAGTAGATTCTTGAGCACTTTGCCGCCGCGTCTCGCGCATTAAGCACGATGCAGTATGCAAGTCTACGGCGGCACAATGTTCTGAGGCAGCGATGAACAAAACAGACAAATAAGCATGTATCAGGAAAGCGGCGCTAGCACAGGTTTCGACAGCAATCAGGAAATCCAGTGGGGTGAGGACGACGCGATTGGACCGCGATTGCGTCAGGGTTGAACTTGGCCAACATTGATGGGGCTGGCTTCGGCCGAGGCTTGTCGAAATCGCCGTTGAGCAGCGTCCAGCGTCTGTGACTGGCGGCCGTCAGTCACAGTTCATGATCACGCCGTGCGCATCATTCTCTCGCCACAACCAACGTCGACGATGACGTTATATCGTAGCGTCATTGGGTGCCGCTCGCCGGACAACCAAATAAATACACAAACAAACAAACAAACAAGCAAACGATAATGGTCTGCGAATTGCACTGTGGTGGACGTTTGCGGTGGTTGTGGAGGTCGCCCTCGCCGCCGCCGGCTGTTGTTGCAGACAAGGCCGGCCGGCCGCAGATACATGCAGGCATACAGCAGGAGCAGGAACAAGGAACGGCTGCTCGACGAAGGCCGGCGATCGGCACCGAACCGAGAGAGTCACGGGCATGACTTCATTCATTCATTCATTCATTCAGTCATTTTGCCGTCCGTGTTGCCGTCCGGCAACCATCTCCAAACACACAGGACACTCCACGACATGGAACAGAGGCCGACGGGGCTGGCGGCGGCAACGTGGGGTGGGGGTAGGCGGAATACGACGGCAAGAAGAAAGCAAAGGAAGCTCAAATCGTTGATGCCAGCGGGCAGGCCTCCCGAGAGGCCACTAGAAACTCGGCGTGGTGCCCTTTTGATGTATCATCATGACCATGCTCAGCAGCATCATCGTCATCATCATCAACACCATCTGAATTATAATCATCATCATTGGCATCGGCTTTTTCATCATTTCCATCCTCTTCCTTTTCTTCATCTAATTTATCTTCTATCTCTCTCCCCCTTCCCCCCCCCTCTCTCTCTCTATGATGTTTTGGTAGAGAGGACCACGGTACGGCTGTCACAAGAAACTCTAGAGCACGATCATGCCTCTGAATGCGGTCATAATGATGACGCTGACATGACCGTCTGTAACGACGACAACAACAAGTTTAGCAATAACAGCAACAACAAGAACGGCATCATCAACAACAACAACATGATGAACAACAACGATGACGACGACGACGACAACAACAACATCAACAACAACAACTACAATAACAACAACAACAATAACAACAACAACACCAACAACAACAATACCAACAACACCAACAACAACAATACCAACAACACCAACAACAACAACAAAAACAACAACAAGAACGGCAACAACAACGACAACGATAACGACGACAACGACGGCAGCGACGACGACGACAACAACAACAACAACAAACGCTACAGCAGCAACAACAACAACATACCAGGACCAACAAAAGTGGGGCCGACGGGCGCAACAACAACGGCAACAGGCGCTCCTCCCTTCACAAGAGCATCGCTATTACCGACGTTCTAGTAACGGCCAGCCGCGCAAAATATACGTGCGCCCAACAACATCGCGACGCCTCAGGTAGAGTGGCAGTTGAGACGTACCGGCATCAACAACTGTCTGTGTTCGAACCACCGCTACGCATGAATGCCATTCAATATACGTCAGACAGGGATAGAAAGCCAAAGTGAAAATTGTGCTGTCTGGTCAGTAAAAAAGCAAAAAGGACCGAAATGAACCAAGAAGTAAAATAGACGACTGACACCGATGGCCTGGAGGAGAGCGTCAACCAACAACGGCCGTTGCAGCGTAAACAGCATAAACGTATGTAAAATTATAAATATATATACGGGGCCATTCAATAAGTAATATATTTTTTAAATGTTTCTGCAATACTGGTTATTTTTCCGAAAATATATAAAATTAGAACACCGTTGAACTACGGGTGCGGAGCATCAAAGAGACAACGTCGAAAAATAAACCATATATATATATATATATATATATATATATATATGAGTGATCGTTTTATAAGTCTGAGTCCTTGACAGATCAATATACAGATTTAGAGGGTGAAAAATAAGATCAAGTCATTTCACAGAATCATTTTTGGGGTATACGATTTTCGAACATAAAAGCAACTTTGAACTTTGCTTAAGTCTGAGATTTCAACTGCATCACAAGTGTAAAGAACACAATCATTCCTCGCACTCAATACATTTCGTGCAGGATGTTTTATTAAGCAATGACTCATATATATATATATATATATATATATATATATATATAATATATATAAAAAAAAAAAAAATATATATATATATATATATATATATATAGTTTATTTCATTATACAGTACTGTATTTGTTATCCGTTCAGCTCTAAAAAAGAAAAACAACAAAAAAAAAGAAAAAAAAATTTAATTAAGAACCACAGAAAATAATCGATTTTAGTTTGAATATTTATATACCCAGTGTCGCTCATAAGAGGCATATTTTTGCACATTGTCAGTTAGCGCAAGTTATTATTTGAAGAATTGTTGCGCACCCGCACAGCGTAGGGTGCTCCGTAGCAATTACTCATGACCGCAACGCGTAGCTTTTTCGTTAGCTGCATGATTGCTCTTGTTGCGGTTAATGTTGTTGTAATGGTTGCGAACTCATACGAACTCAAACATTGGCTAAAACTCTAAGGTTTCGTCGTTATACTCGTCGTTATTAGTCGTCAGAATCCTAACGCACAGACAACATACATTCTTACGCTCAGTGCGTCAATTAAAAATACGTATAGTACGTTACAACTGCTTTCACATTTGGAACTACCCTCATTGGACTTTGTTGTTATATTCTACTACATATCATAGTTACAACACGTTTTATTGCTGCCAAAAAAGGAATTAGGAAGAAAACATTTGGGCCGGTGTTCACCTCAATATGCGTTGTATTTTTGTTGTATGTGTGCACATGTATACATGTTTCCACGTCCATGTGGACACATACAACAAACACACAACACATAAATGCGTAGGACGGTATCTATCGTTTAAGAAGCAGAGTACAGCAAAATCGATTTTTAGAAGCAATCAGTTTACTAACCATAGTTTCCGATGCGGGCTGGAAGGACGTCGTAGGATGTCTAGCGTCGTTAACGCAGCCTGTTTTCCGGTTACACAAACACACCTAAACTGAGGAACTAACCGTTTACCTGCGGGTTCGCAAACTCGGGGGAAGAAACAGACGCAGCATCGATGGCAGTTACAATGTCCCGAATAGTGTTATCGGCAGTGTGACATAGCAGAAAATCACTGCTGTACTACTGTGTGTCATTGTATCTAGGGGTTTGGTGATCGTTAAATTTTTCACTTGCACCTCGCTTTCTCTCTCTCTCTCTGCTCCTGATTTGTTTTTGGGAGTCTTGGCAGCCACCGCTTCGAGATTGTCTGTCGTCACTACCGTGTGAATCATCATCACCCTCGCCGGCACCTCTACTATACAATATACAGATCAAAACCGGCTTGAATTTTTTTACGGGTAATTTATGATACATCATATATATATATATATATATATATATATATATATATATATATATATATATTTCTTCTATTTAATCTATACATATATTTATATACCGGCTTGATTGTAAACATCATTTTGATCATCACCACCACCACCGTTCCTTCTCATCATCGCATTGCTTTGACGCGCTGACTTCACTTACATTGATTGATTCATTTCTCTGACACGCAGATAACTCGCCGCTCGACTCTTGGTCCAGCTGGTTGGTGAACGTCAAACGTTTAGCGATATTTTCCGTTACGCCGTTCTTGTCAACCTTTTCGATTCAACCACGTTGTGAAAGGGGCACTGAGTGCGACTGCCGCCAGATTATATAGTATAGACTGACAGATTATAACGTTGTTTATATATATACAGCGATTCTGCCGAAACTCGTTACTGTATAAACTTATTATTTAGCCAGCTGAAAACACTTACTTACAAATAAACAACGTTTTTATTTACCTTTCTAAATACGATTATTCATTGTAATCTTCATCAGCTTCAATGGCTCCTTTAGTTTAGTTTCTTAAGCGCGGGCAGGCTAGTTTGAAATCGTCTCTGTTAATACTTTTAAAGGCCACCTCCATGGAGGCCTTAATGTACACTACCTCTGTGTGCTTGGACTGGTATTCACTCATTATAATAGTCAAACTGATTTAACTATGGGCAAATGGTGGGCTAGATATACGTAAACTAAAATCAATTTACACTGTTGAAGAGTCAAGACTGTATCATTTTTTTCGGTTAAACTGCAATCCTGTTGAAAGATGTGTACATTCAGAACGACTGTGGGGTCCATCCAAGGTTGCAAGAACCACTGCGTATATGAAAACCTAAGGATGTCTTTCATCTTCCCGGGTAATAGAGTTAGAATCCATTACCCGGGACTACCCCTGGTAGATAGCGCTATCTCTATTGATGTTTAGGTAGAAATGTTAGCCAATTTCCTCACAGACAACAGCGTGAGACAATGGACACGATGTCGGTGTCACAACAGCCTTACCCAAAAAAATTGCGCTGCATCTTGTGGAATTTCTTGCTAGAATTAAGTGGATTAGTGTCTCAAAGAGCCCTAATCGACTTTTGAGGGTAATTCCTTATAACTAAGCCGTGTGCAATGACACGAATAATTTCGAACGTGTCATTTTTATCTATTTTTAATAACAACGAATGCTGTGAAGAACGTAAAAACAGCAACGGATGAGGAAGGTGTAGCCGTTAGAAAGACTGCGATTTACAAAAATCATAGTGGGATTGACGGCTGTGTCTCTCAAGGGAATCGTTCACGACAATCTCTGGTCTCACAAAAAGCTCGATGGGTACCTCGTGATTTCTCACAAAACACAGCGGCGCGGATTTTTGTGGCTCGGGTACCCTCTACGCCAGTCCCTAAGCTCGCTGTAGACAGATGATATTTCTGCACGTGATATCTGGTTGCGAGCCTCACAGAACCCCTTTTTTGGTATCTATAAGGCCACAAGCAATCGTGAAATATTGTGTGCATTTGTGCAATAATAATTCACACTGTCGATCTCGAGTATTAGTTTAGCTAGCGGCTTTACTGCGCATTGTTTTAAAGAACTAGCGCTTCTCAGATACACGTTGCATTCCGAATTACCTTGTTTGAATTATATCCTGGCCACTTACTTGGACATTTTGAGTTGCTTTGTTTGTCATGTACTCCTATTCAAGCAAGTTAGAATTTAAACAAACACGTTGGTGCGAGTATATATATATATATATATATATATATATATAAATGTATATATATATATACAAAGGAGAAAATGTAGTTCCGGTAAATAAGAACATAAGACATACATTATTCCTGGGCCTTTTGACCTTTGGAAACAAAAACTGTATTGAGTCAGTTATTTTTGTAGGGGCTTCAAAAGAGCGCTGTATAACCTGCGACAAGTACATTAACAGCCTTTCTTGGGTGTATTTCGCGTTTGGGCTGACTGTGCGAACTGCATGCACCTTCGGACTAGAAACCGGCCCTTTTTACGCTCACATAGAAAAGCCACATCTTATCGCAAGTATTCAAACCATCCCAAAAATGTAACGGCAATAAATTAGTTTATGTATGTTCGCAATCGGTCTAATTTGTCAACGTCACTAGATGAGTAACAGGATATGATAAACGTCTTTCCTACGAATTATCGGATGATAAGGCTGGGTTTAATTTCATTCTCTGGCGTTGTTTTCTTTCGACAATAAAGAGCTAGTTGAAAATAGCAAGGAAGACGCTGTCTGGAAGGCATTGTTTAGTTTGCGTTACTCTGCGCTAGATTAACCCGTCGCACCCAATATATTGTTGTAACTTTGACTAGGGCTATATCAAACATCCATCAATTATTGCGTGTGAGCTACATAATTATTCCTCACACTTATAAACAAATTGCAAATGTCACAAAATAATGCAGTTCGTGATATCCTTCGGATCTTTAGGATACTGACGGGCGTGTAATCTCGTGATTATCATGCAATTTAAGCTTTTAAATGTCAAATATCGTCTAATGTATATCATTTAGAGTTGAACTTAGTAATGTCCTGAGTTTTAGCGTGTTTGGCAGACGTGTTTTGCTATATATATATATATATATATATATATATATATATATATATATTATAAACCGTTTACGTGTGCGGCTCGTTCATAAACAGGTCTTACAGCTAAAAAATGCTTAGAAATAAGCAATCTCTTTCATCACAGGTTTTATTCCTATGATAATAGTAATGGTGTCTATGATGATAGTTATGATTAACATTTTTGCGATAAGTCGCACTATCAACTCAATCTTACCATGCGCATGCATTTAACGATTTATTTCCACTAACACGTTACTTCTTTATTGTTTTCTTACTAAATGGTTTATTAAAATGGTTATTATATATTTCCATATAATAATAATAATAATAATAATAATAATAATAATAATATTAATGACATGGTTTTGCAAAATACCTCTATACTACGTATATCAAATTTGTTCTCACAAGCACGTATGTCGTCCTAGAGGCATTTGTTATGCTTTTTACGAATGAACAGAGAACTAACATATAAATAAAAAATGTACCTTTCCTGGAACCGGTGCAAGCGGGTTGTTTTTCCTGCACCAAAGGTTTTCTAAGGCTTATTCTCATATATAGTGGTTTCCATGAAAAGCTAAGTTTATACTATCCTTGATAATCGTAATATCCCCCCCCCCCCCCCGATATATAGAGTCCCATTCCGGTATGAAAAATCGTTTGAATCGAATTTCGGATGTAATACCTAGGACTTTAAAACGTCACTCGAGTAGGATATTCGAAAGACTTCAGGCTTGACCCGAACGAACGCTTAGTTATAGCATCTTAAGCTTAGCAGTTCTTTAGCGGTGACTGTGTGTTTTATGTTCTTATAAGTGTCAGGTACGCACTCGGTCATCGCGTCCAAACTGGTACGCAATTTTGGAAAATTTTGGAACTGGAATATGTTTACGAGTTCAGCGCACCAGACTTTAGTTAGTTTGCTGAGATAGATGCATCGTTATTATTATTAGGGGAATACGCTGATTATGAGAACAGGAACTTTAATACTAGGCTTGCCGTTGATGGTTTTCACATGTCGATTTGCTCACAAAAAGACGAAGTTCACGAGCTTACGATGGTATGCAAGTGTTCATATGGATCCTTGCGGCCGGGTGTAGGAATCAATGATGTAAACATGGTCTGTCTTGTTAGCCGCCAAATCAGTGTCATATATACTGGTTACATGCAGAGTACAGTTACATCAAAACTTTGTTATATATAACAAAGCTTAGGGCACCTCTGGGCTGACTAGTCCCCGAGTACTTCGCCGCTCTGTTTTTCTCTGGAGCCGTACTTTATTGGACCATATTGAAATTAAAAATGTTATTGTTTACGAGCCCCACACTGTGTGTGTAGGATTCCATGCTATTCCCGTCGCGCGAGTGCGTAAACTATCAAAACAAGCGAGAGCTTAACTTTCATGTAGAGGACGCTTTTTTAGACAACTAACTGGGAAATACGTTTGCACACACGGTTATCTCGCCAGGAAAAGTCCCTGCAAGCGTGGGTCGGTAGTGTGGGGCTCCAACCCACTAAAAACCAGTCGTGTCCCCCAATCTGACTGAGGATTGCTTGCGTATCACATCAAACAGTCAGAGATAGCGAGCCTACAGCTGGTGGCTCCTGCCGGGTGTGCCCCCCAGAAGCCACGGAGAGGGGGTGGTGTTTTATGGGCGACGTTTTATATAACTAAAACACAACATAAGCATGAGATTCGATCGACACCTTTAAGCTTAACACTCAGAGTAACGTCAATTTAGAACACAGGACAAGTACCAAGTTGAGAGCTCCGTCTATTCGTAGTTCAGATATCCCTTAATAATTGTTTACCGTATTCGTACCAATAATTAGGGCGTTACACAAACAGCAAACAAGCAAAAAAAGAGTCTGCGGCGCATAACGCTCAAGCCAGTAGTTCGCTTTACCAGCAATATTCCCACTTATGTGCTGTGGCATTGTCTAAGGCAATCACGTAAAACCCACAATACTACAGCATAGTGCCATAATTGGCAGAAATTTAGCGCCAAACGTTAATGCGTGGTAACTTTGTCCAATATTGGCTAGAAATCAGTGACCCAACCAAACCAGTTCCCTAGTTCAAACTTAACGATTGAAAATTACACTTAACGGTAATTTATGTTGAAAACTAAGCTAATTAGTTAAGGATTTACATCTAATTGAGGAAAAACAGCACACAACTCAGAATTCCAGCGTTGGGGTTTTCGCACTTTTTTGCAAAAACAGATTGGTAGGCGTATATAAAAGCTTATAGATTTCATTTGATTTTCCTTGCAAATCAGGCATTTTGTTATCTAAAAGTGTGGTTGCATCATTCATTTTAGCAACTCGTGCCGATCAATTACTGGGATCTGGCCAGTGTGTTCACGCCGAATTAGGCACATTATCCAAGTAGAAGTTCATTTTATAGGCCAGTAGTCAGACTGGCCCTGCGTGTTACATGTGTTCTTCAAGTTCGTATGCGCACTCTTTTACTGTCTGCAGCCCGTCTATAACCGTACAGCTAGCCATCGAAGTGAATTGATCATTAATTACACTGGTGCTATTTTCCAAATGCCTTTTTTTAATCATCGGAAGCCTTTTCTCTATCCGTACGACAGGTTTCGGCCATGCGAATGGCATTGCCTGGGGCGGCCGCAGAAACGACCCTCGGCGAGGTAGCTCTTCGTTGACAGGCTTGCGTCGGTTCTTCGCCAGCTTCTCGAGCGTGCGAACGCTGGTCATCATCCCTAGTGTGATACTCGCTGAGAGCAGGTCATGCCTCCTCTTTCTTGGCGTGGCCCTTCCTGTCGACCTGCTTTTGCTGCAGCAGCTCGGCCGATCTAGGACCTAGTTTCTTTAGTTCAGGAGCCTGCTCCTGCTCCGGATACGGCAGGCGGCTTCGTCGTCCTTCGTTGTCCTTCTTTCGGCCGACCGTTGGGCCATCAGCTATCCAGCCAGCCAGCCACCGACCGACCCAACCTCCGCAAGTCGTCCTCAAGCAGCACTGCCCCCCCCCGCCTCCTCCCATGCCCACCCCCCGCACCGAACCGAAGCGAACCTTCAGGCCAGGAGGTACCCTGATCGCCGTGAGCATAGCGCCCAGCTCTCCAACCCGCTTCCAACCAATAACTCGTCGTCGTTCTCGGTCACTGGTCACACTGAAAAAGTGCAACTTAACGAACGCTGAGCCAACGGGGACCGATGTGAAGTGAGCGGCCATTGGCCGAACGACCTGGGCCCGCCAGTCACGTGGTCACTAGGACCTCCCCCAGGTCCCCGCACTGACTGTTCCCGCCGGCGTCTCTTGCCGTCGCTCCCGTCGCGGCGACGGTTGGGAGCCCAACACTATACTACTAGCCCACTATTACAGCCGCGCAGAGAGAAGAGTCTTACCTCTGCTCGTGCCTCTGCTGCTACTACAGCAACTAATACTATACTATCGCTTTGACTGCTGCTGCTACTGCTGCTACTGTTGTGGCTGCTATGGCCTGCGAGCGCCTCCTTCTCATGGGCAGACTTTCCCCACGACGAGTGGCAACTCGACCGAGTGACAGCTAACCCAGCCTGCCGCCAGCAGTTAGCTTTCCCTTTCCCTTGCTTGGCAGGCAAGAAGTCTTCTCTCGCTGCTGTTGCTGCTGCTGCTGCTGCTGCTGTTGGTGCTGCGGCTCGGTTGCAGTCGCGTCGACGGGGAGGCGACCCGTTGTTACGAGCCTGTCTAGTCGTCGTTGCCGCTGCCACCGCTGCCTTTGGGCTCCTCCTTCCTGTTCTTCCTCTTCTTCCTTTTCCTCTTCCTCTTCTTCTTCTTCTTATCCTCGAACTGCCGTGAACGGCTCTTTCCCGTTCCATCCGCCGCGCGGTCGTCGGTCCGAAGCTTGAAGCTCTTCAACGAAGTTGCGCCACGAAGTTCGCGCGGCCAACCGAGTGCCAACGCCACCGCTGCCACCGCCGCTGCCGCGCAACAACGAAGAACATTACGGCTGCAACTCTCTCTGAAGAGTGGTGGTGGTTGTGTCAAAAAAGGTCGTTGCGTCCGTACTTCACTACCGACGCTCATCGACGCTTAGAGCCGAACGCTAAGCGCTGTTAGAAGACGAGGAGATGATGATGATCGGCAAAAACCCTGGTAAATCCGTAAGATATCCGTAAGATATTGAACACGCGATCGAAGGGAAGGGTGATGAAGTGCGCTTCGTATTTACTATTACCGCGTAGCTACAATTAGGTGTGGTTGAGGCAGTGAACAAATTTAGGTTTGCAAAATCAAACTGGAAACTTTAGTGGTACTTACTATTCTATGCTTATCGTTAAATGTGCGTAGTTCTGCGTATAGGCGCGTGTGTCTTTGTGCGTGCGTGCACGTCTAAACCGTATGCTCTTCTTCTGTTGAATGGATCCTGAAAGTTGATGAGCCTTGGTCTTTGGAAATGAGAGCGAAGATATAGAGACGACGAGTACGATGCTAACGGTCTTCAATGTGCTCGACTTCAACTGTCAACAAAGTGCCTAACGCGGTGCTGGTGAAATCGGTGTGGTTGGACGTGAAGACCTGCGACGTCACGACCCATGAGTACGAGAGTGACCGTAACGTCATCGAATCTAGAAGATCTATGGTGTATAAGCGTGCGCGCGTGCAGTGTGTGCGAGTGTGAGTTCTGGTGTGAAAGCTGTTACTGCAAAGTGCTTCCTCAGTGGCGGGCCTTCAGTAGGTGAAGCTTTAGCGGTGAAGTTCAGCGGGAAGGACAGCGAAGTCGCACACCTCGCCGCACACCACGAGCATCATGGACGACACCGCACCGAAAACCACATCGACATCAGACGGTTTACCTGTGTCAGTGACGCCGTCACAGGACAATGGTAACGCCAACGCCGCCGCCACCACCACCACCACTACCCCTGCCGCTCCTGCAGCGTCTGCACTCGCTGGCGGAGGTGCGGGCGACGCCAAGAAGCCTAGTGAATCGCTGCCGTGTGACGACGCTCGACGCGGACCCCGTGGCGCTGCCCGTTCACCGGCGCCCGTCATGGTGCAAGCCGCCGTGCAGACGTCGGGAAAACAGCGTGTGGCCACGGTGGGCATTAAGAAGCTACTTGACAGCACCAATCCAGGCGACGCGCCAGGAGAGGAGCCGCGTGAGACCTGGGGCAAGAAGGCGGACTTCCTTCTCTCCGTGATCGGCTTCGCCGTCGACCTCTCCAACGTCTGGCGCTTCCCCTATCTGTGCTACAAGTACGGCGGCGGTACGTATCTTAGTTGAACACTTTTTCTTTGTTTCAGTGTTGCTCATTGCCTTCTTCTTCGTGAGCTGGCCCTCCTTTAATTCGCGCATTTTTTTCCTAGATCTAAGGCGAATAAACTAACACGGAAGCTCACTGCAAACTATACACTGCTGTGTGACGACCTGACAGGGTAGATCTCATCGCTTAAAATGACGCAAAGACCATATTCAGTAGTGGTGCGGTGAAAATGATACAATTCAGCAATAATAGTACTGTAAACACAGTTCCTCGCGTGTTTTTCATTCTGACTTCAGTCCGGAGTTAATGTGCAGCTTGATGGAACAAATAAATATGCCTTAATTCTATGTAGCCTGTGTTTTCTCACCTTTATTATGAAATAAGTGCAACGTTATGCAAGCATCTACACGACTGTGCATTATTTTACTTAAAGTTCATTGACACGGATCTAAACAAGAATAGTTGGACACAAGAGATCGTTTAAAACCGCTTTATCCGTCAAGTGTTCCTGAGACGCAGGTCGGGCGCGACAGTCTGATCTAGCGATCTCAGAAGTGCTCTTCTCACATCGCGGCTCGGTCAGGTCGGCTTTGGAGAAATAATTTTGAACATAGTCGACGTTTTTTTGTCAATTATTTAAGTTATGGCGCATAAAAATGATTTATGTTGTGGTGCCGGTATATGCAAAAATGCGGTTGTACCACAAACGCATTGTTACTGATTGTTTTTTCCTACCAAGTCTGCAAGTTAACTGGTACTCAAGTACGAAATAAAATAAATATTTAGTTGGTTTGAGAGGATGAAGAACAAAAAGGATGAAAATACCAATTATTGACGTATTAGAGAGTTCTTGTATAGTTGATTAAATAAAAAAATGCATGCAGGATATATATACAGGTTTTCCCAGAATTTGTCCAACAAACTTTGGGATCTAGTACAACTCGGCAACAAATATGGAACATGGAGCGGAATTGTCTTCTAAAATGGGTAATTAAGCGTGAACGCCAAAATATAAGAATCGCAAAGAATTTTATTTTTGGAGATTTATGTTCATTAAAACATTCTGATTTGACCTAACGAAGGATTCATCAAATGCAAAAATTTCATCCAAACACGCAGGCATGATTGATTTATTTAGGATGACTGGGGCTCTGGCAATCGCACCCTCAGTAAAAAATATGTCAGGATAAAAAGCATGATGCAACCATTTTTGGTAATTTCGCTCTCACTAAAAAAAACATTTCCTCCCCCTTGTTATATTGGTGAAAATTATTTTTTGCCGTGTTGTACTAGATTCCAAAGTATGTTGGACAGATTCTGTCAGACCCTATATATGAATACAATAAGAAGTCTCCTATATTCTAGATAAAGATAACGCATATGTTGACACTACTTATGATAGCATAACATTTCTGTGCGATGTAACAGTATAAATAGAGGACTCAAATCAATTCAGTCGCCTGGCTTAAACGTAAGCGCCGCAACTAACTTGCACATCCTCAAGAGGAAGCATTATTTAGTATATTGTTCATTGCAACTCCACTTCGAAATGCTCATGACGTCCTTTTCTAGGCGTAAGTACCTAATATCTTCGAATCTCTCTTATAAAGATGTATTTTGGTTTTTCAAGCACCAAGATTTTTCATGTACATCAAGTGCTCTTTTTCATGTGAGGCCGCTAAATGAGGTTGCTGTAGCGGGCTAAAGGGTTTCTAAAAAGTTGTATATCAAATTCTGGTTGTTTAATAATAAAGCATCGAAATATAGTGTTGCAAATCTACGTACTTGATCTAGTAACACCCGCAACGTGTGCATTAGTTTTTAATTGATATATGACTTCCACCTAAAGTTTTCTAGAAGATTGGTATGTGAATGCCACTGGAAAAACCTAAAACGACAACGGCACTTATTGACACAGGGAGGGAGGGCAGCAAGCCATTTTTGCGCAGCCATTCATAAACGTTATTAATAATAGCTTTGTAGAATCACATTAATTAATCAGCATTAAGACCCTTAATGGGTGTGTATACGTCTTAGTCATTTGCGAAGAGTTTACGTTGCGCGTCAGTAGAAGTAATCAAGGTATATCTAAGACAATCCGTCTGTAAAGCAATGCGAAAAGCAGTCCCGTGGACGTTAAATCCTAGCTGAGGGTCAGCACGAAAACTTTTTTGTAGCTAGGAAAAGTTATACCAAGACTATTTCAGAAACAGTGTAACGTAAATAGAAGGCTTCGTAGCAACTCCAGAGAGGCACGGCTACAAGCACAATTAGAGCTGCTTCCTCTCAGGAAAAGAAATATATTTTAAATACATTTAACTTAATAGGATTGATAGGATAATAGACTCTCTATACGCATAATAAAGATTGAAATAAATACGATAAAAATCGTGTCTCTGACTTAGAGGAAAACCAGGACATCTGCTTTTAAAATACAGAAGATCCGGCCTCACGCGTCAAGCGACATTTAACATTCAGTTGCCTTATGTTTGCCGTTACAACCTCTAAGCTGATACTTAAATGTGTATATATATATATATATATATATATTTATATCTATTGGAGCAATCAGAGGTGTGTATATGTGAGTTCTACTTTGCTCAGCAAAAAGGCTGTCACGCGTCTACTAGTCTGTTCGTAAAAAACGATTTCCTCGATTTGGCAGCACTGTGCTTTTTGTGAGTAAAATTCAAGTAGCACCTATAAAATGCTTCTTACGTGAACCTATTTACAATTACATACCATCTAGTACCTCTGCCTTAGCGGCCCAAATATATCCCGTCGACGGGGTCTGAAACTGTGTTCGATTGTACCGTAATGTGATAGTTCAATCGCCTTTCTAGTGTTATTATCTTCGAGGTCAACGTTCCATGACGTTTACAAACATAATCATGTCTGTCGTAGAATGTATATGCAACATTTAGCAGTTGATGACATCGCACCCATATTGAACGCATCGCATTAGTCGGGTTTTATTCGTGCGAAATTAGCCGTTGTTATAGCGAGACACCGGGCCAACCGCTGTTGCGAAAGCAACCTGTACGCTAGAAAGATGATGATCTGCCTGGCAACGCAGAGTCGTGGTGCACTATGAACGTCCGCAGAACAAGCAATAAATTAATAGTTAACAGTGTTTTCAGCAGCTTGACAACTCTAAACGAAGTATCGTCAAAAAGCGCCCCAAACAGCATAATCGTAAATACGAAGTTTTCCATCACCATGACGCCCTCATATACGTTTACAGGATGATCTGGACCAAGCTGATGGATTTGTCATAGAATTATCTATCATACCCACTTTATAGCCTTAAGGTTGTCGTTATTCTCTAAATTATTATTAATTATTATTACTCCGCTTACCTCAAAGCCATTTGAAAGGAAAAAATCTCAAAGGTTTCAAGAATATAAGAGACTACTTTGACTAATTTGTGTATTAGGAACGAATACAAGAAAAGAGCTGCCGTGGAGTGAAAGAATTTGATAATGGTTTAGAGAATCTGGTGGTGTCTAACGTCATTGACTAAAGGCACATTTTATATACAAAATAAATTTCTAAATTTGCTTTGAGAACTCAACGTAACCTTTAACTGACTTAACATAAGTACACACATATATAATAGCATTTGGGTGTTACACTTTACAATGCGCAGCGGACATGTGCCACTAAGTGAGCAGAAGCCGTAACCCAAGGGAATTAATTTAGATATACACTGGATTAATTTTGGTTAATAAGTACTGTAATTATATATACTGTTTGTCATTACTTACCCCAGTCTCTATGCGTGGAATCCAAAGCGTGTAAGCAACAACGATCCAACATATTGCAGCATGATCATGTACTATTTTGTCCTATATATTATAGCGACAATTTTGTCAAATAAATACAAGCATTTTACTCACGCTTGCGGGATATTTGTAGATATTTTAACACACTGATGCAACATTTGCAATTATTTGCTTTTCGTATTCATTTTACTACTAGCGCACCGCTATAGTATATATACATATGTGGCAAGTGGTGTGTTGGCTATAATATATATATATATATATATATATATTTGGCAACAAAGCCTATTTCTAGAGCTCCTTTAAGGCAGAAGGTACATGTGATGAAGATAGCTAAGGCTCTTTAATTTTTGAGCTCTCTGCGGTTTTTGCATTGAATGCGTATATTACCCACCAAACACACATTTTGTACTACGCTGATCTACACGTAAAGAAAGATTAAGAAAAATGCCAAAAACAGACATGTCGTCAAGCCCAATATATTGATCCGGTTTTTTTTTTGGGTCTGTAGCTTACAAAAGAAATACGTGCACACGTTCCCGGGAACTACTGTCTGTAGAACTTGTCTGTTTTTTTTTCTTTTGAACTGTTGTTTTTTATTCCGCATTTTGGGGTGCCGTATTCAATCTAATTTGCCCTATTGCTGCTAAATACACATCCGCTAAGAAGTTTTTCCAACTTCAGTTGTGCCCTTGCGAGACTACTAATTTGTCTTTAGTTCTAGACAATCCTCCGTGCCCTATGAGCTTAGAATCGCCGTCAAACAGATCTTCAATGCACGAAGGATCAGACATGTTAAGATACCTAAGGTTTTTCCAGCAGCATGGCTGCTACTCTCAGCGGTAGGGTTTATCATCTATTCTCAGTGAGCCATCGCTCGAAGAAAATTCAATCAACAACAAAGATCGAACCGGCGGCATCGCGGTAGATAACAACTTAGCTAGCGCAGTAGCGTTATTTTATGGAAATGCGTGATAAACTTGCGCTTGCAGTAACTACTGTAGGCAACCAACTAAAACCGATGTCCTCATCACCCCCTCAAGCTCGAAATTTCATGGCGGTACTTAACCATCCACGGGTGAAGTCATTTTGAAGCGCTTCGTGCGCCCTTGCCAATGCTTTTGCGTCTTGAGGAGATGCGTCAAGGACGCGTTGAGAGCTCAGCTGCTTTAGTCTACCTTCACTTGGCAATCCTCATCTTGATTACCGCTCCGCGAGCGCCGCTCAAACCTCTTGTTGCGTCTCATCATCAGGTCTATCTAAAGTCAGTCTTCAACTTCAGAATACTCTTACAAGTAATTGAATCCCTCCTCGGTTTTTGTTCTGTTTATTATCTCCATATGTGTCTGAAACTGTACGGGTCCTGTCATTACTTGAACAGCGTAGTACAACATTTCTCCATGCCAGGCAGCTCTACGATTGCGGACAGATTCTCTATGAGCTTTTTTGATCACAGGGCTCGGGCCATCGTCATGTCGTCGGCCATCAGGCTGCTCTACCCGTACTGCCACGATGCATCTACGGTGGCCTCCCTAAACGTGGTCAGATCTAAATCCCGACAAGTAATGGCTCGCTTCTCTCCGCACTAGCCCCTAGCCATGCCTACGCCCGCCACCGCTATTCTATCCAAATCAGCGTGCTTTTTGCTTACTCATACCGCAAATAGTCCAGAATAACCTTAACCTGCAATTCCAAGTCTTTTAACCTACAACGAAAGCCCAAACGAAAATAGCACCTGTACACTTTTTCTGCATAACCGACTTCCGTACCGTCTCGTCTTTAGTCGGTAGGAGTTGTAAGGGCCAGTTTGGAGAACTGATTTATTTTAATACAGCAACACCTTAGACGTAACTCAGTCGTGAGTTCGCTATCTGCATGTGTCTTAGGCAGCTTTCGAAAGCGCCCCAATGGATAGTCATATCGGTGAATCATTGGCCAGCCACAGAGTGGTATATAATAAAGTTGCCAAATGGTAATTAACCTCAGATTTTTATCAACGTTTTTTTTTTAATAGAGGTTAACTGGCAAAATGCGTGATGCACACTGGGCGCCGTTAAAGCTACGGTAGTGTGGGACTCTCAAACCCACTAAAATGCAGTCGTCTTCTTTGCCCCTTGTCGGGGGATGGCCGATTGATTGTCGGGGGATGACCCCTTGTCGGGGGATGGCCGATTGATGATGACCGAAGATTACTTTACCTGAATACTCCATTGCCATTTAGGCTGCTCGACTCTGTGTGGCGGTTATTTTTGCCTCGGAGACAGATGTTTTGAATTTTCTTACCATAGTCCAGAATTCATTATCTTTATGAAGCGCCTCTACAAGAGCTTGGCATGCCCAGTAGTATGTTCAGGGACAGAAGTCGGGGGAGTCAGTTTGCCGTATGTCCATCCCAGGGGGAGGTCACACAATGGTCTTACACCTGGCTGACACGTCTAAGCTCTGCTTAAGACACTGCTCCAGTGTGACTCCCTTCGGCATGACTGGGAGTATTTCTTTAAGATTTGTCAAGCAAAGAGGAAATCTAGGCTTAATCGAGTCTAATTCTTTTTATTGCTGCTAGTAGAAGACATGCCTCTGTATCATCACTCTGCCCGTACTGCTAGACAGGCCTTGCAGTGCCTATATTGGATTTATGTGAGCTTTCCTCAGTTGTTGGGTATAGCCCTCAGCCAGCTTCGCAATCAAGAGCTTTCTAATCTTTCCTAATAAGCGACTTAAATAAAGCTAACTGCTCTCCCGGAGAACCTACCATCGAGTCTACAACAATATAATCTTCATAGCCACCGAATTTGTGGCATTAACGCGTTTCAATTCTGCCCTACTGCTTCTATGTTTTAACAGGATTAACACCACTACCCAGCATCTGCAAGCTTATGCAGGACTCTTTGCCCAATGTCTAGAAATGACGGAACTTTTTAGGAATATACTCATCGCAAAATACGTAGCATGTAACCGCCGCACGACACGTACCCCTTAGGCCTTCGGGGAACAATCTAGCCACAAAACGACTTACACCTTCCCCGATTGTTTGAAGTACTTGCACATGCAATTCCCGGTCAGTTGGAAGGATGGGGAGATGACTGGTTTTTAGTGGGCTGGAGCTACACTACCGGCCTACACTTGCAAACGAATTTTCTGCAATGGTGTCCGCGTGTGCAACCCGCATTTTCCAGTTACTCCTCTACACACAAAGAACTACTTCTATATCGGCATTATTATCTTTTGCCTGTTTTAATAGCCTTGTTGTGTCTATTGACCCGCGGCATAAACTGCCCATGTTAAGACAGTCCTGATTGTTTTTGTAGAAGGTCAAAAAGGCTATCGGCACCTCTATTTTGCCTGATCGCTATCGTGAGTCCCGACAGTATCACAGGCGGTGCAGCAGGATTAAATATTTAAAGTATAATTCCGAGGGTATGGCTAGAGAAAAATTTTTGGCGGTTACACCTCTTAAGAGTCCACTGACTTATTCTATGTGTAAACAGCTCATTCGCACATAGCATAAACGGCCAGTACGAATGCGTAACACGGTTTAAGTAAGTTAAGAGCTGACTGTACTAAAAGTTGAATCTTCCACAAAAAAAGGTTGGGAAACATGCGACAGCCTGATAGTCACAAATCTGTTTGCAAGTTAGCCTTTTGTTCTGAAGAACTGATTGTCCCATTAATCACATAAGATGTCTGCCATTGCCGCAACGTAAGACCCGGGTCTCTCAGCACAATTCACCTGTCACGCCAACGTAAACCAAAACTTCCAAAATTCACCTTGTAGTCGTATGGACATGCCCCACGTGCTCGTCAAGCTAGGATTGCAGCGTATAGCGCTTTATCAAAAATCAAGCGAATACACCTGATGTTGCAGCTGCAATAAGTGCGTACTTATAAAAACTATTTGTTGGCGGCTCTAACCTCGGGTGTGTCTGGAATAGATTGTGTGGGAAACGACAACTACTGTAGTTACAGCAGTAAATAAACCAGAGCAGAGTATGCTTGTTATAAGGGAAAAACAATATATATATATATATATAAGCTATAATGTTCCTGTTACGATGACCCGGCCTTGGTACCGCCACGTGTGGCAATCTCGTTTTTTTGGTTTTCTCTTTTTATTTGTATAGTCGTGGTTGTAGCGACACCTGTAATGGAGGTGCCGTCGAAAATCTTGAAAACGCCGACGATAACTCTGGTGCTCTTCAGTCGCCACTGGCGAGAGTTAATCAGCGCTGTCGATGGCATTATAGAGCCGATGATGCGATAACAAGGTGGCCAGAGCTCTGCGCGCGCCTGCTCAACACTGCATGCTCCCAAACAAGCAAAAGCTATGTCCCGAGCCGCCATGCGATATGCCAGCTGGCTCAAGGGGGAGGTTCCCGGCCAAGGGCAGTGGGACCCAACTCCGGCCGCGAGGATGCAGGGAAGCCAAAAGTTGCAGCTATTTTCGGCTTCGCGACATCCCTCGGGCGAAACCGCTCCGGCAGCATCCCGCTCGCTGGCCAGTCAAGCGCGCGTTTTTTCCGTCGAAATTCAGTACCGGAATCCCTGGCGTCGAAGGAAAGATACCCGGCGAGACGAAAAACCTCAGCCCAGCTTCGGCTTCTAGAACACGGGGTAAACAATGAAATGATCTGCTAATATCTACGTTCGGTGAAACGCATACCGCTTCGGTTGGATGATCGAACGTCACGTCCTCTAAAGAGAACATTATCTCGTCCACGTTTTTGCTATCTGCATAGTTTGAACAGCGGTACGGACTGTCGTGCTTGAATCATCTACGAATAGTTCAAAGAAGATGTGCATTTACCATTGCAGTAACTGAATAGATCGAAACATCTGTCGAGATGTCTGCTTTCTGCAAGTTGAATATAACTATCGTCCTGTGCATTGTGACTCTGCTGCAATAAATAGCAACAAAGTAATTTTTATTATTGGGTGACAGAATCATATCACGAAATCGCTCACTAATTATTTTTCTTGTTCTGGCAAAGCCTTTGTCACCGAAGCGCAGTAGAGTCAAGTCAAACGCAACTTTATTCAAGAGTCATATATGCATAAAAATAAAGTGTTGTTTAAATATTCAGCATCTGAATATAATTATAACATATATCATCAGTTTCATCTAAGTTCGTCGATTTCGCAGACTTTGTGGAACTCGCCACTAGAATGTACTGTTTATCTTCACCGAGTGCGCAACCTCCAGTGATATAACATTCGCTTCGTAGTTCAATATCTACATGTTTAAGTATGGTCTGGTCAGTTTTGAGTCAGCACAACTTTTTAAACGGAGATGGATCACCTCGATTGTGTAACCTTTATATTGAGATAAGAGATACGTTTTCATGAGGAATAGTACCTTATTTTGACACTCGTCTGATCAGTTTGGCCTGTCCCATCTCATTTACTTTTAAGAAGCCCAAACCTGGCTTCAGTAAAAAAAATTGGGTAAAACTGGACTCTTGTACAACTTCACATAGAGTGTCAAAAGTCTAGCTTAGGGATTACGCCAAGATCTAGAAAAAGCTAGACAAAAGTCTAGCTTATGGATTACGCCAAGATCACAAAAGTTATTCATTGCTGGTATTGCATCGCTTATCGAGGGTACTAAGTGGCGAATTGCCATCAATGGCATCAATGTTTTTTATATGATTTACAATGCCAAATGTGTTTGAAAAATCAAAACTTATGCAACGAAATGTTCTTCGATTATTAATGTGTAGGCTTCAATCGTGGACCATATATATATATATATATATATATAAGTTGTGTTTCTGTGGAACGCGGCCAGTACCATCCACCGAATCCTTAGCGTCTTTTTTTTTAAATACAGACATCACGACTGACCTCCGAAATAACAAAGGGACTTGCTCATCATAATACCATCTCTGGAAATTGTACAATATTGGTTCAGCTAGCAAATTACAGATGATTTTCTGAAAGCACATTGATGGTATGCCACTTGGCATATTTATAAAAAAAAAAAAAATCGCTTTTTTTTTGGGTAGCGGCACGTTACTTCTACCTTTTTTTAGGTCACCTGGCATAAAACTTCACTTGTTCAAGAGTGTTTTTATCTTTGAATTTTCATGTCCTTGATTCGAATTGAAATATGTCGTTCGATGTTTGATGTTATGACGTTTTTCTATACGTGACGACGGCCGACCATTCAAAGGTATACTATAAAGTAAAATAAATAAATAAAAACATATATATATATATATACATATAGTCGACAAAAATCTATTATATATTTATTAACAAATAGTATTGGCAAAAAATCCCGACGTATCGGGTGAAGATGGCCATATCGGGTGGATACTTAACGTTGTACATATATAGTGTAGCTGTAACATTCATGCACAGAACGCACGTTGTCACCCACCGCGACGTACAAATCGCGCACAGACACCTTTCGCGATAGTCGCACGATAATCGCCCAATGAATATGCCTCCTCTGCACTAATCCGCTGCCTCACAAATTCCTCAAAAACCACATTAAGGTTGCCGCCGTCTTTCCGCAAACAATTATCGTACGATGCATGCACGCTGGACAACGGAATGGGACGTGCGATTCGTCCAAGAGGATTAGCGCTTAAGGCCCAGCTGCTCTTGGAGCGGGTTAGTCGGGCTTTTTGAGACACATTGCCAGAAATGCAGCTGACTTGCCGCACCTTAGCTCGTAACCTAATTGCTTTAAGATTATTATTACTTATTAAGATTATTATTATTATTATTAAGATTATTATTATTAAGATTATTATTATTATTATTACCCGTGTCATTGCATCGACTCGTCCGCCGGGACGACCAAAAGCACACTCTTCGTCTATGATACATGGACAGGGAAATTCACGTAAGCAGTTGCTGACGTCTTACTTGTCTGACGGTCATAGCTGGTGGAGAAATGAGCACGTCCGTAAAGCCGCCCGAAAAATCATTGCTTTGCCAAGAGCAAAGTTTCAGGCAATCTGTAGGGGTGTACAAACGCTCAGTGAGCCAAACGAACGTCTATCTTAATGGCATAGTCTAGGTTTCCAAGCTTGAGGAATACTATCATTCAGCCCAAGTGGTCAATGCGTTGTATGAATTTGAGTTAGGGTCAACCCTGCTTTTACCTCGTATATATATATATATATATATATATATTAATTGTCTCTATTGGAAAATATCAGAACACGAATGGCAGAGTACATCAATCGCCCGCTTTGTATTCGGAACACAAATCAAAGTAGTTTTGCTACACAGCACTACGATATATGAATGGGTTTATATTTCGCTTGACATAAATACCTAAATGCACACGTCACCCTGTTAGGCCAGGGGGCGCTTTAATCGACCGCATAAACGAGCACGCTGAGATATTCAGGGTTGTCATAACAAATATTGTGACCGAATGGTCACTGGCCCTCAGCGGTATGTCTTATCATCTATTCTCAATGAGTATTTCTCAAAGAAAATTGAGCCCACAACAAC
Organism: Dermanyssus gallinae; assembly: GCA_003439945.1. Taxonomy (NCBI): domain Eukaryota; kingdom Metazoa; phylum Arthropoda; class Arachnida; order Mesostigmata; family Dermanyssidae; genus Dermanyssus; species Dermanyssus gallinae. The sequence goes on along the minus strand of QVRM01006574.1, from coordinate 1,164,524 downwards.
GATCAACAACCGGCGACACTCTGGTACCTATTGCCCTATGACACAGATAATTATATGACAACCACGACCACGTCGCAGTACAATCAGAGCATTTAAAATAGAATTAATGAATCACTGTCAATCTCACACCTAAAGCAGACGCTGAATCAAGGCTGAACGTGGTTGGCACTGGTTCGCTGCCGTTGGCAAACCGTCTCTGAAGAGCCGTGATGATATAAGCATATGTTGTGAATGTCTAATAGATAGAACAACTACAATTACTCAGCCTATATTACTGTGCATTTAAAACACATTATAGATATACGAGCGAGTATATCGCCGGAACGCGTGCCTAACAGATAGGATAGCGACAACCTTCGGTTAAAGTCGAAATGTAACAGACGTTAGTTGTTACTTATAGCCTAGTATGCGCGTATACAAATCATCTCAACGGTGGCAGACTCAGTCGTCAGGTCAGATGGTCGATGTTTAGCGGTGAAGCCAAAGCGCAAGAGCTATCTGCTGGCGAGCGCGATTCAGTTGCCAGGGTTAGCAAGATGATTAGTCGATGATGACGATATGTAATAGTATGGAAATGATATTTATCCACTGCCGTTCGAGAGCACTTTGGCTATGTAAACATAACATAACGCGCTGCCAACGCGTCGGCATCTGTGTCGGCTGCTTGATCGTTCTTCGACAAGCGACGCTCAGCGAGGTTCTGAAGACCATCGACCACAAGCCGATGCCGAAGAGCTTCAAGAGTCTTCAAGACGGCGGTCGAAGCCGCCCGCGTCGTCGTCTGTGTATGAACGCACACGCATCCTCCCGCCTCCTGCCTCGACACGTGTCAAGAGTGGCTCGTTTATCGATTTTCGGCCGTGACCACGATCGGCTGTTTGGATCGGTTTCACATGACGTTACGAGTGGCTGGCTGGCAATGCCATGTACGCCATGTTAAGCGAGATAGCCATGCTCTAATTGTCGACAATTGCCGGCACTAGTGATGACGACGACAATCAAAGTCATTGTTAAGCTCGACTATCAGTTGCTGCGGCGACCCGCCTCGTGGCAGTGTTTGCGTTTGAGATGATTTGATAACGTTGGCTGCAGCAGCCGACCACGAGTACCACGAGAAGCAGGCTCAGAGGAGTTCGTACGTCGAACTAAGCCGCTCCTCGTCAGTGGCCCCATATATATATATATATATATATATATATTGGGTGTTTGTTTGTGTGACATCTCTGGCAGTTTATAAATTAGAAACTACTACATATATATATATATATATATATATATATATATATATATATTATATATATATATACGTAGCAGTAGAATATATATACCGAGCAAGGTGGCTTAGTGGCAAAAGCCTTTGCCTTGCATTCGGGAGGACTGGGTTCGAGACCCAGACCGGCCACTCTTAAATTGGTTTGCATGGTTTCCAGTAGTTTAGACAAGGTAAATGCCGGAGTGGAGTAAACTTAGTCATGACATGAAAAATCCGTACACGGGCAATTGCCTTACGGAAAAATCTAAAAAAAATATATATATATATATACCAGGCGAGTACGTGGCGCGCGCATTCGCTATCATTAACCCGCAATACCAGCAAGTTTTGAAGTGATGAATGGACAATAATATGCAGTTTTGTCATGAGTTGTTTCGTACCCGTTCGTTTGCGACTCTCGTTGCGACAGTATTACTGAATCAATAAACGATCACATAATGCGCAAAGTTCACAGCAATCGACAGCTACGCGAAGGGAAGGCTTTATTGGCGCTTCAAGCGTTGTTTGTGACATCACTACGCATTCAAACTACGCGTACACACCCGCACTGTAGTCACTGTTTGCAGCAAATCGAGCGTTATGTATTTATTATATGTCTGGCGCTACAGAAATCATTTTTTGTTGCTCATTGATAACACTAAACACTCCGGGCATTCGTTACGAGTTGGACCGTGAAGGGAATAAGCGGCGGTGGAAGGAAAACCTCGAAAATCAATCAATGCCAAGCATTATGCAAGTCCTACATTCGCCACTGGAATTCATTCATGATTTCTTTAGCCGTTACTGTTGACAGGCTGAAACCGAAGATTCTAACGGTCAGTGGAAAATTAACATTAGCTAACTGCGCAGAGTTAAATACAGGAAACGGGGATTTTGGGTTAAGCGTTAGGGCGTTCTCTGTGTGTGTGTGTGTCTAACCTTGCAGTACGCTTTTCTATTACACCACCCAACCTGAACTAGGTTAGTCAAAATCAACTCACAAGCCAAGCTAGTAATTTATTCTTAATAGAGTCTTAACTATCGGCAGCAACTACCTGTGCACAACAAGAAAGGTTTCGTCAAGTGTTCCTAAAATAACGCAGCGAGTACATGTAATCTCGCCGTTTTTAGCCCGAGAGCCCGAGAGCATTCAGTGGTAAAGGTTAATAATAATAATAATAATAATAATAATAATCTTATTGTTCAAATATATTGAATAATAAAGCTTAGTTAGGTTAGAGTGTTTGAATCTGAGTCGCTTGGCCAGCAGTGCACGAAAAACGGTTTGTTTTGCCGATAGCTCCGTATAGAGTGCACGAGACCAAGATGGCGATACGAGTTACATTTGCTACATTGGCACGTCAGCGGTAGCAACTTGTCCGTACCCATTATTTACATTCGTATAGAGATACTCTACTTGTTTGACTAGACCGAAAATTAGAATGAAACAAAAATTGTGACCAGCTTGGGTGTGTGGGACTTCAAATCAACAGGGGTGTATTAAGAAGGCTGGACTGACACGTGTACAATTAACACTACTCGGAAGACTATAACGCGTTAGAACGATCGTAACACCGAATAAGTGCCAGAACACATTATGCATATCAAGCCACGTTTTTGCGCGTGGCGCAAGGGTTTCACGCGGCTCTCTCGCACGGTTGGTTTGCTTTGAGGGCGCGTGCAGCTTGTTATAAATAGGGCTTACGACCAAGCGCACCTCGTCTCGCTCTTCGATGCAGTCCGCCATACATATCTATATATATATATATATATATATATACATATATATATATATATATATATATATATATATATATATATATATATATATATATATATATATATATATATATATAGTGAAGTGCCCCACCGTCTACACAATACAGTGCGTATCACGCTACTATATGCTGTGCATGTACACGTTGATTACATCGCCGCGTGTGTACACCAACATTCACGTTGTCCAACACATCTTCGATTGACCAGGCAGGGCACGCGAGGGCCAGAGGAACATTCGATCAGTCTCTGTCTCTCTCTCTTTCGCTTTCTCTGGGACAGTAACAAAAAGAAACAGTTAGAACTCTCGGGCGAGAGATTTCGAGCGGCATCTGGCTCATTCACACGCTGCGCAGGCATGCCGCCGTATCGCTCGTTTATATCAATAGGCCAATTCAATTTTATAATTTACCCAACCTGTGTGTTAATAAACCATAATTAATAGACCAATTCAAATAAATTGAAGAGGGTATCACAGCAAAATCGTCGATCATCTACGTACTTCTGTCTATTCTAACGGGTCTTTTTTTTTTTTTGAGGGACTAACTGGGAAATGCGGTTTGCACACTAGGACACCACGGCAGGAAAGCGCACCTGCAAATGTGGGCCGGTAGTGTGGGGCTCCAACCCACTAAAAACCAGTCATGTCCCCATCCCCACACTCAACTGAGAACTGCGCAAGCAATACTTCAAACAATTAAGGGGAATTCTGACGGGTCTAGTTTGAACTAGCTGTATCAAGCTAGTAGTCCATTTGTATCTGTGCCAGCGTCATTCTGAACGTCCTACATAGCGTCCTGTGTTAGCGTAGACGTAGTAGCATTTTTGTCGCATTATTAAGCTGAACAAAATTTAAGTTTATTGTATCACGCATCTTTAATCAAATGTCATATAATGAACGTTTGCATGTATATATTATTAAATATATTTTTGCGTCTTAATTAAACATATATATATATATATATATATATATATATATATATATGGCGTCGGTTATTATTAACGCGCACCCGTGCGTTATATCGTAATAATACCCGACAATTTTGGTTCTGAGTGCCCGGCCTTATCCACTCCATCCAGTAGCACGCACACATGTATACAGGGTTTTCCATAACCGTATTTAGGTTTGGTAGAACTCGTGAAGACAATAAAAGTAGCTATTCTGTCTTCCTTCCTATGTAGTTGTGCAAAATCAACGTTTACGGGAGAACCAGTCAACGTATGAAGTAACCGATCATACTGACGAGTTCGGCGATATAATCGGTTCCTATTAAATTACTAAAATTCTGCATATGCTGAATGACACACGACGCAAGTTAGCGAAGGGCGGCGAATAGCGGGATTAAGTCATAAAAAGTTGATACGCTGTTATGTGGCAATGGAGAAGCAAGCTAAAAACATGGCGCCAAATAGACGATGCCGCCACGAAGGCGCGAAAGGTCACTAAATTTGCGGGCAATCTGTGATATAAAAGGAGACATGAAAATAGATGAATTAGTGGTCGTTGATGCGAGCCAGGAAGAAGACGTGTGTTGTTTTAGCAAGAAACTGGCGAACTCATAACGGTCGCCGTCCAATCGTGAAGGGTGGTGAACACTACATTGCTTATGTTCGATTAACGTTTCATTATTAAGTGCAGGCGTTTCAACCACGCGTATCGTGGTGGACCGGTGCACATATGCCGAGAAAGCTGACATGAATTTAGTGTATGGTAAAGCAGACGGTAACGCGAGTGCCACAGCGGCTAATGTGGAATTTTCTGCCTTTGTTCTCTTCACGGACGAAGCGTTCTTCCCTCAAGGTGGTGTGTTCACACACAACGCTCTTCAGCTACGGAATTATGTCGAGCCCGGTGGCGTGGAGGGTGCATTCGTCTGCGCCTCGCGATCGGAGGAGACGCATAGGTGCGCGGGTTCGCGCCCCACCGTTGCGCACTGTTGTTTTTATGGCGTCCGTCTATGAAACAATGCGAAAAGCAGTCCCATGGACGTTAAATCTTGGCTGAGAGTCAGCCCAGAAAATGTATTTTTTAGGTAGGTACGGAATTATCTGGATGAGATCTTCGCCAATCGCTGGATTGGCCGAGCCGGTCCACAAGCTTGGCCGCCGCGGTTCCTCTTATGCCATCAAAAAGATCTAGTCTTGATAGATTTGACGAGTCACTAACCTAAGTGATTGGTAAAGAAAGCGAACATAGTAGCTGCATGTATGCACTCACATCCGATATGGCCATCGGGATATTTGAGTTACTTTGCAACCACAGGCGACAGCTCTGCCATTTTGGTACAAAAATGATTCACTTTTGGTGTACATTGGTCTGAACATATTGGTTGTGCACGCAAAATTGACAAATTTTGAGAACCTGGGTGTGAATGTTCGAACATGCAAAAGAAAAATTATGATCTTGCAAACTCTTGGTATCACAATAGCCCCTGCTATAGCTGAGTCCAGGTATAACTCAGACAATATAGAATTCTCCCGAACGCGCCGGTATGCTTGTTATTTAAATTAGGGGAATGCGTTCTGTCGTGCATATTGTAAACGTATATCGGGACAGACACCACTTAAATTACAACTCAAAAAACTTTGTTATAAAAATGATCTCACCTCTGTACGAACTAGTTTTGCTCCGCTTTCCATCAGCCACAAATTATTTTCTCACCAAGCTTTACCATATCCCAGAACTTCAGGCAATCAATCCCGGACACCCCGTATCTACAGGGTGTTTCAAGAATATTTGAAGTGCGATATATGGAATTGTAGAGCTCGTTAAAGCAGGTGTTTTTTCCAATGGAACATAGTCTCTGAAAAGTCTTGTTTCGGAGTGAGAGTGAAATTACTACAATTTGTGACACTGGTGTTTTTGCCCGACATAGGAGCACAAAATGTGCGGTTGCGAGAACCAGTCATCCTATACAGAAACTAAGCATACCGTCGTATTCGAAAATTCTACTTCTGACGAACATATAAGACCGGTCGGAAGATGCGGCATGGTCGCTTAGAAGAGAATTCGCAAAGAATGAAGTTCTTTATTAGCTTTCACACAAAATTCCTTAAAATCATAACCCAGAGCGTCCAAAACTAACATATCCAGCAAATGCGCATTTCATGACAATCATTTTGGTACCAAACTTATGGCAATGCGAGCTGTGGTTGTGGAGTGATGTCAATTTTTTGGCGAACATGTCGAAATTAAGTACATGAAAAATGATGCGATGCGGCTGTCGCGCGATACGTCGGCGGTAGTGAACGTCGCCACACAGTCATTTTACATGCACTTTATCTGGACATGCCCTCCGAAAAATCGTAATTACTCCGCAACCACAGCTCGCATTGACATACTAAAATGATCCTGAGTGTGTTAGTTTTGAGCGCCGAGTGGTCGAAGATTAATATATAATGAGAATATACGTAAGTAATTATTTTGAGGTATTTGGCGTGAAAGCTAATAAACTACTTTATTTTTGGCGAATTCACTTCTGAGCGACCATGTCGCATCTTCTGAGCGGCCTTGTATGCTCTTCAGAATTTTCTCACGAACACGACGGTGTACTTAGTTTCTGTATAGAAGAACTAATTGCCTCGCCATTGCACATTTTGTGCTCCTCTGTCGAACAAAAGTCACACAGTGTCACTAATTGTTCTTCCAGAAAGATTTCGAGAGCGATATACGGAATTGTTGTTGTCGCTTTTTAATTAATAATTTTGTTAAAACAGATATTTTTCTCTAATGAAACATACTCTCTGGGCCTTGTTTCGGAGTGAGAGTGATACTACTAAAATCCGTTACACTGGAGTTGTTGCCCGACATAGAAGCACAAAATGTGCAATTGCAAGGTAATCAGACCTCCGATACAGAAACTAAGCAAACCTTTGTGTTCGTGATAAACATGTCACTTCTTTCTGAAGCATTTTGAAAAACATATAACGCCGACCAGAGAATGCGACATGGTCGTTAAGAAGAGAGTTCGCAAAATATAAAGTTATTTTATTAGCTTTCAAGCCCGACACCTCAAAATCATAAGCCTACGGCCATTCACAGCGCTTAAACATGCGTACAAATTGCGCATCGTACGGCGATTAGTTTGGTACCAAATTGCGATTTGATCCATGGTTGCGGAGCAATTAAGGTTTTCCGGCGCTCATGTCGAGATTGATTGCATGCATAAATGACCTGCTCTATCAGATAAATCCTTCTCGGTAATTTATGCATGCGCATATATATATATATATATATATATATGCTGGTAACAATAGGGTTGTTGATGCTTGCGGGTTCGTTTGGTTTCCGGGGCCCCGATAGCCAGGGCCTCGAATCGAGCTAGCTAGAAGACTGCGCAGAGCAATGGCTGGGAGCTGTTGACATGGCCACGGAGACCGTCCACAGAACGAACAACGTAACATCGACACATCTCTTGCATGGACAGAGAGAAAGAGAGTTCTTCACCTTCAACCTTAGCTCTACTGAACTGGATCTGGCTGAGCGTGCGTTGTCCTACCGCTTCTACTGTTACGTTCCTTTGCCAGGGAAAGCTTGTATGAAAGGCGAGAAAGACAACCTGGTGCCGGTGGTGGTCGCGACGTAAAGATGATGCAGTGATAATCGCCAAAAATAGTCGTCGTCGATGATGGCTATGAGATCTCTATGCAGAAGTTGAAGTCGTTCTCTAAGCTACACTTAAGTATAATTAGCTGGATTACTATTACTCGACTTGCTGCGGACAACTGTGTGTGTGTGTGCTCAAGAGTAGCTGATAAGTAATCATAATAGTTATAATCATAACATTAATAATAATAATTTTGAAGAACTGTATTTCGTCTAAATAGTTAGCTAATTATAGCTAACTATAATTAGCTGGATAACTATTACTCCACGACAACTGTGTGTGCTCAAGAATAGCTGATAAGTAATCATAGTAATAATGATAATAACCCGACTACAACGATGACGATGAAGATTCCCTAATCCATGGCAGTTAAAGCTGCAGAAATCAGAATACCAGAAGCAGACAGGCCGGGTCTTTTTATTTTTTTTTTAAATAAGTTTTGCCTCTCTTTTTAATTATAGGATAAACTTCCACGAAGAGGGGGGGTATAAACTTCCACGAAGAGGGGGGGGGGTATAAACTTCCACGAAGAGGGGGGGGGGTACAAACTTCCACGAAGGGGAGAGCATACTTTCAATGCACCGAGGGCCGAAAGCATGTTGAGATATCTAAAAAATCCTTTCGGGGCTGACTCTCAGCCAAGATTTAACGTCCATGGGACTGCTTTTCGCATTGCTTCATAGACGGACCTCCATAAATACAAATGTGCAACGGTGGGGCTCGAACCCGCGCACCTGCTATGTGTCTCATAGGTGTCCGGTGGCGTGCTCGCAGACGCATGCCACCACGCCACCGGACTCGACATGTTGAGATATCTAGCGTTTCCCTAACAGTCCTTGTGGGCTTAGCATGGCCGCTGACTCTCAGCAGCGGTCTATGACTTATTCAATCAATTGTCAATTGTGAGCATAGCTGAACGAACATTCGATTAACAACAGCAGCAACAACAACAACAGCTACAGCTACAGCAACAACTACAACAACAACGACAATGGCAACAAGATGAATCGAACCGGCGACACCCCGCTAGCTGTCAGATGGCAACCATGACCACCGCACTCACTGACAGCTCCTTCGTTAGACCACGCCGCCACGCCGGCGCGCGAGAGTCTGTCTGGAGCACGAGGAGCAGACAGAAGCCAAGTCAACCTTAGAAGTACAACCGTAGTAGTAGTAGTAGTAGTAGTAGTAAGAATCCCCACCGGCTACGCCAATGGGGGCCTCTGTTGCGTCTGCCCGGCAGGGCGGGCCGCTGCAGTAGCAGACGCTACTGTGCTCCGGTTGAGCGCGGTCACCACTACGACAAGGCGAGAGGGGAAAGGGCGCTTTGAAGGGTTGTTCTGGTCGTTGTCGTTGTCGTCGTCGTCGTCGTCGTCCTAGTCGGTGTTTGAGGAGTGGAAGGAGAAGGGGAGAGGATTTTGATGACGACGACGATGACAACAACAACAACGACCATAATGTTAACGACGGCTAGTGGCGACGATGACGGACGGCAGCAACAACAACAACAGCAGCAGCAACAACAGCAACAACAACAAGAACAACAACAGCCGCAACAACAACAAGAACAGCAACTACAACAACAACAACATAATCAACAAGAACAACAACAACAACAACGACAGCAACAGCCGCAACAACAACAACAACAACAAGAACAGCAACCACAACAACAGAATCAACAACCACGACAACAACGACAACAACGAACTCATGGGAGAGGGAGAATCATGAGCAAACTACATGGAACTACATCATCGAGCGTGTGGTTTGGCCGCTGCTGCTGCTGCTGCCGCTGCTGCCGCTGGTCGCGGCTGTACCGGGGTTGCCGGTCGTGGAACAAGAGCAGAGAGCTCCACACAGATCGTCCGTTGGTCCGTTCGAGTGTCACCGGACTCTTCCTCGTCGTCCGAAATAACAACGTTAGAGAGGTGGTTGTTATAGTTGTAGGTGTTGTTGTTGTTGCAGTTGTTGGTGTTGTTGTTACAGTTGTTGTTGCTGCTGCTGCTTCTGTTCTGATTGCTGCCCTTGTTGTTGTTGTTGTTGATATTGTTGCTGTTGTTGTGTGGTTCGCTCGTGGATGAGATCTGGCCTACACGTGCAAGTGTATGTGTGTGTGTGTGTTAATGTTGGGAGTGGTCGATCTCTAACGTGGGCTGACCAAAACGACAGCACCTTAACCACCGCTATCATCACCACCACCACCACCATCACCGCTGCTACCAGTAGCAGCATGATGAATAGATCTGCTCGTAATACATATGAACTACATTTGAGACATTCGAGTAGAGATTATATAGATCGAAAGTTAACTCGATCGCGAGAAAGAGATAGATACATAACTAGACAAATAGATGCTCGAACGGGCGTCATCAAGCGAGAGCATATCGATCGCAGAGTCTTCATCGTCGTATCGAGGGTATACACGAGCGTGGCTGACGAGAGAAGACTTGTGCCACCGACCCGCTGCCACTGTGTTGTTGACGTAAACGATCGAACGCCCAATCATAGAGGTGCCTGTTTCATGTTTTTACTAGCAAACAAGAGTTAATCATCTCTAATCATTAAAACGATGGCGAGTTTCTTGTGGTTGCTATTTATGTTGTTGTCGTTGATGTTGTTGATGTTGTTGTTGTTGCTGCTGCTGCTGCTAGCAATAACGTTAGTTGAGTCAATAGCAGTTCTGTGCAATAACATGAGTGTATGCGTGCATGCGTGATCTCGTCGTTATTGGTGTCGTCGTCGTCGTTGTTGCTTTGTTGTTGTTGTTGTTGTTATCGTTGTTGTTGTTGCTGTTGTTGTTGCTGTTGTTGTTGTTGTTGTCGTCATTGTTGTTATCGTTGTTGTTGCTGTTGTTGTTGTTGTCGTCATTGTTGCTGTTATCGTCGCGCCGTGTCGTGTTTTATGGTGCTGTGTTTGAGCCTTATTACTTTGTAGAAGCTCTTTCTCTCTCTCTCTCTCTCTCTTCCGCGATCTGCGGCGACGCGAGGTAAGATCCGAATAGGTCTGCGCGAGCACTCGCGCGCGAGAGAGAGAGAGATCGTTTGTGTATGTAAGGGGAGCACGGAGGGGGTGAAGCGGAACAGTGGGGCTGTCCCAGTTGTTGGCGTTCGACACTTGTGTATTGAGCGCCGCAACGATCGTTGCAGCAGCAGCAGCAGGAGCCATCATTATCTCTATATCTGTATGGCAGCGATACAGCAGAATCGGAGTCGGCCGACGACATCGGTTGAGTTTGTAGTTGCCACGGGCGACCCATGCTGACCAGGCAGGCGGGAGGCAAGGTCCCCCCCCGACCAGCCGCCGCGAGTCGATCAGATCGAGGTCTTCCCCCCCCCGACGCCCATCACCCAAACATAGGGGCCGACTTCCTGGCGGCGACTTCACGGGCTGGCTGTCGTGAAGTCCATCATCAACAGTATGTAAGCAGAGAGACATCGCAGCAGCAGCAGCAGCAGCATACATAGACAGACCCCCTATTGCGGACTAGCGGTGTCGTGTGAGTTGAAACCTAGCGCACTCGCGAACATAGCTGATAGTAACCTAGGCTTTTTTAAGGTTAGTATTAGCACATAGCAACCGAGGCTTTTTATTATTATTATTATTATTATTATTATTATTATTATTATTATTATTATTATTTTTATTTTTATGAACATTTATTCATTGTAATTAATCACCGACGGTGGGAACATGACAATTGGGTCCCTGCGAACGTGTGCACGTTTACGAAGGGTCCATTATATTTTTATTATAACTATTTCTTTTAAATGTATGTAGAAGCAATAATGTTTAATGCAGATCCGGTAGTTGCCAAAAGAGGTAGTGTGAGACGCTCAAACACGCTATCTAAAAAACGCTGGTGATCACTTGATCTACACACCGTGCGATATGACTGGAGTATGACTTCAATGTAGTCAGTCACCTTCTATCTGAATTGAGGAGTCGAGACGTCGACTTCATCGAGTGATCGTATGCCTAGCTCGCTAAATGTGCGTTTAGCTAACTGAGCGATCAGTTAAGCAAGTCTCAACTATACAACGGGACGGCGTGTATCTATCTATTGGCAATTATTCACTGTGGGTGACTTGCATGACTACTTCCTGCGTCTGTGTGTGTGTGCTTGTTTACAGTAAAGTGTTTGAGGTTTGTTTAAAATTCAAATGCACTTGGTAGCGGTGACTTCTATTATGGTACAACTATGACAAGTAGTATTCGTTCCGATCAACCACGGTCTATCCGGCGTGCGCGTGTCTGCCCCATGTCATAACTTTACAGGACCAGAGAAGAGATTTTGTTGGGATAGTGCAGTTTAGCAGACTTTTAAGCGAATCGTTTTAGATGCAACGAAGTTTCTTGTTTTCGGCGCTGTTCCGAAATGTTGCATCGCACCTTATTTTTGGCGTTCTTTAACAACGAATCCTTGTGATCGCGTGGAGCGGCCAAGCAACCAGAAGTCACCGAAATGAGTGATAATGTGAATGTGTTTTCTAATGCGTTTGCTAATACGCACACCCCTGACAAGTTCGAACTCTTAGACATTTTCACACCCGATGAACATCGAACCTGCGATGCCAGATGCAGGCCACGCCGCTACTGGCAGTATCATGACAGCTTTTCTTACTAACTAACCAACTAACTACTAATGAGAACTTAACTAACTCTACTATTAGTTTAGTGCCCTGTGCTATGTTGGGTGTATGTATTGCTCTCTCTATCTCTCTCTCTCTCGCTCTCTCTTTCTCTCGCCCTCTCTTCATCTCTCTGTGTGGTTCGTAAAGTCGATTCGCGCTATTGGTTAACGTCGGCACGGCGACGACATTGTTTTTACCGTTTGATTGTATAACCATATATTATGCCGCGCTGCTGTTGTTGCTATTGCTGCGGTTGTTGTTGTTGTAGTTGTATATTGAAGTTATTGTTGCTGTGTATTATTGTATGTTGCTGTTGTTGTATATTGTTGTATATTGCGGTTGTTGTATATTGTTGTATGTTGCGGTTGTTGTATATTGCTGTGTGTTGCTGCTGTTTTATATTGCTGTTGTTGTTGTTGTGTATTATTGTATACAAATGTTATTCTATATTGTGGTATGTTGTTGTTGTTGTGTATTATTGTATACAGATGTCATTCTATATTGTTGTATGTTGCTGTTGCTGTATATTGTTGTATGTTGCTGTTGTTGTTGTATATTGTTGTATGTTGTTATTGTATGTTGCTGCTGCTGCTGTTGCTGCAGTTTTTTTTTGTTATTTTATTGTTCTTGCGACGGTCATCATCTACCAGAGTCTTCGTCGGCGTCGTCGTTCATTCTGTTGCCGGTAAGCGCACCCGTCACACTGCTTGACACATCGGCCATGCTCTTGTTGCTACAACAACAACAACAACAGCAACAACAGCAACAACAACAACAACAACAACAACAACAACAATAACGGACAGACACTGACATATAGACAGACAGACAGTCAGACAGATCGTAGCTGTCGCTGGGTGACCGCCAGTCGACAAGTCGGCAGTTTCGCAGCACGTGCTCATTTGCTCGCAAGCAATACGCGACACACAGACAAATAGACAGCCAGACAGACAGAACAACGAGGGACGTTCTCGGCCACGGCCCCTCGGCGCTGTCATTGCGGTGGTTCGCGCCTCACTCAGCGTTTGTGCTCGTTGTGCATCGTCCTAATTGCGAACCACCTGTATGTGTGTGTCTCTGGTGCTGGTATTCTGGTAGCGGACTCCAATACGTGGTTGCGGTGACTGTTGTTGTTGCTGCTGCTGCTACTGTTGTTGTTGTTGTTGTTGCGCCATCTGTTGGATATTGTAGTATATTGCTGTTGTCGTTGTTGTTGCTGCTGCTACTGTTGTTGCTGTTGTTGCGCCATCTGTTGGATATTGTAGTATATTGCTGTTGTTGTTGTTGTTGTTGTTGTGGTTGCGACTGTCATCTATCAGGGTCGCTGTTCATTCTGTTGTTGTTGTTTGCTGCTGCTGTTGTTGTTGTTGTTGTTGTTGTTGCGTCATCTGTTGGATATTGTAGTATATAACTGTTGTTGTTGTTATTTTGTTGTTGTTGCGACTGTCATCTGTCAAAGCCGCTGTCCATTCTGTTGTTGTTGGTGTTGCTGCCGTTATTGTTGTTGTTGTTATTGATGTAAGATTATCTGTTGCTATTGTTGTCACTGCTGTTCTTATTGTTATTGTTGTGGTTGTTGTTGGTGGTGTTTTGAAGGCGTGCATGAGATATCGTATCGCGGCTGCACCAATCACGACCTATAACAATAGCACTGACCGTTAGGGTAACAACATGATTGACAACAACGCCTAGGATAGCTAACGACCTAGTCAGCAGATAGGCCGTTGTTGTTGTTTGGTCGTTGTCGTTTTTTTTGTTAGAGACGAGGAACATAATCTTCGTGACGGCTGATTGCGTGGTAGATCGTTGCATGGTGACGGACTTGTTGGTGTTCTTGTCGTTATTGTTGTTCTTGCTGTTGTTGTTATTATTGGAATTTGTTTTATGATCAGTGACATCACTTTGCGGCAACCGCTGTTGTTGTTTTTGTCGAAGGCTGTTGTTGTTGTTGTGATTTTTTATGATTAGTGACATCACTGTTGTAGTACTTGTTGTTGTTGTTGCTGTTGTTGTCGTTGCTGTAGCTGCTGTTGTTGTGGTTGTTGTTGTTGTTGTTGTTGTTGTGGATATTATGATTAGTGACATCATCAGTGTTATCGTAACTGTTGCACTTATTGTTGCTCTTCGTGTTGATGGTAGGAGTGATTGTTATCTATGATCCGTGCTGTCATCGATGTTGTTGTTGCTGCTGCTGCCGTTGTTGTGGTTGTTAGAAAAGCAACATAGCGATAATCGTCTTAGCCTTAGCAAAGCAGTAATAATAATGTTAAAAATGGCAACAACCATTGACCACGGTACCAAACTACAATGTTGCTAGCTGCTGCTGCTGCTGTTGCGGTTGCTTCTTGGTGATTGCTATAACATCTCCCTATCACTTCACCCCTGTTTTGTTATTCCGGATTATTTCACTACGATAATAATGATGATGATGACGACGACGACGACAATGATGATTGTGATTAGACCACCGAGCCTGACCGGGCCGGGCGCGCTAGACCAGAAAACTACGCTACGGGGAGGCCGACAATCGCATGAAGTTCGCGATCAATGAATGATTGAATGACTGAACGAATGGCATTGGCCGTCTTGTTGTTGTTGTTGCTGTTGTTGTTGTTGTTGCTGTTGTTGTTGTTGCTGTTGTTGTTGCTGTAGTTGTTGACGACGTTGGTCTTTCCTTAGTTTGACATTGATCGGGGTCGATCCAGACCGATAGCAGGGGGCTGAGCAATAGGCTCACCACCGGAGCGAGAGAGACGAAGCGCAACAGAGAGCGGAAAGAGAGCGTAGACGCAACAGAGAACGGGAAAACAGCGTAGAGAGAGAGATAGCGTGTCTATGAGAGACAAAATTCAAAAAGGGTGTGTGTGTGACAGAGAGAGAGAGAGAGAGAGGGGGGGGGGAAGCGGATGACGTTCACGACGTCAACGAAAAGCACCGCCCGGCCAGCCAGCCAGACCGAACAATTGACAGAATGACTTTGGCTCCTTTGACGAGGGCCCGTCTTTTGCCTCAAGTCGGCGCCACGGAATCATCTACTGCCACTGACCGCTGTCACCGTCCGTTCGTGGGCAGTGCTGAGTATGTGAGAAGCCGCCAGGCCGCTGGGTCACCACCATTAGTTTATTTGTCTAGGGCCTACGCTTGGATACATATATATGTATGTATATATATATATATATTATATATATATATATATATATATATATATATATATATATATATATATATATATATATATATATATATATATATATATATATTTATATATATACAGGTAGTTCAACAAGTTCTTAGAATGAAAACAAGAATTTTCCAAATCTTGTTTTTAATTTTTTCTTATTCGATATACTCCCCGAGAAGCTCAATACACTTTTCCCACCGAGATTTCAGAGCATTTATACCTCTTGAGTATAATTCCGCGTCTTTAGACTAAAAATAGGCATTGACAGCAGCCTTAACCTCTTCATTGCTGGAAAAACGCTTTTCACCGAGACTATTCTTCAAATGTCCGAAGAGGAAATAATCAGAGGGGGCCAGGTCTGGAGAATAGGAAGATTGTTCAATAAGTTCGAACCTCAGTTGGGCCAGTTTTGCCGTTGCTTGCCGCGACTTGTGTGCGGGAGCATTGTCCTGGTGAAACAGGACAACCTTCTTCTGCAAAGCGGGCCGTTTCACGATGAGTTCTTGCTTCAGGCAGTCCAACAGTCTTGCATAATATTCTCCCGTGATCGTTTTACCGCTCTCAAGGTAGTCGACCAGAATTATTCCACGTTGGTCCCAAAAAACCGTAGCCATCATCTTTCCGGCCGATGCCGTTGTCTGCACCCTCTTCGGAGGTCCTTCACCAGGTGCACACCATTGACGAGATGCTTCTTGGGTCTCGGGAGTGTAGTGATGGACCCAGCTTTCATCGACGGTCACGAATCTGCGCCAAAAAAGTTTTCGTGCAGGATGAAATGCACTCTACCCAAACTGATCCCCAAGGCCTCCGCTATCTCCCTAATGTTCACTCGCTTATCTGCGGCAACGATTTTCCGCACTTTTTCCACGTGTTCCTCATCAGTTGCCGTTTTTGGGCGTCCTGAACGTAGTTCATCCTCGGTGCTCCTGCGACCCTCTTTTTAACTCATTAATCCAGTTGGAAACAGTGGCAAAACATGGCGCAGAGTCACCGTACACCTCGTCTAACTCAGTTTTCACTTGGGTCGCATTCCAACCTTTGAAATAAAAATGCTTGATAACCACTCGAAACTCTTTTTTCTCCATTTTTCAAAATCACGCCGATACGTTGCACGGGAAAAGCGATCAAACGAAATCGCAACGGCCATCACCATAATATTTTGACTGCTAGCATTCGAAAAGTTGCCGTTTCCAATAGCGGTGAAAGCGCGCCAAAATTCGAATTCTGAAAAGCTCATTTTAAGAACTTGTTGAACTACCTGTATATATATATATATATATATATATATATATATATATATATATACATATATATTTTTTTTCCGTGTTGTTACAGTTTTATTTGCTTATATGCAAGAGGCAACAATTGATATATATATATATATATATATATATTTATATATTTATATATATATTCCAAATGGAGCCGCCATTTCATATTTTTCTGAAAAACAAGTGCTAGACACATTGTGGTTTGAGATAGGGTGCCTTGCCGTGCCAGGACGTAGAAAGGAGGTTGTTGAGCATGGCCAGCGTGTTGTGATATGAGGCACGAAGGACAATGATGTTGGCCTTATTAGCATTGACAACTGATCCGAAGCTGCTCAAAACACTATTTACTATTTTTGACACCAAGGAGTGACCGACGTATCCAAATCCGTTTCCAGGTGATTCATACCGAAGAATAGCGTCGTGTCACTAACTCCAGAGCTGAAAGAAGTTACGACGTAGTTCTTCCAAATAAAAACATGTAAAAAAACACGTCCCTCGTAGCTTTCGCAATCGTTTTGAGGTTTCTACGGCTACAACCGTTTAGATCGGCGGTTTTTGTGTTCGGCGATAGCATCTGATAGCACGGACGGCACATTTTGTTAGCCTTATGGCGTAAGTAACGTAAACCCGGAGATTGATGCGTGTACGTTTTGCACGAACTATCGGGGAAAACGGCGAAAATGACAAGGTCGAAAGACTTGCCACACACACATGGAGCAGCAGATTTTCATCAAAGCCTATAAAAAATTACCTCACCTGCATTATATCTTTTAGCGTGTTAGTCTGTGTGCGCGCATGCCCACGTGTCTAGAATGCCAACCAGTCTGCTACTGCTGACAGATAATATCGATGGGTAAAGACTTAGGGGCGACTGGCATTGAGTACACTGGGTGTCGTAGGCGACCTATCTCGTAAGCGTCGCACATACTTCTACAACTAATATTCTCGTAAATATGTATATATATATATATATATATATATATATATATATATCACAATGGTATATGCGTTATTTTTCTCAAATTTACCATTCAGATAGGTATATCGCGGTTTCTTTGAGACTGAATTCCAAATGCTTAAGTTTAAAAAAATCGTTAAATTATATGTTTATTTACAAACTCTCATAATTGTTTCCAAGATTTAAGCATTTGCAATGCAGTTTCGCGTTACACACACACACATATATATATATATATATATATATATATATATATATATATATATATATATATATATATATATATATATGTACAATTCATTTACTGTACTGGAGCATACAATGATGCGGCAAGGGCAAAGCGTGACAAAGTACACTACCTACAAAGCACTACCGAGAGAAAGAGAGACCGCGAGGAGAGGTTGGATGGAGATGGTGGAGCAGTGAGAGTGAAAAAAAAAGTTAGGAGAGGGAGAGAAGCGACGGAGATAGGGCGAAATGGACATATACATAGTGTGTTCAAAACGTATCGCGACTTTTGTGTTTTTTCAAAAATTATTCATTTATTCATGAATATCTATTTTGTCCCCTTCAAAGTAATCCCCATGAGATATTATACACTTGTGCCAACGGTTTTTCCAATCTTCGAAGCACTTCAAAAAACCATTTTTTTTTTATCTTGTTCAGCTCCTCCTTCGATGCCGTCTTTATCTCGTCAAGCGTAGCGTAACGTCGTCTTTTCATGGGCCTCTTCAGTTTAGGGAACAAGAAAAAGTCACAGGGGGCCAGATCTGGGGAATACGGTGGCTGCGGCATCATTAGTGTGTTGTTTTTGGCCAAAAACTCGCGCACAAGCAACGATGTGTGAGCAGGGGCGTTATCGTGGTGCAAAAGCCAATTTTTGTTCTTCCACAAATCCGGGCGTTTCTGGCGGATTGCTTCGCGCAAATTGCGCATAACTGGCAGGTAATATTCCTTATTGACCGTTCTACCCTGTGGCAAGAACTCATGATGCACCACGCCCCTGCAATCGAAGAAAACTGTCAGCAAAACTTTCACATTCGACCGAACTTGGCGCGCTTTTTTCGGTCTTTGTTCGTGCGGCAGCTTCCATTGAGATGATTGAGCTTTGGTTTCCACGTCATAACCATAAACCCGCGATTCGTCACCAGTTATGACCCTCTGGAGCAAATTTGGGTCGTCGCGGACAGAGTCCAACATCTCATTAGCAATGTTCATGCGATGCTGTTTTTGGTCGCAATTGAGCAATTTTGGTACGAATTTCGCGGCGACCCGTCTCATGCCCAAATCATTGATAAAAATCGAATGGCACGAGCCAATCGATATGTTTAGGTCCTCAGCAACTTCTTTAACGGTGATTCGACGATTGGCCAATATCATTTTCTCCACTTCATTAATTTTTTCGTCTGTTGTTGAAGTGCTCGGGCGTCCGGCACGCTCTTCGTCGTTCACATCTTCTCGGCCTTCTGAGAACATTTTGTACCACCGATAAACGTTGCTTCGGTCCAAGGTAGCTTCTCCGTATGCCACAGTCAACATTCGGAATGCATCCGCGCACTTAATTTCGTTTTTCACACAAAATTTGATACAGGTTCTTTGATCCATTTTTTTGAATAGGTAAAAATCGAAGACGATCCAAAACACGTGCAAGCAAAGCAGCTGTCAACAATTAAGTGAACATTCAAAATGGCCGAGCTTGTCGGCATAAGTGAGAGACATGAGTACCAACATAACGCCACAAAAAATCGAAATTCGAATATACGTAACCCGCGAAAATTCAAAAGTCGCGATACTTTTTGAACACACCTCGTATATTTTTTTTCCGTGTTGTTACAGTTTTATTTGCTTATATGCAAGAGGCAACAATTGATATATATATATATATATATTTATTTATTTATATATATATTCCAAATGGAGCCGCCATTTCATATTTTTCTGAAAAACAAGTGATAGACACATTGTGGTTTGAGATAGGGTGCCTTGCCGTGCCAGGACGTAGAAAGGAGGTTGTTGAGCATGGCCAGCGTGTTGTGATATGAGACACGAAGGACAATGATGTTGGCCTTATTAGCATTGACAACTGATCCGAAGCTGCTCAAAACACTATTTACTATTTTTGACACCAAGGAGTGACCGACGTATCCAAATCCGTTTCCAGGTGATTCATACCGAAGAATAGCGTCGTATCACCAACTCCAGAGCTGAAAGAAGTTACGACGTAGTTCTTCCAAATAAAAACATGTAAAAAAACACGTCCCTCGCAGCTTTCGCAATCGTTTTGAGGTTTCTACGGCTACAACCGTTTAGATCGGCGGCTTTTGTGTCCGGCGATAGCATCTGATAGCACGGACGGCACATTTTGTTAGCCTTATGGCGTAAGTAACGTAAACCCGGAGATTGATGCGTGTACGTTTTGCACGAACTATCGGGGAAAACGGCGAAAATGACAAGGTCGAAAGACTTGCCACACACACATGGAACAGGATTTCCATCAAAGCCTAGAAAAAATTACCTCACCTGCATTGTATCTTTTAGCGTGTTAGTCTGTGTGCGCGCATGCCCACGTGTCTAGAATGCCAACCAGTCTGCTACTGCTGACAGATAATATCGATGGGTAAAGACTTAGGGGCGACTGGCATCGAGTACACTGGGTGTCGTAGGCGACCTATCTCGTAAGCGTCGCACATACTTCTACAACTAATATTCTCGTATATACGTATATATATATATATATATATATATATATATGTATATATATATATATATATCACAATGGTATATGCGTTATTTTTCTCAAATTTACCATTCAGATAGGTATCTCGCGGTTTCTTTGAGACTGAATTCCAAATGCTCAAGTTTAGAAAAATAGTAAAATTCTATGTTTATTTACAAACTCTCATAATTGTTTCCAAGATTTAAGCATTTGCAATGCAGTTTCGCGTTACAGATATATATATATATATATATATATATATATATATATACATATACATATATATATATATATATATATACATATACATATATATATATATATATATATATATGTACAATTCATTTACTGTACTGGAGCATACAATGATGCGGCAAGGGCAAAGCGTGACAAAGTACACTACCTACAAAGCACTACCGAGAGAAAGAGAGATCGCGAGGAGAGGTTGGATGGAGATGGTGGAGCAGTGAGAGTGAAAAAAAAAGTTAGGAGAGGGAGAGAAGCGAAGGAGATAGGGCGAAATGGACATATATATTGGTGGATGGATAAAGACCCGTTCGAGGAAGGGGTCGTCGATGCTGCACGGAGGAAGGGAGGGGAAGCTGTCTGTCTGGTTGGATAGCGGCAGCCGATTGACTCTCTCTGTTACTCTCTCTTTCTCGCTCTCTCGCTCTCTGTTACTCTCTCTCTCTCTCTGGAGCTCTACGTGGAGATAACAGACGTTTGGACTGGGCTGGGCCGCACCGGAACGGATGAGCGGCGGTCAACGGCTGGTTGTTGTTGGTGAGAGGGCACAATCCACAACGGAACACTTGCAGCACGTTCCCGCCTCCCGCCAGTTGACGGCCAGTGTAACTCCCTAACGCCCTAACAGCAGCCAATAGACCAATCGGTGAGGCGGTTGTGCACCAATCCTGCTCGTTCGTTCGAGTCGAGCTACGAGAACCACGTCCACGTCCATGTGCAGGTTGCTGCTGTTAACAACGTTGACAACGATGGCGACAACGACAAAGTCATCTACCACCACCCCCACCACCACCACCGGCGCCACAGTCACCACCACCCTATCTAGTCACCTATGATTACCCTTGCAGGTTTGCCTCCTCGTTCTCGCCTGGACGTGGCTTCCCCTTCTCGTTGTCGTTGTCGTTGTCGTTGTCGTCGTCGTCGTCGCCGGGGCTAACTGGACAGCGGCGGGAGATTTGTGTTCCGGCATTGCTTAGCTGCTTGACGGCCGTGTTGTCTGTGGTGTGCTGCTGGCTGTCGAGTAACAACAGCAGCGAACGGACCAGCACCAGTGGCCAGTAGTGTAGAGCTGCTGTAGACGGTAGAAGGTAGTTGAAATTAGCTCGCAAGTTTGGTCGTTGTTTTTCGTTGTTGCTGCTTCTGCTGCTGCTCTATATCTGTTGGTACTATATTAATAATATATATACTAGTGTTGTTGTTGCTGTCATAGTAGCCGTTGCTGTGTTTTCGGTGTTAACACTGTCGTTGCGTAGGGCGTTTGTTGGGTACACACAGTTATAATTCGAGTACGACAAGTGTAATAGGAACAAAAAAAACGCGTCGACAATAATACGACGCA
Organism: Dermanyssus gallinae; assembly: GCA_003439945.1. NCBI lineage: Eukaryota > Metazoa > Arthropoda > Arachnida > Mesostigmata > Dermanyssidae > Dermanyssus > Dermanyssus gallinae. The sequence goes on along the minus strand of QVRM01006574.1, from coordinate 1,142,544 downwards.
AAGATTCACAACAACAACAACAACAACAACAACAATCGACATCGAATCGGGGGCGAACTCGAAAAAAGGACACCACAGTACGTGTCCGCGTTATCTCGTGACAGTTTGTTCGTGACAGGCTCGAACTGCGTCCTACGTCAACCCTGCGTTGGCAGATTCGTTGAGAAAGTCCTGCGTGTAATTGCTTGTGTTCTGTGGCCTGTACGTGGAGTGGTATGCAGGATGCGTGCAATGATCAGCAATGATCAATCGTCGACAATGTTGAGGTGTTTGCTAGTTTGTTGACACTGTGTTTGCTAATTCGTTTGCACACTGTGTGTCTATGTGGTGCTCGCGCGGAGAATGAGGATACTCGTGTGTGCGTGTATATATTAGTATAGGCACGTTTTCTCTCACGGTTTTTTCCTAGCCGTGATCTGATATTGATCAACCTGGCTAGGCTCCAACAGCAGCAGCAGCGGCAGCAGCTGATGCTAATATTTTGGCGGAAGTAATGCAACCAAACAACATGAAGCCGAAAGCTCAGAATAGAGACAGCTGCTGACCCACAGGCCAATGCCGATCGTGTTGCATACACTCAAACAGACACTCAAATATTGTGTCTCTTATTGCTTATGTTGTTGTTGCTGTTGCTGTTGTGATTGTCGTTGTCGACATTCTCTGGATTTCTAACCGTAGCCGGCAAAATCAGTCGTTGTCGTGTACGACGTCAAAGTTAAATCGGGTCAATAACTAACGTCACATGAACGATCGAAAAATCGGACTTCTGCTGTTTTTGTTACTGTTTCGGCTACTATGGCTACGAACTGCCGACTTGCTGCAATTTGCTGTCACTATTGACTCTCTGTGAGTTTGGTTTTTTATGTGTGCGTGTAAGTATGCGCCATTCACCTGTGTTCAACACACGACAATGACAACAACAGCAGCAGCAGCAGCAGCAACAGCCACAAAAATCAGCAACTAACGATCGTGGTCGGTCGGTGGCGACTGAGAATTGTCCAGCTTCAACATTGTTCAATTCAGTAGCAACAGCAGCGCTAACCGCAATAGCAGCTACAAAAGTGGAAGCTGCCATGACATTGGAAGTAGCTTAACTTAGAGCCTCGTTTTCCTCCTTAAGGCAGCACTAAACGTCAAGTGGAGCACATGAAGGTGCCGATACTGCGGCACCGGCGTTCGTAAACGAAACGGTTTGCACTCGTGACTCACACTCGCTGAGTGGTCTCCTCCTGCCTCCTGCCATTGTTGCTGTGAATTGTTGTTGTTGTTGTTGTAATTGTTGTCGTGGTTTTTGTTGTTGTTGGTGTCATCGTCGATGTTGTTCTTATTATGGTTTTTGTCGTTGGTTACAATTAATGGTTTGGAATGAGTGCAGCAGGGGCTTACGTATGTGTGTATATTTTGTCGTGTGTGACATGATAAGAGTCAACACGCCGACAACTGTTGCAGGGAATGCAACAAATGTTGGCCTTAGTTGTTTGTTACAAGGAGGCACGCCTCTCCTAAGCACGATTATGTGTGCATCTATACATTTCTTATATTTATATATATATATATATATATATATATATATATATATATATAGCAGAAAGTTTATTCGAGGCTTGTTTCAGAGCCTAGGGTGTAGGGAGACATACGGGTTTAGTGGGTTTGCAAACCCCACACTAGAAGCTGTTGGCTGCTGGCGACGCATATGCATCAAGCATTCCCGAAACTTGACAAATAGAAAAAATGCTTACACGTGCGTGACACAACCTTCTGACGATGGGTTTCCTCGTTTCTCGCAGAGATCATCTTGATTGTTGTGATATGTGTAATTGTTATAAGACCCGGCAGTAGCGTGTACGGTGCACTGTCGTTAGCTTTGACAATGTTGATATGCATGCAGCAGCAGCAGCAGCAACAACAACAACAACAACAGGGTAGAACGAATCACACACGTGCGCGTTAAGATACTTTACCTATTGTGTTTTACTCCAGCCCATCTATTATTCTCTAGCTGCGAGTGGTGTAGTGTCTCGTTACCCCTCGGTGCCATCGTAGTGTGGGGCTGCCATTTGTGGTGGAGACGGTGTCTTCACGCTTTGATTCGTCGCGTTTCCAACTCTTCCGTCTCACTTTTATCGCTTTTCTTCTTGGTTTCCTGTTGTTCTTCGTCCGGAACGATTTTCTTGCATCAAGGAGGACAACGACAACAACGACGACGACGACGACCACAACGTCACGGACAACATAGTGACACGACGGGGCACGAAAGCTGAGGGTGACAGATATCGGTGTCGTAAGGCCGAAGCAGCCTCTGGCCCATTTTGTTAGCCAGTTAAATAGCGGTGAACAACAAACACTTCGTAAGGCACTGCGTACGAATGCTAGCTAGAATTGTCTGTCGTCTCCGAGCTGTGACCGGAGCCCGGATCCTCCTAGCACCAACTGCCATATCATCCACAGCGGAGCGCCAACGAGTCCTTCAACCCAGAGCCGAGTGTGTTTGCAGACACATCTATTTCTACACTCGTCTCTATACTTCTACAGACGCTCTCGTCGAAAGGTTGTAGCACAGCGTCATAGTCGTCGTCATCATCATCATCATCATCATCATCATCACCACCACCACCACCACCACGACCACCACCACAACCAGCAACTTAGTACTAGTACGCTTGAGAGCGGCGCCTGTGTGGTGTCTGTTGTATAGCCACTCGAAGCGGTGGCAACCGCCGGCAACGCCATGGGCCGTGACGGTAACCTCGCTGAAGCGGTAGTTACGCAGACCAACTCACTGAAGATCGCTGACCAACTCCGGCTTCGTCATCAGCAACAATCTCCTCAACAGCAGCAGCAGCAGCAGCTGTCGCAGCCGCCGCCGCCGCCACAGCAGCAGCACTATAAGCAGAGCAATGGCGTGCTGAGACAAACAACGTTAAACTCGACGACGATGAAGTCAGAGTTGAATGGCGGTAGCCCGCCCGGTATCCACACGAACACGAGCAGCAGCAGCAGCAGCGGCAGCATCATGAATGGTCGCGGAAGTGGCGGCGGCGGCGGCGACAACGATGACGATGATGAAAACCACGTATCGTTGCCGAGCCACGCCGAGTTATCGTCGTCGTCGTCGTCATCGGTGATGGACGCGTCGGACCGGGCGCACCTCAACGAGACGCCTCACGTCGGCCGCCGGCACGAGGACGACTTCGAGCCGACGCCGTGGCTCATGTACTACGCGACGCTGCTCAGCTACGTCGTGCTCTACGTGTTCGGCACGATGCGCGACATCCTGCGCCGGCTCGGCCTCGAGAAGGTCAACTCGCAGATCGAGCAGCACCGCGTCGGCTATCCGCCGCTCTACCGGTCGTTCGACGCGTTCTACACGCGCAACATCTACCGGCCGATCCGCGACTGCTGGAACCTGCCGCTGCTGTCGGTGCCCGGCGCGCGGATCACGCTGCGCGACCGCACCTCGGACAACTTCAACTGGACGTTCCGCTACCTGCCGACGAAGACGACCTACATCAACCTCGGCTCGTACAACTACCTCGGCTTCGCCGAGAACGACGGCGAGTGCGCCGACCAGGTCGAGCGGTGTCTGCGCGACGACGGCTACTCGCTGTGCAGCACGCGGCACGAGCTCGGCACGCACGAGCTGCACGTGGAGCTCGAGCGGCTGCTGGCCGAGTTTCTCGGCGTCGATGCGGCCATCGTCGTCGGCATGGGCTTCGCCACCAACTCGACCAACATCCCGGCGCTCGTCGGGCCCGGTTGTCTCATCATCTCCGACGAGCTCAACCACGCGTCGCTGTGTCTCGGCTGCAAGCTGTCGGGCGCCACCACGCGCACGTTCAAGCACAACAACATGCGCCACCTCGAAAAGGTAGGTTGCGTCCCGTTGCGGCGGCAATTTGCGGTCCCGTTGCGGCGAACAATTGCCACTCAGCACGCTAGTGTCTGCAGGTAGCGCCTTGATGTTGTTGCTGTTGTTGCTATTGTTGTTGGTTTTGTTGTTTCTGCTGTTGTTGTTGTCAGTGCTGTTGTTAGCATGGTCAAATGTCTGTCTTGCTTGAATCCTTCTTGCTCCTATCGCTCCACCGTTGTTTACCTTGTCTTCTTTTCTTGTTCTCTTTTTCTTGTGTTGCTTGTGTGAAACGGGCACTCGCATCTGTTTGTTGACGAGGAGGACGATGAATACACCAGTAACAGTCTTGTCTGTCTGCATACCTCTTTGTTTCGTGCTGTGGGTAGTTCATTTGAAAGTGGAATCCATTTGATGTAAAAAGGTTATGATTTGTATATATATATATATATATATATATATATATATATATATATATTTACCAGCCAAGGTGACAGTATGCCGCCACGTTTTCACGGGCTTCCTCCCGGGCTTTGCAATTTTGCTTGAGCGCTCCGTGTGCTTCATGTAATTGTTGGCTGTGTGGGCGGAAACTTTCCGTGTCAATGGGTCCTGTTTTCGGCATTGGGCTGTAAGAGCAGCGGTCTGCAAGTTGATAATTACCGTCTATTCAGTAGTAGTAGTCAATAGAAGATTAAATTAAACGAGTCTTCACGATGATTAAATTAAACGAGTTACCACGCGTTCGCAGGTAATTACTGTATTCTCCCGTGCCCACTCCTTAGTAGGCCAGTTCTCACCTGTTAGTTCATCGCCAATTACTGTGATCCATTCTAGTGAGTCACATGGACTCACTAGAAGCCCACACCTGTGGTTAAGCCACCTGAGCGACGTTGATGAGTCAGTCCCTGCTACTTATCTTTCCTTTGCTTCCGGCTCATCTGGGGCAGAGTATTGCAGGATGGCATGAGCTTGATGCATGTATATATATATATATATATATCCGAACATTTTCAGAGGATCGATAATACGAATTGTAGAGCTCGTTAAAGCAAACATTTTGTTCGGAGTGAGACTATTTTTTACTACAATTACTACAATTTGTGACGCTGGTGTTTTTGCCCGACATAGAAACATAAAATGTGTTGTTGCGACGCAACTAGTTGTCCTAGACAAAAACCAAGCATACCCTGGTGTTCGTGAGAAAACCTGCTTCTTCCGAAGAACATATATAGCGCTGAGCAGAAAATGCAACATAGTCGTTTAAAAGAGAAATTGCAAAAAGTATGTTCTTTAATTAATCTTCACGTCCAATACCTCAAAATCATAACTCTACGACCATTCAAAAGCATTTCATGGCGATCATTTTGCTAGCAATTGGTATGTCAATTCGAGCCGTGGTTGCGGAGTAAATACGATTTCTCGGCGAACATGTCGAGATTTAGTGCATGAATAAGTGACTGTGTGGCGACGTTCACTACCGCCGACATGTTGCGCGACAGCCGTGAGAATTTTCTTACGAACACGACGATCTACTTAGTTTTTGTATAGGAGAACTAGTGGTCTCGCAACAGCGCATGTGATGCTCCTATGTCTGGCAAAAACACCAGTGTCACAATTTGTAATATTTCAACTCTCACTCCAAAACAAGGCTTCTTAGAGACCATGTTTCATTGGAAAACATATATACTTTTAACGAGCTCTACCATTAGTATTGATTCTCAAAAAATTTCCGTACACCCTGTATATGGTCATGTAAGTAAATATAGTTGTGTATCATATTTAATTACATATGTTTGTATATATATATATATATATATATGCATTTATGTACAGGCTATAGCACTTGTATACTATTAGAATTAAATGATCTAATATCTGAATAATCTGTAATTCGTGAAACTATGACGCGCTCTAAGCTCATCAATAGTCTGTTTGCATGGCGGATGACAACGTGAAAGTACACAAATCCAATCCATCGCAGTCCTGTTCCTTGCTACGCGCAGGTTCTTACCAAATCCTATGTCACATTATGGATAAGTTGTATCATAATGTGATACAAATGTACACGCACCATACAATACATATATATATATATATATATATATATATATATATCGGTTGTGCATGCGCAGCATGAACGGGACAAACCGTTTTTTGTCTATGTTCCTGTGATACCTTCCCCTCGCCGCACCCTATTGCATGTGCAGTGTGGCGAGCCGTGATTTGTCTATGCTATTATTATTATTATTATTATTAATATTGTCTAATTATTACAATTGTGAGGTGTGAACGTGTACTCCTTGTCTTCCCCTAGCTCCAAAATATTATTCCATGGAACCGACAATACAGCCGGCGTTTCCTCGGCACACTGCAAGCGACAGCAGTTGCCGTAGAAACTCGCCTTCGCGCCGATTCCCTGTGAGATCTGTAATCCGTTGGCCCAGCTCACTGATGAATCTCTTGCTTCCCTTGCTTACCGGACCCATTTTTTCCATAGATATTGGCAGTACGATATAACTTGACTTCAGTTCTTGGTACTTGCGTTTTTTCCCATTATCTGCGCGCTCGGCAACCCATCCCGCTTCTAGTGAACTGTGGCGTATATACGAGGGAGCCACTGTACAGGACACTGTAGCATCCCATACCAAGCATCTCTTTTGTCGTCATGAAGTCTTAATCTGGGCTCGAGCGTGCTTGGTATACCAACTCTGCGTAAGGCTCTTCTTATAATTACATTGACTTCAGCATGTCCAGAAACTCTACCATGGCTTTTGATGCAGCTAAGAGGGTGAAGTCCATCCTCAGTTACTGTGGTACCACATGCGCGGCAACTGTAGGGGTTGCAAACCGGGGCACCTATTCGAAGAGCTGTTACCGTGCGGAATGAGGTGTTGTCCAGTATGGTACCCAGCTGCGAGGAAGGGAGACACTTTAGAAAGCCTCCACTAAATGTGTCCCGTGCTGCCAGAAAGACAGCTTTTTCCATTAGAGATTGGAGGCTGTCTAACAGCTCTCTAGCTGCAGCGCTGCATCTGTAGGAGTCCAATGTATGCTGTGTGGGACGTTCTTGCCAGGGGCCTGGTCCGATTGTTTGTCTAGCTATTAGCTCTGCAGCGTCTTTGGCTCTTGTGATTCCTTGGCGGATGTCTGGTTCGACCAACGTTTTTGCGAGTTCACCAAATTCCAATAAAGACGCGGCTTAGCACATGGGAGCCAGCTCCGCCGCTGATCTAACACCAAGTCCTCCTTCGGCAATTGGAAGGGTTGCTCTTTTCCAAGTATTATCATCCAGGTAGACGTTTAATACCTCACCTAAAATGCTTCTTGCGGTATCGTCGTAAGCTTGAAGATCTTCGTGACATTTAATAGCTGGTGAAGTGCGCAGAGTATAGTTAAGTTTTGGCGAGCCCAAGCTGTATCTCCAGATGCACAGAGCGGCTTGCGAATGCATCGCCGTTAAGCGAGAGCGGATTTGCTTCAGTCCAGTGCACTTGTCTTTAAGGGTCTTTAAAATCTATTGTAAGCTTATTGGGGCTCCCAGAAGCTTTAGCTCGTCTAAGTCAACGCGCTTAGATTCTGGCAAGACATTCGAAACCGCCCTAAAAACTTAATCCTGTTCTTGGGCATTACCTCCCAATGTAATGACTTCACACTTAGAGGCATTGAGGCTAAGGCCTCCCTCTTCTGCAAAATTCAGCACGTTGATAATATCACACACAACCAGATTAAGTGGGCCTCCAATCGTTGCGTCATCTAGGTACCAAACGTTAAGAGAGCTCTTCATGCGTGCCACTAAACTGGATACCCCGAGGCTGAATAAAGCAGGTCCAAGCGGATCGCCTTGTTGCACTCCACTAGCTGATTATTATTATTATTATTATTATTATTAATATGTTAGCATTTTGGAGATAATTATTCATATTATTATTTTGGTTGCATCAATCGCACGTCATTTGAGATCGAGTGCATGTTGACTGGCACCAACCGTTACACCCCCGTTGCACACCTCCGTGACCCGTCTCCGTCGTGTTCGATTTGCAGGTGCTCTCCGAGAGCGTCTGTAAGGGCCAGCCGAAGACGGGCGAGCCGTGGCGCAAGATCCTCATCATCGTCGAGGGCATCTACTCGATGGAGGGCACCATCATCGACCTGCCGAAGGTCATCGAGCTGAAGAAGCGCTACAAAGCCTACCTGTACCTCGACGAGGCGCACTCGATCGGTGCGCTCGGCTCGCACGGCCGCGGCGTCGTCGACTACTACGGCGCCGACCCGAACGACGTCGACATACTGATGGGCACGTTCACGAAGAGCTTCGGCGCGGCCGGCGGCTACATAGCCGGCCGAAAGCCGCTCGTCGACTACATCCGGGCGACGTCGTACAGCTTCGCGTACGCGACGTCGATGGCGCCACCCATCACGCGCCAGATCATCACCTCGTGCCGGCAGATCATGTCGAGCGTCGAGGGCGCGACGCGGCTCGAGGTGCTCGCGCGCAACACGCGCTACTTCCGCCGCCGACTCAAGCAGATGGGCTTCATCATCTACGGCAACGACGACTCGCCCGTCGTCCCGCTCATGCTCTATCTGCCGTCGAAGATCGCGGCGTTCGTCCGCGACCTCATGGACGAGAAGGTCGCGACGGTGGGCGTCGGCTATCCGGCCACGCCGCTCACCGAGTCGCGGGTGCGTTTCTGTCTCAGCGCGGCGCACACCCGCGAGATGCTCGATCACTCGCTCGAGTGCATCGACCGGGTGGGCGACCGGCTTCACCTCAAGCAGAGCAGGCGGCGTCGCGACCCTACCGAGGTCATCGAATACTGATACGAGCGAGAACCACTTTACTAGTATAGCGAATTGTTTCTACAACTTGTTTTACTACTGCTGCGGCTGCTGCTGCCACGACTGCTTACTTACTAATAGGACTTCATTACTTCATAGTAGTTGTATTCGCAGTTGTAATAGCAGCACTGTATGTAGTGTCTACAGTTTACGTTCAGAAACGACGCTGTGAGATGAACCAAGTTATGTCAGATGAACTTGGCAGCCTCCGCCTTCCGTGCTGATTTTCCGTGTTGCTCTATGGTGGCAAGTGCATGGTATGAGATAATTATTTGTTGTTGTTATTATCATTGTTGTTGTTTTTAGCACGATATTCAATTTTAGATCTGAGCGTGTGTATAGATAGGTATGCGGGTGTTTGTGCGTATGGATGTATATGTTGATAAATGGATGTTTGAGAACTTTGATGAATACAATATATATGTATGTATATATATATATATATATGCATATATATATATATATATATATGCGTGTGTGTGAAAAATGGCAAAGATTTGTGTGCGTACGAAATTGCTCTGTTAGCACGAAAGTTCTTTTATTAAAACCTTTTACCTTTGCCTTTTGATCGACACTGCCGACGGACGTTTATTAGACGGCCCATTAGCGGCGGCCGGCATTATTGCTACTAGCTACACTTTACATGTACGCGCATGCAAAACACGTGGCAGCGTGAGAAAGAGGCTTTGCACTCAAGTAAAAAAGAAAAAAGGGGGGCTAATCAAAGTAGAATAGCAGTGTAGCAGCAACTGTAATTTGCCAACACTATAACGATGGCAACACTTGTGAGTGTGGGCTGAACAGAGCTGAGAAACCACGATTCACGAATTCACACAGCGGCGAAGACTCAAGTCTCAACGACAAGATCACCAATCACATTCTCGACCAGCGGACGTGGCTGTTTCACTGATCGGGCCATTGTTAGCTCTATCAAAGAGTAATGGGAGGAGGGGGCAGGATTTTATCCTCTGGAGAACGGGTCGTTCCACACCTGACGATTATTTATACTCTAAACACGCGACAGTACTTGTGACATTCAGCCGCCGCACAGTGAAATGTCCGACAGCAAAACACCACACAGTCAGTACAGGATGAGGAAGTACGACAATATTCTCGTTGTCCAGTACCCCGTTCTATTTCTTGAAAGAACGGGATGCCCCTTTATCTTTCTACGTTTCTACGACCGCTAATGTCAAATTGCTGCTAATTGTTATTATTATTATTATTATTATATATTATTAGCTGCTACGTACTGGCTGACGACTGTAGTAGGAAGGAGGTTGTGGCAGCAGGCAGCCCGGAAGTGATTTTCTAGACATAAGTTTGCGACGATAAGCCAGCAGACTTATGGGCGAAGATAATGACAGCCTAGCCTGCTTTTTGTTATTATATATATATATATATATATATATATATATATATATATATATATATATATATATATATATATATATATATATATATATATATATATATAAGTGACAAAGAAAGAGGGAGAGAGAGAGCGAACGAACGAGATATACAAGGGAAGCGGGAAACCAATAGTAGTGAATAAAATCAGTACGTAGGGTCGTCATGCAAGAGATGTCTGACATCAGTATGTCAATCAAAGAACGATGGCTGTTGTAATGGCGGCTGTTAATTGTAACGTGTAGCCTATAAGTCTAGCTTGATCGTATTTGAAAATCTTAAGATTTTGCGAGTAAGAACAACATCAGTGCCGTTAACCGTTGCGATGCCGGTGGTGGCGGCGGCGGATCTGCCGTAGTAATAATAAGGATAGGAATAATAATGATAATAATAATAACGACGTTAGCAACAGTGCGATTGCTTGACGACAACGAGTGAATAGCGCTAATCACTACTTCCGGCCATATGTTTATTATATATATATATATATATATATATATATATATATATACGTAGCGACACCAATGCTAGTTCAATAGTTAGTGTATCGGTTTGCACTGCAAATGTTCGATTAGCGGTAGCACGACGATGCGTGCGTCGTTGAGTGATCAGGTATTATGGCGGTGTGGATGGCGATCATGCAGAGTTTTGTGTGTGCTTTTTTGCTGCCCGTCTTTGGGACGACCACTAGAACAAACGAACCGAAATTCATCATAGGCATACGCTGTACATCTTTTAATCGGAGGCGTTGTGAATGGCGTTCTTGTGTGTACGGCGACAACCTACCCAGCAGGCGCGGTCCGCCGCTATGCAACGCCATATACATGTATATATATATATATACGCGCATATAGGTGTATAAATATGGATACACATACAGTACTGGTGTGTGCACATACCTGTGTACGTATTAACATATAATATATATATATATATATATATAATATATATATATATATATATATCTATATCTAGTGAGAGAAGGAATAAGTAATAATAACAATATTATTTGAATTTTTACTATTGTGCTGCCGCAGTGGTACAAGACTTCTACAAACACAAATCGTGTAAGGATAGCCTACCAGCGCAAAAAAGAAACGATGAAAAGTGTCCTTTCTTCGACCGCTTCGAATGTTGTTTGACGCCCGGCCGTCATTAGCTCTGTACGTCTTCTTTACATGTTTGCAATAAAACGAGAAAAACCATAAGCCGGTGCGGCCGCACTGTAAACTCTTTCTCTTTGTTTTGGTTGTCGTCAATGTTACTCATCATCGTATTTATTTCACTCATATTGAGTATGCATATAACATGAACAATTATACATATTATACAATTATACACTCAGCTCCTCACGGCATGTTATACAAGAGAGGCAGTGCAGTGATCTCTTCGCAAGGGCCAGGCAGGCAGATGCATGAAACTTCGTACACGTCTGAGAGCACAGTCGACAGACGCACTCGGTGTACTCTTCGTGGAAGCTCGTATTCGAACAAACCAGGTGATGATAGCCATGAACTATGTATCTGGTATAGACGTGGCGATTGTCACACGCAAGACCAGACCAGAGGTGAAAGGCCCTGAAAACATCCAGGTCTCCGACCTCTCGTCGGACTTGTTCAACTTTATTTTCCCATTCCGAGATAAAGCTCTCGAATGGTACTGTACGCGGCGTCTTCAACCTCAATCGAATGATCTCAACAACTGGTGCACAGCCTGACATTAGGTACACAAAGCGGCTCCTTGCCCGCATTGACAGGCAAAGTACTCACTTCATGTACATTGTAAAACACCTTTCAAGCAAACCAAAGTTTGCCCGAGTGAGATGTTCCCATACTCTGTCAAGACCATACATCAGCGCCGGAACAACCTTGAGGTAGAAAAGCGCTAATGCCGTCGGGACGGACAGTCGCCGGACATCGCCTATTTCTCCATAAAGAGAAATTAGGGCTGTGCGCGCTGTCTCGACGATGTGAGCAGTGAAGGTCGCCCCAGTATAATGAAGCCGAAGCCCCAGATACCGGAAATGTTACTGTTACTGGCAAAGCGAGCTATCCGGTATCCGCCATCTCTGTGTTGCTGTGTGAAGGCACAACTATATATATATTTATTTAGTTATTTCCACCTGTGAGTGTTGCATAAACCCATTCGTATCGTGTGCGAGAGCATTGGTGTACTGAGTGCGGTGTGCGCGGACATCTACGAAGGTCTGCCTCCCAATACGGCTCTGTCGAAGAATACATGCCTAGTTAATCGACCGAGAGACTCCGGTTGATTGTCGATGGAACTGAAAATACACATAGCCAAGTACAGAAGCTTTTTGCCATCTTTCTTCGCTCCTAATCTGCCTTCTGACTGAGGGCTGTTCGTAGGTTCCACTCAACAGTAGTAAGGGTCGTCCCGAGTCGTTCGATATTGGACCGTATTAGGAAAGGAACCAAACGTTTGTAATAGAAATAACGATTATGGCTATGACACCATTTGAAGCATTTGACAACAGTAGTCTCTTTACAGAGAGAAGTACATACGTGAGACATTATTACAAGTGGCCACTTTTATGAGAGAACGATGATGCCTCCCTCGGACTGTCTTAAATTGTTTCTGGGCCCAGATTTATCGGCCAAAATCGGAGCTTTTTTTAGAGCTTGTAATGCCGCTGTTACATCTGCTACCGCTAGTGGACAATTTTTGACAACTTGTACAATCATGAATGATCATGATCGCACAGCTCAATGCAAAGTAGCGTCACACACCACTCCATCTACTATTAAATGTCTACTATGCGACGGGCAATACACCCGACCGCCACTGAGAGTTCCTCCTCCATACCGACCACCTTTGAGCCCCTTGTTTGTAACCAGCGCAAATTTCGGAGGATATGCAAGTTTTTATAAGGCACATCAGGCCAATTCGAATTGTGCCAAAGTCAGTCAGGAGACAAGTGGCCGAGGCTCTTAGCCGTGTATTCTCAGCAGCTTCATCTGATAACGACGTTGAAGCATGGTTTTCTTTTTGCTCCCGTGGTTCTTCACCTCCCCCTTGTCGGAAATATTGGATGCAATCACAACAAAGCCGTTATTTTTCACGCAACTGGTGCACACCAATTGGGATTGCACTGTGCGCTTTGATAGAAAGCATTAAAGCTAACTAGTACTACAAAATGTTCAATGCGCGCTAAAAATGTTCGTATTGGGGTATCTCATGGGTCAGCCAAGCACTTTGATTTGGCGTGTCCTGCGATTTCAGTGTGCTTTTGCTTCCAGGCGTTTTTTTTTGGGCAGGGTGAGCAATGATAATATTTGAGCAGTTTATTGCAATTTCCATCAATCATATCATTATAAATTGCCTATGCGTATTTTCAAGGCGTTGAAACTGAATGCAATCAAATTATAAATATATATATATATATATATATATACCGGGGAAGCTGTCACATGCCAGCCGCGTTTCCCCCACAGACAGCATGTGCTTCGAAAGCTGCTGTCCCCTGTGATTTTCTCAGCGTTTTGTGATGTAGTTTTTTTTCTTTTAGGAATTACGAGTATAAATTCTGATGCAATCTAATATATCCCGGGCAACAATAATATATATATATATATACATATATATATATATAAACCTTGTTGTATAATTGCGACAATACTAGGAGGAAATGTTAGAAAATAATTGGGTAGATCAACATAATGCTACACCACATCGGTCACTAGCACTTAACTCTCCAAAACGATAGGCAACGCTAACAAACGCCAAATTGTTGTTTCGCCGCGTTTACTTGAATCAGAACTATTTATGAAGCCGGATGCCTCACTCTCTGCTTCTTTCAAAGCAGTAAAGTATTTGCACTCTTACATTATTATGGCTCAAAACATGCTAAAATCGTCGGTTATTTCCAGTCGAAGTAAACATGGTCCTAAGTAAATCTCTTTTTGCCCTGTCGGAGTAGCGTAAGCCGATGCATCTCTCGCGCTACTGTATGCCAACTTTGTTTTAGACACAAACAATTACACGCCACTTAACGTCACTTATTATCGTATATAAAAGTTTTTACTGATAGCTACCTTAACGCGCAAACTGGGAGGTAACGCCATAATCTACATGCGTTTGTATAATTTTCGTGGACGTCCCCCACGCTTGTCTGTCCCTGTGGTCCGGGACCCCCAGCAGAAAAAGTACAGATAAGTGGGGAACAGAGATTCGACTCCTAGAACGATTGCATTGCAGATGCTACTTTAATACGACTAAGAGTGTTATTTTGATTTTGAACCCCCTAACTTAAACAATGCAATTTGGCTACGTCACTCTACGTCACTTTGAGCCAGCGGACCTATTAGGGCTCTTAATTGAAAGTATCCAGTCATTAGAGGTTTCAACAAATGTTGACAAATCGTATGGCTGTTTCGTTTTTTTCGGAACCCATCGACGGTCTGTTTGCGCGGCGAAAAGCGTTGTGAACAAACCCGATTACAAACCCAACTTGATCGCAGCTTGAGCGCCTTTGTCACCCACCTCTATCAACTGTCACAGTATGAAGTAAAGGTACGCCAGAACTATATATATATATATATAGACATATATTTTTTTTCTTTTTAAATTTATATACTTTTATTTATATGTTATAACCAATCTGCCGAATCACGGATTGGCAGTCGTCGTCACTGTTGTGATGTCCGCATTCGGTGAGTTTTTTCGACATTGGAACCGAAAGCGGCGGGGGGGGGGGGGGGGGGGTGGTTTGCTCGAGCGGCGTCTGGTCGTATATGCACGGCGTGACATGCATGCATACGCCAGTCTTTGTCGCCTCTCTCACGTCGCCTTGGTCTTATGCCGCGCGTCTACGGTCGCCTGTCTTAGTGGTGGTAGTAGTTGGTAGGTGGCCTCGCTATCGCGTCATGATAACATCGACTCAAGGCGCGCCGGCGAACGCCGGCAGCAAATGGCAAGACCGCAGACCCCCGCTCGAGCCGGATGGAGTGCAAGCAGGAAAAAGCGGCAAGCGAGACGTCTCTGCCACAAAAACGAGCTGTTTGCTGGAGACGAGATGATATTTCGTTCGGTCGCTGGTTCGTTCGTTCGTTCGTCGTCGTCGTCGTCCTGATGCTTGTTGCATCGAATTAACAGCAATGACAGCAAGAGGCGACGGCCGTGGCTCGAGGCAAAACGGGGCTGACCGCCCGCGCAAGGTTTCGCCGAGATATAGATAGACACAGTAGCGTGGCTGCGTCATCTCTATCTTGTTTTCTCTCAGCAGCAGCAGCAGCAGCACCGAGCTCCCTGTGCGCCTTCGCGTGCCGCTCCCCGCTCGAGCGCCGGAAAGAGAACAAAGAAGATCACGACATCACGATGATGAAGAGCGTGAAGGATGAATATAGGAGAGGAGTGGAAGAGACAGAGAAAAAATGATGGTGCCATTTTTGTATGCTCGGCTGTACGCGATCTAATTTTCTCGAAATTAACGCCGACGAATACGGAAAAAGAGAGAATATATGTATGTATGTATGTATATATATATATATATATATATATATATATATATATATATATATATATATATATATATATACATACATATTTACATATATATGTTCACACACACATATATACACACAGGCGATAGCCTTTTCTGCAAATGCCCTTAGCTGTTACGATTGTTTAAAATGTGTAATTATGAACATTTTAAGCTCATTGAGGATTTACTGAATTTAAATAAATTTGCCGTCCGGAGAAGACGGTCCCGTAAAACATATCTATATGCCTCGGGCAGGTCTCCGGGTACATGGGGACCTAAAAAGGTTTTTACCGGCGTCGTCTTCGTTGATGTTAAGGTAGATAATCCGCTCAATTTTCTCACAGCCAACAATGTGGTAAAATGCCAAGCGTAAGCACGGTGGTGCCACAAGTGCCGTACATAAAATATGCTGCAGCCATTTTGTACAATTTCTAGCTATCATTAAGTACATAAGAGTGTTTTTAAGAACTTCGAGCAGCCGCTACCGATAAGTGCCAGAGTCCTACCTCCGGAGAGTGTGTATGGTACAAAAACTTCGAACTGGGCAGTTCAATTTCCACGACAAGTCCCGTAAAGGACGTCCAATCACTGCAACATAATATGGCCCTGAATAATTGGCCCCGTATGAAGGCTGTGATTGACGATAAATTTATTTACAACCACCTCGGACTTACTAACGAATCTGCTTAATGAGCACCTCGTGATTTGCCACAAAACGAAAAGAAAGCGCGAATCTTTTTAGCTCAATAATTTTGGGTAACATTCGACAAGAGCTAGTCTTTCTGATTCTGGAAGCTCGCCACAGACAAAAAGACTTGGGTACATTTTTCTTCTCTTTTGCTAAAATAAAATAGAAACTCAAAGAAAAACAACTCGATTTACGCGAACCGGCAGAAGCTGCCGAAGTGGAACTGAACACAATCAAAAAGCGCGATTTTGAAGTGTGCTTCGAAGCATGGATCCACGGCCATAAGAAATATATGAGAGCAGGTAAAATATTTGAATGTTGAAATCTAAATAATGATTTTACTCTTAATTAATAAGAACAAGCATCTGTACTATGCCACGGATTGCATAAACCTAGTTAGGTTTTTTTGAGCGTTGTTAATAATATCACACTATTTTCCAGTTTCACTAGCGTAGGACTCAGAAACCATATGATCCAGTGATTTGGCTACAACTCACTGGTTCAAAATGTAAGTAAGAAAACATTATATATATATATATATATATATATATATATACTGCACTTATAAGCTGTAAGCACAATTATATTTATGCGGATCTACGCCGTGGCAGAACAAAAAGGCATTTTGACAACCACGGTTTAATTTCGATACGACGGCGGTGCGACTTTGGGCGGGTTCTAACATTGTTCATCATTGACTACATAAGAAACACGTAATCTAATCAGGCACAAGCAGGAAGCAAGCCTGCGACTAAAAGTCTGGAACGCGACAGATAATTCTGATGCACGGGGATAACGCCCTAAATAGACATGCAGTTGCGTTACAAACTACGTAATAACCTCCGAAAGCCGGCAACACCGTATATATATATATATTTTTTTTTATTCTTTCACATTAAACGACTTTTTATGTTAGCACTTTGGAGTGAACAATTGTCTCCGCGTTAACGTATATATATATATATATATATATATATCTTGTATATACAGGGTGTTGCAGAAATTTTTCATAATAGAATATACAAATTGAAGAGCTCGTTAAAGCAAATATTTTTTCCAATGGAACATGGTCTCTGAGAAGTCTTGTTTCGGAGTGAGAGCGAAATTACTACAATTTGTGACACTAGTGTTTTTGCCCGACATAGGAGCATAAAATGTGCTGTTGCGAGACAACCAAGTTGAATTTTTTTATTAGCTTTCACGCCAAATACTTCAGAATCATAACCCTACGACCACCCACGTGTTCAAAGCTAACATATTTGCAAATGCGCATTTCATGACGATCATTTTGGTACCAAACTTATGGCAATGCGAGCTGTGGTTGCGTTGGTTAATTACGATTTTTCGGTGGGATGTCCAGATTAAGTGCATGAAAAATGACTGTGTGGCGACGTTCACTACCGCCGACGTGTCGCGCGACAGCCGCAGCGCGTCATTTTCATGCACTTAATCTCGACATGTTCGCCGAAAAATCGTAATTACTCTGCAACCACAGCTCGCATTGCCGTAAGTTTGGTACCAAAATGATCGTCATGAAATGCTAAATATGTTAGCTTTGAACACGTGGGTGGTCGTAGGGTTATGATTCTGAAGTATTTGGCGTGAAAGCTAATAAAAAACTTCATTTTTGACGAATTCTTTTCTAAACGACCGTGTCGCATCTTCTGACCGGTCTTGTATATTCTTCGGAAGAAGCAGAATTTTTTCACGAACCCGACAGTGTGTTTAGTTTCTGTATAGGAGGACTGGTTGTCTCGCAACAGCACATTTTATGCTCTTATGTCGGGCAAAAACACTAGTGTCACAAATTGTAGTAATTTCGCTCTCACTCCGAAACAAGACTTTTCAGAGACCATGTTCCATTGGAAAAAATATTTGCTTTAACGAGCTCTACAATTTGTATATTCTATTATGAAAAATTTCTGCAACACCCTGTATATATATCTTGTATATGACTTCTTAGTGATGTGTAAGACAACAAATCAACCCACCTATGTTGCGCAGGAATCTTAGTTCTAGGAGACGTAACACCACTTTGAGAACACCGCACTGTGAAAAGTAACACCGCTTTGTTACAACAAAAAAAATCCTTTCGGGGCTGACTTTCAGCCAAGATTTAACGTCCATGGGACTGCTTTTCGCATTGCTTCATAGACGGACCCCCATAAATACAAATGTGCAATCTATGTGTCTCCTCCGGTCGCGAGGCGCAGACGCATGCCGCCACGTAACCGGGCTCGACCGCTTTGATACAACAGGTTTTTGATGAAATCCTTTAGAGCTTTCGCGAATTTTATCCACCTTCTGGTGATAATTTAACATACATTTTATAATGTTATAAATAATAAAAAAAATGGCAATATTTGTGTGATGATCTGGATATACAAAAGATTGCGAGCTTTCGACGACGTGTTACATAACCTTCATCTCCTTCGTCTTTCCGTACCCCATTTTTAGACTAATTTTAGTTTAATTCCTTGTAACAGACTGTTAATGATAAGTTGTAATAATATGTGGCGGCGTGGTCTAGAAGGCTAATGCGCTAGTCATGGTTACCATCTACCGAGCTGTCACCGGTTCGAACTCTGTTGTTGATCTAATTCTCTTTGAGTGATGCTCATTGAGAAAAGATGATGGACCGAACCCCTGAAAGTAGCAATCGGCCGTGCTGCTAGAAATGACTGTCAGGAAAACCCTAAGCATCTGAACATGTCTGGCCCTCTAAAGTCGACCTTTCTAGGTATTTGCAAATTGGGGTGAATTTGTTAAGTAAAAAAAACACATTATCGTACTGCCATCCTTCTCTTATTAGAACAGTTTCGCCATCCAATACGTTCAGTTGCTATAATATCCCATATAGATAAACGTATATAGATTTGAGCTGAATGCGCAATTGCATAATTTAGCAGGACTGTTAGGAACTAAGCGACGGTGACGCCGTTGTTTTGGTTTTTAAACATTGTACGCTCTATGATCTACGCGCAGCCGTTTATCCTTAAACTTTTTTAAGCCCCACATAATCAGCGTATCTCGGTCAAACCGTATCATGTCTGTTATGCAGCATCGCTTAAAAAGGTCTGACTCTAACGTTATAAATGTATTAAACGTATACGTACACTCTAACGTTATAAATGTATTAGAAATGTATAAAACGACAAATAAATAATTCATTTTATTTAAAAGCTCAAACTGTGGTTTATTATTATTATTCTGGTTAGGTGAGTTATAAACATACACACGAGACACAATCGTGTGTGTTTTACATCATTGAACGTTTGCTGTTTTGCCAGTTCGTCTATTGACTCAACAGATAGCCATGCTGCGGCGTGGCAGCCAAAGCATCTTGCGCGTCTACAACAAATGACGGTGGGATCCTTCAATGCTGCAAAACAAGAGACGAAACCTTCGGGCTGCAAACGCAGTAATTAAATGTCCATTTTTATATCCGGCTGTTCACCAGACCGCACTTCTCGTCGCTACCATACTGTATATTTTTATGCTGATTTTTCCGTCATTTTCATTTTCCCGTCTACATCAAAGTGTGGGTCTCAAACGCTCTCATCTTAGGTGAACGCTATTGTGACTGTTGTTTCAGTTACCTAGAGTCCTTGCCTCCAAGAAATGAACTTTGCTATTCCTACAAGGATTATCTAATTCCAAAATCCGTGCTTGCGGGTTACTGCTTGAATTAAAAAATGCCGCTCGAATTGCTTTTCCCACGTCGTTTTTTATGTGCTCGGAATCGCTATCATTCGACTGTATAGTGACCCTCACATATGTGAACGTATTTACAAAAATTTAACTTACCTCGTTAAAAACGTCGTTGTTCGCCGATCGAACACCTTCATTGCTTCTGTCTTTTGTCAATTCATGTTAAGCCCCATTTCGTCCAGACAATCAATTGGTCTCTTTAAGCCCTGTTTAGTTTAAAATAGACATTTGCCATAGATCGCAAACGTTATCTGCGTATATTGAAGTACTTGCCCAATCTCGGGTCCATCTCTACAACGTCGAAGGCTGAGTCCGTCGCCCTGACCACGGTCCACGCATAAGGGTATCCTCTTTTCACGCTTTAGATATTACCCCGGATTTCGGGCATTCTTCCAGGCTAGGTTAATTGGCTAATAAGCTCTAGCGGCATACAACGTCCTTTGCAGATCGTGCTTGTAGGGCGACTTTCAGTGTGGCCAACTTCATCCGGTACATCGGAGTCGTTTTGGAGAGAAACCACGGCATGCGTGCGGGAAAGCTCTAAAGGCAGCATCTACTAACCACGCTCCTCTGAGGCCCAGTTCCTACACCCTGCGCTCCCGCGCATACTGTCTTAATTTGCCGCGCTTAAAGGCCCCGGCGCCGACTTCTCCAGGGCATGCCTGGCTTCACTTCACCCCCGCCGGCTTCACTCAACCTCAAACAAGTTCACTTGACGACTAGTCAAGATAACCGCACGTACATGTCTACGCCCTCTCTGGCTACGGGACGAAGGTGCAACCAGTAAATTGAGAAGTATCCCCCCATGGAATTTGCAGTAATGCTAACAGCACTTCCCTGCTGAGTGGGAAGGTAGGACATAACTGGTTTTGAGTGGGTTGGAGCCCTACACTACCGACCCACACTTGTAGTCAAAGACAATCTAAAGAGGTGGTGACCTTGTGTGTGTGTGTACTTCATTGCCCGTTTACTTGCCCCCTCAAAAAACATTTCGTATCATATCGTTTTCGGCCGTTTGGCCTCTAGGTGCCCTTTAAATTACCTTCAGAGCGTCTTCGATTGTGGCTGCACCATTCCCGCGCGGATTCTGTATTACTGTCCCAAGGTTTAATGTATAATATCTTTATTTCCGTATAGTGTCGGCTCTCTGCAGAACAGCTGCAAAGCATCTTATCAGCCACCCAGGCTTCATTAGGCACTACCGACTCTTTTCTGATTTAGCCGCTTGTGCGGCTATTTTATTATTTATTTATATTAAACCACCTCTGCATATTGCGGTAGCTCCCGTTCCCGGTTTTCGTACTGTTTTTGCTTTCTTCCTTATATGACCTTACCTCATTTTCTTTACCATTGTTGCAAACGGCCTCATACCCTGAAAAAAATCTTCACATAATTTCTGGTTAGTCCTTTGTGGTACCGGTACGCGTCATACGACAACGCTTCCAACGCGGAGCTATCACACACTGTGAAGCGGCAGCGCCGTGATATTTGACATATTTCTTAACCTGACGACCATCTATACGGTTGTTTAGTGAGACCATCAATCAACATTGCCAGCTCGCACATGTAGCTAAATCACACCCAGCCCAACTATATTGTATTTATTTTGCCTCTGCTTTACGTCAATATAGAGTCGGCAGGCTATTCTTTAGCTATCTTGTCTGTAGCTATCTAAATACGAAACAGACTCAATATTACATGGACTACAAACGTTAATCTTAGTTTTACTAGTAAGCAACGGTGGGAAAATATACCGTCAACATTTCTCTACATCGCCGACTAGAGAAGCGATACAGTTAGATGCGTAGATTAATTGATACAATTTCATACCGAACTAGACTACAAAGGTTGTTCTTTATTTAGAGGCTATTAGGACGCATAATATTGGACAGAGCTGGCGAATTTGATTAGTAGAGAATTCTGGGGCTTGGAACAAGAAATTGGCTGTAAGTGGCGTGACTACAACAAGTCGTTTTTAGATGGAGAGCAAACGCCTTTCATCGGCTGTGACAATGGCAGTTGCATAGAGTGTCACGTTGGCAAAGGTCCTATATGTTTTGCTCATGCCTCTTTCATTAAACATATAACTACATACAGCTGTACTTAAGGAATGCATTGCCAAAAAAGTAAGCTGTCTTTAGAATTTGTACGGGCCATTCACCTGACGGGACCACCTTGTAATTCGTACATTTTGCTATAAAATCGATCCGATTCGCCTGTTAAAAACACATTTCGCAGATTAATACTCTATGTGCGTTTGTTATATTTATGGCCGGCGACTCTGGAACAAAAAGCCGTGAGTTCAACCCTGGTACAATGCTTCACATATGATACTGGATGATCACACAGTAAAGCAATTTGCTAATTTTAGTATTATCAGCGCTTCGTACAGTTTTGCGCCAAAATCAGAGTTTGTCAGCATGAATGATCTCATAGAGCCATTGGTTGCGAACAAAAGTCGAAATTTCTACAACGCGGGCAATATGTATACTAAGTTTAGTATAAAATAGATAATTTCATATATATGCAGTTATACGAGGTTGGATAGACTGTAAGATGTCTTTTTTAAATGTCCGCCACGTCTCTACGAACTCTGCTATCTATACAAAACATATATCTATGTAAGCACAAAAGGACTATAGAATTTTGGGGCGCTTCGTGAAAGAATCTCATCCGCTGTTTTTGCTAATAAGTTCTGTTAAAATAGACAGCAAAACCTTTCAGTTACCGGATGGCATTTGTGTATATGAGTTTGAAAAAGCGAGGCTGGCGAGGGCAGCATCAACACTTCGCACTACAATTGGTTCGCCAAGTTCCATTTCGGCAACTTAAGTCCTCTGAATGAACTCCCTTCTTGAAGGCCTATAATAGTCGAAAAAACCGCTTGCAGAAACAGTAAAACAGAATTCCAGAGAGACTACACGTGAATTAGCCACGGGGATCGGAGTATGTCACACAACCATCGTCACTTGCCTTTACGTTCGCGGGTTTGTATCAAGTTGAACTATCGGAATCTCATGGTTTGATTGAACATAATAAAATCAAACGTCTAACAATGTTGGCTTGCCAGGCACACTGGGTGTTCGTTCTGGAATCAAATCGTTGCCTGAGACGAAAAATGAGTGTCTTACGACAATGTGAAAGGTGAAAAATCCTGATCCGCTTAAGGCCAGTCTTCCCAGGGGACATAAAAGAAACCGTCGAGCCTGGCGAGCAACGCCGAAACAGTCACGTGGAAGTTAAATGTTGGCTGAGGGTCAGCTCGAGAAAGCCATGAGAACCGAAATCTGGTTTACGAAACAAGCAAGGCTGTGGCTAACAATGAGAGAGTACTTTTAGAATGAATGAAATCGGTTACCTAGTTTATTGCATTGATTTTAAAGTTAATAGATTCCAGTTACTTTCTGTCCTGCCCAGTATATATATATATATATATATATATATATATTGGGCAGGTCCAGAAAGTAACTGGAATTTATGAACTTTAAAATCAATGCAAGAGATGAACAAGGTATAAATATGTATACATAATTTGGCACCTGGTGTTAAATTTGAGCACTTCTTTTGGCACCAGAGCACGCATATCGCTAATTTGTTGTAGCTTTGCGTATTACTTGCTTGTACTGAAAGGTCTGCCTGTTTAGTATGGGTGCGGCACACTTAGGAACAGATAGGGTTTACGTCGTTATTATGCGTTCATCGGGCAACCCCGTCAAGGTAAACAAACGGCTTAGGTGACTATCGTGCATGAGCCGTCTCGCTGGCATACAAATTAGAGTTGCAGGCGGTTGCATTGACCCGCCACATTGCATTGACTACGATTCTCGGTATTTTTCGGCTAAACTTTCGTAAGTTCGACCCTATGGTGACAGAGAGCACACAGAGTGCCAATTAGCCACTGGTACTGGCGGCAGGAGCGTAAGCTGTAGGCAGCTGCCGCTCCAATTCCGGCCACGAATGTCAATCATCATTCATTTCACCGCTCCGTTAGCGTGTCCACTTTATGCGTTAAACATTTCATCCATTTTTTGTTTCATATATTTGAAATCGTTTACCGCCAGCTTTTTTTTTCATCTATTTGAAATCGTTTACCGCCAGTCGTAGTCTGCAGACATCCGGCTAAATCCTGTGGCAAAACGGATTGACCGTGGTGTGTGTGCGTCACCCTCTAGCTGAAACGACAGCGACAGCCGCTAAATTGCGCGAATCGCGTTTCGCGTCAAGCCGACGTCAAGTCGACGTAGCACCAACGACAAGATCGATCCAGCTGCAATGAGTGCGGGACTCCTTGGTTGGTTAGCCACTGACTCTACTAGCTACACGCCGGTTAATTATCTACATGGGCTTTCTTGCCTTCTTCTCTGTTTTTCTCTCTTTCTCGCATCTAGGCGTCTCTCTCCCCTCTCTCTCTCTGTCTATCTCAATACTTCGTCGTCTGTTGCTTACTCTATACTTGCCTATACATTCCCGGTACTTTGGCTAGCTCACTTACGTTCCTACCAGAGAATGCCTATCTCCCGCTTAAACGCTGGACTGTGCGATACAGCTGTTGCTGCAGGAGGTCTACGATGACGCGATGTTTGTTTTGTCGATAGCACACGCCAGGGCTGTTTATGATGTTTTCCGTTGCGTGTACGGGTCCTTTGTGGCATCTGCTACGATTGCGCGATTGGCTGCAGGTTCAGCGGCAGCAGCAGAAACATTAGTAGAGCGCATACGTTTTTTATAAAAAAAAATTGTCCTAATACAGTCAGGAGTGGATGGAAATAACCATTCATTTAATTGAGACCGCTGTTCCCCCGCTTTTTTTTCGATCATGACCGAATATAAGCGTAGAAAGGCTTTTCTGACAATTATGGTGAACTCTACCACACTGCATGGGCTATATTTCTCGGTGGTTAACTAAGCTTTTGTAAGCTCAGCCATCTATTGAGTGTCACGTCACATTACCTGGACATTGAGAATGACTCGGTGATGGAGTTGAGATTCAGCATGGGACAGAGCGGGCATGAAAGCAGGACTTTAAGACAGCCGCCACTGTAGGGATACTGTGCCGCCAGAAAAACGGCACGTGGCCTCAGTGATGTGCGTTTTTTGTGTGCTCCTTTATGACTTCTATCACCGATTTCTTGCCTTTGTTTGCGTCAAACGTAGGCTGGTTTACGTTCTATGCTAGGGAGCCAGGTCAAGAAGAGCCCCGACGGTGGCTGCCTTTTTCTATATTGCTTGTTACTGTTTCATCGATGAACGATTCCGCTAACGAGACAAACTGATTCATAGAGACAGCTTAGTAGACGGAGACGAGGTCAGTCGCTTACTGTTTATCATGAAGATACTAAATATATATCAAGCGAGGTGGTAAACTTTAGTTTAGGGGTAAACACATGGGCCGGAGCAAGCCCTCCCACATGTCAGGACGTCTTAGGATTAGAAGGGCGATTCTTCTAGAGCCCTATTCTACTTAGTATCTTCAATATAAACAGCAAGCGACGCGTCATGCTTCAGTCCTTCTTTTTTCCGAACTATTATAGCATGGATCACTTAATTTCTCTGCTACTGTGTTGGCCAGGCTACCGTGGTCTAGGAGCTAGATGTTAGAGGGTCTGATCGTCTGCACGGCGAAGCCCAGTTTTTCTTAGCTCACCTTATGGCGACCACAGACAGTTGGGGACAGTATCTGCCTCAAAAATTGTGCTGCATATAGATTTTTTTGTGATAGTTTAAATGCGTTTAATAAAAATTGTGGTGCAAGTAAGCCACCGCGCACGAGACCGTCACGTCTCACGCTAGCATTTCCATATGCCATATAGATTAGTTTATCTTAATATTAATGCTTTTATAAAACTTGGTGGTGCAATAATGCCACACGCGTTGCGAGACCCGTCGTCTACGTCTACACTCTAAGCATTTCCCACCATTCCCATAGTAGCCCTCAAGGCAGTCCCCGAATCGGTAGGACTGGGTCGCTACCCGTAACGGCAACGAACGGCAGTCAAACACCAAATGCGCGTGGGCCAGTGCAGCCACGGGAGCCACGCAAGCAACCCGGGTAATTCAAATTAATTATTCTTATTCGATATTCATTTCCATTGTATTTCCAAGACAGATGTATATTATACTTATCTAAATATAATAATATGTATACAATGTGTACGACTAGAAATATCAACAGTATTATTATTATTATTGCACATCTTCGGTTGGCAGTATGCGTTTCACCAAGAACTTATGGCCCTTTAGAAACGCTTTTACGAGGGCTGGGCATTCAGGTGCCGTACCGGTGTAAGGTTTTGAAAAAATAGCTCTCACTTATTGTTTAAAAGGGCTTCGCTTTCGTCACAGTGCCTTTTAACGTCGTCAGCTTCACCAAAGTCAGAGAAAAATACAATACGGCATGAGAAGGAGTCAGCTTCCCAATGCTGTGTAGGTACTACTAAGAGCAGCTACCCCGCGTTTCATATATATATATATATATATAGATATATACAAATATATAATAATATATATATATACATATATATATATATATATAGATATATTATATATATATTATATATATATATATATATATATATATATATATATATATATATATATATATATATATATATATGTCGATTCATGTTAACGATGTCGTACTGTCGGTACCGCCGCCAGTCACCCACATTTGTGAAGCAGTTCTGGCGTCTGACTCGATCGACCAGCTAAGTAGAGAAGTAGGGAAACGAATACCAAGCCGACGAACAGCGGCGGCTGCAGACAGCGTGGGCGCCTTCAATGGAATCTGCTCATTGTGACCGTCCTCGACCGGTATTCTAGTCAAAAAGGTTGCTCTCGGGTCTTAAAGACGACCATATCTAATGTAGTTGATCGATGATAGTCCAGAAATAGAGGGTCACAGACCGCAAACCATACTCTAGTACGGCCACCCTATCTATTGAAAACAAATATATTATAATACGGATAATAATCAAAGCATACGTGTGTACGGGAGTGTTGCTCTGTCAAAAAAACTTGCCCCGTTTACCTTATCTGGCCTAGGCACATTGTGTTGACTGTTCGTCAGTATTTGAAACAATTTGCTACAATACGTAGGCGAATCGCCCTAACAGTCCAAAGAATCCTACAATTTTAGAGGCTAACCGTGTCAAACCCATACTGACTAAATAATTCAGCGTAATATGTATCTATATATGGTGCCGGATCGTGTATCCGTTGCTTCTCACTACATCGGCGTGTAATATATATATGTATGTATATATATATATATATATATATATATACATATCATCATTTATTTAAGTGTAGCAAAATATACATTTGTGATGTAAGAACGTGTGCACAGCCCGCTGGGGCATAACTCAAGGCACTAGGTCCAGGCTTGGGCTGGTCCACCTAGCCAGGGTACCTCTCACCGAAGCGGCATTCCCCCTCTGAACATCTAATGACAGACGTTGCAGTAAATACTCGCCCGCCCTCTTGTCTCCTGTAGCGAGCGCCAATCTTTTCCCGACATCCTTGAGCAGTTTCGTCGTGAGCGACCCAGGCCCCCCCAATGTCTCGACTGCAAGCGGTGAGAAGAAGTGTGGACACCCGATGCTTGAATATTTTCTGCACTTGGCTGCTTCCGCTAGGGCTACCGCGTGCCCAGGGCGGGCTGCGCCCGTACCGACCATTGAGGGGGCTAAAGAGTCGGTTACGGTCGCGTCCCACACCAGCATTTGGCGCCGCTCGAAGGGAGTCAGGGTCATTCCATCAGGTCTCCTTCCATCGTCTCTGACTAAGCCAGACGGCTCCAAAATGCATGGGTAGCCTGCTGATCGAAGCCCTCTGCTAAATGTCTCGTTCAACGCCGAGTGGCGTGCGATTCTGCCTGAACTCTGGAGACAGGAGAGTCCATGGTGACCTAGGGAGTCGACCTCGTCACCGCATCTGCACCGGTGTGGGGAGACTAACTCTGCTCCCAGCCTCAACCCGACTAGTATTCGTGTAGACTCGTCGTCCAGGAGGGTCCCCAGCTGAGGTCTCGGGAGGGCGTGCAACCATGCACCTCAACCCGGTAAAGAAACCGCCTGTAACCTCGCTTTGTTAGTGAACGTGGTTGCTCGGTCCCATAAGCCATTCCATCGACCGCCGTTTGCCAGTTCTGACCACGCGCGCTGAAGAGAAGGGGTCTCTAGTAGAGACCCACAAAATGCAATGGCGGCATCTTGAGTCCGTTTGAGTGTAGTCCGGAAATTTGCAACCGCCTGAGGGTCCAGGATAGACTCAACGCCACTAGTCGCCGAATGCAAGGATGCGATGTGTGCTGCGACTGAAAACGAAACTGCTTCCGGCAGGCCCAGACCACCTCTGGCTATCGGTAAGAAGGCCTGGACTAAGGGGTCGTTTCGCAACCGCAGGTTAATTGTAGATTCCAACGCAAGGCACAGCTCTAAGTTAATTTTCTCTAACTGGGACGAGAAGGCTGAGCAGTTCATTCCCCTGAACAGGTAGTTTAGCCTTGACGCGGAGAAGCATGAGCGTAGAAGGTATAACCCTCGGTGGGCACCCAGCTGGGGAAGGCGATTGAAACCAACCTCGAGTTTTTCTCTTCCCCGCTCAATTTTCGGTCCAAGGTGGCGAGTGAGCAGGGGTACCGTAAGAAGATCCAGGTCGTCGCCTGTTACGCGGCAGCCCGGGAGTAGGTTCCGTATAGCAGATATCTCGGCCGTACCTGAACGGATGATGTAAACCTCACACTTAGTTGGGTTCAACTCCAACCCACTGCATGTTGCAAAACTCAATATCTTCTTTAAGTCCTCACAGACTGTAGTAACGTTTCCTCCGACGACTCCGTCGTCTAAATACCAAAGGTTAAGAGGACTCTCTAGTGAGTTAATTAAGTCTTTAACGGCAAGACAGAACAGATGGGGGACGAGGGGGTCTCCCTGCTGAACCCCTACAGCCGAACTAAGCAGTGCCGAGGGTAAGATCAAGTGCGACGGATCACCGTAAGCCGATTTTACTTGGTGATAAATGGCAGGGGGCCTTGTCTCCAACTACTCTTAACCAGTGGTCCCTCCTGACGGTGTTGAACGCGTTCTTAAAATCAAGTTTAACTAACACGGATGGATCAAGCCGAGAATCTATAAAAGCCCTGGTAGCATGAATCATTATTTCAGCACCCCCCTTGATGAAGAAACCCAACTGCTGAGGCCCAACCGCTAGGTTAATAGTACCCCTAGAGTTCCATACTGCCAATTTTGCTGTGACCCTGCGTAGTACCGAAGAACAAGCGATAGGTCTGATCGAGCCGTCTTTCTTCTTCAATGCGAACAGCCTCGCTTCGAAGATGAAGGGGCACCACCTTGGATGTGTAACTCCCCATCGCAGTAGGTCGATTACCTGTGCCAGGGCCTTATTAAGTCCATCGGATGAGCAGCCGAGAATCGGTGAGAGGAGGTCTTGTAGGAGCCGAGGTAAAAGTCCAGGCCGGCGCTCGAGCTCTTTGAAAATGATCCAACCGCATAGCGAATACTCTCAACCGACGTAGATGAAGGTAAGAGTTGTGAGGGTGGAGCAGACGGTCAGCACAAGTCTGGCTGCGCGGGGGGGTGTTTTTCCCGTAACGACGCCGTAGCGGCTGGTTCATCGACCATAACGTCGTCAGATAAAAGAAGGCGGGCTGCTCCCGACGCATCCCCGTCCGATAGCTTAGCCGACACAGCCCGCGTGATCGACTGATTTCGCTCAGCATTACCACCCGAATCACCCGCGGTAAGTAGGGGAGCCAGGTCTGTAAGCCGAGCACCACGTCGGAACTCCACCAAGTTCTTTCTGATGACCACTGCCAGAGAACGTGAATCCCTGCGCCCTATCGATAACCTCAGCACGACTGAGGCGAAGGAGAAAAGCCCAAGCCAGGGGGCGTCGTCGTTGTCCGAGGCAACCTTTAAGCACACCTCTGACAAGGCGTCAGCCACCGACTTCCTTACCACTTTTGGCAGGATACAAACCAGCTTCCCAGATTTAATGAAAGCCTGGATGTACTCCGTGAGGTCTAGAGAAGACACGTTCATGGCCCCGTTAGGGACGGGTATGGCGCCCCCACCCGCATGTTTAACCGTAACATGTCTACGAAGGCCTCGCCTGGCGGAGGTCTGGCCGCATTGGTGACAGGTAACCCTGTTGGGGCCCAAGGGCTCTGGCGGAGTCGCAGGGTTTTGTCTAGATGTGAGGCTTGGACCGGCACCTTCTGAAGAATCCGACGACCTGACCTGTGTGGGCTCTGTCACCGTCCTGCAATCGTTGTGATCACCCGTCATTATGATTTCCTGAGGTCGCTAACAACCGACAGTAGCGCCAATAAAGGCTGCAATGCGTTCGTTATTGACTTAACCATTTTCGACAGCTCAGACTTCATAGATATTAAGTCCCGAACTAATCCGGACGACCCGTACGCGTAACCTTCGTTCGTGGCTTGGCTCGAGGACGCTGTTTGGGAGCCGCTCTAGGCCGGGGTAGAAGGAGCTGCGGAGTGGTGTTTCCACCAACCGCGATGCCGCGCACCACCGAGGCATAAGTCGGCCCCTCCGGGGAGAAAGAAGCTGAGTCCGCGCTGCTTGAGCCCTGTGAAGAGGGTGTAGGCGCTGCCAAGGCTTCGTTGATAGATGCATCCGGGTGAGTAGCCCGGACCTGGTGGAGGGTTCTGGCTTCCATTAGAACCCTATTCCTTTCTCTCGGGTAGAATAATCGCGGGCAGCTGGGTGACTTTGCGTCGTGAGGTTCCCCGCAGTTGACACACTTGGACGAGTTCGGACAATCGGCGGCTAGGTGGCCTTCTTTGCCACAGTTGCGACAAGCCTTGGGAAGTGAGCAGTTCGCCGCAATGTGGCCAACCCTGGAGCAGTTAAAGCTGACTCGGGTTCCAGAACTACCGCGTGCGAACGATAGCCAAGGAACACTGACGCCGGTGGTTGATGGTCGAAGGTCAGGATCACTTTTGGCAGAGGCTTCTTTTGATTGCCAGAGGAGACGAACAGTCTTCGGGCAGCCGTGACGCCGTAGTTTGAAAGCTCCGTTTTTATCTCTTCCTCTGTTAGCGCAGTGCAGACACCTTGAATCCTGGCCTTAAACGAGGCCAAGCCCGGGCAAGAGGCGGTCACCGCGATGTCATCAACGCATGTTAGGCTCGAAAGGTTCTGAGCTACATCGATGGAGGAAACGTTGACAAAGATGCTGCTCTTATCGCCTGAGATTCGCCCCTCCGGCACCAGGCTGTGGATTGCCTTGAATAACCGTAGCATCTAACCTTCTTTGAAGTCAGCCAAACTCCCGTCAGGATTCTCCTTGTGTCTCAGGCGAACCCTAAAAGCTCCGAATGCTCCTGAGTTGACTTCGCTTTTTAACCAATCTAACTGTTTTTGCTCCCGCAGCACGGTTTTCTTTACCCTCGCGCTAGTAACAACGATAAAACCATCGTCACCCGAGGGTTCATCAGCCACCGAGTCAGCATCGACGCCCTGCCTTCTTCGCTTAACGCCCGCGGATTTGTTACTCATGGCGCTAGCGGGCCTCGATACATCGCCGACGGCTGCAGGTGCCTCAGTGCGGATATTCGCTATGTCCAGGCTAGCTGGAGGCACAAATAGCCGGGCAGGGGCGCTTGATCACGTTTTGCATTTACTCGCAATGCCTTGTATAGTTATATCACCAAGTATATATATGCCACTACTGTGTGTATATATGTTGCCTTGCATTGTATGTTACCACTGCCTTGTATTTGTATGTCGCCTTTTATATATGTATGTCACTTTCTGTATATATGTCACCAGCGCCTCGTATATATATGTGTCACCTAGGCAAACTGATTGTTTACAAACGGTTGCACTGGCGCCAAATGTAGGCGCGTGCAGGCCAGCGGAATCAGCCGTTCGCCAGACCGGCTCCACCGTCTAAATTGACGGAACGAAAGGCCGTATTATGACGTGGCTGTTATGGCAAACGAGCAATGAAAAGTACACTTCACAAGAGCACCGATGAACTTAACGGCACCTGACCGTTCACCAGTGGAACACTTTTCAGTCTTGGAAGAAGCACAAGGTGAAGGCGATCCAACTGGGCCACAGCCTAGTCAGACCGTGGCATACGAGCCAGGTAACGTCCCACTATTCGCGAGCCACCGAAAACACGTCCGCACACCTCGACGTTCGAACGCCCAATATGCTATATATATATATATATACATACAGGGTCATTCATATACTTATGTACTTATTTCGAGGTTTGGTAGGACTCGCCAAGAAAATTATTTTTCTCAATGGAAAGAGGGGGCGGAAACGTCTTGTTTAGGAGAGATAGTGATATTTATAAAAGTAGTTATTCTGCCTTTTTGCTCCTACATAGTGGTGCAAAATCAACGTTTGCGGGAGAACCAGTTAACGCATAAAGGAACCGATTATACCGCGTATTTGGCGGAAAATTCTGCACAATAGAAAATGCTTCACTAGCCTGCATAGCAAAAAGCGAATAACCAGATTAAGGGAAGTCATGAAAGTCGATTATATAAGTCGATAATAACGTTAACGCTTCTACGTGAAAAATCGTAAACATTTTCCATTATAATCAAAAATATACGTTCAAAATACAACTCACACGCAATAGCAAATATAATGCCCACCATTTTGTATCAAAGTGATGGTGCTGCGTTACGTAGTTGCCAAGTAACTAAGCTTTTTCGACAGTCATAGCTGTTACGTTTTACGTTACGTTGTTAAGCTTTCACGTTCAGAACTGTAAAATTTTGCCAAGACGTTTCCGCCCCTCCCTACATTAGGAAAATGTATCCTCTTGCCGAATTCTGCCAAACCTCAAAATATGCACCTAACGTTCTCATACACGCTATGCAAGTATGCGTGCCTTTGCTTTCGATATGGCTATCGAAAAAGCCTAGTTACATGACAACTACGTAACACAGCATTATCACTTTGGTACGAAAATGGTGGGCATTAAATTTGCTATTGCGTGAAAGTAGTCTTTTGGACGTACATTGTGGTCGTAATGGAAAATGATTACGATTTTTCACGAAAAGGCGTTAACGTAGACATAACAACATATCGACTTTTTATGACTTTCCTTTATCTGGTTATTCGCTTTTAGCTACGCAAGCTAGTGAAGTGTCTTTCGTTGTGCATGCATTTTCCGCTGAACATGCCGGTATGATCGGCTCCTTCATACGTTGACTGGTTCTCCCGCAAACGTATGTAGGAGAAAAAAGGCAAAACAACTACTTTTCGAAATTTCACTCTCTCTCCTAAACAAGACGTTTCCGCCCCTTCTTCCATTGGCAAAACTCCTTTTCTTGCCGAACTCTATGAAACCTTAAAATAAGTACGATATGAATGACGCTGTATGTGTATATATATATATATATATATATATATATATATATATATATATATAAGGTGTTCGCAAACTAGACTAAGATGTTCAATGTAACATACAAACAGGAGTATTTAAGATGCGTGAAACAATGTTTTGTTTGCTTCAGTATAGATATATTTCAATATCTAATAAAATACATTATCGGTACGTGGTAAATGGCTGTTCCAGGCTGTATACGGGACTCTTCTTTTTTAGCACGTTGATGGCCTCGTGATATATTGCATACTCTGCTCTTCAAAAACCCACAGAAAAATCTTACAGCCTTATATCGCAAGAGGGAAACGCTCAATTGTCTCGTCCGCTATGTAGCTTTTTGTACCATCTTGGCGGAATCAGGATAGAATGATGATAGAAATGGGTTTCGTCGGAAAATATAATTTTCTTCACGCGATCGGCATCACGCTGCATCATCCCGGGAGCTCAACTGGTGAAGCTTAGCCGCTCATGATGGTTCTCAGGCTTCAACTTTTCCTTTAGCTGAATCTTATATGACGTTGGTTGTCATCTGCCGGGGTGCCGCTGGTTTGATATTTGTCGTTGAACGAGTTTTTTTTTTGAACAGTGCTCATTGAGAATAGAAGATAAACCCTAGCGCTGAGAATCAGCAACAATGCTGCCACAAGGACAGTTGAGGAAACTCGGAGAAATGCCACGCAATTCTGAGCCTGGAGTGGGGAGGAATACGGTTTTAGTAGACGCGTGAATCCCACAGCAGTTGCTGCCAGCTGCCAGCGACGCATGTGCATTACGCATTTCCGAAACGTCCCATAAAATGTGTCCGCTTATAATGTCGCTAAGCGCCTCTGCTATAAAAGGGTGACATGTGCACTTGGGAATACATGACAGGTGCATAATACGCCCACTTGTTTAGGGATACGTGGCTAGATCCCATATCAATATACAAACACCAGTTTTTAAGCAAATGCTCGCGAGCAATTTTCTATAATGACGGCTATAGCAGCACTTTTTAAAATGTACCATCAAGAGAAGATATCCGGGTCTCATCCGAGAATCGGCCGGTCTGCAACTGGTAAACTGTCTAATTTCCATAATCTCGCATTGTATTTGTCTTTTTTTTACTTGGGAGGTTTCGGGAATGCATGATGCACATGCGCCAGTAGCAGCCTGCGTGACAAGTGTGGCACTCACATACCCACTAAACCCGGATTCTTCCCCACCCCCCAGGCCCGGTACTACTTTGGCACTACTTCGAAGCCATGGGAGAGGCGTCTCTGCCGTTCTCCTCTACTCAGCTCTATCCCTCTCTAACATCCCGCATGTCTACCTGCGGTTGGATAGGAGGTTACTGCCATTTCGTAAACCGCCCTGTGAGGGTGCGTCGAGACCATGAGGGC
Organism: Dermanyssus gallinae; assembly: GCA_003439945.1. Lineage (NCBI taxonomy): Eukaryota > Metazoa > Arthropoda > Arachnida > Mesostigmata > Dermanyssidae > Dermanyssus > Dermanyssus gallinae. The sequence goes on along the minus strand of QVRM01006574.1, from coordinate 1,107,763 downwards.
CCGGTTGCTCTCCCTCCCTCGGCTCCTCGTCTCGACCACTTCACCTAGAGACCTGCTCAAGCCTTTCCCGCCTGGCCGTTTCCTTGGCTGTCTTGAGTGTCAAAACGGCGTCGAACAATGTTGTCGCCTCCTTCCATGTCTCCGCCGAAGTCATCAAATGGGCGACCACCTCTCTGATGGGCCGGCTACTTTTACTTGTCTGTGGGCTTTGGTCATAACTATCATGTTATACAACTGGAGCTGCTGGCTTAACTGGACAGCAATAAACAGTCATGATAAAGGGAAAGAGTCGTCCCGATTAGTTATCGGGATAGTTATCTATAGTGGCCGGAGCCCTGTCTAAACCTCCCTTTGATGGAAGCCGCCCGTGAGTTTATACCGTTGGATTATATATATATATATATATATATATATATATATATATATATATATTAAATAGGATGGCGTTGACAAACGTCTGTAACAAGGCGTGGATACGTTGTCGATCAGGTTAGACTAGCCCGCCAGTATACAGGGCGTTCCTATTTGTGTGTCCAAAACGCTAGGGTATGGTCAAACTCGGTGAGAAAATCATTTTTGCCAATGGGTGGAAGCCGGGAAAACGTTTTGTTTAGGAGTGAGAATGAAATTTATAAAAGCAGTTATTCTGCCTTTTTTCTTCTACATAGTTGTGCAAAATCTACGTTTGCGGGAGAACCAGTTAACGCACAAAGGAACCGATCATACCGGCGTGTTTGGCGCCGGTATGATCGGTTCCTTTTAATGCCCACTACATTCGTACCAAAGTGATGGTGCTACGTTACGAATTTGCCAAGTGACTAAGCTTTTTCGACAGTCATAGTTGTTATGTTTCACGTTGAAGTTTTCCCTTTTTTTTTTGTCTTTTGAACGTACAATTTCGGTCGTAATGGAAAAAATTACGATGTTGCACAAAAAAGCGTTAACGTAACATTTTGACTTTTTATGACTTTCCTTAATCTGGCTATTCGCTTTTTGCTACGCAAGCTAGTAATGTATACTTTATTGTGCAGAATTTTCCGCCAAACACGCCGGTTCCTTTGTGCGTTGACTGGTTCTCCCGCAAACGTAGATTTTGCACAACTATGTAGGAGAAAAAAGACAGAATAACTGCTTTTATAAATTTCATTCTCACTCCTAAACAAAACGTTTTCCCGGCTTCCACCCATTGGCAAAAATGATTTTCGCACCGAGTTTGACCATACCCTAGCGTTTTGGACACACAAATAGGAACACCCTGTATATATATATATATATATATCTCGAAAAATCATTGCCTTCACGTCCATCATTGTCGTCGTTGACCGTTGCCGTAGCTGTTATCGCCGGCTGCAACAGCATTATGAAGTCATCATAAAGGTGATGATGATGATGATTGTCGGCGGCGTGACATGGATGTCACGTCACGATGATGCTGTTTAGGTTGTCGTTGTTCGAGAGACACAGGCGGGTAACCAGTGGTAAGACATTTCCAACGAGCGCATCGAGGTACGGACGGTTGGGTAGCTTAAGGCATGGATGGGTGAGTGGATGAATGAACAAATCGTCGCGTCGGCCCATCGACACTCTCGAAGCCCTCTCACGGCGCTGCAGCAGAGATAGCAGTCGGAATGTCGCACTGTAGAGAAAGGGTCATCCACCTTGAAGGGAACTGTCACCCCCGCCTAATCAATGTCTGCCTCTTCATCTCTCACCTGTGTCTTCATCTCTCTCTCTCTCTCTCTCTCTCTCTCGTGCTTCTTGCCTCTCCTCCTCTCTCTGGCGATTGTTTGACTTGCATCATTTTATCACGAGAGGTATTTTTGGCTAGTTCGCGACAACACGAAACAGAGACACACACATTCTACACGAGGAAAAAGTTACAGCGAGAACAATTTTCGCAGAGAAGCAAATACATGCATCAGTCGTTAATAGACAGAAGGGAAATAGAGCGAGGAAACTAAAGTTCCGAACACACACACACATATATATATCTATATATATATATTAAGATCGCGAACTAGAGGGACGGGGAGGGAGCATAAGAACAAAATGGAGTCGAGACAGAGCGGGACTCATTCTTAGATAAAGCCTTGTTTATCGCTTCCTCACAATCTCGTATATCGAATAAGTCGTAGACAATTCGTAACCCCGTATGGGTTTCAGCGATAACCGATTCGCGACAACGACAGCAACAACAACAACAATGGCAACAACAACCACAACAGCAGCAACACCCCCTCAACTATCACTATGTCGCTGTTGTTGTTGTCGCTGTTGTTGTTGTTGTCGCTGTTGTTGTTGTTGTCGCTGTTGTTGTTGTTGTCGCTGTTGTTGTTGTTGTCGCTGTTGTTGTTGTTGTTGTTGTTGTTGTCGCTGTTGTTGTTGTTGTCGCTGTTGTTGTTGTCGCTGTTGTCGTCGTCGTCTTCTTCACTGTCACCATGGTCGTGCATGGTCTCGCTGACAAATCAGCCGAATTGCTTTCTTATTGCTGTTACTGTTAAGTGATTCATGATCATGGCCACGATGGTGGAACTAATGCTGGCCGTGACGCTTATCATATAGACGCCCGGTAGGTGAGCTGGAAGCGTGACGTTGTATTCGCGTAGTCGTCGTCGTCGTCGTCGTCGTCTGCAGCTAGCTTAAGATACGATACGACCGACTGCAACTCCTGGCCGGTACCGCTACTAAGCGCGACACGCGTAGCTGAGAGCCAATGGTGTCGTTCGACATTACCACTACAGCGTGACAGCCGTTGTTTTCTACTACAGCCATTTGCTATCATTGCAGCGACTGATCGAAGCAGGACAGCGCGACACAGGACAACAACGAGGAAGGAAGAATTGGTTGCAACGACGACGACGACGACGACGACGACGACGACGACGACAACAACAGAGTGGTCTGCGCAGTTCTTGTGGACATACTTGTTTTGTATTCACCAATGGAGCTCCGATCAAATTAATCTTCCCGCACAACTCTGCTCTATTGCAAGCAGAAATGGCTGCGCTTTTTTCTAATTTTTGTTATCATGATTCTTGCTTTCTTTCTTGGTTTTGCTCAGTTTTCAAAAAGTTTCCGGAAACAAAAAATGTTAAATTTGTTTTCAAAGTATTTTTTGTCAGCTGGAGAGGTCCTGCGGGCCCGGTTAACCGCCTTACGTTTGAACTAAATTCGGCGCATAGCTGAACTTGTCTGTAGAGAACTAGAATGTTCTCCTGAGAGAGCGAGATTGAGATAAATCATTGCCGGACGCCAACTGAGAAAGAAAACATTGTGAATTTGATTTTAGCGAAGTAAGACTTTGACTATGAGATCTGTTTAAAAAGACTAAGTAAAGTTTGGAGTGAAGGTTTTGAATGTCTCAAACTCAAACCCGAAAACCAAAACAAAACGAACATATACATTCTTAACGTTAAAGCGATTCACATGAATACAATAATTCGCGTATAGAGTGAGACAGAAGGTATAGGCCGAAAAAGCTAGAACTAGCGCATAAACGTTACGAATACACCAGCAAACACGTCAATGCAGCTCGTCAACACCGAATGTAAGCTGTTTTTTGGTTGTTGTTGTTGGAGCTTGTTTTTTGGTTGTTGTTGTTGGAGATTATGATGTTGTTATCGTTGATATGGCTAAGTTACGAGCCAGTGATAAGCCTATGGCAAGTCTGTGCTTACATCGCGACAAAATACGTGATGGGAAGCCGACAATATCTAATGGGGAGGCATTCATATGCGTGGTTAGGTTTGCCGTAATATCGAGGTAAATAGCGAAAAAGACATCATAGGGATAGCATATCGCAACAGTGAGAGAGATATATAGGTAGACAAATATATGAGACGGGTAGATTTCTGGTACAGCAACGACAACAACAACAACAAGACAAACGACGACAACAACAACAAGACAAACGACGACAACAACAACAACAACAACAACAACAAAAAAATAAACGACAACATCAACAGCAGCCCATACAACAACAGGCCGACGGCCGCACGCTAAAGTACAGTGTTGTCAGAATATAGTGGTGGTAGGCCACAGAGAAGTCTTCTAAAACGATTGTTTACATAGGAGAACGTAGGAGAAGGCAGGTAACCCGCCGCAAGTCCGCTCACTAGGATTGGCTGATGCTACAGCATGGAAAACAGGGAACAACATGCATTGCACGATAGCTTTAGGCAGTCTTATTAGTGTGAGTTACATATTTACATTTATTTTTGCTATATTTATATACACGTATGTATATAAATAAATTGTACAGAAACGTATACGCAGTATAAGATGTATGTTAGGTGAAACGTTTCTTTTCCGTGAATCGGCAGGGGTCTAAATCGCATACGAGCTCGTGCCAGAAAGTCTCTATCTATTAATTTGAACGCTGTGCTAATAGCGGTAGTGAGCGAGCCTATGTTAGCAGGTCGAGACTTGTCAGACTTTAGTTGCAATTTGCAATCTATCAATTTGCAATTGCAATGCAGATCCGTCCGGCGGATTCTAGCGCTCACTCAGAAGTCGAGCCGTTTACGTAGTCTACAAACTATTCAAGGGTTCCTCTGGAGAGGTCTGTAATCCGTTTTCTCTCCTTTCGTCTCCTTCTTCGGTAGTTACTCTGTTCCTGAGTTTTGCAATTGCTGTGGCTGTAGCTTTTATCAGTACCTGGTACTTTGGAAGAATGCGAATCAAGACATCCTCCGTTTCTTTCTGGCAGTGAGCACAGGTCGCCGAGGGCGCTTACTCAACTCCAAAGAAGTAGTTCTGAAAGGCCCACATCTCTCTCTCTCTCTCTATATATATATATATATATCCTTCCATTAGGAAAACTCGTTCTCGCCGAGTTCTATCAAACCTTAAAATGAGTACATAACGATATGAATATGACGCTGTATATATATATATATATATATATATGATGCAGGACGTCTAATCGCCACCAAAGAACCTTAGGCTTTCGATGAATACGTAAACAAATCTAGCAATTAATGCTTAAGCTTAAGTGAGTTTTCTCAGTATCATGACATGAGAAACTGTCACGCTTTGTAAATATATATATATATATATATATATATATATAGTTGTCGTCTATGGCATGAGATGCCAAGACGATCGTGACTCGAGTCACACGGACGATGCGACACATCGATATGCAGTAGGGATCATAGCGGCGGCAGCAGCAGCAGCAGCAGCGAGACACCGTCACTCGTTTACTCGTTATCCATCGACTGCTATCGCTGATTCTACTGTATCTATAGGCGGAGCCGTATGGCGTAACCAAGCTGGCTTAGTCTACACGGTAGGAATTCCATGTGTCTCGAAACGGTAAGACAATCTTGACTACGACAGCCAACGTCAATGATCACAGCAACGCCGACATCAACAGGCCCAACAACAGCAGCAATAACCACAACAACAACAACAATGCAAAAGCTTCAATGCTAACGACAGTAACAATGAAGACGACAACAACAGTATGGCAACAGTAACTGACACAGATCGTGTTACTGGAGGAGAGCTGCTGTCTCGGAACGAAAGACTGGGACGTCCCTTGGCATGCCAAGCCCTTGTGGAAACGCTCCTCAAGAATCGTCAATGCTGGCTTATGGTTAAAAGATTCGCAGAATTTGTCTCCAATACGAAAATAACCGCCGCACCAAGTCGAGCGTTGCCCTAACGGCAAGATACGGTGGCCAGGTAAAGTAAGCTCAACAAGACATTACTCCTACGGCCCACATGACCGTGGCGTTTTTTTTTTTTTTGAACAAGGTCATTTATTTATTATATACACAATTACAATGGTATGTTGTTTCATACATTTACAATTATTTGCAAGGAGGATATAGTAATTTAAACCTACTACAGTTACCATTGTGTTGGTAAAAAGTTGCAGCCGGAATAAAATTACTTGTGTTTACCTCTATGCGAGGGTCAATTTAGGATGACTAGTGTATCCATTATTGACGGGGTAATAGGTGTGACTTTAAATTCTCCTTGAAGTTATTTAAGGATTTCAAACAACGCAAGCTAACCGGAAGAGTGTTCCACTCTCTGACAGCTCGCACGCCAAACGCTTGGCAGCCCTTGCTGCTTCGATGCATGCGGATCTTCAGTGTGACCGTGTTTGATGCTCTGGTCTCTCTCTCGCTTTAACAACGACGTCCGGTTTGCATCATACATTTTATTATTATTATTATTATTATTATTATTATTATTATTATTATTATTATTATTATTATTATTATTATTATTATTATTATTATTATTATCATTATTATTATTATTATTATTATTATTATTATTATTATTATTATTATTATTATTATTATTATTATTATCAGTTAATTATACTTAAATGAAAAATAAAAAAATAAAATCAATTGCTTCACACGATGGTACTTGTGTTTTCTGCTTAAGAGTACCAGCACACGTGTGTAAAGTAATTTCTTTCATTGACAAACACGTCTCGGTGTGAACAACACCCGCTCTGCAATTTTTTCTCGTTGTCTTAGATTTAAATGGGTGTTAATTTTCGCACTAAAATGCAACTGTTACTGCATTCGATTCTAAGAGCAGCAAAAACACTCGCATTGGCAAATGATTTTGCACAATTTAAACTGCGCTTGTGCCTAGTGATGCTCTTCTTATTAAAATTACATTCACACCCAACTGTTGGGATGTAGCAGTGTTCTGTATACACATCCACAGTAAGTGGGTGTGACTCTACAAATCTCGCCGCTGTCGGTTCGGTTCGCCAACTTTCAGTGGTCGGTGTTAAGAGCTGGGCCTAGTCGATACGAGAAAATTTCGCTATTTAGTTATCGAAAGCTTGCCATGTGAGTTGTGAAAAGGCAACTCACATGGCAAGCATTCTTCAGCGTTCTTTTTTAGCTCTGCAATTGACAGAGTCTGGTAAGTAATGGCTAAAATCCATTTGCATGCAACTGTTCACACAGCAGAGATAGACGTTTTAATATTAGGTGGAAGCAATACATCACAAAAGGAGGGAGATTTCCAAATTAAACACTCTCAATGCTGCTGTCTCGGTACGGAGCTTTCGCAGTTTATCTAGTAGTTTGCTAATAGGCTTGTGGCAAAAGATGTGCCCTAGCCTTACGTCTTTTAAATGCTCAGCGAGTCGTAGCGCTGGATCTAGCCCGGAACCGAGGTTTATTCCTATTATAGGAGTTCTATTAACATAATCTACGTGTCGTCATTCATCGAAAGACGAAGTATTATTTTCTAGGCGTTCTCCTACTTTAACTTCCATTACGTTTGTCTTTAACGATGAATTCACTATCACCCTGTTCTCTGCTCACCATATTGACACAGGTTACACGCGTCGTTGCAATTCGTTGACGTATGTTGATGCAATGCAAGGGGATCGTCAGTAAACGCACAAAGGTGTGCCTTCGTTTGTTGCAGCCTTGGTAGAAGTAAATTTGCAGTAGAAAATACGGGCGATTCAATCGTGCGGGGCAATTCTGAGGACGCGGCTCTGAAGGATTGCCGACATTGGCTTGATAGATGGAGATTTGAATTGATCTTACGTCGATCGGTAAGAGGTGGTTCCGGAGGTGGCGGAGCGTCAGACTATCTTCGACGTGGCCACATCCGTATACAGTGGACTGAGCAAGAAGCAACCATGAAGTGTTTCCCATTTGATTTGCTGTGGTCGCATAAGAGAATGACCGCGTCAACTGTAAACCGATCCCCACGCTATACGGCCTAGTCGGCTTCTAAATGAATTTAGGCAACGCAACGTTCTGGTTGGTACAGCGGCGTGTGCATCTTGCTACAAGCAGAGGAGTTTTTTTGTTACCAGTCTGCGTAATAATACATAATTGCCATTACCATCAAGACGCCTTTCAACGTGGTTTGGTGGCGATAAAGCCGAATAGCTTCCCTTTTAGCAGTATTCTCGTGGTCGTTGGTTCGAATTAAGCATTCGTCGGTCTGGAATTGATTTGAATGGTTCCTAATTTAGTAATGGTTCTATAAGGTCGGATTTAAAGAAATGACAAATACCTATATATATATATATATATATATATATATATATATATATATATATATAACATAACATAACATCACTTTTATTTCATATAAAAGGGTTGGTATCAATATACATACTTCTGTAAGACAATCGTAATTAATCACCAAATAGGCGAGCACTATTTGGATTATCATGGGCCCATTTGGCCATACGCCAAGCAAACAGTCCGTTCACGAATTCTCCGCGGGCCACGGCTTTTGAGGTGATTGATCGTTGACTTCTTAGGTTATTAGGTTATATATATATATATATATATACGCTTCAACGAAATAGTAGCTTGCATCTGTGCGTCCGCGTAAAGTAGCTCAGCCTCAACAGATTAGGCATGAACAACGTAAAACAACAAAATCGTAAAACGAACTGCGCATTTCTATGTATGCATATTTAAGTGTGCACATACAGCATCCGTGAACGACGAGTTGAGCCACTAGGTGCTAGCGAGACACGACATGAACATCATAGTTAGATGCCTATATAGAATGAGAAAAAAACAAGAGAGATACAGAGAGAGAGACGGGATGGGAGTTACAGCACAAAAACGCCATGCTAATTTCGTTGTTCTGTTGAGCCACGTTGTGAACAGCAGCGAAATCGACTGCCGTTTTATAGGCGCGCGAAATGTTAAGTTGCGCCAGCTAGCTATGCTGACGCCCGCCGATGCGAATTACCGTGAGCCTAGTGCTAGATTACGGTTGAACAGTAAATGAATAATAACATTCAAATATATAATTCAATGTAATCAATAATTCTGTAATGTTATCTTATTAGTATGTGTTATCTTATAATATAATGTAATCAATAACCTAAAAAAGAATATTACATTTGGGTCCCCTAATAATAATAATAACTGATAATTGATGCCAACGACAACAACAATGATAACGGCAGCAACAACAACAACAATGACAACGGCAGCAACAACAACAAAGCCAGTTAAAAGAAAAGCAGACTCAATAAAGCCAGCAGCACGTTGTCAATCAACCGCCAGCGTCCTTCTAACGGTGATTGTTCCCAACGGTCTATAACAAGAGATAGTCTGGGTGCGATATATTCTGCCGCTGTTCGTATAACTACTACAACACACACAATATATCTCGCTTGTATGATACGCGCACACGCGTGTCTGTGTATATATATATATATATATATATATATATATATATATATATATATATATATATATATATATATATATATATATATATATATATATATAATATTATAATAATCATGATATATAAAATATATATATATATATATAGCAAAAATAATATCTAATTACGACAATTGTCAGATCTGGCTGGTCCGGCGAGACCCGAGTGCCGCTCAGTCAGCTCGCGTCTATGATGTCGCTCTGTGCTCAATTAACGTTTTGTTGTTACAAGTTTTTGGTGGACGTCGCGGTAACAACAATATGAGCACGCACTGCCGCACAGTGGGATTCATGATATTGTCACTACAATTACAATCGACAACCACAATTATTCCTACAACAAAGCCTACAGTTATGACCTTTTTGATTGTTAGCCGGCAGAAATAATGGCTAAACGATATCGCTTTACAAATGCATAGATTGATCTCGATCTAGACTAGCATATCATACATACAGGCGAATGGAGGGAGGTTTGTGTGTGTGTGTGTGTTAAAGCCATTAAAAGAAGACAGGATATTTTGGCTAGTGCTGCGGGTGACAGCGTACAATGGTGCTGTATGTCATCACACTGTATAACGGTGCTTGACCGCATTTCTGAAACGGGTTTAAGGCTTGCGTGTAACTTCCGCGTGTATGTACTTCCTCGTTTTGGTGATAAGCAATAGCTCTCGACGCATACAAAACAGATTCGAAAACAGTTCGCACTCTCAGACGCGACCCCGACCAGTCTCCGTTTTACTGAGCAGTATGAGGAAAAAAACATTTGACGTTAACATTGATCCCGATCTTTACACCGTAGTGGCAATGCTGCCAAGCTGCGAGTAGAGTCGACGAATAGACAGGACAAATGACCACACAGTGGTTCGTTTTGTAGTCCGAGTGGATTTCGCCTTATACTTTGTTTGTCTAAAGACTCAAGCATTTGTAAATCTAGTAACAGATTGTGTGCGAGATATCATGTAGGTATTGAAAGCCGCGCAGTCCTGCTCACTAGCAGGACAAACAAAAAACCCGTAAGATGCTTGCTCTAGGTACCCAACATGAAGTGAAAATAAACTTTGAGAATTGCGGTAATGCACGTTGTCACAATTAACTCGATGTGAACAGTATATATATATATATATATATATATATATATATATATATATATATGTGTGTGTATATGTGTTTGCCTCTTTTTCTGCACAATCGCCGATGTCATCAATCAGTGAATGGCAGCGTCCCTGGCGGTACCTATACTCCACTACGACCAAATAACATCTGGCCACTCGAAAGGTGTTTTAGATTAAATCGTCGGCATAAAACCGACCACTTCTACGCTGGATTCTATTTTTCATCTCTTAAACGCAATATGTCCACACGCCGCTTAACAAATGATGGTGGTATCCGTGCCAGGTTATTTTCGTAGAAAAAAGCTAGGCCCTCGGTATAGTTTTGTGTGACAAACATGCGGCGTTCTTCTTTTATCGCCGCTGAGAGAAGTACTAGCGATAATATTCAAGCAGCTCGGCGCCATGTAAACAAAATCGGGCGAAAGAGAGTCTCAGGAGAACGGGGTTAAGGCGTATGTCGTAGGTAACCGTTCCAGTCAGGTCTGTTATAGAAATTTACTCCTTGATATTTTCGATAACATGATTTACAAAAGCCCGCTTTGTTTCGGTCAAGAAGCTACAGAAATACAAATGTGCAACAGTGGGGCTCGAACCTATGGGTCCCTTCCGGTAGCGAGGCGCAGACGGATGCCACCACGCCACCGGGCTCGACTGGTGTTATGTACCTACGCATGTATTACGTTACAGCTGCTGATAATAAATTGTCCTTCCAAAATGCAGAGTGCCAGATATCCCTATAATCAACACCATAATAGGAATAACCTGGTTCTCTGATGCGGCAAATAACGACTCTGTTCAATAATCTGATTATAGTGACCTACTTTATTAAAAAATCATAAATTGTTTACCATAACCGCGCTAAACGAGACAACGTAGTAGTAGCATTTGAAAAATGTTTCAGGGACTCCTTTACAGCATCGGCTTTAGGCAACTTCAGGGTGACGCTCTAAACGATGGAAATTCATTGACCAACATTGCGGTCGAAGTAAATACAAAGCAACGCTTCCTTCAACCCCTAAGCTTGCTTCACTTTTCCACGATGCTCTAGATAGATGCAATTTTTAACTTACCAGATCGGGCCTGATTCCACGCTGGTCTGACACGCCGAAAATTCAGCCCTTCACCCTAGACGTGGCACTATCATTAAAGTGCAAAAAGTTATCCATGAAGGCCGGAGCTATGAAGTTTTAGATGTTCTTGGAGATGTACTGAAAGTAGCCTCTCCAGTTCTTTAATTCCATAATCTGATATTAGTCAGAGTAATATTTTATCTCAAATGATTTACCTGCCTTTCAGCCAATTTTTCTTCATAGGTGCCGCTATCTCTACGCAACTAACTCTAGCACACCTATGGATAAACATTTTTTCTGACTCAGCCTCAGCCAAGATTTAACGTCCACGGGATTGCTTCTCGCATTGCTTCATAGACGGACACTAATAAATATAAATGTGAAACAGTGGGGCTCGAACCCGCGCACCTATGTGTTTCCTCCGGTCGCGAGGCGCAGACGAATGCACCCCTCCACGCCACGGGGCTCTACACACCTATGTGTAAGATTACGAATAGACACACTTGTTCCGCAGTCGAGCCCGGTGGCGTAGTGCATCGCGTGCGCCTTGCGACCGGAGTAGACACATAGGTGCACAGGTTCGATTCCCCACTGTTGCACATTTGTATTTATGGGGTCCGTCTAACAAGGTTATGCGAAGGCAAAGCCGCGATGTTTAAGGTTGGCTAGGAGTCAGCCCAAAACAGTTTACGCTTGTTCCACAATATTTCTTCTTGATCGTGCTGCTGCTGCTATAATTTTCGTTCGTCATACGCTCTTTCTGCAGCCACTCGAATGGCTTCGATTTAATGAGCTGACCACAATGGCTTTGACTATGACTGTCAGGTAGAAAACAAGCTGGTGTCGGGCTAAATTCTTTGGGAATGTAGACTTATTTTTCCTGCGTATCTGAAAACTTCTGCCGGGCAATCTCATGTGCACATGATATTATGCCATTGTTAGTGCAGGTGAAGTCTCGTAAGTTGTAAAGTCTCAAATCAAAAGTCTTGTTCAGTCTACGCTACCACGTGTAGAGTAAGTTATTGGATTCCAAATTGTCCAGAATGATGCCCTAGAAGTCAGAAGAATTTTCCAGTAAGCGCAGCGACTCTGTCGGTAATCTTTCTATATCAATTGATCTGTTTTCAATAGGCAATGCAGACAAGGTACAAGTGGTTTTTATCGTTATTATCTTGTGAAATCTTAAGGGGATTAGCTCCCTCTTCAAGCGTGGATGAAATTCAAGGGATTGCGTGCCATCGTCAGCGGGTTGACTCGGCCGTGCTACTACGCTGAAAGTACCATAATCGCTAAGGAATGTAATACTCATGTTTTCGGCTACCGTAGGCCAACGGTGTAGATATTGCTTGCCCATAAAAAATCCTACCCCTCAACTTAACAAAATCTTTCGTGCAAAAACTAAGAAAATATGCGAAATATTTAAAAAAAATTTAAATTTTATACATATCGCCTTTCTAGAGTTGCAATTTAAATGTTGTAAAGCTGCAGTTCTATCATTGTGGCCAGCTGTTAATTCTGAGTACATACGAGTATTTACAAGGTGGACAGCGGAGCGCAGGTGTTTAATTTTCTCGCCATTTGTCGTGTATAAACATGAAAACAAAGCCATTCATATGGAGTTTGATAGACGGACTAAGCTAGGGTTTATCCCGTGATGAAGCAATACAGTAGCAAGCGACGTGTTTTTTTATATACGTTTTCACAAAGATGGTTGTTCTCTGGCGACGATGGCTAGAAAAGAGCACACCAAATACGGTATAAGCTTGCGCTTAGCGACCAGGTTCTGTTGAAAACAGGATACCACATAGATGGCCTGTGCTCGTGTTAGAATAAATGAAAGTATTGCCGCAGTTCAGTTCGAGAGAGTTTTAGAGAGAACTCGCCGCCGCGCTCAGGAATCCGATCATTCGCAGTCAAGTTTGCGAGGTGTCTTATAAGGAGAATTATATTTACACCCTTACAGGATTTTGACGATTCAGCAGCTAACACCCCCTTTACCTCCTATTACCCTCAAGACCGCTAACATTTTGCTAGGGTCACGGAGCGCGACAAGAAGAAAGATGGCTTTTTATGACAAAATATTATTTTTAATAAAACTAAATTTCACTTTAATGTATATTTGATTCGGCAAAACTTTTGCATTTGAGGCTCCGAAAATCCAAAGTCAATATTTGGTGCGAATTTTGGAGCGGTTGTGCTATCGGTCCTTACCTCTTCGAAAACAACCGTGGAGAGACTGTAACGACCAACACAGAGCGATATCGGAACATGATAGAGATCTTTTGTGGCTGGAATTGAACGGATTGGATGTGGACGATATGTGGTTTCAACAAGATGGATCCACAAATGTGATTTACGTAGCACTCAAGCGATTTCAAACTTAATCAAACCGAAAATATCAGCTGCTAACATTTTTGGTTGTTCGCTTTTTGCTCGCGCATTCACTAATTGAAGGTTTTAATTTTTTCTATAATTGTTAATTTAGGTGACGGTAATAGACTATAATTTTAAAGCATTTGTACTCTCCGCTCCATTGTGTTTTCGTTTTTGGGTATGGCCGATCAGAATCCAATGTGACTTTTTCAATTAAGAACAATAAAGGCCTATATAAATTCGGACATAACTGGGGGTAAATCCACGACCATCTGATATCAGGCCACTAAGTCACCTTGCTGCCTCGGTATTGGCAAGGCGACTGTGGTATATAACCTAATTGTACAACCCGGTTGAGCCCGTTTATACAATCTGCTTGAAAACTAAATAAATTCAGGAACAGTTACGTTTTTAGTTAAATTGCGTCGCATTCAGTGGAATCATGTACCAGTATTTTAGCGTGACACAGTCACTTTGTCTTTCTTTCCCTTGCGAAACGTGAGCAAAAGCCTGCATCTATGCTTAATCTTACTAAACAAGACGTACGAAGAAAAACATGAAACCTGAGTAAGCTTCTGAGCTGTATTATGATTTATTTTTTATGTTTGTGTTATCAGCATACAGTTGTGAGGTTGGAACGTGTCGCCTTATGTGTAAGCTTATTATTTAAAAAACAAAAACTGGCACGATGAGCGAATCTGCCAGCAACAGCAGCTTTAGCATCATTAACGATCCAAGGTTCGTTTTGTGTACGACTGGAGGATTTTTTGCAGATTCATAGTGCGGAATCGACGTTTAATGTTTACAATTTCTAACCTGTATATATAGTGCGAATAACGGAAATATTTCATAATACTTTTAGCCGACGTTTCTTACACGTGGTACAATGGCAATGACATGAACTCTGTTTCGGAAAACGCAGCAAAACTAGCCGGACCACTCATAAATGATCGTGGCTACGACAACATAGCGCAACAAGCATAACCACGATTCCAATTATCTTCCGTTTACGATTGCTGCTCTGTCAACATATAACTGCATATTCCGCATCAGGTGCAGGCAATGCCGTCCGCTCCACATAGCGTATTCACACTCGAAGATGTTTATTAGGCTGGGCGTAATAAATTATAAGAATAACGATGATATTGATGATGCACGTATGTCATCATATATGTGGACCGGTAGTGTGGGGCTCCAACCTACTAAAAATCAGTCATGTTCCAATCTCCGCAACCGATCGAAAAACTGCATAAGCATAACTTCAAAAGATCGAAGGGGGAGAGTAGTTTAAGATTTTAGCTATCACGGGGTGCCCCGCGGAATGATGTCATATAGTAACGGTTTTTCTTTTCCTTGGCGCGCAGGTTGTTCTCCATAGTGCGAGCAATGCTGGTCTGGTCGTCGCGTGACTCAATCATAAACTGTATGAGCGTTCCAAGGGCGCCGTCGTCAGTCCTAGGCAGACCCGCAAGCTGAGAGGCCCATTCCGGGCACCACAAAATTGCATGTTCAGGCGTGTCCTCTGTTTCGCTTTGGCAGTACCTGTTGAATGGAGATGTGGTTCTACCAATTCTGAACAAGTACGACTGGAAATCACCGTGTCCGGAATAGTTAATAAAATATAATATTGGAGCCTACCAACCATCAACGGCCTTCCGCTGGATGGAACGGCGATGCTAATCAGACTGTCACTGATGGAGGTCGTTAACCATACACAGGGTCGCTCTCAATAACACCTCTAATGC
Organism: Dermanyssus gallinae; assembly: GCA_003439945.1. NCBI lineage: Eukaryota > Metazoa > Arthropoda > Arachnida > Mesostigmata > Dermanyssidae > Dermanyssus > Dermanyssus gallinae. The sequence continues at coordinate 1,092,260 of QVRM01006574.1, read as the reverse complement.
CGGCTACGTCTCCGCCAACTACCTCCGCAGCCGGTCCCACCTAATTGTGGCTATCCGTTCAAACGACATGACCTACTACGATAGGCTTGTTACAATTGCCATATGCATGCACAATATGTGTATACACACAATTAGTTCACTTTATCTCACCATTAAGGCTGCACGATTTTGTGTAGCGGTTATTTTCGCCTCGAAAACAAATTCCGCGAAGCTTCTTATCCTAAATCAGGGGCCATGATTCTTGAGGAGCGTCTCTACAAGGGCTTGGCATGTCCGGAGAATGCGCAGTCGAAGATTCCGAGACAGTAAGTCTCGCTAGATATTTAAAAGGGCACAGCGTTCGTAGTAGTTCCTGAGTTCCGCACGCAGCATAAGGGGTTGTCACCAATGCGGTGTAAGTATCTCTGAAAGCATCCACCGTGGCATGCTAGCAGTTGGTGACTGGATAGGTAAGCGAGCCGTGTTCAAGGTGGTACATTTTTTGAGATCCGAAAGTATTGATTTTGTCCAGTATTTAAGGTGGCCCGGCTGGGTTGCTTTCCATTGCTGGCTCTGCTTGCTTAAGATAAGATGCTTGCTAAAGATAATATATTTGCTAAAATTTTTAATTTAATTTAAAAAATGTAAGTACATAAATATATAAAAATAAGGTAATTGCTTAAGTTCTCCTGACTAGTAGTCTCTTCGTCCAAACAATAATTAAGGGGTACCTTGAAGCTAGTTCTTGTACCCCTAAGCCCCAGGGAATCTGTCCAGAAGACTTGTATCGGTGCTGCGGAAGCCGTGCGACTCGCCCGTGCGATGTTGAGCGCCATAGGTCTTTGAGTTGTCGGATATCCATCAGGACTCCGTTGCCGGTTCCTTCGAGGAGATTCTCGTACCGGGCGGGGACGATCAGTGCCGGATCGTCTGCGTAAGCGACGGAATAAACTCTCGGGAGAAGTGGAGATCTAAGTACTCCATCATAAGTTATAGTCGTCAGGATTGGTCGCAGAACGGACCCTTAGGGGACCCCGGTTGCGACTTGTCAAGTCACACCAAGTCCACGCCTTCGTAGGTAGACGCTCGGTCTTTTAGGTACGACCCGATTTTGACAATAATATGCTTTGCCATTATGACACAACTTCGTATTTTATATTTACATAACACATGACGTACGCAGGGGTATATATATATATATATTGGGTCTACAACATTTTTTTTTGTTTTTTTTAATGATTCTCTATGAACAAAACCGAAAAAACTTTTTTGTAGCCCTATATATATATATATATATATATATATATATATATATATATATATATATATATATATATATATATATATATATATATATATATAACTACAACTATAAATATTGTAACTTGTGCAGATACGTCGTAAATAGGGGGGACTCTTACTTCTAGGTCTCAGGGAATGTGTTAGAGGACTTGTATGACTGCTGTGAAAACCGTGCGGCAGATTGCACAAGTAATGCTAAAAGACGGCGCGTGTGTGTAATACATTAACGGGTTTCATAAAGTATACCACATTGAAAATATGTATTTTTGTTAAGATTCTTATGGCACGTTATTGGTACTATATCGTTGTCACTAGTGAGTTATTAGAGTCATTTATAATAGTAATGATTTACTTTGTTATTTTCACTTATTATTATATTTATATTTGTTTCGTTTTGCATATCATGGAAACTAACTGCTATATAACACTTTACAAATTATTATCAAAAAGTGCTAGCCCAGGCTTACAAAAATAAAAAAGAATAAGCTTACAAGAAAAATAAAATCCAAATCCAAATTTACATCATTTTTTAAGATTTATTTTAATAGGAGACAATAAATAAAACAAAATGAATACAATTATAGCCGGAAGAATTATAGAATCATTCTACCACTATAAAGTAATCTGAATGCCCTAGAGAAAGAAGGCGGTTTCACGAGCGATAAGAACAAAATATCGAAAAGAAGAGTCTGCAGCTCACTCGCAGAATGCGAAGACTTAAAAATGTGGACAGCAAAAACATACAACAGTTATTACTTAGCAGTAAACGTATAAAATAAACCAGATTTTGACAATTATATACTTTGCCGCTATGACCCCTATTTGTATTGTATATTTACATAACACATACCGTGCGCAGGGGTATATATATGTGTGTGTGTGCTAGATAGTAACGTGTGCATTGTTTGTCGGTTATCAGGCGCGTTTCTAGTTCCGTACTGCATTATGCTGGCGGTCGGTGGCATCCCGCTGTTCTTCATGGAGCTCGCCCTTGGGCAATATCACCGGAAAGGAGCCATCACCTGCTGGGGACGCCTTGTCCCGCTGTTTAAAGGTAACCATGACATATATAAACATATACGAGTATATATACAGAGAGAGAGTAAATGGTGCCCTATATATATATATATATATATATATATATATATATATATATATTTAAGTTGACATCAGTGTGAAAAGATGTCAGTAGTTCAAATCATTGCAGTTACTACGCCACCGTACCTAATTATTTCACTTGATTGGATAGAACACAACCACTTGTCTTATAAAGTCAATATACCTGTTTTAGCCAGTTTAGACAGATTAGCAATTTAGGTGAACGAAGTGTTAAATATATATTTATAAACCGGCGCCTATATATATAACCATCTAAAGCAACTCGCGACTAAAAATAACATCGGATTATTTCACTATTTGTTCTACGTGACATAAATATTCTGTACTTAATGAGTACAGCAATTTATAGTTGAACACGTTTTATTTGCGTGCAGGAGTTCGCAGTTAAATGTTTTAGCCCCCAGTTAAGGGATCAATATAATCTTAATATTAAAACCCTGCTCTTCAATCATTTGTAAATGATTGAGAACGTTATTGATTTAAGGTGCATGCAAAACACAATTATCGCTTCAAAAAAATCATCTATTTATATATATACCGACCACTTCAGTTTGAGCCTAGTTTTACCCACCAACCTGCGGGCGCCGAGTAGTTTCTTTAGCTTCATCATACTAGCTAACTCATCATCCTTAATCCTAATCTTCTACCGTCCATCCCCTTGGCTTTTCCTGCGTTTTCCCGCTCTTCGGTCCACAGTCGATTTTCTGAACAGCCAGCTGGGAGCTTATCTCAAGAAGCTAAGTCTTCTTTCTCCCCGCATTGGCACTCTGACCCGGTCATTGTGATTCATTCACCTTCTCCCCCTTCAGGCAGGCTGAAGGCCGCTCGTCAGCCTAGGCTTGGCGCCCATGGATATTTTCAATGGTTCAGTGTTCACTAGATAGAGGAAGGATTTACTCGCGTGTCACATTTGCGATGCGTCGACACACGGAGCGATTTTAATGGCATGGGGTCATTTTTGTAATGCGTACGCATATTCTTCAACGTCGGTTCAAGCCTGATTCAGTTGTCTACGCTGCATTCACTACACATGCTGGTACAAATAATAAGATAGTAACGTAAGGACGTATCGCTCAGTCACTTAGAGTTCAGCAGATCATGAAATGTAAAAACGAAAACGGAAAATGGACAAGAACAAAATGCACCTTATTATTATTATAATTATTAGAGATAATATATATATGATCTCAATTGCAAGGGAGAAGCTATCTTGCTTTTACGCAGGCTCATCTTAAAATGTTAGCAAGGCAGGCACACTTCACCGCATTCGCTGCCTAGAAAAGATGAACACTGCATGTATAAGAGAGCGGCTATGCATTCAATGGACTGAGTAGGACCGAATCATTTATTAATCACGCAATTACCCTACTTCTGCGATGTGCCAGCTCCACCGAGTAGCTGGAAACTCTAAGGGACGACAACGTCTAGTGTACATTTGTGCTGCCATCCGTCAAAGTTACGGTTACATCAGAAGCAACCGGAGGAGAATGGTATTTTTGTCTTATTATCGCATTTTCACGCACCATAGGTACGCCTACAGCATAGGCACTAACATGCCAATTGATCCAGCACCTCGATCCAGCGGCGCACGCAGTTCCACTGCTCCACCGTTCCACGACTCAATTAGCAAGCTGCCGCGATATCTGCCAAAGCGCGTGGTGATGGTACTTGGCATACAAAAAAAACAGCAGTACGATACGAAGTGTGTTCAAAAAGTATCGCGACTTTTGTACCACCGATAAACGTTGCTTCGGTCCAAGGGAGCTTCTCCGTATGCCACAGTCAACATTCGGAATGCATCCGCGCACTTAATTTCGTTTTTCACACAAAATTTGATACAGGTTCTTTGATCCATTTTTTGAATAGGTAAAAATTGAAGACGATCCAAAACACGTGCAAGCAAAGCAGCTGTCAACAATTAAGTGAACATTCAAAATGGCCGAGCTTGTCGGCATAAGTGAGAGACATGAGTACCAACATAACGCCACAAAACATCGAAATTCGAATATACGTAACCCGCGAAAATTCAAAAGTCGCGATACTTTTTGAACACACCTCGTATATCTGCGAGTGCCATTAAATTATTTTCGCAGTGTTACCCACCTAACGGCTTGACCCTTTGGTATCCTGCTGGGGATCATTACGCTGTAAGATTTTTGTATGCACACTTAGAAATGATTAATGAACTCTAAATGTTGGCTTAAAATTCATTTAAGATACGAGGTGTGTTCAATCGTTATCGCGACTTTTGAATTTTCGCGGGTTACGTATATTCGAATTTCGATTTTTTGTGGCGTTATGTTGGTACTCAAGTCTCTCACTTATGCCGACAAGCTCGGCCATTTTGAATGTTCACTTAATTGTTGACAGCTGCTTTGCTTGCACGTGTTTTGGATCGTCTTCGATTTTTACCTATTCAAAAAAATGGATCAAAGAACCTGTATCAAATTTTGTGTGAAAAACGAAATTAAGTGCGCGGATGCATTCCGAATGTTGACTGTGGCATACGGAGAAGCTACCTTGGACCGAAGCAACGTTTATCGGTGGTACAAAATGTTCTCAGAAGGCCGAGAAGATGTGAACGACGAAGAGCGTGCCGGACGCCCGAGCACTTCAACAACAGACGAAAAAATTAATGAAGTGGAGAAAATGGTATTGGCCAATCGTCGAATCACCGTTAGAGAAGTTGCTGAGGACCTAAACATATCGATTGGCTCGTGCCATTCTATTTTTATCAATGATTTGGGCATGAGACGGGTCGCCGCGAAATTCGTACCAAAATTGCTCAATTGCGACCAAAAACAGCATCGCATGAACATTGCTAATGAGATGTTGGACTCTGTCCGCGACGACCCAAATTTGCTCCAGAGGGTCATAACTGGTGACGAATCGTGGGTTTATGGTTATGACGTGGAAACCAAAGCTCAATCATCTCAATGGAAGCTGCCGCACGAACCAAGACCGAAAAAAGCGCGCCAAGTTCGGTCGAATGTGAAAGTTTTGCTGACAGTTTTCTTCGATTGCAGGGGCGTGGTGCATCATGAGTTCTTGCCACAGGGTAGAACGGTCAATAAGGAATATTACCTGCAAGTTATGCGCAATTTGCGCGAAGCAATCCGCCAGTAACGCCCGGATTTGTGGAAGAACAAAAATTGGCTTTTGCACCACGATAACGCCCCTGCTCACACATCGTTGCTTGTGCGCGAGTTTTTGGCCAAAAACAACACACTAATGATGCCGCAGCCACCGTATTCCCCAGATCTGGCCCCCTGTGACTTTTTCTTGTTCCCTAAACTGAAGAGGCCCATGAAAGGACGACGTTACGCTACGCTTGACGAGATAAAGACGGCATCGAAGGAGGAGCTGAACAAGATAAAAAAAAATGGTTTTTTGAAGTGCTTCGAAGATTGGAAAAACCGTTGGCACAAGTGTATAATATCTCATGGGGATTACTTTGAAGGGGACAAAATAGATATTCATGAATAAATGAATAATTTTTGAAAAAAACAAAAGTCGCGATACGTTTTGAACACACTATGTATGTGCAGGTTACGTGCCAAACAGAACAGGCTGTTTCACCCGCAAGAACTGGTCTGCAGTGTGAGACAACTGTGTCTTGTGTAATTCTAAGATCCTTACCAAGCCATAATTTAGTAGAGTCACAAAGTTAAGTTGCGTAAGTGTACGCAAGGTGATTGCGTGGCAAAGTTTTTCATTCGAGAAGTCATCAGTTCAAATTTGAAGCCGGCGGCTCCTAACGTTGTTTAATTGTTTTTCTTGGTGAGATTTACTCACTTATTTCGATAACTTAAATGCAATAGTGGACGTTCATTGGCCACCATTATCTAAAAAAAAAATAGAGCAGATATGTATCAATAAAAGTGTATAGTAAGACTAAGCTTATTGTCGTCGAGTAAAATTTTTGTGTGACGTTCAGCAGAGGTCTTACATTGTTTACATCATTGTTTAGCATATAATTTACAATATTGAGACTTGCCCAGTGGCAACGGCAGCTAAAAACTTAAACAATTCAGCAGTATATTAGTTAATATTAGTTGTTGCTAAAAGTAGAAAGCGTGTGGAGACACTGCCATGTTGATTCTATGAGTCGTAAGCGTCGTGTGAGACACTGGAAAATTTGGGAGAGCAAATTGCGCAGTGCGACTAAAACAAATAATGTGGAAACAATGAGGAAAATCACTTCATCCATACAACATAAACAACATTGCAAGACGTGCAATTCTGTCCATAGATATATTGTTTAATATTTTGGGACTTTTGTATTTTTGAGTATATATATATATATATATATATATATAGCGTTTGTGTGTTCCTTTTACATGTGCATTACGAAATCTCAAAACAACAACTATTCCAAGGTTAAACTACTAGTAAGGAAGGGTGTCGAAGATATGTCATTACGAAACCCTATAATATACGTTAGCAAACCTTTTCTTCATACAAAAACATACATATGCTTACATTTACTTGTAGTATAAACAACTAATTGGTTTTGCACCCGCGTGAAAATATCTATATGCCACATTTCGTTCCCTACGGTGAGCCAGGCCACATGCTTATACTTAACGCATTTGGGGTTTGTCCACTAGATATATGTACTCTATATAGCAATAGAATAATAGTCAACCGAATTTGAAAATCTAAGAAGAAATACCTCCATCTGGATAAGATTCATTCCAACGCAAGGCAAAACTTTCGTCTTTTGGAACCAAGCGTTAGCCGTCTAAGCCATTACTGCTACTGGTTGTGGCACGTTTATATGTCGCTTGTTGGCTTCGCTTCTTCGGCTGTTATGTTTAATGACAAGAAGCTCTGAGAAGAAGCGACGACAAATCTTAGAAAAATAGTTTCTGCTCTCCGAGGAGAACAGATGCAGCAGACCAATTCAACCGAGAAGCTAACGGCACATTAAGTACTGGGAGGAAGGCGATTTCAAAGCTAGAGAGCGAGGCGGAGAGGGAAAGGTGAAAAATACAAGAAGGATAATTCGATTTTTGTCGGTTTGGCAGTTTGCTCCCTTCCTAGCCGCCTTCGATTCGATTTCTGTCATATGTGTATTCAAAAGCGGAACCAACGCTTTCCCCGAGTTGAGACGACACTCTCTGGACAGGACAACATACAACAAACAAAAATAGCAACACCACATCAACGGCATCAGTGACAGCAACAGCAAGCAATGACAATGACAGCAACAACAACAACAACAACAACAACAACAACAATAACAAACATTCGAGCCGTGCAGTTGCCTTCCAACGCACCGTGTCCATCTGTCTGAAGTTGGCGACTGTGGACACGCATCTCGCTAAGAGGAGGAGTTTGAAGAACGCGCGACTCACCTCCTTGTCGAGTAGTCATGTGACGGCGGCGGCACAACACGTTACTTCTATGCAACACGTTGAGGGTGCCTTTGATTCGAGCACCTATTGGACAAGCACGTCTGTGCCGGAGACGCCGAGAAGCAGTGAACATCCTTACCGGCCCTGTACGCTTACGTCCGAGTGCAGACAAAACACTCGGAGGTAAGCAAACACTAAAGAAAGAAACGGCGGCGAAGGGGAAAAAGAAGAAGAATGAAAAGGGAAACAGAATAGTAGTCTCGTACCAAATAGGGAAAAAGATGGCACGGTTGTGTTTATAGTCGGCCCGACGAGAGCTTGCTGAACGCACGCAGCTAGAAAAGGCAGTCAAGGCGACCGACGGGGGAAGACGGTGACCAGCCTGTAAACGATGATAAAAAGTCGCTTTTGTTCGACACTCGAAGATCGCGGGACATTTCGGAACAAGTGCAGTCGAATCTCGCTGCCACCCATCACGCAGCCCCCAACGATTCGAGTCGCCGGCTGCAGAATACACTTGATCTGTAGCGCTGTATATATATATATATATTTATTTATACATTCGGTCCATTGAAGAACTCTTCTTTCTGCTCTAGGCACGGATGAAAACGTACTACTATTAGACCCAATAGCATCTTATAAACGCAGATTTGCTCGCCGATGTCGCCGCATTTAAGCTGACTGTTCTGTCAATCGTGTTTGCGTTTTGATATAAGATACTGGTGCATTCGCTCTCTGTATCAGGGTTTCGGTAACGAGGTGAGACTGAGGTTTACGAGCAAGATCCACGAGTTGATAGTAAAATACCCCATGGAAATAATAACGTATTATCTCATTATACTAACGAGTGTATTAGCACTTTGTTGCCTTGATAGTAAAATGTTTACACTCGAAAGATGAGATATGCACAGCAGACGTTCTAAATATTTACTGTACCTATATTGGGATATAAAAGATCGATTGTAACAGGAACCGCCTCATAAAACGATTGTTAACGTCACTGGTAGATTCATTAAATTCGAAGCAAACAGAGAAATCTCCCACTTCTCAAGTCTGATAAATCTACTGCAAACTTTCAGTAGAGTCACACCATAACGCAAGTTAGGCCACTCAGGCTTTGCCGTTTTTGAATTCTAGTCGCTACGTATCCGATTTCTGCACTAAAACATAGCAAACATGTGCATTAAATGATTAGTTATATCTGTTTAAACATGCACGGTTATTTTATGGACCTCGTTATACTTGTATTTTCTCTATATACGTAGGGCTCTTGGCACCACTTTCAGGAACCAACGCTATCCATAAAAAAAAACGATTCAGCGTGATCTAAGTCAAGTGTTTGTATATATAAAGATGAGAATATACAAGCACGCGCCGGTAGAGTTTTAAAAGACAAAAGTAGTACTAAAAGTAGGCCCCTCATGCGAGACTTGTTTCGTTAAACCATTTTACTTTAGATTGGCATCGGGCGGTTTGATAACACACGTTTAACATGACGATATCATCTTTAACAAGAGAATAAAACGAATCGCGTAAATTGAAGTCGATTTCAATGGACATAACGACGCTTAGGTGCAATCACATCTGACCAGTGGATAATTAAAAAGTACTTACGGAAACTCAATTAGCAACTACGTAGAGCCAGGTTAACTGTGTTGATTAGATGGACGCAGAATCTGATATAGGTCCTAAGCGTGTTTTCAGAAGCTTTTTGAGAGCATCTCCAACGAACAATGAAGTGGATAACGTGTGCTGCTGTTTCTTGTTTCTGAACCGCATCGGCACGCTACCGTGCGTGACTAATCATGCGTCCATCACTTCGCATGCCTAATGAAGCGGACATAACTGATTCAACGTCACTTTTTGCACTGTACTTTAGCTTCCGAGCTGAACCGGTTAATTGCGCTAACCCTGTGCAGCACATGCACCATTACCACACAAACGGGGCACTTGCAACACCTTGCTGCGGCCGCAACACCAGCTTAGGCCACGGCATACCGTAAACGAAAGAGTCTTCTGCTGTTAGGTAATACTGTCGCACCTAGCATTCTTATAAAACCTCTAATAATAGTAATGGTAGAGGTTAGCTAACCGGGTTTCACTGCCACGTGCTCGGCAGGTACATGAAGAACTACGCCGAATGACGGGAGACAATGCAGTTGCACGAATCATTATATAATAATAATAATAATAATAATAATAATAATAATAATAACTCATCAAATCACGATCCTTACCTGTCGATTCCTGTCAATGTAGTGGCTGCGCATCCGTGTGAACTTCTATTTGTGTACGATAAGTATCTGTAGATTTGTACGTTTGTGCGTATCGGCCTGTTTCCAATCGGGTCGTCCGCATCATCGCTTGCTCGCTTCTTGCGCTCAACCTGAACGGATCTGTCTGTTTTTGGTACTGTGCGCGCCTTTTTGGGTCTGCTGCGCCGCATCGGCGTCTCCGTATCGACAACCTCGTCCACCTGGCGCCTGCCCCCGAATCTCTCTCTCTCCGAACCGGACGTCACCGGTCATCGGCTCTACAGGCGTCGGCTATACGGTCGTGCTGATTGCGCTCTACGTCGACTTCTACTACAACGTCATCATTGCCTGGGCTCTGCACTACTTCGTCATCTCGTTCATGGCGCTCACGGCCGGCGGTGGAGATCTGCCCTGGACGAAGTGCGACCACCACTGGAACACGCCGAACTGTTCGTCGGCCGCACGAAGCGGTCACGAAGGCCACACCAGTCCCGCGGACGAATACTTCAAGTAGGTCTCTCACTACCATTTATTTACTTATTTATTTGAACGTTTATTATTCTCTCTCGTTTGTTTATTGCAGCGCTTGTTTATCAATGCTCTAGCTTAAATCTGCAAATTTAAACATTTCCGCCTCGAAAGAATATGCTACGCACCCGAATCAAACCGCGAGCTCGCCAGTTGTCAAAGTCGCCACTTATGTTCTTGGTTCCATTACGTCGTGATCATCATCATCATAGTATAAACGTTTTTTGGATGGATGGTCGCATTTATTTGTGTCTACTTTAGACGTAAACATAAATGCCGTGCTTTTGCTCCATTGGGCTGGTAAGCGTCAAATGGGAATTGGATTTAACACCCATTGGGGTGTACTGGCATCAGAATAGAAATGAAACTGAAAACGCGTTTATTTGCACGTGCATTTATTTTGAGCTGTCTTGTGCACAACGCGGTAGCTAAAGTAAGTAATTTAACGTGCTTGACAGAAAAACAGGTTGGATTTTTTTCGTATATCCCCTTTAACATACGCGAGGCAAACATATTCGAGTGTGTTAAATGCGTGTAACTATTTTAGGGTAGACAGAACACCGACTTATAAGAGGATTAAATCTAACTGCAAAGAAGTTGTGTGCTGGAATTCTAAACATTTTTGAAAAAGGTTGTTTTTTAAAGTAACAACCGCACGTTCTGGCTGTGGTGGCTCCTTGAGTACCTTGTGGGATCGGCAGCAGAAGTGGCGCTCCTTGAGTACCTTGTGGGACCTGCCTGACCAGACTAAACCTGTTTAGCGCCCTGCAGCGCCTATCAGCTATTAAAATCATCCCTGGGTTCAGCAAAAATCATTGCACAAAAGCCTAAGACCCAGCCTCAGAAACCTCCTTAATTTAAATCTAACCGACAGCAACTTACTTTAAACTTTGTTTTGGGCTGACCGTTTCGGGCTGACATTTAACGTCTACGGAACTGCTTTCGCATTGTTTCGTAGGTCGGACCCCATAAATACCATTGTGCAACGAACGGGGCTCAAACCAGTGGCCGACAGCAACTGGGCTCAAGCACCCCTCCCTTTTGACTCGGAGATCTGGGAATTTGCTCTACGGCAGACGAGGCAGCTAGCAGCCACGTTGCGTCGTTACACGCCTCAGAGGGCGCTGTCCGGCATATCAGACTGCCCGTGGCTCTGTAGGCTTTCCAGGACGCCATAGAGTTTGCTGGTACGAGGAGGTATTCGAGGACCTCGTATGCCTACTTTCTAATGCAAGCAAACACCTACAGAGGTCCCACGATGACCTCATCGTCTCCATGAAATACCAGCATTTACTCTACGGCGCACTAACCACGGCAGACAAAGCCCGACTGCGTGCGGTCGTCCAGAAAGGAGCCAGTCAAATGGTTCCAAGCCATTCCTTTCTTAAACTTTGGTATTTTACTTGACTACCTTCAGGTCAGCTTTAATGTCGTACATCCGAGAGCCAACCCGGCCTTCTGAGAAACAAAAAAAAGAGACCGGACGGTCTCATCCTTATCCCTTTGAAAGGGGAAAGACTCTTGTTTGGGATGCAACGATCATCAACACGCTCGCCCTCTTGATAAAAACAACGAGCCGAGTCCATGGTCATGGTCTAAGTTACTATTTCGACAATTCCTATACCGTTGTCGATGCATACTATACTCTCCCTAAGAATGGCCCTAAACGTTGGAACAACTGACACAGAACTCCTTCCAAGCCCAACTGTTCAATAATTCTGCATCTCGGCGCTAAGTCAAATACGGCTTTAATATTTTGTATATATGTAAATACCACGTCTAGCGGTAGTCTTGGTTCGGATAGAGTTTCCCAAACTTCTGCTAGCAATTGCCACAGGGCCATATGGGTCGACTACGATTTTCTTAACCTATGTTGTTCTTCTGATACCGTGTTTCTGGTCTCGAGTACTCGAGTCTATCTGATATTATCCCAATAATATCGTTTAGGGACAGCTCTTAAGTGCTATTCTTTGCCAAGCTTTCGGCTCTGCTTCTATGTCTTTCTTTTTAGATATAACAATTAGGATATAATTTTTCCACCTGGAACCATTTCCCGATATTTGAGGCATTTGTCAAAAAAGAGCATTCAGCATGGTGGCAGTGCTAACGTGTGCTTTAAACGTTTTTTCGTGTCATATCGTTCCCGGCCTTTGCCTATAGGCACTCTGTCAATTGCCCTGACAACGTCCTCGATTGCGACTGCACAAACTACCTATTCCCGTGCAATTCCTTAAGACTCACTGTATAATATTATCTCTTGCGGCTTAGTGTCGTCTCCGTGCAGCACACTAGCAAAGTGCTCAATCAGTGACCAAGTCTCCACTGAGCCCTGCCTTCTTCTTTTCTGTTTTAGCCACTTGTGCGGTTATTCTTCGGCTTGCTGCTACAGCTCCCACTCCCGTATGCTTGATTTTTTCTCTTTGCGTCATTTTCTTCGCCATTATTGCAAACAGCCTCAATACCGGAAAATTCTTCACGTATTTTCTTCGTTAGTCTAACGGCATTTTTTGCTACCCTACACCGGTCGTTGAACCAACGCCTTCCTTTTTGTTCTTGAGGCGGAACCATTGCACTTTATATTATGTTTGCCAGTTTACGCTTATAGGACTCTATTTAAATCTCCCCATGGACACACGTCCCCAACTCCTTTTAAGAACTTTCCAATACCCAATTTTGTTCCTGTTTACAGCCTACGACTACACTCCTACTTATTGCTGCTAACCTTAAATGCCATCCCCACAGATATGTGCCTTCTAAGCCCCGTTCGTTCCCGAAATTATGTATTTTTTCTTGATGATTTAAACGTTGATGGCTAACGGTACAGTGACATATTCGAAAGTGCTTTAGCCTGGCTCGCTGACTTATCAATATCCGATCTTTGTAAGTAGTGTTGTAGGTGCGTGAGGTACTTAAACCAGTGCGACAGATACTACGCCGCAGCATGCCCAGCAGATCAGTTAATAGCTGAACTGGTAAAATGAGAGAATATCCAGTAATGTGAAAGAAGCACAAGTTGTGCCTGATGTGCATGTTTATAATTTACCCTACCTGGGCCATAAACCATAATAGTAATTTTTCTATCTGGGTTTTTCAAAGTGGCGTGCTGCAATAGTTCATCTTTTTTAAGATCTTAGGTCAGCCATTCATTCTAGCGAGGGAAAACAAATCCGGGATTGTTGTTTCAAGCACAAGCGAGGGGTTCGTTGACAGGCACCGTAAAATGAAAAAATGTATTCAGAATTGATAAGTATGTTTGTTTTGACAACATATGCTGGTATATGCTGCAAAAGTTGCAACAACATCCGTTTCGTAATGCAAATATCATATATTTCGTAAGGTATAACTTTAGGTATCACTTGATACATTCTGATAGTTGCGATGATGAACAGTCAGAACAAAGCCACACCGATATTATGTTTATAACTATAATATCGATGTGACTTATTTGATGAGACATTGCTTCTGGTATTTTTTAACATATCATAAAATTATTATTATTATTATTATTATTATTATTATTATTATTATTATTATTATTATTATTATTATTATTATTATTATTATTATTATTATTATTATTATTATTATTATTATCATTATTATTATATAAAAGGGTGTGTGCTATTTATGTATTGTTCGAAGTATCTCTGAAACAGAAACTTAACTAATCACCAAACAGGCGAGTACTTTTTAAAGTTGCATGCATCCATTTGGCCATACGTGATCTAGTGATTCACATTTGCTTCGTTGACGTAGAACAGATATGTTGTCATGCGTAAAAGCTGAATTAATACTAAGAACCTAACTCGCTCTTAGGGCACTTGAACCGCAGGCGTCTTAGGAATGTCTCTGGACGCCTTCCACCAACTTTCTGTATTTGGTCAGATGGCGCTTTCAGACAGGAGAGCAGTATGTAAGGTTAGGAAGAATAAGATATTTATAAAGGCAAATGTACATATGAGGAGTGGTATGAATAAAGCAGCGGAAGATGGTATTAATAATGCGCAATAATGCCTCTACAATCTTGGTAAATGAAGGCTAAAATCAAGGTCAGGCGTAATACAGGTAGTTCAATAAGTTCTTAGAATGAAAACCGAGAATTTTCCAAATCATGTTTTAAAATTTTTCTTATTCGATATACTCCCCGAGAAGCTCAATACACTTTTCCCACCGAGATTTCAGAGCTTTCATACCTCTTGAGTAGAATTCCGCGTCGTTAGACTGAAAATAGGCATTGACAGCAGCCTTAACCTCTTCATTGCTGGAAAAACGCTTTCCACCGAGACTATTCTTCAAATGTCCGAAGAGGAAATAATCAGAGGGGGCCAGGTCTGGAGAATTGGAAGGTTGTTCAATAAGTTCGAACCTCAGTTGGGCCAGTTTTGCCGATGCTTGCCGGGACGTGTGTGCAGGAGCATTGCCCTGGTGAAACGGGACAACCTTCTTCTGCAAAGCGGGCCGTTTCACGATGAGTTCTTGCTAACGGCAGTCCAACAGTCTTGCATAATATTCTCCTGTGATCGTTTTACAGCTCTCAAGGTAGTCGACCAGCATTATTCTACGTTGGTCTTAAAAAACTGTAGCCATCACCTTTCCGGTCAATGTCGTTGTCCGCACCCTCTTCGTAGGTCCTTCATCAGGTGCACACCATTGGCAAGATGCTTCTTGGGTCTCGGGAGTGCAGTGATGAACCCGGCTTTCATCGACGGTCATGAATCTGCACCAAAAATCCGGCAGATTGTTCGACATCTTGGCCAAATTTCGCTGGAAAGCCAAAACAGGCGCGTCTTTTTGGCCTTGGTTGAGCAAATGCGGCAGCCATTTTGCTCTAAGCTCTTTCATCTTCAAGTTTTCGTGTAGGATAAAATGCACACTGCCTAAACTAATCCCTAATGCCTCCGCTATTTCCTTAATGTTCATTCGCTTATCTGTGCCAATAATGTTTTGCACTTTCTCTACGTTTTCCTTATCAGTTGCCGTTTTTTGGCCTCCTGGACGTAGTTCATCCTCGGTGCTCCTGCGATCCATCCTCTTTTTAACACATTAATCCAGTTGGAAACAGTGGCAAAACATGGCGCAGAGCCACTGTACGTCTCGTCTAACTCAATTTTTACCTGGGTCGCATTCCAACCTTTGAAATAAAAATGCTTGATAACCACTCGAAACTCTTTTTTCTCCATTTTTAAAAATCACGCCGATACGTTGCACGGGAAAAGCTATCAAACGAAATCGCAACGACCAATCACCATAATATATTGAGTTCCTATTAGCGGTAAAAGCGTGCCAAAATTCGAATTCTAAAAAGCTCATTCTAAGAACTTATTGAACTACCTGTATATCTGCCTAGGTCTCATGCATTAGAGTGCGTCGGAAAAATGCAGTTTATTTCTAATACGTATTACTTGTTATCATAACTATCTCTCGCATTCGTTAAAGGGGTTCCTGAAAGCGACGGCGCATCAACATCGAGTTGTAGTCACCGAAGAGATCGATTTTAGTTGTACCATTGCTTATAGCAACGTGAGGTACTGTTGCTCAGTTCGCGCAAAATGCGTATTGACAGCGCACGTATGTTTCTTCTTTTGGCTTGTAGGGTTGTCCGGCAGGATCGCCCCTATCGTTAGCTCTGATAGTTCCCCTTACATTATACATAACTGCACTGCACGTACCACATCGCCAAGCTTCGTAGGATATACGAAATGCTCATTCGCGGTTGCAGTCTACGCTAAGGCTTATTTCGCATCAGCTGCTCCCATTCGAGGAGTTTCATAACGAGATCAATTGCACCGCCAATGGACCGACCACCTCGAGTCACCAAGATGACTGAGTTAATTAACGAGTGTAATCCACTGCTGATGCTCAGACGGCTGCAGATAATCTATCTACGTAACACTGATTATAGTACTCCACAACAACAACAACAGCAACAACAACAACAACAACAACATTTCAGTTATCCCGTAAGGGTATGTAGAGCAAGGTGGTTTTTACTAATGCTCTACCGCTGCTATTAGCAGGCTTACAACAACAACATCTACCACAACAACAACAACAACAGCGACAACTGGTTTACCTACTCTTATTACTGTTACCAGTAGCGGTAGAACTACTTGTAATACAACCACGACCGCCCCTAACAAACAACCAGACCGCGAAATCCACATTAACCCTGGGGTAGTAGTGCCTTCGATTAGAACTGGGTGCATCGTCTATCATTTGGCTCGCTTTCTTGGCGTTCCCGTCTCCACAAGCTTGATTGATAGGGCGAAGCCAGCTTGGCTGCGCCTACATGCTTGATCGCGCCATTTAGGCGACCGATTATGGCCGACTTCTCGACACCTCGATCCATCCACCTAACCACCTCCAACGAATACGAACGTACGAAGGCGAAGGTAGCGGCATCCAGAGTGCTTTACCTTCACAGAGCTTTCTGATTATGGGCGTCTTGCCAACCTCGATTGGCCGCGGATGAGGCTTCTGCGGGTGTTTGTCACCACCAATTGGTGCTTAAATGCGGCCAGTTTGGGGTAGTTTTGCCGCGTTTTTATATATATATATATATATAAACTTTATGAGACAAGTGGTTGTGCTCTATTCAACCACGTAAAATAATCAAATACGGTGGCGTAGTTACTGCAATGATTTTGACTACTGACATCTTTTCACACCGATGTCAACTTATATATATATATATATATCTGTGTGCCTACATACCTTCTTGTCTCGCTTCCCTTTCTTGTCCTTCTCCCCATCTTCGTTTTTTTCTGTGTGTTTTTCTCGTTCTACCGTCTCTACCCTCTTTTGCGTGTTAACTCTATTGCTTCACATTCTATCTCGACTTGTGAGCATCCTCCGGCGTGTCCGAATTTTGTACGCACTTGTTGTGCAACGCGCGATCTTGCTCGCCGCTTTGCTAGATGCTTTCGACGATGATCTTCCACCGGTGGACCGGACCGGTGCAGTAATGCTGGCCAGTTCAACTCAGACAGACAGGGTAACAACTACACAGGACACGACAACGCTAACAACAATGAGGGCGCATTCGACCCTCCGGTAGGACACGCCCGCTGCCGTCAACGGTTTCCTAAACGGTTTTCGGCGGCTAATGGTCGCCCAGGTACCAGCCAGGTGGCTTAGGACGGCAACTGCTACTCCTGCAACAACAACAACCACAACAGCAGCAACCCCAGTAGTGACCACAACAACAGGCCAAAGAGCGGGGGTCATCCGTCAGTCATCTATTTACATTGACGTAACCCCCACCGAATCGTAGTAGCAGTGGTATGAAAACAGCGTAGTACTTACAACTAGTAGCAGCCGCAGCAATAGACGGCGATCAGAGAGTCAGCCGTCCATGAAATGAAGCCTATGCGTACTTACGTATAAACATTCCCAGAGAGAGAGAGAGAGAGAGAGAGAGAGGGGGGGAGAGATAGGGTGGGAAACGGGAGAGAGATATAGAAAGACATGCACGCACAACCATCTATCTGCGGGCAGTATTACTTATTTGATACCCTACAGTGGTAATGCGGGGGAGGAGAGAGAGAAGCTGTTGCCGCTGCTTCTACCACGACCACTACGGCTACTGCTATAAGCCAACTTTTTTCATTTAGGCCTTCGTCTTCACACCCCGATAAACAGACAGGTAGACACACACATACATAGCAGACACGCAGGCAGAACGGCGCGCCCAGCCCCCCGGGAAGGAATGGGGTACGCAGCATATTGCAGGCCTCAGCCTCCGTGCATGCGGTACTAGTGCGTTTTTCCATCCTGTGCAATTGGCCTGGTGGCCAAGGACTACAAGCGCGAATGCCCACGGGTGCGATACAAATGATGCCCGATACGAGAAGGCGAATCAGGAGCAAGACAAGGACCTCTTGCTTGAGCGGCTCCAGCTCGTTCCAGCACGTTGTGGCCGATCCTACCTGCCTTTTGCTACAGCCCACGTCATCGGAAGCAAGTGTCCGCAGTCGAAATAAGTATGAACGTATCGAAGCCCGGTGGCGTAATGCATTCGCCTGCGCCTCGCGACCGGGGGAGACACATAGGTACGCGGGTTCGCGCCCCACCGTTGCACATTTGTATTTATGGGGGTCCGTCTATAAAGCAATGCGAAAAGCAGTCCCACTACATCAAAGTCCGAAAATAACCACTTGTTTGCGCGCTGTGCTTTCTCATAGGTGAGAATAGAAGATGAGGCTTGTATCAAAAAGGAGACCGCTGCGGATGATAAAAATATATCGGTACATCCGATACAGTTGATTTGGTGTGATACCCCCAACTGACACGTAGTCGATTGTAGACGAAATGACAAAGTGGTGAATGGCGCTCCAAGTTTCCTCGACGTCGAGATTTCGTTTGCGACATTATGATATTTTCTCTTCACAGAGAGAACCACCGCTCTTCATAGTTTCTGCCCCTTGAGCTCGCTATAGCAGTACCGGTTGCTTATAGGTAGACGGAGATAGTTCTGTCTGGGAGATGAAACTGTCCTGGATCACGGTGGCTACAGAATGGGCTGCGTATGGCAACAACTACTGCCGACATAAGTAAACTTAAAAGGCACCAGCCACGCGCTAGTGGCACGCGTGCGCTAAATAGACCCGCGCTCTCATCACTAGGCCTAATTAACTCGATTCGTTAAGAACTGATTAGGGCTCCAGGAATTCGCGTCCTGGCGATGTGCCTGCTAGACTGTTGTGCGCCCGTGCGGAGAATCCGCGCAGGACGAAACAACTGTCGTTCTGGCCACAACAAATAAGGCGGAAAAAGGCAAACCTGGTCCTATTTTGTCGTTGACGAAGATTTAGTCGTGATCGCGGTAGTAGTAATAGTAGCAAGTAGTAGCGGGCAACCTAAGTAGGAGACCACGAACTGAACTGCCGACGTCAAAGTGGCTGGACACCGAGTCGGCAAACATCGATCAGGAGAAACCTTGTGGGGCAGCTGCTGTTGGCAAGCGGTGTTTAGTTTTTTTCTTAGGATCGCGGAGCATAACGTCGGGCATGGGTACGGTGTGGGTAGCATCAGTTGTGTTAGTGGCCGCCTTTAAGTTTGGAACATTGGCTAAAATATCACTGAGAGGGTGTACCCGCACGTGTTTACATTGCGTGTTCAAGTTGAGCACATGCCGACACGAGGTCCTAGAATAATTGCGTCTTCTTGAACACGTCTACCGTCCTTGACTGTTGCTTAACTGGCTCGAGCCATATCGTGCATCTATGCACCAAATTCTCGCCGACTTTTCGCCGACTAGCATTGCACGCTTCTTAAAAGCAAATTTTGTGCCCTGCGTATACCGCTTTGCATGCGCTTCGATAATCAGCTAAGATTCCAAATTAATTGAAAACGCGCTGGAAGTGATTGTCAGTTTGTTTTGCGTCCCACACTAAAATCATACGGACTAATTTGCGGCAAAGTCCATATATATATATATATATATATATTTAAGTGCTGAGTTTTTCCGTGCACACTATTTGCAGGCTTGTAGAACCATTTGGGAGAGAGTCATGCGAAAGAAGGCAGTTTCTTAGTAGAGCAGTCGCAGCTTGGTATAATTTTGTTTGTGTGAGCTAATTTGCATTTGTCTTTTGAAATATACATAATGCCATGGGACGGTATCTTAGTCTAGAGAGGATTATATGGAGCGATGCTTTCAATGCAATTTGTTGGATTGTTGCAATGCAGTTTGTTCGTTGTTTTGGTAAGCCCATAAGCAGCTTGTATTTCAGACCCTCTTAAGCGATGGTATACCTCTGAGCGGTATCCCTCATAATTGATGTCGGGTACCTAACAAAGCTCACAATTCAGTCGGTGAGCCTCTCGAGGGGAGAACATCGTATTACTAATAGCCGTGTTTCTATTATGCACCGTGCATCATGGTGCGATTTTTTGGCCATTTCGAATCGCTCTATTCGTCGTAGAGCTTCCAGGAATTTGAATGTATGTACAAAAATATTGACACGCGACCTGACTTTCAAAAGAATACAAAATGTTAGTCGGTATAACGTATGTATATATAAAAAAATATATATATATATATACATAAATATATATATATATATATATATAAATATATATATATATATATATATATATATATATATATTATATATATATATATATACATATAAATCTATATATATATATATATATATATATATATATATATATATATAAATATATATATAAAAAAATATATATATATAGGTATGTATTCTACGGCGATTACACGCACAACTATCAACTGCATCACACCACCACAGCGTATAAATAGTTCGATCACCCCAATAAGAAGGGTGCGCATGCTTTCACTGGTAAACTGCTGCCGCAACTGCTAAGCATCATGCAAACGACAACGGGAATCGCTACTCTCATCATGACGACGACGACGCCACCATGCCATGCCGCACGAGGCTGCCGTTCCGGATGTCCGCCCTTCGAGCTTGCTCCGTCGTGCTGGTAAAGCTCGATGCTCCCTGAATGACGCTGACGCACCACGTGTGACGCCACTCTCGAACCTGTGTGTGTATGAATGCGAGTCTGTATGTATAGGAGTAAGCGTTGACCTATGTGTGGGCCTTCTGCGGTAGGTTAGGTTAGCGTGGAAGAGGGCCCAGCGGCCTAACCTATACGTTCCACCCCCGCCAGCAAGGGTGACGTGAGATGATGATAAGTTGGGTGGTCCGATAAACCGTAGCGGCGGGCCAAGGACTATGGCGGACTTACGAGAAGCTGCCGCAGCAGCAGCAGCAGCAGGGGAAGCAGCTTCTTGCCATTACGTATAACGCCAATCGCTCGAAAAGTGTTGGTTATCCATCTACTGGGGGGGATTAACTCCACTGTGATCCGTTGTGGTCAGCGCAGCACGAAGGATTAGCAAGCGAATCGTCGTTCATATGAGCGCCTGAGTGAGGGGGCGCTGCATTTCTGTGAGCGTTTGGGGCTACGGTATATGTGTGTACCGGTATGTGTGTGTGTGTGTGTATTCTGGGGGTTGGTGTCGGGGTGCGCGAGTGCGTAACGGATAAAGTAGACACGTAAGATCACTTTGAGCTTACCGACATAGATGACAGCGACATACTCAGCCTGCCCCAGTCCATTTTGGAGCGGGGGTTTAGCTGAGCTGAGTCGAGTCGATCGCGCCAGATTATCTCACCCTTGTCCCTTCTCTCTTTCGTTCTCTCCTACATCTCTCCCTCATTTTTCATATATATATATATATATATATATATATATATATATATATATAATATAAGTACGTGCACACACAAATATTTTTCCGTGTTTAGGAGCAACCAAGCACCGAGATTGTCACTGGGGTCTTTTTTTCAGTCTATATGACAATGAAGAAATGGATATTCAGAAACGTGTCTTTGTTTCGCCTCAAACCTGTGTTCATGGAACATCCACTCTAATCATAATAGAAAACGTACATCTACCACCAAATGTACAGCTAACCATGTACTGCTTGTTGCTGTTACGCGTATCTGGTTTAAGCAAAGAAGCAGTCCTGTACCACACTTGTGTTACGTTTAAAGTTACATGAAATTGTATATTACCATAAAAGAGCTGCTTGGTAACGCAATTGCCATTAATTAAATACATTTCATAATAATAGAAAGTAATCTGCAGCACGCGCGTAAATATATTAGTAATCTTCCAAACGGTTGTACACGGCTATTTCTGGTTTCAGTCCACCCCTGGTCGTCAGATCATCAAACAAATCAATAGAGAATTTAATCAGATTATCAAACAAATTCATTAAATCAGAGCATCAAACAAATCAATCTCGCAGATAACACTCCTCAGGTGGGCCTGAAGAGTGTTATTTGCGAGATTGATCGGTAAAAAGTCACAAAGTCTTGACACCAATTTTGGGGCCATCTAGGACTGAAAGTGACTCTCTTTTACGTGCTAGCACTACATAGCGTTAGAACCGAACAAACTCGAACAAATACCTTCTACCAACATTTCTGGTGAGGCCCTGCTTAGAAGTTTGTTGTATTGTTATCTAGTTAATTTTTCGAGAAGTTAATGCAGTCCTATAAGACAGTTGAAGGAGCTTCATTCGTGAATAGCTGAACTTTAGGGGGGTTTCTTTTTGTCGATACTACAGGTTAACACGTATATTCGTTTTTGTCATTCGGTCACACTTCGTGTGAACGTTATCGACGGTCGGCGATCTCTTGAAATTCAACATTTTGCAAATTTGACGTTCTTGCCGTTCGCGATCAGCCGGAATGGCGCAAGAATTCAAATTGCTTACAATTGCTCCATAACGTGGATAATGATGGGGTAACGCTTTTTCGAGCACTGTCGCCCTTACAAGCAGCCACCTGACAGCAAGCTTCAAAGCAGAACGTTACTAAGAGTGTGATGGCGTTCCAGAAGTATGGCTAGTGTAGTGTTTGATAAGGACAAACAATAAAATCTTATATTAATGCATGCATTTATTTCCTAAATTTCAACCGTTCAACTTCAATTGCCTGGCAATCATGGCTCGAGTCATCATCACTCTGATATCATCATAACGAGGGCGTTGCCCCTGCGTCGTTTTCAATTACAATAGAAGCATATGTTTATGTTGTCAAACGAAAGATCTAGAAAATGGTGGATAATCACTGGATCTCGATTTATGATGATTCCTCATTCAGTTTGTTTGCCTTCCGCTAGTTAACGTTGGGTAGCTTTAAGCATTTCCTTCTAAATACGATAATAGGTTTAATTTCTCCCTCATCCTCTGGCAATCAGTCCTAAACGAGCGCCCCCATTTTACCCGTGCTTATTATTTTCAAACTGTCCACGTATAGTGTAAGAGGTTTAACAAACAGGGCGTTCTTTAAGCTAGACTAACATTAGCTCGAGGGTGTCGTTCGCTGATACTGCCGTCTTTGGTCACCATTATTGTTGTTGCTGCTGTTAGCATTATTGGCGTTGTTGTTTTTGTAAATGTTGTTGTTGTTGTTGCTGGTGCCGTCGTTATTGTTGGTAAATCGACTTAGGTTTATAGTGCAGGGTGACTAGTGATGGGTTATAACGTAAGTACCACATTCCAACCATGTTACCTGATGCTAATTGTCAGTATCGTCGCCGCAAAGGTCGCATTCAGTCCAGCAGGTGAGGCAATACCCCTCAAAAAGGCTGGCTGCGTTCCTTCACTTAAACTCGGTGCTAGCCATCAGAAACGCGTGGGACAAAACCAGACTACAAACAAAAATAAAGGGACTGTTAATGCCATTATACAAATGAATACCTACGCTTGTAAGAAAACAACACCGTCAAGTAAAATTGCCGACGGGTGATGCTGGTACACACCAATGTAGATATTTATACAAGTATACCCTAGGTGCATCAAAAAGTTCCTAGCATGGAATACAAGTAATACCCGGACAAGGCCGTGCACTATTTATTATTCAATAGAATCCCCCAAAGTTTGACTCACCTAGCCCAACGATTTCCTTTATGCCAGTAGCAAACTGTCATGCAAAATTAGGCCCAAACTACTCGTCTACGGCGGACATCACACCAATATGTCCCTCATAACATCAGCATGTGCCAGTACCTCATAAAATATCTCTCCAAAAAAAGATATCGTCTGATGTTTTTTCTGGAGAGACATTTTATGAGATCTCCAGATGATCGCATATGGCCAGATCTGGAGACTATGGGGAATGTCCCACAATTTTAAACCTTAGTTTTTATAATTTTATCATCGCGGCCCGTAGTGAAGAAGCAAAGTATTTTCCTGCAACATTCTAATGCCAGGTGTATGACTAATCGTATTAAGACTGGTTTAAAAATATCCGCTTGTCCGCGTCCTTTAGGCTATGAGCAAGCGGCAGGAATCCAATAAATGCTGAAACCTGATAACGTTATGGTCCTGCGCACGATTCGTCAACTATCCAATGCATGCGTAAATTAACACACAGACTCAATGTAGTCGTGAAGGGAACGTCAATACTAAGCGCAACAGACTCACGAGAGCTACCCTCGCCCAGACGAGATTAAGCCTACAGAGGGCACCTTCGACTTGACCAGGCATGTCACGTCACGCGTTTTGCGCAGCACAACGCCACTGTCCTGCAACACACAACATCTAAAGCTAGGTGTAAACCTTTTAAAAACGTTGGCAGACCCATATACCGCTATGTCAAATAGTCCAGAAACATTGTAATCTGAAAACTGATAGGCCATCCAGGTTTATTGTTTTGTCTACCCGTTTCAGTCCGTTGCAGTCCGTCCTTTCAGCAACGTGGTGCCGATTCGAGCCGGAGAAATAGTAGGGGGCGTAATGAGCCCCCGTCCGCACCTACGGGGCGCGGACACCAAAGCGGCCACACGCCTACTGCCGGACGCACAGATAGAACGACAGGGTTGGCGTCGAATGGCTAGCCATGCCACGAAGTCCACGCCATGAGGAATGGTGGCGGGGTGGATGCGCGGAGGGCAATTGAGTAGAGGGGTCATGATGAAGGCCGATGAACGAAGCCAATGGGAGTGATTATTGTACGCTCCGCGCCCGGCGCTAGTGAATGCCTCCCCCCCCCCCATCTCTCTCTATCGCTCTATGTATATTTGGTGGCCAGCTTCGCAACCAACTGAAACTCGTCCCACTTCCTCAGTCGCCGACCGGACACCACCTGCCAACAAGGTCAACCGACGCCAACCAACAAAGTATCGGTTGCCGAGCCACCGCTTGAGCGCTGAGAGCTGCTTCAAGTTGCCAATCCGGTTGGCTGAGTGCGCGCGCTAGACGCTCTGGTGTAGGCGGGGTGGGGGGGGAGGGGGACGTTAATGGATTATTGACGTGGTCAGCTGTATACCCACTTGGTTTGCAGATCTCTTCCGTTTGTCGGCCTGAATAGTGGCAGCGACTGTTGTTCTAATGACTTCTCGACTCGGGGCTGCTACGGTAGGTGTATGCAGGCAGGGCATGGGCGTTTGCTGTTGCTTTTGATGACGTACGTTACGCGTAGGGCGGTCATCTTGCCCCCGTGCCGAACGGTGGTGGACGTTGAACAGGCAAGTAAACAACGTGATAGGACGGGTCTCTTTAACGAGGCCCTCACAGGACAGACGGACGGTCGACTGCCTGGCCTGTCCTGTGTGCTTTGCCGGTTTGCCGGTCTGGCTCGGTATCGTTTCGTTGGGTTGTCCGACCAGCCGGGGCCACAACAGTCCCCGATCTGTTCTCTACATTTTTTCGTCTACATCATCCCCACTTTTTGTCTTCACCGCTCTCACAAACGACTTTCGAACTTTTACAGCAATTGCACAGTGCAGACATCGATGGTGTCTTGACCGAGCTCCGTGATTTGTGTGAGTTTCTTTAACTTTCGCTACTCCACTGAAGGTTGTGCCGTGATGAAAGGATTCTACAAGTGTTAGTGCACCTTAATCGGAATGTCGTTTTGACGGGGTCTGCCATTAATGTCACCAATTCCCCTAATGGTGCTTTTGGAGACAGCGCGGCGATCAAACGCAGAATTGGCGGAGCACGCCCGTAACGTGCAAAACGATCTTCTTCGTACCAAAAGGCAGTCAGCTGGGAAACAGCCAGTTAAGAGCGACAACCGCGTTGACAGCGCGGCTTTAGTTGCCCACTTTACTATAGTTGTAGATTTACAAGGGACCCAAATGGTTGTTAATTAGGAGCGCCGCTGAAGTTTTCGTGCTCGACTTCGCCGCCACCGCCCGGTCCGTCACTTGGCGGAGCAGTAGAAGTAGTTCCTCTTTTGCGATCTCTGTCTGGGGTATGATACAAGATGTTTAGAGATGTGGGCGTTACGGCAAACCAATTAAATTATGAAATAATACCACTGGCAGCTAACTAGCTAGTAGTTTCCGCGTCTCGAATCAAGGAGACAACTAATCCTGTAAGATTCTGGGACCCTAAAAATGGAAATAAACTCCAAGACCATGTAAAACACCTCGTAAAATTCCGAGAATGAAGCAACTCTACTGAGTCTGCAGCCGTAAGCCGGGTTTCTGTCATTTTCCAAATAGATCGGTAGTGAAGGGTGATAAGCGATGCATCTCGTCAAGTGAATGCACAATTGCCAGTGTCCTTAAACCATTTGTAGTACCCGAAACAGTTCGTATTCAAAACGAGAGAACGGGTACAACAACGGCTACGGATAATGTCTGACATTTTCATGAGCTCCGGCTAAGGCACCGTTTAAGACAAAGCGTGGTTTTCTACCGGAAGCCTCTCCATTGCTACCGCTGCTACAGTCTAGACCATTTGCAATCGGAATGTCAATTAATAAGTCGGCGATACCGACGCTGTAGTTCAACCAGTCACAATAGAAAGGACTGTAATCAGCCTGCTTGCTGTTAATTATGCAAATGTTACCATAATGCGACCTTTGGGCCGTTTGTCCAGCGACTAAATCTTAAGGAACTTTTGACGAAATCCGCAAAGCATGCAATTTGGAAACTCGAGGTCTTACCTGTTAAACTCTGCCCTTGTTATTATCCCTGCTCATAGCAGAGAGAAGATCGTGCAGTCGGTCGATTATCCCGGCATTATATTGGAACACTCGAACGGTACGCCGTAACGCTGCAGCCGCACTAGCCGTGGTCCGAACGTTTAGGCGATCGAATAGTCGTAAACAGGTGAAAAAGGGCGGGTCGCTGCCGAAACAAGGCTGACTCGCAGCTACAACAAGGGCAGAATTACCAAGGTTAATATCAGCAACAGCAGCGATCGCATCAGTGACATCAATAGAGGGGAGATAACAACTGTCGACCAGAGCTATAGGCCCATAAGCAGCATTAGTAGTAAATAGTAGTGCTATGATGTTGTTGTTATTGCTGCTGCTGTTTTTGCTTCTGTTGTTGTTGTCGTAACGGTAATACTTTTCGGACTGAACCTCAGCCAAGATTTAACGTCGACGAGACTGCTTTTTGCAATGCTTTATAGACGGACCCCCATAGATACAAATGTGCAACGGTAGGGCTCGAACCCGCGCACCTATCTAGTGCCTCCTCCGGTCGCGAGGCGCAGGCGGATTGCACCCGCCACGCTACTGGGCTCGACAGTAGTAACGGTAGTAGCACAGTAATAAAGATCGTTGCGGGGGTAAAACCATAACCACCACCACCGTGGCGTCACCTCCCGCCGCCAGAGCTGCATTCTCTCTGCCCCCAGCTTTTCTGTTGCATGTCCTTCTGCCCTCCAGAAGGAACAGTGGAATAAAGGAATAGGAAGAATAATAGAAGATCGCGGCAAAGCTAGCTGCCGTCTGCTTGTTGTACTACCCCCGTAGATTCATTGAGACAGAAGGCCTGGCCGATCAGGCTCCAAAGCCTCCTGGGATTCCAAAACTCTCCAAGTCCACACGCCCAGGGCTTTAAGCCCTCCGTCCCAAACTTTACCCCCCCCACCCCCCCCCCCTGCGCCCCGGCTCTCTCCTCCCGCAATCCTAGGGACACTTTAGCCCCACAGTGGACTACTACTACTACTACCCGCAAGTATGCGAAGGTAATAGACGGCCAACTAATGACAGGAGGAAGGAATTACGAGCAGACAGCAAAACAGTCAAAGCGAAAAGAAAAACCAACGGACTGAATGAGCCCGCTCGTTTCTACAATTATTTGTTAGTTTTATATCCTGTTGTTGCTAACTCAGTACGCGCACAACAACACCTGCCTCTTACGTTCTCTTCCTCTCGCTTTCACTTGTTTTATATAGGCGTTTCTAAAATATAGACATGTCTATGCCCTAGAATAAAATAAATTGCTCCCCAAAATTGACTCGCGTGTCAGCTTCTGCTCAGTTGACTTAACGTACTTTTCATACATAAATTCTGATGCAATATTTGATGTGCTCCACCATAACTAATGCCCAGGTTTTTCGGTGTTTGGCGCAGCTACAATCGGCGGCCAATCTTCAAAAAGGCTATAGACTTCCAGCACACATTTCTTGCCTCAGAATATGGTGTTTTTGGCCGGTAGTATTGTGAATAAAGCCCTCCTTTGACAAAATAAATGCCCATGTGAATTTGAGGTCGTAATCTACCGCGGTGTCGCCCGTTCGATCCCTGTAGTTAATTGAATTGTCTTTGAGCGATGCTCGTTCAGAATAGATGATAAGCCATACCGCTGAGAGTCAGCGACTTTAATATATATATATATATATATATATATATATATATATATTTCAGACGCAGCACAAGCTAAACTGGCAAAATATTCGACAGAGGAGTACGCTATAATTCCGCTCAGTCCAAGCCACAGCCAGTGATGTTATCTCTTGGCAACTTCCCGAGCTATCTTTTTGCACATCAAACATAAACGAGCATACATCTATAAACGAAGAACCCAAGATACTAGTCAATTCTTCTCAACCTAAAAATTAAGGTTTACAGAAGATGCAAACAAGAAAGCAGAGCAAAAGGAAAACGTGAGATGTGTCCTTCTGACGAGTTGCTATGTCAAATATAGTGGGAGGCAAAGGGGTTAGTGAGAAAGGCTATATAAACTGCGAACAACAAGGTCATAAGTAAAAATTGGAATACAGGAATATGGGAAAAACTGCTCTGAGTAAATTAAGATAACAACCGAAGATGTTGTTTCATGTAATAAAGTTAGTCGATGCTATTTAAAAAGTTATCTAAAAGGTAAGCTAAGGTATTTAGGAAACATTGAGATAAGGGAGGTGTACTGGGGGATTGGAATACATCTATCGAACAGCTGGATGGAAGAGGGGACTTATACAACTAGCAGACTTAAATTTTAAATTTGGACCCGAAGGCACACAAGGGGATAGGGAGCCATGCGTGGACTATGTATTAGCAAAGGGTAAAATAGATAGCTCGGAGTGAAAGGACTAAACGAAATCAGGGCAGATAAAAAAACATACATTATTAAAAGCTTTTATAATTAGGTAGAAGTGGGCGGGAAGAGAAAGAAACCGGGGTGGGTAGTTATGAGAAAGAAATGACTGGATAAACACAAAGAGATGCAGAAAAGAAAATAGATAAAACAGCTCTTGGTGGTAAATAGCGAAAGCAGGTAAACAAGATGAACTGAAAATTTAAGCACGCGTATATTAAATGCTGGAAGATTGGGAAGGAAGTTCGAAAGCGACGGGAGCGAGGGTGGTAAAGTGACAAACAAATAGGACAATATAAAAAAGGAAAAGTTGGAATAGCGAACATAGAAAGGTAATGGAAAGGGATGTAGATAAGGTAGCAGCGCATTAGGTCAATTAGGAGGAAGCTAACTAAAATAGTTCAAACATTAATACGAGGTGAATGGGCTTAACAAAATTTCAGTACGATTTATCCAGTTATTGACAATTGAATACGTATGTGTCTAACAGAGTAATTTAGTTATAATTTTAGAGGGGCACCCTCCCTAAAGGTTGGCGCAAGGAAAGAGCTTCTCTTCTTCTCACGCGCTGCGGCTGTCGCGCGACACGTCGGCGGAAGTGAACGTCGCCACATAGTCATTTTACATGCACTTAATCTGCACATCCGAAAAATCTTAATTACTTCGCAACCACAGTTCGCCTTGCCATGCGTTTGGTATCAAAATGATTGTCATGCGCTGGTTGTCTCGCAACAGCACATTTTATGCTCCTATGTCGGGTAAAAACACTAGTGTCACAAATTGTAGTCATTTTTCTCTCACTCCGAAACAAGACTTCTCAGAGACCATGTTCCATTGGAAAAAATATTTGCTTTAATGAGCTCTACAGTTCCCTATATTGATTATCAAACATTTTTGCAACACCCTGTATATATATGTTAGTATCGTTCTTTTTTTCTTGCAGACACGAACTTTTTCACCTCGGCGGAACGATCGGCCTCGACAATCTTGGTGTCGTTAAGTGGGACAATGCAGTGTACCTCCTCGCCGTCTATATCATCTGCTACTTCTCGCTGTGGAAGGGCATTTCAACATCGGGAAAGGTGGGTTGTTCCTGTCATCATGCTCATACCAATTGTAACTGCATTCCGATTACCAATTAACAGAAATGAAAGATTGCATTACAGTGGACAGACAGATGTGCTTGCCGTAATCACACTTTAGTCAACTATCTTATTACAAGACACTGCTTTCATTGAAGATGCATGCCATTGCATTGAGGAGCTAAATCAAGGTTTGCGGCACAGTTCAGAGTTAAGCATAATCAGGCGTATACCTATCTACTTATAATGTTTTACCTAGTTTCCTTTCAATGCGATGCGTTAATAATCTATTAGAAAATGCAGTTTTCTACAATGAATATTTAAATATGTAATATTAAGAATAATTGAATATCTACCTAAATTCTAATTAACACCTATATGTTGAAAGTTAAGCTAACCAGTTAGTTTTTAGCCGCGCAATTCACGTTTCTTGTCTCGGTAAGTGTTCGGTAGGAGGTTAACACATCCGCGCAAAATGGAACTTAAGTACTAAGTCTTTTGTCACTGTCTTTCTCCGCACAGCTCTAGGGCAAGTGTTGCCGACGCGTTATTATGTACGCTTCATTATCAGTGCCATACCATTTAATCGAGCGTAAGGTGCGCGGTGTATGTCGTGGTATTGTTTAGCTGCGAACTAATCATATACTCACAATAATAATACAGTTATAGACAATAATAATGTACAAACCTAAAAAAATACTTTCTGGGCTGACTCTCAGCCAAGATTTAACGTCCATGAGACTGCTTTTCGCATTCGACGGACTCCCATAAATACAAATGCGCAACGGTGGGGCTCGAACCCGCGCACCTATGTGTCTCCTCTGGTCGCGAGGCGCAGACGAATGCACCACGCCACCGGGCTCGACAATAATGTACAAACCTACATAAACCTACGTTCACAACATTATATAAATGCCAAACATAAACCTACGTTCACAACATTATATAAATGCCAAACATAAACCTACGTTCACAACATTATATAAATGCCAAACTTAAACCTACGTTCACAACATTATATAAATGCCAAACATAAACCTGTTGTAGTCTATAGCTAAACCCAAATTGCTAGTACGAAGCCCACCTACTATATTACATAGCGTATCGTAGCCAATGTTAGAGGTGAGTCGCCTGCCGAGTCGGTCGGCGTTCGTCCAATATCAATCCCCCCAAATTCTCGATAGTTCCATTAGCTTGCTGCTTCTCGCCGCTCCCGTTGCTGCTATTGTTACTGCCTCGTTAACGGCATTGGTCGGAACACAATCAGCACCAGGCTCGCAGCAGAAGCGGAACGGCTTAAGGGCACTCGTCCACGAATGGCTCGCATTAATTGCCGTGTCCTCGAGTTGGCCAGCTTTCGCAGACCTTTCGGCAGGCCGACGACGAAGAACTACCGAACCGTTGGCGGAGCTGTTGCTGCTGCTGCCGCTATAGGCGGGCCTGTTCGATGGCCTTCGTCCGATGGCGTTCATCGTTGGCTGAGTTGGCCAACGTCCCCTCTCTATGCCGTCCCACCCGGTGCATCCTGTGTTCGGCCTTAATCGTCTGCCTGCTCCTGCCTTCAGGGCTAGCCGCCCCGGAACTTGATCGAGGACGAAAATCCTCGTTTCCGCCATTGACAGGTGCAGAGGACTGGTGACATCCGGTTTCGAGCTCGTCCTTGTTGCGGTCGTTAAACGGAGCGGTCCGTACTCAGGCCAGCCGGGGTCACTCACAGCCAGGCCAACTGTTGATAGAAACCAGGCTAGGTCCTGGCGGCCGGAGACGGCAGGACATGGGGAGAAGAGAGGGGGATTCCTGATGCAGTAATGTAGAAGCCCAACGGCCGGACGATGTCGCACAGGCTTCGTTTCAAAGAGCTAACAACAGATTTGGAAACGGTCCGCAAATACGTGAGATCAGGAGTTGAGCGCTTCGTTAATTTTGTGCGGTTTCACCTTGAGTGGGACACGCGATTGGCCTTTCTCTCGGATCTTTTGGCTGTGGGCTGTGAGTCTGTGCGATTGACTTAAGCACGCAAAAAACATGTACCACTGGCTAAATTTAATCAGGTTTAGCTCTGTCTGCTATGTTTGCTGCTCCCTGGCAAGTATGTCCGATATATACAATAGACAAACAATTACATCTCCTGTATCATCGCACCGTTGCTTCAAACGTAATTTTATATATATATAGGAATGATAGTTTCTCGAACTAGAAAAGGCAGGCAATACTGCAAGGTTGTCAACGTTTTCGTGACGATATCTGCAATCATTTCCCTTTTTTTTTGTTAGTAAGGATGGTATATATCAAAATATTTATAGTAAAATTTTGACCTTGAAGAATACACTCGAAATGCCAACCAAATTATAGCTCAACTTACGGGTGCGGTTACCTCATTCATCACTTCTTTGAAGTACGGCCGAAGAGTCTCACAATTCAAATAATGTGTTTACCTATATGCAAGAACGGATCACATTATTAATATGTACAGCCAGGGACTTTTTGAACAGGGCGACTGCGCAGGTTCCTCTTACGACCGGCTCGTTCTACACCCTTTATATATATATCTATATATATATATAATCATTATGATCAATCACCAGCGGTGGGAACATAATAGTTGGGTCCCTGCGAAAGTGTGCACCATTACGAAGGGTCAAATATGGGCCCCATCATCTTTGGAGGGTTCCCCACACCAAAGCCGCGTTGCCCCGTGATATATATATATATATATATATATATATGCATATATACATCATATGCATCACCTTCCAGACTCTGGCGAGATCTCGTAAAACTTCTTGCGCACACAGATCTTTAGGTGGAGGCCGTGGACAGCAAATCTGGTGACTAGATAGGCAGTTCTCATAACTGCAGCTTTTCCACGAATCCGATGTTATTGCCTTTGTTTCATGAAACAGCGGGTCGAAGCTGGCCATTTTGCTTTCCTAATCGGAGACATGTTCTCTAAAGGCTGTAAAGCCCTGAACGAATAACGGCGAAGACGTCACTAAGTACACTAACCTATTTAGGCTAGTGCGGTGGACGTTCATTGCTCTCTTTAGGAAACTGGCATTGAGTTGATCAAACGCCCTACATTTAGCTTCGAGAGATGGGGCCAAATCATTTGAATACCGTAGGTTGCGGTAGGTGCAATCTTCAGATTAAACAAGCTAACAGCAACCTCCTTCAACAGCCTTATGGGCCCTTGACACTGTGAAGAATTGTAGGTTTTTTCGGCACTCTTTCTTCAACATGTCTGGAGGGACTTGTGCTATGTGATGAAAACACAACCTCAGGAAGGGAAAGTAGGGAACGATTTAGATATTGTCGACATAGCGCTGTAGAGCTACAAGCGACTGCTTCAAGTGAAAGTGACTTCAAGAGAACAATACCAAATCATCGGCATACATAAGCGTTTTTTTCCTATGAATGCCGAATATATATATATATATATATATATATATATATATAAACTGTCACTCATTTTTAATAAGTTCAACTAAGTTGTGCGTTATACCGCACTAGCGCATTTAGTTAGCCTGTATCACGCGACAGTATTCAACGGCATGACGCCTAAATGATCCGGTCGTACAATAACACTCAACCACACAGAAGCTACAACATCATTCATGTACCTGCGCGAAAAATGTGTGCTCGATTATTCAACAGGTGGTATGGTTTACGGCACTGTTTCCCTACGTGGTTCTCTTCATATTGCTCATTCGCGGCATAACGCTTCCTGGCGCCTACGACGGTATCCGGTACTACCTCACGCCGAAGTACAGCGTCCTCGGAAGCTCCGAGGTTTGGGTTGATGCTGCCACTCAGGTGAGGGACCACTTGTTGCAGATTAAGAGAGTAGTAGCCTGGCAGATCAGTCTATGCTAGGTGGACGTCACCGGCATTAGCCAGCAATCATGATCAGTTCATTCTAATGCCTCTCTTCCGGGGGGGGGGGCACTCTTACAGCGCTTCTTAGTGAATCAACACATAGCACCACCGGCCACTATGTATTTGTCAGTTTTTGCCTGCCTAGACGCAAACATTCTTAGTGTCGTATTAGCTACGAGGAAAGGCACGGCTCGCAATTCCGACGAAGAATTGTTGTCCACGAAAGTGTAAAACAAAACAAAAGCTTCAAATGGAAATCAGCCTCTCGACGCAACGCAGATATTTGTCTCACAGTATGTTCAAAAAGAAAAATATTAATAAAATATTAAAGCAAGTAGTCCTAAGAACGAGATTTTCTAGAAATACTATAACGCTGTCGTAGTATTAGGCGTCTGAGATCATTGTATGAAATATCAGAAAATGTTACCAGAATCGGTACTAGGGTTAACAAAAGTAATGGATTGCAGTCGGTATATAATGGGCCATCCTTGGCTAACTCTAGTCGAACAGTTAAGCATGCCGTCAGGTTGACTGTATTACTCGCCAATAATGGCTGTTTATGTGCAACAGGTCTTCTTCTCTCTGGGGCCGGGCTTTGGTGTTTTGCTGGCGTTCTCGTCGTACAACAAGTTCCACAATAACGTGCTCCGGGATGCCGTTCTCACGTCAGCAATTAATTCGGCGACATCGTTTCTTGCCGGCTTCGTGATCTTCTCCGTGCTCGGCTTCATGGCTCACCGGTAGGTCGACAATCATCCAAGTATTCATCCACATCTTCAAACTGCCTTAGCGTTTTCGTCAACTATATATATATATATATATATATCGAGTACTAAAAATAATAAGTCTTGTTCATGGGTCGAAGTCATACTTCGTGGCATGTTCTACATCTTCGTGTTTTCCTCGGGATGAATGGGCTGAAGAGTAGAATAGGCACCCCACCTACTGAGATGCCCACTATCTCTACCTACCAATCTTCCGTGACGATACAACTGATAATTTCAACCTTTCTGGGGAAGTGACCTTAACTGAGCGTCTCTAGGTGCGCTTCACGTTAAGTTGAGTTCTGGACATATTTGAATTTACTCATCTAAAACTGTCGCCGCTAGTGGAATTCTGGGAAACTTTGTCCAACTCGGCTTCGACTTGCGCAGCCATCTAGTTCTTAAAATAAAAATGCCTAATCACGGGACGAAACTCGTGTTTCTCTATATCTACGACAAATTCTGACATGTTCAGTGTAAATGCTCAAATAAAACAAAATCAAGTGATGACATGCTCATACAACAAAAAGTTATGCCACATATAACCTAACCTTCACATTTGCCTTAAACTTGATATGCGAGAGAGACGGAGTTACTCTCCCACCATTTACTACAACGTTGCTTGTGGCGTGATTTCGTAGAAATTCTGTTTACTTAATCAGCGACCTACGTATATATATATATATATATATATATATATATATATGTATCATGACAGATGATATTACGTATAGACGCTTAACATCTTGTCAAAGCTAACATGTTCCGCACTGTATTTCCACGCTCACTATACTGCGCTATCGTTTAAAAAAGGTTTTACCAATATAGCTATAGGCATTAAAGATCGATAGGTATATGTTTTGCTCAACACTACAAATACGCTGTATATTAAATGTGTGAATCATAGGCATGCGTGCAACTATGTGTCTCCCAAACTGCAATATACATATATATACATACATATATATATGCGCTAAACGCATTAAAAAGGCTACCAAATAAGATTTATTTCCGGCATCGTCTAGAGCCACTGGGACGGTCGTTTTTAAGTCACTATGCATAAACAAGTGCATTTTTCTGTTGTGTATTTGGCCCTTTCAGAGCTAACGTAGAAATTAGCAAAGTGGCGACGGAGGGACCTGGTCTTGTGTTCGCCGTCTATCCCGAGGCCATTGCAGCAATGCCAGGATCTCCAGCGTTCTTTTCAGTGATGTTCTTCCTAATGTTACTAACTATCGGACTGGACAGTTCCGTGAGTTCTTGACATGTCCTATACCTTGCTTTCGCTCGCTTGACTCGAACGCATGAACTTGAATTATTGATTGCCCTATATAATATCGTAAACAATGATACCATAACTAAATACACACGCACACTTGATACTACGGGAGAAGGTGCGATAATTTATCATATGAGAGGTTTTGGGCATGCCTCATTTAAGGGGATTCACATGCACCACCCGCAGCTAGCAGCAAGGAGCCTGGCTGCGTGTCCTGGGTTAGCTACGGCGCAGACGGCTCACCTGCCTTCTGATGTATTCGATTGCAGGGGCGATCCTGTGTGTGGCGATGCATTTCCTATGTTCGCGCACGCTGGGAATGGTTTTATTATCTTAAGATCTTACATATACGTATTTTACGTATTAAAAACGCATTAAAAGAAGATGGCGCACCTGGGTTCTATGCTTGGGCATTCCACGTCGTTAGAACAGAACAAGGATTTGATGTCACAGAGAGCCCACAGAAATGCACAACGTTTCCGAACATAGCCAAAAAGGCTCCGTTCCAAACAAAGAGAGGAACACATAAAGGAACGCGTGAATATGTTATATGCAAGGAAACTCCGGAAAGATC
This sequence comes from Dermanyssus gallinae, assembly GCA_003439945.1. Classification (NCBI taxonomy): domain Eukaryota; kingdom Metazoa; phylum Arthropoda; class Arachnida; order Mesostigmata; family Dermanyssidae; genus Dermanyssus; species Dermanyssus gallinae. The sequence continues at coordinate 1,055,299 of QVRM01006574.1, read as the reverse complement.
TCTTCCCCGACCCTCTAAAATAATTACCTGAGATGTAATCTCGGGGGTCACGTATACACACACACACACCGAGAAAAGTCTGATGGCATTACCTCGAAAAGATGCGATGATCTGAGGTACATTTTTGTTGTACGTAAGGGTCGCTTTTAATAGTCATAGCTTATATTAGCTATGCTCCTTTGACTTATCTCTCTCTCTCTGTCTCTCTCGACTCCTTGACCTGCTGATGTTATGCGTTATGCATAAAATCAGCAGAAAGAAGCCGCATATAGTGAATGCGTAAATTTCAGGGAGACCTAACTCGACGTCAGCACGCTAACGAGCGTTCTTTATCAACCCACAGGCATTGTAATTCCTGTATATATATATATATATATATATATATATATATATATATATTTATATATAATTGAGATCAACTAAGTGCATTACAGTATGTGTACATGTGCTCGCTTTGAAATGCGTCTTTGCTTTTACGGAGTTTAGTTTGGTGGCAGTGAGGCGGTGATAACAGGAATCGGCGACGAGTTTCCCATAATGAAGAGACACCGAGAGCTGTTCGTAGCCGGACTCTTCTTGTTCTACTACATCATCGGCTTACTCAGTTGTACGGAGGTATGTCGAGTAAGCGCGCGCAGGAGCGCTCACACAAGTTTTCGCCATAATCTGCATTCCGGGCCGTTCGATTTGTCACGGAGGCGCTGCGTATATGCACCAACTAAACACACTTAATCTCTAAATTGTGGAGCTTCTATCTGTATGCCCTACTATTTTGATTGAAACTAAATTGTCAGATAGTTTCCTAGCTATTATTTGACTTTATGTACTTTTACCAGAGGTTTGCGTTTACACACTGTCTGCGACAGTATTTTCGCTTTTCCGTTTCAGCTTAGACATATCTAGATTAGACTTAGATCGCATTGGTGTAGTGCTATCGATGCCTAAGGTCGCTAAATATCATTTCATAAATATTGTTTACGATATTTGATGTTGCTATATATATATATATATATACTGGAATGATTCTATTTTGCCCCTGTTGAAATAATTATTGCTATAACTGCGCTTGACGTTTTCGATGTTGTGGCACAGGGTGGAGTGTACGTGGTGTACCTGCTGGATCAGTTCGCTGCAACTTATTCGATTCTCATTGCGGTGTTCTTCGAAGCAGTGGCTGTGTCTTGGATTTACGGTATGTTAGAGCACTTTTTACATCGCACGTTCTGACCGGTCATCGACAGCAGGCGTGGCAATAGAAGTATTATTCTTCGTGCCCAATACGAATTACGTAAATTAGAGGACTAGACTTTGGGACTAAAATTGTGGCCAGATTATACATACAGGGTCATTCATCTTGTTATGTACTTATTTTGAGGTTTGGTAGAACTCGGCAATAAAGTAATTTTTCCCTATAGAGGGAGGATGTGGAAACGTCTTGTTTAGGAGTGAGGATGAAATTTGGAAAAGTTGTTATTCTGCCTTTTTTTCTTCTACATAGTTGTGCAAAATCTACGTTTGCGGGAGAACTAGTTAACGCATGAAGGAACCGATTACACCGGCGTGTTCGGAGGAAAATTCTGGAAGACACTTCACTAGCTTGCGTAGCAAAAAGCCAATATACAGGTTAAGAAAAGTCATAAAAAGTCGATATGTCGTTAAGTCTTACGTTAACGCTTTTTCGTGAAAAATCGTAAAATTTTTCTATTGCGACCAAAACTGTATATCCAAAAGACCACTCTCACGCAATGGCAAATTTAATGCCCACTACTTTCGTTTCAAAGTTATGATGCTGCGTTACGTAGTTGTCAAGTCACTAAGCTTTTTCGATAGCCATATCGAAAGCGAAGGCATGCATATTTCCATAGGGCGTATGAGAAAGTTAGGTACATATTTTGAGGTTTGGTAGAACTCAGCAAGAGAATAATCTTTCCTAGTGGAAGGAGGGGGCGGAAACGTCCTGGCAAATTTTTACGGTTCTGAACGTGAAAACTTGCACGTAAAACATAACAACTATTATGGTTTATTAACACCCAGGTTGGGCAAATTTTAAATAAGTACATCGATCTGAATCAGTGGTTTTCCTGCGTCACCGGATCTTCCATCATCTTGCGAGTTCAGCTATTGATTGCTCTGCTGGACATGCTGCGGCGTGGTATCTATCACAATGGCCTAAGCATCTCGCGCACCTACAACACTCCTGAGGATTGTGGAATTCTGGTGTGCTGCATAACACGTGATGGAACCCGTGGGCTGCAAATGCCGTAGTGAGATGCCTATTCTTATATCCGGCTGCTCGCCAGGTTGTACTTATCATCGCTATCGTCGTGTATATTCCTATGTCTATATCCTTTAATTTTTCCCCCCACTTCATAGTGTAGGCCACGAAGGCCGTCGTCTTAGGTAAACCCCATTTTACTCGTAATTCCTGTGTCATTAGAGCCCCCCCCTTCTAATATATGAACTATTATATTCCTACAAGAGTTAGCTAACCCCAAAACCCGCTTCATGAAGAAAAATCGAACTCTATCTAGTAACTGTCGATCTGCCTCTCCTAATTTCTCCCATATAAGTAATACACCAAATGTTGCTATTGGTTCTATTTTAATCTTGAAAAGGGCGGACGCGGTATGTATTGACAACATTTGCGGGTTTTTAATTGCAGCTGCTTTTCCTACTCTGCTTTCAATATGTTTTCCAAAACTGCTACCATTTGACGTTATAGTGACCCCTAAATAGGTAAATTTATTTACCAAATTTACTGTATTACCCCTGGCTCGAAGAACATCGTCTTTCGCCAATCGATGTTCTCTTCGAAATTTTACTGCTACTGTCTTTTGCCAGTTAATACTAAGTCCCATCTCGTCCATATAATCGATTAGCCGCTCGAGTTCCTGCTTAACCCTAAATAAACACCTACCATAGATCGCAATGTCATCTGCATACATTAATGTATTTGCCCACTCTCGGGTCCACCCTTGCCTCACCCGGTTAGGTAGCCCTCCCAATAGTACCGAAAAAAGCAACGGGCTAAATCCGTCTCCTTGGGCCACGCCTGTAGTTTGCTTTACTCTTCCCACAATCCCTATACCGTTGTCGATGTATACTGTAATCTCCCCAAGAATGGTACTTAAAAGTTTTAGTAAGCGATACGGAACTCTCTCCAAGGCTAACTTTTCTATAATCCTACTTCGTGGCGCTAAATCAAAGGCAGCTTTAAGATCTATAAATATTGCGTATAACGGTCTTCTAGGTTCCGATAGAGTTTCCCAAATTTCTGCCAGCAACTGGCGCAGGGCCGTATGGGTCGACTTCGACCTTCTGAACCCATGTTGTTCTTCTGGTATTGCGTTTCTGGTTTCGAGGTAATGCTCTAGTCTATCTGATATTATTCCCGAGAGAATTTTACAGGGGCAACTTTTAAGTGTTATGCCCCTTTAAGATTCCGGCTCAGTTTCTATGCCTTTTCCTTTTGGTACGACAATCAAGGTATCCTCCTTCCACGCTTTTGGTACTTCCCCGGATTTTAGGCACTCGTCAAATAAAGCTTTCCAGCATGGTGCGAGTGCCAGCGTTTGCTTCTAATGCTCGTTTCGTATCATATCGTTCCCGACAGCTTTGCCTCTAGGCGCCCTTTCAATTGCCCTGACAATGTCTTCGATTGTGACTGGTCGAATTACCCATTCCCGTGCGAGTTCTGTTTCCTCGTCCCAAGGCCCGTTGAATAATGTTATTTCCTTTGGGGTAGTATCGGCTCCCTGCAGCAGACTAGCAAAGTGCTTAATTAATCGCCCAGTCACCACTGGACACTGCCGTTTTTTTTTTTGTTTTAGCCACTTGTGCGGTTGTTTCTCTGCTTCTTGCAACAGCGCCCACTCCTGACTTTCCCAATATTTTTGTTTCTCTTTCTTGTATGCCTTTTGTGTCATTTTCTTTACCATACTTGCGAACGGCCTCAATACAGGAAACATCTTCACATATTCTCTAGTTAGTCTGTTGGCATCTTTCGCTGCTCTACACCGATCGTTGAACCAGGGCCTTCCTTTTCGTTCTTGGCGAGGAACCAGTGCACCTTTTATCAGATTCGTCAATTTACGCTCATATGACTCTATTTGAATCTCCCCTGGTGGGCACACTTCCCCCACTCCCTCTAAGAAGATCTTTCTATCTAGTCTTGTCCCGGTCCCCGGCCTACGGCTATACTCCCTACTATTACTAACTTTGAGTGCCATTCCCATCGGTATATGCCTTCTAAGCCCCGCTCCTTCCCTAAATGATGTATTTTCTCCCAAAAATGTTATATCCTCTGCGTTTCCGTCGGTGGCAAAAACGTCAATTACTGACGCCCCAGTACTACATTCAAAAGTGTTTAGGCCTGGCTCGCTGACTAACCAGCATCCTATTTCCGTTATAATATCTAAAAATGCTTCAGTTCGCTCCAGATGACCCCTATCCAACCTCGCATTGAAATCCTTCGCTAGAATCATCGGTGCCTTTCTCGGCACCGCTTCAACTCCAAGCATGATACGCTCTCATGACTTCAGTGGACTCTACACCTGCCGGTTTAACATAGGCTGCCACGATTTCAAACTCCCTCGACGCTATTGCTACTAAGTTTTTGGCTATTATTCCTATTGTCATCTCTCCAATTTCTGCTCTCGTGAATACTAAACCCCCCCACTTGGCCTGCCCCATCCCTCACCTTTATGTGCTAGTGCGTGATATCCGTAGAAGCCCCCCAAAGAGAAAGGTTTAAGCGCCCAAGTTTAAACATAACAACTATGACTGTCGAAAACGCTTAGTGACTTGACAACTACGTAACGCAGCACCATCACCTTGGTACGAAAATGATGGGCATTAAATTTGCTATTGCGTGAGAGTGGTCTTTTGGACATACAGTTTTGGTCTTAATAGAAAAATTTTACGATTTTTCGTGAAAAAGCGTTAACGTAAAATATCGACTTTCCATGACTTTCCTTAATCTGTGTATTCGATTTTTGCTACGCAAGCTAGTGAAGGGTCTTCCGTTGTGCTGATTTTTCCTTCGAACACGCCGGTGTAATCGGTTGCTTCATGCGTTGACTGGTTCTCCCGCAAACATAGATTTCGCACAACTATGCAGGAGAAAAAAAGCTGAATAACTACTTTTATAAACTCTCTCTCCTAAACAAGACGTTTCCGCGTCCTCCCTCCATAAGGAAAAATTATTTTCTTGCCGAGTTCTACCAAACCTCGAAATAAGTACATAACAAGATGAATGACCCTGTATATATATATATATATATATATATATTTAATAAAGTAGTATTATGACCATTGTAACAATCCAGTAAATAGTAATAAATGCACTACGAACAACGATGTTTGTATTCATGTAATGCCATAGTAATAAGTATACGAAGCCAGCAGCACGCTGTGTGACATACTGCACAGCGAGCGCATCTGATTCAAAATAAAGGACACAAATATATACACGAACATTTTTACAAGTATTTTATATATATATATATATATATATATATATAGTTGTTATTAGTCATCAGAAAATCTGGTGCTATTAATATCGAATTAATTCACCATTATGTATCAAGGGCAGATGGGAGTGCATCTGCGGTAAGCACTTTTCTAAGAGACCTTATAAGGTGCCTGCCTCCGTTATAATACGTGCACTGACGAGCGGTTGGTCTCTGAATCGCAACCGGTTGAAAATGTGGAAACGAAGGATTCCGAAGCATCTGTCGAACAGAGCCGGTTTTCATTAGGACTCCGACTATCGTTGACGAGCACGTGCTTGCCAACCTCCTTCACAGCAACTCTCAGGCAGGGTAAAAATAAGATAGCAGTTCCCGATGTCTCCGGTAGCCAAAACAAACCTCTATATGTTCTCGGCTACTTTGCCTACGCCTCTGATAACTACTGCGTACGATTGCGTCAACTGCTGAAATTCCTTACCTAGATGGCTCTGGATATCGTCCCAGGCAAAAGCCCTGCAAAACTGACTCGACAACAGTGCTCACAATGACATATCATGATTTCGTGTTACAGTTGTGATTTTTGCTCCATGTGTATTGCGTACTGGAGCATTTCGACCGACTGTTCGGAAAATTATTTCGCATTTTTTAAAAATAATAATGTATTATTGATATAGAAGCTCATTGTTTCATTTGTGCTCATAGTAACAAAAAAATGTTACTAGTTATGTTGCAATTAATGAACATATATGTATAAATCAAAGCTTCGAGCGTTTTTTGAAACCCGTTGCTGAGTTTTGCGCATTAAACAAGCGTCTTGCAAACGTACACCTGGAGCATTTCGAAACAACTATCAAACTTGCAGTAAGAAGCCATCGGGCCATGAGGATTGCTTCGTATGTAGGGTGCTATTATTGCTCTGTATGTTTGCGTCATTAAAATAATAATAACTTAATTTTAAAAAAAATATATATATAGGTTCCCTGTCTTAAAACTATGTCAACTTTGTCTTAACGATGTCTTAACTTAGGAATAAAGTGTGGCACCGTATCCTTTTTAGCCATGTTGGTAATTTGTTCTATGAAGTAGAGACTTGCTCGGGAGAGGTCGACATTAAAGTAGCAAAAGCTGTTAAAGACCGTAATAGTGATATATATATATATATATATATATATATATACATATATTTATATATAAATATATATAAATATTTATTTTTATTACATATTTACTTATTAGAAGGTTGGGATGTAAATTTAATTGTTTTAACCGTGGTTATATATTAACATACTAGGATTCTCTTAGTAGTATTCCAAGGCATTGAATCAATGGAAAGTGTACAGAGGAACTTCTTCGTCGTGTCTCGTTAAGGTGTAACATTGCCCAAAATGCTATTGTAATACACCCTGTTCGGGTGTATTACTGCAGTCCAGAGCGAGTTATCGCATGTAGAACCGTAATATAAACTCATCAAATGTATCCAACTATTATAGCATTTGCTCAAACACTCTTAGAAGCTTTAACATCATCGCGTCAAAACAAATTGCCAATACAGATCGTATAAATGACACGTTTTCGTGGCGGATGGCCAAGGCATTGAGAACTTGAAGCGCCAACAGCGCAAATGTCGACACACGAGTAAACTGACTGTTTCATGAATCTAGGTAAAGGTTTGTAAAATGTAAATATTGAACATAACGTTCTTCTTTGACAAAAGAAGGTGTACTTGAATTTCTTGAATCCGTGTGCACCTTTGCCGCCCGAATTTGGGAAGCCGATCTCCAAAAAGCGCACTTAACAAATATAAAGGAAAATTGTTAAAAAGAACATTTAATCGGGAGAGTACCGATCGGACTAGGCTTCCGGCACTTCACATCTAGCTCTGTGGGCATTGTATAAGGTGTGTATGTGTTTACTTGTTCTGTGCACGGCCCGCCCCGTCCACTGTGCGAGTGTGTGGTCTGTGGCGCTGTTACAATATAATATTTTCATTTACGTACGGGATCGCATGCTCTGCCATTCATAAGGCCTCACTACGATGGTGATCATTTTCACTGCTGTGAAAACGCTCTTCATAGTTAGTACATACCTTTTGGATAATAATTACTCTCTTAAAACGTAGAGAGTTTCACGAGAGTAACTAATATTAATTACTTTATTAGATATATCGTGTTTAATATTTTTTATACTTAGTGCGTTTATGCAATTTTGAATAAAAAATTTTAAATACGATATATCTAATAAAAGTAATTAATATGAATTACTTTTTTTGCTATTTTAAAATTGAGCTTTTACTATGCATATCTTCCCTGCAAATAAAAACATCTTATTGTCGTGGTACACTCAAGGTCTGTCAAGGCTAATAAATCCACGAATATGTGACTGCCACCCATTCTGGATCCCCGGGCCTAATCATCCAGGGGTTTCAATCGGGATGCCTACTACCGTAGCTTAATAGACATGATGAGATTAAAGTATCCAAAGATAACATAACCACGTTTTTTTTACTTGTTTTATCTGGTGTACACATTCATAACGAGACAATTGCTACCTCTTACATATAAGCAAATAATATATATATATATATTAGACACAGGCGATAGTCTTTTCTGCAAAGTGCCCTAAATAGTTACAATTGTTTGAATTTGTGTAATTGTGGAAATATCAAGCTCAATGAAAAATATTTAAACATAAATAAATTTGCCACCCGGAGAAAACAGTCCTACAAAAAAAATATATATATATACCTAATCAGGGTAGAATGGATGTCAACACACAAATGGCTACGTTAGTATTGACGACGTTTTATTTAACGCGGCTATCCCTGTCTTGGCATCTATTCTATCCTGGTTGCCTACCTTATCTTGCTTTCTTCTCGTTTCCTCTGCGTACGCCATTGTAATTGGTGGCTTAAAAATGTGATGGCATGATATTTTCAACCCCCGGCGTAATGCCTCTCTTTCTCTCTGCGCCTAGGCTTTCTGGACCACTTCAGGCCCTTGTGGTCATGGTTTTGTCACTGCGTGGCCGTACGCAGGGCTGAACACCAAGATAAATTTACAGTGCATTCCAAAAGCTACAAACCAATCGAACATCCGTCGTGATTAGGCGCCTTAGAACTTTAAGCGCTATGTTTTCATACTAATTTGATTTGCTCGGATAGGTAGTTTGGGCCGTACTTTCGAACCCTTGCAATGTACATGTATCATATGCTTGCCGCTACAGTTTCTTCCCCTGGAAATACTAATCAAGCGTTCTTACGTCCTTCACATGCATTGACCATTTACAGGCATTCGTCGGTTTTCCGAGGACATTCGCGAGATGCTCGGCCGAGATGTCGGCATTTACTGGCGTTTCTGCTGGATGTTTGTGGCACCCATCTTCATCTTGGTACGACGCGAAGTTTCCGCAAAAAAATCCCATGTCTCATTATTCCTTCATGCCTCCTTTCGCGACGACGTTCGCACATATTTTACCTCGAGTAGACGTCACATTTCAATTGTTTTCTCCGCATTTTCTTAATAAGTTTAATAACGCTTACGATATATATATATATATATATATAGATCTATATATTCTAACATGGAACCAGATGCGGCTTTGGTCTGAGGGGTTCTAGCCAAAAAGTGACTGAAGCATGTGAATGCATTGGCTAGAGTGACGGCTTCACGAAATGGCAGAGGCGGATATTTCTAGTACTTTATTTTTCGTTTGCTTTGTACTTGCAGATTATCGTCGTATCATCTTTCGCCGGCTATTCCGGCATAGATGGCAAAGGCGACTACAACTATCCGGGCTGGGCCGAGACTGTCGGCTTTCTTCTGGCTGGCTCATCCGTTCTCTGCATACCAATTTGTGCGATTAAGGGCCTGCTTACGGCGAAAGGCAGCCTGCGGGAGGTAGGGTTATGTCATCTACCGCCCACGTGTTCTCCTTTTTTTTCTTATACACGGAAACTTGTATTTTGTTTTGCAATAACTAAAATTACCGAACCATTTTTGCCACCCATAATACAAATCGTCGTCATTGCTTAACTGGTGCCGAGACCTTCTTGATCAAGAAGGCGGAGGCTCCAGGAGGAGGCCTTGTCATTGCACTTCGGCATGGCTGAGACCTGCCTCTCTCCCAAGCTGGGGAAGATAAGAGATGTTATGGTTGTTTGCCTTTGCATTCATTCCACCCTGGCTGCACACCTTAATGTGCTTTATCCTTGTGTTTTTTTTGGAACGTATACCAATGTAGTTGGCTGTCCAGAGAGCTTGATTCCACTATATGACCTGATATTTTTATTGTCTACCGGATTTCATCCTTTTGACGGCTTTCTTTCTAGACCACTTACAGCTCCTGCAAGCCACAATTGACACTGCGCGGCCATAAGCCAGGTGGAGCATGAATTGTTATGTTGTCGTCATCATGCTGTTTGCTCTGACGGGTAGATTGGGCCATAATTTCGGGCTCATCTTAAGTTTAAGGTACTTTTACAATACGTGGTTTGCCGCTGCAGTTTCTTCTCTCGGAGATATAGAGGTCTATCTGAACCTCTGCTCTTGTAGCCTCTTTAATAATATAAATAAAATCATTTCAATAATCAATACATTTCCTGTAGGAAAGTAACCCCTCTCCCTCTGTCTTATTCGAGTAAGTGCTAGGTGCAGTTTATTATCAGTCTGGGTGATCATGACTAGTAGATCCAGATGTGTGTAACAATAACCAGGTCGTCGACAAATAGCAAACCTAGAATCTTAAGATTTGCTTTTCCATTAGGATTCCGGTACTGGACGTGTTATCCGTTGTATCCAAAGCTTTCGATAGTTTGGATATATGGCTACCTGTTCGACAAATAGTGTGCGTTCATGACAGAACACTCCAAGCTAACTAGTACTCTCATGCTTATTCGATGTGAATCTGCTCTGCATTTCTTTGCAACGTTTTTTCCCCTCCAGCCACTTCACACCTTTAGTTAATATGGTAGTCGGTCAGTGAGTGATTTTTTTCTATTAGAGCAGGCATTTTCTATTGGATTTTTCTATTAGAGCAGGCATTTTCTATTGGATTTTTCTATTTGGGTCAGGCATTTTCCATTGGATGTTTATTTCTGTAGCCTTCTTTAATCTCCTCGTGCTGCTCTAGCCTCACCCTGCTCCAGCAAATCGTTATGATCAATATTTTAAACACCCTCTAGGATTGCGCTACATAGCCGCTTTTGTCCGGTAACGTTGGGGTTATTGTTAATGTCGCGCAGTAATGTTAGTATATCTGTTGCGGTTCTGCTGGATAGTGTTTTCCAGAGGCCTAAGTACAATTATCGCACTGTTTTACGAGTCGAACGATTCTCTGTTCAACAGAGTTTTTGCAAAACACAACATATAGCAAATTGCGCAACTAGCAAATAAGAAAATTCGAATTATTTATTTTTTTATTAGGAATGCTCAGCCATTATCTGACAAAGTTTATTTATTAGCCTCTTTACATCAATTGTATTTCTCCTTCTTTCGCACAATGTCGACTTCACTACGACCAGCTTTCTACGTGGCACCTCTAAACAGGCTAAACCATGTCGCGTTAACGTCTCTCTAAGAATGTCAAGTGCTATGCGTCCTCTCCCTGACTGTCTTTACCGGTCCAGCGTTTTCGCGAACTTACAACGCCATGGCGTGATCGGCAAGCACCACAGTATCAGCAGCAGCAGCAGCATCAACAACAACTGCTACAACCAGTACAGCATCGGCCGTTAGAGACTACAGGCAACTGCGCGATGCCAGGGACCGCCGAGACTGCGAACACCAACGCGGTAACGCCGACATCAATGGGAAACAACTCGCGACAACAGCCGGTGTCCACCTGCAACAAGAATGCTATTCGAACAACGACATTCGCCAGTTGTGGCGATTTTTCGCCGAGAGCCGCACAAGTCTAGAGGGCCAACATAGTGAAATGGTTGGTCGCGGATGTGAGGCGTTTGCGATTCTATTATTAATATTATTATTATTATTATTATTATTATTATTATTATTATTATTATTATTATTATTATTTGACCGGCCTCATTTACGCACTGTGATAAACGCACAGTGATAACCGAGGTAATCATGCTAATAATATTAGTAATACTACAATTGTGGTGAAGCTACAACTTGCTCAAGAAGAGCAACGCATTGTGGACGCCAACCACTTTAGTTGTTAGCTTTGACCTACGACACGATATATATATATATATATATATATATATATAGCAGAAAATGAAAAAACGCAGTGAATTTAGGATATCTGATGTGCTTATGTATTTGTATGTAGTATGTGCGTGAATGCATGTATATGTGTGTGCACGCGTGTTTGTTCACTATATATTCATTAAAACTTGTACGTGTAATAGCCGTCAAAGTAATGATGATAACGTCACACTATTGTTTTATTATTTTAATATTGATAATACTAGTAAATCTACTAATTATACAAACAATAATCGAATAGTGCGTACCGTTACTAGTTAGTTGTTTAATAAGAGCACCAGCAGCAGTTGGGAGAAAGCGAGAGGAAGAGAATAACTACTGCGGCCTGGATATGGGAGGTACCAGGTGTAAGCATGAATGTCTGCCGACCTAGCCAGGCTATTATCACTGAAGAGACACTGAACTGGAGAGACATTTGTAGCGGCCTTGGCCGACCTAATGGCAATGCCACTAATATGGTTGTTAACAACATCCGAACAATGATAATGAAGGTCACGCTTGTGTAGTGCGATGACACCGATGGTCTTAATGAAGATACTGCAGTTTAATGATGATGATAGCCGTTACGGCATTCATGATAATTACGGCAATTATAGTGAGGAAAACCATTGAATGTTAGCATTAGTACAGCAAATATAAACGCCACTATATATATATATATATATATATATAGGCACGTACGAGAGTGGATCGAAAAGTTCTGATATATATCTAAAAAAAGAGGATTTGTTAATTCATCTAAGATGTTTTTGTTCCCTTTAAAACAGCTCCCGCCAGCTGCAGTTGCTGCTGCGAATCTTCATTTATCTCGTCCATCGTCTCGGATGTTGTCCTCTCAACTTTTTTCTATTTGTGTAACAAACAAATGTGCAGAACCAGGTCTGGCCAATAGGCATGTTATGGAAATATAGAAATCAAATTATCCGAAGTTAATAATGATGTGTACGCCGCTGCGTTGTCGTGATGGCTGGGGTCCGAGTCGCTTGCCCAGAAATCGGGCCTCTTGCTATGGACTTTCTCGCACAATCTTCCAAAATTACTACCGATTGACGCGAAATTAGGCCTGTAAGTGAATGGCGCTTGGGAAAAAACATGAAAAGATGAATAGCGCTTGGAAAGGAAATTAAGAAACCGCCGAAAGACTTTCGAGGTTTCTGTCTGGTGGCAAAATTCAAAATACTAAGACTTGCCGATCCGCCCTCATATATATATATATATATATATATATATATATAGAGAGAGAGAGAGAGTAATTGTGGCAGGTACATTGCGTCCACGTCGGCAAAGTACACACTTGCTGTGTCATTTTAAGTAAACTGAGTAAGTGAATGTAACTACTGCCTAAGTGTTCATAGCTAATCTTATATGTATATACAGATACGCCAATGTAGACATGGAACATTCCTCCTTTACAATGCAGATGGGTTGAATATCCGCTACCTATTCGCTAACTCAAGCATGGAAATGTCTCTCCCTTGTTTCACATTACGCCAGAAAGGTCTGGTTTAAACCTTCGCAATAACCTACTTTCCTTGTCCTCTACAATCCACCAGGGGACCGCTTGTTAAGTTTCGTGGCTCTTACAGCCAATGTATCTCTAAACTTGATTCATTACATTCCTCTTGTTATTACAGAGAGAAGTAACATTCAGTTTGTTGTCGAATGTTCGATTTCGGCCATTACATGTCTAGGGATTTAGAATAATACTTAAAAAAGCGTTCGCTTGGCCACCTTTTGTACAAGTGTAAGTCCTGTTTAGGTGAACGTCGCACCGTATAATGCATCACTCGTGCATCAGGGGGAAAGAGTGACTTATTTAATTAATTTGAACTCAGAATGCTTCATGAAACCGCTTGTTTGTGACAGTACTGTTTATGCAAGCACTATCCCGTACTCCTTCACCTTCACTGAACATGAGCACACATTTACACACACACACACACAAACCTATCTTCGACAGCTGAGGTAGACACTCCAATGTGAGGAAGCGAGGCCTTCTCATATAGGCGCTTTGGGGCCATGTTTAGGAGGGCAAGCAGCACGTTGATACAGGCTACAATGAGAGAACGTCAGTTTCAACTTAGTCCTGATTTTGCGTGAGTTCCAGCTCATCTTCATGGTGCTGCTCTTCCAACGAAGGGCTCCACCAGCTACAGTCATCTAGTTGTTGCCGATATATATATATATATATATATATAAACGTTCGTGAACTACTACGATAATGGCATCTAACTGAAGAAGAAAATATAGAGAAAAAGGAAAAAGAGAAGGCAGCCAAATGTAATAATGCCTATCGTGTTTAGACTACGAATGGCGGGCAATAAGAACTAGAATTTACAGAATCGTAAGCACCAAAAAAAATCATGTCAGCTGAGCTTATATGATCTTTAAGCACTTATATGAGAGACATGGGAATGAGAATATTTGACGCCGGCCCTATGACAACAGTGACACCCTTAGGTGACTGCATAGCAAAATGAGTAATGTTGTCATTTGGAAAGAATGCAATTTGCGGTTAAATAAATGATATGTTGTAACGACAATAGAGACTGTTTAATTTGTAGTGACTGCGCTAATATTAAAGCTTAGGGTAGATCAAGAGCGTCTAATAATAATGTATAATAATGTAATAAAGAAATTTAATAACATTGTTTTGCAGAATAAGTTTAGATCTAAATGTTTGTGCAAGCAATTCATCCAGTTACTTTATTTCGCCGATACGGCCAGCGGAGTCCCGGCTACTATATAAGAGCTGCGCCAAATCGAAGGCCGATCGAGATAAAGGTGCGGCTATATCTGGTGCAGTGCCGATGAGGGAATTAATAAGTTGATTTCTGCCAATATCATCTTCCAACCACCACATGTCTAGTGACCGTTTTTGAATTTCTATCATATAATACATATATGTCTATTTTTTCCTTTTTAGTCAGGTCATTTTTCTACAAAAGTAACGCCATTTTCATATTTTGACGTCCATTCACACCAATATCTCATTTTCTTCATATGTTTCTAAAGGCGGTGGATCCATGCATCGATTTATGCATCTAACTAAACTTCCAAAACACGTTGGAAGTTTTTTTGGAATATGCAACGTTTTCTAGCTCCACTTCGATGACTTTAAGCAGCAATTTGCGTAAATATAAGCGCCGTTCCTTCATTTTTTTTATTTTAATTTACTATTTATTTCACTTCTAAAAAGTAGAACTCACACAGTGCCAACTCGCGTGAATGAACTAGATGCTACACCAGCGTGGTTCCAAATGCGGAGAGAAGAATTCCGTGTTTTTTTTAGCTCAGTGGGCTGACGCAACGTCGTGGTCGAGGAGCTATCACCTAAGAGACGTTTTAGAGCTCCTCTCGGTGAACGCAATGAAAACCTTTGGTATGCATTCTAGAATATTCCAAATGCTCGACACTGTCCCACTTTCCGCCAGTTTAGCCATCGCCACTATTCAATTCCTGGAGAAAAAAGCTGGCGACCTCTGCGAGCTCTGGGATTTGAGTAGAGAGTAAACATCAAAACGTTTTCAAATGCCGTTACCTCTGACAAGTGTCGAAAAAAATGAAGACCGGCTATGCTTGAGTTTCTTCGTTTTTGCAGCCTTTACACAAGCCTCAGTTTTGCTGTCCATTATTGCACTTGAATTATGGCTCAAGTTATTTTATAATGTGTAACACAAAAATTCATTAAATAGGAATAATCATGTAAGATATTCAGTGAGTAAGGTGTGTAGTGTGCCAGTTCGGGTATCACATTTTGAGCGGCTTGCATTTCCGCACACTTGCATAGGTTTGGACTGCAGGCAGCGTTGATTCTATTTCGCGTATTGCAGATATGTGTATCGAAGCTTGGACTACTCACTGTCTGGTAAGGTAAACAGAATTTCAGCTTAAGTCGGAGCTAATTGTGATAATTGGTGTGAAAGCATAAATTCTGCCCTGCAAGGATACAATCGATCTGTGCGTTGCAAGGCTTGTCTTCGCATTTGATTTACATATGCTCGTCCCAGGGTTATATTGCAGACTCTGTAATACTTTTCTTTGTAGGATTATTACGCGTGCCTACTTATGCCGTGATATTGTATGGTTGCAAACTTAATCTTTGTTTGGTATAGCTCCGTATTTAAATGTTTTTATATTTCTCGTTCTATATTTACTTAGTGATAAAGAGATAACACTTGGCTAGCACGCCAAAGTAAGCGTCTTTCCTAATCTAAACTAACTACTTGAGGTTAAGCTTTGTCACACGAATACACATTCTGTCGATAGAGTACATAGTTTACCAGGTTTTTTTTTGTAATTGCAGGTGTTTAAGTTAACTCTAAAATAGACTATGTTGCGCGCCTATTTTACATTAGCTAAACCTGAAGTCACACAGCATATTTTGTGAGTTCTAGCTTTTTCGTCACCATTTAGACTGAACAACTAGCATTTTGACTGTAGCCGTCAGAGAAGCAATCGTCATAGTTATCCTCAATTTAAGCAATTTTCTTAAACCATCAACACTGAATTAAAATGATTACGATGTTCTAAATGGCCGTAAATTGCTCATGATCTGTACGGCAGCTATTCATGAGACTTCTCATGTCCAGCATTTTACTTCTAGCATTCGTAGCTAGCAAATCTTATTAAGTGGTGATGACTTTCTGTGGCGTCTGGACAGCTTTCAGGAAATAAAAGAATACCACAGCCAACTACTTACACTAATAGGGTACAAAGATGGTTATCATAATTTCCCTCAAACCTTAATTTGAAATAATAAATGAATAATATAAGTTTTATATAATATGATTATTTTGAAATAGTAGCCACTTACACTTACGCGGCGCTCCGATAGACTTAAAGAATAATGGGTAAATAATTTACAGGTGAGCATGAGGTGATTTCAACTGGGGACGCACAATTAAGAATGACGGAGACCCAGATGTTTAAACCAAATGGCATAACGTAACACACAGCAATAACCCACTTCATCGTATTTGGAATCACATAAAGGTGTATCTGACCCCATAGGGGGCGCCTAGTGCCCTACTGTCTTCGACAAGGAAGCGACTTTACCCAGCTGCAGATTTATAACTAACTCGTTCCTGGTATCACCAAAAGGAACCGCACTAATCGCCACACGCTTTAAATCCAATTAAATACATTAATCTATACACAATTATGGTAAAGCAATTCATGTATTTAATAACATTAAGGTAAACGTTTGCTTACTAAAATGTCCAGTCTATCTTGTTAAACATTCTATTTTGTTTTTTGTTAGTCACGCACCCTGCCATATTCTGGATAGGACTAGCTTGACTAGAACACACTCTAGACTCTAATGCGTATCAACCAAATCGGCTTAGTGCCAAAATCACCTTCTACTCGACTAGTAATAGACTGAATCTGGAAGTGATTACAATTGCAATACTTTTGCTCATTTGAAACTACGATAAAGCGTTGAAACCACGAGCGCATGTGTGTCAAGAAAAGAATGGAGCTTAACCATTCATCCTGTTATTGTTATAAGTCTAGACTAATCATAGAGGAAGTTTCAGAAGACATGCCGCAAACTGAGTTATCCGGTCCCACGTCGTATTCTTAACAAACGTCTACAAAGAGCTACGCTTATGGTGGTGCCTTAGTGGACGTAACTATTCAACGCTGGTCTCAGCATCGGATAGATAACTCGGTCTCGGTGGCAGGAGTATGTCACGCCATCGACTCCGAACGGGCAAGAAACTGAACCGTCCGCATCAAGGAAGACACTTTCCAGAATAAGTAACGTCTACAAGCTACTAGGTATTCTCTTCGCGTGCCGTGGGATACGCTTTTTTTTTACCACAACAAAAGCTGCTCCTGCAGCCAAACGAAAACACAGATTCCGGGCTCTTAGATCGACAGAAGTACCGCTTACGCGTGCCTACTAGACACGACACTGAATGAAAGGTGTCATGGTACTTCTACGCGGTACTTGTAGATTGTAGTGCTGCTGCTTTTAATTCGGAACAGCAAAGTACCGTGTTTGATAAGCTGGGTAAACTCGGAACACAAACAAACATCTCGCAGCTTGTTAAAGATCTTCTGCAAGTCAATGATATTGTCATCCATGACAGGATTATCAAGCATCAAATCGCCGAAAAAACAAAAATGTTTGCCTAAAGTAACAATCTAAATCCCTTGATGCCTCATCACTCCCCGCCCCCCGTTTCTGAGCACCCGAATCACGTGAAAACCTTGAAAAGGCATCTGTCACTGTCGCACATGTGCGCGGATAATCTTGCCGTCTACAACCGCAGCGAATTGTACTTGTAGCAGGCACTCTCTAGGTTATCCACTCACTCTCCAGCTCTTGGCTTAGACACCAGCGCCAGAAACGGTCAAGCGGACAAGATTTGCAGTATGTCGGCCGCTTTACATACCTGAGGATATCGTTGACGCCTAGCGGGTCACATTTAGGGACGCGTTTGTAAGGCTCTCGTCGCGGGAACACCGTTCGAACTGCCCCTTAAAGCCTTGCCCTTGCATTCTTTAAAGGAGAGTCGCACCATCTGTGTTCTACGGCATATAACTTCATTGCAGTACAGCGACACGTACCCACATGGCATCACTGGACAGAGAGAAGCTCATTCTTGAAGCGAGTGCTAGAACTTCACACAAACGCCCTCAACAGACTTGTTTTCCTGCTATGTCGAGAAGGTCGGATCCCTGCTTCAGCATTCTGCGACCCCTGCCTATCAAGATTTGATTCGCGCATATGAGGAAAAATGGGCGAGGTGGACAATGACTTTTTGGTACCTATGGCTACAACTCAATCTGGCTAGAATGACATCGGTCAAACCATTTCCCACATTACAGTGAGATAAGCAGCGCATGACTATCATCTATTGTGCCGTATATTGATATCATCCTATCACTGATTGTGTGAATTTAATTTTATTATAATTAAGTTATAGTAATTACTTTGAAAACGACTCACACTAATCATCTAACCATATATTGTATCGCCAATCATAGATTGTAATTTGTACACAAATATTATGACAGTGAGAGCTTAAGACATCACGGAAACGACTGACCAAGTTACTTACTGCTGTTTCCGGGTTACTTTATAACGGTTGTGTACTGTGCGCGTACAAGCATACGAACTAGCCCCAATAACAGAACCACAAACGCTATATCGTTACGTTGCTTTTCTTTAGCAAATACGCAGGCGATCGATAGATGGTGATTTAGGAATGCGGAACAATTTGACAATGTCAACCTTCTTCATCATTAGACGTGTGCTCTAGTCGAGTCGTTTCTACGCGATGCCCACGAACCACGGCGAGATTCTCGACGCGCGTTTAGAGCAAGCGGTCGCGACCGGCAACAACCAGTAGTTGCGACAATAGTGGAGAAGGCAAATGGCCGCCTACACCACAAGACCTGCAGCCCGCAAGTAGTCCTCAAACGGGACCTTGGCGAGACGCTTTGAGCGGGAAGCTGTTCGATTCTCGTCTTCCGGTGAGCCGTCAGCCCCGGGCTTGGTCGCAACAGTTGCAACACCCACTGCAACCATAGCTGCGACAGTGGCAGCAGCAGCAGCAGCAGCAACAGCAACTGCAGTAAAGAACATAATGGTATAGAATAGGCAGACTCTTCCCTGAGGGAAGAGCCGGCCCGTCTCAGGCTGACAGAGTCGGTCTCGCTTCAACGGGCTTTGTACGGGCGCGGGCGCCAAACGAATGCGTCATATACGACTAAATGACTTCCGGGGTTTCCGACAAAACTATCCTGTCATTGTCCCATCGGCTATATATATCTATGCACTGGCATCGACAAAAGCTGCTAGACAGCTCTGTCAGTGCCGTCTCGTCCGGCTTACGCAACAGCAGGTTAGCCCGCTCGATGGCTCCGACAGCGAATAGCACCAATAAGCGGTTTCATCTCATACACATTTCATGGCTGTGCTAACGTTATATCACTCCAACATTTCATAGCTGTGCGTTGCTGGTGTCTGACGAGGATTCGGAGCCAGCCGGTTGCCAACTCGGCTCACTGTCGAGAGGTTTAAGCTCTTTGGTGCAAGTTGGTCGTCGAGGTCTTTATGGGGACACAGGAGAGCTTAACTCTGCGACCGAATCAGTTACTTCAGACAGTGGCGGACATTGCAACGTCCTGCATAGTAATGACCAGCAAGTGATCCCCACTTTTGTACCAAATAACTTTCGCATATTTCGCAACTTTTCTAGAATAGTACGTGCATAAGGCGTTAAAATATTAAATAATTATTATAATTTATTATCATTGTTTAAACGTTACAATTGTGAGGTGTGAACGTGTACTCTTTGCCTTCTCCAGAAAGAATTATTGTTATCGAGTGCTTAAATAATTTTAAAAAAATGCGTCTTGTTGTAGTCAGTTTCTTTTTTAAGCACGTTTTCTTTACAATACCTTGTGTGTATTACAACATTCTAGTCACGTAGTTCGTAAGGCCGAACGCCCGTGTACGCAGCACTAGAACATCTAATATGTTTGGTTGTTTGTACCGTGCTACCTAAATCACATACCTATGTTTTAAATATAATTATAGTAAAAACAACATTTGCTCACACAATTTAATGAAAATTTAAACAATTATTATACTTATAGGCATAATATAAGTGGTCGTTTGATAAAGCTTTTGGTATCGTTGTATTTTATTAGTGGATAATCAGATGTGGGCATCCGCCTCGGCGAGTTACAGCACGCTATGAGCACGCTTGAATTTCGAGCCAATATAGTCGAGTTCTGCATGCTTAGCCAGTTTTGCTTCCATTGAAGAAGTAGGATGTCTAAAGCCGAGACAGATAAAAAAAAAATACGTTACCGATTAACCCGCGCATATATATATATATATATATAGAGAGAGAGAGAAAATGGTGCGATGATTTATTGATCATTTACAACACATTTGCACACTCGGCAGTGCTCGCCTATACATATATATATATATATATATATATATATCAGACACGGGCGATAGCCTTTTCTGCAAAATTACCTGGATAGTTAGAATTGTTTGAATTTATGTAATAATGGAAATTTCAAGCTCAATGAAGAGTTATTGAACTTAAATAAATTTGCCGTCCGGAGAAGACGGTCCCATAAAAAAAATATATATATGATTGATTGATTGATTTATATATATTTATATATATATATATATATATATATATATATATATATATTTTTTTTTTTTATATATTTTCTATATATAAATATATTATATATATATATATATATATATATATATATATATATATATGATATATATATAAACTGGCATATGGACCGTACTACCCGCTAACGTACCTTCTCTGTTAACAAGGGACCGTATGGGAGTCCCACCGTGTTGGGGGGGACGGAGGAGATTGATATCACGAATCGAACCATCGTTAATTAGGTACTAAACTGACCTCATAAAATGTGCATAATTCAAAGTTGCGTGTTGATTTTTAACGCATTTATCGTGAAAACTCAAACATCGAGTTTTGCAATCTTTTCTCAAGGCGAGTATTTTGCTTTTCCTAACTAGCGTTATGTTTAATTTAGAGAACTGGAATTTCAGTTGCCTAATTGACTGTTTCGTTATCTTGCAATTGCACATTTTGTGAAGCGATATTCGGTTCTCCACGTCCGTATGACAAAAGTGAGTATTTCATTCTCACTCCTACGGAAGACAGTTCCGCTCCCCATTTTCTTAGAAAAATTAAGAATAGTTATTCGGAGCCTTCTCGCCTATCAAATTTCAGGCAATATTGCACCTTGCAGCATAGTGCACCAGATCAGCAGCACACCTTGCTGGGTTCGGAGTTAAACTTGATTAGTAATTCATTTTTAACGGAATAGGTTAATAAATGAACTAATTACTTAGCCTGCGCGCTCGGCGCGTTCGTGTCAGTCGTAAGCGCGTCTATGTTTAAATCGGTAGCCAAGCACCATCTATGTTTAAATCGGTAACATTCGATGCCATTAACGTTACCTATAACCATATTACTCGCTTTACTAAATGATCGTGCACAATGCATACGTTATCGTACATTTAATACACCAAATCATAGCGCGCGTGTATACACATCTTATCATAGCACCATCACTATGCGCCTAACACTATCTCACACGCATCACATTGTTCTATACTGTCTGACGCGCGGCTCTCCGGGTGAGTAAGCGCTCCTGGATGATTGTAATTAATAAGTGGCGTAAATTATTTACACAAGTATTCAAAGCAAGATGTATTGTAACGTATTTTTTAAACAACGAGACAACCAACGTACGAAGCTCAACTTGCAGCACTACTACCAGCTTCTCAAAGGTGGACGTCTTCGTCGAGACACCAGAGTGCGAAAAATGGCTTCTACCGGAGAATGGTCGGCCACGCGCCAGGCGGCCGGGACAGCTTTACCGGTGCCAAGAGGTAGCTGTACAGGGAGAACCCACATGCGCAATACAATGGCCCAAGAAAGACACTGTCCACAGAAAAGTGCGTTGGCTATTTCGATCCTGTTATCCTACGTAATGTGATCCAATCAGCAACAAAACGCTCTTTCTGTCCTCAACTGTAAGCCTAGGTCAACCGTCAACCCCGGCCTAAACGCCAGTTTTGGCTTCTGCTGTTAGCCATTGGCAACTGTCGAACCCGGTGGCGTGGTGGGTGCATTCGCCTGCGCCTCGCGACCGGAGGAGACACATCGGTGCGCGGGTTCGAGCCCCACCGTAGCCCATTTGTGTTTATGGGAGTCCGTCTATGGAGCAATGCGAAAAGCATGCGTCGACGTTAAATATTGGCTGGGGGTCATGTGTATGCATGTATATATATATATATATATATATATATATATATACTAGTTGAATTACAAAATTTAATTGTTAAGTAAATTATATAATTTAGCCCGTAATCAGCACACGCACTAGGCTTTTTCTCTCACTTCTCCAGATCTCTCTGTCTTTCAGCTTTTCAGCCGTACCCTGAACAAAACCCACGCCGCAATGTATAAGACTTGTTGTGTCAGACAGAGCACTTAGTCGTATAGAGGTCAAGGCAGAACGTTCGAGTGTTACCGTCGCCGCAATTGCTCGCCGACCGTTCCGAGGTTGCCGTCAGCAGCTATGACTAGTTGGTGAAGGCGGTAGCAGCCGAGGACAGCGGCTTCAGAGACGGCCTCATTCTTGTTGTAGTCTCGGTATGATAATCTGATGCGTCTATCTACGACTGAGCTCTACGAGCAAGCAAGGAGGCAATAGAGGGAGACAGAGTCATCGTGTGTGAGAGACAAGAGACCACAGTTGCCAAGAGTGTGGTCATGGCCTAGAGCCAAAACAAGCTACCGCCGCCAATACAGACAACCAGTTAGCTCTATCTTTCTGTACTCTATATATCTATCTGTTTTTGGCTATTTTTGTCTCTCGCAAAAGCGCGTCATCGCTCGTGACCTAGCTGTGTACGAGCCTGTCACGACGCCTCATTGGGCTAGCGTAGCGCTGCTTTAGCCCAGCGAGAGGGCGAGAACAGTGCTGCGGTGGGAGAAGGTCGTCGAGGTAGAAAACGTTCACTCGAACGCCGCTAGTAACAACGAACCCAGTCACGATTGGCTGACTTCCTAGTAAGAGCAAAGTATATACGCAAAGGCCGTCTCCCAGGCCAGCGAGCAAAGGCTGCAATACCCTGCCAACGATCGATGTGAGAATGATCTGAACAAGTCCTGTGTCAAGCGTCGTCTCAGTAAAGCAGTGACGCTATCTGCCTAGGAAAAAGGTGCGTCCGAAATTGACATCTGGTGGTTGCTGTTATTGTCGCCGTTGATGATGTTATTGTGTTGATGTTGTTTCCGTTGATGTTGTTCGTATTGGTGTTGCTGGTGTTGCTGTAAGCGTTTTTCGCCATGATATGATGTCGTCAGCTGGCGCACCGAGATGCTGTGACCGAGACGCGTTGCTCCGTCGGTGGCCATCGAAACCCCAGAGTTTACCTCACGGTTTACGGCATGATGGCACGTAGCCGTGGTGATGGAGCAGCAATTGGACCTTCGCGCCATGTTGCCACAATGTAAAAGTTGGAAGCTCCCGAATCTGCAGTGACAGGACCGGATTTGTGGATGATGATGATGATGATGATAAAAAGGACGCTAGGAATGACGGTGAAAATAATACCGCTTGTTCGTCTGCGAGTAGTCACACAGTTTTTTTTGTTAGCGTGAGGTTTGGACAAAAATGCTTTATACACACCCAGCGCTGATGTGGAGGTGCGTGTGAGTAGTGTGAGACTCTCCGGTGGTATAGGGTTACCCACAAAAAAACCCTAATCCTCACGTTTACTCCCCCCCCCCCCTCTCCAGGGTTCGGTACTAGCGGTCACAACTATCGAAACCACACGTTCATTCGACTGTAGCAGACAATTATCCATGTAGTGTAGTTCCGTTCAAATCATTTATTCGGAACGAAGTTACAACGAACAACAACGAGCGTTGTGTACGTTACCAAAGTGTGATGAAAATTCTTCATCATTTTTTCTGTTTTGTGAAACAAGCGATTGTCCCGTGCAACGAACTCTGATCGCACTTTTTTTGTTTGGCGTTTCTCGCTAGTTTCTCCACAAAGCAGCTGTACCCTCAGATACATAGATGGATTAAACGTATGTGCACATACCGACTACCCTGAGCGCATGCCAGCAGTAACAACCGTTCTGTCATATGCATCGGTGTGTAGGTCAAGACTTAACAAACAATATATATATATATATATATATATATATATATATATGTCAGACATGAGAGTGCAACAATAAAACGTATAAAAAGAAGTCGGTTGCGTACCGGTAACATTTTTTGTGGTGACGTATTCGATTGCTCAACATTGTTATACCAATCTCAATTGCGCAGCAGATGCGAAGCAGGCACCCTCAAGGTCATCCCCTCATCTGTTTATTTACCGGTCGATAAATAAATAGCCGTCGATAAGAAGTACGATCTCATCGCGCGATTGAGCTGGCTTGTCTAATCGATAATTATTTAATAATGGTAGCAGTTTTTGAAAACATATTTAAAGCAGAGTAGGAAAAGCCATTCGAGCGGCAGCAGCAATTAAAAACCCGCAAATGTTGTCAATACATACCGCGTCCGCCCTTTTCAAGATTAAAGTAGAACCATTAGCAACATTTGGCATATCACTTATGTGGGAGAAATTAGGAGAGGCAGATCTACAGTTACTAGATAAAGTTCGATTTTTCTTCATGAAGCGGGTTCTGGGGTTAGCTAACTCTTGTAGGAATAGAATAGTTCATATATTAGAGGGGGGGGCTCTAATGACACAGGAATTACAAATAAAACGGGGTTTACCTAAGACGACGGCCTTCGTGGCATACACTATGAAGTGGGGAGAATAATTAAAAGATATAGACATAGAAATATACACGACGATAGCGATGAGGAGTACAACCTGGCGAGCAGCCAGATATAAGAATAGGCATCTAACTACGGCATTTGCAGCCCACGGGTTCCATCACGTGTTATGCAGCACACAAGAATTCCACAATCCTCAGGAGTGTTGTAGGTGCGCGAGATGCTGAGGCCATTGTACGAGATATATAGATACCACGTAGATATAGATACCACGCCGCAGCATGTCCAGCAGTGCAGTCAATAGCTGAACTCGCAAAATGAGAGGGGAAGATCCGGTGACGCAGAAGAACCACTAATTGAGATTGATGTACTTATTTAAAATTTGCCCAACCTGGGTGTTAATAAACCATAATATAATTATTCAATGCAACATATCTATTAATGGCAGGGTCGTATAGAAATATAGGACTGGCTGAATATAACAGCAACAGCAGCAGCAACAACAACAACAACAACAACAACAGACCCAGAAGACAACAGATCCATAAAATTATTTACCCATCTAATCACCATCGTATGGTTGGTTCATTTTCTACGATTTTCTCCTGCGACAGAGGCTTCAGAGTCGGCTGGACACGATAACAGCGTAACAACCAACACCCGCGCTAAATCAGCAAAGTTCTAGCGCTACCATGTACTGCTACGACGTGGCGCATCGGCACGCGCTCTACGCGCGCGAGCTCCAGTCGGACCGTGACCGCTGCCAGCTGAGTCGGGCGACGCGTGACGCCGTCGTCTCGGCGCACAGCCCGCCCTACGTGCAGGTGGGCTGTTCCGCGTCCACACTGCTCAGTCGGGCTACCGCTCCGGTCTATTACTACTCGTCGCAGCGGGTCAGTGTTACTGCGCTCGACCAGCAGTGCAGTGTGTGTCTCTCTCTCTCTCTCATAGTTCTTGCTTGTCTGCGTATCGCTATGGCCGTCGATGCATGGACCTCTGTGAGCGTATATATATATATATATATATATATATGCTTTTGTATATATATAAATTGTTTTTATAAACCGCATGATATGTAATGTACTACATCATATAGTATCAAATACAGACTACATCATACGATAAAGCCACTTTCAGTATGCTATTACTCTTGATGTGTATCTATGGGAGTGTCGATATATGTATATATATATATATATATATATATATTAAAATTACTACAAGCATGTTTTGTTGTGATATATATATATATATATATATATATATATATATAATATGCAATTTTAGGAGTAGTATGAATGTCTGGAACCAAGCGGTTTTATTTAGGTTTTAGTTTGAAGACGGGAAAATAGTCCGTAAGTGCTTCGTGTAACGAATAGATGGCTAGTTTCAAATTTTCTCAGTTATTTGGCCAAACAATTCTTCACAATAACCGCTATATGAGAGGTACGTCACTCAGATCAACGGAAAAGACCTCTTGCGTAAGTCTGCTCAATTGCACACGGCACAAACACTACCAGACATACATAAACAAAACGCACCGTTAAACTTCATCGAAGCCCATTGCTAACTATTTAAGCTAACTGTTTACCTAAAACTTAGTAGAGGCTTTTGGCATGTACGGGGACGCATGTTGGAACGCAGGTTCTGCTCTCTGTGCGTTTATCAAAGTACACGGTTTGCATCGCTCGTGTTTCTTAAAAGGAAATTTATTAAACTTACAAAGTGTACCTACTTACTTTCAGGTCCCGTATCACCGGCGGAAGGTGACCAGCTGGTACCGTCCCTAAGCAGATTGCCCGTTCCTCCATCTTTTATTGATCTACTAACAAAATTCTATATCGAAATCTCAAATAATAAAAATACTCGGAGCTTTCTAATTAAAAAATATCTTATCTTGTTGTTCTCATTATTTACTGCGTTAGTTGAAAGTCGACGATGAGGATGGTTATGAATATTCTCATCATCATATCGGTGAAACATGAAGATTAGTCACGGCAATTTCTTTGCAAACGATAGTTAAGAGAAGCAGACAGCCCTATGTGCGCATTCTGACATTTCCGAGCTTTCATTACGCCGGGCGTTGTGGAGACCGCCTGTGTTAGAAAGGCCTTGAATTCTCCATAGAAGTCGTATTCAACAATTTGTTTCTTCGTTCTCCGTTAACCGGCTTGAAATTGCGCTAACAGACCTTGCTCGTCGACGATATAGTGTTCTAAACTACAACGCCTTGCTTCGTATTATGTTTGCTTTTCCGATCTAAGGAACTTCTTAATAACTGAGTTTCGATTAATCAATGAGATGCTGAACAGACCTAGACAATGTGTCTACACGGAATATCCTTATTGACGATATATGCCGTGTAAAGATGACCTTGACCATAATTGGCCTCCGTTCTAGTTCGCAAACCACCCAAAAACCCACAAGACTCTGATAGATTTTCAATGTGTACGGAGTTAAACGAAATTCTAAAACAAGCCTTTAGAAACGAATGACTGACAGCATCAGTAGAGTCCCGTGGTTTCAGACTAAATAGCGACAAGAAACTTGATGACGTAAACATCATGTTGTGATCGCATGGGATCCTGGACAGCTATTATTATTATTATTTCGTGCCAGTAGCGATGAAAACACTACGGCCTATCCGCGGTTGAAAAGCTGGGTTTATCCAGTATAGTCTAGGAGACAGTGATGGCAATATATCGTTGCAAAGACCGATAGCATAAGCTCGAACCTCACATTTGTAATTTTAAGATACTGACAATACATAATAATCATACTAGTTAAGCTAACATGAGACGCTCAGTCCATATTTGCCGTTGTATATAACGAAGAGGGGTCACAGACAGGGCAGCCTTAGTCTCGTGACGGGCTTGCTGAGGCGTCCTACGCGCAAACGAAAAATAACGAAAGCGTTCTCCTTCTGTAGGTCTAGGAGAAGAGTCTTTGGCGGAGAAACGTCCCGGCGGTACAGTCTCCGCTGGCAGCCTTCAAGCGCCTTTACGGCTAGCTTTCGTCAAGAGGCTTATCGTCAGACACCAGAGCCGTCCATTGTGTCAAGCGCGATTGCGAGAAGTGGTAGTTCTTCTTAAAAAGGCTCGATTATTTTTCAATCTTAGCCTATTCTGCCGGCGGCAATCGTGAGCGGCGGCAATGCCCCCCCCCCCCCCCGCGGGATGCTTTCTACACAGACGCTGTCAGTTACCGTCGTTGCATCTCAAACCAGGACGCGTCCTGGATCGAACGACACCAACAGCATGTCATCCGGGCCTTTCCCGTCTTTGAGTGTTCGAGGTCTGGCGCCTCAGGAATGCGCTGAGCGCTCGCAGACCACCAGCGCGCGGCTGCACTTGTTACAGTTGGCGCCGCAAGTTTCGCAAAGTTTTTTTCGCCTAACCAGCGAGGAGTACACAAGCTAAGCGTCATTTTGGTTTGTGGCGCCAAAAGTGTCTGTCGAGCCCAAAGTGTCGTTAAGTCAGACTGGCACGCCTGTTTATTTCCGTCTAGATTTTTAGTATTTAACTCATCGACGTTACTTGGCGTCCTCTATTTCCTCAAGTGACAGCTGTGATCGCATTAGGTTTGCACACGAATTTCTTCTCCATGGCACACGAACTCTACACAGTCGGCGGTCTTACAGCATCTGTTTTGAGGCGCGGCTAAGTGATATTAGAACTCGACTGATGCGTTGCACCGAACCTATGTTGATTTGTTATTCTCTCTGTCTATATATATATATATATATATATATATATATATATATATATATATTATGTATTTATGTGTAGCAAAATATGCATTTGAGATGTAAGAACATGTGCACGGCCTGCTATACCTACACACACATGTATATATATATATATATATTAATGCCGTTACAAGCATGAAACTCCATTACCGTGTAAGCTTTTTGCTGTCCAAAACAGACTTACCACAATGGCAGTCGAGGGTGCTACTAAGCCTCAACGTTTAAACTTCGTGCGAACTGTACAACGAACTCTACGCCTTGCAACAGTTCTGTCGGCTCGGAGCTTCCTCATAGCGTCTGAACACGCCGAAGTCGACCCGGGTGGAGGATATGGAGCCACCGTGCCAGTGCAGTTGCAAATGTATCTTTCTATCAATAAATCACATTTTAAAATGCTTGTTTATATACAGGGTAAGAGGCATGTGATATTTTAAGAAAATCAAAAATCAACCACAGTAGAAGACCTAGAGAAATCTAGACACTTTGCTCATTACAGCTGTTCAGAACAATACAATCCACGCAGTCTGAATTTCTCCAAATCTTTGTTGGATGACACTAAAGGAATCATCAATCAACCTCACCAGCAATTATTGGGCAGACAGGGCGGCTTAAGTACCTAACCCGATTCAGGATAAACGACTATATATAAAAGAATGTTTTGCTGAAACATTGTGGCCAAGCTGTGTGTAGCCGGCAATGTGATCACAGAGCCCGTTAGGTATCGTAAGTACAAACAGTAAGCGGATAAACGCGAAGTGAGCTAAAAGAAACTAAAATAAGCGGAAGTGTTTTGTTTCAATTGAACGTCTAATATTTTTTTTCGTTCTCAAGCATTACATTGTGTACTGTTGTCACAGGAGTGCGTACTTAGTTTAATGTGCCTGAATCATTTCATGTCTGGGAGTCTGCATGAACTTACTAGTTATTTGGTTATTGGAGTACTGGGTCTTTCTCAAGTGTCCTACGCCACTGCTCCGGCATTATAAGTATTCTCTCTGACTGGCTGATTGCCGAGGCTTTTTAGTGCCGGATGATAATCCGGCACTAACTAAATGGCATCTAACAGTAATATGATAGTTCATCCACTATCATATTACTGTTAGATGCCATTAAAAATAGTAATCTCTACGACTCTATTTTTGGTTCAATAAATCACAATTTCGAGTCAGTTATCTTGTTCACCCTGTGTACTGTCCTTGTTTGTATATATATATATATATATATATATATATATATATACATAATATATATATATATATATATATATATCTATATATATATATATATATATATATATATATACACACATATATATATATATATATAATATATATATATATATACACATATAATATTATATATATATATATAAACATATATATATAGATACAGGGTCTCTCAGAAGTTCGTCCAGCAAACTTTGGGGTATAGTACAAGTCCGCGATTTTTTTTCAATGGAACCAGTGGCGGAAATGTCTTACATATATATATATATATATATATATATATATATGAGCAGTACACAGCGGAGGCGGGGGGGGTTAACTGTCATAAGTGTGCTAAATGACTTAAGATGGTGGGATCCCCTCCACTATTCCAGGATGGAAAAGCTCGTATTGTACACTTCACAATTTAATACTATAGACACTTTACGGTATTTGTTCCGGATTCTGTTAACTCCAACATATAGCACAAATATGTAGGCACCGGCCGGATATGTGCCAAAACGAAGATTCTGTAGAACTCGTCTCGACATTCTAACCTCGCGCTCCCCCCTCGTGCACATTTGCAAGTAGGCGAGCAGTTGGGAAAAACTGCGCTTGAAGTTCGTGGTCAGCTCAAAGCGCCGCTTTCAGCGAGTGTAGGAGCACTAATATCTTTCATCTTCAGCGAGTGTAAGAGCACCAATATCAACAGCGGCAGAAGCAGCAGCAGCAGCAACAATAACAACAACGCTAACTCCGACTACAGCCATACGGCCGAAGCTGTAGAGGTCGCATCGATGTACTCCAGTCTACGAGGCCATGGGGTTGAGGTTGAAGCATCTCGGGCACCAGGGCGGATGGTCGGCGCAGGCTGTTCGGGGCGAGGCCATCACTGCTACCGCGTCCGAGAAGCGTCCGAACGATGAGCAGCGCCGGTTGTGGCACATGTAGTTAACATCAGGCGACCACATGAGAGGAGCAATATCGGTCAACGTCGGTGGTGGTGCTGGGGTCTAGCCGATCGTCTGGTGACATGGTGATCAAAGATGACATGGTCAACCGCGCAGCTTTCCTCCCCTGCCTGCGTTCACGCATTCATCTCAAGCTTTTCTACAAGACTAGTTCTCTAGATTTGGCTTTTGCTTCTGAAAGATCCGCTGTGCGACACTGCACACGCGGTGTTGAACATCTGTTAAACGTTGTCGATTCGAACATCAATCATTGCTACAATATGGTGGCGCTTCGTGCTGGTTGGTTAGTTCTGATGTACCGGCTGATCGCAAAGTGCTCTCAGATCTTGAACGTAACACTGAGCAAAAAAAACAAGAGCGTTTTAGATCGTTTAACAAAGACATTTCGTGCTATCACCGATATACTGTAATTTCTAACGAAGCACGCTATCGGTGAGGTAGTGACCTTTGTGATTCTTACAAACTGTATACGGAACGCCCTTTTTACACAGGCCACGCTCAATTACATCAATGCACGCTTCAATGTTCGTTTTGACTTTGCTCTTGGTCGTGGGATTATTAACATTCAGTTGACTCTTTGAAAAACGCACAGGAAACGCCTGACGGCATTAAATCATCTCATGATCTAAACGGCCGTTGAATGTTCTCGTTACGAGATATTACCCATCTGGGACAGTGCATCCTGAAAAGTTCAAGTGGCCAGTGGCACCATATTTTTTGGAACCAGAGCATTCGCATCGGTTCCGTCCAAATTCGGCCGAATGCGGTTAAGGACCCTGCTGCGATTTGATGCTCGCCATTCACTGTGAAGTGAAAAAAAGAGGGTCTAAGGATTCCTTTGGACCAGAAGCCGCACTAGAATGTCACATGTGGCACAAGCGACGGCTTTTTGTATCTTTATTGAAAGTCCCAGCTGTTGGGCACATTGCCGAACCGATGTTTCCAAACACTGTCGCCCACAATGGCGATATTTTCAACCAAACGATCGCCATCTTCCACGACACGTCACACATTCAAACTATTAAAAACGTGTGGCAGTTTTCATAGGCAATTCTAAGGCTCAGTGCAAGAAGGCTCTCTAACGTTGCACAAACTTGTATTTAATTATTTTACTCTAAGTACTACAAACTGGTCACTAGGATATACAACCCTGTACCTGGTTATATATATATATATATATATATATATATATATATATATTGTGGCGGCATAGTCTGAAAGCCTAGTGAGCTAGTTGACATTTAGCGGGCTGGTTCGATCCCTATTGTTGATCAATCTTTCTGTGAATGATATTCTCATTGAGAATAGATGATAAACCATACACCGCTGAGAGTCAGCGACCATGCTGCCGCAAGTACTGTTGGGGAAACCCTAGATATCTCAACATGTCCGCTTTTGATGCCGCTATAAGCTCCTCTGATATAAAAGAGAAACATATGTATTTAAGTATGCCTACCAAGCAAATCATACATTATTCCAAATCAAAATTCTTGGGGATTATTTTGGTACCGTCGAACGATGGGTCGATTCGTGATATGGTTGACCGCCACCCAATTTCGGATTCCCTTAGGGTTCCATTTTAACAGAAAAGGCGCGTTAGCGGCTAGTGTAACGTCTGTATCTGGAGACCAATGCCACAATGATGCCCACAAAATGCCCGTATGTTTCCTAAATATGCTTGTTATATACACGTAATAGCATCACAGAATCTCGATTCTTGCCAACGTATTCAAACGATTATTTTTCTGTCGCTAGGTAACGTAGGATGCCTTTTAGAGAAAGTAGAATTTTCTTGTGAACTGGCCTCCATTCTCTCAGCACCCATTTAATGCCTTCACTTCCTCTGTTCAATCACTCGCTTTCTCGCAATCATTTGTAAATATCTGTCCGGTCGGCCGCAACGATATAACAAATTTTATTCTTTTTACTGCCACTATTAAACAAAACGTTTCTGCTCCCCCATTCCACTGGAGCAACTGCTTATTCTAACGAGTTCCACGACCTCCTAAAAGTAGACATTTTATAGACACCCCATGTATATATATATATATTGTGAGCAACACATTTGCTGAATGAACAACTCACATGGTTTTAAATTTATAGAAAATGAACGCCAGAATAGACTTTAGTCGGCCGCGACTGAAAATAACTAACAAAAAACAGAGAATATATATATATATATATATAAATATATATATTTATCGCCGTAGTGCGTCTAAAGTTTCCTGTACGCCGCCGCCTTTTTTTACTTACTCGTTCATGGGATGTTTCTTTGCACACTAAAACTAGGCGTAACAGTGACCAGTATTGTATACGGCGCCTGATACCAGTATTGTATACGGCGCCTAGGCTGACGTGTCCAACTCATGTCATTGTTGCTGTTATGATTATTATTATTATTGTTGCTGCTGATGCGAGCACTATCGTTCGACCCGCTCTCCGCCACTGCTGGCGTGCGTAGTGGTTGTTGCCGAAAAAAAAAAACACCAGTTAGCAATTTCTCTCCGTTCGTAACACGACCAGGCGGCTGGCTGGGCAAAACTGATCCGTTTCGAAGTTCGAACTGGACGTCGCTCCATCATCGCGTTCAACAGCGGACAACAGTTACCGCGGCTTGCAGTTCCTTTGTCTGATCACTGAGCGCTGACAGAAAGGCAGGATCCAGGCAATCACCGCAGCATGATTTGCTGGCGGTTTGTCGAGCCACGATCTCATCTATCAGTACAGCACTCAAGCATGTCGTCTCACGCTATACTCGCACAGACTCGAGCCACCCGCAAGGTGGCTTCTCTCTCTCCGGGTTTATCGTTGTACACTAGCGGCGAGCGTGTGTGTCCAGCACTAGCTCCTCGAGCCTAAGCAGTCTACCAGCTAAGGCAGTGTTAACTTTCAAACGACCCACAGTAGTTTCGAGAGACAGACACACGAAAGAAACCGTTTCTCTAGCGGTCGATGGATCTTGTCGAGCTGATCCTCCAGTCACCGATGGGACAACGCTAAGCGACTGAGCGATCCTTCATTAAGCGAATGAGCAGTTAGCACTTCCGCAATTAGCTTCCGCACATCCTGTGACACCGGCACCAGGAACTCCTCGTTTGCTGTCACACCTTGATGTACGTACGCATATATGCATGTATGTAGCTATAGAATGTGTTTCTCTAGTCGACAGTTAACCGATCTCAAGACATATCATCACAACTACTACTACTACTACTGTGATTTGTGTCGTAGTTACTATTACTAATATTACAAATCAAACAAATTACGATTCCGGTATTGGCAGTTAGCCGAGGTACTCGCTATAGGCGTCAGAACGTTTTGCATATACATTCACAGGTAAAGTTCATATTTATTGCTATAGTAGCTCAATGGTTACTTCTAGTTTATCGAAAGCAACGTTATTATTGTTGTTGCAATCATTCACGTTGTTGCCCTTGCTCTTTATAAATGTCGTTCGTATAACTATGGCTTCTCGATTTGTTTATGTCAGAGGTTACGTATCAAATATCGATTCGTTTAGCGTTTGTCTGGCCAGAGCGTGGGAGTGAACTATAGCGTGCTAAGTAGCTGTACTAAGCTTATTCTTATTATTCTAAACGCCTACCGTAAAATTATGCGGGCCAACTTCTCTCATTACATGTAATCCTGTGTTGTTTATTAACGAATCGAATGTTTGTAGCAGGATTTTCGATCCATTTGATTGCTTCCTTAAGTATATATTTCAATTACAACTCGTTAATAATAGTCTGAATGTAAGACTGTTAGCGCCCCTCAAACAACTTTTCCCTAGAGTTAATTTTTCTCGAATAACTAATAAAATTGTTGCACGTGTAGAACTTAAAAAATTGTGTTAAGAGAAAATTGTAAATTATCACTCCAATAACCATTAATAGTTACACTGATAGCGCTTTAAGTGGCGCTAATTGTTCCGCCGAGCGTTGGTCCTTAATATCCCTTCAGCAATAATTGAGGAAAACCACAAGTGCAATCTACAGTTTTGTTTGCCTATATATATATATATATATATATATATATATATATATATATATATATAGGCTCAATTCTTTTCTAAGAGGAAGATACCTTTTAGTTACTTGGACTATGACTCGAAAGTACTTACCGAGTCGCGTTGAGCGCTAGATATAGAGCAGTAGCGGTGGACAACGCGTCATAGACAACGACATCTAAATACTAACTACTGACTATCATATTTAGTGTGTTAATACATATGTGCATACTAGGAACTCTCACCGATACGTAAACGAGGTGAGAATACAACAGCCGTTTGACGTTTTTGCATATACCGACCTATAACGTACACAGAGAGTCGAAGGCGGCTAGCAAAATGAGACGCTCATTGCGTCATTAATCAAATACCTAGCTATCGACGAACACGGAAAAGTAAAGGTGTCTGTTACTAACAATACCCAGATTTAACCAAGGAGTTGAGCACAAGGCACAATGATTGCTCATAACGTTTCGCCTCGATCGCAGCCCATACAAGTTTACGGTAGAATAGTAACATTAGAACAGTGTCTCTCCCCTTTTCCATCTTTCTCACTCTATATAAATATATATATATATAATGACAGAAATAGAAAATGGAGGTAATGTTTAGGGTAATATATCAAGTCTCTGCTCTAAACTGTCTCATGACTCATAGGCAAATAATTAAAATCTTTTGGTCTAACCTACGTAGCACTACGACACAGTCCCAAGCCACGTTTTCAGCAACTACGGTTATTGAATCTAAAATCTAAATATAAACCGCTAAAACGATCTTATTTTGTACGCCCGCCTAGAACCAAAAATAGCTGGCAGATTCTTTAAGCAGGCCCCACATCCACAATGAGATAATTTTAACCATTTAAGAAAATAATTAGCACGATTGTGCGAAGTACAAGAGAGTCGTCGCCGCATTATTCAGGAGGCACATATCTGTTTGGCACCATGTGTACATATATACATAAATATAAATAAATGCATACTTATGTTGGCTATTATTATTATTATTTACGATGTTAGCACTAGGAGTGAACACTTGTCTTCGCGCGGATGATATGCTTATATGCATAACATGTATAACCCATGCGGTGTTTTGCTGCAGCCAGGTAGTCGTTGTAGGTGACGTGTACATACGTTTAGATAATTGTCGGGAGTGACGCTATTCTGAGTGCATTCTAAGAAGAGCGAAGAAACAACGATAGGGCAGGCAGAAGAAAGCCGGCTGTACTTCTCCTAAGAGACCTGGCACGTGATTTGGCTATGGATCGACTTGATTCTGCGTCCACCCCGTAATCACTTGTCCTACTTCACTCCTGCCCTATGAAAACAATTCACTTTCCGTATGATGAAATATTTCCCTTTCCACCTCGGTCTGTTCCGTAGTCTTTGCGCAAACATTGCGCGACGTAAGCCGACGTTTCTGCGTGTGTGTGTGTGTGTAGGTATGGGTGTCCCTGTTGTACGACATCGACATAAGGGCTTTGTTTAGGCCCTTTGGGGCCACTTGTCCAGTTGGCCAGTTGCAGGTCTGCAGACGACACGGCGGCAGGGGGGCTCCGGTACGGTATCTTAGGCAACAGCAGCGGACGCAGCAGTGGCAGCAGCAGCCGCAGCAGTGCCAGAAGCAGCAGCAGCACCACCGCCAATCGGTGGGGATTCTTGCTGACGTGCTGCATGGTGGGACACCTGAAGACTGGCCCGATCGGCGGCGCGTCGGCCCTGGCTGTGTGGTCCCCAGACCCACTCACTCAACCACCCACCCACCCAGCCAGCCGCCGACACGTTTAGTGGCAAGCTGCCTCAAGCTGCCACGTTTCGTGTCCCTCTCTCAGCGTCGGCGGTGACCACAGCAACAAAGTCCACATCACGGAGTGAGGCGCGTCGACGTTCAACCGCGTGACAAGTGTGGCGGCCCTGTATTTATGGGCGTCTGTGCGCGTGCGTCTATCTGAATTGGAGCCTACACACCGACCTAGAGCAACATAACAGTAACACGTATCAATTATAATTATCTTTTTTTTATTATTAGTATTATTGTTTTTTTATTATTATTATTATTATTATTATTATTGTCGTACGTATGTAGGTAGCACGTACATCTAGTTAGCGGCCTAGACATGTGTTTGTTCTATGCATGTATGTGTCTGTTTGTGGCCAGTTATGCGTCTCTGGCAATACGTCGTCGATCGTAAGAGCCGCGGACCATGCACTTTCGATTCAGCTGCTTCAGTCGAAAGAGCATGGCATGGAAGGTCAGATCAGGACTTCAGAGGCAGATTAGCCTCGGATCTGACCTTACTGACCGCGAGCCTATGGACGAGTCCCTTCCGCTTCGTGTCCTGTTTGATCCTTCTCGTGAACCGCAGACGTCCTTCGCAGCCCGAGCATGCACTATTCTTTTGGTCTGCAACGCTCTGTGCGGATTGTCAATCAATCAATCAACTAATCAGTTGGCTAGCGACCATGATTACTATAGTGTCTATAGTAACCATAGTCGCTAATAGTATATAAACTATAAATCCGACGATGACGGGACACGGCAATACCGGCAATGAGGACGCTGGCGAGCAAAGCAGATCTGTTATGGGAAGTGGATTCTGTCAGAAGCATTCCTGTGCACATACAGATTTGAGGCATCGTTGCAAGGCTTACTGAGGACAGAGAAATCACTATACTACAGTACGTAGGCTATCGTCGTCTTTCTCAGGTTCTGGATAGCTTTTTCCGTATTTTCGTCTTCGTCTTGTTCATTACCACCCACAGTTTCGTAGTCGCGCGTCTTGGCGGTCCCGTCTCCTCCACACTTCTACCACTCAACCATATTGACCGCTAGCAATCCATCTCTCGGTCTCCTTCGTCGGTCGTTCTCTAAACTCGGTCAGGGAGGGCTACACGCTGGCTGCAGTGACCAGACCAACGGAGTCACGAGTAGCAAGCACTGACAGCTTTAGCCGCGACTGCTGCCGCCGCCAAAGCAACACTAGACACAACCCCCGCCTATTTCGGCATCGCGCTTGCGCCCCTCCGGATGCCTCAGTCTGAGTGTCGAGTGTGCCAGGAGGGGAGAGGGGGGGGGGGGCACAGAGCGCAAACCGGGACTGCGTAGAGGAACCAACGCGGCCAACGGGAGTCGAATCGAAAGGCGGCATAGCCTCTTCTTTCTTTTTCAAGATTTCTCGCTTGCTCGATCCCCCGTTTCTATCTATATTTATATCTCTTATTCTCTAAGCATCTGTCTCTCTCCCGCCCCGGGCACTCTTGGAGACTCTTTCCACCATTTTCGGGGCTTTCTCTCTCTCTGCGCCTTCTTCGGCCGCACGTAAAAAACCGGCGCGCTCGCAGAACTTCTGACCAGTCTGAAGGCAGTAGCCATCCGGCGTGCTTGTAGCGGTAGTGCTGCTCACGAATAACAACAACGACAGCAACACCAGCAGCAATACTGCTACTGTGAACGAAACCCGGCTATCGCGAGCGTGGCAAACAGAACGCTGTCTCGGGTATTGTAGCCGCCACAATCGCCGTCGCCGTCGAAGTTCTGCAACCAAGAGGTTTGTTCCACTTTAGCGTAACGCCGACATCAGCTGAAGCTGAAGACGCAGTGACAATATCGAACAACGATGACGACGACGATGACAACAAGAGCAGCAACAAAACCAACAACCACTATTACCACCACCACCACGTGGACGTAAATCGCTCGCTAGCTATGAGCAAAGACACGGCTTCTAGCTTAATATCAGCCCGTTCCTCGGCAGTGCCAGTGTGAAGGATTCTCTCCTTCTTCTTTCCCCTTTCTGTGTTTTTCCTCTTCTTATTTAGCTTTATCTCCTGCTTCTGCTTGTCGTCCCCATTCAGTCTCGTTCAACTCCTCGTTTTCCTTCTTCTCGTTTTCCTTCGTTTGGTTCCTCTGCCGTCGTCTTATGTTTCCTTGCCTTGAGCTATCAATTCAGTCCAGCTCTGCCCAGTCAGAAGTCAGTTTGGTCCGTGTCTCGCTGTCCATTCGCCGCCGGTGGATCGGTTCCTCTGTCCGTCCATCCGTGCGTCGGCCTGTTTGCCTGCGGCTTGCCGCTTGCCTATCTGTGTCTGTTTGTCTGTGTGTGAGCGTGTGTGCCTCTGTCAGATCTTCTGTCTGGCTGTGGGTCGCTCTATCTCTATCCGTCCACGCACGCAGCCAGCCAGTCAGCCAGCCAGTGGTCTTCAGCCGGCGGTCTTCAGCCAGCGGTCTTCAGCCAGCGTTCTTCAGCCAGCGTTCTTCAGCGTCTTTACCGTTCGGTGTCTTTCTGGTGGTGGGTTGTCGTTGTTGGCAGCAGCAGGAGCAGCAGGAGCAGGAGCAGCAGCAGCGGCGGCGGTGACCTCCTCGCCTTCACCATCGTGCTTAGCAATCGAGGTTAGCGAAGTCGACGCAGCCGCAGCCGCTAGGCGCCGACGACCGAAGCTGACGGTGTAGTTTGCCGTGTTTGCGGTGGTATCGGTGCGGCAGAGTGAAGTGCCACCGACGACGGCACCCTACTGAAGACCGGCCGGGTCGAAGAAGAAGCAGAGGAAGAAAGACGCAACTAGGTGGCGAACAAATGAAGGCGACGGGCGAGAGAGACCGACGCATCATGATGAACACCACGACGACGACGATCACGGCTACTTCTTGAACAGCGACAGCCGCAACGCGAACAAAATAAACGTGGCGTTTGTTGGTAGTCACAGCCTGCAGCAACAGCAGCAGCTGCAGTAACATTGCGACCATCGTCGTCGTCGTCGCCAATCCTCATTATCAGAATCTTCAGCGTGAGCATCTTCATCGCAGCCGTGACCGTTCTCATCGTTGTCGTGTTCTTGTTGTTGTTGTTGTTGTTGATGCTGTTGTTGTTGTCGTCGTCGTCGTCGTCGTTGATATTGTAGTTGTCGTTGTGGTTTTTGTTGTTGTTGTTGGTGTTGTTGTTGTTGTTGTTGTTGACGACAACGACGACGACAACGGTGATGGTGGTCAACGCTTTCGGTGGCCGGCTCCTCTCTCAACGAACGCCAAAACGTGCTGTTGTGACCGTACACCGTAGTAGTTTCATAGTTTGTTTAGCTAACTAACGAAGTTGACGACGGCCGTGTCTGTTTCACCGTCGATCAGAACAACAGACATATACGAACGACGACAATCAGTGGTGGTCATTCGCAGTGGTCATTGCAACTGATGCATTGTCATTGCAACTATACTAGTCCGGTGACGATTCGTCGGTCAGTCCGTCCTTGACTGTCAGTTCACCCATCTTCTGAGGGTCTGCTGTCATTAGCTTTGTTGCTGTTGTTGCCTCTTGTGTTGCTTGTTCTACCAGTGTCGTTGTTGTTGTTGTTGTTGCTGTTGTTGCTGTTGTTGTTGTTGTTGTTGCTGTTGTTGCTGTAGTCTCGTCGTTGTTGTTGTTGATGGTGTTGTCGTTCCCGTCGCTATACATTTAAATCTCGTCAAATGCAAAGCACCACTAGCGCAGCGTCTTTGCTGCTAAAAAGTACATTCAAAGAAAGACAGGCGCGGCAGTTAGTTAGTTAGTTAGTTAAACTGAACTACAGTCAAAGAAGGGCAGACGCGACAAATAATAGTTAAAGCTAAATTTGTTCTCGACTGATATTTATGTGTATGTGTGTGTGTGTGTTTTATTGTCCGTTTGTATGCGTCTCACACTCGCGCGATCTCGACCCGATTTGACGGTTTTTCTGTCGATTTCTGCGTCGCAAGCAGAACTCGCAGTTGGACTTCTGCTGCTCGGTAGCAGAAAGTCGCCAGCCGACCGCCGATCGGAGTGCAAAACAGTGTTTTGACAGCTCAACCGGCACCAGAGTGGAATCGTGGTGAATTCGTCCATCTCATCGTCATCATCGCGTTACCCTAGACCCCCCAACATAGCTTTTGGACTAACCGATATCCACTGTGACCGACGAAACTTGGTGATGACAGTGGAGCCCACACCCTTGTTGTGTTCGTGCAGTTAGTTAACTCTCTCTCTCGAGAGAGAGAGTCGGAATCTTCGTCCAGAACCTGCGCGTTGGACGTTGCTTGGACGCCAGTCGCCTCTAAACGAAGGAAAAACGTTTGATTTGCCGGCGACGGAGACACAGTCGGCAGAAGCAGACACAGCTTCAGAAGCAACAGCAGCAGCAGCTGATACGGTGTCAAGGTATGTCGTGAGAGCTCTCTTGGCCTCTTTTGTT
Source organism: Dermanyssus gallinae (assembly GCA_003439945.1). NCBI lineage: Eukaryota > Metazoa > Arthropoda > Arachnida > Mesostigmata > Dermanyssidae > Dermanyssus > Dermanyssus gallinae. Next base: position 1,014,134 of record QVRM01006574.1, on the reverse strand, counting down.
CGTCGTAATCGTGCGATGTCAGTTGCGATATTGTTGTTGTTGTTGTTGTTGTTGCTGCTGCTGCGGCTATTATTCTAGTTATCATTGTTATCGCGGCTAGGGTATTGTTGTTGCTGCTGTGGCCGCTTATCGCGCGTCCGCTATCTTTGTTTGTGCAGTTTTTGCTGTCATTTTCTATGTCTACCGTACTTATCCTCGTCTCAGACCGCATCAACTGAGATAGATGAGCCTGTGAGGTGGAGGGTCCCCCAACCCGAACGTCTTCGCACAGTCGGAACTGCTGTGCTAGTTGTTGGTGTACGTTTTGCTCTGTACACGTAAACAAGCTGACGTGCGCAGGGTTGTACTTAGTAGGGTCAATACGAACTCCGTCGATTCTATGGTGCCCCAAAAGACTGTGCTGTTCAAAAAAAGACAAAAAGAAAACGCGTCTATCTCCTTCACAGGGTGTCATGGAAGTCTCTTGTGTTTTAGGAAGCTTTCCATAACCGTCAGTTTTCAACTTGCTGACAAACCTGCTCCATTTAAAATTTAAATTAAGCTCTTAAGAAGCTTTCTTAAAGTAGGATGTGCCCATTGGATAATAGCGTAATGTGCATCTGATTAATTGTGCAGATCAAATTTGAACGTAAATAATCGTCCAAACTGTAAATGCAAAGAGTAGTAGTTTAATCGAAATGATAACAACAATACACACACTCATATGTGCACCTGTCATGACGAATTATGAGTTCATGCAAATATATATACATATATATATATATATATATATAAATTCCAGTACGAGAACGCGATGACGATAAATACATTTAGACGATATCGTGCCACAGGCAACTTAGCCCAATACGAGCGTCTAAAATATGGTTGTCAGAAGGTTTAAAAAAAAAAAAAAAAATATATATATATATATATATATATATATATATATATAATTTTCTATCTTATAATACATCTTTTTTACACCGTTATACAAGAGCAAAATACACCGGCAAATTTAGGCGGTGTATTTTGCTCCTAAAGTAAGCTTGCCGCTGCTGTACTACTAAATTCGCTGTAGCAGTGAGTTGCATTTGATGGATTTATCCTTGATCTCCGCGTACTCGACAGTCTGGCCGACCGCTAGCCGTCGGTGAGCACATAGGTCGCCTATTTGAAATTACCACCCGCCAACCTCTCAATCGAGAATCTCCTTTCTCTTACGTCTTTTCTCGCCTTGCATCGACCCGTAAGCACATGCGGCCAGCTCACTGGTTAACGTTCAAATCGGTTGGTTAACGTCTGCGTTCACCCTGCTTGACTCGTTAACTTTGAACTCGTTCGCTTCGTGTTGCGTGCTTAATGTGAGCATCGCCACCATCGTCGTTGCGTGTCGTGGTCATTCATGGGTCACGACCACAGGAAAGCGATAGCATTTGTCCTCATGGCCTCGCCAAACCAAACCAAAGTATCCGTTATCAGTGTGTCCGTACGTCTGTCTGTGCACATCCAACGACGGTACCTGGCGCCAGCGTGTAAACCCTGTCTGGTCGTGTTGGACGGCGCGACCATGGCGACGACGCGAACGATAACGAGAATGAGGAGAAAAAGGAAAAGCCTGGGCCTGACGTCTGGTTGGCTTATCAGCCGCCCGACGTAATTGTCGTTCGCTGCTACGCTGGCTACGGTTTTCGTCCAACTAGTTCACGCCGACAGTGGCCACACTGGGTGTGATGACACCGCGGCACTCTTGATTTGGCTACCCGTCTGCACACCGACCGCCTCCGTGAGCAGGCCGTGTAGTTTCGGCCGCTTCCAGCCCCGTCTGCCGCGAATCCGGCCACCGCCCGGAGAATCCGGCCACCACCAGCCCCATACCGCTAAGCAATGTATGTCTGCTATTCAGATGCCGGTCAGATGCCGAAAGCCAGAATAGTAGTAGTAGTAGTAGTAGCGAGCGAAGGCCAGCCTAAATAACTAGACAGAAATTTCATGACGTTCATTGGCCGACATTGACCGGCGACAGGTCTTCATCTTTCATCATCGTCGTCGTCCATCTCTCTGTGTCCACCCAGATTGACCGCGCTCGTTGCGTGCGCTCGAAGAAAAAAACTTTCAACAACAACAACAACAAGAAAAAAAACGGAAACTCAGCTCAGGACCAATTCACCCGTATATGCACAGATCAGCAGCACAACATCCTCGGGACTAGCCTACGGATTGAATATATTGGACAAATGATTATTATTATACACTTACCGAGAAAGATGGCTTAGTGGCAAAGCCCTTACCTTGCATTTGGGAGGCCTGGGCTCGACACCAATTTAGACAAGGTAAATGCTGGAGTGAATTGAAAATTAGCCATGAAAGGAAAAAACCGTATACGAATATTACGGAACAACAACAAAAAAAAACACACAACTTATTATCTCAATACTAGTTATACGTCTCCGTGCAACTTCTCACGATTGGGGAAGAACATTGAACGTACGTCACTCTTTAGTAGCGCGTATCTGCTTACTTGTCTTTTTATGTCTATTAATGACGCAGCATTTACCCTATAAACGCATTGCCAGCAACAGGCGTTGTTTAAAGGGCCAAATAATAATAACAACAACGACCCAATTTCCACAAAGGTTGGCCGCGCTTACAGAAGCGTCTAGACAGTGTCTCAGTGCGGACATTATGCAGAAGAAGTTAAGACCCATCATGATGCCGAAATGAGGAGAGAGCAAGACTTTAAGCCTCTCTGTACTAAAAAGACCTTGCGCAGCTAAAAGTAAAGCGCGTCCCCGTTGAAGCGCGAGCTATTCTAAAATTACCTTGGTGTCCATATGGTTGAACATGTATATATATAACTCTGATGGCCTCATCTGTCGCCTTTTGTCTATTCTTGATCCCTCTGTTTTTCTCTCTTTATATATATATATATATATATATATATATATATACATACATGCATAAAAAATCTAAAAAAATATATATATATATATACATACATTCATACATACATATACGCTGGCTCGGCGTATCCGCTCGTATTTACGTGAAAACATCTATACTTTGTATGAAAAACGAAATTAGAGCGAAGCCAACAGAGCCAACATGAAATCTAACAAAACCAAAAGTGATTGAAAGGGAAGAGGGCAGGGGAGGGACAATGAAATATAGAACGCATCAAAAATAGTAAAAAAAAACGGAATCTATCTAAGAGATATAAAGGGAGATCGTTACGTAAACGAAACAGATCGCAATCTTCTGAAAGGATGTTACGAAGCGTTTCCGTCGACAAAGTATCACTTCTGCAAACGCAACTTTTCGTATTGCGTTTGCCGCAATACGATTGATTGTGGTGGTGGTGGTGGTGGTGGTCGTGGTGGACCGCCCAGCCATCGAGTTTAGCAAAGACTTGATATCTTAGTCAAATCAGCCTGCCAGACAGTCTCAACAAATTGTGAGCAGGTTTTTTTAGGTGTGTGCTTATAGATGCAACAACATTCATACGACGTGTTGCAAACGCGAATTGAAATTGTACGAGTGATGCGGCCGAACAGAGATGAACTTCATGATTTCATGAAACTCTCTTTTGTGGTACGCTAGCAGTACGTATTTTTGTCTGTTCTCGTTCTTTTTTTTGTATTAGTGTAAGAAAATACAAAGACGAAAAGACCTGACAATGAGCACTGACAACTGGCGGCGAGCGAATGCCGATTGGTGATTTAAGCTAGCGAACACATTGGATAGTGGATACTGCAAAAATCCCAGGCCCAGGCCCAGATCCTCAATCATCCTCAACCCGACTAACAGCCAAGCTGGCGGTCAGTCGATCGCACGGTGCTGCTAGGTGAACTGCATAAATGCTGCGGCGAAGGTTATGTTTGCCGTATGTGTGCCGACACAGAAAGCGGGAGGCAGTGCGCGCACGAATGAAAGTACATGATGTTATTGCGTCCTAAAGTACACAGCAACTTCTTGTGCGCTTCTGACTGCAGCCTGGCGTATATGCATACATATTGTTGTTGTTGTTGTAGGTGTTGTTGTTGTTGTTGCTGTCGTTGTCGGTGTTGTCGTTGAGCATCGCCTTGTTTTAGGTGTTTGCAAAGCCTTTGGTACAACAGCCTTGCAAGCACCATCAGCCGTGGGTATACTAATAATACGTAGACTAGTTTGATTGATGTGGGTGTTTTTCCTCCAGTCGCTTCGTTCATCTCAGCCCTCATCTCGCCGCTGTGGCCACTAGCGCGGCTCATGACGGCAACCACAGAGGCGACCGGGCTTGCAAGTGATACCGCCGCCATAGCCAGTTAGCTTTCCGCTGTAGCTGTCTGGTTCTCTGAATATTGAGGCAATTACCATCGGCAAAAAAAAGAGAGAGCCAAGCCCGTGATGAACCTAGCGTTAATTAGTAGCGTGGACCAATTCGAACAAACGTTTGTGAAAGACATTAACTAGGTTTGCTGAAAAAGCTAGACCTAACGAATGTGGTGTATGCATACAATGTCCGTTTTTCTTGCAGATAATTCAAAGCTTCGAGTGCAAGCTAGATGTATCAAATGTAGTTTATGTATACAATGTCAGTGTTTTTTTTTTCTTTCGCTCAGATATCTCAGAGTGATGGCAACAAATGGCAGCCTGAAGGAACAGAGTAGAATTTTCTATGTGATTTCTAGCTACTTGTTGCGGGTTGCTACAGGTTGCGGCCATATATATATATATATATATATATGCTGATAGACGCTATCGTGATAGAACCCGCTTTCCGATGATGGCCTGCTGCATTCAAGCTGTTATTATATTATTATAGCTTATTTATTTATTTATATATATATATATATATATATATATAAGCTACGGGCTCGTCGTTAGTGTGAAACTTTTGGTTTTACTGTTGTGGGAATGATCATTATGGACAAACGCTAACTGCTGTTGTCTTCGATTAACGCCTCTCTCACCCTCTATATATATATATATATATATATATATATATATATATATATATATATATATATATATATATATATATATATATATATATATATATATAGAGGGTGAGAGAGGCGTTAATCGAAGACAACAGCAGTTAGCGTTTGTCCATAGTGATCATTCTCACAACAGTAGAACCAAAAGTTTCACACTAACGACGAGCCCATAGCTTGGCTGAGCTTCCGCTGACGAGCGTTCTTCAGAAAAGGCGAACGCAGAGGCAGGCAGAGCCATCATGTTGTTATCTTCGCTTGGCCTCTGGGAGCCTATGAACACACAATAGCGTGAACACGCACATCTCTATGTAGTCACACGCAAAGTTCTACAACAACAACAACAACAACAGCAACAACAACAGCAACATTTGCCCGGACTTGCTTCGACGAGATTTCAAAACTCTTCCAACTTCCAACTTCTAGACGACTATCAAGACGACTCCGCAGGCTGACCGGTCTGGAACATGGTGACGTCCCACATCCCCCCAGCTGGACTTAATGACAGCTAAAACTGGTCAACTAAGTTAATGATTCTCGGCTGTTCGCTGTCTATGCTAGATATATCGATAATACTGGACGTTAAGCCGGCGACACCTGCCCACCGGGGGTAGGTCTGTAAACAGTCTGTTATTTGTTGGCCATTTTTGGGTTTATCTGCGCTCGGTACCCAAACACGGTCGGTCGACACAGTTGCGTCGAATGTTAATCGATTCATACCGTTTGAAGAGGTCATGCGAATATTCTGCGATCCCTGTATTTAGAGTAATATGTTTAATGATAGCAAGGTATTTCAGTTGGCTGCAACATCAATTCAGTCATGCTCTCCGTGAAGTTGACCATAGCCCCACAGGTGTAGCGGTATGGTACTGTTGCCAATTGCTTAGTGGAACCACTTCTTATGAACTGCGAGGGACCGTTTCTGTATTATTGTAGCAGCCAGGCAGCATTCTTTGCACACCAAGGGAATACTAGGGAATACATACATTTAGAATAGTTAAGTTATTTTTGATTATGTTGTTGTCGAGTTTATTGTTCTGATGATAATGATATATATATATATATATATATATATATATAGAGAGAGAGAGAGAGAGAGAGAGGGGGGGAGAAAGACAGGCGCCTTGACGACCAGTACTAATTAATTGCACGTTTTCTGATGTTCTCTTCGCATGTTATGTCATTGTGCTTCGTTCTGCTGATCTGCATCCTCGCCGTCCCCATGGACTGTTCCTGCTACTTCAGATGAGTCGAAAAGTGTGCGATACGTGGTTCTATGCCATTGTCATTGCCTCGATGGCGTCTTCCCTCTATTACTACTATCCTGACATACAGACGCGGTATCCTCAGGAGACGCAAGCGCTCGAAGCATACTACAATAGCGTTGCTGCAAAACTCGACAACTCACTGCGGCGTAAGTACACATAGAAGAGCTTTCTATCTTTTCTATTCTACACACAATCATTGGCCATTACAGGTCAGTACGCCCGGTTGATGACCAACCAACCAAATGAGAGTTCAAAATCTGTGGCTTTTATTTAATAAGTTAGTAGTGCCATTACAACTGTCCGCTAATTATCGAACTACATCCTATAATACATAATGCATGCGGGTTTTGGCTTCACCATAGATAAATCGATCAATAGAGAGCCCCATACCTAATGTTTGAATTATGGACGGCCAGCCACTTCATACATGAAATACGGACGTCCATCCATAATTCGACCAAACGCTTTAAGTCTATTGCGACTTTGCAAAGCTTGAAGTGCGATTTGTGGTCGATCAAGCCAGTAAAAACGATGAGTCGCTTTAGCTCTCCCAATGAACAGCCTTCCATTGGTTTTGCGTTATCGAACTCTGTTCCAATTTCCGCAAACTTGAGCTGCCGCGTCGCTTATGAAGGCTGAATGCAGTGAAACATAGCAATCCGAGGTTACGTCTAGATCCTCGACAAAAAGCTGATATGAACGCGCTACTACCTACTAGGACCCTGCACTGTTTGTGCAGCTCGATTCCCCGAGCAGTCCGAGATCCTCTTCCGCGCCAAAGCCGCTCTCATTTCTGCTGTAACTATGATAGCTCTATCTGAAGGTGCAGCATTCAAATGTCGGCGGACTTTGTCGGCACCCGTCTAGCCCGGGCATTGCCATCAATAAACTCAACGCTTCTCTTTGATTGCTTTATACATGTCTATCAACTCTAACGTATGAAGACACATACGTTGCAAAGTCTCTGCTCAAGAGAGCGTTCCCCGCACCGTGGCTCTGTAGCAAGAATGAGCAGGACGTTCATTCCGTTTGTGCTGGTCATTTGACGTTAGGTGCATTGTAGTTTTCAAAAAGACAGTATCGCGCTATGGGGTATTTACGCTTGTCTAGTATATATATATATATATATAGGCTTTCTTAGAGTCGTCGCCGCTTTGTCCGTGACTAGATCTGCCTGCTGGTCATTATATCTTGACCGCTGCTGCTGTTGTTGTTGTTGTTGTTAATGTTATTTTTGAAATGGCCACTGTTGTTGTTGTTGTTGTTGCTAATATTGTTTTTGATCTGGCCGCTGTAGTTGTTGCTGCTAATATTGCTACTGCTGTTAATATCATTGTTGTTACTGTCTCTCTATTGTTGTTGTCGCCGATGTTGTTGTCGGCTACGTTGTTGGCGTCTTCCTAAGGTCAGCAGTTATCACTGCAGCCGGCATAGGTGCGGTTCGATGGGAAGATCGTGCGTTAATGGCGTACCAAATTGCCTAGTAGGCACTGCAGTGGCTTTAAGGCCACTGCTGGCCGGCTCATGTGTGGGCGCTCGGCTACTAGTACTTCAGCAAGAAACGCATTTGTTGATGAAGAAATCCTAATTTCGTCTAAGTGTGAGCGCGCACAGGTCTCTCTTCCACTAGATTAGAACTAGGAAGAAGAAGAAGAAGAAGAAGAAAAAGAAGAACGCATCAAGTCGTTCTTGCGTTACGACGTAGCGTATACGCTGTCACCGCTCGCTTTCACCTTGAATCCTAATGAAATGTTTTGTTTTTCAAGCGTGCCTTCAGTAAAAGACTTCTCTAAATTGAACCAAGTTCATTGCTTATGGAAGCTAGCTGGCAGCGTAGGTTATAGTGCAGGGTTTTTGTGAATCGGTCTCCAGGAAAAGGCTGATCATCTATCTGACTATTGAGTGAACGAGACGTTGGTGCAAGTTTGCTAAATAACCTCTCCAAACTGATTTGTTTGATGTTTCGCCGTTTTCTTTCTCTTTGTCCGAGATCGACCTTAGATTTCCTTTGGTGTGTGTGTGTGCACATAGAAAACAGTCACCGCATTTCTGCGGATCTGTAGACCATAGACGAGCGAATTCCATTTTCCAGAATTTTGTCTGCTAATCATTATACAGGAGCAAACACCCGCTCGTTGCAAAACCTGCCAGCCACAAAACTGCGACGCTGGTCAGTCCAGCCTATTTGTCCTAAAGGTCGCTGCCATCGCCGACCTTTAGAACACATGGGAACACATTGAGTGCCTTAATAGGCGCATACTGGAGTCTTTCTATTAGCAGTAGCAGCAACAGGCCGTCGGTGACCTTGGCAGGCCACGTTGGGGCCTCAGACCACATTCTCATCCATATATATATATATATATATATATGCGTGTGTGTGTACACATTTGTGTGTATGCACACGGATTTATACAAAACAGCAACATCAATAATAATAATAATAATAATAATAGTAATAATAATCAGCATTCAGTCAGAATCATAATAGCATTATGATCGTTTTTAAGTGAAATGCGTTTGCAATGTCTGAAATGCTGATGTTCGCGAAACAGAAGGCCAACTGAGTGTGGCGATAAGCGCGCATTGCCCAACAAAACGGCTGCGCTTTGTCACGACTTGCAGCAGCCAAATTGCTCTGCAGATTACCACCACCACAACAACAAAAACAACAATAACAACAACAAATGCTACCACCACCAGCCTCTCATCGCCGGCAAGAGCCGAACAATAATGAGGATTATCATAGCAACAATAAGAATGACAACAACAAAAGCAATACTGGCTAGCAACAACAACAACAACAACAACACTAATTCCCGGTCTATCAATCTATCTATCTATCCAGCTTGATTTCATGTACGAATATATCAATGATTCGCATCACGATCTGACTATAACCAAGCATGTTTTACATAGCGACAACACGTGGCCGTTACATTATTGCGTGCGGTTTGTTCCATTTGACATAGGTATTACAGCAGATAGAGCAGAGCGCCACAGAGGAAGAAATCGACAAAAAGTCAATAAGATCATCATTACAATCCAATACCAAATTGAGCAACAATCAAGATAACTCGGACTATCCTAGAATGAACGAATACATATTGTCAATTGTTGTTCCTGTTGGTCGTGGTGGCACTGCTCGTTGTTGTTGTTGTTGTTGTTGTTGTTGTCGTTGCTGCCGATTGTTGTTTTTGTTGTTGTTGCTGCCAATTGTTGTTTTCGTTGTTGCTTCTGTTGTTGCTACCGTCGATTGTTTTCGTTATGGTTGGTTTTTAGCTGTCTTCCCATTTGTAACATGAGTTTCTTATGTTTAGGCAAGGGTGCTGCTGACCGACCCCGATCAGCGCCACAAGTAGTGTTGCACCAGCAGCCACATGTAGACTCCGGCGCCGGAAACTTTATTAAATCAGCTTAATTACATAGCATTTCGGATTTAAAAAACGACTTGATTACACTCCGCGTTAGATTGCTCTAGTGCGAGACTGGCTACAAGTGGCTGCTCTGTTGCTAGACAGCCTCTGTTGCTTCGACAACTGTTACGAACGCGGGACGGCAACAGGAGTAACGCCCTTCATCGGGAAACTTTCGATGTGGCTGACCGACACAATGGAAACACGTTTAAAGCACTCACGGCCGTATTATGCCACCGCCGCGCATTGTGCCCGAGGAGCGTAACGAGGCGGAACTTGAATTTGCCCGGAAGCTCAGCGACAGATGTTACGGTTCAGACTTTCCTAAACAGGACAGTTACACAGATCGATCGCTGGCAGCAGCAGCAGCAGCAGGAGTCAACCACCACAGACAAGGAAGACGACACTATTTCAGAGTTCATGCGCGAGATTTATCCGCGTACGAATGACATAATCGAACACACTCACACACACACAGAATTCCAGTTGGCGGAAGCAGACAGGAAGATTCTGCGAGTCTCTCTTGTTTTAGTTACTTAGTAAATATGCCGTATGTAGCAGTCTCGAAAGGAAGAGGGATATCCTGAAAGAAATACGTGCCTATGTAGACGATCTGGCCGCGCAACTTTGTCGCGTGTTCGGAGCACCTTGTAATATAATCTGGGTGGATAAATATAGACTTTCTGTGATACATGCGCAACCCCATTACGGTCAGATACTGCGTTTGCTGTGCAGAATTTTCCCCCACAAGAGATAATTGGGCAGTAGCACGGACGATGAGTGTATTTGTAGTGGCATACACTAGGTATCGTCACTGGTACGTGCGGTGGTGAAGTATCTTCCCTCGAAAAATACAGGGGCTGTACAAGCGGAGAGATCAGGTGGCTGCTACTGTATTGTCGGCTTGCACGTTCTAACTGTATTGTACGTTTTGCACCTTGCAGAATATGTTCCGTTCTTCTCGCCCAAGAAACTTCCAAAGGGCATGTTTGATACGGATACGCTTGCGCTCTACGATGGAAAGTCGGGTTCAAAGGGACTCTACCTCGCTCTGCTTGGCAAGGTGAGTAAATGAGTCTACGTGCCTTAATATAACAATAAGGTTCGATGCAGTAGTATCTTATAATCTCGTTTTTATTACTTCTCTTCTAGATTCACTGGTCCGTGACCATCCTTGCACAGCATGACAGGCGTGTATTGTGATAAGAATAACGCTTTTCTTTTGTATATGTCCAGCTGATACAATGATATGATGCAATGCTAGTGGTGTACGATATAGTTGATTGTTCATTATATTCATACTTGTACGGATTTTTGCAGGTGTACAATGTGGAAAAGGGAGCCCAGTATTATAGAGAGGGCGGTGCATATGCCTTCTTTGCTGGTGAGCTTTATATATATATATATATATTTGAACTCACATAGTTGTTTAGCATAACACATATTTTGGTGCATAATATATCTCAACGCTCGCAGTGGGCCTTGAAGCCTGTGACACGGGCGTCGAATGCATAAATTGGACAAAGACATCCTGGGGGAAGGGGCAGTGTGGTTATATTACAGACAAATATAATATACGTTTAGTACGTAGTACACTCCTCATGAGTACGTTAAACATATGCTACAATAATGTGACTCCTGAAAGCAGTATGTAAACGTTTATTTGTTACGGAAGTGGCAAAAAATAACATTTCTGTTTTCCACCTGTTTCACTAGGGGTTATCTTAGTATTATTAAAAAACAACAAACATAGCAATGTTTATCGTAATATAACAAGCTGACGTGATAAACTTGAAGTGACAGTTATAGTTGTGCTGCTGAGATCTGTGGTGGAGGCAAAAGAGAGGCTCATTCCTCATACTTTTACCGTGACGTTGGTTCTCGACCATATGAACTGGCTCGACTGTTCATGCCTGTGACATATTTGCGTACAACTTGACGCAGCTGTCCTTGTTCTAAAGTTTAACAATATGTTGATGGCCTCCTTGCGGTATGTGAACAGGCAAAGATGCGACGCGGGCATACATCACTGGCGACTTTTCTCCAGCCGGACTTACCGATGATCTCAGTGAACTGTCGGAAGACATGGTAGCTGGAATTGCTACGTGGATCGAATTATATCAGAAGGAGTACTCGTACATGGGTAAACTCGTTGGCAGGTAAGCTCGGTGAAACCACCTAAAAGACTAGCATGAAGGTTTTAACGTGGTCGTCTTTTACTTTTTTAAAGGATACCCGTTTGAGGGGAGTGGGGGTAATCTGGCTCGACCCGTATTGTTCACCTGAAGGTTCCAAATGTTCGCCACGATCTAGCATGCCTTTTTTTGGTGAGAGGGAAAAATGCGTTTACGCACACTCAGAGCGGGTAGTGTGGGACTCGATACCGATGTTGTTGGCATAATACTCACTAAAAACCTCTCACCTAAATGGCCTCAGGAAGAGGCGAGGAGCTGGAACCATTTCTTAATATTACTTCAACCCCTATGCATTATTGAGGCGACAAGAAGTACATTGAATACCCTACTCAGTGTATTTCCTTTGCATCCAAATTCCTAAAATGCTCATATGTGGCCGCACAAACCATATAATAACATTTTCTGTTCGTCTGATTGGCATCTGAGCAGATACTACACCGAGACCGGAGAAGCTACCCCTGAACTCCGCAAGATCGAGAAGATTCTGGCAAACGCCGAGACTATCAAGGATAAGGAGGAGGAGGTGAAAAAGAGGTTTCCACCCTGCAACTCAGAGTACTCGGCCAAAACTGGTCATCGCGTGTGGTGCAGCAAGCAAAGGTAACGCATGAATGAATATAAGCTGATACAGGACTTGCTATTTTGATAACTGGAATTATGTGCACTATATGTGCCGACGTATACTTCTTCAACTCCTCAAGACAAAAAGACGTTACATAGATGTAGCATGTAGGCGCTAACAACTCTGCGACAATTGTTTACCGATTTGTTATTCATGTACGCGCGGGGATCGTGCAGTGGAGGAATTTCGCGATCGTGGGAGGGCGTTCCTCGAAGGTTCCATCCAGCAGGCATGAGCCAGGAGCGATGCGTCTGCGTCCGAACTACTGGTACGTCTCTAGGCAATTTTCTCACAGGACGAAACTGACTGAACCTTAACCGTCGTTAGACGTTAAGTTAGTCCAAAATTCAAATGCTGAGGTTATATTGATTAAAGGTTGTTACCAAAGATAAGATAGAAGAAGTTCATTCAAAGTTCATAAAATGATCTGGTTTCCGCCACGCAAGTCTATGTGTCCCAGAGATATGCGTTCGGGTCTGTGACACAGGTGACTCTATAGGCAATATAGATGTGGCTAAACAGAATGTGATTCTGATACGTTTTGGTGCGCTCATATATATATATATATATATATATATAATTTTTTTAAGCAGTTTACAGGGTGGTTTTTGCTCAAAATGTATATTATTGCGCAGCTATTATTAGCGTGTTATAGCAGAGTTTTCTTCGATTCAGTACACACTTAGATATGTTCGAATAATATATATATATATATATATATATATATATATATACATATGCAACACATTTATATCGATACATATATTTTCAGGAGCTCCCAGCGACAACCCCTCGGGAACAACAAACAACGGCGACCTGTCAAACCCCAACCTCCTGGAGTACGCCGACTGTGAGCCAGATGCTACCAGTTGCAAATTGAAATAAATGGACGACCTCGCGCCGGATACCCCGAAGAACCTCGCGAATACATCCTCGGCCTGTGAACAGGCCATTGCAGACAACCATTCTGCCCGTTCCGTCACGAATTCTACGTTCTTGCTGTATGGCTTGTGAATAGATCTGCCACCTTTTCGACGTAGTAATGTATAGCAGCAGCTCGCTGGTGTGTGTTATGCCAACTGTTATTGGTCGAGCAAAACTGATCCAGAGGCGAATGCTGACTAATTGCAAGGAACCAGCATTAATTTTATTGTGCCTTATAAGTATATAGTTAGGATATTTTGGCCACCCTCCCATCGATCTGGTGGCCATTGCCAAGTATTGCGACACTATTTGTCGATTTGCAATAAGCTTACCAAGGCAGCGCAGACCGCGGCAAACACATCAATGCGTTTATAATAATAACCGTCGCATCATAATCGGAAAAGCCAACGAGCCGTCCTGTCTGTGAGATCACATTTAGAGGTCTACGTAGACTTTTCAGGAGGCGATGCGTCACATCAACGCAACGTGAACTTATGCCGCTATGCACCTAATAGCAAAAACGCTGTTGTGCAGAATCTGTCGCGGTGGCGTCTGCCTAAGGGAAGATGATATTTAATAGGATAAAACCATTATTAAGACATGATGATCTTGTTTGTTTGTTTGTTAGGCTTTGCCGAGACATAAAATAAAAACAATACGCTTAAGGGAATATATAGGACAATTAACGAGGAATATAAAGTGGGTGGAGAGGGCGGGGTTAGCGATGATGTATCTCGACATGCGGAAAAACCGTGGGAGTTTTGAAAAAAATGAAGCAATTGGTTTGCAATACGTGACAAGTGTGAGTGCCTACTATGTTCGAATTGTAGTACAGCAGCTGCGGTATGGGCCTATCATACGCTGGCGCTTGACATCGTCGAACGAAATTGCGAGTGAGTTTTTAACAAGCGCGTCTCGTGCACGAGATTAGCACTTGTTTCACCTTAAATTAAGTTACCCGTAGGTAGAGTTGTCTAGCCTCAATTGGTGGATGAATGTGTTTGTATGAAGGAGACTTATAGATACGGCACTGGTGGGTGCTGTTTACGCTCCAATTTTTTGTCGTGGTTGTATTGCGATTGATAATTATAATCGTTGGCAATAATTATACTGATAATAATAATAATAATAAAGTGCTATGAATACATTGATAAAAAAAATACTAACTAACAGACTTGTGCTTACTGGAACATAAATCAGATCCGATTGTCAAATATAGCGCTTCGTAACTTATGCTTAGCAAAGAGTGTGGGTATTGAAGAAAATAAGGTTCTCTGGTCGCAGTTAGCAGCATTTAAATAAAACGATTAAAATCTAAAAACCTTGCTACACAGGGGTCTAAAACTCCTGAGTTTGTTGACAAATAAGGCTCAATGGTTCCCTGCTGATGGGTATGGACTACCGTAGCTAATTTGCTTTTTTTATAGGCAAGGAACAGTTAGGAATAATTGATATATATATTTATATACGTAAGTTGGGAACAACAATCGCTTGGTAGGAACATTTCTAATGGACGTTTTTAATCAATCAAAGCTTGAATCAACTATAGGAGACCTAGCACGTTTACAGGCATCTTGCTAAATATGCCTGTAAATATTTGAGAATGTCTGCTGAATTGAGGCAGTGAGCGAGTTTGTGTTGTTACATCGAGTTGTGTTAGACTCTCGCTACCGAAACGCCTCATACAGGGAGTTCTGGAGGGAGAGTTAGTTCAACTTGAAATTGCTAGTTTTTTTATGCCACGAGTATTTATTTTAGAACATGCTCATTGCTCCGCCGATCACCCTTGCACTAAACGGCTGGTATGAATGAATGCGCCACCCTGCCGAAACACTTTTGAAAACCATTATACACAGAATATATCCACGGTTGCACTGCAGTATGCAGAACATGCAGAACTTCACTTCCTGTAGCACTGTTTGGCCTGCTTGGAAAGATATGTTGCCATCACTCCTTGACTAGACAGGACACGCGCCCAGAGGCACGCGACAAGCGAGCAAGTGTGTTCCCTTTATCGGCTTTAGCTTCTAACGTCTAAGATGGATATCTGAGGTTCTTGTGAATATTTGACTTGGGTGATTCGCAATGACACGTCATTTTGAAGCTCAAAGCGCACATCAAAGCATGAGGATTGTCCGAAATATACTTCACTGCACTACAGTACTTTACTTAGTTCTGAAGACCTCACAGAGCACACTACCGTAATCCGATCTTTGACTTTGCTATGTAAAAACACTGTTCTGATTTTTCTATAAACGTGCACGGCGCGAAGAGGGCTAAAAATAGCTAATTTTTGCCGCTAATGTATATATATATATATATATATGGACAAGAACTCCTTCCGTTCCATTATTATCTTGCGTTTGTCGTGGTCAAAACGAGTTTTGGTCTATAGAGGATTCTGGCCTAAGGAACTGATTTAACTCCTTCCATCATGTTTTTATTTCCCCAAAACCGCTTGAACCAATACACTTATTTTATTGTTTTATTTGCGTAGTACGTGCTTCCTGGATACACGTCTCGTCACGAAAGGAGTCAGCATCCGCGTCTTTATAGAGCAACTTTGTTTTGCATTTTTATAGACCCTATATTTATCTCATATGTGGCCCACGTTCCTATCTCGCGGCATCTTACTTCGACAAGCCATCTGGCTAAGTTGCACAAGTAGAACGATGCAATTTCGCTACGTGATCTTAATTGAATGTCTAAGTCGGCTTTATTATGGATTCATAGCCTGACAATAACTGGCCGTTTTTCCTGAAAGTAGAATTTTATTAAGATCTCGGCATAATTTCCACCAAATTGTACACAAACCGATTCGCATGAA
Source organism: Dermanyssus gallinae (assembly GCA_003439945.1). NCBI lineage: Eukaryota > Metazoa > Arthropoda > Arachnida > Mesostigmata > Dermanyssidae > Dermanyssus > Dermanyssus gallinae. The sequence goes on along the minus strand of QVRM01006574.1, from coordinate 997,933 downwards.
TCTAAACGTTTCGAAAAACAGGAATAACTTGTGGGCTGCCAAAACGAGTGAATAAGCTGGACGTTTGTTTCACCAGCATGACTGAGCGGGCGCAGCGTGAAAAATCTCAGTGTTTTTGCTCTGTGATAAATCATGCGGTGCCCACCAAGCAGATTGTTATTCGTCGAGTCCGAGGTGGCCGTGCAGGACCCTATCACGTAAAGGATTCGGCCAACTTCAAGCCCTAAATGTCATCTAGCTATGCATATGCTAAGTTTGAGTTATCGTTAATCGCGCTAGCCGAGTTTTCGTCGTTTGTAGTTGTTTTCACGGAGTTCTTTTGCACAGACGAAATGTCTAGTTCGAAACTTCATTCGCAAATGAAGCCAAATTGAAGCTCTTCGAAACACTTGTTGCGTGCTCATAATCCTCGCTAGAAGTTACCCATAAAATTCGATTCTTAACCCACTGTCCGGTACGCGCGAAAATGCAAACATTTTGCAAGTCCCTACGTATGTATGCTCTTTGTAGACATTTGTTTGACATGAATTCTTAACAAACCATTCCTGTGACTAATAGTGGCTTAAAATGCAATAAGCCGAGGTGCAGCAGGAATTTTGCGTCGAACGTACAACACGATTTGAGACTATTCGATAAACTCTAATAGTAAGAGACTGCGTATTGTCTCTCAAAAATAATGATAACTCAACCTTCCACTTGTTTGAGATATTTCACATGTTTGTACGAAAACTGGCGCATGTTCTTGACACCTCCTCGTAACTTCCTCTTAGACACAAAAATCTTGAATTCACACGGAACTCAGTTAGTGTACTCCTACACCAGTAAATCAAATTTGAGGTGAAGTTCAGCTCGGTAGGATACGCTATATGACGTTCCATGTGGGCATTCGACGGCACACCCAGAAAATGTAAACGAATCGCCGAAATGACTAGTTTAAGCCGGAAGACATTACTACTATACTCCTAATCGAATAGATTTGAGAACAGTTCTATTCTATTAAGAGTACCACTAGGTTGGCACTAGGTACACGCCAATGTTGTTTCGTTGAGCTGATGGTCCAGATTGAAAAAGCCATAATAAAAAAGAAACGACACACTTCGGAACGGATAACTCCGTGTCAATGTCACTGCTCCAGCAGCAGATGCCGTTAACAGCGGGCTATAGCGCAGTACGCGCTCAGAGAGTTCAAGGGGGTGCATATTTTTAGGTTGTCAGCGTACAAAAGGTACTAAACACTCAATCGAATGTAGGAGTTTGTGTCTAAGACGTATATTGTGTACAGCAGAGCCGAGGCGCGGCTTCCCTATGGGCCGCCAGGCAGAGCCAGTCGTGGCTCATCCAGGCGCTGAGCTTCCCGCATCTCATGCGCTCCGATTGATTTTGCAGAAAAGCGGCAAGTCATTTACAAATCTCTAGATGAATCTGGAGCATCTTCATCTTGTCAACAACAAGTCTATGATCCTACGACCCTATTAAGGGTACTCTTCTGGTCGAAGTATACGCAATGAGAGTCGTTATTGTCGGCCGCTATGTACAAGGCACATTCGTTTGACATTTCAAACAGCTGCGTGCATTTACAACGTCAAGTCACAAACCCGTGTTGGAATGTGTCACAAAGATTATTTGCGACTATATATTTGGTTATGTGTCGGACTAAAATCCTTTCAAAAATTGTGCAGGCAATGGAACCGGCAAACACATGGTGATAGTTATTAAATATAGTTCTCATTGGGGCTTCTTTTTGTGTACCGGTGTTGCAATGCTCCCTTTGAAGAATAGTCCTACTAGAAGCCAGGATTAGTTATGACACGATTTATCGACGCCAACTCTGCAGCGTGGCAGACAAAACAACCGTCTTGGTTCTACAACAAATCAATCGGTATAGTGAACTGAATTACGCCACGCCACCGCACGTTCTACAATGGTTTCACGACGGCCAACTTAACTCCGTCTGTTGCTTTTAAATCTGTGTCCTCAAATTTGCGCGCTTCTTTTCCTTCGTCGATCCATCCAACCCTCTCACTGACGTAGCAGCAAACCAAAAAACGTGGTCACGACGTCAAACGTCAAGTAAACCAAACGTTACCTCTTTTCCGTATTTCGTGTTGTTGTTCCAGGCAAGATAAAAATGATTATATCACCACCGGCACTGGCTTGTACGCAGACGACAGAGTACTGTTTGTTGTTTTTGCCGCCGTTGATTTTGGCCGATTGTCATTCACTGATAGGCACATTTTGCCGGTGTCGTCTTGTTGCCTGTACCTGCATACGCAGTCTGCATATGTATACATGACATCACCTTACCTATGTATACATGATAGGATTCGACACGACACGCACGCAAAGCATAGAGTAGATTCGGATGGTTCCTACGGACGACTATTTGGTTGAGATGTTGTTAATTCTGACCGTGTCAGTTCGTGGTTTCGTTTCGTCGTCTGTCGACGCCGCAAAAGCAGCTGCTGCTGTAGTTAGCGCGCCGATTTCCCTCTTGCCGCTTGTTTGTATCAGCTGAGCGCGCCAAAACTCACGAACGGAAAAGGTACCACACCTACCGCCTGTCAGTTTCATGAGTAAGTGCCAACCAAGTTGTACCAAGCACCACTGCCCGTCCGTCAGTACTATCACTACAAGCAATACCTAGCTATAGTAACACGTCTCGGCTACCCTCTCGGTCGTCGCGTACATGTATTTGTGCTTTACATAGATTTCTTTCGTTTACATAGTCCTTCCTACATATATACAATAGATACTGGCAGACAAACAAACAGCCAGACAGAATACCGAGATACCGGAGTAACCTTTTGCGCGTTTAAACTTGTGTTGTGAATGTACACGCTCGCTCAATCGGCAGATCAATGCGGAGTTGTAATTAACTACAGTAATGCGTTTGATTAGCTAATTGAGCTAGCGTTCTCGTGTGTTCTGCACGCGCTACTATTCTCTACTGATTCGTATTCGAGACAGATTGCATGCTATAGTTATGGTTAGAATACAAATGAATGCTGCAGTATTTATATGATAGTTTGCATCAATCATGCAATGTAATTATCAGATAATATGATAGGCAGTGGTAACGACTCTAGCATTGATAAATGTTCCTCGGATGTTGTGTTGTGCCTCGATTGATACTTAACAGAAGTCGTATACATATATATATATATCTATATAATCATAAAACATGAATATAAAGTAATATAATTATATAATATAAATATTGAATATATATGTAATCTTCAAACATGTTTATGCATATTCTTTATGGTGTTGGAAAATTCATGCCTTGCATAGTTCCGTATTTATCGCGCGTGTACTTGTTTTCATATACTAGCTTGAAGCGTATATATATATATATATATATATATATATATATATATAAACAACATACATATGATTTCTTTCGTGACGAAATATTGATCGTGGGTTACAATGTAAAGTCATCATCTTATTTCCATCGATTTTTAAGGGAGCCAGGATAAATACCATCAATACTGATATCTAGTTTAAGTTTCTAAATCTGGGCGAAAGCCCAAATTACGACGACTTAGATACATGCATATACACATTAACGTGTGTATTCAAATATTGTTTCAGTCACAGTTGTTCTCAAAATGCGTGAAAAATTCCACACCTGTTCACAAAACACCATAATGCGCATTTGTGTCTGCGTGCGGGTGTTGTATGCCTAACGATTCCTTACAATTGTACTACAACTTTTTAGGTGTTAGTTAATCGTGACGAGCTCGCTGTTGGTGGATGTCACGTTGCCAGCAGGAAATGTTAGCAGCTGCGCCAGGACCAATTGCGGCAACCCTGGAAGCTCAAGATGAAGGTCCTTCACGTTGCCGAGAAGAACGATGCGGCCAAAAATATCGCCGCCATTTTGTCCAACGGCACCCATCGCGTACGGGAAGGTCCGTTTACATATATATATATATATATACACAAAATCATTATATATTTATGTGTATCAAGATATTCATTTGTGATGTAAGAACATGTGCACAGCCCGCTCGGGGCAGTATACATATAAATGTAAATACATATACATATAAATACATATATACTCATTGGCATTTTTCATAATCAGTCTCTGCTGCATTCACCCAGGCCATTGCGCAACATAGGAATAATTCGTAATTACACATACCAGAATTCCACCGCAGTTGTATTAAACATAATTTTAAGCTATTTTCAAATAATGAATTTTGATTTAGGAGGGACAGTTCCATCTTTACAGCACTGACTGCGTATTAAGAATGGCCAAATGGAAAGAAAGAAGACCCTAAAGACAAGGAGCCTCTGTCTGGCTGTCGGCCGAGGTGTCAAAAAACAGTAGTTTTGTTGGCGCTGCTATTGTTTTTAATCAGTTAATATTACCACTTTCTATTTGCAACGTTACTCTGTATTATTTGTATTGCAGAGTTCATATACAACAGAAGGTATTTGAAGTCAAATAGCTTTGTTTTGTTTCGACAGGTCTATCCGTATACAATAAAATTTACGAGTTTACGGCACCGTTCCGGGGCTGCCAAAAGGCTGAAATGCGTATGACATCCGCTTCCGGGCATATTCTCAACTTTGCGTTTCCAGAGAACTATAAACACTGGTAAGCTATTACTTTTTCCGTATAGCCTGGAGTTGACGGAAACATATCGTGATTCAATATTGAGCCAGCGTTATTGAATCTTTTTTTCTATGCAATGCTGGCGACGATAAGCATGCCTTTGGACAGGTTTGCCAAGTATTTCTGAAGACTTGAAAGGCGAAACTTTGATGTCCATTTATCGCGATCATTATTGATACTCTAGGGATGCTGTGTCTCATCTTCTATCATATATATAAAATGAATATTTGCCTATCATGTATTGTACGTATATATACTTCTATACTGTAACACAATACGTGAAAGAAATACTATTAATTGTGTATACATTTTGAACATGCTTTGTGCAATGTTTTATAAACATTGAACTGGACGAACGCTCGGATATGCGATCCCGGCCTGATCAGTTCCGTTCTATTCGCAGGTGTCTTATACCAAACAAATAACTAAATGTCATGTGCTTGCTATCTAGTTAAATATTTCTCGTCAGTCAGCAGCAGCAAGCTGTCACATTGCTTAGAGAACGAGCCATCAACGAGTTCCGCTAGTGCGCGAACTTTGAAGCGAGAGGTGTATAAAACGAATATGAGGCGACCCAGGCCCGTTACGCCTCCACAGCTGACTACAGTCCACCGAAAGGCATAATGCCAATTTGCGCGAGATTATGAACATTAAACCTTTGGCCAATGACAGCCCGTTCTACTCTCGGGTGAGACTAGAAGAATGTCACTTTACGGTAACGATTGCCGAAAAAGAATGCACCGGCGATGAGGAGAGCGGAGCCATATATTTATAGTAGAACGAAATTTAAATAACGGCGTAGATAGCCACTTCTGTACTAAAGGGCTGTATGGCAATGCCTAAGAGACACTTCATGCGTGGGTTACAGTAGTTTTGTTGGCGCTGCTATTGTTTTTAATCAGTTAATATTACCACTTTCTGTTCCAGAGGTAGTTTAATATCATCATAGTTTGTAGAACACGCAAATAAACTTATTTGTACAGGTTTCACCTTTCTAAAGAAAGTACGGCACCACGGTGTCCCCTTCACTGGACACCACATTCAGAACGTGAGCACTGGTCGGAAATTTGCTTGTACCCACATTGGGACATAACCAGCCATGATCGTAGACAGCGGTCGTTCCTGCGATTAATTTGGGCATTTACGCCGGATATTTTGTCGTCAGAACACAAACGAAGCCTATTACTTCGTGCCTGAGAGAAGAGAAAAACGAATGGCATCGAGCAAGTCCAGTGGAGTTCTCGGCCTCAAAGAGCGTTTGTCTGATTTGTATGACATAAGAATTGTACCGGAAGTCATCATTACCAAGCCTGCATATGGTCGTTATAGCCATATTAAATTCGCATATTAATATTAAAGCGCGCAAGATTTCTGATCGAGACCAAAGGATTTTCAAACATTTGTAGTTAGACTGTGCCGATTAGTTCGCTGGTCCTTGCTGTGGGCACTATGTCGTGAATTTTCTTCTCTACTGTGTAGGAGCCTGATTCTGTTTCCTCTGCAGCCGTGTAATCGACGATCCGCTGATATTCCGATATTCCGCTGGTCTGCGTTCATATTTCAAAGATGGCGCATCATCTTTTGCCTTACCTATTCGTATTCTAATAAGCATAAGCTTTCGTCTGCTACCCATCAACCGGATGAGCGTATGCCTGATATGGAGAGGATTCAAATTGAAGAGCACGGCAGTTTATATATATGGTATATATATATATATAAATTGCCGTGCTCTTATATCGATATATATATGTTCGCGAACACATATGTCGTCAATGTGGCGTCGTTAACCTGACCGCTGGAGATGCTAATTGACGAATCATTATTCCGGCTGGTCGGCTAATTCAGGGATCATGTGGACCCACTGGTCCTCTTCGACGCTCCAGTCGTCATGCGGTGCGACACGGAGACAGCCGAAAAGATTAAGATGACCCTGCAGAGAGAGGTTCGCGGCTGCGAGCATCTTGTTCTGTGGACGGATTGTGACCGAGAAGGCGAGGCCATCGGCTTCGAGATCCTCGACATCTGCCGGGAAGTCAAGCCGCAAATAAAAGGTGCAGGTCATAATTTTGCCACGAAGGCGGCGCACTTTTTTTTATTATTATTATTATTATTATTATTATTATTATTATTATTATTATTATTATTATTATTATCATTATTATTATTATTTTTAACGTTCTGACAACCACATTATAGACGCTCGTAATGGGCTAAGTTGCCTGTGGCACGATATCGTCTAAATGCATCATCTATCGTCATAGCGTTCTCGTACTGGAATTATATAGGCTTTCTCCAGCAGAGGTATGCAGCAGCAGGGCAATGACATTTGACGGGGCTTGGTTATTTAGACAATTATCTCTGTTTTTGTATGCGTTTTTGCAGGCATGTATCAGCAAACTCAATTCCCGTTAGATTTATGTTATAGCCATCTCCGTTAGACTTGAATAGAGTTTATATTGACAATATTAGAGAATTGACAATATCATTAAAAAACTTCAACTAACGGATATTTTGCACGTTTATGTCGCCGTTACTGTTTTCGTCTTGTTGGATTCAGTGTGGCGAGCAAAATTCTCCGAAATTACCCGTCCGTCCATACAACGGGCCATGGCCGCTCTTGCACAGCCTGACCCCAATCTCAATCACGCTGTACGAGTTCGCTCAGAGCTCGATCTTCGCATTGGTTAGTCAAATTGTTTTTCATATATATATATATATCTTTGTTATGTTAGCACCCTTGGAGTTGGACTAGTTCAAGAATGTGTCCCGAATAGATGCTGCGTCTCCTCGTTGAATATATATAGTTCCATAGTAGTTCCAGAGGTAGTATAATATTTAATATTTAAACTAACTATGGATATATATATATATATATATATATATTTCCATAGTTAGTTTATATATTTACATATACATTATTCTATGTACATAGGCATGGAATACTTACTTATTATAATGTAAAAAATTGCAAATTTTAGGTAAGTGTCGTGCAGAGAGCGAGTCCGCGATTCGTACGGCCAGAACCGCCGGCCATCTAATTCTCCCTATCCGTCCCTTCGAGTAGTGCATGTGTAACTCACTTAGCTCATATGAATACAGCAGAACTTGGTTTTTACGTCGTCTTTGCGTTGCTCTGGACTCGTTGAACAGGGGCGGCCTTTACCCGTCTGCAGACGCTTCGAGTGGGTCGACGGTTCGCCTCAACCAACAACAAAGTGCTAAGCTACGGTAGCTGTCAATTTCCGACGCTCGGATTCGTCGTTGAGAGGTGCTTAGTTATTTTACACACGTTTTCTCACAAACCGCTGTTAACCGCCTTGCAAGATTAAAAAAATGCTACGTAGAAACTAGTTAAAGATGCGGCAAAAATATTTTGTAGAAAATAATAAACGTCGTTTGTCTGTAGTAGCGGGCCCATTGTGAGATAGAGCGTCTTAAGAATAAGTTGCCGCTGAAGCCTAGCTCTTGTATTACGGCAAACAAAGTGACAATCAAGTTTTCGTACCCCAATTCGGGCTTGTTAGAGTTAACTATAGCTACGATATAGATTTACCCATATATGCATGAGGGCGTATTTTGGCTGTAACGGCAACCGCGCTCTGGCTCTTTGGCGCTCTGCATTGAACACAGTGGAATCGCTTCTTTTCTTGAACAGGTATAAAGAGATCGACCGGTTTGCTGCCGAACTGTTCTATAAAATTGAGCTAGAACATGTGAAAGATGAGATACAAGCCGAGTTCTCGTGGCGCCGCGGGAAGATATTTGACCAGGCCGTTTGCTTTGTTCTGTTTGAGAAAATGCTTGAGGTTAGTATGAATTAGCCGTATTGCATTGATTTCTTAAAGGTTCTCTTACTCGAAAGAAGACCCTATGTGCCCCATTCAGGTTAAGCTATGGCTGTTGTGGTAACCCGTTGCTACCAGTTCTATAATCAGTGCACCACTTCATTAAAAGAGAAAAAGACACAAATATATTTTAGACGTCTCCTGTGCCACACACATAAATGCTGCTCGTAAAACCATTAGAATTTTTCAAGCATCGAACGTGTTCATCGAAGGTGTTCAATTTTTAATTCTTGTTATTTTCAGTTCGGCCTGTTTTACTCAAATTGTGTATAATATACACTTCATACGCTTTTCTTTATTATCCTTTGCTTTCTTTGCGCTTTCGGCGAGAGAAGTAATGCAACGATTTATGCTCCAGTGCCGCTCATTCTACTGCATGCTACTTAGCACATTTATGCAGGCAGAACTGGCAGGCGCACAATTCATATTTCTCGTGAAAGGTGGTGTTTGAACATGCCAGGTAATGATAACAATACACTATGCACCTGGTGTGTACGTGGCGAATGTTACATGCATGACCAAACCAAAGGTGCAAGGCTTTGAATCCAAACCCTCGGACCTGTTCGACCTTAGCTTCCCACTCCGAAATAAAACATCCGTAAGGTGCTGTACGCGGCATCTTCAGTCTTAGACGGATTGTTTCAGTAGCTTGTGGTTGCCGCCAAGAGAGGGAGTAACTGAATCCAATGGTCATGGTAGACCCGATCGAGCCCTGAGCTAGCCCTGAGAGTAAGCGGATGTTGTACAATTGGGGACACGCCCGCAGCGTCACGATGGAATGAATGACTTGTTAGGTGACTTTCTACGTGCCCGTTACTGAATGGGTTCACCGCCCTACGAGGCGGTCGCACGCTATAAGTTAAGGACTATTGTTCTGCTCTTTCTAGCAGCTGTTGTTCCATCCGCAATCGATGTCAAGAAAAGTATACGTTTACCGAATGACTTACATTGTCTATGTTTGTCATTTTATTCTACGGTTGCCACTCGGTGGCAATGGTCTCGGTTCCACAGCGACCCGAAGCTGTCGTGCAGGAGGTTGCATCGCGCCCAAAATCGAAGTTTCGTCCGCTTCCAATGGACACCGTCACTTTGGAGAAGCTCGCATCAAGGAAGCTCAAGATAACAGCCAAGGAGGCGCTGGGCCACGCAGAGGCCCTTTATACAAGTGGTGAGTTGTTCGCTTTGCCATTTCGTCAACCGAAGTCACCCAATTGTTTCAAGTCGGAAAGCTCTTAAAATGAATGACATTCACTGTATTATGAACGATCAACAGGTAAAACACGACCAACATGCTATACGGGTAGGCCGCGCGACTTGTTATGAATGCTTAAGTAAAAGTGCACATGTGTTACCAATGCTTGTGAGGGTATTTACACTCACTATGTTTGCCAGTCAGGACAGTTGGGTTTCGCAGGTAGAGCGGAATCCAACAAATGAGTCGTTTTTGTTATCCAATGTTTAGCGAATGGTTCTCGTGATTGGGCACTATATATATGTATAAAGTGTTATACATTTCTAGATGTCTGTAGATGCATGCTGGGTTACTGGAAAGGGGATAGTTTGAACGGTGATTTCTAAGATGCATTTTTAACCGCGTTTATGTTCGGAAAAAGCTGAGTTGTACGACGGAGAGACACGTAGCTAGGCTGTGTTTCATACTTGATTTTGCCGCCAAGCGAAACACGTTTCCACTAGTATTTGCATCATTAGCAAAGAAAAACGTCACAAAAGGAAGGTGAATTCCTGGCTGGTAACAGTAAGGGCAAAGAGTTTGTCTGGCGGAAGTAAAGCCCTCTACGATTGTAATGGAGGCGGAGTTTAACTTGATGTGATGCCGCTTAATGCAGCTTGTCCTATTCTAACTCAATTTCGTATGTATGTAATTTTTTCCAGGTCTTATCAGTTATCCGCGCACGGAGACAAATAAGTTTCCGCCAGAACTACAACTTGAGCCGTTGGTTCAAGCGCAAACCGAAAGCGACCGTTGGGGTGCATTTGCGCAGCGCATCATCAATGGTACTTAGACTGTAAAACGACTCTGATTAATTCTGTTAGTCATCTTTGCAAGTCTAACTTGTAGTATCCATAGGTACGGGATTTTGCTTGTTATTGTAGTAAGGTGTTTGCCTTTATTACACGGATTTGTGTTTATTATGTGATGAAATGTGTGACGCGTTGGAACATAGACTATAGCCTACGCACTTGAATTGACGCCTGATGAAAATTTGGTATATTCCTTTGACTATCCTTCCTTTTCTCACGTCCAATATATCCAGGAAGTCTTTTACAGATAGTTGCAGCGTCTTCCAAGTGACGCGCTATTTGCCTATAGATAAACAAATATATAAATACATTTTCTATTTCGGTCTAAATCTAGTTTAACCTCGTTGTATATATGGTATATATATATATATATATATATATATATATATATCTATATATATATATATATATATATATATAATATTTTGCTTATTTCTAGACCATCATGAATTATTGTTTATGATAAAGTAATTCAGGGTATTAATAAGTCGCACTATAAAACGATTTTCAGAGTGGGGAGGACCAAACCCTCGAAGCGGTACGAAGTCCGATCAGGCTCACCCGCCGATTCATCCCACAAAATTTGCCAATATCAGTCTTCAGGTACAGCCGTTATAATATATTAAGACTTCTCAGAGACCATGTTCCATTTGAAAAAATATTTGCTGTAACAAGCTCTACAGTTCTTATTTTCGATCTTTAAATAGTCCTGCAACATATATATATATATATATATATATATATATATATACAGAATGTTGCATGTTGTTGGACTATTTAAAGACCGAACATAAGAATGTAGAGCTTGTTAAAGCAAATATTTTTTTCTAATGGAACATGGTCTCTGAGAAGTTTTGTTTTGAGTGAGAGTGAAATTACTACAAGTTAAGACTGTTGTTACCCGAAATAGGAACATACAATATATTTGCTTTAACGAGCTCTCAATCAGTTACGATGTGTGTCCCGGACGTTGTCGTAATGTAGGATTCAAGAGTTGTTTGCCCAAATTGTTGGGGCTATTAGTTCGTATACAGATTTCCTGCTCTGCTATCGGTTTTCGGTATCATCCAAGGTGTATTATTATCATAAACCACGTAACCACGTGCATATTGTGTGATGTAATGCAATTTAACGAGTTTACGTCGCATATATTTGTGTGCTGTTTGTACGTCTCCATTTTCTGGTGTGGATTGCGAATAACCCGCATACGGACGTATTTGACTCGTCTGGTACGAAACGTGTAACACCGCTAGGACAACAAGGGCAAGGTGTATGAGCTTGTGGTTCGGCACTTTTTGGCCTGCGTCTCACAGGACGCCAAAGGTCAGGAGACAACGGTGGCGGTCACTGTCGATGAGGAACACTTCAGTCTGAGCGGCCTGCAGATTACCCAAAGAAACTACCTCGATGTGTACCCGTACGAGAAATGGTCGTCAAAGGAGATACCACTATACACTGAAGGCGAAAGATTTACTCCTTCAGGAATTTTCGTAAGCATCTATAGGAGTTACGCACTGGCTTACGTACTACATTACTAGGGTGAACAGTAACGCTTGGCTGATCTACAAACTTACGAACGAGAAATACCATTCTGGAAAATGAACCGATAATAACGAATCGAAGGGTTCTGGCGTTTTATTGAAGATTTGTCGCGCTACGATGCATTTTCTGGTAACATTCTTGATCGTGGCCGAGGTTGGTCTGGCGTCAAGTTGATGATATAAGAAAAGCCTGAAACAAGCACCAACGTATGCTTATTACATTAGGTATCAAAGAAAGGTGCAAGGGTTGTTTATCTTGTGATCCTACTTCTCTTTACCTACGGGTGTTAGATATACTCGCCTTATATTGTCGAAGAACGGGACTCAAGATGGAGCTTTGTGCCGCCGAAATTGTTTAATTACCATGTCGATTTTAGCACATGAATGCAGAGCAATAATACGCCGTTTTTGCAATATATTATGCCGCCGTTGTGGCATTATGATTCCATTCGTCACGACCTACCACAATCGACGGCTGCAGATGCGCGAAGGTCAGACCTCAGCGCCCAACCTGCTCACGGAGGCTGACCTTATTGCGCTTATGGATAAGCATGGTATAGGGACGGACGCAACGCACGCCGAACACATTGAGAAGATCAAGGACAGAGAGTACATCGGTCTTTGCGATGAGGTATCTTGATATTCTCGATTTATGATTTCTGAATATTAACTTCTGAACATTAATAAGTTAACATTGTTACATAACAAGGTATGTGGTATGATTATTTTGGGCAAATATGTATAATGTCCAATATAGGTACTTCTGAAAGGAAAACGCAATTAATCGCCAATTAGGCGGGTGCTATTTGAATTTGCATGCACTCATTGGCTATCCGCCAAGCAAACAATCCGCTGAACAATTCACTGCAGCATACGGCTTTTGGAGTGATTGATTGCTGACACCTTAGGTTATTGGAGCGCACATCAAAAGCGTGTCCTAGCAATTCACATTTGCGTAATTGGTCGGATATCGTCGACTAAGTTTGTCACCAACCTTTACTTGAAAGTGACGGTTTCTCAAAAATGCGTTAGAATAGACTATTTCACTGCGCCTATTTTGATCAAAACAGCGCATATTACAGAATGCCACTCTTCCGCTCCGCAAGTTGGATCATCTAGGTATCCACACGTGTACAGTGCTAGATGTTCTAACTTGCGGAGCAGAAGAGTGGCATTCTGTAAAATGCGCTGTTTTGATCAATATATATATATATATATATATATATATATATATATATATATATATATATAATATATAATATATAATATATATACTTTTTCTTCCTTTGTAGTCTCATCTAGTGCCCGGCCTCATTGGTATGGGCTTGGTCGAAGGCTACGATGACATGGGCTTTGAAATGAGCAAACCTCATTTGCGGGCGTCGCTTGAACGGGATCTTCAGCGCATCTGTGACGGAGCTAGCGACCACCGGGCTGTACTTCAAGAGCAGATTGAGGCATATCGACGTGTGTTCATCCAGTCCATGCAGCAGCTCAATAAACTCGACGAGGCCTTCGCTAGGTACCTTCAGGTACTTTGCTCAATTGGATTACTACATACACCCCACCATTGTCAAAGCAGCTCTGGTTGAATGTTTTGGCAGGCAAAATATGTTTTGGCAGACATATTATTTAATGTCTCAGTTTCGACGAGACTGATTATCGGGTAGTTAACCTAACGTCGTCAATTTGCTCGTTGTGCCAGGAAGGACCACAGGAGGGTCTTACAGAGAACTTGGCAACTATCAGGGATGCGTTCCCTTGTCCACGTCACTGCCCAAGTGGACGGATGAGTCTTCGAAGAAGTAGAGGTGGCGATAAATGGTTCCTTACTGCACCCTGCTGTCAGGTATGAATTCGGCACAAACACGTTTTATATATATACAGGGTCATTCAGAGAGTTTAGTACTTCTTCCGAGGTTTGATAGAGCTCGGCAAGAAAACAATTTTTCCCTGTGGAGGGAGGACGCGGGAACGTCTTGTTTAGGAGTGAGGATGAAATTTAGAAAAGTCGTTATTCTGCCTTTTTTCTCCTACATAGTTGTGCGAAATCTACGTTTGCGGGAGAACCAGTCAACGCATGAAGGAACCGATTACACCGGCGTATTCGGAGGAAAATTCTGCACAACGGAAGACACTTCACTAGCTTGCTTAGCAAAAAGCGAATACCCAGATTAAGGAAAGTCATGAGAAGTCGATATTTTACGTTAACGCTTTTTCATGAAAAATCGTAAAATGTTTCTAATGCGACCAAAAATGTACGTCCAAAAGACCACCCTCACGCAATAGCAAATTTAATGCCCATCATTTTCGTACCAAGGTGATGGTGCTGCGTTACGTAGTTGTCAAGTAACTAAGCGTTTTCGACAGTCATAGTTGTTATGTTTTACGTGCAAGTTTTCACGTTCAGAACCGTGAAAATTTGCCAAGACGTTTCCGCCTCCTCCTTCCACTAGGAAAATTTATTATTTTGCTGAGTTCTACCAAACCTCAAAATATGTACCTAACTTTCTCATACGGCCTATGGAAATATGCATGCCTTCGCTTTCGATATGGCTATCGAAAAAGCTTAGTTACTTGACAACTACGTAACGCAGCACCATCATCTTGATACGGAAATGATGGGCATTAAATTTGCTATTGCGTGAGAGTGGTTTGTTGGACGTACATTTTTGGTCGCAATGAAAAATGTTTACAATTTTTCATGAAAAGGCGTTAACGTAAAATATCGACATTTCATGACTTTCCTTAATCTGGGTATTCGCTTTTTGCTACGCAAGCTAGTGAAGTGTCTTCGTTGTGCAGAATTTTCCGAACACGCCGGTGTAATCGGCTTCTTCATGCGTTGACTGGTTCTCCCGCAAACGTAGATTTCGCACAACTATGTAGGAGAAAAAATGCAGAAAACTACTTTTATAAACTTCACTCTCTCTCTCCTAAACAAGACGTTTCCGCGTCTTCCCTCCATAGGGAACACTTATTTTCTTGCCGAGTTCTATCAAACCTCGAAAGAAGTACTAAACTCTCTGAATGACCCTGTATATATATATATATATATATATATACATACGTGTATATATATATCTATCTATCTATCTATCTCTCTCTCTCTCTATATATATATATATATATATAGGTAGAGTGTATTTTAGGTAGAGTTACGAAACTCGGTGTGGAAATAACCCGATATATATAGGCGTTTTTGTGAAATAGGCCATGTTGTCTATTGCGAATTTCAATAGTATATCGTGATCTGAATTGTTTAATAAAAATAGAGAAAGTAAGCAAAAGAGAGGCGTTAGCTTTAACAGATAAATGCTAGATACTTTCTGAATGAACCCGACAGACCGACTAGAGCTATTTATTTCCCTTTACCGCACAGCATTTACGTGCGAAACACGAATACGGTTCCCGGAGTAAGAACACCTGATTGAACCTAAACATGGCGCTGTATATAGCACATCCATTTAGGCCAGCATAAGCATTTTAGATTTGATAGAATTTATTTTATTCACACTAGCTTTCACACCTGTAGGCAAAAAGCGAGCCCTGAACACTCGGGCGAAACCTTGCCGTTAATTTGGCCCCTAGTCGTTGTGGTCGCAGAAGGCTATTGGGGCAGCAGTGCTCGGCACGAGGACCGAATAATGAGAAGGTCCCGGTTTTTTTAGCTGAAATGTCAAAAGGGAAGGAGGAACTGGTAGGTGTGCTTAATTGTGAAGAAACCCTGTTTCTTTTCTTAACGTTTGCTTAATAAGGGACTATACGTATTTAAACAGACATGATACATAATAAAAATCCCCAATCCTGCTTGCTGCTGTTGTGTGGCTGTGGCACCCTGTGTGGCATGTGATTGCGTCATTATTACATGTAAATGAGATATTATTGTTCAGGCCGTCAACATAACTTTACTAAGTAGGTTCTGGAAATGTCAGAGTAAAAAGCATTTTATAAATTTTAAATAAGCATTATTTCATTATCGTACTCATCCTTCCCTCATCCGATCAGCTGCTACAGTGTCAGTGGCCGATTTTCTATCGTTCCTTAGGTTGTGATGTGGCTCCCGAGTGCCGTTTTGGACGATTGCTCGGTTTCGGAGGAACTCTGCGATGCGGGATGTACGGACACCCGTAAGATATGCTTCAAGCTAAAAGCAGGGTAGGTTTGAGCAGATGGAGTAATAAGACTACCATTTCATACCGTAAAATGATAGTTACCGTCGAGTTACCGATACCTAGTTTGATAAAATGGTTCATACGTAATGCTGAAATTAATTTGAGAAATAATTTAAAGTGTTTTGTAAAGATGGATATTCCCGTGGCTCGCGGGCGAGTTTCGTGAAGTCAGACTTCCATAGTGTTTGTTATAAAAAACATATCGACAATTTCTGTTGACTTAGGCTCCCAACAAGACGGCTTTCATCTTATCTGCAATTATGCGTGTTCCTCGGGGGACACTTCTCAGAGAGTGAAACGCATCGACGATATTTGTGTTATTATAAATACCTGCCGTCGGGTAGACTGCCCTATACAGTTATATTGGCCGGAGGCATCAATCATCCGAAAGCTGATTGGCAATTTCAAATTAGGCTCACCGACTCTATGGAATCGAAATTTTCTGCCTGCTGTTTGGCAAATGGTCTCATGCGTGTACCCTGGGTCTATACTTGATCTCCTACTCAACACTGACGTGGATAAAATGAAGAATGTAACCACTGTCCCGCTCTCATAAAATCTGACCATGATGCCATACACTTTGACATTGTATTCGCTTGTAATGGTATAATGCCGTCGAATGCTCAGCTCGATAAATGGTACTAAGTGGGCTAGTGGGCTTTTATGTGGACTGCCTAATTGTAAATGTTATTAGACCAAATTTGTTGTCTATCGTTAAATTTTATTGATCAAATTTGCTCAGCTGGATTACCAGCGGAGTCCACTGACGCTTACAAAAATAACCTTGCTCAAAAACTAAGGTCGTGTAGAATTGCCTCTGTGTTTCTTGAATCAAATAATAGTCACTAAAATATGTTGTAGTTTAATTGAGCCTAGGCGGAACACTGGGGACTCTCGCTAGCTTTTTTGCTACGCCAACAATCGATTAAAGGGTACTGAATCCCCCCCCCCGTCACATATGCGACTGCACTGGGGTTAAGGATCAAACACAGTCTGAAGGGATTTTATTGTTCTGCATTTTATAGGCTAGCATTGTAAACGCATCAAGCTTGAGAAAACCTAGTCTGGTGCACCACGGAGTTACGTCAGCACGACGAATAATACATCTGAGCTTGTCTAGAGTCCCTGAGTACGTGGCCCCCATAGGGTAATTTTGTAGGTTAGGATTGGCTCTCAAAGTGCTTTGCAAACGTGTGCCAGAAGGTCCGGCAAAGCCTTCTCTAACGCGCGAGTGACGCCACCGCAGCGTTGCAAGCCTTGACGCTAGGCCTCATATGTCCCATTTCATATGGTCATGCAGCATTCATATATACATTTTACGAATCGTTAGGTATACGTATTTGCAAATAGATTTGTAAAATGTATATATATATATATATCCCGAAACTGTGGTAACTGCGGAAGGCCCCTGGACATCGACGAATAACATGCCCCAATAACCGCTAATTATATATATATATATATATATTTATATTTATATATATATATATATATATATATATATATATATATATATATATATTTATATATAAATGTTACATTTTATAAGTAAATAAGTATACATTCTGCTTTATTGGGCGTGACTGGTTCAGGAAGTACACCCAGTTGCCGCGTGAGTATGTGGCGTGTGTGGTCTGCGATCCTGATCCTCAGAACTTGTTTAACCTTCGCTTCGTCCAGGGTGGAAACGCCTCGGCCGCTCAAAACACAAGCAATAACAGCGGTAATAGTTCCAGCAGCCGTGGTGGCAGAAACAGCAACAACAGGTACATCTTATAATCTTATTGTTTGAGTAGGCATTTGTTAGCCATAGCGTCTCCATAGCGTCTATGACGTCTTGTCTAAACCTGGAACACTTCTGTTGAGCTGAGCTGGCTTTATGTCGACACCTCATATGCATATAAACCAGTGACTGTACTGTGATTAAGTGACGAACTGTATCGTTTATTTTTGACTCAAAGGAATCGACCGTCCGGAAACGAGGCGGGTCGAGGAGCTGGCGCACAAGCAGGAGACGCGCCTAGAAGGACCCGAAACTGTGGTAACTGCGGAAGGCCTGGACATCGGCGAACAACATGCCCCAATAACCGCTGATTATATATATATATATATATATATATATATAATACAAGTTATTAGTTTATCTGTGGGGATAAGATTAACTGGTTGCCCGTTCAGTATTCATCGATAGGCGTTGTTTAAAATAATACCTTGCCTTTGGTCTACTATGAGTTCCTAGGAAGCGTGTAAAATTGCCGATTGCTGATACGTACATGTGTATATAGGTAAATCAACTGGTTCACATATCTTGCAAACTGTGCTTAATCATGCATAAAGCACTTTCTACTGTGTGTTGCATAGTGCAGCCGCTATCTTTGTCGAATGTTGTTATTGCAATTATTATTATGATCTGATTTAGAAAGAAACATATCGTAGGCTACACTTGCTATGGCTAGTATCGTCTACTATTGTCAAGAGGTACGGTGAACATACTAAATTATTTCTGTTAAAGTTAGTTTGGGTGACTTATGTAGCTTCTTTGCGTTTGCTAATATAGATTAAATACGTTGTAAATAGTAGTTATACCCAATTTACCCAATACCCATGCAATCTGCAAAGCTATAAAAAGCGATCTATATCAATTTTTCTGTGTATGGTGTTGTATGAGTATATCCTTATCCGTATTCCGTGGGCACGACTTCGCCCGATTCAACCGGACGCTTATGTTGAGTTGAAGGTCAGACGAGAACGCCCCCAGAGTAACGGCAAACGAGAAAATTAACGTAATATATATTCTCACTATTACCAAATGTTTCAACGTGATTATTCTGGAAAAAAATAACTGCTACATATATTTATTAAGGACCTAGATAGAGCAACTAAATAACAACATGCTTTTCCCAAAGTTTTCTATGTAATATGTCTGTTCGTTCCTGCATGGCCTATGTTAAGCGTTGTGGCAGTTATGGTTTAAGTGGTTACTTTTTTATGTTGGCAGTACGGCATCACGTTTACAGTTTAGGAAGTTATAAAATTACCATTTTATCAGTATATGTGTATGTAATTTGCCAGTCCTACTATTCAGAAAGAAAATACATAATAAAAGCTTGTTTGATATGCTTTTGCGCACCAGCTATAATTGAATTGTACTAGTATGTAGGGTACTTGACATCTATTTTTTTTACTTAGTAACTTTAGCCTAATTAAATTAATTTTACTTTCACGCTATATTTCACGCTATATATGTATATATATATATATATATATATATATATATATATATATATATATATATATATATATATATATATATATAAATGATTTATTAATCATTTACAATACGTTTGCACACCGACAGTGATCGCCCAATGTAAAATAAGTCTTGGGCATTTTGAGCGTGGTATCGAGTACACACCAAGTTAAATTCTTTACAAATATATCTATCATTTGGCTCACAATATCCATCAATACTGCATACCACATAATGGAAGCCGTGTATTGCACGATTAAAATCGCAACAACATATGGGTTTTTGTTAAACAACTCGTTTTCACGCGTCGGTTAGCATTGCTAGTTACAAAGAACAGTGGATAACTTTCAGCCATTTTATCTTTAATCTCACGTAAGAATATCTCGTTTGCCTTTATACGCGGACACCTATAGCGTGCCTTCCATGAATAATGGAGCATTACCTTAAATATAGACAAGTCTCTTTTCCGTTGATGAGTGCAAACCCGTAACATATCTGATATACGCAGCCGTCACTCTCTCTAGCCATTTTAGGTTAGCCACTGTATGCATATCGATGGGGATGATGGAAAAGCCGCAATGGATTTTGCTTGCCGCCTTAGATATGCAGATTGCCTCTACTAGAGAATCGTACGGAATAGAAACCACATGAGCCAAGTTTTAAGCCAATTTTAAAATCTTTAGAAATATCGTTTTAAAATGGCTGTCTAGGTTTCCCCTAGAGCTGATAGAAGACGTGATAAGTTGCCAGTCGCCGCAGTCAAACGTTTCATTCAAAATGTGATGCCATTTAGTGCTATAAATAGGCGTTAACTGCTCAATTTTCCTTCTTGTTCTTGAGGCTATTTGTTTCCGTATTCCGAAGTCATGCTTTCATGTAACTAGATATAGTAAACCTACACTTTGGCACCATTTGACGACCACTACTCCCCTCTTGCGTTCTGCGATCTAATGGCCTACAGTCAACCTATTCAAAAGTGCACAGGAACCTGTCTGCGAACTGTGTCTTGACACAGTTTGTAGTAGGCATTTTATAAGGCCGAATGCAACTCACTGAGTTTATGGCCATCGCGGCAGTAGCAGCAGCCGTGCAAAAAATAATTATGCTCTTATGTTTTCCTTCTGAAAACGTCACAACTATAGCATACAATTCAAACATATCTATGAAACAGTAGTTATACCGCTTGGTAACATTACGTCATATGATGTTTTCGCTCCAAGAAAAGGCGTCCTTTAATCCAGATAACTGACGTCACCGTGTCAAAGTATCGGTGAGGCTTAGATTCTCAATTAATTTCCGCTTTCAGTCGTGGCCCTCGTTTTCGATACGCGTTATTTCCGCAAATCTTTGATGTAGTTTAAAAAATGGCCTAGTATGTCTCATGATAAAAAATGTCTTATCGTCGATTATCTCACCTGCTTTCTGCAAGACACTTTCCAACCTGACTCCAACCAAGTTAATTGAGATAATTCACTGAGACTTGAGGTTTGGCTCGTACAGACTGAAGACAATGTGCACTGCCTCGACGTTGACTTTGCCGTATCTTTGACAAAACTGACCGCAATCATCTTAACTAAATGTTTGCGTTTGCATCAGACAATGTGTAACTGATCGATGAAAGGTATAGCTTTGTGATTGAAAGTTTGCAGTGATTAGTATTAACTGCCGTTTCTGGCCTTCCTCTAGTCAATGTGGGTACCCTTAGAGACCGCAACTGGCCCGCTATATATATATATATATATATATATTGTGTGTGGGGTACGATGGCAGAGGCGCTTAACGAGACGACGGGTCACCAGGCATACTGCCGGAACGACGCTACCCAGAAGACGGCCTCTTTGCTAGTATGAGCTTGTGCGCTCGGGACGAGCTTTCCCAGGAATTTCCTAAAATTGTCTATTGTCCTGCTCGGTTAGTAATATCAGCTGTCTATTACTATTACGCTACATAATTATATATACGAATTCCCTTTCTGGTCATCATATGCGAATTCCCTTCCTGGTCATCATATACGAATCCCCTTTCTGGTCATCATATACACGAATGCCCCTTTCTGGTCATCATATACGAATCCCCTTTCTGGTCATCATATATGAATCCCCTTTCTGGTCATCATATATGAATCCCCTTTCTGGTCATCATATATGAATCCCCGTATGCACGGAGGCCCGCAGGTGGCATCAAGTGATTAAGTTGAAGGTGCCCCGCAAGGGACGACGACAAGCCAACCCTCTATAGAACGGCTCGACGGATCCTCTCGGGTTCGTAAGCTTGAATATGAGAGCCGGTTGCCCGGCCTTTGGGAGCCCCCTCTACGGTCTTCAAGTAACGTTACTTATTTTCAAACTGTAGAGGGTGGGGAGGACTGTGGTTTTTAGCGTGCAAAAGTGCTGTTGGTTGCCAGTACCGAAAGTGCGTTAGCGTTTCCAGACATCCGATTAAAAAGAGGCACAGTCCGTAGCACGGTTGCCTAAGAATTCATCGAAAGCGAAATGGGCTAGTCAAGAGGCTCAAAAGACGTTACTTTTCTAGAGTCAGTTCTATAGACGAGTGTCGGTTAAAATTTGTGTTCATATGTACGAAGGGAGAACTTGATAAAGGAGTGTGCTTGTGAAGACATCATGTCACCCACATCTCAACCCGAGGCACCTAAAGAACGTACATTCAACTCCGCGGTCGTGAACTCCACGTACATCGCCGAGGACTCCGCGATAGACCCTAGCGAGCGGGAGCGCCCGTTTCAAGGCCCCCCTTTCGAGGGAGAATCATGGACAGGTTCAAAGCAACCTTGCTAGCCATGACGGTGATGTGCTTCATATACGAGGTACCGGTATGATTGGTATCTAAGATGACGCCTAAATACCTGGCATCCGCTTGGCCGGGATAGGGTGATTCCGGTGGACGCAACGCCTAGGTTTACTCTATAGATTCAAGATTCAAAACGTGGTTTATTATATGAACTGCATAATACAATGCTTTAGTTCTCATTAAACAAAATATAGATAATAAAAAAAATAGAATATAAATGGTTAACTCTCAGTCATGAATAGCCATAAAATAAGTCAATCATGAAGTATCACAAATAATAAACACAACACAAAGAGCATGTGTGCCTCAACTATGTCGAAATGTGTTGGTGAGTAGCCATTTCTGGACCATCTGTGTAAAACAATGCAGGGAAGCGATACGACGGAATATTCTGTGGTATACTAGTCCATATAACGGGCAAACGAGACACAAGGGCTTGCTGACTAGACTTTTTTGTGACTAATGGCCCTACATATATTGTGGCACGTCTCGAGATCCTACGAAACAAGGGAGTAAGGGGAAAAGAAACATCATAGGGAATAATATTCCGAGTGATTTTAAAGCCCAGCGTGGCAACCTTCAGCAAGTAGAGTAGGTCGACCGATAGGAGGTTGTGGACCACATAAAGATCACTGACGGAGTCTCTGCGTCGCCTGCCAAATATGGCTCTTAGAGCATCGTTTTGCATTATTCGAGCCCGACGGAGAACAACTATATTGAGGTCACAGAGTGGAGCGTAGGGTACAGGAGTCTGTGCTAAACAGGTATGCTACATACCAGAAACCACAGGCTTCAGTTTCAGCCGCAAACAGGTTTGGAAGAAGGGAGCCACTTGCATGCGCACTTCAACGGACCAAGGGACTCTTGAAACGCTGGAAGAAGGGCATTGTATATATATATATATATATATATATATATTCCCTGAACCACACCTTTGCCCCGTATACACTCCCAACTCTGATCTCTTTGAGGTTTCCCTCCCTATCTCCCTAAAGGAAACCCACGAGGCTTTCCGCGGACCTTCTTAAATACTAGGCTTGGACGGGATTTGTCTTTCGTCCCTCCGTAAACTCCCGTTAAAAGTAGTCTGTTGTATTCTTAACATACTATTAATTAGCGATATTGCCTCAGCCCATGAAACTGGTCGCTTAACGTTCATCCCTAAAATTAACAATGCCACATCTTTTTTTTGCAGCATATATCACTATTATTTATTATTTATATAAGTTCGTTATATTAGCACTTTGGAGTGGACAATTGTCTCCGTGCGAACGTGTGATTACGAGTTTTCTAACCCAGGGTTAGGCCAGTTCAGCAATGTGCCCCGAACAGACGCTGCATTTCCTCGTTGGATGTCAAGCGACAGCCTCTGACGCAAGAATTCGGATGCTCTCGAGTCTCCTGTCGAAAGATTAAGGATTCTGCCTACGCGTTGAATCAGTTTGAGCGTAAGGGGGCCCGCAGTTCCCATAGTCTCGAACGCCAACGGACAAAGTTCGTGCGGATAATCCACACTGGAATATTTCCTGCATTTGTTAGCCTCAGCCAACCTGGAAGCATGACCTGCTCGGTCCGCACCTGCACCGACCATCGAAGGGGCTAATGAGTCGGATGCCACATCTCCATGCGATCTGCGACCCCTATCTTCATACGTACAACGAACGCTTAACAAAATTCTCTCTAGACGCCTCCAGAACTCTATTAAGCTTCTCCCAATCCAGCGAGCGTTTCTCCCCTATAATTGTACCTTCGAGAATCTTGCGGTTCTGGATGGTATCCTTAACGATGCCAAGTCTGCAGGACGTGAGCTCAGACTCGCCTCAATCGACCTCCGTAAGGCGTTCGACATGGTGAGTCATGCCTCCGTCCTGTGGTCACTCCGGACTCACGGATACCCGGAGGTATGCATTAATTATATTGAACGCTTGTACCTCTCATCTAAAACTCTCATAGAATTTGGACAAGAATGTCGCACATTTCGGCCAACTAGGGGTGTTAGGCAGGGAGATCCTCTGTCCCCCCTTTTATTTAATCTAGTTCTTGACGACATTCTTTCAAAATTAGACAAAACTGATATCGGGTACCAACTTACTGATGACTTCCGCTTTATGGGCTTAGCTTTTGCGGATGATCTCATCCTCCTAGCCTCCACGAAATCTACTCTCCAACGGCTCCTTAATATTGCAGACCCCCTTTTGAAATGCCGAGGCCTTGAAATTAATACTAATAAAAGCTTTAATATCTCCCACCTATTTAATATGAAGGAAGGTAAAGGTTTTATTAACACTGTACCAGAATTTAACGTTGGAGATCGGCAATTGCCAGCTAAAGGTATAAGCGATCGATGGAGATATCTTGGAGTCGACTTTGACAGCAATGGCAGAGTTGACTCTACCAAGGATATACTCCTTAATTTACTCAACAGACTCACGATGGCTCTCCTTAAACCCCACCAAAGGCTCATATTTTTGAAAGACGTTCTCATTCCCCGCCTCCTATATAAACTGGTCTCCGGTCCCGGACCTACTTACGCACTCCTTAGCGACCTAGATAAAGAGATCAGAAGAGTTGTTAAGTCGAAATGGCTTAAGCTTGAAAACTCGGTGCCAAACGCCTACCTGTACACGCACACAGCACACGGCGGTCTGGACATCCCCTGCCTCCAAACATTCATCTCCAGACTCCGCCTCTCCCGACAACGTTACAACACTCCACGCACCTTGGGGTCCAATGGATGCTAACCACCGAGCACTTCAAAAAAGACTTTGCGAAAACAAGACTCCTTTGCGACGCATGGGAACCTCCATTGAGACCCCTACACAAGAGACCGATTACTGGTTTCAACAACTACACAACACGTTAGATGGGGCACATTTTAAAAAAGCACACGAAACGCCCTTTGTACATTACTGGATTAAGGGTATGCTCTACCTATCTGGTAAGGAGTATTTAAACCTACTAAAGCTCAGGATCAACGCACTACCAACGCGTGTCAGATTGGCCAGGGGACGCCCGGGCTACAACAAACGTTGTAGGCACGGGTGACATGCGTCTGAGACGTTGCCTCATGTCGCTCAGATGTGCGATACAACACACAAACAAACTATAAAGAGACGTGACGACGTCTGTGATCGCGTGGCGCGTCTTCTCCGCGAGAGGGGTCATGAGGTGGTTCGTGAGCGAGTATTCCGTCGACCGGGCGCACCGGGTCTAAAGCCCGACATCGTAATAACAACACCTACCGAGGTCTGGGTTTTAGATGCCGAGGTTTGCGGCCCGAACCGGGACCTGGCAAAAGCGCGGCAGGACAAGATCACCAAATATGACGTCGAGTACCTAAGGGCGGCGCTCCCCGACCCGCAAAAACCTCGCAGATCCGTATCCATCACTATCTCTATGAGTGGTATATGGGACTTCGAATCTGCGAGAACGCTCTTAGGGCTCGGCGTCACGAAGCGGAATCTTATGGATCTTACCGTTTTACCGTTGCAAGGAACCTTGAGGATATACCACTCGCACCGGGTCCATAAGAGCGGGGGCTACCATCAAGCAAGGACACGGACAACTGATTCTTAACCTCACGTGACACCTTTTTACCATCATTTTTATTAAGACGAGCACTGCCGAGTGTGCAAACGTATTGTAAATGATTAATAAATCATCACAATATTTTCTATATATATATACATATATATATTGCGTATGCAGATTTCCATAATCTGACACGTTCTTCGAACGAGCCATAATACTACCGTCAACATCCAACAGTCGATTAGTTCAATAGACTGAAGATGCGTACCATACAGTTACTACAAAACTAGTTTAGATAAACTATCTTAGCAGCGGCGTCATTAATAATACGTATTTATGCAAAAATATATGACGAAAACAAACCTGTACACTGGATTATGTACGCAAGTGAGTATATATACGTTTGTCTTGTTGTTGCTGCTACTTTTGTTATTGTTGTTTCTTTTATTGCTGTTGTTGTTATTATTGTAGTTTTCGTTGTTGTTGCTGATGCTGTCGTTTTAGTTGTTGTTCTTATTTCACACAACCCCACATGCAGGTACCGTTTGTGAGCCTGAATGCCGATCGTGTTTACCCTCAGCGTTGCTCTGCTGAGAGCAACTTACATCAACAACATTATCGCTGGATAACGTGCTAGTTTAATAGAGCGGTAAGTAGGTAGATGTTTAATAATAACAATAAGAATAACTGTGAGACGGATATATATATATATATATATAAATGGTTTTCAATTTAGACAAGTTAAATGCCAGAGTGGATTAAAATTAGCCATGACATGAAAAAAACGTACACGGGCAATAGCCTTATGGGATATATTAAAAAAAAAATATATATATATATATACATGTTGGCCGCTGCATTGAAAGGCAAACTGCTACACCAGGAGGAGTAGAGGTACCGAACGCAGTACAGACGAATTAGAGCAATAGTTGTAAAGGTAATCACACCCTGTAATACCCCGTAGTGTTCTGTGTTAGCGGTAGTAATAACAGCAGCAGGGGCGGTAAGAACGCGGGGAAATGGAGACAAAAAGGTCTCGGCTGGGCGAGAAGGGAGCAACATGCACGAACGCCTCAAATAAGCGCCGAGAAAAACAAGCCAGAACACAGAATTGGCGTCCATTTAGACTCACGTCGTCAACCAGTGAACAGCTAAACGTGTGCGGCCAACTTTGCATTTGACGGTTTTGTTACCGCCAATTTCGGCTGCGGCCGGCCTTTCGACAAATCAACATCAACGACGACAACAACAAAAACAAACGAAAACCACAACAACATTAATCCTGGTACGTTTATGTTTCGACTTTACTTTGAAAACATTAATAATAATAATAATAACCTAAAAATATCTGGATAGAAACTGGCAACAAAGTACCTGGGAGAGGTGCTAAACGTTTAGACGGAAAGCGACGCCTGAAAATGGCATGTGTGTCTGTAAAAAAGGAAGGTTCTGCAATCAGGTAGGCAACAGAGGGTTATTGTGCTTCACTAAAAAAAAACCCTTGCCGAAATAGGGCTATATCTTCGAAAAATTGTACCAGACGGAAGGCATCGTTAAGTCTAGGCTGTAAATTGGCCTCCTATCACAGCATCGGCAATCACCAGAGCCTGAATGAGAGTGAAAGCTCGAATGCAGCACGAATCGTTCTGGAGTACATGCTAAACGAAAGAGAAATCGCCGTCAGACGACGCGGGTCATGGGCCTTGCCCTCGCCTCGACAACCTCAAAACCATTATGGAATGATAATAAATGCTTTTCACGTGGTTGTCAGCTTAAGCGGGTCGGAGGCTCGGGTGTAGAGCAACAGAAATCCGGCGTATGGAACATGCCGTAAATCAAAAGATAGAGATGAATTAATTTCCTTAAACTACACCTAAAGCCCTGACAGCAAGACACGCGATCATAAGAAGAGCTCTTCCGAAGAAAACGGGGTTACCGGCGGCTTTAAAACTCTGACGACAGGGCGGACGGCGCCAACATGCCTCTTTAGAATTACGGAAAACATTGGAAACGTGGAGCGTGACGGCTCCTTGCTCGATAGCTCCATCTGATTTAATACATGACTCAGCAAAACTCGAGCTGGTATCTACCAATAGCTCTGAAGACTATGAGCTTCATAAGCAAAGGCTCAGAAAACATTTTTGTTGGAAGTTGCGGCCAGATTCGAGCAGGACACCACGAGAAATAGAGCCGCAAAACTCAATTCCTCTCAGACAGGTGCTAATAATACTCGTCGTACGGATAATAAATGTGTCGTCCGTAGGAAGTGCGATGAGATACCTTCCGTGTACGTTTTATTTTAACGGTGCGATACTCGATTAGCGTTCCTTACATCCCGGATTGCCGGATTGCTTCGTCGGGTGTGCTTCGATAGCCGTTAGGTCGGTTAGTGCTGAGAGTTTGACCACTATTAGCAGGAGGATCGCTCATGATAATGAGAAACAAATAGTAAAGATAATTCACGTCGTTGTGAGTCGAAGTAGCAGAAGAAAAATAAGAAGATTGTAACGTATTAACGCCACATCATCGCCGCCGATTGGCCATGTGTGGTGATTGCCACAATTGTCGCTTCAGATCGTTGTGACCCATAACGACAAGAGCAACAACAATATGCTATCCTCTTAAAACATGCATTATGAGTGCACATTAGCTGCTCGCTGCTCTATGAACAGTAGCGACAACCGCCAGAAAACTCTCCCTCACCCCCCCCCGAGCCTTTCCCAAGATTTTAGCTCCGGTCTTCACCATCACCATCATCAGCCAGCAAAAATTGTCTTCACGACAAAGATCACGTCAAGACAATAACGACAACGACGACAACACCACCGTTAGTCATCATGACACGAACTCCTCATCACGACACGTTTTCCTCATCTTCATCATCATCATCATCGTCAATCTCACAGTCGTAGTCATCATCACAATCATTGTTGTATTTGTTATAATCGTCACCATTACCATAATCATCATCACCATCATCATTTGTTATTGTAATCATCAGCATCACCATCATCATAATCATCATCAGCATCATCATTATTATTTTTATTATAATCATCATCGCCATCATTAGCATCATGATTGTCGTAATTAATATTCGACAGTCGGCAGGCACGCGGTAGGCGGCAGGCAGCAGCAGCATAATTATCACAGTATGTACATTACTATCACAATCCTTCAACCAGCTCCATCGGAACCAGCGCACGCCTTACGTCATCGTCGTCATCATCATCTTCATCATCACCATCAGGAGCATCATCATCATCATCATCATCATCAGAAGAAGATACTTCTACCTCACTGGCTGAACACTACGACAACAACAACATCAACATCAACAACAACAACAACCACCACTAGTCTTACTATACTGTTAGTGGTCTTACTACGATAGTCCACACACTATGTATGTGCGACGTAAGCCGGGCACCACGCAACAAGCAGCTACTCCAGAAACACGACGGACAACACCAGCCGACTATGCTGGAAACTCGTAGAGACAAACAGACAGACAGATAGACAGACAGAGAGACAGTCAGTCACTCAAGCACACAGAAAGATGGAATCGATGCACAAAGTACGGCCGGCCAAGCGCGAACGGCAAAAACGCGACGGAGGGAAAACGAAATATATATATATATAAATATATATATATATATATATATATATAAATATATATATATATATATATATATATATAAATGAGAGAGAGGGGGGGGAGAGAAAGCGAGATAAATAGATAGAGACGTCATCGGCGCTCCTTTGATGATGCCGGCCAAACACAAGGACGACGACCACGGCGGTGATAGCGGCCGCGGCCGCGGCAACAGCAGCAGCATCTATGCAGCCCGGCTGCCCAGATAACAACAGCAACAACAATAACAACAACAACAACAACAACAACAACAACAACAACAACAACAACAACAACAACAACGTGTGTGTGTGTGTGTCAAGTTGTCAAGACGAGTTTCATCGGCCTGCGAACGAAGCAAGGTCCGAAACGCAACAAGAAGAAAACTGCGAGTGCAACAGCCAACACAGAACGAATGAGATTTGGTCTGGCGCAGCCGACTTCCGACGTAGTCAGACGAGACGGAGGCGGCGGCGGCGGATGTGGCAGCTTTCGGTGTTTTGGCTAGAAAATCGGTGTTTTGAGAGATTCGGTGGCTGGAAAGTCGGTGTTTTTTTTTAACAAGCTCGGCAGCTGGAATGTCGGTGTATTGACAAGTTCGGCGACTACAGAGCAGGTGTGTTGACAGATTCGGAAGCTGGAAACTCAGTGTCTCTGTAACCGATCCAGTGTCTGGAAAGTTGGTATTTTTACGATAGTTCGGCGGCTAGAAAGTCGGCGTTTTGACAGATTCAGCGGCTGGAAAGTCAGAGTTTTGACAGATTCGGTGGGGCTGGAGTGTCGGTGTTTTGACAGACTCGGTGGCTGGAAAGTCAGTGCTGCTTTTGCTGAAGACGGAGACGGACGCGATACTCGACACGGTCACGACGGGAGACGACATAGCGCGCCGCTACCGCGCGTTTTTTTTTTGGTGTGGCCGGTAACCAGCGTATTCGGCCATTACTGCGTACCGGTCGCTGTGACATTTGCCGGTTCGTTTGTGTGACCGGCGTGTCGAGATCATTAGACGAATACGCTCGCCCAGTAATAGTTGGTTCATTCGTTTGTTCGTTAGCGGATTCGGTTGTTTCGGTTAACGTCACTTAGGTGAGTGAACGGCTGCTTCTCTAGCCACTTACTTCCCTCCCGCGCCTCGTGTGCGCAGGGTTGATCGCAGGATCGTCATTCGATCGATTACCAGTGTGCGAATATATTCATTCATGCGCTCGAACACGTCGGAAGTGTGTAGTTTGTAACGCATTTCGAAAAAAAATTGCACATGGTGCGACCATTCTTCAACGCTGTCACAAGGGTTTTTTTGCTAAACGAAGCCCACAAAATGTGCAACATTTTCACTTGTCAGGTGGCTAGTGGATGTCGCCTTTTTTTACTTATATATATATTTTTTTTTTTTAAAGTTAAATTTATTTGATTGAATTAGTATCTGAAATATGCTATTCTATGAGATTTTAGGGAGCTCCGGTAGAGAATCTTGGACTGACGCCGAGTTTTCCCGCTGAACCTCGATCGATACGCGCTGCACTAGGTATTTTTCAGATTCCTTTGTGACCGAGTTAAGTCTTTCCTAAACTCTTTAAATAATTTTAACGTCTCCTGGCCCATGGGTCCATACATCTCCATGGTAATTGGCTGGACGATAAACTGCGGAATAAGTTCGCTGTATTTCACCAATTTGCGGTCCTCCGCAAGACAAGCAGAGACACGAGCTTCTCGACTAGTTTCAGCAACATAGCTTCTGGCAAGCGTACAAATCGATCTTTCACCAAGGAAGTTAGCATCTTACTTTCCGGTCGTACCCCACTATTGACGCTAAGACCCAGGGGTTCTTTCACAGCCGGCACCTGTGCACTCTGCAGTGCACACAGGCGACGTCGTTCTTTGCGTAGTATTGTGAGTGCCGGCCAGCGCTGTATCGGCACTATAGAGCGTGTTTCCCTGTTGTTGGTACGGGTAACCGAAACCGGCTGCAAAGATAAACGGCACAGATCGTCTCTCCCAGCCGCAAAGCAGACACGATGCGGAGTGCGTTATTGTACAGCATTGTACCTACTACTAATTCGATGTTTAAAATGCGTGGCTGAGTCCAGGTTGCACGACAGGACCCGATCTTTGGCCGTTTGAACACCGAGGTCTACTGCGCCAAACGTAATATAGGCCATCTTTCTTGTACGTGGCAGAACATCGTAGAAGATAAATTAAGCGAGACGTTGAGAGACTTTGCCGTAAAAGGCACATGCCTGGATGAGCGTCTAGATGTTCTAGTTTATGGCACCACCGCTTGGCATCCGTGGAGTTTCTTTTGGGGAGAGCCCGCAAGTGCTGTGCCATTTAATGGCGCGCTCAACAAGTCGACCTTTCCTTTGTTAACCGCTTGATATTAGGTAGTTTGGCTACATTCTGTGGCGGTCGTCTTTCTGCTGTCGTCGTGTATATATATTGTGTCGCCGTTGAAGACCTCACGTTTCTTCTTGTTAAGCTTAAGACCCGAGACAGCCTGGAAGCCTTGAACAGTCTTAATATCGGAGAGGACAGCAGGCAAACCTTCTGCAAGCAGTCCATTGTTTAAGTACCATGGTCGTACTTTTGACTGCAATCGTGCTTGAAGCTCATATATTCCAGTGCAGAAAAAGGATGGCTCACACGGGTCGCCTTGCTGCACCCCACATGTTGACAGTCTAGGCTACTTTTCCAATATATGCCAAGCGGGAAACGATACAGCTGGTAGATAGCGGCATACAGCTCAGAGATGAGCTGTTTTAGAGATTTCGAAACAAGGTCTCCTTGCTTCAAACTAAAAGCATATTTGAGATTCAAGCATACCAGAGTTTTATGTTTGTTTGCCCTGTGTGATTCAATATATGCTGCTACGGCATGTTCTGCAGTCTTGGTACCTTTCCTATACTCTTACACCCCCCTAATACCATAGCCAAGTTGCAGTGGGACAACTAATTCAACATTATCCTTAAACGATTTCTTGCCGAGAACTTTGCGAAAAAGTCTTCGTGGAGTGAGCTCCGCTGCAATTGTCTATATCCAGCCGTTCTTCTATCGGAAAACAATCAGAGAAGTTCCGTAAAATATTGGCAGAAATATGAAATCTGGTAGTTGTCCGTTGACGAACAGAGCAACAAAATGACACAGAGAACGCAATAAAGGATTACTGTTATTATCCTGGCCGCCGAGGATAATTTAAATGGCCAGGGGGAAGTCCGTAAGGGCCTTTGCTGTAGCAATTCTTTCTAATTGCATTTCGAATCTCCGCATGGGTAACGGAGATTTCAGATCCCGGCTGTGTGGTGATGCATCTGAGAAGGCTGTGTCTGAAAAGTATATATATATATATATATATATATATAGGACGTCGAGATCAAGGCATTGTCTCAAGAAGCCCGTAGATCGCTTGTCTCCTGTTGCAAGGTTCAATAGCTCACCGGCCCTGTGGAGGAGTTTGCAAGTGACCTTTCCTAAGCCGCCCAGGGTCTCGAATGCTAGCTGTTGAAACTCACGTGGGTAACCTATTGCGGCGTATTTCGCAAGCTTCCTCGTCTCGGCTAGATTACCATCATGGCCTGCCGAGACCGCCCCGCCACCGACCACTGAAGGTGCTAATGAGTCGGTAACGGCGGCGTCCCAAACAAGCATCCTTCCCTACTGAAAGGGGTGAAAGTCATCCCATCTGGGCGCTTACCATCATCGGCGGAGAGACCCTGGGGCTCTAGAAGGCAGGGGAATCCGCATGATCGAAACGCTATGCCAAAGGTGTCGTTTATACCGGCATGCCTGGCCCGCCGTCCGGCACTCATGATGCACGATAACCCGTGATGCGCTAACTTGTCAACGGGTTGGACACATTTACATTGATGGTGGGAGACGAGGTCACAGCCGAGACAAAGACCTCTCCCGATTCGGGTTATTTCGTTGTCCAAGAAGGTGCCCAGTGGAACGCTGGAAGGCGCATACAATCAGGCTCCGGATCCCTTAGCAGCGACCGCTCGAAGGCGAGCCTTTGTGGAGTCGTCGGTAGCGCTCGCAAGTAAGCTGCGATACGCTTCGTCGTATAAGAACGCGCTCCAGTCACGTTGGCTCAAAGGGTTTCCTGGAGCGCCTCTGCAAACTGTCTTTAGCTCCTCATGTAGAAGCCTCTTGAGTTCATTGTACTGAGCAATACTGGCCTCGTCTAAGTGTGCGATAGCGTTGTTCTCGGATCGGAAAAGAGAGAAGACTATAGCTGGCCCAGCGGAGACGAGCGGATCCGGGATCCCCATGCAGATTGGTAGTTGCGCCTGTTTTCGAGCGGAAGGTGCCAGCGATACATTAAGAAGAGACTCGAGGCTGTTCGCAGACAACTTGTTCAATGAACGCAGACCGTCTAACCGTCCTGTTAGATCCGCTCCGCGGAGAAGGTGGGTGACCCTGGTAGCCGAGAACGAAGATTGGAGTAAAAAAAAGGGCGCGGTGGCCACCAAGCGGGGCGAGGTTATCAGCGACGTTCTTTAGCTTGTTTTGCCACTTTACGAGTGCGCGAATGAGCTCTTGCGGCCAGAGCGGGACTCCCAGAAGCTCCAGGTCACTGTCGAGGGTAACCTTGCATCCCTGTGTACTGTTGCATGTCACATAGATCTCACACTTCTCGGGACTCAGTTCCAAACCCGAGGTTGCATAAAAATCAAGCACGCGGCGAACGTCATCGGCGACCATGTCCGCATTGCCTCCTGGCACGCCATCATTCAGGCGCCAAATGTTCAGCTATTTGCAGCTATTGAGGGAGTTAACTGGCTCTATGATGCTTAGACAAAATAAGAAGGAAACCAAAGGATGACCCTGTTGCAGCCCCGTAGCCGAAGCTATGATATCATCTGGGAGGACTAAGCAAGAAGCGTTTCCTCTGTAAGGCGAAAAGCCCCGCCCCAAAGATTATAGGCAGTAGTTGAGATGGAGGGGCGCCCCACAGAAGTAAGTCGACGACTTTGGCCCGTGCGCTCGCCAGCCGGCTTGCTGAGTACCCCAGTGTTGGAGATAGTAGATCCGATAGCAATCGGGGTCGGATAAAATCAAGACCTCCGGCGTCATTCCGTGAAGAACTATTGACCGCGGCTATAACTTCTTCCCCCGACGTGATACAGGAGAGTGGAAGGATAGGGGAGGCTGGCCAATCTAGGTTTGGCGGGGCCGAAGTCGCGAAAAGCTGTCAGGTGATCCGTGCTGGGAGCCAGCATGCCCGACGATCCAATTAGCCTAGCGGCACCTGACACGTCACCCTCAGTTATCTTGAGAACAGTCTGGCAAACACGGTCATTCGTGAAAGTATGGTTTCCTGTGGTGGCCGGGGGGTACCATCTCGGGTAGACGCAATCCATTGGAGAATTTACGCAGATTATGGCGGATAATAACGGAGAGTGATTAGGCGTCATTGCGGGTGGGAGGAAGGCGGAGAACCACTGGCACAAAGGAGAAGAGCGCACACCATGCATTGTCGCTGTTATCGGCTGTGACTCCCAATCGGACATTTTCTAGGGCCGCCGCCACCTGCTTCCTTACCGCTTTCGTGACGTCCTCAAAAGTCTTAATCTCTTTGCTGCACCCTGGATATCTCCGATGATGGAGGCGGACTGCTGTGTGTTGCTGTCAATCGATGTGGGCAAAAGTGTGGATAAATTAGGAGAGGCCGATGGATGTTTGGCTGCTACATGCCTTGTGAGCCCTCTTCTTGTCTATTGCACGTTGCATAGTGAGCAAGCTATTTGTTGTGAGTGTGCTGACAATCCTGAGCCGTCACAGGCTATATTATTAGGATCATGTTCCATCATCATTGCATTATGTGTTTAGGGCTCTCCAACACTGGTAGTAGCTGCAGGAGGGGTTCTAAAACCACCACTAGGGCTTTAAGCTAATCTAACAGGTCAGAACCGCCCCTGACACGACTTGCGACAACCGAGTTGCAGCATCAGCCGTGATCAGGTTAGGCCGCCCAAATCTGGGTGCTCGACGCGACGGGGTGCGGGTTAATCGCCACCTTGGGGCGAGCGTCCCCTTGTTGGCGCAAGGGGACGCTTGCCCCAAGGTGGCGACTCGTGCGCTTTTTAAGCTTCTTTGCGGGGTGTCCTAGGTGCAGGTAGTAGCAGCTGCGGGTCAGGGTCCTCGGGCGACTGGGAAATCCCGCGAGCGACGTTGGCGTACGTAGGTTGCCCACTTGGATGTTGCGGCGTGGCGTCTAATCCAGATGGTTCAAGCTCGACCTGATGTGGTCGAAATCCGGAGAATATTGATGTGGGCGGTTGCCGGGTGTACAACAGAATTACTTTTCCCAATAAGATCCTAGCCCCAGGGTGAAACTGCGTAAGTCGTATTACATGCATGACCCCCAGCGGTGCTAGCTTCTTCAAAATTTCTTCCTCTGTAAGGCAGGTCGGAACTCCTTGAATTGTCGCCCTAAATGTTGATAATAATGGGCAGTGGGACGACACCAAGAAGTCTCCATTATTTGATATAGTATCTGAGCTTCGGCTTCGCTTTCTGGCGGCAGAGCTGGCTTTTTACGCTCTGCCACCACGGTTGGAAGGCGAAGGCCCCCTCGAACTGCCGGGCGGCATCTTAGTGGCTTTCCGCTGAAAGTTCTCGCAGTAACCAACCAAATAAATGGCAGACTTGTATTTCTTTATATTGCTGTACTGTCTTCTCGAGATTACTTTACTGGCCACTTTATTCTGCCACTAAATCTGCTCGATCTTGTGCGATGGTATATGGGATAGACGGCGTCGAGAATTGGTTGCTCCACTGGTCTGCGGGAGGATTTTTCGCAGTTCCGCTGCGGCTTCGGTAACGATTCTAACTCTTTAATTAAGACGGAATTAAAAGTGATGCCTGAGGTTTGCTCAATGAATGCTGTGACGGGGTCTCTGTGGTAAGAGCGCAATGAAGTCGGTCTGGCTACTTCTTCTGATTGGGGCGGCATTTTAATACGCACGATTTTGCACCCTTTGGCCCAAGGGTTATCTTCGATCTCCTCGCAAAATGAGTGGTCTTCAGTGGTCTAATTTACTATTCTTAAGCCGGTGCTTTGCTCTGCATCACGTGCATATTTGCACAGGCAAGCGGTGGCAGGTTCTTCGCTTTTCGGCGATGTGGCTTCTTTATCAGTAGCAAGAGGGCGATCGGCTATTTTAGGATATAAGCGGGAATTGGATTATCTCTTTCTATATATATAATTTTTTTTTTAGGAAATAAGTGCAATTTTTTGTAACGGCGGCGGCTTAGCTGGCTAATGCACCGTTCGAAACAGGGCGTTGCTATGTAAACGATGATTGACAAAAAACAGTCGCGAGTTCGAGCCCCAATTTTACTGGTTGCAATTGTTGGACGTTGTTGTCATTGCCCTTTTGCTACATAATTCTGTTGGAGAAAGCCTATGTAAATCCAGTAACGAGAACGCAATAACGATCGTTGGATCGTGCACGAGGATCGTTCACGATGACCTCGATGTGGAGCTATAAAACAATAAAAACGCACGCTTTGGAGCTGCGCCTTAATGAATGAATTTACCACTTCAATAAATTCATAGATCTTGGTGAAAATTACGTCGAAATTTAAACAATTGTTCTACATTCAGAAAGAAACAAACATTTGAAAATCTATCTGTATTCTATCATACAAGTTTCGAAACAATTGCCGAATGCCCACGTATAGCTGTGCAGAAATAAATGCATTTATGGGTATATATGCTGTATAAAACAGACAACGTTTTCGTAGTTTCTAATTAACACGAACACAATACCAGCAATGGAAGCTAAGCTTTGCTTTAACAGATAAAGCTTTAAGTGCGTGCACAGTCTCGTATACACTAAAGTACACACTGGGTCTGCAATCGTCTTCCCCACAAAACCTAGGCCAGAAAGCTGAAAGGTTATTACTCAACGCGGTGTACGCAACGTTGTGTGTGCCTCTCTCTCTTTCTATAAATATACATTTGTAAAACGAAAATATATATATATATATATATATAGTTTTTCTAAAGCGTGCGCAATGTGTTATATGTCTCTTTGCAGTTGAGCAAGTGATATTTGAAGGCTAATTGAGACGATCAAGACAACACAAAGTGAGAGATTATGGCATTTCGACGTTGGGAAATATCTACAACAAAGCCATCTTCACCCGTTCGGTTTCTTTCACTAGCTCTTGTCTACTGTCTTCTTCTCTCGAACAACTTCGATACCGCCGCGGCAGCTAAGTATGTCAAACAACATGTACTTTCTCCACTGATTTTTTGTAGAAAACATATATATATATATATATATATATAAATCCCCTTTAAGGGCTGGTCTACAGTGTCACTGGTTCATGCTAGAGCTCCCTGAATTATTGTCGGATATGTGTGTTATATATATATTTGCTCATGCTTAAGTGCACATAGATGTCTTTTCGAACTAAGTATTGGTAGTGGTAGTTGTAGCAAATATGAATCAAACTTGTTTCTGATGTTCGTAACACGATTAGACAAGCAGTGAACTTCACCCAGATGACAACAAATCTTCCCAAAGTGTCTAAGTTTTGCCTTTATTGTGTGCACTTTCACCAGGCCGATAAGTCCGTGCCAGGCAGTTAAGTGCGTCGTGGGCCGTTGCTTTCTCGAGCAAGGAAATAATGGTATCCGGCCGACATGCAAGTAAGTGTGCTTTTCTGAACATTTGCCACTTGTTCCTCTGAGCTTAGGAATTACTTCATCAAACCGTATGCTTTGCATACAGACTTTAATTATATACAGAAAATTAAAGGCTCAATAATAAATATGGCGTTTTTAAATAAGCTCAAAAACATATAACAATTATTTTGTAAGTGCATCAAGTTTTACGTTAACCTAAATTGGTTAGCTATACACGCGGAGAGCTAAGATTTGCTGCTTTGTTTTGAATCGGAGTAGAGATTTTCGCGTTCCGTTGTTGCGGCTTTATCAACGTTTTTTCCTGAAATGGGAGGGGTGATTGATGAGCCTGCAGATATTTCTTTCCTGTGAAAAAAGGCCGTGTGCCTAAGTAGTTGATATTGTTTATATAACTTTTAGAGGGCATTTATAGAATTTCAAATTTAGAGAAGTCTACTCGATTCTTAATAGGACGGAATGGCGCTGGAGACGACCCTTATTTTGAGCAGCCATTACCAGCTGCAGTGAAAGAAAGTGAAACAGTTGCTAGCCAATTGACGAATGACTACCCGAAAAAGAGAAGGCATGTTAAGTGAACAGGTCGCCCGGTCCAAATGTTTCATTAAAAATTGCTGGATTTCCAACAGGAGCACAACCGTCAGAGCTATGCCTGCAGTACGCTCATGCGGCTGAGGACGATAATTGTTTTAGAGAATCTGCGACGGGTGACGATTTATGTTTTCCGTTAATTTTATTAATATCAGTATTTAGTGTATACCACTAAATCTGTGATATTTATTCTATACTTGAATACCACACGGCAATGAAATTAGAAACTTTATATGTGGTATTTACTCTAAACCTGAATACAACACGGAAATTAAATTAGTAACTTTATCTGTGGTATTTACTCTAACCTGAATACCACACGAAAATTAAATTTACAACTTAATCTTTGTAGTACTGAATTTTAAAAATCCGCTCCAATGGCCAAACAAATCTCTGGTTTTGATTCTTTGTCCAAAATAAAGGAAAATCCTCGTTCATCACACATAACAGAAACATAGACTGAAAGCACGAAAACGCTCCAGTCTATCTCTCACGCTTTGTGCAGGACTATTTTTTGTTAATTTCCATAACTTCATTACTTACTTGCCGACCTGGACCTCTGTGGTCGTTCCTGATACTAGATACTAAAACTGAAGGAGTGAAATATTTAGGACGCTAAAGGAGATTAACTGACATCCGCTGATTGATGGGCAATCTCAAACATGAAATTTGAGAAATGTTTATTTATATATATAAATATATATATATATATATATATATATATATATATATATATATATATATATATATATATATATAATCCTAATCGGAATAAAACAATTATTGTTTTCGTTAACTCATAATAACAAGCTTGTCCGCTTTCAGGAGTCTGCCGTCTAACTGCGTTTGTGTAGGAAATTGCTACATTACGCGGAAGCTCGACCCCAGCGGTCGCTGTCCAGAGTGCATCTGTCCATAGTCCACAGAGGACAGAGCACCAGGGCACGTAATCAGCGGGGCGCCAACCCATATCACCAAATGAGACATTGCCACAGAACATGTAGTCCTGCAGCGTACACGGGCTGTCAGCCTTATGAACTATGCAACCATATTGTTGTAACCATGTTGTAATACACATAAGAAATTGTAAATAAAACGCACTTAAAAATGTAATTCTTGTTTGTTGCTGTGATTCTTGCTACAGAAAATGCGACCTCTCTTGAATATGTAACTTACTATAGCTCAGAGTTCGGGTTAAATGTCATGCACTGTTCGATTCTAATTGAAACGCATTATAAACAACTACAATACGTTTCAATTTAGAATCGTGATAATATTTTATAATTAAATTTTTTTTTATTACAATTTTTCTCAAATCTTTTTGAAGTTACCTTTCTACTGGGGTCCTTACGAGACGTTTGCGGTGTATTAATCTTATATTCCCTTGACGTTGCCATAAACGTCTTCGGTGTAGTATCTATATGGAGATATGGATATCCGAACAATTTGGGTTTCGTGCGACCGGTGTCCTAGTGTGAAACTTTTACCTATAAAACCCCGGGTTCCTCCCCATCCTTTTAGGCTCGGAATTGAATGGCATTTCTTTGAAACCCTTGGATATAATCTCGCATTTTTTGCGCTCTATGCGTCCCACCAGTCTTGCTTCGGTCTTAAAGGGGTGCGTCGATATATCCTGGAGAGCCTAGCTGCTCCTCGCCCCATCTCCCATCTCAGCTGGCACCTTTTCTCGACTCTGACTCAATTGCTAATAAGCTTCCCACTTATCCCCGCAAGCATTCTCGAGCTTTGTTTTAGCCTTCCTAAGACACTCAAGTAGGCACGCCTTTCCGTCCACGCCTCCGCTAAGGTGATTTGCTACGATGGCGACTAGTGTTTTGGCTCAAAAAGACTATCCGGCGCCTATGCGAGTGTTGGCCAGCGTCGCACAGTACAGTGTTCTCCACGTCTTCTGTGTCCTTTGTGGTGCAGGGCATACAGACGTTCGTAGTGACCCTCAGCGGCCATGCTGCCACAAAGACTGTTGGGGAAATTCTAGATATCTTAACATGTTCGGCCCTGGGTGCATTGAAGGTATACCTCAGGTTAAGTGCCAAGCCCGTAGGGGGCGGATGATAGTCTAGAATTACAAACAACCTCCTTAAAACATGCTTTTAATTCTAGGAGGCGGCACTCGCCTTAGATATGACTAATATGTTGCCCGCCAACGAAGTACGACCTCAAGTTAAGATACAACGACACCACGTACACTAACAAGAGACAAATATGTTTAGAGAATAAGAGTGAAACTTGCACAACGAATAAGGTAGGTCAAGAAGTAAGATAAATAAGTGAGCTGTGTGGCGTAGCCGTAATTATAACTAAAGTCGGACCGAAAGCCCACTTGCATACCAGCAGCCATCGGGAGTGCTTAATCACCACTCTATAACGTAGCCGCGGATTATCTCGCCTTCGGGAAGATTCCTACATCCCAGCATGCATCGTCTTCGCTTGGCTACTTTAGATCATCATGATCCACCTTCTATATCTAAATGTTGTCAGCAACATTCAATGGGGGTTAGTATTAAGCGCCAGGTACGTAAAGGATCCTCCGAAGATAGGAAGAAATCCCGTGTCTCTGAAACCCTTACCTCATTATCTTCTCCGGCCTGGGGTAAAAAACGTAAAATTCCGGCAGTTTTCAATCAGAAGCAACCATGGACGCCCGTGTCTGTCCTAGAATTTAATTCGTCTGTGAAGTGGTCAGTATATTCGTTCGTCGAGAAGAATTGTTGACATGATGTGTGCAGGAAAGCACGCCCGCTGTTTAAATAAAAATATGCATTTTTAAGTAATTCAAAACATTTTACTTTATTATTAGGTAATACAAGGCAATACTGTGCAGTTTTGTTGTAGTTGCTTTCAGTTCTTGTACGACATGTTGCTGCACATATAATCTTCACTGTTTAATCGACAAGCTAGCATTTACTATCAATAACGATCCGTTCTGAAGGTATCCCTGTATAAAATATTATAACAAATTAATACCATTATGTAAGTAAAGCAATATAACAACCATCGTTGGTATAAACAGCACATTTTACACTGCTAACTACGCTTATATTCATCAAGGTGAATACAATTTATTTAAGAATGACATCGAAAATCGTATGTCTGATCCGCCGCCTATCATCCACTATCACTAAAACGATGCTGTTGAAAATGACTTCTGTTCGGGCATCTATCTTACAAGAGTGTTTTCATAAGCGTCATGAAGAACAGATCATATATTGCCAGCGTCATTTCGTTGTCGTCGTCGCTCTCATCGTCGCTCTAAAGTTCGTCGCAAGGCGCGTTGGGACTCAATAAAGGGCCAAGTGTACATCTAGAAGCTGTTTAGTGCACCAAGTGTGTGAGCGTGACACAAGAATGGTGTAGAGGTGAATCTTGGGGACACCATATCGATTGATGCCTGTCACGCTAAAGCGTCTCCCATTTTCAGCCGTCCGATGGGCCCGACAGCCACCGCTATTACCAAGCCCAAAACTACTAAGCCACTATATTAAACCCCACTCCAATTACCCGTTGGATTGCAGTCCAACGGCCAATGGGATTAGGGTTCAGAACTTAGTCTAGCGGGGGGGGGGGGGAAAGGGGCTGCAATGGAACAACCAACAATGAGCATATGCTATTTGGCTTACAGAGGACCATTTCAAACTTGCTTACTGTACTGCGTGAACCGTCATGGCGTGGACACGCGTAGCTGGAGTGATCACAGAGAGTGGAAAACTCTTCCTAATATTCAGATATTTATTATACCCTGATGCACTATGTGCACACGACGCCATCGACACACGGTTTCTCACTTTGACGCCTTCCGGCGACCCATCTTCCAAAGCCAGCTCGACCCTAAACGAACAAACGATTGCCTAACAATAGCGTGAACGTTGAAAGTGCAACCCGTCTTGCTGCAACGATCGACCTTAGCCGCTCACAGTAAAAGCAATACAATGCTGATACTTGTCAGCAGCAGCAGCGCCAGCCGTAAACGTGTCATGGTACGTTATATGTTGTCTGCTCAGTTAGAGGCCGTGACAGTTGACATTCAAGTCAAGCTGGCGTTTGCTTCGAACGTTTGCTGCTGGATTAAAGGCCGGCAGGGAGCTACATGCAGCAACAACATCACCGGGACTAACCTTGCTCGTGTAAGGCCACCTGTTATACTGTGAGATGACTTTCAACAAGAACTAACTATGTAAAAAATGTGCTCATAGTTATGTGAAACTTAACCCTAGCCGATAGGGTGAGCAAGCTGCAACATTTGTGCACCTGTCGGTAGTAAACGGAACCACTGGCTAGTGCTACGAATATAACGGCATAATCAAATTAGGCATATAAATCTGGCAGCTCCTCGTCCCACGCTTAGTGATAACAGTTATGCGGCGATCGCTGTAGATCCAGCGCACATAGCTGATATTTTTCCTGACAAAACTGTTAAAAATTTAATTTCTCACCATCTCATCTATTTACATACGCTATATATATATATAGATATATATATATATATATATATATATATATATATATATATGAGAATACCTGCTTATATATACATCTATGCGCAGGTGTACCAGGTACCGGGAGGTATCTTTCTGGTACCTCCCGTTTACTCATCTTCATGTTCTTATGTTTATCTTACAGATCCTAGCGTCGTCAATTCTGTACAGAGATTTTGCTATCAACGTTGCTAGCTTCGGGACTCCTGCTAAACCACGTTCTAAAAGCCCAGACGTTTCCGGGACGTTCTACAGCTCTCGTTGCAGGCAGAACGGGCTCACCGCCCCAATCTGGACCAACGCGGGTCCCCTACAGCATCAACAATCACTGGACCATGTTGACGATATCACGCAAAGAAAGACGGCCCGGGCTCTTCGTTAATCAGCACCTGCCCTGCGCGAAGTAGATGCCCTCTATACAGCAAGGCCGTAAGAAGCAGGACCAGTCCTGAGAGAATGCTGAGCATAGCTGAGATCGACGACACCACGAAGTTATTTCCGCCAAAGTCGATTTCTATTCGGTCAGAATGAGGGTTCCAACAACAACAAACACAGCACATACGGTCGAGACGAGACAATACGTTAAAAACAAAAAATTATATATACAACAAACACAATATATATATATATATATATATATATATATATATATATATATATATATATATATATATATATATACAAACGGTGCAGGGCGACCAAGCAAGCTAGTGGGTTGACGCGAGAATATGCAAAAACCGTC
The DNA here is from genome assembly GCA_003439945.1 of Dermanyssus gallinae. NCBI lineage: Eukaryota > Metazoa > Arthropoda > Arachnida > Mesostigmata > Dermanyssidae > Dermanyssus > Dermanyssus gallinae. Next base: position 954,000 of record QVRM01006574.1, on the reverse strand, counting down.
AAGGCCGCTGGCTGCGTCAGTTAAACGGTTGGTTAAGAAATTGTAAACGGAAGAGAAGCACATGATACTAGGAAAAAGAGTGGGCAGCAATTAGGAAGGCTGACGAACGTCCACATACATGGCTGAAGTGGAAGGGGAGGAGACAGCGTTTCGTTGAAACTGGCAGGCTAATAGATTTCAGGAGAATTTTGGCCATGTCGGACACAACTCCGAAAGCGCCGCTAGAATACGTAATAGGCCCGTGGGATCAGACAATGGAAAAAGCGAGAGTCTGGATAGGGAGGGCTATCTCACTCGGGGAAGTGATAGAGGCAATCGACAGAACACCACGGGAAAATTTGCACGGGAACGACTTGATAAGAAATCAACACATGAAAGGCACCATGATTCCCGCACCATGCTGGCAAGCCCTATGTATGCTTTAACAAGAGGGAAATTCCACAGCCCTGGAGAAACACGGCCTAAACACTCATTCAAAAGGAAATGGAGTAGAAACTGAACCAGAGGCTTGAAGGAAAAAATTGTAAACAAATTTACATGCCTAGTCATAACCCTATCAACAAGCGGTAACAGCTTTCGATCACACATCCGGTCAGTAAGTCAGGAAGGCCACCATCGCAGCTGCGGCAATTAAATGCCCACATATGCTTTCGGTTCATGCAGCAATAGGTATTTTCGAAGTACAGATAGCACCCATCGCCACATTTGGTATTCCCCTACTATGGGATAAGGCGGGAGTACCTGAATTGCGTTTAATTGAACGGTTTTTTTTAGGTATTTATGGAGCAGCAGCAATAAAGAGTGAATGGCGTGCTAGCCGGGTAAGAGATCGGCATCTAACTACGACCTTTGCAGAAGCAGTACGCATTTTACGCGCACGTGAAACAGTTCAAAAGAATCACTGCTATCAAGTATGATAACTTAAATACGCTCCTTTAGATTAGTTTCGACAGTTATTATTCGGATAGACGAATAAGTTATACACGGATATACATCGGATAGACGAATAAGTTATGGCAGAGAGTACCACAGCGCCACATGCCGTGCAACTTGGCATGCTTACGCATTTCAGACTGTGTACAAACAATGATTGTTCGGTATCCAAAGAATATTTATACATCATATACCCAAACAGTATTGCTCGTGCAAATACTGTTAAGCCTAGAGTGTCACACGATATCATAACATACTCACATAACTCTACCTAGATGGACGACTGTCTATGTATCACATGGACATACTGGATACAACAAACATATTGTATATGAATCTCAATCGACCTCACCTTCCTTCATTTGAAGAGCGAGCGAACCGAAAACGGCGGCGCCGATCGTCGACAGAACGCAGACGCCAATGGCGAGATAGCGGATCTGGCCAAGCGAGCTCCTGTCGTGCCACTCGGTTAGGTGGTCGAACATGTTTAACACGTGTAGATGCAGCGCGGCGAAGCTGAAAATCGCTGCAGAACGGCCACCGAACACACCAACAGTTAAATAAACAGCAGACCGACAAACAAGCAGTCCAGTAAAAAATACATCTTCACATTTATTTCACTCATATTGAGTATGCATATAACACTTATACCGATTAGACAATTATACAGTCAACTGCTCGCGGCATGTTATTCGAGAGAGGCAGTGCAGTGATCTCTTCGCAAGGGCCAGGCAGGCAGACGCATGAAACTTCGTACACACCTGAGAGCACTGTCGACAGACGCACTCGGTGTACTCCTCGTGGAAGCTCGTAATCGAACCAACCAGGTAGTAAAAAAATAATAATATATACATATATATACGTTTTTAATTAATTATTATTATAAGTAAAATCATGTAAATTATGAGATTATTCAACCCTAAACGTGCAACAGTTGTCTATCGAGCACAAATGGGAAACGAAACGAATCGATTGACGACAAAAATGATTGACAACTGAGTGAATATATTGGTTAGCATTTTCAGTATACGCAACGTATTCGTCTAGCCAGCAGGCTAGTGGACTCGAATGCCTTAATCTATCCCTAATTCTTGCACTTTTTTTCACTAATTTACTGGCCGAAACGATACCTGTAAATATGAGTTAGTTTTTCTTTAAACAAATTGTTTGCAGGTATGGTGATATCGTTTATCCGCAAGACGCCAGTTGCGTCTTTTTCTGATTGACAGCCAAATTTATTTTCCTAATAAATGGTTCTTTTTTATTTATTTACGCACACTTTTAGGTAGCAAACTGCCAATGAGCCTTTGTCATCGTTTTATTAACCCCCGTAGAAGCCATACACGGGGCCATTCATTCATGTTCCCTATTATGGCCGCTGTGTTTTCTCTTTAAACGCCAATTGGTAGGCGTTGTTTAAGAAACTCCCCTTCCACTGTTCAGAAACAGCCACACAATTAATTTATCTAGAAAGTTGAGGGTTCTCAACGCGGCCCACGTTTTCCGTCACAGAATGCACAATGTGCGTCATTTGATATAATTTGAAGATGGCGAAAGTCCACCATGCGAGATGGAAGACTTTAGTGAACTAAGTGTTCATGCTTTGAGTTTTTTAAAAGAATACGCTGTTGTATTCGGTCGGTATCGAACTTGTGAAAAACTGCTGCAAAATCAGTCTTGTCATAGGTGTTTCAGCCGTTTCCATAGTATAGACGTTCACAAAGAAAACAACTGCGATTTCTTGGCGGAGAAGCAACTACTTTTAGCGTATAGAAGGCCAGCAATTTCCGTGAAAGTCCCAAACTATGTTGCACCACGAGATAGGCACAAACAGTATTTTTAATTGCGCGCAGAAGAGCTGTACTCGCTTACAAAGCGCAAAGTCTGCCGTAGCGTATAGCGGAGATGGCGTGTACACAGAGTAAGATGTTTAGTACACTTAAATTTTGGCAACAACACAGCCGATGTTAAGTCCTCCTACACTATCTGCATCTTACGGACTAACGTGGATGTGTGCGCAATCAAGTATCTCCATAAGAAATAGGTGATTTGTTCATGTTGATAGATTCGAATGCTACCGTACTGCATATACCGTGCCAAAAGACATGTCTTTAAAGAACATTAATGCAACATCCTTCACTCTTTTTACCATTTAACTTAGAATGACTTAAACCATTATAACTGGCAACGTATTATATGCATATTCATGTTGTAAAATAACTCATAGCAAAATTTAGAGATAATTGAAAGGCCGTAGAACTCGTCAAATATTTTTCTCACTCGAATGGAGGGAGTCTTGTTTAGGAGTGGCAGTTAAAATATAGTTTTTGTACCGGTGTACTTGGTCGGAAAAAGAAAATTTTACTTCTGAAGGACATACAACGAAAGCTAGCAAAAGAAAGCTAGTAGTATTGAGGTGCTGTCGCAAAGACGAGATTCTGCAACGCCTAATGTTTTATCTTTTAAATTAAATATCTTAAACTTTCGCTGTTACACTCATAAAACAAATACATTCAGGAACATACGCAATGATGCGGACCATTTTAATACCAAGTCGATAATGACTCGATTCGTGCTGAATGAATTTATTATTCGCCTAACATGTATACCTAAACATACATGGCACCCTTTTAAGTCAGGGGCGATCCATGCGGAAACATAAGCGGACGTATTGAGCTAAATATGGTTTTGTCAACAGTTCTTTTGACAGCAGTGGTATGATTCATCATCTTTTCTTAATGAGCATCGCTGAACGAAAATTCAGTCAACGACACGCCGCCACAATGTATATAAGTAAACCACTAGGTATGTCTAAGTGATTATATGAAATGTGTACTAATTAGGGACGTTAGAGAGTTTTCTTGCCCTGAGCCTCAGCATTTCCTAAGGTATCTACCGCCTGCTTCTACTAGTTTCAAATTTGTTAAGAGTTTCAAGCCAAATGTACGAGTCTCCGTTATTTTTAGTGTAATTACATTCTGTTCCGGTTTGAAAGCTGTTAGACGTTTTCCCAGCCCCCAATACCGGATTCCCATAGAACCCACGTTAAGAGAGGAGGACGTTAGCGTCTGATGTACAGTCTGAATCCGATTTGTCTAGTTTTTCCATCGAACAACTTGTTCTCTTGCAATCGAACATTTTGGAAAGTAATGTCCTGCCAGCCACACCGTTATAACAACCATGAGTAATTGAAAGAAATGCTCATTTGACAAGTCTCTTTACATTATCCAGTATGAATTATTTGATACCCTGTATATACACATGTGCAAAGGTTATATATATATATATATATATATATATATATATATATATATATATATAGTTATAACTCGCGAAGCTTATATTGAATCTCAAACTGCTGCCTCTGGTAGATGGACCTTGGGCATACCCTGTAATGTGGTTGCCCGCGAATCTATGGATGGAAGAAGAAGATCGAATTATGAAGTTCGAAATTATGGACCTAATTGGACTTAGACTGCAGATGGAGAGGTTTATGAGCGAATCCGCGTGCCAGAACCGTCAGCACCGGCTTGGGGAGGGAGGCAACGGTATTCAATTTCACGGTCATAAGGCGGGCTATATTATATATATATATATATATATATATATAACAATGCCTTGCCGACGAACGATCAGGCAGGTAGCCAAAGCAACTTGTAGCGCTCACGGCAGATGCTCAGGGTGGCTTAAAGCACTAAAATATCTATATATATATATATATATATATATATACGAGTTCATATATGGCGGACCTAGTGGATTCAGTTGATTAGCAGCCTGGAGTAGGGAGGAGAGGCAAACTGGCCACTCCCATGGATGCGAAGCGATGCCTAGCAGTTACCGTTCCCTGGGGCTGAGGGGGAGGCTGGTGTTAGTGGGTTTGTGAGTCCCACACTAGTCACTGGCTGTGGTGACGCATGCACATCACGATTCCCGTAATCCCCCATATTATTGCTGAGAGATTTCAGCATTAAAAAAATGTTGATTAGCAGCAGAACGCTGTTTGAATCGGCTGGACGAACTACACCGAGTTGAGAGTGAGTATGACTAACTAGAAGCTGGTGTAAGGATGGGCTAAATCTCACGAGACCATGAGTCCATGTGACAGAGTTTGTTTTGCCTATTAGGATGAATTACGCAAAAATAAAAGACAAGGGACTGTATTGGAGCAACGAGATGACGTGATGATTCAGTGAGCGTTGTCGCGTCAACCCTGTTGTCACTACGGACGCCTACAGATATTCTATATGGAGTGGTAAACAAGCTAAGGAAGATGTCCAACGTTTGGAGATCAGTGGTCAAAGCGCTTATGAGCAATGTGCCGTAACATTCGTATAAGTACCAAATGCAACATTCGTATAAGTACCAAATTTTGGCGCGACAACGTAAAGCTAGATTGCAACTAGCAATTGCACCTGTAGGCTGCAGTCGGACACATCATCAGCGGTAACTCTAAATCAATCTAAATGCCAATCAGTTCGACTCAAGGATTTTACCAAATTGGCGATCAATGTCGTTGCCGGTTCTGCTCGCAGGTATGCGCTAAATACCACGCAGCGAACTGCCAGTCACATCGGCGGTCTTTGCACTTTCTTGCCCGGTGGGACGGTCGCTAAAGTGTTAAAATTGTATATAATGATGATTGTATTGTAATCATGTACCATATTGAAATGCAAAGTTATTGCGAGATAAACAATATGCAAATACCAATCAGTCTACCCACGTGTCACCTTATTTGTGTATTATTATTATGGTGAACGTGGTGTATATATATATATATATATATATATAATAAACTTTCTTAAATTATTATTATTATTATTGACAAAATGCACACATTACTATAGTAGTGATGAAAACTTACTATAGTCATAATAAAATTCTGTTTCTAAATACCCTTTAATTAGTTTTGAATAAATAAAACATTTTTGTCCACCCACAATAAAATAATTGTGAGTGGAGAGTTATTCCTGAGAAACAACAACGATTGTTTGTTACGTTATCGTGTACGTAAACGGTCATTTAAACTTTTCGGGCTAACTCTCAGCCAACATTTAACGTCCACGGGACTGCTTTTCGCATTGCTTCATAGTCGGACCTCCATAGAAACAAATGTGCAACGGTGGGGCTCGAACCCGCGCACCTGCTATGTGTCTCCTACGGTCGCGAGGCGCAGGCGAATGCACCACGCCGCCGGGCTCGACAAACGGTTAGTAAGGAAGGCAAAAACAACATTTCTATCTAATCGTGCAGTAAAGCGCGACAGGGATTAAAGGCCGATACAGCGATTGTGGCCACTCACTTAATGCGGCTTTTGCGATGTACGAGTAAACCCATCCTCCTATGAGATAAATCGCCATCTCCATTAGAACAACGAAAATAAATAAAACTAAAAGATGATGAAATAAAGTAAAAACTGTATGCTGCCCCAGTGTCCCATCGCAGAGTGGACGGCTGTCGGCTGCTGAATAGCAACTCGCACGTAGAAATATAGGTCACGCTAAACGCCGGAACAGATGAATGTCTTTTTTCGTCGTTGTTATTGTTTTCGCTCCTGTCGTTTTCGCCTATGTCTTTTTATGTTTGTTGCTGTTGATATTGTGTTGTTGCTGTTGAGGCTGCAGCAGCCCTAAACTGATAGATTACCATATTTATCGATCAGAGTTTCCTGCACATACCTCCTTGCAAATTGAATTCCCTGCTAAGCGAACCCTTTGTCGAAAAATCTAAAACGACACTTGTGAAACTGCAACAGATTCATGGTAACATGGCACTGTAAACAGTCTTGTTACGATAGAAAGTGTAGTTGGCCGCCATGCAATGCAATGTAGGTACTCATATGCAGCACAGTTTATCGAAGGCGAGTTCGGAGTCTCCAGCTTTTGGGCAAGAATATCACAAGCCAAGATATTGTACGTAAGCCATTTAAAAATCTATCGCTGCAGGTAACGAAAAACTAAACTGGGCAACCAAACTGTTCACAGCAACAATGATTGAGAGACAAATGAGCAAATGGGATAGACGGGTAAATGAACTATGAAGGATACGAGGTGGTGGCCAGTAAAAAGTTAATCAAAGATGTCACGAAAAAAGAAAGACGAAACAACCGAGGAAAGATGGAGCGGATAAGGAAAGAAAGACATCATTGCAATTGGATAAGCAACAAAATAAATACGGCCAAAAAGATTCTCGAATGAAAACAGTACCCTTGACCGAGGCATTAGGTTTCGGTGATACACCAATATGGCATGAGATAAATAAAATCAAACGTAGGCTAGGGAAGCGGCATAGGCTGTAAAGAGTCATGCCGCCTCACAGTCAAAACACCTCGATAAACCAAACCGTTGCGATAACTAGGTAGTAATTGAACCATTGTAGTAATCAAAGTAATAATATATATGCACTACAGACAAGGATGTTTGTAAACAATGTATCTAATGATGCGACAAAAAAAATACTTCCTGGGCAGACTCTCAGCCAAGATTTAAGGTCCATGGGACTGCTTGCTTCATAGACGAGCCCTTATAAATACAAATGTGCAACGGTGAAGCTCGACCCGCGCACCTATGTGTCTCCTTCAGTCGCGCGGCGCAGCCGAATGCAACACGCTACCGGGCTCGACCTAATGATGCGACAGTAATAAGATACTAATATACGAAGGCAGCAGCATATTGTGTGGTATAATACACAGCGAGTGCATCTGATTGAAAATATATTCAACAGAGAATGATAAAAAATCAATTAAGAAACAAATATATGTATAAGGTATTTAGGTAACCGTCCTCCGCCGAAGGCTGTGGGTACTAAGAACGTGTTCAGGCGGGCGACGAAGGGCTTGTTAGTGGGGAGAAGGACTTCAGCAACGTCGGTAGAAATATCAGGCTATTTTGTACCCTGGATGATATATGTGTAAGTGCATTTTCCTCCACCACCCTCCGAACTATAATAGTAAATCACCCAACAGCAGTGCTTATGATATCACAACAAATGTACAGTCCTGCGAGGAATTCGAGAGCAAATTTATTGGATTTTTTTTACCGAAAACCAATGATGAACTAGCACTTCTGCAAATACCTTATCATTTACAGGCAACAATACAAAACATACACCAATTGATCACCAATTGACCAAATAGAGAGCTGCGTTAGCTGCGACAGGCCTTCTTGAGCAAGACTCATAGTTGTAAAGTAAAGGTGGCAGTGCTGAACAAAACCATCGTAACCCGCAGTCTAAGGCCAAAGGCCTGAACGCACGAACCGATCAAACAGAAAAGAACAATCCGCGCCCCAACGTACAAATATCGCGCTTTTTTTCTGGGGCCTCTCCTATGTAGTGCCAAGATATCTGCCCATCTATGGCCGCCCACAAGTTTCTTTTGAACGTCCCCCTTTTCTTTGCTGACGAATCAAAGTCGACTCACCTGCAGAGAGCGCCCACATTCCGGCGGCGTAGTTTGAGAACGCGAAGCAGAACACTACGAAGCAGCCGGCTCCAGCTGCCCCGACCAGGGCCGATGCGATCAGCAACAGCCAGAACTTCCATTTGCGTACGCTGACCCTTCGGGAGTCGGCCGAGTGGCGGTGACCTTCATAATGATTCTCCATGATAGGTCCTATTTGATCGCCTGCCTCACTTTGATTGTCTGCCTCGTGTCCCTCAGCGTCGGATGACGGGCGTGCTCGTTCGATTCCACCTTCACCTGCAGCTTCTTGATGCGACGCAGAAGTTGTAGTTCCTCATCCGCTGCGTTAGAGGTCTGTGTCGGCCTTCGTTCGCTCAAGACCTGTCCTGAAATCGACGAGCGCAGAGAGCGGAGAGCAGAACAACATGCTAATCTTTACTTGCGTTCGACAAGGATTACCATTTTCGATTAGAAATTGAAGTGGACTAGACAGACAAGACGCTGAACAAATCTCTTAGAAGCTTTTCAACTCTCGACTCGCTTCTATGCAGGTCCCACTAATGGTATTGTTATAAATGACAGGTAGTAGTTAACATTAGTTAACAAATTATCTAAATTGGAGCAAGCCAAGAGTAGAACTGACAAACCTTATCTTTAAAACGTATAAGTACACATTAATGTATACAGGATCTCATTAGATTTATTGCAATACCTAATCAAGGTGACAATAAACGATTGAACATTAGATTTATTGGGGAATTTGCGTTTTAAAACGGAATCCAACCGCCCCAGCAACAGCACGGCGCAGAGCACGTTTTCGATTATAAGCATATAGAATTTGAGTTCACCCATCATACTTCGTGTTAAGCAAAATAAATGTTTTACCTGAAGCCTGTCTGTAATTGGTCACCCCACTATGCATTTCTTTAACAACTATGCATTTCCCAGCTAAGAATATGTGGGCGACTGAAATAAATAATAGTTTCAAAGTACTGAGAAATATTGTTGATCAATACGTCGAACTCGATAGATCCGAAAAGTGTATCGTAAAACCCTTAGGTAACTTATAAAATGCGTGATGCACAAAGAGCGTCGTTGTTAAAGCCACAATAGTGCAATTTTTGCAAGTCGTCCCCTTTGCCCCTTGTCGGGGGTGGCCGCAGTACTGTCTTCTAGAGATAACTTCACTTGGCCGCTCCGCTTGCCATTCAGGCTGCTCGACATTGTGTGACGGTTATTTTCCCCGCGGAGACAGCTTCTGCAAACCTTCTTATATTAAGATAGGATTCGTGGTCCTTGAGGAGCGCCTCTACAAGGGCTTGGCATGTCAGGCGGTTCTTCAGTCGTAGGATCCGGGACAGTAGCTCTGGGTCAGTGTCGAAAAAGGCGCAGCGTTCATGGCAGTGCCTGCATCGTCAGCCTCCCCTGAGTTGCACATACGACCTATGGGGGAGTCCATTTTACCAATGCTGTATAGGCCTTGCCGAAATCAGCCACCGTGGCCTATTAGCAGTTGCACGAGTAGGTAGGTAAGCGAGCTGTGTTTGAGGCTGTAGCATTTTTAAGATCAGGGAGTATTGATTTTGTCTGGAGTCCAGGATGGCCCGGCTGGGTTGCTTCCCATTGTTGGCTCAGTTGCTTAGGGTGTCGGTTCTGCTGATTAGTGTTCCCTCCACCCAGCCGTTAATTAAGGGGTTTCTTGACGCCAGTTCGTTAACTATTAGGTCCCTGGGAATTTGTTTAGAGAAGACCTAAGGAGGCGGCGTATTGTGCTCTGATAGTCGTGCGCTCCCATAAGGACGCGGCGTATAACATAATGCTGTCTATTACTGATGCTAAGAGAAAGCGCCGAGAGTCGGTTGCTCCTCTAGTCCGTGAGAGAATTTTCCGTAGCATCGCTAAGCCTTTGGCTGCTTTTTTGCTGCATAGCGCACATAAGGTGTTCCGGTGAGAGCCCTATCCAGGATTTTTTTTTATAAGACTATATGGAAAATGCGGTACGCACACGCGGACATCACCGCAGGGAACTCGTCTGCAAGTGTGAGCCGGTAGTGTGGGGCTCGACCCCCACTAAAAGCCAGTAATGTTCCTTTCCCCGCAACCGATCGGGAACTGCATCAGCATAACTTAACGATCGAAGGGGAGAGTAGTTTAGGAATTTGACTATACCGGGATGCCCCGCGGGATGATGTCATGCAGTAACGGTTTTTCTCCTCCTTGGCGCACAGGATGTTCTCCATGGTGCGAGCAATGCTAGTCCAGTCGTCGCGTGACTTAATCATAAGCTGTATGGTCGTTCCAAGGGTGCCGTCGTCAGCCCTATGTAGACCCGCACGCTGAGAGGCCCATTCCGGACACCACAAAATTGTATGTTCAGGCGTGTCCTCTGTTTCGCTTTGGCAGTACTTGCAGGATGGACATGTGGCTTCCCAATTCTGAACAAGTATGACTGGAAATCACCGTGTCCGATAAGGACCTAAGTGATGTAGAACGTCAACTCGCCACCTGGACGGTACATCCAGGTCCTGATATCCGGGATTAGAGTCCTTACCCGGTACCCGGGCGCTCCGTCCTGAATGGAGTTTCATTCGGCCTGCCAAATGTCGAGGGTTATATATCTTTCTTCCGCCTTCTCCTTTTCCGGGTATTCCCACAAGCGGCGTCGTTCATTTGCTTTCAAGTCCCAAGAGACTGTACTAGCCAGAACAAGGACGGCCGCTGTGCTGACTGTTCTATAGACCATTGTAATGCGCAAAGCAGTCACTCTTTGGGTTTTGCGTAGCGTTGTCCTGTTGTTGGCTGTGGATAGTGCGGTTGACGGCCACACCGGGGCTACAAATAAAACTATGGACTCAGCCACCGACATAATAAGGCGCCTTCTTGACTCCCGTGGAACATAGTCGTTTGGCATCAGCCGGGCTATCTTGTGTGAGACCTTAGTAGCCTTTTCTGCTACAAGACGTATGTAGGGTGTGCTCCGTAGGCCCCTGTCTAGGTACATTCCAACATAACGGGCGGTATTGACAACCTTGATCTCCTAATCGCCTAGAATTCGTTTCAAGGAGGTGCACTTCCTTGGCCCAATTAGGAGGATGCCCTCGCTTTTATTTGGTGCCAGTGCCAGGCCAACCTCCCTCATCCAGCCAGCCTATTCAGGATCACGCCCAGGTATTTGACCATGGGTGTTACTGGATGACCTTCCAAATGGCGACTTTATAAAAACAGGGCATTTATATATTTGAGTTTAAATTATGGTCGCGCATGGCTTAGTTACTGCTGCGTGCAATATAATTTGCTCCCATCCACGAAGGCATCGAAGTTAAGCAAGGAATAATTATTTCCGTTAAACTCCAAAGCTTCACTCTTTATAATGATTCATTTTCTAAGAAAACACAAGGAGCAGGTACGTTCTGTCGCCAATTAAGCAATATGCTATGTCCCATTTCATTTAAACTAAGTGGAGTATTTTACAACTGTAAAAATTACTCACCCATTACTCAAAACAGAGCGATTTCTACGGTCGTGATTTGGCCGCTAAGAAAATATTTGAAAATTTAATGACATTTAAAAGTCCCCGAAACCTAAGAAATGGAGTTCATGGCGTAAAATTATTTTTAGGAAACACAGCGATGTGTTATTTTCACAGTTACACCCGTTGAATAAAAAGTTAGATATACATATATATATATATATATATATATATATATATATATATATATATATATATATATATAATGGATTAAAATAATTTATGGAAACGGGCAAGACTGAGAAGTCTCTTGAAATACCAAGCCCTTGTAGGGGCGCTCCTCAGGGATCATATATCCTGGTTTATGATAAGAAAGCTCGCAGAACCTGTATCCGAGGCAAAAATGACCGCCGCACAAAATCGAGCAGCCTTAATGGCAAGAAAAAGTGGCCAGGTAAAGTAATCTCGAGAAGACAGTACTGCGGCCACCCCCCACAAGGGGCATCGAGAACGGCTTGATTTTAGTGCGTCCGTGAACCGTGGCTTTAACAGTGACGCCCGACGTGTATCATGCATTGTATCAGTTATGCTCTTCAAAAAATAGTATATATATGCAGGGTGTAAGGAAACTTTCTGAAAATCGCTAATACGAGTTGTAGAGCTCATTACAGCAATTTGTTTTCCAATGGAACAGGATCTCTAAGAAGTCTTGTTTCGGAGTGGGAGTTAAATTACTACAGTTTGTGACACTGGTCTTTTTGCCCGACATAGGAGCATAAAATGTGCTAACTAGAAAATGCGACATAGACTATTAGAAGAGAATTCGCAAATATTAAGTTATTTTTTTAGCCTTCACGCCCAATACCTCAAAATCATAACTTTACGGCTATTTACAGCGCTCAAAGCTAACACACAATTCAGGCAAATGCGCACTTCATGGTGATAATTTGGGTACTAAACCTATGGCATCGCGAGCCGTGGCTGTGGAGTAATTAAGATTTTTCAGAGGGAGATGTCGAAATTCAGCGCATGCATAAATGACCTAGAGTGATTTATCTGATGGAGTAGGACATTTATGCAAGCACTGAATCTCGATTACTCCGCAATCACAGCTCGAATTGCCAGAGGTTTGGTACCAAAATTATCGTTATGAAATGCGCATTTGCGCATCTGAATGTGTTAGTTTAAAGTGCCGTCAATGATATGGTTACGATTTTGAGATATTTGGCGTAAAGGCTACCAAAAGAACTTCATTTTTTGCGAACTATTTTCGAAACGGCTGTGTCGCCTCTTCTGGGAGGCTATGTTCCATTGGAAAAAAATATTTGCTTTAACTACAAGTATTATTATTATTATCGATTTTTAGAATTGTTTTTAACATCCTGTATATATATATATATATATATATATATATATATATATATATATATATATATAGATGATAGAGATTAAATAGATGCTATTCCATTGGAAAACAAATTGCTGTAATGAGCTCTACCACTCGTATTAGAGATTTTTAGAAAGTTTCCTTACACCCTGTATATATATATATATATAATGGTCACAATGTGGGCTGGAACGCCAGCCGACCACATATGCTCAGCTGGACAATCCGACAATTTAGACAATATAGGTGATTGAACGCAACAGCAACAACACACGGTATATGACTGTTGTCATAGTCTAAAAGGCCCAAAAAATAGGCGAAAATGGCATATACAAATTATGCATGATTATCTCATAAAAGGGGCTCCGAACAAGCGATGTGCTTAATGGAGCTTGAAGTTAACGTGTGCAATTATTTTACAAGAAATGTCAATACACAAATAGTTAAACAGTTAAAAAGTGCACTGATACCTCATCATCACCACCACCACCACCACCACCACCAACAACGGCAGCACAAAAACAATCCGAAACCGAACCACCTGCTGAACAATGGGTAAAAGGCAAAAGGTTTCCGAAACAGCCTCACGTTTGAGCAGTCGTTGCAGGACGTCCCAGCAGCAACAGGCGAAGTTAGACCGAGACTGTGATGTTCGCAGTTCGACGCTCGAATGTTGCTCTGTTAGTCAGCTGTGTCAGAGAGTGACCGACCGGCAGTTCACTCTGTGTTGTAAAGGGACTTATGCTGCTGCTGATGTTGCTGTCTCCACCGCCACCGCCGCCGCCACTACATTAATTCATGTAGAAATTCCTGTAGTCTCCTCGTGTCACAAATAACCATTCATAGCGACGATACCAGACACTGTAGTAGTCTGCAGTAGCAGAGGAAGAAGAAGAAGAAGTAGCAGCAGCAGCATCAGCGAACTGGAACAAGAGAAACACACCGCCTACTTCACCAGCAACTTCACGACACACCGATCTACGGCGGCGACACCGATTTGAACAACCACTTGGTGCTGCACCACCACCACCACTACCACCACTACCACCACCGCAACCACAACCATCACCACCAGTCCAATCCAATCCAATCTACCAGCGCCAGTGGTGGATGCAAGACACTCTCTGCGTTAACACACGAAATGATGATGACTACACCGATGATTATGACGACACGCTGATGTTGTTGTTGTTGTTGTTGTCGTTGTTGTTGTTATGTGTGTTTGTGTGTGAATGCCTCATACTATGTCATCACGAGTCACGATCGGTCACGTCAGCTGGCTGCATGTCGCCACATACTGCATGCATGTAGGCATACAGCCGTGTATTTATGTGTGTGATCTTTTGCTAGGTATGGGCGAGTATATATATATATATATATATATATATATAAATATTTCTATATATATATATATACATATGGTTCACATTCATCGTGCGTACACCAGATGTTTGAGTACGCATTTATGCAGATGCATGTATGTATATATGTATGTATGTATGTATGTATCTATGATATGCAGGCGTATCTGTACACGTTTATCTAGATGTCTATGTGGATGGACAGCAGCGTGCCTATGTATTCACGTATACGTATGTATATGTGTGATGTGTGTACGTACCTATATGGTTCTGCGTATTTATGCACGTGCGGCACGACAACACCGCTGTCCACTGTTCACGTCCTGTATGTACATACACACACGCGCATATATATATATATACATACACACACGCACATATAAATATATATATATATATATATATATACTTGCACATATATATATATATATATATATATATATATATATATATATATATATATATATATATATATATATATATATACTTGTTCTCACCCCTTGCGTTTGAGACCTTGGGGGGGGGCTGGGCTGCTCACGAAGAAACTGCTTAATGATGTCGGACAAAGATTGGTACTCGCTACAGGAGACAAGAGGGCGGGCGAATACTTACTGCAACGTCTGTCATTAGATGTTCAAAGAGGGAATGCCGCCTCGATTAGAGGTACCCTGGCTAGGTAGGTGGACCAGCCCTAGCCTGGACCTAATGCTTTGAGTTATGCCCCAAGCGGGCTGTGCACATGTTCTTACATCACAATTGTATATCTTATACACATATATATAAATATACATATACACATATATATACATATATATATATATATATATATATATATATATATATATATATATATATATATATATATATACAATGCGTTTCGAGTTCGCCTACGTCTCAATGCTCACCAGCTGTGCGGTCGATGCGGCGACTGCCTCCGCCGCTTCAGTCGCTCTCACTGGCGCTGTTGTTGTTGTTGTCGTATGTAGTCGTAGTAGGAGTAGGGATAGCAAATAGTAGTCGTAGTAGTAGTAGGAGTAGGAGTAGTGATGCGGTGATACATGCGGGTCAGTGATGTAAAACGAAAGTATAATATTAGGGGTTTAATATTAGGGGTTTATTATTGTTTAATATTAGGGGTTTATTTATATAACCATATTCCGGTGGAATATGGTTATATAAATAAACCCCTAATATTAAAAAAAAAACGCATACATGCGGGATACAGATCGGCAAACTGTGTGCGACGTGGGGATTGGACGCGCGTCCGTTATTCGTTCGGCGCCGAACAGAGGAGAGGGAAGACACACAGCTTGGTGGCGACGCAGATTGACTCTGCACGCCCGACGACCGACCGGCCGGCATTGTTACCAGGTCTGGCTGTGCTAATCACACTGTCACAGCAGCAGCAGCAGCAGCAGCAACAACAACAATAGCAACAACAACAACAACAGCAACAACAGCAACAACAACAGCAACAACAACAACAACAACAACAGTACTGCGGTAGCAATCAGCACTCAATTAGACATGCCTAAGTCTCCCTCCATTCGCGGAGCCGTCCGTTATCATGGCCTCCTGTTTGTTGCTACCTTCTGGGAGAATTTGTTGACAATTGTTTATTGTGTGTGTGTGTTTTTTTTATCATCTCGGCAGCGACGACTTGACCGTTACCGATAACCGTTACCGATGAACGACCAACGGTCACACACCAGATGCCGGTGCCAGATGATGGTCGATGGATGGATGCCGGATTGCAGTGAACTTTCCTTTCTCTTTTTTCTTCTCATTATTTGTTGTCCTTTTTCTTTGTCGTATGACTCGTACTGCAAACAATCGGCTCCAAATGAATGGCTTATTGTTTGGTGACTATAACTGTCTAGAGCGAATGAATTCATTAACTTTAGACAAATGTATATTAAAGGGAGGGTAAATAATATAGCTTGAATCTAAGTAATAACAAATCTATATATATATATATATATATATATATATATATTTTTTTTTTTTTTTTGCGGCTTTTAATGTGCGCGTCGGCAACACTTGCCTTAGAGATATGCGACGAGAGAACACTTATTAAAGACCTAGTACTTAGTAATACGCCATTTACAGCGCATAATTCTAGACTCATATCGAGCCTACAGAGAGGACAGAAATTTAAAATTTGTCGCTGAGAATTATACTGATCGCCCGGCTTTTTGTTCACGTAGATGGAAAGGAGCCATGCAAAGGAACCGCTCGCTAATCTGCCGAATAACCTGGCACGGGTACCACCATGACACACGCATAAAGCCAAGCTGTTTTAATATTGAAGAATGTGTTTGTAGCTTTTGCGGAGAGTTTGATATTGGACGCTATGATATACATATGTGTGCCCAGAAATTTGCGGAACGTCCTTATCATCCAAAGTTAAAGACATATTGTAAGGCCAAAAAGTCACATTGTGACACCTTGTGAAAATTGAATCAACTGTCTACCAATTTTGTGGTGAAATAAATGCTGTATATATATATATATATATATATATAGCTCGCACAACTGCGCACTTCATATTTCTCATACCAACTGTTCGCAGTGAACTACCACGTATCACAATATCAATTCCATCCTAAAGACTTTAAAGGAAAGATAAAAGTAGCTAACCTCTTAAGTTACCCCTCACTCTTAGTGAACATTTGCCTCGTCAACACAAAATTCCATCGTTCTTGACACATCAGGCCGAATCGAAAGTTGCTTGTTGGAACAGGAAGGAGGGCGCCATGCCATTTCCCCAGTCATCTCACGAATAGAATTAAGGAAACAAAGACATAGTAGATTATGTTGCTAATAGGGTTGGACTTAAGTGCCATGGTCCGTTGTGCTCTCGATCAATCGCCCCTCG
This sequence comes from Dermanyssus gallinae, assembly GCA_003439945.1. Lineage (NCBI taxonomy): Eukaryota > Metazoa > Arthropoda > Arachnida > Mesostigmata > Dermanyssidae > Dermanyssus > Dermanyssus gallinae. The sequence continues at coordinate 936,570 of QVRM01006574.1, read as the reverse complement.
ATAGATAGCTGCGGACCTGCGCCTCGTGCAAAATGGGATTAAACTGGCCTAGGATCAAGCAGCAGTGTTAATCTGCACGAATGGCACAATTCCAAGGTTTGACGCCAACTAGCAAAAGCTATCGTTGAAACCTCCGCTAGCTTGCCTACATACACATACAGGTCACATAAAAGAGTGTCGATTATAGCAAGCATCCAACCACCGTAGCGCCGCTAAGATGAGATGGACCCGAGAAGAACAAAAACTGGGAGTCGAAACACCGGATCCACCGACAAGCAAGATGAGAATGTTTGTGGAGTACATATGTGGCACAGCATCGCCATGAAAGCCAGGCGAGGAAAAATGGAAACCGCAGTGATAAAAGGGAAAGCCGAGTTCGGCAGGCACAGAGGCAAATTCTTGGGTTGCACTTACGGCAGCCAACAGATGGCGTAGCTTGCAACCAAACGGGTTTGCAGGTGTTGAAACAAGCATGTCGGTTCGGCGGGAGAACCCGTAAGTGACCTCGGCCACATGATCCGTTAGGCGCTCACCACTTTTCCTGATGACCCATAATACTGCTTTATGGATATCAGGCCCATTAAAGAGGGACAACACTGAACAACATTAACAAATGCTTCGAATTACTTTGCATTTTCTGACAAGGAGACTATATATATATATATATATATATATAGAAGACATCGGCGATAGCCTTTTCTGCAAAACGTCATGAATTGTTATAATTGTTGAAAAAGCCAAGTTATGCAAATTTTACACTCAATCAGGAATTACTGAATCAAAATTGATTTGCCGTTCAGAGAAAAATATTATCATAAATAAATCAATATATATATATATATACACACATATATATATATATATATATATATATATACATATATATATATATATATATATATATATATATATATATATATATATATATACATATATATATATATATATATATATATATATATATATATATATATATATATGTACATAGGCTGTTACTCATACACCCTGGATGTAATAATAAAGTTAATATCTCTCTTTTGCTAGAACTGCTCCCGCCCTATTGGCATGTTAACAAGTGTAGCTAACCTCAAGCAGACGAAACATTCACTGTTGATGTTGATAAACATTCTCACGTGCGTTTGAGTTTTTGAGGCCCCCTAGCCCCGCTGTTCGCCCTGTTGTTGTTGTTGTTGGCGCACTCAATGCCGCCTGCTTTGATGGACGCTCGTTCGATTATTTATGTCAGCTGGTAACTAGTAGCTGGACTATGATCATGCCGAGCTGGATGTTCATGTCTAACAGATTATGTTGCAGTAGCTGTAGTAGTAGTAGAAGAAGGAGTAGTTATAATAGTGAGCTCAATGAAAAAGTGTGCGTCCGGAGTCTTCAGGCCCGAAGCTCAGCTGGACGATTATGACACCTGTCAATCGGCGTTAGTTGCAGTTGCAGTGAAGACATTTTCATTCAGCGATTCTAGTCGATGCTATACGCTGCAAGAAAAAGAAACGCTTGAACGACGTAGACCCCCCCTGCCCCCCGCGCCATTTGTGACGAGTTGGATCGCGACCCTATCTTGTGCTGCCATTGTGCTGATGTTAGCGCGGCAGGCTAACAGCCCGCCAAACACCCCTGAAAAACCGTGCAATATGTGTAAAGACGAGCCGGAAGAATCAGCTGAAGTCGGTGGTTCTACGACGCTCCTCGGGCATAGCGCGCGAACTCTCACGCCAGATGAAATGCGTAGCCTTGGCGAGGACCGTGAGGTATTTATGTTATTTCATATATCATATATGTAATATGCTTATATATATATATATATATATAGAGAGAGAGAGAGAGAGAGAGAGAGGGATAGTCAATTAGTGCGTTTTTAGCATTTACTCGATATACATACATATTGTCTTGGAAAAAGGAAGGAGAATTGCTCTTTGGTTTTCTACCACTTTCTGCTCCTTGAGAATACTACATAAACTATATTGGTCACTCTGTTTGCTAACGTCCAACGTGTGTGTTGTCTCCGATTTGTTCAACGGCGGTGCGTATTCACATCAGCTCGTGAGCGAGTTCAAACAGGTGAAGCTCGAGCAGGAAGCGAAGAAGCATTGGGACAAATTCTATCTACGCAACGAGGCGCGCTTCTTCAAAGATCGACACTGGACAACACGCGAGTTTGAGGAACTGTTGATGGAAACCTCACAGCGAGCAGCACCGGCCGGCTTCATCTGGTGATGATCGTAAACCGATCCTCCTTGAAGTGGGATGTGGTGTCGGTAATATGGTTTTGCCGCTGCTGGAAGACAACACATCCCTTTCAGGTTTGGTTCGTATATACATATATATATATATATTATATATATATATAGATACATATATATATATATATATATATATATATATATACACACACATATATATATATATATATACATATATATATATATATATATAGATATATATATATATATATATATAATATATATGTGTGTGTATATATATATATATATATATATATATATATAAACGATAGGCTGACTTCTTTTATAGCGCACTTTAAATAATATACAAATAAATAAACCGTTTATTTAAGTGTTCAGATGAAAAGATACAAAACAGACAATGTGGGTAATAATAACACCTCACTGCTACTCAAGTATCGATTTTTGGGACAATGGGGATGCCATGATGTCAACGCAGTGCCGAGTCAATTGGACGGAACACACAACTGACTAATTGTTTCTTTTGTCATGCGCACAACCACGCCGGAAACTTTCGCATTCGTAGCCCTGGATGCTTCATTACGTTATCCCAAAACAGTGTATTCAAATTTCAACCGGTTTGGTTGTTACGACGTCCCGTAATTTTATATTTGAACGCCCTTATATATATATTTATATCACTTCTCTGTCGCTCTCGATAGGTGATAGCATGCGACTTCAGCCCGCGCGCGGTGGCGTTGTTGTCAGCGAATCCGACATTCATAGCCAAGGGCGGTCGTGCGTTTGTGTGCGACCTCACCTCAACCGACGCGTTCCTGAACGAGTTGCCTCCCGCTTCCGTCGATGTTGTCACCATGATCTTTATGCTGTCCGCTGTTCATCCGGATAAAATGCCCACCGTGCTAAACAACATCTATAAGGTACTGCGGATGACGTTTTCGCCGTGTGTAGTCAAGTTTGACGATTGCTGTGAATGAATGCGATGAAGCTTCTATACGTAGAACGTACTTCTGTTTTTCTGCAACAAGTCAAGCTTGTTATGCGACAGTTAGCGTCTTCAGTCTTCCGAAGACACCTCTAAAAATGAACGTTGGTATTAGCGTGGTCTGTCCACTTCTATTGAAGCGGCCACTTTGAAGAGAGAGTTAAGTTCACACAACAACGTTGTAGCGAATTTGTGGCGACAACGACACATGAAGGCGTGCTAGATCATAGATGTTACGGTATAGCTCATTTGTGTCATAGTGCGTAACTCTGTTGTAATGTCCTCATTTTCTGACTGAATAATGGATTGGCGGTTTGTTTTTTACTTTTCTCCCTTTCATTTACATGCATTTCGTTGTTTGAGCTGCGTATACTATAAATCGATTTTAACAAATATAAAGAATGTATCTATCGTTACACGAATGTATTTGTGCATTTATGTTACAGGTGCTACGTCCCGGAGGAGTTGTTTTGTTTCGGGACTATGGCTTGTACGATCAGGCTCAATTAAGGTGGGCATACGTTTCTGTGCACTAGCTAAGGGAGGTTTAAGTAAAACAAAGCGTGTGCGTTCTAATAAAGCAATTGTACAATAGCTCTCTCTCAGTGATAATGCTGATTATATGTTCATAATTATTACTATTATTAGGGCAAAGTTGAACGGTTTAGATGATAAGCTGTCTACTGTGTAGTGGCTGCGATGTGTTAGAGAGAAAACTAGACCTGTGGAAAATTGTAAATTATGTAAAAGTGTATCTACTATATAGCAGCTAACAACGATATAACTTTAAAAGTATACACCTATTCTAGGTGATTCCAGTGATACAGTTGAGTTATAAATCGTCATGTGTTTGCCACAAATTTGAGATGTACTGAAGACTGTGCCTTTCTAAACATAAAAAAATAATGATTAAACCCATATATGCAACGCTATTTTATTTAGACGTATGTGTTCATGTCATTGTTTGGCACTCTTTTACGCACGATTTAGTAAATACGGATTGTATTTCAGATTCAAAAAAGGTCACAAGCTGCAGGAAAATTTTTATGTTCGTCAAGACGGTACAAGGTACGTGGTTTTAAATTTATTAAATTTAATATAATTGCCGAGTAATCGTTATATATTATTACTCGATGTTTGATAGCACTAGAATATATATATATATATATATATATATCGGAACTAAAGTTATTTTGATATGGGGTTATGCTTTGCGATTGCTTAAACGATTTTACGTATGAAGGAATTATATATATTTTTTAAATCTTGGGAGAAGCTGGTGTTTGAGAGAGTTCTTAACATTTTAACATCCACCAAGCCATAAGTATTTTAGTAGGCTGTTGTTGCCGACAACGTTGTGAGTTGCCTTGACTATGGAAGATTTAGAACCGATATATTTGCTCTCTTGCCTACTTAATGTGCGCTTGCTGTATGACTAAAATCGCTTTAGGTTTCTCAGCTGCTTTGCCAAGGTATTATAAGACGCATTTTCTTCTGCAATAACCAGTAAGTGTACAGTTGTCTGTCTCTCGGTTTCCTCTTTACCTTAACCGGCTTTTAGGGAAGGACACGTGGTTGTTTACAAGACCTGAAATGCTCTATAAATGCTTATATCCCACTATTAACCGTCTGCGTATGTAATCATATAAACTTTGTAGGAACATTTGTGAGATTTTAACCGCAGCCGTGTTTTATATTCCAGAGCATATTATTTTTCTGAAGAAGTGATACGCTTGCTGTTCGAAAAAGAGGGCTTTTCAACGAAAGTGAACTCTTACGTGAAGCGAGCTACGGTGAATCGAAAAGAAGGCATCGATGTGCCTCGCGTATTTCTCCAGGCAAAATTCGTCAAACCTTGTGAACAAAATCGACCGCCATCTATGTCGGACGAATCTGACAAACTTTGGTACTATGGCCTTTGACTTTTTCCAGCCAACTTTTGTATCTGTATTGGCTCTACAAATAAATAAAGTGGCATTGTACTCTGAAAGAATGTTGCTTGCAAAGGCTTTGTGAGTTGTAAGCAAGAAATAATTTTAAATTTTAGTTTAGCTTTTAGAGTAGCTTCTTTCTATGAATTCTGATGAATCCTTCCCCTTTAACCTTCCTTGAAGCGTGCGACTGTTTTGCCGCGAAAATATCATTTCAGCGTTTAAAATACCACGTCTCCTTATTTTTAGATGAACACGCATGGGAACGTTGTTGGGTCCAATCGAATAGAACATGTTCTTTTCACTGGACCAGAAGCGGCGGAGATTCGACGGGTGCAGATCTCTCTTCCTCGACACTATGATCATCGCCTTATTCGACACTAATAAACACGACACGCTGTTACAGTAAGACCTATCGTCTTTGCTTATATCTTTTGATCTACTGTTAAATTATATACATGTTAATCTGTCAAACTTTACGTGACCGCTTTGTAGTGAGGGAGCACCACCAAGCATTTCAGCGACCAAAACGCGTTTGAATTAACTCCGTGATACAAACTTGTGGTATACCATATTAGCGATGTCTGTAACACAATTTGATAAAACATGAACAACATACAGGGTTAAATTGCATGCACTAATATAATTCAAATATACATCGAACCTGTGTGTTGCCTGTTCGACCCCTGTTCTTAATTGAATTTTCTTTAAGCGATGTTCAGTGAGACTAGATGATAAACTAAACCGCTGAGAGTCACTGACTATGCTGCCATAAGGACTGTTGGGGAAACCCTACATATCTCAGCATGTCCGCTTATGCTGCCGCTGTAAGCACCTCTGATATAAAAGTATAACATGCTTATTTATGTATACATGTCATGCGAATAATGCATCCATAATATCAGATGCAACTACCATATTAGTAACCAGGCTCGTTCGACCCCTGTTATTGATCGAGTTGCCTTTAATCGACGCAGCGTATTACCTTAATATTATGGTTTGAAAGGGGCTGCAACCAGGGTTTGTCCAGCTACTTTTTCAAGGGTCTGATCAACAAATACGTAGAGAAATTCTCACTGAGTTAGTAGTCTAGTTGTGGTATTTTAAAGCAGGATTAATTGTAAATAAATCAATGCCAAACTATAATTTACACGTCAGCAAAAGGCTACAAGTAAACGACTCAACCTTGGGGTGCATAGACCCGAATTAGTTTACTACTATTTTGCAATTTAAAAGACAATTGAAAACGCACTAAGGTCATGCATAAAAAATACAAGGCAAACGTTTCTCAGCGCTAGATAGGGCTAACTTTATTCCGATGAAATGTACACTGCCATGACTAGAGATGACACTGCTATGTATGCATGTACGAATGTGTGTATGTATGTATATATATATATATATATATATATATGGTGATATCTTATAGAGATGACACTATGTTGGTATGTAGGCATATGTATGATGTGTGCATGGTGATATTTTGTACAGCTGAATAGACAATCTATTTAACATTAGTATGTGATGAATTTAATATATGATGTTTCTGTTTAACAATAATGTGTGGGGTAGCTCAACATACATGATGCGTGTGTCGTACCGACGACCAACACAATTCATGGTAGTTAACAACAAGAGCAACAATAACAACAGTCATCTGTATCTCTCCTGCGACAACACTACAGTTCGAACTAGCACGATATCGAGGAGGCCTCGGCTACCGTTCTACGTGAAATGCTGACCCTCTTGATCCATCTGTCCACTCTGTTTGGTTCAATGTGCACGGTTATCAGTCGGGTCTACAACAAATATATATATATATATATAACAATTTGCACAAATTGCGTCCGAGATCTTGATAGCTCATCCTCGCTGAACGAAGAGCACTTGCTCCGTCAGTAAAACGTCGATATCATTCCACTCTGAACTATGCTGTTTCGGTCAGCGCAAAGGCGATAGACACCTTAGCATATCAGTTGTCCGATTTGCTGCGACATACGCGCTACCCTTGTGTATCTGTCTGTACGTGCCGAAGTGCAGTCGACACATCTCACGGAGCACGTTGGAAAAAAAGTGGTTAACTTACATTAGGCTCACCAAGAACTGACGTGAGTCGTCCCTCACTGTTACGGCTAAAACAAATTAACTACTTTTAGCCGAGTAACTTGAGTGCTACAAACTGCAAGAAAAACTCTATAATGCTGATCACCAAATCATAGGCGCATACACTTTAGAATGCCGGAAGACATCTAGGGAAAAATCCTCTTCAATGTTAGCGTCGGCGGTAATGTCTTCCGACTGTATTGAAGTAAATCTCTGCCGGCATTTAGCCCCTCCAGCTGAAAACTGATTATTCACGCGTGTGCTAGGGGGGGGGGGGAAGACAACGAGAAAAAGTGAACTCGACTAACACGTCATGGAAACGTTAACAACTAGAGCGGGACACCGGCACAATGCATACAGACAGCCGCCGGCAGATCCAGACCGGTCAAGCCGTCCGGCCAGTGTCCCTGGGCACGAATCGCACGAAACGCTGCAGTTGTGCCCCGCTCAAGCGCTGCAGTCGCACGGTGCAGTCGAGACGGCAGACGGAGTATTGCAAGGCATCGGTTAGGCCGCGCCTCCTGCAATCGGCCCGCTTGCCGTTGGAGCGAAGCACAAGTACCGCGTCTCTCTCAGCCACCGTCTGGCTCGAGGCTAAGCTCTGCAAAGAGGCCAGTGGGGCCACGGGCCCTGAGGGCTCCTCCAGCCGTGGTGCCGCCGGGGTTGCTGACGGGGGCGACACTTGTGGTGAGCACCGAGAAGGCGTGTGTAGCCGAGGTGGCAATGTCAGCAACATCGGTGACGTTGACATGCGTGATGACGAAAGCGTCGATATCTTGCCAACGTCGCGCAGGATGCCAGACCGGCTTCGAGTCTCTCGGACGACTTCGGCTGCCGGTGTCGAGACCGGCGGCCGAACACTGCTGCCATGTTGGACCGCCAGATTGGCACTATTGGCACGACGAGCCGGTTCTGGATCCGTTGCGGTGACGGCTGGATCTAATTCGACGTGGTCGGATTTCTTCACTGGTTGTGCGCCATCACAGTCGTTCGAAGTGCAGCTGTCGACAGCGACTGCCTTGCGTGGGAGGGCGATTGCATTTTCCGTCGTCTTGCCATACGCATCGAGCACGGCAATCGGCGATATGACGCTCCTTCTGTCGCGACGACGCAATGTGCGCAGCTTTGTTCGTTTCATTTCGGACGACGATTTTCGCAAGCCAACTGAAGAGCTGTCTCTACTATTGTTATGACCACTACAACTACTGTGGTCCGTATTGCATTTGCTATCGCCTTCCTCGCTGCCAATCTTTCTACGATCGCTAACGGCCACGTCGGGCGAAATGTCGTCGCCGACGCTGCTCTGGACGTTCACAGCGGGCGAAATCTTGCTATCGCCGCTGTTCGACACGTTCCCGGCGGGCGAAATGTTGCTGTCGCCGCCGTTCGAGGCGTTCACGGCGGGCGAAGTGTCGTCGACGACGTCGCCGCTCGCGACATTCGCGGCTAGACAGTGCTCTTTGGCAACGCGGTCCAAGCCAGTCGGATAGGCGTCTGGTAGGACGCCGGAGTGAACGAGTGACACTGGTTCGACTTCTTCGACACTCCGCGTAGCGTTTCGCGTTCGCCGTACCGACTCCGAACCAGTAAGGATCTCGACGGATGCGCCATCAGAGTCCTCACTCAGTTCGACAGGACCGTTTCCGTTTCTACTCGCAGTACTGTTACTGCGACTCTGGCTATCGCGGCTATGACTTCGACCACTACAAGTACTACTTCGGCTACTGCTATGACTACTTCGCCTAATACTACTACCACCACCATTACGGCGTATTCGACGACACTGTGCGGCAAGCGGCGGTGTTCTAGGCGTACCCCGGACAAAGTGTCCCTCCAACTCAACGAGCGGGGTGTCCGCTAAGGACTGCCTACCGCGTGTCATTCTGGACATGCCTTCGTTGACTGCTAGGCCATTCACTGGCAGGTAGGTCCTCTCCGGTGGTGGCTGCAAGCGACTTCGTGGCGGAATTGCTCGAACTGTGTCGGCCGACTGCGTGGACGTCCTGCAGCCTGTACAATTGTGGTATCCACCATAACTGCTGCCGTGACCGGCGTCACCGCCACCACCAGAAGGTTCGTTCCGTCGACGATGTGGCAGCCGAATGCTCGACTGGTCGTGGTGCTGCGTGTGATGTGTGTGCCGATGAGGAGAGCTGCTGGATGAGGATGTAATGGTGGTGGTGGTAGTGGTAATGGTAGTAGTACTACTAGGGAGGGAAGATGTAGGGCTCGTTTGGGACGGCGACCGACCAGGACGAAATGTGGACGAGGTGGCGGGAAGGGGGCGCTCCGGGGAGCCGCTCTGCAAATCGGGCAACATGGACCGTTTAAAGGGCCCCCCGCGCCGCCGGCCAACCCGGAGAAATTTGAGCGTCGCTGAACCCGCGCTGCTTGGAGAAGTTCGCAATGCCGGCGGTGACCCAGTGGTGACCTTACCACGGGCATTTTGCACTGGCAGGACAAGAGGGGGTGAACCGGGATGTTTGTCTCTGTAATCGCGACAACAACAACAACAAAAAGAAGAAGAACGACAACCCCGACACCACCAAATAATTAGCAAATGAGCGCAGTGGAGCTCAACCTACAAATCGTTTCTCTATCTGCCATGCATTAAATAAAATAACTTAAGTCTCGTTTGAGACACAAAAATAAGATGCTAGCATCGTAACGAAGACGATAAAACGGCTTTATATATTGAATAAAGGATTTTTATGAATAACCATGTATATAATTATCTACCCTTGGAAAGCAATACAGAAGCATCTGAATATATATATATATATATATTCAAATGCTTCTTTATTGCTTTCCAAGGGTAGATAATTATATACATAGTTATTCATAAAAATCCTTTATTAAAAAAAAAAATATATATATATATATATATATATATTTAAGATGTGTTAGCTTTCTAGAATTATTTGAATTAATATTATGTATATAATATGACTTCAATTCAAATGTCTCTTTGTTGCTTCCATAGGGTAGATATATACATGGTTATTCATAAAAATCCTGTATTTAATATACAGAATGCACAAAATAAGAGGCATAGCGGATAATTTAACATGTAATGGAATTCGTGATATATGCTATGGTACAGTTTATATTATTATATAACGAATTCATGGTTCTCAACATTCTTGTCATGCGCCACGAAGAACTGTTTTCGACGTTAATCAGCACGAAGGCAATTGCGAAAAGCACCTGTTAGAGGGCGTTGATGGAATGCAGTTTTGTTGCTGCTGTTTTTCGGGAGTCCCCGTTCCTGTCTGCATAGAAGACGATATAGCGAAATCGAGTCGTGTGCGCACCCTCTGTAGAGGTGCGTCGTTCTCGTCCCGCTCCGAACTGTGTCTTTCCCTCTTTCGTTTGGTTCCGCTTTCACGGCCTTCAGTCGACCTCGGGCTAGCAGACATTGTTTGTGCTGGTGCCAACCGATTTAGACTTGCACCATGGCTTTCTTCGATGACCATTTGAACGGGTGAAGAAGCCGGTGGCGACAGGTGTCTGGCCATGATTGGTGACTCGCGAAGCCTCTCCGTTCCTCGTGCCACAGCTCGCATCAGTGAAGCTACTACGGAGTCAGCCGGTATACCATAGATCTTCTCAAAGCTATGCAGTCGATCGTAGACATCATCGAGTCTGTTCGCAGTCCTGATAATTCGCAAAGACTGAAAAAAATTGCATAACATGTGATTTTTCGTAGCTTCAAAGGAAACATGGCAGTGCAGCTGCTCTTCGAAACGACAGGAATAGACCAAATACGAATTTCATTTGGTGGATCAAAAAGTAGCCACACTAGCTAGACTCGATTGTGACAAGAATGTGTTTGACTTCTGGCTAGAAGGATCACGAAAAAAGAGGTCTATCGGAGCCTACCTCGGGGTGTTCCTCAGCAGCGCGCAATTGACCCATGGTGACATCCTCACGTGCACGAATCCATAGCTTACGCTGTTTCTCGCGCCTTTGCACGAGATAGGTAAGATTACGAGCGCGTTCCAGATCCTGGCGAAGGCTTACGAGGGACCGAATGGCGGCCGACAGTTCGTCGTCGATTTGGACCGGACGTTGCAAACCATTCTCCTCGTGTTTCGGCGGCAGAAGCGCGCGGCCCTGCCGCTCCAACCGCTTCAGTTTCCAAAAGTTGAAGATCTGGTCGACTCCGAGCGGGTCGACAAACTGACGCAGATGTGCTGCCGTCTCGTTAGGGTCGACAAAGTCCAGAAACTGTTGCGCCATGCCTGGCCCAACCGATTTTGGGCTTAGCGACGATGTAGTCGCGTTCGGCGGCCGGCTCTGCTTATTGGCGGCTCTGGCGGAGGCTGCCGCCGCAGCTTGCCCGCCATATTCGATCACCTTCTTGTACTTGTGCGGCGACAGCACGCTGTTGCGAAAGCGCGCATGATCGCGGCAATAGCTTTTAAGCTCGAGTACGGTGTCGCACACATCGGCCGCGCACATCGACAGACTGAGGCCGGCTTTCTGGGCGCACGTCACGTGGTACGCCGCCTTACAGCCGTCGGCGCTACACTGTATACAGGCGCCCTGGCCTTCTCGTGTGCACACGCTGCAGGTCAGTCGTCGTCGCCACGCCGGAATCTTGTGCAGATTCTGCAGTGGTTCCATCAGCTCGGGCGTTCCGATGGTCACCTCGGGAATCCAGAGGGCGCAGGTCACGTGCGCCCAGAGGTCAGCGTCGGCGTCAGGTTTTAGCGCTCCGTCGACTGTCGGACACAGCGCGCACGGCGGCTTCGCCGAGTAGCCGCGCGCACACGGAGCGCACAGCCAGCTACCGGCCGGCACCGTGACAATGCCGTAGCACGCTTGGTGTACGCAAAGATCGCAAGCGTCGCAGAAAACCATGTCGTTGCCTTCCTCGGAATCCGGCTACACAAACAGATCGCACGTAGGCCGAAGTAGAAGGATACAACGCACAAGAGACGCGGCATTATTAGTAAAAGGCACGCCAGTGACCATGAGGAACAGCATGCAAACACATAGGGGATTGAAATGGAACGGCTACAAACCGCCGTCGATTGACCGAAATAAGAATTCGAAATAATTACAAACAAAATAAAAATCGGCGAATTTTAGCAGAAGAACAGCAATGTGCAGGCCTCTATATAGATGAACCTAACACTGGTAGTAAACTGCAAACTAATTATAGCAGTAATACTTGTGCTAACATAAGAATAATAACAGCATTCACTACATGTAAACGATGGATAAGTACCGATAAGCAGACATCACACAGTGTGTCTTCATCAAACTCAATGCCAAGCTGGTTGGCGGTCATGTTGTTATGGCAGCGCGTCTCGAGATCATCGACGACCATCTCCAGCACCTGAAACCGCACAAGACGTTCGTTTAGCCTGCGAAACATACATTTGCGCTACACTTTATGATAGGGATACCCCATATAATTGTACCCCATAGAATTATGCTTAAAACGGCACTTCGCTCTATTTTTATTTATGTAGCACTGAATGTAATACAACAATGTGCAAATGCCGCATCGTCGATATACTACGTACTTCTTCGGTAAGCTCGAGCAGTCCACAGGCACCACGCTGGCGATTGAGCAGCTGAAGCCAGGCGAAATCAAGCTGGTCAAGGTTGTAACGAGGTCTTGCTTCAAGCATACGGGTCTTTACCATCGGGTCGCAGAACTCATGTCGTGCAGGGTCAAAGATAGGACACCGTTCGCCAGTTACGTTGATTAACTTCGATGGCCTGGCAACGTCCAGCACGCAAAACGTCAAAACACCAGAATGATTTTACATAAGTGATGTACTGCAAAATATATATATTTAACACCGCAATATTGGAGTGACCGAATGCACATGTAAATAAATTAAAATTATTCGATACAAACAACCGAATAATGAGTAGTGCTAGGCATCATTAGATACTGTCTAAACGCAAACTAAATCCACGCAAATAAAAACGTACATAGCAGTTCTTTAAACAAACCCACATAATAAACGGTCCGAGAATCGCGTCGCGTGCAGTTGTATCCCTTCGCTGTTTGACAACAATATCCGGAGCGCCCTCCGGATTTACTGGAACCTGCACGAAAAAAACGAAAACAAGATGGTTACAACTTATATAGTTATTCTTGTCTTTGTCATAGTGCATGCATCAAGGTACAAACATAATTCGCGTTCCGCGCGAAATAACTGTGCCCATTATGCAAACATGTATAGGACAATTTGGTTTGAAAACTTTTCGATATGGGGCATTTTTTGCACACAAGTTCATCGGACAAATGGGTTTTCCGGAAGACACCAGTCACGAGACTACAGTCAAGCAACGTATTTCTGTGACCTGAAGAAAAATGCATGAATCTCAGGATAAAGCTGCACCGCATCATACTTCGGGCTACTTAGGCCGTCTGTGTAGAAAATCTCTCTGCCAAATTGCAAGGGTTCAACACCACTCCTTGAGCAGATTCGAGAGCTAGGAAGGTGTACCATCTTATCGATATAATGTGATTATTTAAAATTCACACCACTCCTCTTCATTTTGGATATGTTCGAGAAAGTCGAATGGTAATTAATAATTGCAAGGGTAAAGGATTTTTAGCGATATTGCACATACCTGTACACCCTTGTCATAGTCTGTTTTCCAGGGATCGACTATCGGCCAGTAACTGTCGGGGTCGAGGTGTTCCGTGTCCGGAATTTTCATCGCCGTAATCAGATCCGTTCGTATCAGCTGTACCAACAATCGAAACATGTGCATATCAATCTCAGTTACACTCGGATGAAACAATACCGCTCTCCCCCCCTCACTAGATTAACGTCTCGAAGCCAATGAAGGTAACCAGACCCTAATCAACGTTGAAAATGTGTATATACACATTTTCAACGTACGAAACTATCTCTTTTTATATCAATCAAAAAATGCATAAAGATGTGATAGGCTCTCTATTTTTTCTCGCTCTTTCTCTCTCTATATATATGTATATATTTATATATATATATTTCTTAGTTCTCACGGATTCACGCACCTCGGCCGGTTTTCGTTTGTCTTTCATGACTTTCTCGCGGATGAGCGGGGGCAATGAGGCGAGATCGCCAGCCACGCCCGTGCTCCCGCCATCGCGGCAGTTGTTATGGCCAATGGCCGGCGAGATGGCGCCGGTTCCGACGCCGCCGCCGCCGGCCAGCAGCGGTGTTCCCGGCGGGCGACGTTTACAACTCATGACTACCGTCACCGCACCCGTTGTTGTTGCTGCTGTTGTGTTCGTCGTCGTCGTCGTCGTTGTTGATGTTGTCGCTGTTGTTAGCGCCGCCCCCGCCGCTCTCCGGCTTCAGCTTGCGTTCACCGTCATGCAATTCATTATTCAGTCATTCACGCCCATAGACCTGTGCACGTAGGCACGCACCTACGAATGCATACCGTATGTACCCACATGCCGATATCGGACACACTTGAGGCAGCTGCTGCTGCTGATGATGATGACTCGGCCGAGAGAGAGAGAGAGTTACCTGTATCCGTAACACGCAGCAAACGACAGCAACACCACAATAGAACGCCTATTATTATTATTATTATTATTATTATGAGGACGCCATCATCAGAATACTAATTATTAGCTGTTTTCGTGTTCGTCATCATGTGGTGTGTATCATGTATGCGTTCAAATTTTCGTATGCATACGTATTAGCTCCAATATAGGTATAACTTTTTAAATCGATCTATTTGTATATAAAAATATGTATCTCCTTCTCTATATATATTAATATATATATATATATATATATATATATATATATATTATGTGTTATATATATATATATATATATATATATATATTATGTGTGCTTTCCTGCCTCACAGAGTTATAGCACGAATGAACCTCATACAAAAAAAGAAATTCAACGTCTATTTACGGGAAAAAAACCTGCACCTTGTTGTGTGCACTCTGCTCTTCGTCAAAATAGAATTCGATTCCTAATTACTACTATATCCTGCCGTTTGTACTCGCATATGATGTGTTCGCATAGATGATATTCACTTGCATCGTGGGAGTCACTATTCAGCCGTGACAGCAGGCGTTAAACATCGGCTGTGACTGGCCAAATATGAACAAACAGGTGAAATTCGAGTGAAATCCAACGTCTCAGCACCAGCTACCTTATCGAACTTACAGCGTCGCACTTAGAAACAAAAGGACTGCGGCCGTAGTGTATGAACACAGTCTGTCGGGGCAGAGAGGGAAATAGTAACCCGGTTGGCTTTATTCGGATCTGCTGTTAGAATGCTTAATCCGACATGTCATGAATACATTTGCAATCTCGCTCTATCATTCGGTTCTTGTACTGGCGCGTTAGATTCTCCAGATCCGTGGCACAGTTGGCAATGCGTCAACAAACCCGCCAATATCAAAGTGCCCGCCTTCCAAGTTCGTGTGGCAACGGCGGCCACCTGTGAATTGCTGCCAAGCCACACAAATCAGCTATCACTGGAAGGCTACCACAGAATCGATAGCACCACAGGAACAAACATAACGAAATAGAGATATAGAAATAGAGAGAGGGAGAGAGAGAAAGGGCGCGCGAAACTGGTTAACGACAAAATTATAATAACAACAACAACAACAATAACATCACGACGAATTGATGAAAGGTAAAATAGAGGTTGTCTCAAGTGAACGTTTCGACGTGCGCGTTGAACACACGATTCTTTCTAGGCTAATTCGTAGTGCAGCCGTAATTCGAAGCGTTGTTGTTGTTGTCGTCGTCGTCGTCGCTGTTGTAATGTCTAAAAACTGTTGATGCTTTCGAATCTGAAGCATTCGTGCTCCGGCTATCGCCGTAGCATGTGTAGTTTATCGCTGCCACTGATTCCGCCAAAACTGAACCAACCAACCAACCAACCAACCTCCATTGGCTCTGCTGTTGTTCGTAGCGGCGCCAACGAGGCCTGCCCTGAAGCAAGCATCTGGCCCACAATGGCTATGTTCGCGCCATCTGTTCGAGTGATGGCGACGCATTAGGAAAAAACACGCCGTATCATCGACACAACAAAACAAACCAACAAAGCATCGTCATCGTCCACAAACCTTGTCGTTCATATCTACCTACCATCAGCGTGTGGGTATAGATAGCAACCATCAGCGTGTGTGTAGGTATAGATACCAACCATCAGCGTGTGTGTAGGTATAGTAGTAGGCTGACGAGTTGTTTTGACAGCTCTTCACTCACGACTCATCTGATCAGCGTTAAATCAAGCTGTGTTATGTATTGTTGTCGTCGTCGGCGTCAATCGATTGCTGTACACTCGTGTCGGTTGGGGGGGGGGGGGATCGGTACGCGCTCTCCGTGTTCTTTCTACTATGATTTATAACTTGTTGTTGTTGTTGTTGTTGCTATGGTTGTTGTGATGATGGTCGTTAGAGTCGATTAGATCCGAACTGTGTTCGTTTTCGTCGTGTCAGTTGAATCAGCTGCTAAAAACACCATGGATTATCTCACCGACTGGACTGACAGCGACTTCGGCGCACTGATGGACAGAGACTGCTATTTCTGGACGTCGAATAGCAGCTAAAGCCGCAAAAGCTCCACTGCACAGCTCCGCCCTGACAACAGCGGCGACGATGACGACGACGACGATAACAACAACAACAGCAACAATAATAAGACAACACTGACAACAACAACAACAACATCAAAAAACGCGCCAGCGGAAGCATCAACAATAATGTACATGACATCAGCTGCAGCAGCAGCAGCAGCAACCACAATAATAACAACAACAACAACAACAATGATGATGATGATGACAACAACAACAACAACGTCCAATTCTTCGCGCTCAATTGCAATCCGGCACAGAATCTATCTATCTATCTGTCAATCACTCACGGCCCAACCACTACTACCCGATACAATAGATGGTCAACCTCTACAACACATAGATGCTGGAATAGAGCAGCAACGACAATAGAGATCGAATAGAGAAAGAACGCCAGACAGACAGAGAGAGATAGAGCGAGAGAGCAGAGAGATTGGCGAGAGTTAGAACGAGAGAGCGGTTGGCGCCAAGGCAAAAACTGTCGTTGCCGCTGCTGCTGCTGTTGCTGCTATGGCTACCCAGCGCAAGCGGCTTGTCGAGACATGTCTCCGTACGGGAGCAATACACAGAGAGCAAGCTAGAGAGAGAAATACACACACAAACAAGGAAGACAACTTCGCGCCGCGCCGGCCTCTTCTCGGCAAGGGGTTCCACCGCCTCGACGGATAGAGGTGGGTGATGGAATGTATTCGCAGCAGCAGCAACAGCAGAAACAGCAGATGAATCTCCACCTGCTGGCGGACTGTCAACGGACAACTCAACTGACGATGTCCGACGTGGTGCTCTGGATGGTCAACCTCGACAGCGTCAACGACAACAACAGCAACAACAGCAACCAACAACGACAACAACCAACAACATCAACAGTTGACAGTCATCTACAATAATCACGACAACCATCACGACAACAACAGCGGCTCCCGAACGCGTTTCGAGAACACAACGAGTTCGCCGATGACGACTCGGCCCTCACCTCACCTACCTAGGGCGGCCAAAGTCTGACGATTCGCAGTTGCACATCTTCTTTTTCGTCATTGTTGCCATTGCCGTTGCCGCCGCCGCCGCCTCCACAACAGCAGCGGTAGTAGGAATCTCGTCGTCCGTCCGTCCGTCCGTCCGTCACCTCCGTCCGAACTGGTAACAGCCACAGCAGAGAGCAGACTGGCTCAGCAAGGAGGAGCACAACCAACCACCACCACCAGCTTCACCAGTAACAGTTACAGTAACAACAACAACAACATCCACACTACCATTACCACCATCAACAACAACAACAACAACAACACAGCATCAGCAGCAGCATCATCAAGCGGCGATACGCCGCTCTGCTCTCGCTAATGCTGCTGCTGCTACTACTACGTAGTGCCTCGTAGATATATATATATATATATATATATATATATGCCCACAGAATAAAAGAACAATCCTTTGTAGAAAGCAGACAATTTTTAGCAGACGACTTTAGCAGACGGTTTTGGCAGACGATTACCTGATAGGCGCGCAGCACGTTGTTGCTATTGTCGTCTGCTAACGAGTTGTTATTGAATGTGCTGATGTTGTTATTGATGGTGCTAATGTTGTTGTTGATGGTGCTAATGTTGTTGTTGATGGTGCTAATGTTGTTGTTGATGGTGCTAATGTTGTTGTTGATGGTGCTGATGTTGTTATTGATGGTGCTAATGTTGTTGTTGATGGTGCTAATGTTGTTGTTGATGGTGCTTATGTTGTTTCTCATGGTGCTGATGTTGTTATTGATGGTGCTGATGTTGTTGTTGATGGTGCTGATGTTGTTCTTGATGGTGCCGATGTTGTTTCTCAATGTTGTTATTGATGGTGCTGATGTTATTATTGATGGTCCCGATGTTGTTATTGATGGTGCTGATGTTGTCTGCTAATTTGGTTTTATTGTTGATGGTTAGCAGAAAATATGAAATAAACTAGCAGAAATGCGGCGGCAGCGCCAACGGCGGCTCCGACAAACAACGCAGCAATAACGACGACCAAACACGATACGACACCACATAATGTTTAATTCTGCTTCGGGTTATTGTTATGATTGTTATAGATGGCGAAAGGTGGAGTCTCTTCGGCGACTCTTGAGTGTGGGTATCGTTCCAATTTTAAAAAATCCTGTGAGGCGCCAGCCACAGCGCGGCGGATCAAGACAATAATAATGAACACATGAATTCATAATATTAATAATGGTGATAATGAATAATGATTACTGCTTGGCAATAGCGGCCGGCAGGCGGGCGATCTCATTTATCGATTGATCGAGACCACCAGACAAGTGGACAGCGGAAAAGACGGAAGGGTGCGATTAGGCGCTGACGGTAGAACTGCAATAATGTCCGAAGATGTAACATGTAATTTCAAGTCTGAGGGAGTCCGAACGAGAAATACTACGGGTTGAACGGATTTGCGAGTACCGCGCACTCGTCACCGCGGGCGACGCTAAGCATTTCTAAAACGCCTTATGAAAAAAGAAATTAAAAAAACGTTAGTACCTGTTATTGACGTTGGTCAGAGCAGTAGACCCACGGCGCCTCTTTATGGCGCGTAATTCAAATTGTTCGTTGGAGCTGCAGCACGCAACGCACGCTGCAAACAGCGGTCTGTCATCTTGTATAGCATCATATAGCAACCGTTATATAATCGTTGCCTTGCCGCATGACACCTACTAACGCTAGCGGGCTCATGGCCACGCCAAGTAATCATAATCCGAATGTTATTCACTTCTCTAATGTCAAGGCAAAAAAACCGAGAAATGTATGGTTGTACAGACGTTGAAATGTACGTATGCATAATGCTACTTACTACCAGTACTACTACTACAACTACGAACAATAATAAAACCTCCAATACAAATCCAATGCTCCGATTCTGATCTCGTATATGGAAGGTTTTATTTTTGTATATCGATTTTGGATCGCCTGATGCGCATTCATCTCGTCGGCAACGAGGAGCATTAGGCGAAACCGTGACTAGAAGAAAACTGCTATTGGCAGGAACCCACTAAAAGAACCCGAGGAGTTTCCCACAGCCGTTTTCAGTACGGGCGGCACTTCGGTATGCCGCATTCCGAACTCGAGAGACAGCTAACTTTCTGCAGACTGAAATTGCCAACATCTGTCCGTCCGTCCGTCCGTCCGTTTGGTTGGCAATAATGTTCGGCAATCGCTGCAAACTCGTCTGCGTTCACTCGGCCCCTCGATGTTTCTCTTTTGTCTGATCTAACGCCGACGTTAGAGGACGGTAGATGGCGAAATGCTGGTTTCCTGCTTCTGCGGCGATTGCGCCGGGAAAACAACAGCGAATCGAAAAGCGCGCGCCGGTATCTCATCGCTGCTGCTGCTGCAGATACACCCTCATCATCACCATCATCACTATCATAGGCTCCCTCACCACGACGACGACGACGACAACGACTACACAATAACCACCATACGGTGACTGACGGTGGTCGAGCCGGCCACTTAGACATATAGATGGGTAGCTGACATTCGATGTCGTGGCAGTCGATATGGCGGCAGCAGCAGCAGCAGCAGCGGCACGAGCCAACCTGGTCGATTTTTGACAACCAGTTAGTTGCTGGTGGTTGTGGTGTTAGTTAGTGGTGGTGGTAGCGGCGGCGTCTGTGGAGTAAGCAAGCGGTGCTGTACACGGGCGTTCGGCGGCGACCGACCACGTTCGAATACAGTGGCAGAACAGCCACGGCTACAACAACGTCAACAAGAACAGCAACAGCAACAGCAACAATAACGTCAACAAGAGCAGCAACAGCAACAATAACGTCAACAAGAGCAGCAACAATAACGTTAACAAGAACAGCACCAATAAGAAGAAGAAGAAGAACAACAACAGCAAGTATAAACAACACCAACAGGTGGCAACAGTTGGTAGCAACACTACCGAAAAACTTCGCCCAACAACAGCGACAGATAAATAACTCGTGTCCTTTTTGTTGCTGATGTTGCTGCGGCTGGTGCTGCTGCTGCTGCTCCAGGCCGGTGCCAGGTAGAATACTTATCTCTACTTATATATACCTGTGTATATATATATATATATATATATATATATTATATATATATATATATATATATATATATATATATATATATATATATATATATATATATATATATATATATATATATATATATATATATACATATATATATATATATATATATATATATATATATATATATATATAATGATGTTTGTCTGTCTGTGTTACAACTACGGAAGTGTTGTAGATAACACTGATGATGAGGTGTCTGTTATCGTTGCAAGCAGTGGAACGTGTCCTTTGTGCCGGTTCGGTTTAGTGTAGCTAGGCAAACGTATACATAGATATGTGTTCGCATATATAGACAGGTAGTAGGTAGAATACTATTTCTGCATATATAGAATCGTCGCAAGTAGGTGTGTAACTGAGCGACGCGGCTGCGAGAGAGTTAAGCGGTCCCGTCGCTGTGCTGGCGGGGGGGGGGGGAGTGGGGGCGGATAGAACGAACCGGGTTGGTCGAAGTTGGACTCATCTGTTGCGTTTGGAATCTCTGTCAAGCGTGCTTGTCTGTCTGTCTGTCTGTTTAACACTCTGTGCCCATATCTGTTTGTTTATCTGTTTGCGTGTGACAGCCTCCGTAACTCCCTCTTTATCTCATCGTCATTAAGTGCACCTCGTAGTCGGGCACTTGCTGAATGGACGAACCCCACAAGTTAAGCCGCCTGGTCTTGTGTCGACCCGATGTCGATTAGCCGTGGTGTCGCCGCCGTCTCGAGCGTTGAGTTGGCGTTAAGTCTTCTGCTCCGCTAAGAGCGGTTCGGCAGCGAAGAACGCGTTAAGCCGTGCTTGAGACAAACCGACGACGTATCGTGCTGACTGACGACTTTGCATTTCCTGCTCGGCTCGAGGTCATCAGCCCTGTTATTGCTACTGCTGTTGCTCGAGTTGTGGTTGTAGTTATCATTGTCGTCGTCGTCGTCGTCTCGTCGTTGGTATAATTTTTTGCGCCGGTTTTTGATCAAGCCGAATAGTCTGCTGCGCTCCTACTGGTGGTTACGTGTCGGGAAGCAAACCGAAGGACGGAGAGCTGTCATGCGGAGCTGGGGCGGCGCAATGGGGTCGATGCAGCGGTCCGCGGCCGGCATAGCGGCGGCGGCGACCACTGTATTCGTGTTGCTGATCGCCGCTGCCGGAGTAGCGCGTAGCGCTACCGGGGCCGAGCTCGTGCACCGCAAGTTCGAGTACAAGTACTCGTTCAAGGGCCCCTACCTGTCGCAGAAAGACGGCTCGGTGCCGTTCTGGGAGTACGCGGGCAGCGCGATCGCGTCCGAGGAGATGGTGCGCATCACGCCGTCGCTGCGCAGCAAGAAAGGCTCGATCTGGACGAGGAACCCCGTCAACTTTCAGTGGTGGGAAGTGGAGATCGTGTTCCGCGTGAACGGCCGGGGCCGACTTGGCGCCGACGGCCTGGCGTTCTGGTACGCGCAGCAGAAGATGCCCGAAGGCAACACGTTCGGCTCGGCCGACCAGTGGCACGGTCTCGGCCTGTTCTTCGACTCGTTCGACAACGACAACCGCAACAACAACCCGTACATCATGGCGATGCTCAACGACGGCTCGAAGGTGTACGACCACGAGACGGACGGCATCGCCCAGCAGCTGGCCGGCTGTCAGCGCGACTTCCGCAACAAGCCGTTCCCGGTCAAGGCCAAGATCGAGTACTACCAGAACACGCTGGCCGTGTCGTTCCACTCGGGCAACACGAACGCCGACGACGATTTCGAGCTCTGTCTGCGGGTCGAGAACGTGGTGCTGCCGGTGAACGGCTACTTCGGTATCTCGGCGGCGACGGGCGGCCTGGCCGACGACCACGACGTGCTCAAGTTCCTCACGACGTCGCTGTACCCGCCGGGCCAGGCGCCCCAGGTGCAGGCGGCGATCGCCGACCTCGAGAAGGAGAAGTTCTCGAAAGAGTACGACGCGTACAAGGCCAAGCTCGAGCTGCAGAAGGAGGAGTACCGCAAGCTGCACCCCGAGAACCAGGCGCAGATCGACCAGCACGGCGATCCCGAGCAGGCGTACGAGAGCCAGCAGAACCAGGAGCTGCGGCAGATCTTCGAGGTGCAGGGTCACATGTACGAAGGCCTCAAGATGGTGCACCGCAAGCTCGACGAGCTGCTCGGTCGCCAGGAGCGGACGCTGAGCATGGTCGGCATGCTTCAACAGCATCAGGCCGGCGTCCCCATGCATCCGGCTGGCGCACAGCCGCCTCCGCCGCCGCCGCCCCAACAACACGGCTACCAACAACCTTCCGCAGGTACGTGACACCATTATGCGAGTAATGCGAGTATTCACATGGATGCGTTATTATTATTGGTGTAATTAACTAGTCTGTAACTATGTCTTTAGTACTCATTTCGGGGCGATTTGAACAGTCAAATCCTGCAGGCAGTGAGCGCGGGTCTGCCCCATACGTATTCGAACCCTTCCCCCAACAGGTATACGAATTAGGGTCGAATAAGTTTCAAGTGTCGCTCAATTATGTCACATCCGAATTGTTCGTTAAGGGTTCGTACTAACTCCTTCTTCTATAGCTATTGTGAATACTTATTTGTAGACGCATTTCTTTCTCTTCTTTATTTTTTATCTCCTGGAGGAATGAGTTCTTGGTAATGATAAAATGGACAGGGACTCCTAATCCGCCAAGGTATCAAGTGGTTTCGACTTTAGATTTCCGATCTATCTGTTTACTCTGATAGGAGATTCACGGCAATAATCGTGCTTCTATTACAAGTCATTTGTTCATTGTTGCTTTTGCGTATAGCAATTTTCTATCTTAATCCTGTGCGCTACATTGATTATTTAATATGCTTAGATCATGAATGTGTGTGCCGGGGTACTTGCCCTGTAATTTAATATATACGAGTATATATATATATATATATATATATATATATATATATATATATATATATATATATATATATATATATATATATATATATGTCGACATTAAACTGCCTCTACAAAAATTTGCTACAAATATATGTAAACAAATAAATGTACTATATATATATACATACATCCTTAGCAACATTTATTAGTATACAATTCGCTTCAGCAAAACTTTGTTGAGCGTCAGTTGGCAATGAGGTTTCACCGTTTTCCTCGTAAGTATGCATATATGTACGAATATATGTGTGCATTTGCATATTTTTATCGTGACGATATATATACAAACACGTACATATATTTACAGCATTTGAATGTTGGCTGCATTGAGATTTAATTTTAGATACTCCTTCCTTACATATATATATATATATATATATATATATAGGAATAAATCGTTTCTCAAAAACGTAATCAGAAGCCTATTTATACAAGGATCCCCACACACATATACTATCACGCGCTATCTTTGCTTCACTCTCCCTCCCTCACACTTATACACACACATATACATACACATACACATATGTGTGTAGTCGCCTAAATAGTAGAAAGTAGAACGTCATCCGATCCGACTGGACGAAGAATTAGATCCGACGTTCAGGAAGACTTAGAAGAATGACGAGAGGACCAACCACGAGGGGAGGAGGGTGAAAAAGGGTGACAGCACTACCCCCTACGACAGTCGTCACTACTATAGCTGCAGCGTTATGCGCCCCCTGATATAAAAGGGTGATATGTGTACACACACTTATCAAGCGAATAAACCAATCAATCAATCAATCAATCAAACGGGTTTTCTGGCTCCGACCGACCGACCGATCGCGCGACCGTCCAACCGTCTGAAGACCACCGTCCTTCAAGAAGCAGAAGAACAAGAAGAACAAGAAAAAGAAAGACATCATCATGGCGGGCGGCGGTGATGACCGACGCACGGCCATCCATGGTTGTGCACGCACATGCGTGACCGAAGGAAAGCACAGAGGAAAACCGATGTCTCATTGCCATGCTTATGAGTGTTTTTCCAATACTTTGTGTCTGCCATCTGTTCCATCGTATGATGCTTCTGATGCTCATCTGGTCGGGTCGCCAAACCACAGAAGATGTCGCCGCCAACGCCAGCAAAAGTGAGCATGGAGCTGGCTGGCCAGGCCCGACCTGTGGAGGACAGGGCAGGCCACAAGCTCACGTTTGCTCACGGCTTGCCTGCGGCGTGATTTCCTCTGTCGGTCCGTCTGTCCGTATGTCTGCCGATTTGTCTGTCTGTCTGTATGTCTTCGAGCAGGGCTTCTTCTTTACCCGGCGTCAGGCACGGATAGACAGGCAGGCGCTTTGCTGTTCCAAATTGCCTAGAGTCAAAGCAACAACAGAAGCATAAGCAGTACCAGCAGCAGGGACAGCAGTGGTAACATCTTGTGGACTGTGGCTTTAGGCGTCGGCGTCCGCTCTGCGTATCTCTCGCGCTCCGTGTCTTCGTACGCTTTCTATGGATTTATGCTCCCCTCCCGCTCTCTATTTTTATATATATATCTGTATCTCTCTTTCACTCTATCTCTCTCTCTCTCTCTCTGTCTCTCGTCCACTTTGTCTGCTGTATGATTAACGGCAACACTACATCATCACCATCAGCCAGCCAGCCTCCACGAGCCGGCCACGTGTGGCTATCGTAGACGTAGTAGTAATAGTAGTGGTAGTTTGCGTTATGATGAATATGATGACGGACAATGGATGGTAATCAAAATGACATGTTTAGTGGTTAGTTTATTTATACACCATTTTGTTATGTGAGCACTTTGGAGTGAACAATTGTGTCAGCACGAAAAATGAATATTTCTCATTTGAAATGCTCTTTTGCACACACACATATATATATATATATATATATATATGCAAGTCATTCGGCTTGCACAACGTTTTTAATCTTGTTTACGCCTCAAAGCTACATTAATTGATTTGTTCTATTTAATCGCATCTTTTGTTTTACTTACCATGGGTGATCCACGTGTATAAACACATACATGTACGTATGTATGTATGTATGTATGTATATATATATATATATATATATATATATGCGATAAGTTGGAAGTCCAGTAGGTTGGCGCTGTAATGTTACTACAACAACATCAGCTATTATAACCGAGCGCCAACTTTATAATTAGCTAGCGACTGGGGCCGTCTAGAAGTGTCGCCCGTCATTTGTCTCATTCTCGTTGACTCTTATCCATTCCATATATGCAGGGTCCGTTTAAAGATTTCATTGAGAGGGTCAAAGGACTCGATAAAAATCATGTTTCAATGGGAAATGGAAAAACGGGCATCAATTCACAAAGTAAGCAAGTGCAAGGGAATGAACTTTCTGACTAAAAACTGACCATATTGAGCATATTTAGCCAACGCTGGATCTCCTTCAAACGAAGCAAGCGATTCGTTGTGATTCGGTGTTATTAGCAGAGTTTTTCTCGCTCCCCGATATCGTAGAGTTTTATGTTAACAGAGGGGGACGTTAGCGACTGGTGTGCGGTCTGTATCTGGCGGCCACTATCTGTATGGTACCAAAATTGTCCCCATTGTGTGTGTCTTTTATGTGCAACTTTTCTGATGCCAAATTGTTTAAGGTAGATTTGTTTATATAACTTTGCTATGTTAGCACTTTGGAGTGGACAATGGTCTCCACGCGAACGTGTGATTACGGGTTTTCTAACCCAGGGTTAGCCCAGTTCAACAATGTGCCCCGAACAGACGCTGCATTTCCTCGTTGAATGTCGAGCGACAGCCTCTGACGCAATAATTCGGATGCTCTCGAGTCTCCTGTCGAAAGATTAAGACTTCTGCCTACGCGTTGAATCAGTTTGAGCGTAAGGGGGCCTGCAGTTCCCATAGTCTCGATCGCCAACGGACAAAATTCGTGCGGATAATCCACACTGGAATATTTTCTGCATTTGTTAGCCTCACCTAACCTGGAAGAATGACCTGCTCGGTCCGCACCTGCACCGACCATTGAAGGGGCTAATGAGTCGGTTACAGTTGCGTCCCAAACAAGCATGCGGCCACGCTCAAAGGGCGTCAAAGTCAGGCCGTCAGGCCTTTTTCCGTCATCCCTCGATAGACCCGGGGGCTCTAGAACACATGGGAAGCCGGCAGATCGAAGTGCGCGACTAAAGGTGTCGTTTAG
The DNA here is from genome assembly GCA_003439945.1 of Dermanyssus gallinae. Taxonomy (NCBI): domain Eukaryota; kingdom Metazoa; phylum Arthropoda; class Arachnida; order Mesostigmata; family Dermanyssidae; genus Dermanyssus; species Dermanyssus gallinae. Next base: position 909,611 of record QVRM01006574.1, on the reverse strand, counting down.
ACCGGAGTGACGTGCTCGTCGGCCTGCGCTTAACGCGCATGACAGGCCATGATGGGCCAACGCGTCCACAAAATCGCCACAACGATATCGGTGGGGCACGACTAGGTCAACACCAAGCCGCAGCCCTGCGCTTATGCGCGTGGTCTCGTCGTCCAACAGAGTCCCAATTTGCAGACATGGTAGGGCCTGTAGCCAAGCCCCAGCTCCTTGACTACTAACAGCTCGAAGCCTGGCTTTATCAGCAACAGAAGGCGTTCTATTAATCAGGTTTGCTAGTCGCTTTTCTTGTAGAGAAATTGTCCAATTGCCCTGGTTGGCCCTATCGTCGGGAGGAGAATCAAATAACAACGACAATTCGCCGGTCAGTCTTTGAAGTTCACCGTGATAGGCGTCCCAACCATCACTGTCCAATAATGCTTTAACCCTGTCCGCCGCCTGGGCCAATGACGACACGATTGCAGGTCCTGCCATCATGACCGCGTCGGGCACACCTAGGCCGCCTAAAGAAACTGGGAGCATTACCTGTTCCCTTGCCGCAGCGGTCAGCTTAAGATTTAGTATGATCTCTAAAATGTCTAAGCTAAGTCCATTAAATGGTTGTAAAAGCTCTCGTGATAAAAACAGGTTGCAACCTCTAAGTAAGGTGTGTTAACCTCGTGGCTGAAAAACAAGATCTAAGAAGGAATAAGCTGCAGTGGGCCCCCAATTGAGGTAGTCTGCCCGCCGCGAAGTCAAGTTTGTCTCTTCGACTGTCTAATACTTTTGCAATGCCTTCCGGTAACAAGGGGACACCTAGCAGCTCCAGGTTAGCCTTGTCTACTACGCGATAGCCCGGAAGTAAGTCAAAAAGGTTAGTTAAGTCTAACGGCTCTATTTCGTTGTGGGTTGTGACATACACTTCACATTTGACCGGGTTCAATGTCAGACCGCTAATAGCACCAAATTCATTAACTTTCCGTATGTTGTCAAGTACGGTCGAGAGATCCCCGTCCAGAACCCCGTCATCTAAGTACCAGCCATTAAGGGGGGACTGCAGTGAATCCACCAATTCCTTGATACATAAGCAAAAAGGTGGGGGACCCAGGGGATCACCCTGCTGAAGACCTGTCTGCGATAGCATAGCGCTGTGGGGCATTACCAGGTGGGATGGTTCTGAACCATAGGCCAGGTTCGTCTGGTGAAACAGTAATGGTGCCCACGACTTGACGGCTCGAAGCAAATGGTCTCTCCGGACGCTATTAAAGGCGTTTCGGAAGTCTAGCTTGACCATCACCGTTGGCACTTTGCGCGATTGCAAAAATGCACGGGCACAGTGGACTACTACCTCTGTACTCTCCGGGGTAGCGAATCCTAGCTGGTGTTGGCCAAGAGTTGCTGAAATAGTTTCCCTATTATCGTAGCAGCCGATTTTGGCCGCCAGTCTGCGAATGCCTGAGGAACAGGCGATTGGACGTAATGAGCCATCTTTTTTTAATGCAAACATTCTTGCCCCAAAGATGAGTGGTAAAAGACAAGGCGGGGGTGAGCCCCATCTAAGTACATCCACCACTTTGGCAATGGCGTCCGCTAGTCGACCGGCCGTGCTGCCCAGCGCACCAGACAACAAGTCCTGCAACAGACGGGGTCGTATGAAGTCTAAGCCGGCAGCTGAACTTCTGTTAAATGTCTTCATCGCACTCAGTATCTCTTCACGTGAGGTTGAAGAAGGCAGTGTGATTGCCGGCGGTGTGGGCATGGAGAGATCCGTAGGCGCATCGGGATGTTTGGAGCGGAGAGCTTCTGTATTTTCGTTGGCTGGCGCTAGCATATCCTGGGAGCTCACCAATCTGGCAGCACCGGAGATGTCGCCTTCTGACAGCTTGACCTTTACTCGTCTGGGGAGGTCATCGTCAAGGTGGGCTATTACTTTGCGTCCTGATCCCTCGTGTGTCAGATCCCTGAGCCTTAATCCTGATGAAAAGTCGCGTAGGGTCTTCCTGATCAGTACAGACAGGGATTGAGCATCCTTCCTGGCTCGAGGGAGTCGCAACACGACTGGAGCAAAGGAGAACAAGGAGTACCAGGCGAAGAGGTCGTTGTCCTTGGCGACATTTAGAAAGACCTTAGTAAGCTCCTCCGCAACAGTGGACCGCACAGATTTAGGTAAAATGCGTAACAGTTTGGCATGACGCATGTTTGCCTGGATATCGATGAGTAGTGTGTTAACATCAAGGGTTTCTGCCAGAGCCTGGTGGGATGTGGACGGCCCGTTGGCGGCATCGGCGTGTTTGACCGATATATGCCTGGCCAGACCCCTCCTCGTGAAGATACCTCTACACACAGGACATGTGGCCCTGTTAGGGTCACCGACAACAAAAGCATGATCGGCCTCCCTTCCGTTTGGGTTCTCGTTATCTGGCATTATGATGTGAAGGCTTTGAGTTTTTCTGCAAGTGGAAGGAGGGCCAATAGAGGTTTTAGGGCCTCTGCAATCGTCTTCAAAGTTGCCGCCAAATCAGGACTGATGCCCTCTAGCATCAGAGCGACGTCTGTTAAGGCGCCTCCAACATCTCTGCGCGGCATCTTGGAATAGATCTTTCTCTTCGTGATAAATTTAGAAGCGCGCCGCGGCCGAACTTGGCGACTCCTGTATGCCTTGGCTCGCTTTTGTTTGGGCTTTGGTAACGGTCGCGGATTAGAAAGAAGCAGTTGAGGCGAGGTGCTTTCTTGCGTGGCAGATATGCCCCTGAGAACTGCTGCGTAGGAAGCTTTGCTATTGTTAGAACAACCAGTTTGTGCGTTTTCTGCGACAGTGGCTGTGACGTCAGGTCCTTCCGTAATCGATGCACTCGGGTGCGCTGCCTTAACTTGCTGAAGAACTCTGGCCTCCATGATAATCCTGTTACGCTCACGGAGGTAAGTCACACGCGGACAAGAAGGCGTACCGGCCGCGTGAGGGCCACCACAGTTTACACATTTCGATTGTTTGGTGCAACTCGACGCCAAATGATTAGATCCTCCACATTTCTTGCAGGTCTTGCGAAGAGTGCATCTGTCCGCTAGATGTCCCACTCGTTGACAATTGTAGCATAATTTTGGTTGCTCAGGCTCCAGTACGACTGAGTGGGTTTTGTACCCCAGGAAGACAGATGCCGGCGGTTGGCGGTCAAACGTCAGTATCAGTTTGCTGAGTGGGGTTTTACCAGCGTGACCTGTGCGGAATAAACGTCGAGCGTGCCCCACACCGCAATCTGCTAGCTCTTCGCGTATCTCGTCGTCTGTAAATGCGACATCGACGCCTTGAATTCTCGCCTTGAATGAGGTTAGAGCCGGGCACGTTACCGTGACGGGTATCGACCCTATTGCAGAAAGTTGCGTAAGATTTCTGGCAGCATCCTCTGAATTTACCCATACGGATATAGCGGCTTTACTGCTTGATATCTTGCAGTCAGGGCAATTGGAATGAAGAGCCTTACATAACCGCAGCAATGTGCCATCTGCGAACTCACTTGAAGCAGGATTTTCGTTTGCTTTTCTCCGGATGACAACTTTGAAAGCGTTGAGTAGACCGCTAGTCGCATCCACTCTCAGTTTGTCTAACTGACGTTGCTCGCGAGATATAGTCTTCTGCTCACGCTTCGACACCAGCAGCGTAAATGGTTCGTCAGGTTCATTGCAACCTGTAACCTTTTTCGCTTACACCCTGGCGCTGCACCTTCTTCCACAATCTCCGACGTTTCGGCACCTCTACTGGAGTCGACTTCTGATGCTTCAGAGGATGCGCCTCCAGCCCTGCTGCTGACTGGCTTCGAGACACCGGCTTTGGCCGCGATTGGTTTCTCTCTGGCAATTGTGCTCCTAAGCTTGGAGATATCCAAACTGTCAGGCGGCTTACTGCCGCTGGATACCCCTGGCATTGTCCTAGGCTTTTAAACGTCTTAGGACAAAAAAAATGCCACCCTTGGGATTTGAACCGGGACGTTGCAGCTGTCAGCCGCAGACGCTACCATCAGGCTACGATAGCTCCACGAGCCTAACCCACACGTAACCAGTAGTGATCCCCGCCGCAGGTTGGTCACAGCCGTATGGCTAGCGATGACATCGGCAAATCGAACACAGCTGTCAGAGAGCTCTGAAGGAGTCAGGACCCCCTGAAGAGTAACCAGAGTGCCTCTAGGCGTATGGTGTGCACTGTTCGAACACTCACTATGGAAAGTCTAGATGACGCAATTATCACTACGAAAATCACAATCAAGCCTCTCGTAATAGTTGATTTTACGGTAGCCAACACGAAACACGACCGAACTCCACCGTATCGAACGGTGAAAGAAGCTTTTTTGATTATTCTTTTTATCATCATTATAAGTTATTAAACGTGAGAGCTCGAGAATGAGACATCCGGGATCATGTTTTTGCAAACTTTCATAAATGCATGTATGTTCAATCGTTTTTCAATCGAACAATTCGTTCTTTTGTATTCGCATATTTTGTAAAGTAATGTCTAGGCAGTCACATCAGCATGACAAAACATTGCAATTTAGTAATTTAATATGTTTATCTTTCCTCTTTCAGTCTTTCCATGTTTTTCGACAATCAGTCATCTCCTTAGCTCTCTTGCGTATACATGTCTATATGGCGGCGTTATCTAGGAGGTTTAGTGGGCTAGTTATCGTTGTTATCTACCGAGGTGTCGCCGGTTTGATCCCTATTGTTGATCGAGTTTTCTTCCAGCGATTCTCATTTAGAATAGATGATAAACCATACCTGTGCTAAGAGTCAGCGACCATGCTGCTGCCACACTCTTGGGGAGTTGCGGCGATTAAATAGAGGGCGTATTGTATACTAATATAATACTTTCTGATTATTTAATCTTTTGGAAGTCTAATATAGAATTCATTCAATTTGCGGATGCGGTTAGCCCTTACACCGAAATAGTTCACACGACGGGAAATTTAGGATCTTAAGCATCACAAACAAATAAAACAACAATCACAGGTGCTAGTATATTTGTTGAAGTTAATAGCTTTATTCAATTTTATCTCTTATCTGCATATCATGACTATGTTTGGCATTGATTTCCTTATTCCTGTTTCAATAGGGAACGATCGTTCGCTTGATCGTCTGATAACGACGTAATTGAATAGTTCAGATTCATTCTATACTAGAATTAAACTCATTTTTAAGGTGGTCGTTTTTATTAGATTTATTCGATACTAAAAATCTTTATTCTTACCTTCATTCTCTCTCGCTCGCTCACCCTTGTTATGTTTACAGTTATGCCATTGCCGATTCAGCGCCACGAGGTGGACTCGATTCTGGCAACGCAAAGGGATCTCGTCGCTACGCTGAATGTTGTGCGAGCCGCGATTGCTGAGGTATGAACACGTACAGAGGTGTGGGGTTCTACGCGCCGTTTAGTGCGCTTTGTTGCTGGTGTAATACAAAGCTCACGGGAAAGCAGCTCTCTTCGAGCCCGATTGAGACAGAAGAGAGTTATATTTATGATGAAAAACAAGGATTGCAATTAAATGCTCCATATGGCCCGGATTTTAGGCTTTGGTCATTCAGGCTCGGTCACCAGATGCCTAACCCTGATATCATCTAGTGCTTGTTGTGATTCTGCAATATATTTTGCACTTACTTGTGCGTTTATGCATTTATATGTGTAGCTACGGTATCCATGTTTATCTAGGTGTGAACAATAGGCAGGTGAAGTACTATGAAGCGCAATATGCAAGTGGCCTTCAATGTGTGTGAGGCGAGCAGAACCGATTCGCCGGGCCGGCTGTTTCGGCGTGCCAATTGTCAGTGATGATTCAATGTCTTCGACGATGTGAAGAACGTGGTATAGGTATTTGCACACTTTGTTAGGTACAGGTGTATGAACTCTGAGTGTAATCGAGTGTGTTGACGTTCATATATATCAATGTATGATGATGATGATATTAATGATGTGCGACGCGTGCTTGCAGGTGTCACAGAGAACTGGCGCCGCAGGTGGTGGTGGAGCCGGTTCGGCTGGCGGTGGCGTAGATCCGCGTCTCATCAACGAGATGCGGGACTCTCTGAATATCGTCAAACGAGACGTTGCCTCCGTGTCGGCGGCCACGCTGAATCGCCATCAACAGCTGTCCGGCTGTCCCCAAGTTTCGTGTGTGGGCACGGCGACATTCGTGGCCTTCACGTGCGTTCAACTCATCATGGTGCTCGGTTACATGGTCTACAGAAATAGCAAGGTCGACGCTGCCAAGAAGTTTTACTAGACAGACAGACAGACAGACAGATAGAGAGAGACATAGAGAGAGAGAGACAGACAACCAGACAGACAGATAGTCATACAAACGGATGGACGAACGAATGAACGACTTTCGTGTGCAGACCCCCGCGTGCAGACTCGTCAAAGATGCCAAACGGGTTGGCATTTCGACGAGGCGGTCGGTGTTTTTGGTCTTCCGGTGGTTGCTTAGTTTGATGAGTGCCTAGCGCAAACGAAACGAACTGGCTGTAGTGATGATGACGATGATAGCTGATGAGAGCCGATTGTTGCATGCAAGTGTACGTTTTCTATTGGTGGCGCCTGAAGGAGGCTAACTCATTGATACGTGTGTCGCAGTAGTTGGGGTGGTTTAGGGTTAGCCGTTGCTCTGCTGAGCAGCAATGGGGATCAATCAGGGGCTCCCAGTGCAAGTAGAAGCTGGTGACGACGTTCGCTAGGTGTCACAACGATGCAATGGCCATGGCGGTAGCGGCAGTGGTACAATTCTGTACAACACATGATAGTCATGTACGAAATGAACATATGGTGACAATATATTTCGCCCAAACAGGGCAGTGACGAACGGGGTGGTGGTCTGAAAGCGTCATAGGCCTAATCATATCGTCGTAGATCTGCGCTAGCGTAACGCTCAGACGTTGATCTGATCGCTGCTGGTGGTCATAGACCAACACCGCGCCGAAAAAATGAGATTGTTTCAACCTGTCGGTTTTAGCTGAGAGGGGAAGAGACCGAGTTGTAGGCCATATGGTCAGCCCAGAAGGACTTTGGAAGATTTAGCAGCGTAGCGACAATCGGTCGCAAACGCTCTCGAAGGCGCTCTTGAGAATGGTGAGAATCCAGGCTGCATTTGATAGAAGGATTTCTGGGTCTCTGTAACCGGCGAGGCCTGAATGATCCACACTTACTACCTCTAATTACTTGTTGGGTTTGTATTGCGAATCTGTTTCCAATTCATGAGTGAATGTTTGATTTTATATGGCGCCTGTGTGTAAATATATTTATATATATATATATATCCATAACATTGGCTGTACTAGTTTTTGTTTCCGTTTTTGTTGGGCACAGTGCGTGAGTGGTGACCGGTTACTTTGAGACAGCCCGCAATATTGTTGTACCTGTTGCTTATTTTCGTGCTGAAATCGTCTGACCGAATTTTGGGTGACGTGTGATGAACATACCGGTGGCGCGGCGTGCGTTTAAGAAAATAGGGTCTTTACCAAGTGTGTAGTGAGCTTTTAAATTGTTTATATATACACAAGGTGTTCCTAAATAGAGTCGCCTCATTTCAAGGGGTGGTAGAACTTGCTACAGAACTTTTGAACAAGTTGTACCGCCTCTTAAAATGTGACAAGTTCATTTAGGAATACCTTATATATATATATGATGTGTGCAATGTGAAAACGACAAACTTGTCTGGGGCGGGCAAGTTGCATAGAGGGCTGAGACTTGACACGTCAGCGGTCATTCTATTCTGAACTTTTTAGAGAGCTCTTTACGTTCCGCCTTTTCGCTCAGTGCTCAGGAGTGAGTTCTTGATTTCGATAACAAGTCGTTAGTGGCTTGATCTGTAGCATAGCCTTGTGCTACAGTCATAATAATGACGACTTGAAGCCAGTGACTACAATAGTAACAACGATAGTGAAAATAGTAATGGCAGAATAATGATAATAATTGTAGTTACTGCCGCAAAAGCTATGACAGCCGGGAACAACAATCGAAAATTGGCAACGGTCGACGGCAAAAACCGTAGTGAGAGCAACATAACGACAGTACAGCGAACGGCGTAAATTGCTAGCAGAATATGGATCACTGTAGCCTAATATGTAGATAAATATAATGCAGTAATTGGGTCAATATCCTATTGTTGCACGTGTGGGTTCAGCACCCTATACGCACTGGCGTACTCTTTTCCAGAACAACGAAATCGGGACCCGTCAGTGATCCTAAACACAATTTCGTCTATTTTCGATGTCAGGAGGCTGTGCTAATTCTGCCTTCTTCACTGTTGGTTGACAAGATCATTGGCACAACTGGCAAGCCCCACTAGCTCTGGACGGTGTTTGTCCACCGAGCAACAGATGGAATTGTAATGGCAACAGTAATGTATAAGGCACCTTGTTGTTACTCTCGATGGCAAGATTTCAATCAGGTGACACACTGCGAGCGCGTGCGTTAATTATATATATATATATATATATATATATATATATATATATATATATATATATATATATATATATATAAACGTATATTTTTGGCCTAGAATTCTAAAGTAATGGTTACTGTAATAATAATCTGTCATCAATGAATGCGGCAGATCTTCCAACTAATGCCTCACCACTCAGCGGATTCTGAGGTGCCAACGGGGGCTAATACTGTGGGACAACAAGATCTCACCAGCAAAAATCGTGAGAAATTCAGTATATATATATATACCTGCATTAGGAATGTTTGGCAAAAGAAGAATAAATATGTATTATATATGGTTTTTTAGAAGTAAAACGTATACATTAGTCGTTTTCATTTCTTCACAAAATTGCCTGTCAGATAACGTTCAATAAAGTTTCGAAGCTGTACTAGTGTTATATAGAGCTTATCATAGCAGTCATTAACAGAACTTTGCACTGCTCCTCGTGGCTGAGTTTTCGGGATAACGATGTCAAAATCCAATGTCAAAAATTAATTACTTTCTCGTTTTTTGTCGTGTTCACATCTAGTCCGCTGTTTTACGGACACAATGTCATATGTAGTATCATTCATTGTAGTGACCCAGCCTCAATTAGGTGACAATGTCGTCAGTCTACAGACGTACTACAGCTTTTTCGATAGGATTCAACAGAGATCAGTGTGCTTTATATAAGCACAGGAAACACAAACCACTTGGAAGGTTTTTTCTCAACTGCATTTGGGATGTTCATAAGCAGCAACCAGTTAGCCAAAGTTACTCCTAGTTGACCCACGTCGAAAGGGCTTTCTTTCTCCGAAACCAAAAAATCAGTATAGTTCTCCAGGCGTTCTGTAGAGTATTTGGTTGAAGTACGATACAGTATGTGCTAATTTGTGATCAGAGTGAGTTCTACACGTTGCATCATACCCCTTCCCACTTGATTTCATCCAGTGGGCCGTGTCTTATTAAGATTATTTTGTGAAATTTGTGAAATGCCGCCACAAACAGCCTGACAAACGTGATGAGTGCCTCATTGCGTTTATGTCTGTGAATTATGAATACAGGGTAGCCATTGCGTAACCTTGTTAGAACCCTACCAGTGATCAAGATAGACTGTCTTTCTGACTCGAGTGCTAACGACAGTGACAAGTACCTAAAGCTCTTCTGGCTTCTATTGCTACCGGTTTAAGAAACGGGTCGAAAAACGCAATACTTCTGTTTGTAGTTCGCTACACATTGATTCGCTACATACTTTAGTATATTCAAAGCTTGTTCAATCAGTTGTAGTTGTTATCGCAGTTTGCTGTCTGCTATCATCATCATTTATTTATTGCACCATATGTATGGTATATATATATATATATATATATATATATATATATATAAGATCATTGTAATAAAACACTTCAATAGATGTTTAGATGAGGTCTATGTCCCGGAAGCATGGCGGGAGTGTATCCCTAAAGTCATCCCAAAAGCAAAGGGTGATCCTACTGATGTTCGAACCTGGAGGCGCATTGCCAAGAAGAGTTGCATTTATAAGATTTTGGCATGGGTGCTCACAAAACGCTTTTCTATATTCTTTCATCACCGTAACATAATACCACAAGAAGAGCATGGATTTCGTCAAGGTAAGTCAATCATAACAGCATGCACGAAGTTATTATCCGAAGTTAAAAGAAGCCTGGAACTTCATACGTCAAGGCGAAGGTTTCTATATGCCTTATTTGTCGATCTGAAGGCCGCTTTTGACACTGCTCCGCGAAATGTTGTATTCCAGAAGCTCGTCAATGCAGGTGTTGGCCCCAAGACACTAACCCTAATCCCCAGCATTCTTCAAGCAAACTCGATAATCCTTGACGATTCGATCTGTGAGCATGAGCCCGTTATCCAGACCACAGGTTATGCTCAAGGTGATAATCTTAGCCCTTTGCTTTTTTCTACCCTTCTCAGCGATATGCCGCCAAGAATTTACAAAGAACACGATACGGTCGGCATCATATTATATGCTGACGATATCGTCATGTACAGTCGTGACAAGTTGGAGTTGCAGCGAAGCATACGCACCCTGGAGGGGTATTGCGAGAACAACGGCCTTAAGATTAAGCCGAGAAAGCAAAAGCTATCAAATTTAGACCTGGGGGACCGCTTGCTCGTTCCGATCGCTTGAAACTAAGTTCTGGTGCAGTCGAGTTAGTCAACACCTTCTGTTACCTTGGGGTTAACTTTTCGATGAAGGGCACAACCTTTGGACAACACATCGCCGAACGAACCAGAAAAAGTCTAGTCGCGATGTCTACAATCGAAAAGCCCCAACAGTTATCCCTGACCACACTAAAAACACTTTTTGACCTAAAAATTGCTTCGGTGGCGGCCTACGGCATCCAGGTCATATGGGAACACCTCAGCCTATTACAGCTATAAAAACTAGATAAGGTAAAGCCTACGTTTTTCAAGCTAGCCATTGGGTTGCCACAAAATGCAAAAAACCGTCTAGTTTACCTTATGACTTCTACTCAACCACTTGTAGAAGATCTAGTAACTAGATTCCGTCTCTCAGAAACCGCTGCTCTTATTCAGTGTAGAGAAAACTTTATAAAAAAAGTTCGAGCAGTTCCCGGAAGCTTCTTTAATTCGCCAGAAATGGTCACACAGAACTGGCAAAGACCACTACAACCCAATTGACATCTCGTGACCCGCTATTCACTCATATTCATTCACCATAAACTCTGCCATCGAAGAGGTTTTTACGATCCTGATGTCGGCTGTTTGTGCCGTTTATGCAACCAGCCGTGCCCTATCTACCATCTCGATACCTGTCAGAGAGCTATTTCCCTTACGCAGTTAGCTGTCTCTTATGGTACAATTACGTAGGAACCTAGCTAAGGTTTCTCAATTTCTATGACTGAGTAGAGATAACGAAAATAAGAGAGTTTTTTAACGTCCTTTGGGGGATTTGTAAAACAGATTAAAATGTCTCTTTGTAAATTTTTCAAACACACTTCTAAGTCTATGAGGGGCCGGTGCTAACTCTACGTTCGAAGCGTTTGAGAAAATGTTGCTCTACAGCTCTCCGAAAAATTAATTAGGAAGGATAGCAAATATTGTACGAAGGTCCTGCGGCGTACAAAAGCTGTACTTACGAGGAAAAATGCAAGTTGCTATAATTGCAAGGGGGCGACCTCAAACACGCAGTGAACTCTATACAGTGCCCTGTGTACAGGCAATGCATCAGGAAAACGCGAGATTCAAATACATCATCATCGTATTTATTTCACTCATATTGAGTATGCATATAACATGAACAATTATACATATTATACAATTATACACTCAGCTCCTCGCGGCATGTTATACGAGAGAGGCAGTGCAGTGATCTCTTCGCAAGGGCCAAACAGGCAGATGCATGAAACTTCGTACACGCCTGAGAGCACAGTCGACAGACGCACTCTGTGTACTCTTCGTGGAAGCTCGTATTCGAACAAACCAGGTGATGATAACCATGAACTATGTATCTGGTATAGACGTGGCGATTGTCACACGCAAGACCAGACCAGAGGTGAGAGGCCCTGAAGACATCCAGGTCTCCGACCTCTCGTCGGACTTGTTCAACTTTATTTTCCCATTCCGAGATAAAGCTCTCGAATGGTACTGTACGCGGCGTCTTCAACCTCAATCGAATAATCTCAACAACTGGTGCACAGCCTGACATTAGGTACACAAAGCGGCTCCTTGCCCGCATTGACAGGCAAAGTACTCGCTTCATGTACATTGTAAAACACCTTTCAAGCAAACCAAAGTTTGCCCGAGTGAGGTGTTCCCATACTCTGTCAAGACCATACATCAGCGCCGGAACAACCTTGAGGTAGAAAAGCGCCACTGCCGTCGGGACGGACAGTCGCCGGACATCGCCTATTTCTCCATAAAGAGAAATTAGGGCTGTGCGCGCTGTCTCGACGATGTGACCAGTGAAGGTCATCCCAGTATAATGAAGCCGAAGCCCCAGATACCGGAAAGAGTTAACGAATTCCAAGGATTGGCCGCCGCAACGTATAACGTCTTTAGCAGCCAATCGACCTCCTCTTCTGAATTAAATAGCCTTGGTCTTCATGGCGTTTATTTCCAGCCCTCTTGAGACAAGGAACACCTCCGCCAGAGAAGTGATGCGCACCCAGGTCGTGATGAGCGACTACTATGTCATCTGCGTACATCACAACTGTGGCCTTCTGAAACTCTTGTCGAATATAATCAACAAAATCGGCAAGCAGAAGAGTGAAGGAGACGCAGCTCAATGGGTCGCCTTGCGGGGTTCCCACATTTTGCCTTACCTGCAACACTTCCTGCTCACCTTGTACCAGTAAGGTGTCCTCATCAAAGAAACTGGAAATTACGCTCAGAAGAGAGCCACCAACCCCCGCGTATCGGAATGACTTCACCAAGAGATCTCGAGGTGCTTTGTCGAAATCCTTGACGCAGTCTATAAAGACTGCATACAAATGGCCTCCGGGCTTTGCCACAGCTCGCTCTATCTCTGACTGAAGCACATGGATTGCATCACGCGTTCCTCGACCTCTTCGAAAGCCGAATTGCTCCGGTGGAAGGGTCTGGTCGACAGCGTACTCGATCCGTTTTATAACCAATTTGCAGAAGATCTTCTTCAGCGTCCTTTCAGACGCTATACCGCGGTATAAGTTTGGGTCTCGTCTGTCATCACCATGCTTACTCTTAAATAAAAGAGAAAGCCTGGCGATATGCCAGGCTCCTGGCATTTGTCCCCTCTTCATGATCTCGTTGAAGAAACCACAAAGATGGTTTGCCAAAAGTGGCTCAGACTGCACCCAGTGCTCATAGTACACTTGGTCTGGCCCCGCACTCTTTCCTCTCGGAAGAGAGTGCAGAACCTGACTTACTTCTTCTACCTCAAAGGGCAGATTCATAGTATCCTGCTCCAATGTGAGCGGGTGCTCAATCAATGGAGCCAGGCGTACCGTCTCGCGGTTATATAGAAGACCGGTCAGGTGACTCGTTACCTGTTCGTCGCTGAGCAGGTGGTTCGCCCCCCTACGAGGCCGTACGACGTAGGCTGAGGGCTTGCGCTCCGCTCTTTCGAGCAGTCGGATTTCCTCCCGCCTAGCGTATTCACGCTTGTGGTCAAGGCATAGCTTTATGTAAGCTTTTCTACTATTGAAGTAGTCAAGCCTGCGTCTGGCTAGCAGCTGTGGTGGTGCCTTTACCCTCGCTTGGCGCAAAAGCTCGAGCACCCCACGGTGGGCGAGATAGCAAGCCTGAGAAAACCACTGTCGTGATCTCCTCTGCTCCGGTCTTTTCCACCTTACTGCACTTCTCATGATTCTCTCTAGCAGTTCACAACAAGTATCCACATCACAGCCCACCTCGAGGCTATCAACCTCTAATAGTGAAAGGTCAACACGCCTCGTGGCAACCAGGTGTGGGTCGCCTTGCTGCTTAAACCAGATATCTGGAATATTTGCGACTGCTGACACCGGTAGGTGCTTCCTTGCAGCCACCTCGAGAACATCGAAGCTTTCAACTTCGCCATCGACAAGGTTGTGAAACAGTAGGTCAATGGTGCTGCTTCCGTTATGACTTATATACGTGTGGTCTTCGCGTGCATTTGCACATCTCAGACCAAAGTATTCCATCAACTGGAGCAGCACCTCTCCTTTATCGTTAGTAGCCCCACCATCAATACGGGCATTGAAGTCGCCACCGACGATGGTTGGCATAGACAGGTCAAAACCTGATATACCGGAACTCACCGTGTCAGCGACCTCTGCCGAGTCAAGATGTGGGGGGAGGTAGAAGACGGCTATGTTCACCCTCATAGACGAGAGACCCACATAGAAATCGTTCTTCCTCACACATTGCGCCGGCGGTAAACGTTTATGTAGGTAGATTGATAATCCATCCACTGGTCTACCACGGCCTCCAGCAGGTAGAACTGCCAGCTGGTGGAAACCTCGCATATTATTGATATGCAGTTCCTCCCGCTGGTAGGTCTCCGTATTAGAGATTAGAGAGAAGCAAACTCAAAGTTCCCCCAACAAGAAGACCCAGTGACAAAAAGAAAAGGTCAAGCAAGGACGCAGTGTACAAATCTAACGCAGGCGGAAGCCCCTATTCAGGCCGCCATTGCCAACGCCACCCAAACGGCGGGCGATACACACACCAACGCTGAAGAATGCTGTATAACAATATTGGAAATGATACGCGAGTTCCGACTTACCTACTGCTATCTACCGCGGAAATACTCGTGGACAGCCAAAAATGCAAATCTCGGAAAGGCAAACAGTGCAGCGCGGCGGATATACAGGCTAGCCAAAAAAAAAGAGAAGTAGAAGAGACCTGGGAAAGATTGCGCGAAAGGCTCTAGGCTGCACGGAAGGTTCTAGACTGCACGAAAGGTTCTAGGCTGCACGGAAGGTTTTAGACTGCACGAAAGGTTCTAGGCTGCACGAAAGGTTCTAGGCTGCACGAAATTCGACGACTCTTGCCGAATCATGTTGACCCCGTTAGATCAGATATAGCGGTGCTTGTGGAAGAAGTGCCACCAGTGGAAGACTTGGAACTCATAGCTATCGTAGAGCGAGTGCCTAAAGGAAAGGCACCTGGCCCAAACGGAATACCAGCGGAGGCTGTGAGAATCCTACTGAAGACGAAAGCGTTACCTATTACCTGACGCGGGTAAAGGCAGGGCACGGGTGCTTTCAGAAGTACTTGCACAGGCATAGCTCCGGAACCTGCGTGTCAATCTTCCCCGGCCTAGCACTAGACGACGAACGCATGGGATCACCAGTGGCGGCTGAGTTAGTGTCCTCGGTCACGGCGGTATCGGATCTACTCGCCGACATGCTCGATGTTGGGCGCAAATGGGACCATGAAGGAAACATGAAGAAATAACGAGCTGGAGACGAAGCGGGCGCGCCGACAAAGTCCGTAGCGCCGGAGACATGCGATCAAAGTTAGGAACAGAAAAGACAAGGAGACAACAGAAGAATCTCCATTTTCATCAAAACAATGCACATGCGTTTGCTTTTAAAAAAATTGTCGTATCATACATTTAAAAAAGAAAGACGTGGGTTCTAAGCACGCACGTCTATTTTTTGCTTTCCGTTCAGCGAATGAATTGTGCTCTCCAATCTCCTACATGTCGAGGCACTAGAATTAAATTTGTTTAAGGAGGTTGTTTTTAATTCTAGACTATCCTCTGTCCCCTACGGACTTGGAACATAACCTGAGGTATATCTTCAATGCACCGAGGGCCGGACATGCTAAGATATCTAGGGTTTCCTTAACAGTCCTTGTAACCGCATAGCCGCTAACTCTCAGTGGTGTGGTTTATCATCTATTCTCAATGAGCATCGCTTGAAGAAAATTCGACTAACAACATGACTAGCGCACTAGTCCCCTAGACCATGCCTGATGTCGAGGCACTGCCCTCGGCAAAAAGACGATATGGCGGTCTCACCTCTACTCCATCGTTTTGACATGCTACGCTATCATCTTCGCACTGAAGCGAAAAGGCGTATCGGTGTCCCAATTAAAGGCCTGGTTTTTGTGTACACTGAAGATAGCTACTCTCGCCTTCCCACTGGTGTCTGTATCCAGTAAATTAACAACGTAATAAACAATAAACAACACAGCTTTTGAGATGCCTGCTGTAACAAAGTGCCTAGTAGCCAAACTCTAGCCTGCCGGCGTTTGTCTATCTAGGGTTCTATCTAGGATCTGTTTTATCTATACTAATAGCAGGCCTAGCTATGACCTGTCCCGAGAGAGACGGCCAGGCATCGGAATAAACGCACAACACACTCGATGTCTATTATTTCATACGATTAAATCTTTTGACTAGACGAAAAAGCTTTGAACAATTCAAGCTAGCAACGTGCCGTACGATATATGCTATCCTGCCTAACTAATTTTCCGACGAGCTGTAGAGCAACATTTTCTTGAACGTTTCGAACGTAGAGTTAGCATCGGCTTCTAATAGGCTTAGAAGTGTGTTTGAAAAATGTACAAAGGGACATTTTAATTTGTACCACAAATCCCCTAAACGACGTTAAAAAACGATTAGGGAAAATGTCACAATCAAACATTTATCTAGCAGTAGACTTACAACGAGACAGAGCTAGTTACTGGGTATACCGTTTATTCATCAAAGGACACAAATTGCATTATTGTCGTAGGAAAATCGTTTTTGCAGTTGTATGCTTTCTGCCCATCGTTCGTACCAAAAAAAAAAACATCGAGTACATTGCCGAATTGAGCGGAAATTTTCCTGCCAGTCAGCTGGTGCTCTCAGAAGTTCCTCTTGAAGTACTGGAATTGCAAGCCGGACTTCAAGGCCATTATGCGTGCTCATCACGTTGAGTTAACGACCGATAAGTGCGATGATCGTCGTCGCACGTCATCCTAATGGTTACTGTAGTCATGGTTACCTTTGTATCGTAGCGGAAGTTATTACGGTATATGACGCTCACTGTTGTTGTTCTTCTTCTAGGCGGTACTCCTTCATTTCGGTTGGTGTGTTGTCTCCTTGCTGGATAAACGTAATAAAAATCAAATGGGCAGAAAACGTAGGTATGTATCTTCTATCGGAGTTCAGGTTTGGCTGTAGTTATCCACAATGAGCTCATTTGGCGCATATTTGGCGAGCTCAAGACCATGCTTGTACAATTATAGATAGGCGAGCTTTGCTCGCTCCAAATATAACAGCATAACGTCTATATAAGGTTGTCGCTGTTAACCGGCCTGTTGGCGCACCGGCAAGCGCACACATGTCTATTGCGTGCTTCCTAGTGCGAGAGCTTTTGTGCCGATAAGAGGCGACTCTATATTCAACAATAGAGGCCCTGCGGTGTTTGCTAGTTGGCGTGTCGCTGAATCACAGAAGAAGTGGATCAGCCCGATGGATGGACTAGGCCGGCCAATTTTCGGTGAAAGCCGCAGATGTGGGTAAGTGCTGCAACTGCGACGTGTCAGCGGATGGGGTCGTTTACGACTGCTATGATCGCTGTACCGTGGTGGTTCTTTTGTTGTTGTTGTTGTTGTTGTTGTTGTTGTCGTTGCCGTTTTTCTCTCCGTCTTTAGGATAGAGTTCGGGCTGGCCGAGTTGCCGACAAAGCCCAGCCCTCCTTAATGCGCGTGTCTCCTGACGAAGTCTATTCTTCAGCTTCGGCCTCGGTCTCCTTCTTGGCACCGAGGGCCCATTCGGGTTTCTCAGCCTATAATACGTATACACACACGCAGAGAATGACCGAGAGAATATATATATATATATATATAAATATATATATATATATATATATATATATATATATATATATATATATATATATATTATATATATATATATATATATATATATATAATATATATTTAAATATATATATATAAACTTAGAACCATACGTAGTCGTTATTAACAACGACTTATATTAGGCGGCTGACACTCACGGGTTTCGCTTCTTCGGTGAGCTCCTTGAATTCCTTCTTAACCGACTTGAGGCCGGCGCGGAAATCGACTTCCTGTTTGTCAACCTTGACCTTGAGCTTGTCGAACTTCGACACTTTCTTGAGGGCAGGCTTGACGCTGGAATTGCGGCGCGGAAGTGCGACAAATAAGTATACGATCTACAATATCGACTATTTGATATATACATATATATAAATATATATATATATATATATATATATATATATATATACCGCTACTTGCAACCAGATGATCTACATTTAACGATTTCAAAGCATTGACATAGCTTATCACCGCTTCTTGCTACTTAGGCGTGTAAGTGCGCCTATGTACGCATGAACTAAAGCGCATATATATGCAAAAGCATAAAGTTATTCTTTCTGTCCCACTTACAATTTGCCACGGAGATCGTTCACTTGAATCGTCAGCTCGTTGATCTGCAATGAGTGACTATAGTTATTGTTCTAATCAAATTCTCGGCCAGTAGGGTTAGGATACCGATTTGTTCGTGCACAAAAGACGTACGGGAGGGTGTCAAAGTGCAACGAGTAACATGAAAAGCATCTGTCCCTTACCTGCATGAGGGGGGAATGCGCAGGCAATTAGGAAATCATGCAATTGACCATACGAGTGGGTTAATCGATGCGCTTGTTAATCGGAAAACGGTGCGGAATGGTAGCGGCAGGTGCGGCAAACGATGGTACGGGCCTGCTTTGGGGCGGAATGACGTATGTAGGTAGCACCAGCACGGCAGTTGAAGAACTAAGCAATCCCATGAATTGCTTGCCGATGGGGATTTTTACCTCTACAGAGTCTATTTGAGTTGAATAGTTAGGTCTCTACTTCTACGGGCAAAGGTCAGCGGGACGATAGGGTAAATGTGATGAGGTGAACCTGCGCGTGCTAATCTGTGTTGACGAGTCTTTGTGTGGCGGGCAGGGGGAGGAGATCATTGAGCAAGGGTCACGGCTCCTGACCTGATAGTCCTTTTGTCTGACAGAGAACTCCAGGTCGTACTTCTCGCACTCGACCTGCTTGATGCGTTCGTAGTACTCTCTACAGATGGCCTGCAGCGTGGCTAAAGTAAAACAACATATCGACAGGGTCAATGTGCGGTGATTGGCTCTTGTTCATATCATGGATATGCTACAGCCTTTGCGCCAACAATTATAGTTAATTACGGGTCGTTGTTATTATGGGTTCGGTCACAGCGGCTGTTGAGACTTGGAGGCCGTACTGGTGCTTGCTTGTTGTGGTAGTGCTAGCGAGAAGAAGCTGCAGAACATACACCGGGGCACCGACAGTCAATACAGCATCAGTACGAAAAGTTTTAACATCACAAGAGCGTCGTCAACAACAACGAACATGGCATGACAAGTAGCAACAGCGATACTTGATAGAACGGGCAGTATCGTCGGTCGGTAAGCATGTCAACGATCGGCAGCACGACATTTACGTGAAAGCGTCATTTAGGGCGCAACGCAAAGCTGGGCGTGTTCGTCGTCGTTGTCGCTTTTGCGCCCCGCAAGAGCAACGAAAAAAGATTGATAGACGCAGTTGACGCTGGGCGGCCCACGTTTTTCATCGACGCATGTACGAACAAGGAGGACGAATAGGAGGAAAAGGGCATGTTCAGTACTGAAGCGCGCAGCGACATGAGGCTACAACAACAACAACAACAACAGTTGTGGAAAACACTGCCGTCAGTTCATATGTACTCGAGAAAATGGCCCAGAACACACAAAGGCGGCCTTGCGGCTTGCCTCTCGCCCTCAACCTGTACGGGGCGGATATGGTACGATGAACACAGTACAACGAATAAGGAACAACAGCAAGAAGAGCAGTGACGACGACAAAATTACAATAACAGCAACATGAGTAGCAGCAACAACAACAACAACAACAACAACAAGGGCAACAACAAGGGCAACAACAACAACAACAACAACAAGGACAACAACGACAGAACAACAGAGACACACATTTCAAGGATGTTTACATGAAAAGCTGGTTTAATCGGGCCGCCAGCGTATGGACACAGGTCTATGGAAACAGGTCTACGACAAAAATGCTTATCAACAACAGCAACAGCAGCAGCAACAACAACAACAACAACAACAACAACAACAACAAGAAGCACGATAAGAAGAGAAAGCCAGTAAATGCCCAAAGTGGGTAACAGCGGATACTACTAAAAGCAAGACAGAAAGCTGACAGACAACTCGGTAATGGCATGGCAGGCGGCACCCCGCTGAAGTGGAGGCGATAGCGGTGGACAACAGCAACAGCGGCTGGAAGACTGAAAATTACCAGGAAGTCCTTCTGCCTGACTTCATATTCGAGGTCGTACTTCTTATCCTCGAGATCGGTGATGCGCTTGTAGTACTCTTTGAGAACCTGCTGCAGCGTCGCTGTACATCAAAACAAACACTTAGCATCATCGTCATCATCGTCAACGGCTTTCCTTTCAATCCTCTCTCTCTCTCCCTCGATCGGCTCTCGTTGTGACGAGGCCGCTACTATGACTACTGGCAACAAACGGTATTCGAGAGAGGCTAATAAAATACGAGCAATCGTTCGTTGTCGAATTTGCAAAGGCGCCAGATATTTGCGCAAGCTATGTTTACAAAACACTTTTTATAAAAAAAAAAAAAAATATATATATATATATATATATATGTATGCATGTATGTAGATTTACAAGCAGAATACGGGTGCCATATAGCAGATAATATGGTACAGGTGGCATACACACATGTGGAACAATTTGGTGATAACTCTGCTAACGGGGCGTTTGAGCGCTCACACACCTGTTCGAGATATGAAAATGTGTGACCCGATACAACCATTCATCAATCATTTTATAGGTTTGACGTGCTTTGTGACGAATGTCTCGTATACAGTGGGAATCGGGCCAGAGTCAGAAGGTGTTTGGTAGGGGACCCGTCTCCAGGCGAATCTATGTTCGTTTGAGCTAGTTTCCTTGGTTTACCTTCGTTAGCATTGTCGACAGGGTTTCGGCTGGCCGCAGCGCTGGGCAATGGTGGTTCTTCTTTGTTCGGCCTTGCGCTCCTGTTCCTTCTTCAGTTCGTCGGCGGCCTTCTTACGAAGCAGAGCCTGTACGGAGAGATGTTTGGCTCGTTTTCTAAATGTTGCATTATATATTGTAATCAGATAAATCCGCACCCAAGTATGTATGTATCTATATATATATATATATATATATATATATATATATATATGCACAAAGTTGTTTTGTTTTTACCAAGCGTGTCTGACTACTATGACCATTTGTCGTTGGTTCTTGCGCGCTACGCCCTACCAAGAGAGTTTTTGTCCCAGGCAAAGCTGTTCCTCGTCAGGTTTTTATGTTTCATTGCAGGCTCTTTGCCTTAGGCAAGCCTTATTTATATGCAATCAGGTCGTTTTGGCACAGTGCCGTCAGTCGGGCATTCAATTTTTAGAGTTTGGGGCAATGTTCACCTGATATGAGCACCTTGTTTGTGTGGCTGACAAAATTGTTAAGCAAGAAACATATGTGCAGTTTAGCCTAGCGTGCAATAATGCATCGCTTACGCATCGTATATTATTTCGTATGCGTACGGCAAGTTGTATATTACTATGTTTTCGGTTTCTGTCATTGCGTGCTCACTAAACCATTGTACACTACTTTTGTGCGCTTCGCTACAATGATTTATCGATTGTTATTTTTGCACATCTCTGCCAAAAGGTTTGAAAAACCAGTGCGACAGCTAAGTCCTGACCAGGACCCACTTTATACCTTAGCAAAACTGTAACGCAAACTATTATTCTTAAGGGAACGATTTTAACTGTCAAGGCGTATAACGTCAATGATATGTGCGTCAGTCTGAGACATCTCATGGGATTGTAATACCCGTCGCCGTTAGCAGGGAACTTTTGCATGACACACTTACCCTGAGCTTCTTCTTCCTGTCCGGGGTCATGAAGCCACCCTTTCCACCCTTCTTGTGCTTGGAAGCCTCTTCAAGACGCTTCCGGACCTCGGCCTTCTTCCGCTCCTTCTCCTCCATCTTCCTCTTCTCTTCTTCCGTCATCTCAGGCATTTTGGCGGTTGTTTTGGGAGTGGCTTACCTGTAAACACAAAACAACGTGGCCGCTCTCTTAGTGGGGGTGGGTGGGCGGTCGATTAGAGTCAGATTCGGCAAATTGTTGAAAATTACGTTATTGAAAACTAAGGGCAAATCATGTGCGTACTTCAGACGCAGATAAAACGCAAGCTTTTTTCCGCCCAGGGCAATATCATGACCGCTAGCTGGATGCTGACAAAGTAGTATGTATTGCTACGAAAATGCACACACAACTGTACCAGGGCAGGCACTAAAGCTGTAGAGGAGATTAAGCCGACGCGAATTACTTTCAAAAGGAACGCAAATAAGGTACTATGCTGTGGCACGAAACCTTTTAGTGAGCTTTTATGTTGCTGCCGGTAGGTTCGGTTGGAGAGAGGGAAATGTCCCTCCGAGCGCTTTGTCAACAGCTTGTTGGTAGCTGTGGAAGACGACAAGCCGGGGTGATTTTTGCTGTTCCCGCACATTACTGAAAGGTATGTGCGGCCACCATCATCAACTACTACGCTGCGTGTACATGGAACCGCCTGCCCCGTTTGCCGATTGTTTGTTTGAAGCAAGTCGATAGTAAACCTTAAAATAACTACAACTAGCCACAGATTTCTAGAGTCAGGTGCGCTGTGCTGTCAGGCCACGAGCTCTGGCTAAACACCTGGCATCTATTGTCACGTTGATACACGTACATTGCGATTTCTTTATTATTTCTTTGTGTTATCTCTCTGCGTTTCGCCTTATATATATATATATATATATATATATATATATATATATATATATAGCAGACACGGGCGATAGCCTTTTCTGCAAAATGCCCTGATGCTATAGTGATAGTTGTTTGAATTGTATAATTATGGAAATTTCAATCTCAATGAGGAATTACTAAATTTAAATAAATTTGCCGTCCAAAGAAAATGGCCCCATAAAAAAAGATACTCGGTAATTTCAGACACGCGCTGGCCGACAAATTTGAAATAAATGAGCGTGTTAGAATCCAGACTTGGTGGTTAAAATCGACAACACGCGACGTCCTAACTGTTTGTTAGTGGTCTATGAGTGAGGGCAATAGCAGTAGCATTCTTCCCGGCAGTGGTCCTGCTAATTAGAGAATATCGCCGAGTAAATTCGACTTCCATTGGCCTGATTTGCAGCCCGACTTCTGCTGCTGGCACGGGTATGGACGCTATTTGCCTCTACCGCACCCACCCGCTGGCGGCGCCTCGATCACGCCTTGCTAAAGGCCGGCCTAAAGGAACAAGAAAAAGCCGTCGAGAGCTTGGCATTTGTTGTTATGTGCTCTTTCCTATTCCGCCCGCCTTAGGCTAAGTAAGCTCCCGAGTGCGAACCGATAGGAATCGATGCAAAGGCCAAACGAGAGCCTGAACGAGCTAACTCAGTCCGAGCCGCCCAAGCTAGACCCATAGATCGAGATGGGAGACATGGGTTGGTCGAGCGGTACCACCGCCGCCCGACAGTGAGGCGACAAAGGCTGCCATCTTGAGCATCGGGTTGGTTACGGCATCTTGGCTGCCATCTTGAGCATCTTGGTTCGTCTCGGCCAGACCAAGAAGTCAGCCACGCATCGAGGCAGGAACTTTCTGCTCGCCCATCTGCTCGTCTTGCCGGACCGGGCAAAAGCCCCGGCAACATTGAACCCCGGGACTAATCTCGAACCAGAACATTTGGCAGTCACCCAACTGCCAGAACGGTAGTGGAAGTGTCGCGTGCAGACGCCCTCGTCCCTGGCCGATGCATCGGTCGCTGCTGGTCGTGGTTGCGGTCGGTCAGATGAAACCGCTTCAGCAGGCGATGAGCAGCATCGCTGGCTGCTGACCCTCCCTCTCGGCGGTCGCCTGTTGTAGGGTAGGGTGGTCAACCAACCCTGATTCGGGTCAGCGCAAAAGTCTCCACAAAAGGTCTCAAGGACTTGCTAATCAACGTGTACACACACACAGGCGCGCGCACACACACTGCCGCTACTGCTACGCTATCTGGGTCCGGGGCCAAGTAGTAACCCGGAGAGATCGCAAGAGGGAGTAACGCCGTCGCGCGGGGGGGGGGGGGGGGGGGGGGAATGAAATGGGAAGGGCGTATAAGAGAAAAATAAAGAGCGGGAGACATTGCGCGACTAAATGAGTGGCTCTGGGCAGTTTGAACTGGGCCCAATCAATTGACTTCGGCCTGCGTAATCTGCGTCGATAAGTACGTAGGCAGACTAATAGGCTGGTATGTAGCCAAAGTACGGTGTTGATATGACGTGTACTCTGGATATATCTAAACTCACGTGTAAATTCCTCAGCGCGCCCGGTTCAGCTGGCAAACGTTTAACACTAGTACGTGGGTCACGAGATCTTTACCAAACGCGAATATATGAGATTGGTGGTCATTTTTTAGAAATGTAGATGTAGGTAGAAATCTACTTCCGGTATGTAGTGAATACACTAATTGCTTCGTCCATTACAACTTAGGCTATTTGCAATTTTGTCAATTAACAAAGTAAGGTTTAGTATCCACATATACATTTTTCAAATAAAGCGATTGACACTAATATTACAATATATATATATATATATATATATATATATATATATATATCAGGACAGACCGCAATCGCTCTAAAATGGCCCGTTACGACAGTCTTCATAACAACGCAATAATTTTTTGTCGACTCTCAGAAGAAATCCAAATAAAATGCCCAGTAAAAAGTATAAATGAAACTTATTAGAACTACATAACATCATGTAGGTTAGCTACTTCTGTCGACCTTCAAAACCAAATCAAATAATACAGACCCTCGTTCGGAATGACGGCGAATAAATTTAACGGGCTCCGAGAACCCGCGCAGCGCCAGATTGTACTACCAAGTAGTAGTGAGAACTAGCTAAGTAGACTAGTGTTCGACCGCCGAGGTATTAGGGCCAGGAATCAGAGCAATTGTGATTGTGGGAATAAGCGCTTCAAAATGTCCTAATCTAACGAGCTGCAGCAAACAGGCCACTGAAGCCAGCAAACTTGCTATTTTTACTATCATAAGCTCGTAGAGTATCTTTCCTTAAGGAGACGTAATATTTTAGCAAACGTTTTGGCTATTTTACACAATTGGTTCCAGCCGCCAAAGGGAGACGATATAGCCCTTAGTCAAGTGCCAGGCTTTGGCACGCTTAAGATAAATTGGTAACTGTAATTAGCAACAACATTGCACAGAGAGCAACTCCGAAAACAGTGTGAACCGGAAGAACGCCATGTGAGCTGCTGCAGGTTTAGAGGAGTACTTCTGTATATGCTTTGGGGGAGCACGGTCCTACCATCGGCTGTTCTTTATCAACTTTTTTGTATCTTAAGCATAAATATATAAGCTTAAAATATAAAAAAAGTTGAAACATATACGAAGTACTAATATAACTCTACTGTTAGTGTCTAGTTATCCAATGCCTGCCCGTAGAACAGGAAATAGGATGCATGTTCAGGAAGCACTGCTTCTAGCGAACACTGCATAGACCACACACGATGCGGCACCAGTGACCTTGTCGAAACGAGGGCAAGCACGTGGCCAAAACGTAGCTAACGGTACCGAATTTCTCTCAGCGAAGCACTTCTGCTGCGATTGTGTCCGTATCCGTGGGCGTGGTGTGAGGGAGGAGAGCGACTTTCGTGTATCCAGCGAGATGAGCTTGAGCCGAAACACCAAACGAGAGGACGATGCCATTGAAAAGCCTGTAGAAGCAACAGCATCAGCAGCGACCAGCTGCCGAGTGACATGCACGCTCTATTGCGGTTTGGCAGGAGGCATTTTGGGCGCTGTACTTCCTTGACCGCTCGGCTATCCTGACTGATTTTCGTTTTACTCCTGGAGGGCAAATTCGATGCTTGAAGACTTTACGCGATCGCCGCCAACGTACCCATTCGTACCTTCGACGTTGTCGTCGTCGTCGTCATCGTCATCATCATCATCATCATCATCATCCTCCTCCTCATCCTTATTATAATCCTGCTCATGACGGCGGTGCTCGGACCGGGGCCACTCGTGCCCTCAGCAAATGTTGCCCATTCAAGGGAATGTCACTTGTCGGACGTTTGCAGCATAAGGTAGGAAGGTGTGATGGTGGTGGCGGTGGTGGTCGCCACGTTGGCGCAAGCACGGTCCGCGGTTCGCGGCTTTTCATCATGCTAGTACAAGTTGTAGACTACAAGTCGTAGTTCAAGTCGAGTACAAGTCGTAGTTCAAGTCGAGTACAAGTCGTAGTTCAAGTCGAGTACAAGTCGTAGTTCAAGTCGAGTACAAGTCGTAGTTCAAGTCGAGTACAAGTCGTAGTTCAAGTCGAGTACAAGTAGTGAAGTAGTTGAAGACAGTAGGGACAGTCCTAGGGAACGACTTACCTCTGAGACAAATGGGAGGAACTCACACGCACGTTCTCGTCGTACCTCTGGCCAACTAGATGTCGCCCGCCGCGACGCCCCTGATGATACCGGTCGGTGGGCGAACGCCAGCAGAGAGGCGTGCGGAGAGCGTCTTCCCTCGCTCTCAACCAGGCTGGCGGTCCTTGCTGAGCATCGGCACCACCACCACCACCACCACCCGAAGTACTAGCACTCTCAGCATCGGCACCCGAAGCACTAGCGCTCTCAGCACATCGCATGGAACCTTCTCACCCAGCGCAGGTGTGACCCAACCACGCGCGCGCGCCACGATGACGAGCTACCTAGCTACAACATAGGCGACATACGCGAACGCGGCGCAGAGACATACAGCAGCGAGGGCCACACTCGCTGTCATCTACAATAGAAGGAAGAGGAGAAGCAGAGAGCAGCAGGAAAATGCCGACACGGCAGCGCGGAGGGGTGACGGGGTGATCGTAGAGACATGGCTCGCTCGGAATAGCTTCCTGCACCACCGTTACCACCACCGTTACTACACCACTACTACCAGCGCCCCCCTCCCCCCTCTTTCAGGCAGCTTTAACCCACGAGTTCGGAAACAGCAGCTTGGAGAGAACAGGCTTCGTTTGCTAGCTGTGTCGTTTAGAGTTGCCTGCTGCTGACGCCACCGCAGCCTAAACTAGCCTGAGCTAGCACCGGCATGTCCTGCAGGCTTTCTGCAGGGTAACTCACTCTCTCTCTTTCTCTTTCTGGCTATGTGTGTGTCTATAGTGTTCTCTTCCATGTTCTTGTTTTTTTCCTTAAAATGTCTTTCTCTTTATGCGCTCTTCCTCTCTCTCTCTCTCTCTCTCTCTCTCTATATATATATATATATATATATATATATGTGCCCCTCTCTCTATAGTCAGGTTGAGATCTTCCTCTTGTGCTAGACCTCATCCGATATCGTACTATATCACAGCAGCAGCAGCAGCAGCAGCAGCAACAGCAACGTTGGCAGTTCGTGTGGACCCACCATTCGATCGACACCGTCTTCGTTGCTCACAAACAGACGGCTGGACGGATTGTGGGTGCAGTCGCAGCAGAGCAGCAGCAGCACCCACAGACACGATCGGGTCTGCTGTTTGCCACGGGTTGTTGTTGTTGGCGTTGTTGTTGTTGTTGTTGCTGCTGTTGTTATTGTTGTTGTCCCCTTTTCCTTTAGCTTACTGCGCTTTTGCGCTCTCATCGGTGCTGGTAGTGGTCGTGGTCGTCGTCGCTGTTAATGTCGTTGTTGTCTGATGCTGCTCGTATTCTCGGGGTCTTTCTTCTAGTAGTAGGCTGGTCGACTGGCCGCCCCGAACGAGTGGACGATCGGAACACGACGAGACCAAGTCCCAATGACCCGGACGGGACGGGACAGGACGGGGGGGGGGCTTTTGCTGGGCTGTCGCATCGTCCAAGCGTTCGCTGCTCGATGCTACAGGGCCGTCACAAAACAAAAAACGACCACGAACTCGTACACCACAACGACAGCATTATGAACAACAACAGCAACAACAACAACGACAGAAAGCGACGACGACAACAACATCAACAGCAACAACAACAACAACAACATCGACTAGTAATTATTTAGTCTTGATTTAATCAAATACATTAGTTAGTCTTGATCTAGGTCTGGCCTACTTGTAGCAGCATCTATTCTCGGCATTGTTTTACTTAAGAATAGAGAGAGAGAGAGCGAGAGGAAAAACAAAGGGGAGAAGGAATTAAAACGTTATCAAGCTAGCGTTAGAACGAATGAGACCGGGTGAGAGATTGATAGAGAGGTAGGGATAGAGGGGGTATATATATATATGTAGAAAGAAATAGATGGTAGGGGAAGAGAGTATGCAACTAAAGCGTCGACCCCGGTGTGTCTGTGTATGGCGATTCGGTCGGCGTTCGGACACAACGTTTGTCTATGGCCGCGCCGTTCCTATCGCCGCCGATGCCGTCCCGTATTCACCATTTGCTCGCCACGACAGTGGTTCAGAGAAAGAGCACTACTGACAACAATAGCAGGTCAACCAGCCTAGCAAACTGCTGCGCACGATGCACAGCAGACAAACGGCAAACGCCACGAATGGTTTTCCTGTAATGAAGAAAAACCTATTGAAGAGCCCTGTTTAGCTGTGGTTGGCCTTACAATTCGTTTTGCCTAGTGGCCCTAGATGTATGTATGTATATATATATATATATATATAACACTATGGACTGAACAATTGTCTCCGCGCAAACGTGTAGTCACGGATTCTCTAACCCAGGATTAGCAGAGTTCAACGAGGCGCCTGAACAGAAATTGCACCTTATCGTTGAATTTCAAGCTTCACAATTCGGATGCTCTCGAATCTTCGTCGAAATAGGAAGGCTAAATTAGTACAAATAACCAACGCCAGAGTATCTTCTGCATTTTTTTACCTTCTCTAACCTGGAGGGGCTAATGAGTCGATTACATTTGCGTCCCAAACAAGCGTGCGTCCCAAACCCGCTTTCGGCTGTACTGGGTGGCCGCGCATCTAATGTACGATCTATGCAGTAGTGGTCAAAAAGTTTTCTTTTTCAATAAGACTTTCTAACCCATTTTTTTGCCAGATAGTGTGCCATTGCAAAGCGCTAGGTCAACATGTGAGCCCTGTGAGAGACGGGGCCCTTGGCTTTGCTAAGTTCATCCTTGCTTTTGTAAAGTTTAACCGGGGCGGACAGAGCGCAGTTTCTAGAATGTCAGCGATTCCTCAGTAAAGAAGCTCCGAGACCCATTGCAAATGCAGCTTAAAAGTCAGCAGCCCCTAGTGATGAAATAGGGTGGGAGGTATAGTAGTGGCAGCCGTTGGGGGGATCTTAGAAAAGATTAACCGCGTCGTTGCGATAATTATAATAGGACGGTACGCTAGCTGACACGCTGATGGCGGTGGGACCTGGTGATAATCCACAGAAGAATAGGTCCCTTACAATCAAGCGATTTGCTTATCTCAAGTTCCCAGGAAAACGTCTCATATAGCGGACAAGTAACGTAATTACTAAATTTAAAAACATGTGCCAGTTTCTTTTAATAGTTACAGTAAAACACGGGGGTAAGAGCACTAGTATGTCGAGGTGCTAGGGACGCGGTAAATGCATCGACATAAGTAAGTTAAGCGTGGAGCTTTTGCGTTGCACCCCAATCACATGCGGGAGATGTCGCCAAGCCTGCTCTCCGACATGTTGACACGAGCAGTGTGTTAGTCCACATATAGGCAGGCGTACACCGGTTGAAGTTGCTCACTGGAGTGATTTGAACCATAGTGCTCCTGTGTGAGAGCTTATGCTATTCAAGCCCTATCTTCTCCCGAGAGCACCTGCGGAAACGAGACTTTTACTGTAGACACTGTCGCTTGTATCGACAGCTGATAAACTTCAAAAAAGTTTCGTTTGCCAAGGAAAACGAAAATCGCAGAGCTTTAATATTAGGGTTGAGTCTCATTGCGCTCTTAGAAATAAATTTACCTTTTCTAC
This sequence comes from Dermanyssus gallinae, assembly GCA_003439945.1. Taxonomy (NCBI): domain Eukaryota; kingdom Metazoa; phylum Arthropoda; class Arachnida; order Mesostigmata; family Dermanyssidae; genus Dermanyssus; species Dermanyssus gallinae. The sequence continues at coordinate 879,694 of QVRM01006574.1, read as the reverse complement.
TTGTCCAGTTGCCTCCGACAGTCTGCGCTAACACTTGAGCTACGCATTTGCAACGACTGATGGCTCACCTAAGGCCATGTATGGTATCGTTTGAATTATCGGACGAATATAAGTGTCTGTCATCCCAACAGACAGACGCTCCGTTATCTTTTATAAAAGTTAAAAGTGCGATTGAGATCCTAAGGATTATGAAGGCCTTCGGACTTGACCTCGTACGGAGTGAATATATATTGGCGGCGGTCATTCTATTGCCCATTTGAATAGCACTCGTTAAAAAGTTCTTAGAAACAGATGAAATTCCAGCAACCAGGTTGAAATGCTTGCCTAAGGTCATCCCTAAAGGCAAACGCGACCCGCTCTGTCCCAAAGAGAAGCTGTATCTACATTGTCAGCTCTCCTAGCGTCGAGTGAAATACTATCTTGAGAACAGCATGGATTTTGCGCGAATCGTTCGACAATAACCGCCTCTCAGCAGCTTTTAGACAACTTAAAGTACTTGCTCACCGTCAGGCACCAAGCCGTGCATACTGTCTACCAAGACTACAAGGCGGCGTTTGAGACTGTTTTCAGGGATATCGTCATGGAAAATCTAGCCGCCGAGAGTTTTGAAAATACTGGTAGCTATCCTGAAAAGAAACTGGGCCATCTTAGATGACGACATTCAACAACCCTAATGCTGTACAAGCTAAAGGTGGCTTCGGTGACATCATATGGTATCGCACTAATTTGGGAATACCTGTTCTCTCAGCAACGTGCTCTGAACACGGTGAATGGTTCTTAAGAAAGGTTTGAGTCTTCTTCCTAGAACCGCATAAAGCAGTCTAATTTACGATCTAAAACATCTTAAACAGTCTTATAGAAGACTTATCTTAAACCGGACCCGGATGGTATACCCGTTCTACTACTACTACTACTGATAAAGGAATATCCGGAAGCGGTGGCCGCTGCGGCGACGGATATTCTCCGATTTAACTCGTTCCCTGCATAATAAAAGGCTGCAGATCTTGTTCCGATCCCAAAGGGTCCTGTTTCACACCGCCGAACATGGTTACTTGGATCCTTGGCAAGACGTTTTAAGTGTATCGTGAAGGCAGGCCTCCAAAACCCGAAGCTTGGAGGCAGCCCTCCTTTTGCGGAGAGAAACGGCATTTTATTTGATTCTCAATACGGATTTCGGAAAGGGCGCTGAAAAATTAGCGCCATTTAGCAGGCTTAATCAAATACTAAACTCCTCTGCAGGTCTCCGCTAAGAAAACGCGATCTTTTCGTGGCCGTTTCACTCAGCGTTAAAAACGCATTGGACAGTCTTTCATGTAGAGTTAGAATCGAGAGCCTCAACACAAAAAAACGTTTTGTCTTCTTATAGTTATATCTGACTACCTACATGACCAGACAATTCACGGCAAAACTAACCTCCTGCACCATCCAGGTTCTGAAAGGAACACGGGGACTTCCTGTCCTACCTGTTCAGAATCGGGAAGGCTTTCAGCACCACGTGCGTTCACTGTGGCGATGGACTTTAGGACACTCCAGGACACACGATTGTGAGGTGTCCAGCACAGGCGAAGCAGGCAATATCTTCTGGTCAAACAAAATCTATTCTACTCTTCTTAAAAACAGCCCTGTGCAGGGATTTGGAAGAGGACTATCATTTGCGGAAATCTTAACTGTTTTTTTGACAAACCAGATAATAAGATGACGACATTGCTACTCAGCGCCAGCGGAGTCAGTGCACCCTACGGGCGATCCACACTAGATATTTTTAGCAGGCATCGCCTAACAAGATAAAGCACGGTTGAATGCAGAACAAGCGGGTTTTAATACAAAGTGGCACCTTTAAGCAACTACGGAAATCGTTACCCAGTTGAGAAGTACGTTTTGGGACGTATGCAGCAAACATACGCAAAGCGCCGACGAGATTCATTTGTCGTAGGCAAATTGAAAATATATTTAAATGTACTGCCAAAAATAAAAATTGTGTACTAGTTTCATTAGACAGGCCTATTTATACCCAATCTAAGGACCCTCCGACTCCCGAAATACCGCCTTTATATGTGAATGCAAACTAGGCGTATAAGAAATATACTAAATATGCTAAACTTGCGTAAAAGGAATGGAAGTAGAACGGACTTTTTTTACACGTAACAGCGACATATAAATAGCTGAATATTGACAGGCTCTTGAGTATATATCCCATTCTATCTGGCAAGCTAAGACTTTACTTTCAGCACAGATTTGCTAACGCAAACAGCTCCACAATATGTTCCAATTTTGCATAGAACGAGCGAGAGGTCCCAACCATTGAGTAAATCTAAGTAACCGACGCGATTACCCATGCACCTTTGCGGGCAGTTTCCACAAAATCTAGGCAACAAGCCACAATGGCACACAACAGCATAGATAAGACACATTTATTTGTTACTTCATGGTAAGATGTTGGAGCTTACGGGTCTCGGTTTTTTTTAGGTATTCTAGCCAGGAGACTTGAATTCCAGCTTTCAGGCAGAGTCAACGTCTTGCAGCGCACTCTGTTGTAAAGGACATTTTGCTAAACTCTATTCAGTTGACTCTACATGAAGTAAAAGTAGTGTTTTTGCGGTCTCTGTACACTGCAACTCCGCCAGACCACATGACGACAATAATCATCATAATATCTGCGATTACACGTTCAGATCTCACACCTGTAATATTGTTGAGCATGCAATAGTAATAATAATAATCTTTGTGCTATATGAGGGGCCTCTGGACACACCCCATATTCCAAACCACTAGGGTTTCTCAAGACGATCAGTCTGAACCCATTTGTTTACGAGAATAATTATACTAAGTATAGTCGGATATCATATGCAGGTTCTGCAATGTTTACCACTTGCGCTGACATACGCTACCCGACCGCCGTAGCGTACGGACGTGTTTTGTGAGTGCTCCGTGATAAAGGGTGATACTGGGAGCCTGTCGCATCTGCGGCAAACGCAACCACTACTCCCGACACCTCAGGTCAGCACCAAGTTCCGGACTACTCATCTACGACAGCAACGACTACGCGGGTGAGAAATTTCTAACTTCATACTGTCTAATACTTAGTGTAACAGACGGCAATTCGAACGGCACCACGTGCGGCAATTCGAACGCCGTTACGTGCAGAATCGAAGCGCCGCCACGTACAATTTCGAAACACCGCCGCGTACAACTTCGAAACACCGCCGCGTGCAGCAACTCGAACGGCGCCACGTACGCGATAACTCGAGAGCGGAAGCGCGCCAAAACTTAAACGTTGCGAAACGACTCCAAGTCGACAGATTAGCAAGTGCGGGTAATACACGCACATTCGCTAACTGAAGGACGGGAGTAGCTGAGCACAGACTCGGCGACTCAAGACTTAAGCCCGGCAGGTCTCAGTCTTGCCACCCCCCTCCGTGATGGCCGCCTCTGGCGGCAGCCCGACAGGGCCCTCAGCTACTCAAGAGTTACATGACGAGGAACTCTCTAGCATGCTTGAGGAAGCATGGAGACCTGCGTCACAATTCAGTAGACGCAACTCTCGCGCTCTGAATCGACAAGCGAGCCTCCAGACAAAACAGGCTCAGGAACAGCCGCCTCTACCAGTAGCAAAACCTGAGGAAGCAACACTCCCAGACGAAGCTATGGACACTCAGAGCGAGCCTAGATCTGCCTCCCTTAAGAGAAAAGCAAGCTACACTCCTGAATCAGAGAAGAAAACCCGCGCGCCTACGAGTCCGGAGCAAGAAGAGCCTCCTTCGCCTAGCTATGTAAACGAAAAAGACCTACAGTTCCTACTGACGTCAGTGGCCGACATAGAACAACTAGTCAGCAAACACCGAACTACGCACCTGCAAATCTCTAAAGCAGTGGGAACTATGGGCCTAAATATACGTGAAATCTGCCGTAGAGCGCTTGACGTAGGTTTCACTCCCGCCAGAACAAAGGGACAGTCCGTCGAAACAAATACCGACCCACTCCCAGAGCTTGCACCTCTCTCGCCGCCAGAGGAATTTATAGCTGCAGAGATACAAGGCCTTCTCGTTAAAGAGGAACTAACCGACGAACAATATGCAGACCTCATGCAAAGGGAGTGGCCGGCGCGCACTTATACTAGCACCAGCCTCAGTAAAGCAAGTATTTTAGCTGACAAGGCCCCAGCAAGAGCCTTACTGCTTTCACAAAAGTCCGACAAAGACGAACGCCTTATAAACCGACTATCGCCACAGTTCCCTGGACTGCAGGATGCATTGCCGCACCTTAAGGAAGGGAAGACTATTTTCCTGCAAAATCGGGACATCTTAACAATCGAGGGAGTTGAAAACACTCCAGCTCCAACACGAGCACTCTACGCACGAATGATCCCGCATACTGAAGAAAACGAAAACGATTTTTCTTTGCAAGTCCTGAGAGAGGCAGCAACCAGTCTCTGCGGCTTCCTTAGAACTAGAGACATCCAGGCAGCGGCAGTGGCCATCCCGGCAACAGCCGATATTACTCTGTTGAGAAACGTATTAGAACAAGCCCTCGCGAAACATCCAGGAATGACCGTGGAAATCCGAGTTAAAGGCCGGAAAATAGAAGAGGCTCACGACAAAAAGAAAAGAAAGAAGCCTGACTCTACCTTTGCAGTTGTCGTGAAGTCAGGCAATTCATCCTATGCTGAAGCCCTACGTGCACTCAGGAACAACATTGACCCAGCGACAGCTGGAGTGGATGTTAAAAGAGCCTCAAGAACAGCTACAGGCGAAATCCGACTGATCGTGCAAGGGACTACTCCCGATGCCACCGGCAGATTTCTTCAGCACATAAAGGAGAAGGCGTCTTTGGAAGCGACAGCCCAAGCGGTCTCACAGACCAAGGCTATGATAATCCGGGACCTAGATGAGTCCATCGAGCCGAAAGACATCCTCAAAGCGCTTACCAAGAACGGAGCACCGGAAATGGCTTTTACCTTAAGTCCGCTAAAGAAAACCCGGGCGGGCGACTTCTCGTGCATTGTTAAAATGCCACCAGAGGAAGCCCAAAGATTGCTACGTCAAAGACATATACACCTTGGTTGGACTCGGTGCCGCATAGACGAAATGGTCTCGGTACCGCAGTGCTCACTGTGCCTGAGCTTTAACCACACGGCCAGGGACTGTACCGCAGCCCGACCAACCCAACCTCCCTGCTTCAAATGCGGAGGACAAGGACACGTCGCAAAGAGCTGCACGGCCAATAGTAGGTGCTACGTATGCAACGTAGATGGACACTACGCCACTACAACGCAATGCCCAGCATATAGACAACGGGTTACAAACCTCCGAGTAAACCACAATCAAAATGACCAGCAAAATTAAAATACTGCAAATAAACCTCCGTAGAGCCCCCAGAGCATACGATCTGGCGTCCCAATTCGCAACCGAAAACGACATAGAAATCCTGCTTCTCTCCGAGACCCCTACCACACAGCTTTCTCAACCCGGGCCCCACGCTGGTAACAAATCCGCTTCGATAAAGGTATTTCTTACAAGATACTCGCCCACGTCAGTGGGACAGGGGACCCACTTCTCCTTTATTACCACTTACCACTTCGCGATCTACTCAGTCTATATCTCTCCGAACTCCACCCTACAGGAATATGAGGACTTCCTTGAAGAACTGGACCTCAGCATGAGCGCTCGCGGTCACCGAAAGGCGATTGTGGGAGGGGACTTCAATGCGGCCCACAGTCTGTGGGGAAGCAGGTCCTCATCAAGGAAGGGAGAGATCCTGCTAGAATGGGCAACCCGGGCGGATCTACAACTCATGAACACCCAGGGATACACCTTTGATAATGGCAGGCACAAATCAACATTAGACCTGACATTTGCATCAGAGAGACTATCGCACCGAGTAACCGACTGGAGGATTCACGAGGAAGCAGAAACTCTATCCGACCATCTCTACGTAACCTTCTCTGTCAATCTAACTTCTTCCCAGCTTCATCGTCCTACAAAACCGCAACGTTTTCCCAGGCTAAATTATACCCGCCTGCAGAAAGCATTAAGAAGAAAAGTACATAACCTCACTGAATGCTCGGCAGCAGAAATCTCTACACTACTAGAGGAAGCCTGCCGAGAGTCCAGCTCCCGCCCACACCCTAAGATAGCCAATCGACCACCGTGCTACTGGTGGAATAATCGGATTGCCGAAAAGCGAAGGGCCTGCCACCGCATACGGCGAGTATGCACGCGCCGCAGAGCAAGGCACCGACGAGAACTCTTCTACCTATGGGAAAAGTACAAAGAAGCACGAAGAGCCTTACATAAAGCCATTAAGGTTAGTAAAAAAGACCACTGGATCTCTCTGGGTGAGGAGGTCGAGGGAAACCCTTGGGGCAAAGAATACATGATTGTGCGAAAAAAAATGCGCCACGCACAGCCGCCTTCACCTGTAGAAGTGGCGCGACCGATTGTAAATGCGCTCTTTCCACAAAGACCATTGCCGGAGTCGGTAGTCTTTGAAGAAACCTCAGATCTTTCCTTCGAGCCAATCTCAATTCAAGAGATCAGAATAGTGGCTGAACGCATACGACCAGGGAAAGCGCCGGGCCCAGATGCTGTCCCCCCTCAAGCAGTACGCGTACTCCTAAAGAACCATCCAAAGGTATTCAAACGCATGATGGACACAATTCTCACCAGCGGAGAATACCCAAAGCCTTGGAAAACGGCACGCCTAACCCTTATCCCGAAACCCGGGAAGCCACAAGGAGACCCCTCAGCATACCGCCCTATAAGCATGCTCTCCTGCCTATCCAAGGCAGCTGAGCATATTATCAACGGGCGATTAGTTACAGAATTAGAAAACAAGAAGGCGCTGTCAGAAAACCAGCATGGTTTCCGCGCCGGGCACTCCACACACTCGGCTATCAGCAAAGTTCTAAACATAGCTGAAACACAAAGAAATTCACCTATCGCAAACCGGGCGCACTGCCTTGCCGTCCTTATTGATGTCAAAAACGCGTTCAATACGCTCTCGTGGGACGCCATAAACCAAGCACTTGGAAATAAAGGCGTGTCTCCCTACCTACGACGTATCCTAGCGTCGTATCTAAAGGACCGAGCATTTACATACGATGGAGTGGACTACGCCGTCACTGCCGGGGTTCCCCAAGGATCTGTACTGGGACCAACCCTGTGGAACATAACCTATGATGGAGTACTAAGACTGCCGCATCCCCCGGGAGTTTTTTCTATCGCCTACGCAGACGATCTGGCACTGATCGTTACCGCCAGTGACGAGGATTTGCTCGAAGGTACAGCCAACGGAGCCTTGGCGGATATCCGACAACACCTCCGCACGCTTGGCCTTGAACTGGCTTCACAAAAAACGGAAGCAATCCTTCTAAACGGACTGAAGCGTCCTCCACGCAACCTAAATTTACACCTGGAAGGCCATCCAATAACACCCACGCCCGTGGTCAAGTACCTGGGCGTGATCCTCCCGGAGCTCTCACAGGAACACCTCATGTGCGCTATGCAGCTAAGAAAGCAGCCAAAGCCTCAGCAGAGTTACGGAAAATCCTCCCACGGACCAGAGGGGCAAGCGACTCTCGGCGCCGACTTTTAGCATCAGCAATAGACAGCATCATGCTATACGCCGCACCATTATGGAAACGCACTACTACAAGAGCTACAACACGTCGCCTCCTCAACAAGACCCAAAGACCTATGGCGCTTAACCTAACACGAGCAAGTCGCACGGCCTCTACAGCAGCCGTACAGGTACTCTCCAGACAAATTCCCTGGGATTTGAGAGTAAAAGAATTGGCATCAAGAAGCCCTGTAACCAACGTTCTGACGGAGGGCTGTGGGAAGCCATCCTGGATATTGGACAAGATCAATACTTCCTGATCTTAAAAAATGGTACAGCCTCAAACACGGCTCGCTTACCTACCCACTCGCGCAACTGTTAACAGGCCATGGTGCCTGTTTTCAGCAGTACCTACACCGCATCGGTAAAACTGACTCCCCTGGATGCCGCATGTGCAACTCGGGGGAGCCGGATGATGTTAAGCACTGCTATGAGCGGTGCTCCTTCTTCGACACTGAGCGAGAGCTATTGTCCCGGAACATAGGACTGCAGAACCCCCTGACATGCCAGGCCCTTGTAGAGGCGCTCCTCAAAGATCACAAATCCTGGATTCTAGTAAGAAGATTCGCACAAGGTATCTCTGAGGCGAAAATAACCGCCGCACAAAGCCGAGCAGCCTAAATGGCAGGAAGAGTGGCCAGGCGAAGTAATCTCGAGAAGACAGTACTGCGGCCACCCCCCGTCAAGGGGCAAAGAGGACGACTGGATTTTAGTGGGTGCGAGTCCCACACTACCGAGGCTTTAACAACGTCGCCCGGTGTGCATAACGCATTTTACCAGTTACCTCTATAAAAAAAAAAAAAAAAAAAAAAAAAAAACACTTGCGCTGATGCCTCAAAGCGCCACCGTTGAACAAATTACAGTTACGAGTGCGATGCGTGTGAACTGTAAACCAAACCATTTTTAATAAAGCAGCAACTACTAATGTGTTATCGATGCAGTTCTCGGTTGTCTGGGTTTGAAGTTATTAGAGGGCAGAGATAAAGGCACACCGGCTAACGACATAAAACTCTCAATTTCCTTGAAGACTTATTTTTAACATACCGACCATAATTCAAATGTATTTTTGACATATATCTCATTATATATATATATATATATATATATATATATATAGTGCATGATGTCATACATAGTCAGAAACAGAAAAGCAGGGAAGACAGCTCGGTCCGTGTCTGCAAGTGCGCGACCGTCATCACCAACACCAACTTAAAATATATAAATATAATACAATTATCTGCCATGAATCAGAAATTAACTATATTCCAGTCATTTAGTAGTGTCCAGTAATTAATGCGATGCTGGAAAGGTTAACTGGGGTACATTTGACAACTATGGCAGATTAAAACGCAAGACCTCACCCGTCGATCTTAAATATCGTCGTTATGATTCCGCAATCCATTTGACTTCTGCCCTAAGCACGGCTACGCCTTTCTCCTCTGGATGAAACGACGCATCTTATATTCACTTAATTTGTCTGCACCCAGTTTCACTATGAGGTCGTTTGTAGCGTTACCGTGGGAGTGAGGCTGCTCACCCATAATCACATTCAAATTGTCTGTCCTTCAGAAGCTTACACAGACAGTGAGAAGTAGGTGACACAAGTTCCTAGTTGAGTACAAGTTGTACAAGATGGGATGACCTTGGTGTCCTGGTCCTCCGGAAAGACCCTTGTGTGGGACGCAGCCGTGTGGGACACGCTGACGCCGTCTTACAGGAGTCGAGCCTCGAGATCAGCAGGCGCCATTGCCAATTTAGCGGAGAATCGAAAAAGTCTGAAGTATCGCGAGTTAGAGGCAATGCTTATTACACGCCTCAGAAGCTACAGTCCAGCACATCAGCCCGGCCATAGCCCTGCAGGCTTTCCAGGATGCCAAAAAAGGTGCTGATACAAGATTCGAGAACCTCGCAGGCCAACTCCCAGAGGCAAACAAACACCTGCAGAGGTCCTATGACGATCTCATAGTATCCATTAAATATCAGCGTTTACTTTCCGATGCACTGTCCACGGCAGACAAAGCCCGACTACAGGCGGTTGTCCAAAAAGGGGCTAGCAAATGGCTCCAAGCCATCCCTTCCTCAAACCTTGGCACTTTACCTGATCACGAGTTTTCGTCTGTGCATCGGCTTGAGGTTGGGAACAAGACTAACCGAGGAACACCGGTGTCCGTGCGGAGCACAAGTGGACATTTGGGGAACCCACGGGCTATCCTGCAACAGAAGCGAAGGACGTCAAAGCCGTCACAGCGAGATTAACGAGATTACCGCCCGGGCCTTAAGGTCAGCTCTACTGCCATGCATTCGAGAGCCAACCGGCCTCCTGAGAAGCGACGGAAAGAGGCCCGACGGTCTCACCCTTATCCCTTTTGAAAGGGGAAAGGCGCTTATTTGGGATGCTACAGTCACCGACACGCTCGCCCCCTCGAACATGGAGGCCAGCGCATCAGCCGCTGGCTCCGCAGCACGCAAGGCTGAACGTCTAAAGACCAACAAATACGCCCAGCTCACCGACGAGTTCATTTTTGTGCCACTAGTATTGGAGACACTAGGGGGACCCGGCCCTGAGGCATGGTCACTTTTACAGAAGATTGGCAAACGAATTGAACTCACGACGGGAGACAAAAGAGTTTTCGACTTTCTACTCCAGCGGCTATCTCTGGCGGTTCAGCGCGGCAATGCGGCAGCAATTATGAGCATAATGAGGGGTTGCCTCGAGGATAAGCTCGATTGGTAGCACCCCTCACAAGCCCAAGGGTAGTTAGATATTCATATTCCACTGTAACTACAAAATGAAATAAAACTGTTAGTTTTAATACATGTTTATAGAACAGCCAGTTGCGATAGAAACAATGGGGGTCATGGGCGAATCTACAGTAAGTTTTCTAAGATAAATTGGAAAAAGAGCGGCAAGTGAGAAGGATGAGAAGAGGACGGGAGAATTTTTGCTGCAGGGAATATCCATTGAAGTGCAACGTGGGAATGCGGCCGCGGTACTAGGCTCGTTGCCCTCAACCAGTGATTTACCGGGGTTGATCTAATTTTGTATTACAACTGTACCCCGTATAAGACAAAATACTATGGAATAAAGTAGGTGAAGTGTAAAAGACAATAAACACAAAGTTGTACAAGGAGTCATCGAACCGAAATACCTAAGGTCACTGAAGAAAGAGCGGTACGCACACGCGGAAACCACCGCAGGGAACTCGTCTGCAAGTGTGGGACGCCAACCCACTGAAAAACCAGTCATGTCCCAATCCCCCATATGGACCACCGAAATGCACCAGTCATGTGTGCGAAACGAAATGGATGAGTGTGTAGGTGTACTTTCTTCACGTTTCATTATGCACATGGGAATTCGAGACTTTGTTTACACATTGAGCTCATACGCCCAACAAAAGTTTAAGAGAGAGAGGAGGAAATAGTATATCCGCCGTCGAGTACGCACCTTGCTAATGCGCAATAAATATTGGCTGCTAGTAGAACGAGAGCATCGAGCGGCTGCTCTAAGCACGGAAAGTACCTGTCCTGTTTGCGAATCGCTGCTAGGTGCGCAAGGCCATTCTCTATCTGCGTCATGATCTTGTGGCGAGTTTTGTAGAATCGCACATCGAAGAAGGCGACGGCTGTCTTTCCATTGTCATGTCGGCGGTGGTGGCGGCGGCGGCGTCGACGACGACGACGACGACGACTACGACGATCAGCATTATCACAACAGCTTGGCATCTAGGACTACTGTTATAATCAATACGGCTACTCATTTGACCGTCGTCAATGCGACAGGCACTGACTGTTGCGGCGGCTACAGGCGTTGCGGTTGAGACAGAAAAAAAAGCGAACAGACAGCTCGCAGCGTGAGTTGGGCTAGTTGACTTGTTGATAGTTGTCGAGCGCTGCCGACCACCATTGTCGCTACCGAGCGTTGCACGTCCTGCGCCCTGCCCTCACGATGAGGTCCTGCCTGCCCCGCATCTCGAGATGAGGTCCTGCCTGCCCCGCATCTCGACGGACCTGTGATCGGTTTAGCAGCGGCTGCTGTGCTGCTGCTGCTGCTGGTAGGAGACGGACGCAGCACGTACATACTAGCTGTTGTTGCGACGAGTTGGGACGCGAGACGAGATGGGGGCATGCCGCATCAGCGCCACGAGCCAGCACGGCCCGCAACTACCGAACGTCGGCATTGTCTTGCCCGACGCCGGACGACTGGCTGCATCGAACGGTGTATATGTCTCAATGTCTCCCTATTTCTTCCTAGATCTGCTAGGCTGTTGTCTCTTTCGTGAAGTTCCTGGGTTCCTCTGATTGCTTTCGTACGCGTTCTATCATCTTTTCTCTTGCTCTCCGTCCGGATCGCTCACTCCGCCATTCTCGCGCGCCCGCGCGCTGGCTCTGGCGGGTTCTTTTTACGGGCCCTTTCTAGTCTAAGCGACCCACAATGATGCGGCCTTTGAATGCACTGGGCGTCTTCAAATGCCGCCATCACCACTACCACCACCACCACCACCATGTGTCGGCCTATAGAAGCCGACGATGTCGTTGAATGCAGAATGCAACAGTCGCTGCATGTAAACGGGTTCTGGGCTGGCGATGATACGAAACAGAACCACGAAGTCGAAGTCGGATTCGTGGTCCTGAGAGACAACCAGAGATTACCGGCTGGCTGAGTACCGGTGAGATAGAGCGCGATGAGGAAAAGAAAGCCTCAACGCGTGATGCCGCCCAGCCCGCCGATCTGGTGGCAAGCGGGTGGTACCGGTAGCAAACGAACTTCTGGTCTTCGAGCAGGTCGTTTGCGGGACGAGTGACCAGATAGAAACTCATGCAACAGCTCACTCACACACAAAGCTTTTGGGTAGGCGTCGACGTGAGCGCTTGCTGCATATCGCTTGGCCCAGTTGAGAGCTACCTAGATCTCGATTAAGTTTGATTGCTACGACATCAACAACAATTTCAACAACAACAACATCAACAGCAAAACTACCAACAATGAAACCACTACGACATCTAGAGACACAACAACAGCGACAAAAACAAGCAGGATAACAATAAGTCTGCAACAACGCTACGAGGAAACCACGTAGATGAGCGACAGCAACAACAATAACATCAGTAGCAACAACATGACATCGAATACTCGCAACTGCCCTAATAATACTAATAAGAGGGTGCAAGTAAAGCATTTAGAACTAGGCTATCAACCGCATACTACCGTAGACAATCTAACAATCAGGTTCCAAGCGGCGGTTTCGTGAGCGGTGAGTGAGTGGGTCGCTGTTGTGAAGCTTGAATATATTTCGTGGTGCATCGGCCGCGCTATCTTCCGCGCAGTTCTGCGTACACTGCTTCCTTAAATTAAGCTAACGTAGAACTACATCATGAACGACCAATAGCAGGTGCTGCCACACGTCGAGTCCTAGTAGTAGTTAGTAAATGAGATAAAAAAAAAGTTTCCCAACAGCAACGTCAGTACACTGAAGAAACTCAATGTTTGCGCATTTGTTACTAATTGGTTTAAGTAAGAATTATGTACTTGTGTTAATGTAATGTTATAGTGGTACGAACTATACTGTTCGTATAGTAAAATCTCTTTTAATCACACAGCTACCTGTTAGTCATGCTCGCCAATTTCTAAACATGTGTACTGCAGATTATCAAAAATCGAGAACGGCCAATAAATATTTATTTTAATTTGTTTGGGTTAATTCAATTTGATTCGAGATATGCTAAGCCACAATTTTATAACCATAAAAAAAACGGAAATCACTATACAGAGTATTACAGGAATATTTGATCAACGATATATGGAATTGTAGAGCTCGTTAAGGCAAATATTTTTTCCAATGGAACGTGGTCTCTAAGAGGCCCTGTTTCGGAATGAGAGTTAAATTACTACAATTTGTGACATTGGCGTTTTTGCCCGACATAGGAGCATAGAATGTGCTGCTGCGAGACAACCAGGTTTCCTAGACAGAAGCTAAACACACCGCCGTGTTCGTGATTCTGCTTCTTTCGAAGAACTTATAAGGCCGGTCAGAAGATGCAACATGGTCGCTTAGAAGAGAATTCGCCAAAATGAAGTTATTTTATTAACCTTCACGCCCAGTACCTCAAAATTATTACCTTACGACCACTTACAGCGCTCTAAACTAACATATTCAAAAATGACTGTGTTGCGACGCTCACTACCGCCGACGAGTCGCGCGACAGCCGCAGCGCGTCATTTTACATGCACTTAATCTGGACATTCCACCAAAAAATCGTAATTACTCCGCAACCACAGCTCGCATTGCCATAAGTTTGGTATCAAAATGATCGTCATGAAATGCACATTTGCCTGAATATGTTAGTTTAGAGCGCTGTAAGTGGTCGTAAGGTAATGATTTTGAGGTATTGGGCGTGAAGGTTAATAAAATAACTTCGTTTTGGAGAATTCTCTTCTAAGCGACCATGTAGCATCTTCTGACCGGCCTTATGAGTTCTTCGAAAGAAGCAGAATTTTCTCACGAACACGGTTGTCTCGCAACAGCACATTCTATGCTTCTATGTCGGGCAAAAACACTAATGTCACAAATTGTAGTAATTTAACTCTCATTCCGAAACAGGGCCTCTTAGAGACCATGTTCCATTGGAAAAAATATTTGCCTTAACGAGCTCTACATTTCCATATATCGTTGATCAAATAATCCTGTAATACCCTGTATAAACGAGCCTGTTACACAAAAGACTGGAGTAGCGCAGGGCGACTTTGCAAGCCCGTTTCTCTTTATACTGTACATTGCTGGCTTAGCAGATCTTCTGCGCACAATGAAAGCACCGCATGCTTTCTACGCAGACGACCTTCTCATCTTAGCCAAATCCTGGGAACACGTACAATTCTACTTAAATAAAACCTTAAAATGGTGTGCGGAGAACCGACTCATAAGTAATATATCTAAGACAAAGATTCTTCACTTCAGCCGCGGCGGCTCATACGCCGCTTCCGACCATCGCGTCAAGATCAACAGTACTTGCCTTGAGCTGGTTAATCATTTCTCGTATCTTGGCGGAACCCTGACACCGCGACTGACTTTTAGAAGACACATCGAGGAACTGCGAGCAAAGGCCACGGCGGCGATTATGCTACTCGGAGACATTCGAGACGTGGATCTTGACACAGCAATGAAAATATTTAGTATGAAAATTACCCCGATACTCCAGTACTGTCTCCCAGTAATTGCGCCGCACCTAACATTACGCGATCTCAAAAATTTAGACCGCGTAAAGGCGTGCTTTATGAAGCGTGTGCTGGGATTACCCAAAAACGCGTCAGCTACTCTGGCACTAGAACTATGCGGAGAACGCACTCTGGTATAAAACTTAGTCCTAAACAAATTACCGACCAGTACAATTACACTCGACATGTACAGAGCATTCAGGGAAGACCGAAACGTACATTTTGCAATGTGTAACTATACAGATGGACCTGCCTTTCGCTCAGAGAAATGGAAACGTGTCTTCCAAAGTAACCGACCATTATTGTGCAGGGTAACATGGCATGGTTATCACCATTATATGTGTCTCAAAGGTGAATGTTATAATATTAACGACTGTGTATGTAAGTTTTGTGGTGAGTGCAATATCTGTCGATATCATGTTCTAATATATTCGGCACTAGACTCTTACTCGTTACAGGCGCGTGTGAACAAGATATTGTTATAATTTCGTAGCAAACCATGTGTGTCAATCCAATCCTACTACTAAAAACTATGGTGAATAAATATGATGTGAATTTGTTCGGGTTATCTGAAAAAACGGCGTAGATTGGAGATGAGTACAAAGGACACAATTATCACTTTAGGAAAACATATTCAAGAGGATTTCTTGGCGCTATGCAGTGAGTTTTTTAGACTGCACCCACATTTTAAGCCTCAGTAAGGTCCCACGATTGTGTGCTTCTCGGCATCTTCATTTTCTCTAAATGTCTTGATTTAAAGTATAACTAAGCCAAAATCACAACGTCAGAGCAATTTGTTTTGATTGCAAAAAAAAGGGTGTTGCGGCTGCCAAAATACTGCTAATTTACCCAAGAATCGGCAACGGGCTTTTGCTACGCCCTAGAAACATGGTTCTCTTACAGTTCTCTAAGTTCCTACAATTGAGGTGCTTTTGGGCTTCAAAACTCACTAGGATGCTACGTATGCGCTCTAGTAAAAGTCTGTGTAACTGACAAATGCTCGACCACGTAGCTGCCTAATGCCAAAATATTTGTTTGCAAGAGTTGCGGTGAGCCAAGCCGTATGATACGGGCGTATTTTCTTCACGTCAAAATTAGGACATGGTCTTTGGGCCCTTGTCAACGTGTGTGCATAATTTCTGTAGTAAATTGCAAAAGACCATTTACATTCCTTCAACTGCGCAAACCCTCTAATGTTCTCGTTAACTTGGTGCTTTTTCACGCACGCACGATCAAAAATCGCAATGTGCTAACGGGGAGTAATTATCTACAGCTGGTTTGGACCGAGCATCTAAAGGCTACGAACTAACGTAGAAATCCTCACTAAGGCCCCTAGTCTGAAATTGACCGTGGAGCTACCATGTCGACTGAAGATTTTGCGATATCCTACTATGCTGTTGTGAGACCCCCGAAATTGTAGAGACTAGATATGGATAGGATATGAAATTGTACCTACCCGGAATCACTTTATTTTTTCAGAAAAAGGACGATAAAAAGCCGTGAGGTAGGAAACGCAACCACTAGTTAGATATGCGTATGGGATTAAGCCCTATATAAATAATATGCATCTTTGACATGCATATGGAGTTGATTATAAATATGTGACTATATATTAGTTATGGCTGAGCACTTGCTTTCATCTTGAATAGTTTGTCAATGTGAATTTGTTTTAAATGGTCTTTACACATTGGCAGAATTTTTTATAACAAGGCCTAGCGTTATATGTACATTTATTTGTCATCAAACTGCTATTTTTGTCCTAAGGTTCTGGAAACCAGGACTGGCGGAACTCAGCGATTCTCCGTTGTTAATAATTTAAGCGTCAAGAACGACAACGGTAGCGCCTTATTCTAAGAAAAACAACTTTTCGTATTGGTGATAAATTTTATATATATATATATATATATATATATATAATAGAGAAAATAACTAAATGTTTTCAATTTTAAAATCTATGTAAAAATTAACGAGCTCACGGATTATATTCATTGAAAAGGTGCTCTTCAATGTCAGCCACAACCCTTTTTCATCTCTGGACCAGACGATCGATTCTTAGCTTCCGAAAACGTGAATTTCTTTTTTGACGATGAGAGTATGGTAAGTACGGTGGACGCGGAAAAATGTTCCAATCAAAGATTGTTATTTTGCCGAAGCTGGACTTGTAAGCTCACATGCTGTGGAAAAGAACGCCAATTTTTATTCGCGCGATTGTGTCTCGTTCATAAGAGGGCGGCACAAATTCGATTAAGTTGATTACAGTAGCCAAAAAGAGCATTTTGCTAGACGTTGTGCTGTCCCCTACCGTAAAGGCTGCCACAGACCGACTTGCGGCTGCCCTGGTTAAGGCCGTCAATCTTCGTCGCTGGGACTCCCCTCCCTTTGATCCGCGACTGCTTATCATGGGCTCGATTTTTTGTCGCCAAGAAGAAGAATGGCGTGAGGCCCGTTGTAGTCTTACTCGCAATCCGGAGGCTAGATCTTTAAGAACAAGGCAGCGAAAGATCTGCACTTCCTGTGACGACAAGACAGAGAATTATCGGCATCTTTGATAACAGGGCAGAACCCTTACGAGTTCTTGCCCTCAGCTCGAGTTGGCGATACCGGAGGGTTTCAAGGCCGCGGTGCATTCGACTTCTTTCTTCCAGGAGTCGCACTTTCGAGCAACTTCTGTGCCAAATCCTATATAGGTAGCTACCGTCTTTTTTACGGTTGGGTGCTTAGTCTTCATTGCTGCGATTACGATAGATTAGTGGTGCTCGTACAACTGAGCTCGTTTAGTGGTGTCCGTTGGTTTTGGCCGCTCAAATTAAATGCGGCCACCGTTGGAGACCCACGCAAATGAAAGAATTCCAAATTAAGGTACTCAACAACGGCGGCAGATACGGCTCTCACTGTAGAAGTGCAACGCTCCCAGGAAAAACTGTTACCGTTTTAGTTATCTGTAGCCGTTGTCGACAAAACATTTGCGAAGTTATGAAGCCAGGAGAACAGCCATCAACTCCAACCGGGGCCTACAAACTTTGCCTTGCCAGAGAAGCCAGACGCAACTTTGCCATCATAACAGCCGCGTCGGCTGAGCCGTCCTTGTACAACGTCCGAGTGTAAGCAGCGGCGAATCGCTATGTTGGGTTGGGTGCACGTATTTGGTATAGTCAGGTCGTTTAAGACTTGGCCCTCCCGGCACCAGTCCTCAAATACCGAGCGCGCGCTTTTTTGGCATGGCATCGTCCCAGTTAATGTCCTGTTTCCACAGTGACTGTACTAACAGCTTACTGCGTAGCACAAACGGCAATATCCATCCCACCGGAATAAACATTCTTGCAACCAGGTGCAGTATCTTTCGTTTGGTGACTCTTTCTAATCAATTGGATGCGGTAAAGCTCTTATTATCCGCGGTGTATTAATTCGAGGATGGTGGCCACCTTATGCCAAAAATCCTCAGCTCGGTGCGATCAAAACGACCATGCCAGTGATGGAAAAATGGTCGGCGACGGTCGCGAAGTTCGTCTTCCACTTGGCTAGTTTTATTTCAGCGTGACCCACTCCATCAATCAACCTTGTTACAAATCGGAATGGCTCCTCTTTGCTGTTGAAGCTGCGCAGCGATAGAAGGGAATTATCCCCCTTCTATCGTCACGATAGAAGGGGGATGGTTCTCTGCTGCCTTGGGTAATAGGCATAATGAGGACCCTGTTCCTTCGAATAGCTGTCCTGCAGCAGCGGCTATACCGAAGGCCACTACTAAGAGCAGATTAAGGGCACTTAATCACTTTCTCGACGGTGAAGAAATTACTGCAGAATAACCTCAGAGCTACGTGCGATACTCTTGCCGGCCACATAAAAGGAAAAGTAGAGGAGCCAGAGTTTACCTGAAATGGCCAACTCGTTATTGTGGCGGAGGACGAGGAGAACAAGACTGTGCTGCTGGCAGGCCCTGACCGGACTGTCGGACTCATCAAGCGAAGGTCAAGCGAGTTTTCTACGTCAGTAAATGGAACAATTAGCGGAGTATACTATGGGCTGCAATTTCCCAGTGGAGGTACTCCCCGGCCTGAAACCCCACGGGGTTCTCTTGTACCATAATCCATAACATTTCTACCAGTGATATAGCTTCGATCCCACCAGATCTGATTGTCCCTTGTCGTCTCTGCGCTGCCATTGCTGTGGATTTACCAAGCATATATGGAAGGATTGGACTAATCTCGGTGCCGTGAATTACCATTTTTTTAGTTCTTGTCCACATGAATTGAACCGCACGGAAATTCCTAGAAGGTCTGCAAAGCAAATTATCTGTCCGAGGTCGCGCTTGTGAAGTTATGCGCCCGTTGCAAAAACTCAGCCAGCCGATATTCTCATCAAGCGCAGTTTTGCGGTCGTCGTATAAAATTAATTTAAAGTTAAGGCGCAGGCGGCCAGTGTTGCTTCAGGGGCGGTTTTGACACATCATTTGTCACGAACACGACTGTGGAAAATTGGCGCTGGTGAAAAAGCGGCGCTTTCCCCGGTGCAGCAGGGGGCTCTTGCACTGTTCTGCATTGGCATATCTGACCTCCAGGCCAGGCTAGTGTCGGAACTGCGGCCGTGGTATCTTGACAACGACATCAATAGGGGCAAGAACATTCGAATCTGAATCAGACTTGGGCCTGTTGTAGCAGTGTGAGATATTCTGCCTCTTCTACGATACGTGCACGGGTACGTTATGTACGTTACGTACTGCTACGTTGCTGCATATGTCACTTCTCCATCAAAGAAAGAAAGAATTAGGGTCGCAATTCATAGTTCGGCGGATTGCCATAAATATGTTTGGCCCGATCGGACTAAAATCCATAAAATGTATTTAGGAACTGGGCCGGAGAGTCATCGCTGCAGCGCTAGTATACCAAGCACGCTCGAGCCCTGATTAGGACTTCATGACGACAAAAGACCTGACGGTGTAACAATCCCGCTATGGGCAACGGCAGATGCTTGGTTTGGGATGCTACAGTGTCCTGTACAGTGGCTCCCTCGTATATACGCCACAGTTCACTAGAAGCGGGATGGGTTGCCGAGCGCGCAAATAATGGGAAAAAACGCAAGTACCAAAAACTGGAGACAAGTTACATCGTAGTGCCAATATCTATGGAAACAATGGGCCCGGTAAGCAAAGGAACCAAGAGACTCATCAGTGAGCTGGGCCAACTAATTACAGATCTCACAGGGAATCGGCGCGAAGGCGAGTTTCTACTGTTGTCGCTTGCAGTGTGCCGAGGAAACGCCAGCTGTCTTTTTCGGTTCCATGGAATAATATTTAGGAGCTAGGAGAAGACAAGGAGTTCACGTTAGCACCTCACAATTGTAACAACAATAATAATAATAATAATAATAATAATAATAATAATAAGAATTATTATTATTATTGTTGTTCGACTATACATTGTAGTGGATGCATGCGAGCTTGTTGAACACCATGCAAAGGGTTTAGCCAGGCCCATTGGAATAGTCGTCATAAACTCTCAGGCATCCTTATGTGTCCTCCATTTCTGTTTATGCAGACGCTGTTGTTACAAACGCCTCCCAATATCGCACGAATTCAAGCCAGTGCCAGGAGCTCAGTACGAGAGGCTATCTAGCTTTTAGGTGCAGTTTAGAGAACCCACAATTATAACATATTTCAAAAAAAGGCACAGTTCTGTAAAAATATCAGGTTTAGCGTCACGTTTGTCGGAATATACGTACTGGTACGATGTTTAGTACCATTAGCCAGGTAATTCTCATTAGGATCGACCTGCCGTAATTAAAAACTAAGGGCTCCTCCTTAATCACACGGAGCCAAATACACCTTAAGGCAGATTGTATACCATAAAGCCAACATGCAATACTGTACGCGATTAGGGTAGGTCAATTACGCAAGCCCGTGAAACAGTTCGTGCTTTGACGCTGATTCGCAAGCATAGAACGTAATGACAGGTTTAACTGGCCCGAACGAGCCGAGTCAAGCAGACTTTCCGCTTGGCTAGACCTAACCTCATTCTCGCTAAAGGAAAGAGGCTCCTAAAACAGAGACACGCCAAATCAAATGTGCATAATTAACCTTATAAGTATGCATTGATCACCCTGTCCAGCGTACATAGGCCACCTGACACGGTGAATGTTGAAGAATTTGGCCGAGGCATTCCTGCTTACCCTATCAGTGTCTAGTGAATGCTGAGATGCGTGCGGTGGAGCAGTGTAGTTAGCGTGCTAGCAATGCTGTTATTACTACTGCTTAAATGCCTATTTGGTTTGACTAATAGTAACAGCTGTAGAGCCCAAATGTGTGTATCCTGTCGTAGTTATGAAAAAATAACAGCGACACCACCCTTTTGTGAATCTAATCGTTCCTGTTGGATCTGGTTGAACATTGTTCTGCTGTGACATCTGCTCTCCTCCGGATTAGACCCGTCTAGATCCAGTATGGGCGCGCGATGTGATGGTAATCGTGCCACGAACCTAAATTAGCCTATCATGAGCGCCTGCCTACACATGTGATCGCCGGAGTGTCTATTAACATCAGTATCACTACTATTACTCTTGAAGATATGGCAGAGCAATGAATTGAATGATCTTCTTGAAAAGCCCTAACAGAAGTGGGAACGCCACACGTTTGCACGGACCCAAATGTCATGTTCCCACTGTTAATGATTGATTACAATAAATAAACTATATATATATATATATATATATATATATATATATATATATAGAATACAATATATATATATAGAATACAATATATATATATATATATATATATATATATATATATATACCCGAGACGTCAAAATATGGCTGTTAAATAGGAATACATGACGGAAAAAGGGAACCTACTCAAAGCGATGATCTATTTTTTTAGTTTTTACTTGTCATTTCGAGTTATAATGTTTATCAAGTTATAGCTCAGTGTGTTCCTTTGCTTTGTATGTCAGTATCGCCAATAATATGGTATAGGTATTGCAATGGAATGTATGCAGTTCCATAAATAAACCATGTCTGAATTGAAAAAAAAATATATATATATATATATATATTGTATTTTAAACTCATATTTTTTTCGGGCTGACCCTCTACCAACAAATATTTAACGTCCACGGGACTGCTTTTGCGTTGCTTCGTAAGACGGACCCCATAAATACAAATGAGCAACGGTGAGGCTTGCACCGATGCCCCTATGTTGTCGGAGTAATGCTAAAACGGCCCGGGCCTTTGCTGATGGGACAGACGGAAGTCTCGCCAGGTAGGACAGCATCAATAGGAGCGCTACAGTATTCTGCTCTTTCTCGTTATATGTCCGTAAGTACTCTCTTTTCGTCTCCTAGATCTCCTCAGAAGCCAACCTTACTGTTACCTCTACAGCTACCAATGCAGCACTCGATCTCATCGTCGTCGTTGTTTCCCCTAGCCGTACCCCTCTTTCGGGGATCGCGTGCACAGTGATTATTCGACGGCTGTCCTACGTGAAACGGGTCGCCCAGCACGGTGCGGAATCTGGTGGCGAGAGCACCACCTCTCACCATTATCGATGAGTTCGATCGGTTTGGACCTCACCCGTTCATGCATTATTGTACGTTGCCTGCACGTTCGTCAGTACATGCCTTCTTACGTCGCATACCTATATGTATATATTTATACCTATATATATATATATATTTGTTTATATATATATATATATATATATATATATATATATATATATATATATATATATATATTTGTT
Source organism: Dermanyssus gallinae (assembly GCA_003439945.1). NCBI lineage: Eukaryota > Metazoa > Arthropoda > Arachnida > Mesostigmata > Dermanyssidae > Dermanyssus > Dermanyssus gallinae. The sequence goes on along the minus strand of QVRM01006574.1, from coordinate 857,135 downwards.
TATATAAAAATATATACATACATACTCGTACATATATTTCTATACACGTATCGTCATCATCTCTTTCACTCAGCCGAGTATATATGTATATTTATACTTATTAGAAATAAGCACGCGAAGAAATCATGCCGGTAAATGCTCAGAGCAAAGCTGTCTCGATTTTCCTCTAAATAAGTTTTATTCGATCAGGGTCGCGAAAATACGTCGAAGTTCAATTTTTTCAAATTCAAGTTTGGAGATACCACGAAAACACGACTGGTGGACGGCTTTCGGGTCTTCAGCCTTAGTTTAAAAAAAATTCGGTTAGAAAATTTTACTCTCAAAAGACCCCTACCCTATACTGTGCGAGAAGCAATTCGGCCATTTAAAAAGAAGAGACAATATGTCTCAATATGACAAAGTTTGGCCGCACATAGCGAGGCTAACCCGTAACACTACTATTGCACAGCTGCTGTGCTAGGAATGTTTTGATAGACTCGTGATCCGACTATAACGACTCATTCTTGAATTGTTTACATGTCATTACAGGGTAGAGCCACAGTGAATCGCGTGTCGTTTCTTTTTTTGACAGCGCCTGGATTGAAATGTTTACATAAACGTACATTCATTTTCGGCCACATCTAAATAGGAAAAGTGTAGATCGGCCGACGGAAACTACTTTTATTGAATACAAATTGTTAGAGCTAACGTTTTCAAGTCATGTGCACTTAATTGAGCACTGGATTTGTCTACGGATGACCTGCAATGCCGTTTTTGTAGAGATACAAACGTGTAACAACTATAGAAGTGAGAGCAAGCAGGCTACTTTAAGGCAATCTATTACTCTATACCGGTGCAGTAAAATCGCTGCACAAACATTTAGTGAGTGACGCTAGTCAGTCCAAGACGTATAGTTTTTCGAAACGTAAGATAGGTTGCTATCTCTTCATGTCGAGCCCGCAATCGAATCGGAAGATTCATCTGATTATTTATAAACTTAACCTAAATCTGCAAAGCTTAAAAATGTCGTGCTGAAAGGGTAGTTGTCAAGCTAAGATCGAACTCAAGACTTCTCGAGTCAGAACACACACACAGTCTTCTCTTGTGTTTCGTCAACAGATCGGCTAGCAGGTTGCTTTCGAACAGTCGAGCAACGAGCGGAATTGTATACTGTTTTTAGACTGCCAGGACCTCGCTGGACACGCGCAGCACAGAACGCCGATTTACGAGCAGCGTGGACAAGGCGCAGCCTAGTTACGGAAGAAGGTGTGCGCTAGTCAGCGAGAGATTTGGCTTGCGCAAGCGTTTGGCGTTGGCACGTGATGACTTTCCGTGAAGGCGTCTGCGACCACCGGGCGAGAGCTTTGCCGAATCCGTCGTGGCACGGTGCGCGTTCGACAAATTTGGATGAGAAGAGGCCGTCAAGAGAGGTGCCAGATTGTTACCAACAGGAATGTCAATGCGGCTGGCAGGTGAGGGGGGGGGGGGGGGGGCTATTGTTAGTTAGAACATATCACCTCAGTCGAGCCAGCAGTGGTCTAGTTTGCGCTTGCCACACGATGGCAGAAGCCGACAGTTTTGAGGCTGAAACGAATCGTATCGTAGAAGGAACGGCCGAGCACCGTTGTTGGCCCGTTGTTGCCGAAAAGCAAGTATTGCGTGCTCCAGGGCAACGACCGGCGTCACAGAAACGAGCACGGGATGGTATGGCTGAAATACTAAACGATGTACGATGATAGAACAGCATATCCACTGTAGTTTCCTACCAGCCAATACTAGAAAAAAGTAGGTCGGCATATGTCTAGAACCCCACGCCTGCGAACCTTAAGGGAATGCCTACGGTCGTGCTGAGGCAAGTTACATTGAAGCACAAGGTTTCAGCCGGTGTAAAACCTAGGGATCCTCTAGGGCGTACTACCTACCACCCGCGACGTTATCAAGGTACGACTAAATTCGCTTACCTGATCATTAGACAGAGAGGGATATAAGATATCATTATTGCTGTATCGACCTTTCCTACAGACACATGCATATATACTTTTGTGACTCCTACTAGCTGGACAACAAGATCTAGTGTTTATATACTTTCTATTAAATATTAATATAATAATTAATATGTGTATGTGAATATGCGTATATTATTTTAGAGTAATTATAGTACGTGATGCTTGTTTGGGTTTATGTATGGTGGTTTTAATTGCCTATTTTTGTAGATTATATTATTTATCAAGATACACTTTATGATAATGATTTAAAAATGTTATTAGATATTTTTCCTTTTTAGTTAATGTATATATATATATATATATATATATATATGACACTGTTGAACTGGGCTAATCCCGGGGTAGAGAACCCGTAACCACAAGTTAACGCGGAGACAATTGTTCACTCCAAAGAGCAGATGACTTAAAACTTTATTATTCTGTTTACTCTAGTGACTCCCATGCTGATCTGCAGTCAGCTGTTGACGGCATTGCTCGATGGTATTCTGAAAATAACATGATGATCTATATATATATATATATATATATATATATATATATATATATATATATATATATATATATATATATATATATATATATATATATACTTTTGTTATTAAAATTATTTAATAGCACACACATTCTTGGTTATATATTTATAGATGAATTAATAATAACAATATCGAATTAATTATAATGTTTATATACTTTTCATTAAATATTAATATAATAATTAATGTATGTATATGAGTATGTGTATATTATTTTAGAGTAATAATAGTATGTGATGCTTGTTTGGAATATGTGTGGTGGTTATAATTGCCTATTTTTGTTGATTGCATTATTTATCAACATATACTTCATGATAATGATTCAAATATTTTAGTAGATATTTTTTCCTTTTTTTGTAAATGTATATACATACACATGTGTAAAAAAAAAAAAAAAAAAAAAATATATATATATATATATATATATATATATATAATTGTAATGTTAAAATAATTTAATAGCACACCCATTTTTTGTTATATATTTATAAATAAATTACCAATAATAATAATTATTATTATTTGGTTTTATGGGGCACTATCTTGATAAATGATTCGTATTGGATGTCAAATAGTGCAGTGCAATGCCCCTAACGCCCATTTTTGGTGTAGGCATTACATAACATTTGCTTCGCTACGAGAATGATGCATAACAGTAGCGCTTCTCGATAGCCTTGTTGTGCGTCTCACAAATAGTATCGGTACTAATGTTTTTAAGTTCGCTTGTTAGGGTGTCAGCAGAGTATCAGAGTGCTATTAAAGCTGATTGATGATTTGCGGTAATGACATATTTTGCCTACCTATCCTACCACCTAGTGTGACTTTGTGGCAGCGACACGTGTATATTACGATATATGTGTATTTCAAGAAATGTGCGTGACGCGTTCCTTTCACGCACATCTTTCCGTGAACGCGCATATGGGGGCATATATATATATATATATATATATATATATATATTACCCCATAGAGGATTGGTTGCCTGCCCGCTCCAGACAAGCGTGTGGGTTTGTGAAATTGAAGTTAATGTTGCCTTCCACATATAGTCTACGGTGCGGGCCCCGGTTGCGCTTCTCAGAACAGCCAGACCGAAGGCTAACTTCTATCTGGGTCGCAGGGCCGGGGCCGCCAAACCACGGAGGGTGACAGAACGAGAATGGCAGGGACCGGATACGGGGAAAACTTGGCCCAGTGAACCTCGCCCCCTATGCAGCACTCTTTAATTTTGTTTTTCTATTTTTTACTAGCATTGTTTTGTCTCTGTCCTCAATAGAGGCTTATATACAGCGGCAGCATCACGGCATCCGTATAACCACCACAACCAGCACCACCAGTACCATTACTACAATGAGTGGGTACTGGTGCCATTATGCGTGCGTGTGCATATCGCCTCACATTGACATGACGTTCGCCTCAAACACGACCACCCGTATATGGTCGGCGTTGAATCGTCACGGTTTCCCGTTACCGATCGATCGATACATGCTGCCATTGTCATTCATAAGCGTGCAAGGCGCTCTCATTTGGGTCGGTCGACGCTTTGGCCGCCTTTGACGTGACGGCAATGTCGGACAGTGGCAGGAGCAATAGCAGCAACATCATCATTATCATCAGGAGCTACAATAATAACATTAGCAGCAGCAGCAACAACAACAACAACAACAACAGCAACATCAGCAACAACAGCAACATCAACAACAACAACAACAACATCAGCAGCAGAAACAACAGCAACAGCAACAATAACAGAACGAACGGTGTTTGGCTATCAGCACAGCTACTATAACTGCAAGGTCACTGCTGTTGTTGTTGCCGCTGTTGCTGCCGATAGTCGCGGAAATGACAAAAACAATTTGCGTGCCCTACTTTTACGGCACGCATTATGAAAATATGTTGAAAATATAGAGAGTTATCAAGCGATGTATATATATATATATATATATATATATAAGTACTTTTACTACATACACGGAACAATTTCTATACAACAGGCTTTGACAGAGGTCGGTGCGATACTCCTCGAGTAGACAGCTCCTCGAGGATGAATGGCGAGCCGTCCGACATAAACAAAGTTCGCTGGTTAGCAAGTGAGCTACACAGGAATTGAAGGAGTCCCAAGAGAGTCCCATGTCCCACGGTGCACAGTACAAACAAACGGTAGCTAGTGATCTAGAAACAACGAGAAAGAAAGCTCAATGTAACGTACGTATTTTAGCTGAGCAACGCATGTTTATTAGATGCTGTTAACACGCGTACACAAAAAATGCAGCACATATGGATGACAATGGTGACGTTGGTTATCACGCATGCAAGAGCCTGTCTCAGCTCTTGCCAGCAGGCGGCTCTGTACTATCGTCGGTAACCACGGTGGGCCGTGACTTCATCTTCTCGGCGAGCAGACGCGAGTTTTTGATGCGCTCTTCGATTATCTGAAATGGTCGTGTCACAGTTCACGCTTATGTATATATATATATATATATATATATATATATACATAAATAATTGCCTGACTTTGCGACGCCTTGTCTTGCATACGAACGTTTTGTTTGTGCTGAGCACAATTGAACAGAGTTATGTCATATTTCACTGTAAAAGTCTCGAGTGAGGTGCAACAATCATCCACGAACAATGCGATGACTCAAGGCACTTCTTAGCAATAAAGTGCGACTATTTCAGACTGAACCCATTAGTTGACCGATTTAGCATTTTGATAGTGGAAAAAATGCAAATCGAAATTTGAAGGTCGAGTTTTTGACTTGGCCCCAGACGTTTAGGGCAGAGTGTCGTGATTTAAGCAGAGAGGCCATTCAGAGCTTGCAAGGTCATGCAAATAGGTATGTGGGGTTGAGAGGGCGTGTATCGAGCCATAATTTCTGTCATTACTTTTCTAAAGTATGTTTTAAATTACTACTCCTAGAACCCAGTAGACGCATATATATATATATATATATATATATATATATATATATTTTTTTTTTTTTTTTTTAAAGAAATGTATTTAATTATTTCTTCGTTTTTCATATATATATATATATATTTCATAAAAAAACGAAGAAATACTTAAATACATTTCTTTAAAAAAGATAAATACATATATATATATATATATATACATATATATACACATATCATTTATTTATGTGTATAAGATATACAATTGTGATGTAAGAACATGTGCACAGCCCGCTTGGGGCATTACTCAAAGCATTAGGTCCAGGCAAGGGCTGGTCCACCTAGCCAGGGTACCTCTAATCGAGGCGGCATTCCCTCTTTGAACATTTAATGACAGACGTTGCAGTAAGTGTTCGCCCGCCCTCTTGTCTCCTGTAGCGAGTACCAATCTTTTTCCGACATCATTAAGCAGTTTCTTCGGGAGCAGCCCAGCCCCCCCCAAGGTCTCAAACGCAAGGGGTGAGAACAAGTGTGGGTAAGAGACGCCTGAATACTTTCTGCACTTGGCTGCTTCCGCTAGGGCTACCGCGTGTCCAGGGCGAACTGCGCTCGCACCGACCATTGAAGGAGCTAAAGAGTCGGTTACGGTTGCATCCCACACCAGCATTTGGCCCTGTTCAAAGGGAGTCAGGGTCATGCCATCAGGTCTCTTTCCATCGTCTCAGACTAAACCAGGGGGCTCCAAGATGCATGGGTACCCTGCCGATCGCAGCGCTCTGCTAAACGTTTCGTTCAAGGCCGAGTGGCGTACAATTCTGCCTGAACTCGGCGGACAGGAAAGCCCATGGTGGCCTAGGGAGTCGACCTCGTCACCGCATTTGCAGTGGTGTGGAGAGACTAGCTCTGCTCCTAACCTCAAACCGACAAGTATTCGTGTAGACTCATCGTCTAGGAGGGTACCCAGCTGAGGGCTCGGGAGGGCGTGCAGCCATGCACCTGCACCGGGCGAGGAGACTGCATGTAGCCTCGCTTTGCTAGAGGCCGTGGTTGTTCGTTCCCATAGGCCGCTCAAACGACCGTCATTTGGCAGCTTTGACCACGCGCGCTGAAGAGAAGGAGTCTCTGGTTGAGACCCGCAGAATGCAATGGCGTCGTCCAGGATCTGTTCAAGCGTGGCCTTGAAGTTCGCAACGGCCTGGGGGTCCAGAATAGACTCAACGCCACTAGTCGCCGAATGCAGGGAGGCAATGTGTGCTGCGACTGAAAGCGAATTTGCTTCAGGCAAGCCCAGTCCACCCTTGGCTACGGGTAAGAAGGCCTGAACAAGGGAATCGTCTTGCAACTTCAAGTTGAGTATAGATTCCAGCGCACAACACATCTTCGCGTTAATTTCCTCCAAAAGATCCGGGAAGGCTGAAGTATTGACTCCCCTGAACAGGTAGTTCAGCCTCGACGCGGAGAAGCATGAACGCAGAAAGTACAGCCCTCGGTGAGCACCCAGCTGGGGAAGACGGTTGAGACAAATCTCGAGTTTTTCTCTCCCGCGTTCGATAGTCGGTCCAAGTTGGCGAGAAAACAGGGGTACGCCAAGTAGATCCAGGTTATCGTCTGTTACGCGGCAGCCTGGAAGTAGATTCTGTATTTCGGAGATATCAGCTGTATCTGAGCCGATTATGTGAACCTCACACTTGATTGGGTTCAGCTCCAGACCGCTGCATGCGGCAAAACTAAGTATCTTCTTTAGGTCTTCACAGACCGTACTTATGTTCCCTCCAACGACCCCGTCGTCCAAACACGACAGGTTGAGTGGACTTTCAAGTGTGTTAACCAAGTCTTTAACGGCAAGACAAAACAGAGGGGGAGCAAGGGGATCTCCCTGTTGAATCCCTACAGCCGAAGTGAGCAGTGCCGAGGGCAAGACCAAGTGTGATGAATTACCGTAAGCCAATTTCACCTGATGATAAATGGAAGGGGCCTCATCTCCGACCACCTTTAACAAGTGATCCCTCCTGACAGTGTTAAACGCCTTTTTAAAGTCAAGCTTGACTAGCACAGATAGATCGAGTCGGGAATCAATAAAAGCCCTTGTAGCGTGTATCATTATTTCAGCACCCCCCTTGGTGGAGAAACCCAACTGGTGAGGCCCAACCGCTAGGCTAATAACATCTTTAGAGTCCCTCACTGCCAATTTTGGATTAGGGGACACCACCCTGGATGCAGAGCTCCTCATCGCAGTAGATCGATTACTTTTGCGAGGGCCTTGCTAAGTCCGTCGGATGAGCAGCCGAGAGTCGGTGAGAGAAGGTCTTGTAGAAGTCGAGGTCTGATAAAATCCAGACCGGCGCCAGAACTCTTTGAAAATGATCCCACCGCATAGCGAACATCCTTGATTGAAGTAGAAGAAGGTAGAAGTTGTGAGGGCGGAGGAGACGGCCAACACAAGTTCAGTTGCGCGGGGGGGTGTTTTTCCTGTAGCGACGCTGCGGCGGCTGGTTCATCGACCATAATGCCGTCAGACAGAAGAAGGCGGGCTGCCCCTGACACGTCACCGTCTGACATCTTGGCCGACACGGCTCGCGTGAGTGAATGTTTTCGTTCAACATTACCACCGGACTCGCCCGCGGTCAGCAGGAGAGTCAAATCTGTAAGTCGAACACCGCGCCGGAACTCCACCAAATTCTTCCTAATGACCACTGCCAAAGAGCGTGTATCTCTGCAGCCTACCGGTAACCTTAGCACAACTGGGGCAAAGGAGAAAAGTCCAAGCCAGGCGGCGTCGTCGTTGTCCAAGGCAACTTTTAAGCACACCTCTGACAGTGCGTCAGCCACCGACTTCCTAACCACCTTGGGCAAAATGCGAACCAGCTTCCCATGTTTGAAGAAGGCCTGGATGCACTCCGTGAGGTCGGGATTGACTTCATTCGCGGCTTCGTCATGAAGTGGTATAGTGCCTCCGCCCCCATGTTTGACTGTGACATGTCTACGGAGGCCTCGCCTAGCAAAGGTCTGGCCGCATTGGTGACATGATACTTTGTTGGGCCCCAGGGGGTTTGGTGTAGTCGCAAGGTTTTGCATAGGTGTAAAGCTTAGGCCGGATTCTTCTGAAGGATCCGGCAAAGTTACTCGTGTGTATTCTGTCACCGTTCTCACTTATTATTATTATTATTATTATTATTATTATTATTATTATTATTATTATTATTATTATTATTATATTATATATATATATATATATATATATATATATATATATATATATATATATATATATATATATATTTTTTTTTTTCAATTTCGCTTTCAATTTTGATCAGATACGCTCCCTTGAGTACGCTACGCAGACACGTAGCAAGTAATGCCCACTATGCCTGACAAAACTAGAGCACAATTTTAAATTGTACAATACGGGAAGCAGCAGGATAGGATTTGCTGACTGACCTCTTGTCGGCGTTCCTCAGCTTTGCGCAGCTTTTCCTCGACGTCCTCTGAAGTTATCTGTGAACTTTGCGGCGTTGAGTTGGCCAGTCGTTCGAGACGACGCGGCGGTTTTTTCACCTCTTTACCATTCGATTCCCCGGGACTTGTGGCATCTTCAAGAGAGATTTCGAACGCAATTGGTGGAGCTTGTGCTGTTGTTTCTGAAATTGCACACGATACCGATGACACAACGGCCGACAACAATGCATGTAATATATTTTTTGCTAGTGTATATATAAATATATATATGTATATAAATATATATACAGGGTGTTCCTATTTGTGTGGCCAAAACGCTATGGTATGGTCAAACTCAGTGAGAAAATCATTTCTGCCAATGGGTGGAAGCCGGGAAAACGTTTTGTTTAGGAGTGAGGATGAAATATATAAAAGCAGTTATTCAGCCTTTTTTCTTCTACATAGTTGCGCAAAATCTACGTTTGCGGGAGAACCAGTCAACGCACAAAGGAACCGATCATACCGGTGTGTTTGGCGGCATTTTCTGCACAATAAAGTATACATTACTAGCTTGCGTAGCAAAAAGCGAATAGCCAGATTAAGGAAAGTCATAAAAAGTCGAAATGTTACGTTAACGCTTTTTTGTGCAACATCGTAATTTTTTCCATTACGACCAAAAATGCACGTCCAAAAGATTACTCTCAGGCAATAGCAGATTTAATGCCCATCATTTTCGTATCAAGGTGATGGTACTGCGTTACGTAGTTGTCAAGTCACTAAGCTTTTTCGACAGTCATAGTTGTTATGTTTTACGTGCAAGTTTTCACGTTCAGAACCGTAAAAATTTGCCAAGACGTTTCCGCCCCCTCCTTCCACTAGGAAAAAGGCTGAATAACTGCTTTTATAAATTTCATCCTCACTCCTAAACAAAACGTTTTCCCGGCTTCCACCCATTGGCAAAAATTATTTTCTCACCGAGTTTGACCATACCCTAGCGTTTTGGCCACACAAATAGGAACACCCTGTATATATATATATATATGTATATAAATATATATATTTATATATATGCAGGTATAACCATATGGAATTCTACACGCATGTCTCAGGTTTTGGTATAGACATATCGGGTACAGCATAGAGAGCAATGTGAGTATTTATAAAGATAGATTTTCATAGATTTCATGAAGCCGTGGATCCGTGTACTATTTGTGCACACCTTCATCTCGAATTCAGCGTTATATCGACGGCTTCAGGCACCAATTTGCGTAAACTGAATCGTAGCTCTCTACTATTCTTGTCAATTCTGGCAAGAGAAACAAATCACTTACCGTAACTATAGACTTAAATCACCTGTAATGGCCATGGTTAAAATATGGTACGCTCTCAATAATCAATTAAGGGAATGTACACCACTTAAATTATTCAAGGAAATATGGCACCATAAATTACTCCGTGAACAATGACTCGATCGATAAAACATTTCGACGATATGCAGGTTACTAACATTATTATATTGTTGTCCATACAGTTTAAACTGAGTGCCCATAAGTTCTAATAAGTTATAGATAACTGGGATGACAAATACAACGATGTATAAAACACGGATGTTCTGTAAGGGGCGTGCATTTGAGAATAATAGACTGAACTGGCGCGTTGTTGTGATGGAGATACCATAGCCTACGATATGTTTCGGAGTTCTTTCCAGTGAGCAAAGTAAAAAGATTCCCTTCTGTAGTGTCCACCACACTAAAGACCGGACGGCTACCGTTACGAGTTCGCTAGTCTTTCGCTCAAACAACACATGTTTTCTGCCTGACTCGCACAAAACCCCCTTTTACAAAATAAAGGTGCATTTGAATTGAATTGAGTTGAAACGACTACTAACTCATTTATTCGCATGCCTCCTTTTATATCACAGATTTGCCCGCGCATTTAGTAACTTCCCGCGTCTTCGCTACTGGGATGGCGGCATCTTCTATTTGGCGCCATGTCTTAAGTCTGCTTCTTCGATCAGACATTCATCCCGCCAGAACGACCCGTGCCTATTTTCGACCCACGGAGCAGATTTTTTAGTCTCTTTTAGCGATATATGCTGTTTGAGTTTTCGTCAAAGTCAGCCTTCCCCAAGGCCATACTTTGTTCACTCATTGCTTCCTTTGAACGTTTTTCACCATGTTCGTCTCAGAGTTTGAAATGCTTTAATTGAACATGTTTGTACCACTTGTATATACTTCTCACGGATAGAGTTCTCCTCCATGGCCGACCGACCTCTTCGAATCGCTCTAATGCACTTAATCCTACTTAGAGATTGAACAAAGCATGCATGTATGCAGCTCAATTTCACTTGTGCTGTAAATGTATCACCTATATGCTTGTGCTCGCCGTTTTCTCACGCAGTAGTTTGTAAAAGAACTGATGCCACATTCCCAGAATGCCACATTCCCAACGAAGGTGGCGCTTTCGCCTGTAAGTTGGATTTTAACTCACACCACACCATAAAGAGAAAATGCAAATTTTACATTTAAGTACATTTGTGCCTATAAAGGTCCATTTGCCTAAAGTTATGTCTTTTCACTACCACGAAGGACTGCCTATACGGGGAGGATTTGTGCTGCTGTCTAAAGGACTGTAAACTGGAGAATCGTAGCACAATGAAATCATGTTATGGCTCTCGTCATGTAAATTTTGATGTGATCGATCAACGATGGCTAAGTTGGTCTTCTACGGTGCACATAGGTGAAAAAACTGCTCTCTGAAATTGTTATTCACTTTTGACACTCGAATAGATAGCGCGCGTCGTCAATGCGCCCATGGATCAGTGCAATCGCATCTAACAAAGCGTGGGTACGTGAAACGTGGCAATTTATAGATGCCGTACAGGAAAAAATTGCGCTCATGCTATTATATAAAGACCATGCTGTACGTCTGCTGGGATTAGAGAGGCGTGGTGCACTATGGACTTCTGCAGATCTTCTGTAACGAAACAATTAGCAATGAAAAGTACTCCCAATTGCTCAACTACTTTATTGAAGTTGCATTCAAGAACAATCCCGCACTGCGCAATCATAGACGAGTGGTATTGCACTGTGGCAACGCCTGTGGTCTCGCATACATCTGTGGTAACCTGCAGCAAGTTATTGGTCTTTTCGTAGGATGTCTTATCCTACCCGACTTATGATCTTTACCCTGCCCTTATCGATTTTCATCTTTCTTCTCATTTCATTCCATACGCGGAGGAAAACTTTGATATGTTAAGAGTATCAAAAACCACCTTGATCACGTTTTGCATCTAAACGCACACAATTCTGGACGGATGAAGTTTTTCTTAATAAGAAAGCGTTGGAAAGTTATAGGAAGAGGTAGTATATATATATGACTAACTAAATCGACACCACTTCTAAAACATAAATTCGGATTCTGCCTTAAAAATCCGATTAAACTTTCCTATTGATAAAAAAAGTTGGATAAGCCAGCGCGTCAAATATTTGAGCTAACGTGCAATCACACTGTTAGCGCAATACAATCCAGGCGCACTGGAAGAGTCCGCAACTGCCTTGTACTTTTCGGGCTGACCCCCAGCCAAGATTTAACGTCCACAGGATTGCTTTTTGCATTGCTTCATAGACGGACCCACATAAATACAAATGTGCAACGGTAGGGCACGAACCCGCGCACCTATGTGTCTCCTTCGGTCGCGAAGCGCAGGCGAATGCACCACGCCACCATACTCGACTCCTCTGGCTTTTTATACAGTGCCAATTGTAGGATCCGCGAAGCTAGACTCGCAAGTTTTTGCTATACAAGAACGAAAATATAATAAACACGTACGACATTTGTGGTATAGAAAGTACAATGGTAAGAGCGAGAGTAGTTAGCAGCAATAGTGCCCAGAATATAACTATGAGTTGTCCACCAGAGCATGTATGCAAATTGTCAAGTACGTAAAAGGTTGTAAAGCAATCTAAAGTTCCGCAGCAAGGAACACATACCCCAGGCTTGGCACGAGGCCAGTATCACTCTGCTATTGCAGGGCAAAGACGGTCCAAATGTTTACCGGAGTATCGCGTCGAAGCGCACTCGTGAGAAAATGTTTGCTAAGTTGATGATCTCGAGAATAATCAGCTTATTTTACGAACACCATGACGTATGGTGTTTTCAACAGTGCAATAAGCCTTATCTCTGGAGCAATTCGGGTTCTGAACGGGTCGAAGTACACAGAACGCAATTCGTGTACGTCAGTCGAAAGTTAAGCGGATATTGACTGTACCCGGGGCTCACATGTACGCCGTCTTTATTTTATACGTCCGTAGGCTTATTATTAGGCTTCTTTGCTGAAGACCCTTTCAAAGTAAACGTAAAGAGCGAGGGCACCTTGCAGTTGCGTCTAAACGTTAGGACCCCTTTAGGGGACCCTCTCGATTGCCTGGCTTTAGCCTTACTCATCGCAAACCGCGAGAGTTCACAAATGTGCAGGCGGAGTTTAAAAACGCCATCGTCGTCAAGTATGCGGAAAGTATAGTAGTGTCCTACTGAGACCGCCGTGCCACTCGTGGAATTGTTGACAACTTAAAAACTCACGTTCATGAGGGCAAATAAATTCGCGGAAGACGAAAGCCACTAATTCCTTTGCCGTTGGAGGTCGATTGACTGCAGCAGACGTGATACCCAGTTGTGGCCAACCGCTGAAGTTTGTCAACTCCTCTCCGTATTTGGAAGGAATTTACAAACAGTCTGAGACTACACTAAATGAGGCAACCTTTACTAAGCACATGGGCGACAGGTGTCGCGCGTCTATTGCCTCTATTCACACAGGTGAGAGAGGTGAGAGATCTTCAAAACTGTCACTAAATGCGGCAGTGCGTCTTTTTGAGCTTAGGATTGTACGAACGTTGAGCTAAAGCCTTGGTAGGGTCTGAGGACATCTTTTAGCCGCAAATTTTGCACAGCCAGAAAAGTGCTTCACAACAAATATAAAAAGCGTGTTTGCTTGCCACGAACGGCAAAAACTGCTCTGTGAACCTGCTAGTAGGTTGCGGGCCGGCAGTTGAAATAATCCGAGTATAGCATTCGAATCTGTACATCCGGCTAAAACCTCGTAGCCCCTTGTGCCGCTCCCCTTTGTTCGAACATGGTAATTTGTTCATGGTTTGTCAGGGGAAGTTCTCTTTCTCTCTGTCTCTCTCTTGCTCTAGAGAGAAATAATACATGCATATTGATAAAATACAATATTAGACAACGAGGTCAGCACTAAATCAATATAAGCAAGCGTCGTTGGTCTGATCGTAGCAGTAACACATTGTTGCCCTATAACTGAACCGTAAGATTTACCATCGAATATCGAACAAATCGGGAGGACAGATAAAAATAGCATTCCTGGTTGCGTACCAGTTATCGCATTGATCGACGCTAGAATACTGGTGTTGGCGTTGTTGTTGACGCCGAACGTCTTTTGTCAATTGAGGCACGTACTCGTCTATACGCATACTGATGCGTATATATATATATTTATATACATATACATAGTCTGGAGAGGTACATGGAGAATAGCTAAGCCGTATCATGCGCTGTAAAATGGCTTATAAAATATGTTTGTAGTAGTTAAGATACTGGAACATATAATTAGACTACCTACGCATGTCCAGTTTTTAGTCTATAACATATATATATATATATATATATATATATATATATATATATATATATATATATATATATATATATATATATATATATATATATACAGGGTGTGACTGAACGAATTTTATAGCGATACATAAAATTGTAGAGCTCGTTAAAACGAATATTTTTCCAATGGAACATGTGCTCTGAGAAGTCTTGTTTCGGAGTTACAGTGAAATTACTACAATTTGTGACACTGGTGTTTTTGCCCGACATAGGAGCACAAAATGTGCTGTTGCGAGACAACCAGTCTTCCTAGAAGAAACTAAGCACACCGTCGTGTTCGTGATAAAATTCTGCTCCATCTGATGAATATGCAAGGCCGGTTGAAATAATCCGAGTATAGCATTCGAATCTGTACATCCGGCTAAAACCTCGTAGCCCCTTGTGCCGCTCCCCTTTGTTCGAACATGGTAATTTGTTCATGGTTTGTCAGGGGAAGTTCTCTTTCTCTCTGTCTCTCTCTTGCTCTAGAGAGAAATAATACATGCATATTGATGAAATACAATATTAGACAACGAGGTCAGCACTAAATCAATATAAGCAAGCGTCGTTGGTCTGATCGTAGCAGTAACACATTGTTGCCCTATAACTGAACCGTAAGATTTACCATCGAATATCGAACAAATCGGGAGGACAGATAAAAATAGCATTCCTGGTTGCGTACCAGTTATCGCATTGATCGACGCTAGAATACTGGTGTTGGCGTTGTTGTTGTTGACGCCGAACGTCTTTTGTCAATTGAGGCACGTACTCGTCTATACGCATACTGATGCGTATATATATATATTTATATACATATACATAGTCTGGAGAGGTACATGGAGAATAGCTAAGCCGTATCATGCGCTGTAAAATGGCTTATAAAATATGTTTGTAGTAGTTAAGATACTGGAACATATAATTAGACTACCTACGCATGTCCAGTTTTTAGTCCATAACATATATATATATATATATATATATATATATATATATATATATATATATATATATATATATATATATATATATATATATTTATATATATATATATATATATATATATATATATACAGGGTGTGACTGAACGAATTTTATAGCGATACATAAAATTGTAGAGCTCGTTAAAACGAATATTTTTCCAATGGAACATGTGCTCTGAGAAGTCTTGTTTCGGAGTTACAGTGAAATTACTACAATTTGTGACACTGGTGTTTTTGCCCGACATAGGAGCACAAAATGTGCTGTTGCGAGACAACCAGTCTTCCTAGAAGAAACTAAGCACACCGTCGTGTTCGTGATAAAATTCTGCTCCATCTGATGAATATGCAAGGCCGGTCAGAAGACGCGACATGGTCGCTTAGAAGAAAATTCGCCAAAAATGAAGTTCTTCATTAGCGTTCACGCCAAATACTTTAGAATCATAACCCTACAACCACTCACAGCGCTCAAAGCGGACATATTCAGCCAATGCGCAATTCATGGCGATCATTTTGGTACCAAACATATGTCAATGCGAGCTGTGGTTGCGGAGTAATTACGAGTTTTCGGCGGGATGTCCAGATTGAGTGCATGTAATCGACCATGTCGCATCTTCCGACCGGTCTTATAGTCTTATCTTCAAAAAAAAGTAGAATTTTCTCAGGAACACGACGGTATGCTTAGTTTCTGTATAGGATGACTGGTTGTCTCGCAACAGCACATTTTATGCTCTTATGTTAGGCAAAAACACTATTGCCACAAATTGTAGTAATTTAACTCTCATTCCGAAACAAGATTTCTCAGAGACCATGTTCCATTGGAAAAAATATTTGCTTTAACAGGCTCTACAATTCCCTATTACGGCGAAAAAAACTTTTCCAAATACCCTGTATATATATATATATATATATATATATAATTCAATGAGCGTTGCTGCACAGCCACGGGGCGTCAAACAGGTATCCCTAGGCCATCACTACCTAGACTCATTGTCTACCCATTATTCCAATAACAAGCAGCTGCAACAGCAACCATTGAGACAATCGTAACAACAAAAGAAGCATAGCCAACCATTACTGTTATTAATAATACTACCGATAATACTTTTGTGTAGCAACAACGACAACAACAAGTACAACAACATACCAACCACCATCGATATCAAAACTCAAAGCTACCAACAAGAAAAAAAGAGCAACCCTACCAGGGCCACCAGTAGTTAGAACAATGTACCTTGCACAATCCTGCATCGTGCTTCAAAAACCTCGTATCTGATCTCTCTCTCTCTTTTCCTCGATTCCCTTCCGTCATCCCACGACGACGACGACGACTAAACAACAATGACGGCATCACTGTGGAAACTATTCACAGCCGCTAAGTGCCAAAATGACCAGTCAACAGAATATAGAAACGGAATATATAGATCAGGAGTGCGCGCAAAGCATTTGCCACTGCGAAGATTAAACAGATCTAGACTACCACGAATCACCTGGTTGTCTCGCAACAGCACATTTTGTGCTCCTATGTCGGGCAAAAACACCAGTGTCACAAATTGTAGTAATTTCACTGTAACTCCGAAACAAGACTTCTCAGAGCACATGTTCCATTGGAAAAAATATTCGTTTTAACGAGCTCTACAATTTTATGTATCGCTATAAAATTCGTTCAGTCACACCCTGTATATATACGAGGTGTGTTCAAAAAGTATCGCGACGTTTGTGTTTTTTCAAAAATTATTCATTTATTCATGAATATCTATTTTGTCCCCTTCAAAGTAATCCCCACGAGATATTATACACCTGTGCCAACGGTTTTTCCAATCTTCGAAGCACTTCAAAAAACCATTTTTTTTTATCTTGTTCAGCTCCTCCTTCGATGCCGTCTTTATCTCGTCAAGCGTAGCGTAACGTCGTCCTTTCATGGGCCTCTTCAGTTTAGGGAACAAGAAAAAGTCACAGGGGGCCAGATCTGGGGAATACGGTGGCTGCGGCATCATTAGTGTGTTGTTTTTGGCCAACAACTCGCGCACAAGCAACTATGTGTGAGCAGGGGCGTTATCGTGGTGCAAAAGCCAATTTTTGTTCTTCCACAAATCTGGGCGTTTCTGGCGGATTGCTTCGCGCAAATTGCGCATAACTTGCAGGTAATATTCCTTATTGACCGTTCTACCCTGTGGCAAGAACTCATGATGCACCACGCCCCTGCAATCGAAGAAAACTGTCAGCAAAACTTTCACATTCGACCGAACTTGGCGCGCTTTTTTCGGTCTTGGTTCGTGCGGCAGCTTCCATTGAAATGATTGAGCTTTGGTTTCCACGTCATAACCATAAACCCACGATTCGTCACCAGTTATGACCCTCTGGAGCAAATTTGGGTCGTCGCGGACAGAGTCCAACATCTCATTAGCAATGTTCATGCGATGCTGTTTTTGGTCGCAATTGAGCAATTTTGGTACGAATTTCGCGGCGACCCGTCTCATGCCCAAATCATTGATAAAAATCGAATGGCACGAGCCAATCGATATGTTTAGGTCCTCAGCAACTTCTCTAACGGTGATTCGACGATTGGCCAATACCATTTTCTCCACTTCATTAATTTTTTCGTCTGTTGTTGAAGTGCTCGGGCGTCCGGCACGCTCTTCGTCGTTCACATCTTCTCGGCCTTCTGAGAACATTTTGTACCACCGATAAACGTTGCTTCGGTCCAAGGTAGCTTCTCCGTATGCCACAGTCAACATTCGGAATGCATCCGCGCACTTAATTTCGTTTTTCACACAAAATTTGATACGGGTTCTTTGATCCATTTTTTTGAATAGGTAAAAATCGAAGACGATCCAAAACACGTGCAAGCAAAGCAGCTGTCAACAATTAAGTGAACATTCAAAATGGCCGAGCTTGTCGGCATAAGTGAGAGACATGAGTACCAACATAACGCCACAAAAAATCGAAATTCGAATATACGTAACCCGCAAAAATTCAAAAGTCGCGATACTTTTTGAATACACCTCGTATATATATATACATGCAGGTAAGGCAAAATGTGGGAACCCCGCAAGGCGACCCATTGAGCTGCGTCTCCTTCACTCTTCTGCTTGCCGATTTTGTTAATTATATTCGACAAGAGTTCCAGAAGGCCACAGTTGTGATGTACGCAGATGACATAGCGGTCGCTCATTACGACCTGGGTGCCATCAAGCGCATCACTTCTCTGGCGGAGGTGTTCCTTGTCTCAAGAGGGCTGGAAATAAACGCCATGAAGACCAGGGCTATGAAATTCAGAAGAGGAGGTCGATTGGCTGCTAAAGACGTTATACGTTGCGACGGCCAATCCTTGGAATTCGTTAACTCTTTCCGGTATCTGGGGCTTCGGCTTCATTATACTGGGACGACCTTCACTGCGCACATCGTCGAGACAGTGCGCACAGCCCTAATTTCTCTTTATGAAGAAATAGGCGATGTCCGGCGACTGTCCGTCCCGACGGCAGTGGCGCTTTTCTACCTCAAGGTTGTTCTGGCGCTGATGTATGGTCTTGACAGAGTATGGGAACAGCTCACTCGGGCAAACTTTGGTTTGCTTGAAAGGTATTTTACAATGTACATGAAGCGAGTACTTTGCCTGTCAATGCGGGCAAGGAGCCGCTTTGTGTACCTAATGTCAGGCTGTGCACCAGTTGTTGAGATAATTCGATTGAGGTTGAAGACGCCGCGTACAGTACCATTCGAGAGCTTTAGCTCGGAATGGGAAAATAAAATTGAACAAGTCCGACGAGAGGTTGGAGACCTGGATGTTTTCAGGGCCTCTCACCTTTGGTCTCGTCTTGCGTATGACAATCGCCACGTCTATACCAGATACATAGTTCATGGCTATCATCACCTGGCTTGTTCGAATACGAGCTTCCACGAAGAGTACACCGAGTGCGTCTGTCGACTGTGCTCTCAGGCGTGTACGAAGTTTCATGCATCTGCCTGCCTGGCCCTTGCGAAGAGATCACTGCACTGCCTCTTTCGAATAACATGCCGCGAGCAGCTGAGTGTATAATTGTATAATATGTATAATTGTTCATGTTATATGCATACTCAATATGAGTGAAATAAATACGATGAAATAATACGCTCGTAGACCTTAAACGATTTAGCTCATTTTTGTTGGTAAACAAAACAATACATTTACCGGGCGCTGGCAAATCGCAACTCTCGGAAACGTGTAACTAAATTTCCGCTTCAAAGTAGGTGCAATCCTTGTTTAATATTTCTTGATGGAGTGACCACGCTTTGATGCGTCTATATTAATGGCAGGGTACCGTTTGTTGCGGAAGGAGTGGAATCCACCGGAGCAACCGTCTTCGAGTTACCGCATCCCATGTCGTCCATGGAGACTTTCCTCTCAAGATTGCCCGTTGTTTCTGGGAAGACACTGTCCTATTGCTTCGCTGCACTGGTACTACCGTTTTTTGCGCTCTTTCCCACTAGTACCGCACTATTTTTTCTGTCTATTCCTGTCCTTCAAGGATACGCTTCGTTTTTCGCTTGTGCTTTTATGTGCTCTGTTTTGTTGCCATAGATCAACCACAATGACCACGAGAGCGTCACGAGTGTCAGTCACTTCAGCCAATTTAGAGAGGCAGTTTTTGCACACAAGCACCGTCCTCAGCCGTTACACAAACTTCCGTTTCGGATTTGGTCGTATTCCGCACAGCGCTCACGTCTGACGTGAGCCTTTCCGATCCCGGCCCTTCGTCTCCTGGTCATCCACCTGGCCCCTTGGCAAGCTCCGCTGTCTATGCCGTATCTCGCATTCACTCGCTCACGATACTCACGACGGGCGGTCGCTCCGCGGATTGGCACCTCGTTGCGACGTTAGGAGAAACGTGAATATCCCGCCGTCTTTAACCGTCGAGACTGCGATTTGCGACTTGCGCGAGAAACGATTGCCCTCACTCACCCTCAACCGCTACCTCACGAGTTCTCCGGACTCGCCCTCGCTCTCGCGACAACCCAAATGCGAGCGGAGCTTACGTGCCACGGGCTCATGCCGAACCAGCAACTGTTCCGGGCGCCGTCGGTCTCCGTTGTTGGAGAGCTGCTCTCCGACTGAACTTACTTTGCTCGGTGGGCGCTATGTTACGCACGGCATTGGTAGTTGTAGTGCAGCAGTAGTGGTTTATGCACTACTAAGGTATGTGCGCCAGTGAATTATCGGAGGGAGAGCTCATGGAGCCAATAGCGTGTGTAACCACTGCTCGGGTCGTATTGAAGGGTTTCTGGCGCGGCGGGACAATTCGAGTGCGTAGCGCGGCGGTGGCTCTGTCGACTTCCCAAGACGTGGGACTAATTCGTTGGTCGACAACAATAACATGCCTCGTCAATGTATACGGAGACTTTTTACGGAGACTAGCCAGGGGTCGGGCTGTTGTGGGCCAATTACTTACATCGGCAAGATAAGGGCAGGACTATGATTTCCCGCGGTAAGTGTTCTGTAATTTTATGTGGTGATACCTGTTTGTCGTTGGCGTTGCTTAACGCGTGCGCCAGAAGTGCTCCTTCCTCGTAATGCTTTTTAGAACAGACCCGGTAGTGAACTGTCGTGCCGGGCGTATGCACAATCGCGTAAACGCTCTTTTCTTTCCGGCGGCTTTCGATTTCCCTCGCATCACCAGGTAATTTCAACCGAAATTATGTGGTCGCGGTTTTTACTATGTCGGGACAATATCTCGAACAGTCTTCAGCGCTTTGCCAAGTGGAGTTCCGCGTTATTAGCTTCGGTTATTTTGCCAGACCAATGTTTGCCCATTGTGAAGCGTAGTATATGTGACCTTTACTATATGTGGTTTTCTAAGTAGCGCTCAAATTGACGATGTTATTGAATGCTCACCTCTAGCGTATGATGTTATTAAATGTTTGCATCCATCCTATGAACAACAGGAACGTTTAACAACGCGCCAATTTTTAATAAGTTTAGCGAGAGATCTTGCATCGACTCCAGCTTGAACGCAAACAATCTGTTAATTATTCGTGACTTGTTTCATTCCTGTTGGTCCTGTAACAGGCACGTATGCAATTAAAGACCGTACAGACGGTTAGCACAGATTAGTGAGGCGATACGTACAGGCATGGCATCATGGCAACACAACGCGAGCGTTTTTCGGAAAAGTTCACAACCAAGATTGAAGCAACTTCAGCAAGCTTTCACATTACCGAGCTACTCTACGCAAACACAAGCTAACTTTAGTCGCTAGAACAGGTGTCATAAGTAATAGGATGCGTAGAAACCGTTGAATCCTACCAAGAGAGAGGTTACGAAAACCTATACGACTGGCAAACAAAATTAAAAACAATTCAAAAGCATCGTATTGGTAACCGCGTGAATTAAAGTCAAATTTACCCAAATGGTACTTTTTAATAATTAAGGAAACGAAGCTCTTTGCAGAGGAGAGCGAGCTTTAGGCGCATTGTATCGTTAGGATCCCTTTTCTGCATGTGTTGTGCCTTGTGCTTAAGTTTAGTGCTCAGGAGTTCACCGCTCGACAAAGTGGAGAATCAACACCAACACTGGTGAGTTTGACTCTGACACGTGGTGGCTATCTCCAATAGTTTCCTACGAGAGTTTCTTGTTCGACAGTCAACAACCACGCAAATCAATAACAAATATTGCAAAAGCAGAAATACCGTCTAAGCAACGGGTGGCGGGATACAATCGGTTTTGACAACACGTGCATAAATAGTGACCTATTCGTTTGACTGTTTCTCGTGTTTTTTTTTGCGTCGCCGTGACTGTACCGTTGACGTCTGCCTATCCTAGGTTTTTAATTCTAGACTATCCTCCGTCCCCTACGGGCTTGGAACTTAACCTGAGGTGTATCTTCAATGCACCGAGGGTTGGACATGTTAAGATATCTAGGGTTTCCCCAACAGTCCTTGTGGCAGCATGACCGCTGACTCTCAGCGGTATGGTTTATCATCTATTCTCAATGAGCATCACTCAAAGAAAATTCGATCAACAACAGGAAAGTAGTTACTCGGCTTTTTTCTCCTACATAGTTGTGCGAAATCTACGTTTGCGGGAGAACTAGTTAACACAAGAAGGAACCGATCAAACCGGCGTGTTCGGAGGAAAATTCTGCACAGCGAAAGACGCTCCACTAGCTTGTGTAGCGAAAAGCGAATAGCCATTGAGGAAAGTCATAAAAAAGCCGATATGTTGTTATGTATTACGTTAAGGCTTTTCGCGAAAAATCGTTAAATTTTTCCATTACGACCAAAAATACGACTATAAACCATACGACCAAATATATGTTCAAAAGACCAGTCTCAACAATAGCAAATTTATAGCCCACCATTTCCGTACCAAAATGATGGTGCTGCGTTACGTTGTTATCAAGTAACTAAGCGTTTTCGATAGCCATGTCGAAAGCAAAGGCATGCATACTCGCATAGGCTGTATGATAATGTTAGAAACATATTTTGAGGTTTGGTCGAACTCGGCAAGAGAATAATTTTTTCTAGTGGAAGTAGGGGAGGAGAACGTCTTGGCAAAATTTTACGGTTCTGAATGTGAAAACTTGCATGTAAAATATAACAGCTATGTCTGTCGAAAAAGCTTAGTTACATGACAAATACGTAACGCAGCACCATCACTTTGGTACGAAAATGGTGGGCATTAAATTTATTGCGTGAAGCTATTGCGTGAGCTGGTCTTTTAGACGCATATTTTATTGTAATGTAATATAGTAATGGAACATGTTTACGATTTGTTATGAAAAAACGTTAACGTAATGTATCGACTATTTATGACTTTCCTTAATCTGGCTATTCGCTTTTTGCTACCCAAGCTAGTGAGGTGTCCTTCGTTGTGCAGAATTTTTCTCCGAACACGACAGTATAACCGGTTCCTTCATGCATTGACTGGCTCTCCCGCAAACGTAGATTTCGCACAACTATGTGGGAGAAAAAAGGCAGAAAAACTACTTTTATAATTTTCCCTCTCTCCTAAACAGGACGTTTCCGCCCCCTACTTCCATTGGGAAAAAATATTTTCTTGCCGAGTTCTACCAAATTTTGCAAAAAGTACATAACGATATTGATGACCCTGCATATGTTTTTTCTTATTTCCTTGTATTGGCTTAGCCTGTTGAAAATGAAATAAGACAATTTAGTCCTCGAATGTCCTTTTGGGTCGACGCACTTTCGGCTTGTGTTTTCTTTCTTTGCGCCATCTTGGCTCTCTTTCTCATTCAGCCCGTGTCCATCCGTGTTATTCTAGCTGTGTTTTGTTTGTCCTCGTGGACTTCCATGTATCTTCTCTCTTGAGTTTCGCGGCTCCCTTGACGGATCATGGCTACGAATCTTCTAGTGCTCGGCTGAACCGGTTACAGCGGCAGACCGCTGGTCCACGGCTAGTACGTTGGCGTTTCCGTAGGTGCCGCTTGAGAAATCTCTGAAATGTCCTGTTTGCGAATTGCTGTGCATAAGTTGCTCTGTGCATAATTATAGCGCTCAGGAGCTCACCTCTTGACAAACTGGCGAATCTAGGCCAACACTGGCTTGTTTGAGAGTTTGTGGCGGCTATTTTTAATGGCTTTTCCGATAGTTTCTCGTTTGACAGTAATACATAGGCGAAACAGTAACCACACCAGAGCGACAAAACCGAAGAAGCAACAGAGACTAGACACAACCGACTCTGGTCGCTTGAACAGTCACTCACCCGTTTGATTGTCTCTCGTGTTTCATCGCGTTGCAACAGTGCTCTTGGCATCTGCCTATCTCAGGTTTCCATTCACGCAGGTTGGCATTATATATATATATATATATATATATATATATATATTCTTTTTTTATTTCCCTACTTCAATCTCCTTGGTTTGACTTAGCCAGTTGCAAATGGATTGAGATACTTCGGCCATTTCCGACGCTTTTCTTTGAATCACCTTGATACCCTTCCTCATTCTCCCTGTAACCGTCCCTGTCATTCTTGCTGTGTTTTTGTCTTTGTGCACTCCCTTATTGAGTCACCGCTCCGTGCGATCTCGTTAACTTAAGAAGGTTTTAACCTCCTTAGACACCATCGCCAACCTGCAACGCACGAGCCTGTAAATTCCCAGATGAGGTACTTGCGTTGTTCACAGGCCCATGCCGAAATCGGACCTGCTTCACTCGTTTGACAAAACCTTGCAAAGTACTTCCCCTCCCCCCTTGGGATATGCCATCTCTGCATTGTCTGCGTTTAGGGACATCGGTCTGTCTCGCAGAGAGCCCGTGGGTTTGTCAATCAACAGCTAACTGCGATTGGATGACCTGGAATCCAGTTCCATGGAAAAATGTCTCATCTACCACAGAAGCGTGTGTTTTACCTCGTATACATACTCGTATATCCGTCGCATTGTATACGCGTCATACTGGCCGGGACATCGGAGCAGCGCTCATCTTGCAGAATACCGCAAACTGGCTATATATATATCGCAAACAAGGCTGAGTCGTTCAATCGGCCGCATTCGAGCCGTTGGGCCCAATAGAAAACATCTGAAAGAATTCTTTAGCCGAGCTGGGATTCAAAAGCACTGTGGCAGCCGATGACAGGAAAGGGACTGACAGAGGTTGTCTGTTGAAGTTCAGCGCGGAAGCGCAGCGTTGATCACTGGGGCTGATTATCAACGCGGGCGATCCTCCACAGGCGAGGAACTCGCTTCGCTGCGATCGTCGCATCAAGCCGGCATTGCAATTCAGATTTATTTGAATAAAATGTGTATTAGAAAAAAAATAAGTTGCTAGAGCGTTTTGATAATGTAGCTCGTCGAAGCATTCGGCATCAATTTTACGCCACGGCAAACTTGCCATGGGCGCCTACGAGATAAATCAAGTTCACAGGCATCTATCTTCAGTCCCTTCCGCGATTCTAAAGGTCCTTCCTAGGTAGGAGTCGTTATTCGAATACCTGTTTTATTCAGCTGTTCACGTACTAACGAGCTTCTCAGCGTTTTATGTTGGAACAGACAATCGTTTGCAGTTGCAATGCTTGTCTCAGCTTTTGCTGCATGTCTGATATGTCTTGTTACCCGACATCGTATGTCCGTTTGAACGTTTTATGGCGTGGTGGCACAGGGGCTAAAAAGTACGATTTGGTCTGCTTGCACTACTTCACCACCAATCACCGCCAGTTTGTCACTGACGTCTTGTCCTTCTGGCCTCGTAAACTTGACGCAAACTTACACATGTCCTCATTTGATTATCCGTTACTCTTGTGTTGCGTTTTCTCATAGTTTTTGTTTGTGATGACAGTTTTAGAACTATGTCAGGCAGGAGAAAGCAAGGATGACAAATAAGGAGCAGGATAGAATATACACAGTAGAAGAAATGGATACCGTGTTACAGGCACTGTTTGGTTTGACGACTGGCGTAACCAGTGTAGAAATGGTAAGAAGTAGAACTGTGATTACAAACAAAGTAAATGAGATCGAGCGCGTGGTAAAGAAAGTAAACCAAAAAACGGCGTGCAAAATGTTTTGCGAGTGCCGACTCCCGGAGAGTTGGCGGAAGGGAGGAGTTTTTGAGAGAAGCTGGGTGGAGTTACCAGAAGAAATTTACAGAACTAACACGGGTCTAATAAAAATAATAATAATAACAATAATAGCAGCTGGACAATCTAAAGAGTTTATAGTCGCTAAGATGTCGCTTATGAAGAAAATATTGCAGTTTGCGCGTTTATTGGGGTTAGGGGGAAGTACAGAGAGAATGCCGAGCTTGTGGGTTAGGGAACGAGTCAATTGTACAGTTTTGGGGGATCAGAGATATAGAGATAGACCAATAAGTATACATGTCATGCAACTAACAAATCAGTCACTTAATCAACCAGGCGCAATAGTTTGTTTGACTATTTTTTTTACTTGGTACCGTAAAAGGCACTTTATGTAGGGCATGCTGCCGGGGCTCTACTATTATAAGAATAAAATTATAGGACATTACACTTGAAAATATTGCTCGCTGAGCGGAGGGCAACTACACAATGCTTAACTATCTAGTCAGCACAGGAGGGTAACGGCGCAGAGATGCACGACTAATGGCAATATTTGGAACACATTAGTCCACAAAACGCGCACTTACTAGGGGTAGGTAAGGCTCGTGGAACCTATTTCGTAGGTATAGTTGATTAGTCCTGCTATTTGGTGAACCGTGCAGCAAATAGCGGTTACGATATTGCCGATCCGTCAAGCCCGATGGCGTGGTACATTTGCCTGATCCTCGCGAACGGGAGAAACACGTAGGTGCGCGGGTTTAAACTCCATCGTTGCACATTTGTATTTTTTGGGGTCCGTCTATAAAGCAATGCGAAAAGTAGTTCCGTGGACGTTAAATCTTGGCTGAGGGTCAACCCGAAAAGTTAACGATATGCTGATTTCCTTGGTAAGGATACGCGTCTGGTGTCTGAGAAAGCTTGATCCAATCGGTGAGACTCTCTATAAATGACTTTGACTAGGCGAGACAATAGAGAAGGCAATTTTGGGCCCAAAAGCTCGTTTGCGGCAATTTACCTTCAATTGATTGCGAAGCTGCTTTGCTGGGCAATATGATCATACAAGTGAGATGCTGGTCAGCTAGGAGACGTGGGGTGCGAATGAGGTGCCGCTAGACAGGAGTGTTACGGTAAGGCAAACAAATTCAGGAACAATTCTACCGGAGATCCATTCAAGAAAAAAAAAATGCCCTTTAATCCGCCAAAACGACTCAAAACGGTGTGCGTTTTTGTATATCATTGATGACTTTATTTGTTTAATTTTTTCACTTCACTTGATGGCTCCTGTGTCCACCACCAGGAACTGCACCTGTCTCCTTTAGACTTTAATACCGCTTACTAGTTCTGTACAGTAGACAGACACTTGGCGGATGGCTATGTTATTATTATTATTATTATTATTATTATTATTATTATTATTATTATTATTATTATTATTATTATTATTATTATTATTATTATTATTATTATTATTATTATTATTATTACTATTATTATTATTTACTTAATACAATTGTGAGGTATGAACGTTTAAGTTATGTTTATCCTGCTCTGTCCGCTTTCTGTCAGTTCATGGCGCCTATAATGGAAGCCACGTTCCCTCTACACACGGCCAAAGACATCATCTGTCTCAAAAACATGGCCTCGCGTCGATCGCCCGTAACGTCTTCGATTCGTTTTCCGATGTCTTGCAGGAGTTTTGCTGTACCTGTGCTGATGGGACCGAGTGTCTCTAATGTAATGGGTGCAAAGTGGTAGGTTCTAGATAGTTCTAGATACTTCCTCCGTTTTTCAGAATCCGCACGTTCTGCTACCCATCCCGATTCGACTGCGCTGTGGCGTAAATATGATAACGCCGCCGTGCATGAAACCGTAACATCCCATACAAGGCATTTTCCGTGCGACCACAGCGGGATGGTGACCCCGTCAGGTCGCAACGCACTGCTGCCATTAAGACCTACTGGTTCGGGCGTAGATGGTATCCCTGCCCTTCTAAGAGCTCTTCTCACTATGGCGTTGAGTTCAGCGTGCCTTGTAAGTCTGCCGGGGCTTTTTAGACAGCTTAACGGGTGTAGACCGTCCGAGTCAACCGGTTGGCCGCATGAGAGGCACGTGAAGGGCTGGCAGACGGGGGCGCCTATCCTGAGAGCTGACACCATGCGGAAGGGGTTTGGATCCAGCATGGTGCCAAGCTGACGGGAGGGCAGCGCTTGAAGCCAGCCCCCGCTGAACGGATGTTGAGCCGCTAGAAAGACGGCACGCTCTCTTGCTGATGTAAGGTTATTCATTATATCTCGCGCGGACTTCTTAGTTTTGTACGCGTCAAGAAGTTTTCGAGTTGACTCCTGACTGTGGCGTCTGCCACAGCGGTTGCCTTTTTCAGTTCAATCTTTGCTTCCTCACCAAGAAGTGATTCTGCCAGGGAGCCAAATTGATTCAGCAGCATAGCACACTGCAGCAAGATCCGTAGCTCTTCTTATTCCAAGGCCTCCGTTGTCGATGGGGAGGCTAGCTCTCTCCCACATGTTTCCTTCTAAGTTAATGTTAAGTACCTCGCCTAGAATGCTTCTGGTGGTCTCGTCATAGGCTGCAAGACCCTCCATGTATTTCAGGATCTGATATGTTCGTAGCATGTAGACAAATCTTGGTAAACCAAGACTGTGTCTCCATATACACAGAGCCACCTGCGGGTGCATACTGGTCAGTCGTGGGCGAATTTTTACCAGGGTCTCTCGTTTAGCATCGAGAGCGCGTGGGATTCCTTCGGCCATTACGGGAGAACCTAGAACATCTAGGTTACCCTGAGTTACACAAGATATCCCAGAAAGTGCTTCCATGATTTATTATTATTATTATTATTATTATTATTATTATTATTATTATTATTATTATTATTATTATTATTATTATTATTATTATTATTATTATTATTATTATTATTATTATATTATTATTATTATTATTATTATTATTATTATTATTATTATTATTATTTACCGGGCTTTGTAACCTCCTGCTTATCATCTTCAATTGCATCCGCTCGCGTGTCGTCGATAATCGGTCGTGTTTCCGCTCTACCAGGTTCACCGTACGCTGCCTCTTTTCGCACCGTTTTTTGCGGAATCCGTAGTATTTAGCATCGCATTAGATTCGTTGTGTGGTGCCTGTTCTGTACTACATGGCGATTTTCCGTGCATTGAAAACCCGCAGTCCGCACTTATAAACAATCGTACTGAATTTACTCTGTTTGAGATCAATAAATGAGATGATGAAGAGCCCTACACTCGGCTATATTGTGAATTATTAAATTATAATAGAAATGAAAAACATAGTTTTTAGCGGTGTTAATATTGCCTCCTAATAGTACACACACTTTAGTTGCATTTACGGCACAAATTTGCAAATCACTATCCAACGAAAAGTCGTTATATAGATTGCAACGAGTCGAAAAATGTGCCAGCGAAGACAACTCAGCGCTTGCCAAAGAGAAACATCACACACGGAGGCTAAAGTCGATTTTTGTCGGGCAACTTTGATTGTTTGAGTTGGTATGAAGTTGAGTCAAGATTTGGGGACAACTTTTCACACGTTCACAGGAAATAAGTTGGTAGTTTTCAGCGCCTTATTTTTCTCACCTTCACAACGATAATTCCATGCATTCAAGCAATTCATTTAAACATGTAGTCCATTCAATGGCTGGTCACGCAGTACGCCTGAATTTTCGTCGGATAATGGAGGCTGAGGAAATGCTGACTTCAAATTCCTCGTTAGACTATATACTGCGATTTTATGTGTGGTCTCACGTAACCTTGCAAGTTGCTAACGAGATCGAGTGCAATACGTGCGGGGCGAGACGAAATAGTTCGCAATACTGATGAGAGCGACAAGACCTATGCACTAGCGTTAGCGATCTAAGGTCACTCGAACTCCCTGCTCGTCGTTAAGATGTTGCCAGTGTTGAAATTGCGTATGCTACCGCCACGATAGAAAGATCTTACCCGCACAAATACAAAATATGTCCTAACCTCCAGCTGCTGGTGTGCGCTAGTTCTAGAAATATATTGCTGCTGCAGAGCGGATACGCCTGGAATCACCTAGAATTAAAAACATTTTTAGGGAGGTGGTTTTTAATTATAGACTATCATCCGTCCCCTACGGGCTTTGAACTTTGCATGCCCACATATCTCTATGTATATACAAGTTTATTTTTATTTAACTCATTATGGGGTGTAAACATGGGCTTTGAACTCAACCTGAGGTATATCTCCAATGCACCGAGGGCCGGACATGTTAAGATATCTAGGGTTTCCCCAACAGTCCTTGTGGCAGCATGGCCGCTGACTCTCTGCGGTATCGCTTATCATCTATTCTCAATGAGCATCGTTCAAAGAAAAGATCGAACCGGCGACACCCCGGTAGATGACAACCATAACTAGCGCACTAGTCCCCTAGACCACGCCGCCACATGCATCAACTACCTAACACCAGAAAACCCTTGGTTGAAGCTAAACACAGCTAATTTACTGTGCTACAGTTACGATGCACATAGCTACTCATTTCACCGTCAATGTAGAACTTTGTACGCAACAATTACATGCTTATTTGTCTAGGGCCCTGGGTGTTTAACGAACGCAAACCAATGTACGGTTTGCGATTGTTATGTAATCTCGAACTATGGAATTATAGTATGAATAATACACTTAATAAAAGAAAAACAAACTAAAATATTACTACATATATTTAAAAACTAGAACACTAATATATGTCTTAAACTTAATAAGTATATGCTATATTTATATAATAAATGTAAATAATTTGTAGGTGTATTTTCGCTAAAAATTAGCAAACAATAAATATTATTTAAATTATAATAAAAATGAAAAACATATTTTTATTATATATATTGTGTTCATATTAAGTGCAAATTAACTAGGCGCTACCAGTGTTGACCAGGCGCTAAATAGCATTGCATATTCATTGCTTGTTTAAGTCATATATGGCTGTGTCGAGGCCGTAGCCGGACTAGACTTCACAATGAGGCATGTTGGCTTGCTGTCTTACGTAGAAAGCAACTTGTTATGCGCCATGTGATGCTTAAAACATAACGTATGAGAAAGATAAAACAAATAACTTACTGCATGCGCGTATGTCTGTGCGTAGCCAAGCCGAGGACGATGTCTGAAGAAAGTGAGGAGCTAGCAGATATAAAGACGACCGAGAAATGTCGTACGGGCGAAGACGATTTACAAGCGTTCGAGCCGGACGTCCATCAGTCCATAAGCTCCGCAGATGGCACAGAGGAAGCTGCAGAAAAGCTAATTGTATCAGTGGAAAAACTCGACGAAAGTATAATCTCCATTGCCAGAATTTCAGTTTCTCTACAATTTTCTCGAATTTCTTCTTCTTCTTCTTCTTCAGGGACTGGGCCAAGTGAAACTGTGGAGCCCAGTGCAAAGTCGCCATTGCCGTCAGCAACTCCTGAAGATTATCACGTCCACGACCCAGATGACAAGGAACGAGCGCAGAGCGGAACGGATAAGCCTTTTTTGGCGAGAATTTTCGAGCAAGTCTCTCAACCCGAGGACTCGTCGGGCGAATCGGTGTCGCAAAGTGAGTCGCCCTCTTGGGGTCATGTGCTACACGTGGTCGAGCCTCATCAGGATCATCAGGTGTTTCTGAAAGCCAACATTGACCTCGATCAGCCTGCCTGCTATGACGAGTCAAAGTGGTTCCGAGAGCTCGAACACGAAAAGCCTTCCACCAGCGCTCCGTGTCAAACGGCCGCCGCACGCAGATATCTATCAACGCGGTCAGCAGCGCACGAACAACAGGACGTGTCGTCGCACACTTCTGATGACGACACTCAGCCAACACAAGAGACGGCAAAATCGCCAATCATAGGTTCCACGATCTCAAAGAGCAGACTGCTAGCGATGGCTAGACCGTTAGGCCAAAAGCACGAGGCGGCAGCGCCAGCAAAGCAGCAACGTATCCGCATGCGGAGAGTGTTGGAAATACATTCGTCGAACGCGATCGAGGCCGCATCCCTTCTTGAAGCCCGAGCAGCGGCTTCGTCGACGACAGCAGCAGCAGCAGCAGCGGCGGCGGCGGCAACTACAGCTTCAGCTACAGCCACCGCAGTGGGTGCGGCCGCTGCCGCTGCCGCTACAGCAGTCCCATTCGAGTACAGCGCTGACAGAATGGACTCTCAAACACGCTGGAGGTCAACGCTCGAGGGCGAACCCCAAAGCGAAGCCAGCGTCGCAAGGAGACAACGCCAACAGCACAAGTCAAAGAAGCGCTCGGTTGCTCCGGACGACAACTTGAATACGCCGCCAAGCAACCCAAACTCTCCAAACGACGCGAATACGCAGATTAACCTGAATGCGCAGTCTAACGCGAACTCCCCAAATGACGCGAATACGCAGAATGCCCCAAACTCCCCAAATAACGCGAATGCGCAGAATAACCCGAATACGCAGAATAACCCGAATCTGCCGAATAGCCCGATTATGTCGAATAACCCAAACTCCCCAAATGACGCGAATACGCAGAATAACCCGACTCTGCCGAGCAGCCCGAATATGTCGAATATTCCAAATACGCAGAATAACCCTAATACGCAGATCGACCAGAGCACACAGAATAACCCGACCGCACAAAACAACCGTAATACGCAGAATAACCCCAATACGCAGAATAACCCCAGTACGCAGAATAACCCCAGTACGCAGAATAACCCCATTACGCAGAATAACCCCATTACGCAGAATAACCCCATTACGCAGAATAACCCCATTACGCAGAATAACCCCAATTCGCAGAATAATCCCAGTACGCAAAATAATCCCAATACGCAGAATAACCCCAATATGCAGAATAACCCCAATACGCAGAATAACCTCAATACGCAGATCAACGCCAACGTCATCAATACTCTGAAAGACCAGAATACCCCGGGTAGCCAGAATACTCACAGTGACCAGAAAACCCAGGGAAGCCAGAATATCGAGAACAACCAGAAAACCCAGACTGACCAGAATGCGAATCAGAAGAAGCAAAGCAACGACAATCGTGAGCCTTGTGCGTCGCCGTTCAGCTACGCCATTGCACTTGCAAAGGCGCTCATGTACGCCACGAAAGACGTCGACGATACCGATACTGATAACGACACCGAAGTCGGTGATGATGACGACGACAACGACAACAACGACGACGACGACAACGATAAAAACAAGAACAACAAAAAGATGAAGAAGAAAACTAGTACAACAAATAATAATCAGCAGAAGAAGAAGAAGATGAAGCAGCAGCAGACGAAGACGAAGAAAAAGAAGAACAGCAGCAGCAACAACAACACCAAAGACAACGACAACAACAAAAACAAGAATAACAAGCACAACAAGGTTAAGCACGTGCCGAAGTCGACCCGACCGGTGCCGCAGAGGCCGCCCGCTCATGCGCATCCGCGTCCTCTCCAATCTCCAAAAGTGCAGCGGCTCACGAACTTCGGCGGCCTCGCCGCGACAACTGCCGCAACGTACATTAACCCACCTGCCGTTACGCGGGTCGCGGCAAAAAGGGCATTGATCGAAAAGGTCTGTTATGAGGCTGCGGCCACCGGCACCGGCGCCGCCGCCACCGCCACCACCAGCAGCGGCGGCGGCGGCATTGCACCCAGTAGTAGCAAACACGAATCGAAGGCCGTGGTCAAAGGGCGGCTCCCCTTCAAGCAGCCGGCAGCCACGCGGGCGCTCGCCAAAAACGAAACTGCGCGAACAAAAAAGACGCCGGCAATAAGCAAGACAGCGAAGGGTCCCTCACGACCGCGGCGCATATCGCTGAGCAAGTTTTTTACTAGACGGAAAAAAACTTAACCCTAGATACCTATATGTATATATATATACATATACATATATATATATATATATATAAACGAAGAGTATAGGAAAAACAGAGCAGACAAGATGATATATGTCCAAACCGATTATTAGTGGACACTTGAAATTAGAACTTATTAGTTGCTATCAACAAAAATGACAAGTATGATGAACGATAAAGTGTATTGTTTTAGCTAGTACCGTTAAGCGAATAAAACTCAGACAAAATAAAAGTAATTACACTTTTACAAAAATGGCCTAAAGGTTATGTGAATTGCATAGGCGGAAGGTCGTTTCAACGGCACAGAGGTTGGCCGTGCTAGGCGGTTCGTTTATATTCAAAAACAGAAAGATGTTTACGTTTTATACGATAAACAAAACATATGGTCGGTTCGCAATAAATGAAAGCAGTATTTGTTTGTATTACCAGGAGGTCCTGCTTTGAATGCTTCGTACAACATACTAGCATTATTATGCCATGCGATATTTGACTTTTCATTAAATCTTAAAATTCGTACGTATAAAGAATCCAGTGACAACTATACAATATGGATGTTATAAATGTTAACTTGCGTGCGGTAGGTGGTACCGATTCTCATTGCCTATCGTTGAGGCAATGTTATTCAAATGTATATTTAAATCTGTTTGGAATCATTTAGTCACCCGTTTTTAATTGTTATCAGGCACTTTATTACGCTTCGCTTATTTTTCAATAAAGAACTTTAGTTATCCACACAGTGTCGTTTTGTACCTTTTATTTGAGACACCCCTTATACAAGCAGGGTATGGTAGTATGTGGTACACCCCTGTTAGAAAAGGGTGTAAGAACAAACATATTACTTTTCCCAACGGAATGGGAAGTCTATCTTGTTTAGGAGCAAAAGTGAAATTAGGGATTTTTATTATGTTGATTTGACTGGTCGGATATTATCTTTTACAAAACGTGTGCAAGAGAATGATAGATGAATCCGATGGAGAAACAAAAGATATCTGCGTCTTTGGAAAAAAATCTGTTTCGTCTAAGATATAATGATGTTGGCTGTTGCAAGGCAAAGAGTCAAGTTAAGAACATATCACAAACATCGGGGTCCTGGGATATAGAATCTTCAAACTTCCACGTGCAATAATTTGAAAACTTACTATTAGGCTCAAAGTCTACCGCAAAGTCTAGGCTCTAAGCACCGCAGAAATATCCAGGAATAATTTAGATTCCTGGGCTTTTATCTGAGGTCTATCACAAAAAATAAAGCGTTTGAGGTGCGCCCTTTGGAATTTGGGAAGACATCATCTTGGCCGCGCTAAATGACTTTGGAGTAGGGAGCGTGGCGCGAGTAACAAAAGTTTTCACTGTCTGATATGGCTAGGTCTACTGATCAGGTTATTATGACCTTCAAGAAGAGAAACCTCCCATCGCCTCAGAGAGGAACTCTTGCCGGCAATTGTGTTTACTTTTGCTATCCCTTCGGCAGCAGTTGCGTCGTGTTGCAGCAATCTCATGATTGCACCATTACTACATTGTGTTGTACTAGAATATAGACGAGTACGTTCCATTAAAAAAGTTGTGAGCTTGTGGGTACTGCAAATTGACTGCCAAATAACACTTTTCCCAAGAGATTGAAGAGTGGTATTAACCTGTATATATTGTCACTAGGTCATGTGGTGATACCGTCCATTTTGGAAGTACACGGTTTGCTTCATGTTGGATGTCAACGACCCCTATACCTCAAGGTCATTTGACGCTCCTGCGCTGAGCTCGGTGGCGTGATGTATTGGCCTGCGTCTCGCGACCGGAGGAGACACATAGCAGGTGCGCGGGTTCGAGCCACACTGTTGCACATTTGTACCTATGGGGGTCGGTCTATGAAGCAATGCAAAAAGCAGTCCCGTGAACGTTAAACTTTAGCTGAGGTTCAACCCGAAAAGTATTTATATTTACTCCTGCGCTGAATTCCGTGAGCTCATCAAGTGGTCTTGGCAGATCCTCTGCAGAGCTATTCGGGCCACTGCAGCATGAGCAGAAGTGATCTACACAGACTAGTTCAACTCAACACGAATAACACCGCTGTCATTTTGAATTACGAATCAACGATTGGTTTCGCTTTCGAACACAGCGGTCGGGTTTGGTGGAGCTCTCGGAAAAGATTGCAAAATCTTAGTACAGAGCAGTTGTCAGCCCGGTTTCTGCTGTCAGTCAATCGAAAAGTGGTCTAGAGCACCCCTGTGCATCTGCCACTTGTGCCCCAGTTATTAATTTGTGACTCAGTTGCGAGACATTCCATATGTCAGTTGTTCGGCTAGGAAAATCAGCTGTGCGGTGCAAGTAGTGCTGGTGCTGTTACAGTGAGACGGCCGGCGTAGTGTACGACTGTTATCGTGTCAGTAATCGTCATCATCCGGCTAACTGTCGCTGTGTCACCGTGAAGTGTCATCATCGTCATCGTCGTCGTCGCTCTCGTCGCTTTCATTGTTTATACCGATATGCGCAAGAGCGCCTAGTTATTCTTATTGTTATTATTATTATTTATTTTATTATTACTTTTATTTTTTATTTTTCGGTTGCCGATAGTATCGGCACAGGCGTATTTGGGCAAGCGGTCCGGTAGCTAAGTAGGTAACACCCCTGCCTTTGAAAACGACTTCCAGGGTTCGAATCCTGGAAGTGATTTTTTTTTTTTAATATTATTATTAATATTAATTTTAATTAAGGGTGTTTCACGCAAACAGCGAGATGTTTTTGGGCCGTACCCCTCCGTGCAAGGAGCCGGACAAGGGGCAAGTCATTCTGCCAGATAAAGGGCAGGGAGCTCAGCCAGATAAGGACAAGGGCGCTGATCTGGGCAAAGGCCAGGATCCACAGCCGGTCAAGGAACATGGCGATGAGCCAGTAGCAGTGGAGGATGCTGACTCTGGACTAGAACTAGAGAAGGAAGACAAGAAAGATCCACTTTTGTGCCAATTGGCCAAAATGATGGGGCTGATAGAAGACATGTACAAGGTCACTTCAAGTACCAAGAACATGCAAATCGTACTCAAGAATTCAATGGAACAGTTAAGGTTCCTAACAAGAGATGTAATACGGAAAGAAAAAGCAAGACGTTTCGAGGAACGAAAACAAGCTGCGAAAAAACAGACCGGCAAAGACAGTCGACAGATAAAAGGCATAAACGACTTGATCGCGCGCTTCGAAACCGCAAATGACCTTAAAGACCTCTTATCGAGGGAATGGCCAGATGGTGCGTACAACAACGTCTCCTACCTCAAAGCGAGCATTCTAAGGGAGAGTCCTCTTCGGATCCTTATTGCCCGGGAGGTAGACTCGGCCGACTCCGTCACTTGGAGAAATATGGCAAACCAGTTCCAAGGAATAGCCGGGGAACAGGGTAAAAATATCGGTATGGTGCTCTCGCGAATAATTCAAGAGACGGGTGATGATGGGCTCCCCAGTGCACGTGCGTTAGTGGCGATCCGACTGCCAAAGGACTCTACGCAGTGGGATGATGGCGTTATGATTGAGAAAGCGGTCGCAAAGGCAATAGAGATCCAAGAAAAATACGAAGCGCTGCACGTGACGGGGCCTATCTCTTGCTATATGACGAGCCAGGGAGAAGCCAAGGCGGTCAATAAGCTCCTTGAATTAATTGCACGAAAGCGCAACGTTCAGATTGCGGTCACCCAAGGGAGAAACAAGAAGAGAAACACAACGCAACAGGCGAGAAGAGCCATGAGGGCACCAAGCCGCACCTCGATTCTTCTTCAAAGGGAGAAAGGTGTCTCCTACGCTGACACGCTCAAGCGTCTCGGCAGCACGGTCGACCCGACAGAATACAACGTCAAAGTTACAAGGGTCTAACGTTTAGCTAGCGGTGACATGCGATTGACAGTTGCAGAAACCGCAGAGGGTGCCACCGAGTCTTTCTTAGAGGCCCTTACGACCAAGGGGGGTGCACAGGCCTCCCGGGATATATCAACACTGCGCAGGTTTATAATAAGAGACTTGCTTGAAGGAACGACGCAAGAAGATGTTGAGCACGCGCTAAAGCAGATTGTAGGCAGTGCTGCCCCGCTTGTGGTTGAGAAGCCTTAAAAGGGGTTCCGTGACCGATGGTCGGCCGTGGTTCGGCTAAACCACACCGACACCGCGAAGCTGGCGGAGACAGGAAAAGTCCAAATTGGTTGGGCGTCTTGCCCAATTTCCAAGTGGGTTAATGTGCCCACATGCCAGAGATGCCAAAGAGTTGGGCACCAGGCACGGACATGCACGTTTGAGTTGGTGGCAACCAAACGCTGCCACAAATGCGGCGAACTGGGTCACGTCTCAAATGGATGCACAAAGGACCCCTCGTGCTATAACTGTGGAGTTGCCGGACACGCTGCCAACTCCTCCGCATGCCCAAACTACCGGTCTAAAATAACAGAGGCCAGGCGCGAACGAGGCGGCGCGGGCCTAGTCTCCGCGCCTCGGGTTACGGTCGCAGCTCTCCGAGACCCGACTGCCTACCCGAAATCCCCACCGAACAACGCCCAAGATGATCCAGATCACACAGTAAACGCGCCTGCTGAAGAAGACGAGGGTTTTAGACAACCCTCGCGAAAGAGGACTATACGGTCACCGCCAGTGGACCAACGGGCTGCTAAGTCTCAAAATTCCAATGACGCAACTTAAAGTAATTCAAGTAAACTGCAATAGAAGTGGATCATCCCACCTAATGCTAGATGAGATTGCGACGAGAAGAGGAGCGGCTATCTCTCCTATAAGTGAGCCAAATGTTAAACTGGCCGAAAGAAACCTATCAACATGGGTGGTAGACGACCGTAGAAAGACGTGTATAATTCAAAACACGTTAAACTGCTACCGAGAGGCCGGCAGAGGTGCGGCTTCATCTTTCTCGTGGATTGACATAGACGGGATTGGCCGCTTTTACTCATGTTATAGCAGCCCTAACGGAACGCTCGAGGACCTCGCAGGAATGCTACAAGACATGGAGTGGTCAGCTAAGAGCTGCTCACTGCCACTGGTAGTTTTTTTCTGGAGATTTTAATGCTGCTTCAACCACTTAGGGGTCTACCAACACTAACAGAAGAGGTACAGTGCTGCTAGAATGGCTAGCGGCGGGGGACATGGTTGTCCTGAACAAGGGCTCGAATCCTACCTTCCACCGCCGGGGAATGGAATCGCACATAGACCTGACAATCTGCAAACGCGAGCATGCTTTTAAAATTTTAAACTGGACCGTACTGCTTGACGAAGAAAATCTTAGCGACCACTACTGTATAGAATATGACGTCAGTAAAACAACCACTTTAACACCCTCTCCGTTTTTAACAAGGACACCAAAGTGGAAGCCGCAAGATAACAAAACGCTCCGGGCCAAGCTGACAAAGATTTTAGACTCAAGAGGGAAACCCCAGTGCGCCCAGGACTTGCAAAAAATTCTGCAAGAGGTCTGTAGCGAGCCGTTCAAAGACCGCGGACACTCTATGCGTTACCGGTTTGTCTTACCAAAATACTGGTGGAACGAGGAAATTGCGATGGCCCGTAGACGCTGCATCTGGACCAGAAGAAAAGCCACCAGGGCAAGGCGCAGCAACATAGATGAGGCTTGTGTCGTACACCTCTATTGTGATTTTAAGCGCCTCAGGGCTTGTCTACGCAAAGCTATAATGGAGAGCAAATATCGCTGCTGGAGGGAGTTCTTATCAGAGCTAGAGGAGGACCCATGGGGCCGGCCCTACAAGCTGATACGTGGCGTACCAGGAATCAGAAAAAAGGCAAATCTTTCCCCTGATGAACGTGTCCGAGTAATTAACAAGCTTTTCCCTCAACATCCTCCATTCGACCGGTTACTGTATGAAGTAGTAACGGCCGAGGATTACATCCCAGAGGTGACCCCGGCAGAGGTACTCGCTGCGGGGGAAAGATTGAAGGCCGGTAAGGCACCAGGCCCAGATGGCATCCCGGTCTCGGCCACGAAAGTACTCTTTAAAGAATTTCCTGACGTAGTGGCCACTGTAGCCACCCAAATACTCCGCAGCGGCTCCTTCCCCATGGCCTGAAAGAAAGCGGATCTGGTACTCATCCCGAAAGGGATTGACTCCTATAGGCCAATCTGCCTGGTTAGCACGCTAGCCAAAGGCATAGAATCAATATTAGAGTCCCGTGTGCGGTGCTTTGCAGAAGAGCACGGCCTCCTCTCGCCAACACAATACGGATTCCGGAAAGGCCGATCAGTCCTATCAGCGATAGAGCAGGTGGCTACTAAGGCGGAAGCCCTGCGCCAGTCCCCGCCTCGTACTAGAGGCTTGCTACTGGTTGTTTTGCTGGACGTTAAAAACGCATTCAACAGCCTGCCCTGGAAGGTAATCTTGGACACACTTCTCAAGAAGGGAGTCCCGCCCTACCTGCGCCGAGCGATCTCGTCCTACCTGAGCGAGAGGCGCATAGTCAGTGAGGGTTTCGAGTTCGACATTTTTCGAGGGCATCCTCCTAATCGGGCCAAGGAAGTGCACCTCCTTGAAACTAATCCTAGACGACCAGGAGATCAAGATTGTCAACACCGCCCGCTATCTTGGAATGCACCTAGACAGGGGACTACGGGGCACACCTCACATACGTCTTGTAGCAGAAAAGGCTACTAAGGTCTCACACAAGATAGCCCGGCTAATGCCAAACAACTATGGCCCACGGGAGTCAAGAAGACGCCTTATTATGTCGGTAGCTGAGTCCATAGTTTTATTTGCAGCTCCGGTGTGGCCGTCAACCACACTGTCTACAGCCAACAATAGGGCAACGCTGCGCAAAGCCCAAAGAGTGGCTGCTCTGCGTATCACGATGGCCTATAGAACAGTCAGCACAGCGGCCGTTCTTGTTCTGGCTAGCACAGTCCCCTGGGTCCTAAAAGCAAATGAGCGACGCCGCTTGTGGGATGACCCGAAAAAGGAAAAGGCGGAGGAAAGGAATATCACACTTGACATTTGGCAGGTCGAATGGGATTCCATTCAGGAGGGAGCGCCCGGGTACCGGGTAAGGACTCTGATCCCAGATATCAGGGCCTGGATGCACCGGCCAGGTGGCGAGTTGACGTTCTACATCACTCAGGTCGTTACAGGACACGGTGATTTCCAGTCATACTTGTTCAGAATTGGGAAAACCACATCTCCTTTCTGCAAGTACTGCCAGAGCGATTCAGAGGATACGCCTGAACATACAATTTTGTGGTGCCCGAAATGAGCCGCTCAGCGTGCGGGTCTACCTAGGGCTGAAGACGGCACAATTGGAACGATCATACAGCTTATGATTAAGTCACGCGACGACTGGACTAGCATTGCAAGCATTATGGAAAACATCATGCGCGCCAAGGAGAAGAAAAACCGTTACTGCACGACATCATCCCGCGGGGCAACCCGGGATAGCTAAATGCTTAAACTACTCTCCCCCTTCGATCGTTTGAAGTTATGCTTATGCAGTTCCCGATCGATTGGGGGATTAGGACTTGGGTTGGAGCCCCACACTACCGGCCCACACTTGCAGACGAGTTTCCTGCGGTGGTGTCCGTGTGTGCGTACCGCATTTCCCAGTTAGTCCTAAAAAAAAAATATATATATATAATAATGTGCCAATCTTCAAACTTCGCAATATCTCTAACTATCGGTATCTAAATCTATTCTTGGCCACTAGCAAACAGGCTCTCCTCGACTGTAGCTGGCTTGTTTGATTGATTGATTTATTGTTCGCTTGGCATATATACCTAAATACACATGTCACCTTTTTATATCAGGGGCGCTTAGAACGGCAGCATATATATTACCTACGTATCCATATAATCCATGTCTACTTCAATACCTACTGAGTATTTGTTGTGTATTTCCATTGTGGCAACCTGTTCTTTGTAATATTGACCAGGTCATTTCTAACATTTGGTCCTAGAGCTAGGGCCTCCGACAGCTATATATCTCTGCTCCCCCTTAAGGCTATACATTCTTTAATACTATGTTCGATTGACTCATTCTCTAGCCCACATGCTCGACATGCTGTACTTTGCCCCTCCTTTTATTTAGCTCTATGTGTCCTTGTATTCAACATCCCTGCCCTGGCATCTGCCAATAGCCCACTCGCTCTTGAATTATCGTATACCCATTCTACGCCGCCCCTTTCCCACTTTTTCTTTCCATACATAGTTGCCAAACTTGATCTAGAGCCCATCGCCAATTTCCATTTGTCTGTATATGACTTGTTTACCTTCAATTTCACCATTTTCTCTGATACCCTCGCTCTTGCCCATTGCTGACAATTGTACCCAATCTCCCCAGCTGCAAACTCTACTCTGCGATCCCACTTCGTTTTAATCCTAAGTACTGTCTTTACCAGCTGCATTTGTTTAACCCATCTTTTATTCAATCCTACTACTAAATCTAAGCTTCCTTTGTACTTCCCTTTGTATACATTTTGACATTCCCCCTTCCCCCTCAAGAAATACCCTGGCGCAATTAAAACGGCAACCCAATGCAAATCTTATCACCTCTCTTTGTGTTGTTTCTAACTTCTTTCTCAACCCTGCGCTGTGGACCAGAGAGGCATTAGCAAAGGTCAATCCTGGCACATACATGGCCTTCCATATATTCCTTGTTACTATAAATTTATTAAACCCCCAG
Organism: Dermanyssus gallinae; assembly: GCA_003439945.1. NCBI lineage: Eukaryota > Metazoa > Arthropoda > Arachnida > Mesostigmata > Dermanyssidae > Dermanyssus > Dermanyssus gallinae. The sequence goes on along the minus strand of QVRM01006574.1, from coordinate 814,613 downwards.
AGGCCCTTACACCTTACTGCATTTCTTCCTCTTTCAGCCTTCTTCCTTCTTATTATCTCTTCTTCCTCTAAATAATCATCCCCTGTAGTCATTGTCACCCCAAGATACTTGTACTGATTTTTATAATCATTTTCCCCTATCTGTCATCCCAAACCCGTTCTGTTAATCCTTCGCGCTATTCTCTCTATATACATAAAAAAATCACCGATGACAACGGACAGCCTTGCCTGACCCCCTTAGCAACTAGACACTATCTAGATTGTTCGGCTGCTATTATTATTCTTACTGTGTTATTCCTGTAAATTTCTTCTAATAACTCCACCCAGCTTTTCTCCAAACCCTCCTCTAACATGATTTGATACAACTTTGTTCTGTCCACCATATCATAATGCTTTTTTAAGATTTAAAAATCCTTCCACACATCCTTGTCCCTGCAATCTCGATGTTTCCACAACCTATCTTAATAAAAAAAAAGATGATCATCTAGCCTATACTCTTTCCTAAATTCGCACTGCCATTCTCCTATTTTCTCATTTGTCTCCAGAATACTCTGCACTCTACTCTTAAACACATGCATAAATATTCGATACGCTATAGGTGTAATTGTGATTGGTCGCCCATTTTTTAAAGTGTCAATATCTACCCCCTCCTTGGGAAGAAGAGAAACTCTTCCCTTGCGCCAACCCTCCGGGATTCTGCGCCCTCTAAATATATTATTAAATTGCTTCGTTAGATAATACACGTACTCTTTTCCTAACGCCTGGATAATTTCTACCGAAATCCCGTCAAGACCACACGCCATTTTTGGATTCATTTTCTTTACTACGCCTTCAATCTCATCTGTTGTGGTTGTAATCTCCGTGCTAGTTCTTGTTCTTTCTACACTGTTCACGCTAGTCGTGAAAAATAGTGTTTGTAACGCAGTATCCATTTCATCTGTTGTGTATGTTCTATCCTGGACGTTATTTGCCTTTCTTGTTTTTTCCTGTCTGGCATAGCCCTAAAACCGCTTTGCTCGCTGGCCCTTGGGGGCCCCCAAAATCATGTTAAATTCCCTCTCGTCTGTATTTTTAATTGCATCTTGTATTAACATTTGAGCTTTGTTTTTAGCTTCTTTGTAATTTCCCCAATACTCTTCTGCCTTGTCTGCGTCCTTTCCCATTACTTTTCTACGCTCCTTACTCCATCTTTTCCGCTTCATGATTGCCTTATTTATTTGATCATTCCACCACCCTCGTTCTCCTCCCTTTTGAATTCCCTTCCCTATCTTACAGCAATTGGCATATGCGTCTTTATTCTTCCTATGCATTTCGTCTACTAGCCTTTCTCCATTTGCCACTAAGAGCTGTTTTATGCATTCTACTTTCTGCGCCCATTTGTGTTTATCCAAAGATTTCTTTTGTACAACTACGCGGCTTCTTCTTCCTTCCGCCCACTTCTACCCAATTATAATCACTTCCAACATTGTATGTTTTCTCTTCACCTATCCTGATTTCCTCTACCCATTTAGCAATTTTTCCCTTCGTCAGTACATAATCTACGCATGACTTTTCATCCCCCTGCGTGTATGTATATCTCCCCTCCACACGCGGGTCCAAATTTAAAATTTGGGCCTCACTGAACTCTGCCAAATGTATCAGTCTTCTGCCCGCTCTGTCTTCTCGTCCATCCAGCTGTTCGATATGCGCATTCCAATCTCCCAGACATATTACCCCTCCCTTATCCTGATATTCCTCAATTACTTTATGTACTCTTTTAAATAGCTGTTTATCCTCTTCTTCCGTGTTGTTTGGCGCTCTGTGTATCCCCATAACTGCCCGTTGTCCCTTCCAGGTGTATTTCTATAACCACCAGATCCTTCATTTTAGCAATCTTAACTTCCTTGCACGAAATACTACCTCTGGTTATTATCCCAACTCCCCCAAATCTGCTTTCCCCATTGTCTGTATTCTGATTCGTACCATACTAAATGTATCCCTTTAAACCCGGCGGCACTTCCATCCCACACAAATGTGTTTCCGTTACTATCATGATATCGACAGACCTTATTTTTAGTAGCTTATATAGTTCTTCCCACTTTCCTCTTCACCTCTCTCCTCTCATGTTTAGCATGACAACCTGTTCAAAAGGAACATTGCTTCTACGCTTTCTTTTTGCCCTGCTTCCTCTTTTGGATCTTACGTCAACCTTTATCTCCTCCTCTGTATGCCACTGATGGCCAACCGTCTGATGACCTCCAATGCCCCCTTAATCTCCACTGCTCCTATACTTGGGAAGTAGCTCCCGTTTTCTTGATTTCCCTGTACCTGTTGTCCCACTCTTCCCTGTATCCATATTGTCCCCTCCTCTCTCTTTTGTCCCTGTATCTGTTGTCCCATCCTGTGTGTCTGCGTCTGTACCCTACCGCCGCCCCCTCGTTTAAATGCCCATATCGCGTACCTGAAAAGTTTGCGCTCCCCCCATTTGTTGACTCCACGTCTGCGTCCCCCTACCGTGTTCCGTTCCCGTATGTCCTACTTGCGCATTGATTACCTTAATTATTATAGGCTTAACGTTGTGCCAATCGCACGCCCTCTTGCCAATTGGCCGTGCCGCGAGTACAGCACCTACCTCCCCGTAGTGCACTCCATGAAACGCCATGGCCCCTGGATTGTCTTGAATGTATTCAAGAGACAAGTATTCGTAATTTGCTGCCATGACCAACTGCATTATCTTCCTATTCACTGCCCTGCACGTACCCTGATAGTCCCGTCCTTCTTTAGCATCCACCACCATTGGAAGCGAACACACTGTCAACACTACGTTTTGTCGTTTTGCAAAATTCTATTAGTTCTTGTACCTGTGTGCGTATTCACAGCACTTTCCATATCCCGGGCCTAAAAAACATTTACCAGTCCCCCATAAAACACCAGTCTAGTTCTACATTATTGTACACTTTAATAGCTTGCTTAGTTGCTGCCACAATATCTCTTACTCCTCGGCCCCTCATAGAGATAATATGAACCCCCCCCCCCCGCTGTATTAGTAGCCACCCGATTAACCTGTGCCTCTGTTCTGCATACGTTTGAATCTCCGGCAACTACCACCCGTTTTCCCATTGGTCTAATAGACACCGCCTCCGCTGTTCGATCGGTTGAACTTATCCGAGATGTCTGCTCTTGTTGTTGTTGTTGTTGTTGTTGTAGCGTTTGATGTTGCTGCTTCTGTTTCTCGACCGCTAGCACATGTTCTTCTTCCTTTCGCTGACTAGCCTCCTCCTCTCTCTTCTCCACTCGTATCCGCTCATCCCCTCTGGCGATCTCGTTTCTGTTCCTCCGTTGTTGTCGTCTCCTGCATCCTTGCGCCTCCATCGCACCGTCCTCTTCGTCATGTATTTCTTCTTCCTCTTCGCCACTGTGGCTCAAGTGTAACACTACTGTCTCCTCTTCAACGGCGCGCTTCCCGTCTTCATTCTTTTTTTCCCGGATCCATTTTTCCATTTCTTCAACATTTGCCGCTACTGTTGACGTTGTCTCCTCAACAGCAGCCAGCCTTTCTCTCAGTTCAACCACTATTTCATTGCTGTCGCTAATATGCCGTTGCTTTTCATTTGCGTTCACATTGTGCTTTATTTCTTCGATCATTACAGCTAGTTCTTGCTGTAAGACCATTGCGCGCTTCTCTTTCTCCTCAACTTGAGCCTCTCTCTCTTCGATTCTTTTTAGCCTCTGCTGGACATCTGTTATAATGCTTTGCCAGCGATCCTGTATAGCGTGTGCTATATCGCACCATGTCTTAGCGCTGTTCTTCGCCAGTTTCATCTCCGCTGTCAGTCGCGGTTTCATTTCACAGGCGGCGCAGCCTGTATATGGATGATTGCGCTCAGTAACCTTTCTCTTCTCTAATACTCCTCCACAATTGCATACCGACAATGAACTGGCCGGCACGTATCTTAAGGTGCCACTGCGCGTTTGGCCTGGGAGACTCATAGTTGAATCCATTGGGTTCGTTGACCCAATCCCACCTGGCGATGATCCAGCATCACTTGCCATATTGAAGTTTGCGCACTCACCTAAAGCGCCTAAACACTGTGTTAACTCACTTTAACTGAGCAGCCGTTATAGTTTGAATTTGAATGCGCACCGGACCGCTCGTAGACTCTCGACGGCTGCGTGGGTGGTTTCGTTTTGCTTCGCCCTGCTGTAATGGACTTAACTAAACTTTACTGCGGCCTAACTCCTTACCCCTTCGTCGCACGGCCACACACAATACACCGAAATGAGCACCGAAGTTCACGCATCACGACGGTGATGCCACTATCTGCGTTTTCTTTCTTGCATTCCCGCAAGCAGGCGTAACCACTCGGAGCTCCGCATACACACGTCCGTACTTCTGGGCGCCAAATCTGCAATGTGAATATACATTTCCTTACCGACTACATATCTGTGTCCGCATCGTAATGATGGAGACTTCATTGAAAATCTCAACAAGCTTTTTCAAAGATCGAGCCTCCTTATCATTGGAGCTGTCCGCAAAAAGTAAACGCTTATTGCTAAAATTGCGTTTCTCAGAAGCTAGAATGCTTGCATTGAATGCATATGCCTCGCAAATTATCAACGACATTCGGCCTTTGTTGCAGCGAGTACAAACAGGTCGTGCTTGCTCCGAAGTTTAAAACCTGGAAGGCTTGCCTGTAAATTGCTTAGTAAAAGGCCGAACTACTTTTGTCTTCTGCGGATAAATTAATTCGGAGCGATTTCGTGCTACGCGCTTGACTTTAAAATCAAGTCGGCTTTGGAGTCGGCTCTTCGAGAGCATGGTGACTGCATAGCATCCGGCACGGCGATGCTGGCGCAGGCCGAGCCGGATGCTATGCAGTCGACGAGCTTCGTGTCATGGGCAAGAATGCAACGCCACGAAAGTGTTGAACCGCATCTAGAATGAGAGTCAAGGTTCTTTCTAATCGTTGCAGTGGCTGAGGTGCAGTCGCACTTTAGTAAATGTCACTAGTTCGTTCTTACTTTATGATTATTTTTCGGTTTTACAATTGTGAGGTATGAATGCGTAAGCCAGGTTCATGATGCTCTGCTCATTACCTCAATTCATGGCGTCTACGATAGAAGCCACGTTCCCCCTACAGACGGCCAAAGACATCATCTGTCTCAAAAACATGGCCTCGCGTCGATCACCCGTAATATCTTCTATGCGCTTTCCAATATCCTTCAGGATTTTCGCCGTACCGGTGCTAATCGTTCTTACTATTTTGAGCAAGGTGGCTTAGCGACAAAGCCATTATCCTGCATTCAGGGGGTTGGATTCATGACCTGGGTCGGCTTTTCTTAAATTTGTACTCAGGGTTTGTAATTTAAATACGGTGGATGACACAGTGGACCATAATGGATCCGATCAGAAACAGAGAGCAAACACGTTTCAATAAAAAAGATGATGCCTTACTCCCATTTTTGTGCGTATCATTATTACAGATTCTAAGCACGTGCCATTTATTCTGCATCCCCCTGTGATTGTAAAACTCAATTTTGACTAAGAGAGCGGCTGCCCAACGTACAGGCGGAAACCGTTGTATACCCTTCAAAGTGAGTGATTCATTAGTTTTTGGGGTTACTGATGTAGCTTCCTTGTCGCTATTTGTATGGCGTATATTGTTATTTATCAGTCTAAATCAGACCGAATCCGCCTTGTTTAAAACGGGTGCATTCTGCTTTCATCTTCATGATGTAGTGTTATTATTGGCACTAAGTACCTATATAGCGTTTGTGTAGTTTTAAGCGCTAAATTGAGTGCTCGCTAAATTGATCATACCGGAGTTAACTGTCACTGAACGCACCACCGAGGATAGAGTTTCTACATAAACTCGTATTCCAGTCGCGCGCCCAAACTCAACTGAACACAGGTTACACTCGTGCACTCAAAGCAAACTCAGAGCCGAGTAATAAATCGTCACCTCCTGCTTCACTGAATCTGACAATGCTTAATGTATATTGTACGTCTCTTTGGCGGACTCAAATACCAGACATTCGAATTTCCTTCCGCGCTGAGACTATATTCTGAGTTTAAGTGTATTTTTTGCTTAAAACTGTTTAGGTTTTCAGTATGAAATGTTAAAACCCAAGCGCTACAAGCGTCTAAGAGAGAAAAAAAGAAAACGTTTACTACCTAGAGTTGTAGCTTCAAAATAGATACAATAACCGATGCAATATTGACATCACGGCAATTAGCTCCTCTCTAATTTGTATCTACTTCTCGTAAACAACAAAGAGACTATCGTCATTCGAGAGTGTGCCATCGCATTGTTATAGCTGATAGTTCAGTTATAAGAAGTCTTCTGATTACTTTTGGGCAAGAGCGTGCAACGGAATTACGAACGGTGTGTCTTATTGGTTCCGCTTGTGTTTGGCCAGCAGTGCGCAGGGAGCCACCATCTAGACAGCAGTTTAGAGTACTGCATAAATTTCATGGTGTTTTGTTCGATCTACTCGGGCCCGCAACTTACATCTATCGTGGCGCTTACTATGTGCTAGCGCGGATTGGAAGTAGAAAAGTCTCGAGGATATCGGGATACCTTATTCATCGAATGTGTATGGTACAGTATGATTGACTATTTCACCTTATTTATGCTAAATTATTTAAGCACAATGCTTGCAGACATGATACATGCTACAATTGGTTCAGACAGAGCCCTAGAGCGAGCAAGCGAGCGAATACGACAAACTTCTAAGTGCATTCCGCCCATGAAATGTGACCTCGACGACTCGAGGCTCAACTTAAACTGCAGTGCAAGCATGCCTATTTTCACTTCCTATTTGTTTCGTTTTCATTTCATGTTTTTGTTGGCTCTTGGTGGTTTTCATCTTGGCGACGATTGCTGGGGGCAATTCAGGCGATTCAAGACGACGGCCCCACCCACTGTGAGGTACAACACCAATAGCAACAGTAAGCTGGCACAGACCTTCAGACAATCACCTGCATCAATCTGCAGGATCTGACGTGTGGTGGCTGCAAGGCAAATCTAGCCACATAGACAGACACACCAGAAGCGACACCGACCCGGCAAAACTATTGAGCCGAAAGTAGGTAGCAAAGCGGCGGCGCCCGCTACTGCTCCGGCTGCTGCGGCTGGGGCTGCAGCTGCGGCGGCTGCGGCTTTTGTTCTGGATAAGACCCCACCGTTGGGATGGCAACCCCCACCGGGCTGGCAACCCCCGGCCAGCTGGCAGCCACCGCCGGGCTGGGTCCCGCCCGTCAGCTGGCAGCCGCCACCATGCTGGCAACCCCCGGCCGGATGGCAGCCCCCACCGGGTTGGCAACCCCCGCCGAACTGGCAACCCCCGCCAGGCTGGCGGCCGCCAATCACTTGGCAACCCCCGTCCGACTGGCAACCCCCACCAAGCTGGCGACCGCCAATAACCTGGCAACCCCCGTCCGATTGGCAACCTCCGGCAGGTTGGCGACCCCCACCAGCCTGGCTGCCGCCGTCCGATTGGCGACCCCCGTCCGAATGGCAACCACCGGCAGGCTGGCGACCCCCACCAGCCTGGCAACCCCCACCAGCCTGGCAACCCCCGTCCGATTGGCAACCCCCATCAGGCTGGCGTCCGCCCGGCTGCAGCTGTCAGTCCGCAGCGACCGCAACCACCGAGGCCACGCATCTATCGACCGAGACGTCGCCGCCGCCCGTCGTGCCGCTGTCGACGCCCGCGCCTCCGCCCTCTATAGTAACGGGGGCGCAGCCACTGGCTGCGCCGTGGCTGCTCAACGACACTGCTCAGCAACAGCAGCAACAGCAACAACAACAACAACGGCTGCAGCCCATCGAAGGCTCGAACGAGCAGGGGGGGGACGGGGGGCACAGGCAAGGCTCAGGAAGTCGCGGCATCTAGTGCCGCACAAAGAACGCCGCAGACCGAGCCAGCAACAGGACGAAACGAGCAGGAAGGAGCGGCGCCGCAGGTGTCGACGCAGCACGACGACGCCGCCGCCGCCGCCGCCGCCGTCGTCGTCGTCGCCGCCGCCGCCGCTCGGCCAGCCAAGAAAGATCCGGATATCGACAGCGCTCTGCAGGTCGCCGAAGGCTCAACGGATCTACAGTGCCTCGACCCTAGGCCATCTTTGGCAGCGAAAAAGTGCAGCGACAAGCGGTCAAAAGCTCCTGCTCCCACATCGACGTGCCCAGTCCGTGCCGTGAGCTCAGAGTCAGCTTCGCGCAACGCCTCACCGATACGCGTCCTCGATCAGGAGAGTGACCGTTCGGAGCCGGGCCGAAAACCGACCGAAGCAAACCAATCACCTCTAGCTGACGCGGAGCACGCTGCACGGTCACGGGACACGGAAGAGATCCAGCTCGAATCCGAGCCAAATAATCATGCGCACGACAAGTGGAACGCAGCCGAGGAAGCTAAGCCAAGAGACCCGTGTGAGAGCAAGTTTTGCCGCAAAAAGACACACACAGCAGAGGCAGAAAAATTGCAATATAAAAGTAAAAAGTCACCCGGCATTGTAGCAACTAAGGCCACAAAGGCGACGCCTGTAGCAAAGCCAAGTGTACCCGTACTTGAACAGAATGAAATGCGACCAAAGCATACTACGGAAAGGGCCCCGTCGGATAATGAAAACGTGCCGTCGCAGGCTGCCGTGCGACCAAGGAAACGAAGCCGTCGACGCAACAGGGGAGCGAGGACCTCAGCGAGCGCACCAGCGAAACACGTTGAGGGCAGTCGACTCTCAAAGAAGTCACCGTCATCGAATCGACCGACCTCGGAGATTGCTTCAAATCGACCTAGCATACTTTCGTCGGGGCGTTTGAGCGGACGATCCAGGAAACTCTCCCCGGAGAAGACGTTTGGAAAGCGACCGGCTAACGATGGTGGTTCTGTGCGTCCTCGATTGGGATCTCCTCGAACAGGGTCCACTCAGGCCAAGAAGGCCCCGGCAAAGGAAGCTTCATCCCGCAAAGAGAGTAGGACGCGGTAGTTCTAAAATTGAACGAGTTAGTTTTTCAGACAATGCAGAGGATATTGTTATACATCCGTGGTGATTAATGAATGAATCACAATTCACCAAGGGCAATACGTCGAATAAAATCCTAATCGTCTAGCTCTGACGGTAATCGTCAGGCAACCTTTGCCGGACAATGATTCTCCGTTTCGATCAAAGACGTTCCTGTGTGTAAGTCTCGGTGGAAGGCGACTCTAAATCAATTTGAGTTAGATACAATGTACCCAACCTCAACGCCGACGCAGATAGGTGGTTGAAATTTCGTGTGTAGCAGTTTAGTTAATTTTAGTTGAAATAAAAGTTGTAAACGACCGCAAAGTAGAAGATAAAAGGCGTTTTTGATCACAATTATATTTTTGATAAGAGAACTAATCACCAAGGCAGCAAGGACAGTTAACGCGATGTATTCAAAACATGCTTAATTATCAGTCGAGCTACAATGATCCAATAATAAACCAATTCGAGTATCATAAAAGACTTAACGATATTTACTAATACTATTTGTGTCGATTCATGCTTAACTTGAGTACTACATTAATCGTATAAATAAGGGTCTTACCTTGAAGACAGTTTTTGCCATGCAGGTAAAAGTCTATAAGTTGCTTCTGTTTAGAAGCTTAGGGCGTAACTAACCATTTACCCATACGTCTTAGATTAACTAGGTTTTCTTCTTCTTCTTCTTTTGGCGTTTTGATTCAGACGACCTGTCGGGCATATGCATCTCCATTGGTGGGAGTTTAAACTTTACTGAATCTAAAAATCTAAATCTAAAAATGACTTAATCTAAAATTACCCTGTATACAAAAAAATACTCGTTTGACATATGATTTGTGCTATGTATAGACCTCCACTCTATGTGCAATCGTACCGCAATTAAATGGTTTAATCGCTTTCATAGTGGATATTTTAATGTGACAGATCAATGGCGAACGAGTGCGAACGAGTCTGCTTTTTACGGTCGGTACACACAAAATAACTACTCCCGTAAGATATAATGCACGATCTGTTCCGCTCATTTCAGAATAACCTAAAGGAACACACGTCGATAGGTTTCATTAATTTCATTTATTGCACCCCATTTTGTCTGGTATAAGGACAGATAAACGAATGTTTTGAGGGTGTTAAATACCACGCTGTATTCATATCATATACGCCCTTCACAGATCATCTTACATTTAATAATAGACACACAATACGACATGGACTCTGCATCGCACAAAAAGAGTTAGGAACAAGTTCTAACCTGGCTTGGTTTTATTGAGTTAATTACTTAGGAGAAATAGATTGAGAGTCTGTGTGTGTGTGTGTGCAAATACCTGCAGCACGGTTTGACACACTTACATAATGCATGACCAAATATTAGTCTGTTTTTGTCGTTTAGTATCGTTTGCTACGCTAAACTTACGTCTCTTTCGCCTCCACTATAGTGCGTCTGTAGTACACAGGTGAGTGTAAAGTCCACCACAAAAAGCGATACCCCAGTATTTATATAGTAGGCATATATTTATTTATCTTATAACGGGGTGTAAACAGTCGTCCACCAATGAATGCCCCTTGTATTAAGTATTCTCCTTGCCGCCGAATCCAGGCCTCGCCCACGATCACGAGTCGATGCCAAGTCTTGTGGATTTCAATAAAACGCTATACACATCCACCACAGCAGTTTTCGATTTGAGAGGGTCAAGTGCAGTCTTGCCTTTTTGATAAGCTATAAAAACTACCCTGTAGAGATGCCCCCTTGAGTTTGCCGGGTTGCTAAGAATAGACACCAGCTGTTAACTAAATGTTCGCATAGCCTGCCCGATAAGCTGGGTTAGCAACTCTCTCTCTATATCTTTATATCCGCGTATAGAAAGCGCTTGAAATGCCCGACCTTTTAGCAGTCTCAACTAGCTTAATATATATGCAGTTGTTGCCAGGAGTACAAAACACCTTCCTAAGGCACCTCAGCGCACCTCGCTGAGAGTCCTCAACATATTGCCATTGATACTCTACCTAGTCTAGACCTACTGTTTGAACAGCGAAACCGAGGTGCGGTTGGACAACGCACCACTTGCCAACGACATACACAAACAGTATTGATGTTCATTCTGCAAACCTACGACGGTAATCGTACACAAACTACACCAAAGCCAGGTGTATTCAGGTCAGAACGCATAAAAGGATTGTTCCCTTGGAGTATGACTAGATAGGCGCACACGTTATCGCATACACTCACACGCACACACACACACACACACACACACACACACTTACTTGAATGCTTGAGCCTATCGCTGCACACGATTCACACGATAACGCTGAGTGAGTATGTGTCGCTTTACATACATGCAATCGCTTTGTCAGTTTGCTGTCACGATAGGGCACTAGCCGCAGGCAGTTGCCTAGTCTGTACTATTGCTGGGAGCTGTGGTCGATCGACTTTTTTTTACTTTAAGCGTTCGTTACAACGAAGCTTGTTTTTTTTTTTCCGACCTTTACTTATGTTGCTATCGAGCGACGTCGCACACTTGTCGGAGACAAGCTGTAACTACATTTTGAGCGTTCCGTACGGAGAGCGTTTTTGGGTCTAGCGGGACCGTGCCACCACGGCCGTGCGTACCGTGGTGCTGGGCCAGTTCGGGCGGACACGCGTGTCGACGGACACGCGCCAACCTCGTTGAGCACAAGAAGTAGTAATCACCGTTGCCGTCAAATCACCTCACGGTGAGTGGTGGTAGTCAACACAGCTAAATAGATTCTTGTTGTTTTTGTTCGGCCGACGCCTCTATATCACCTATCTATCATCGTCAGCAGCGGGGGCGGCGGCGGCACGACGACGACGACGACTATCTGACACGAAAGACAGGGGAGCGCTTTTTATTATCTCGTAGAAGAGGATCCTTCGCCACCGAGCGGACAAGAACGAATACGTGCGTGATGGCAGGCAAGGGCCATGCAAAAGGAGCCGCGCCGAAGGTATCGGCCCCTAAGACGGACGAGGAGTTTGACGACACGCTGTCGTTCTACGCCGACACCCAAGAGGGCGTCGTGGAAAAAAATCCAATGATGGAGAAGGCTATCCTCGTGAAGAACACGGATGCCGGTGGTAAGGCTGCCCAGGTGGGGCCGACCGATGCCAATAAGGTGGCAGTCTCCACCTTACCCCGAATGCCCAAGGTTGACCTGCCAGAGGTCAGACAGAGAAGCCGAACGGTCCGAAGAACCGGCCCGGCCAATCGTAAGTAGGGCCTGCCTGGAAGGAAAGAAACTAGGCTTGCGGTCAGCGTAGCAGCATGAGAGCAGCCGCGACCCCCTAACACTGCGCGTATGGTGCCCTACTTGTGTGCTGTCTTGATGTAATGTGCCCCTCCGTCGGGTATCTGTATGTCCATGGTCCCGGTGGATCACAGAGGGACGTAATCGTGTTGTCAGGCCACCACCGAGTTGGATTCGTCGTCGGACGGGGGTGTGCATGGTGGAGTTTAAGATGTTGAAAAAGTTTGGTGTAACCATAGTTCGTTGTGGTTTATTAGTAGGCATAATAAAATAACCCCTCGTGAGTGATCGTCGCCAACAGCAAATTTTTGACAACACTAACGTTCATAGAAATATCGTGGGTGAGCACGCTAATTTTGATTTTTTTTTTTTACCGATTTATTAAACAGTCAAGTCAGCGAGCGTAGCATCAAGTCATTAATTAAGTCCGTACACTAACGTGCACAAACACTCGTTAACACAATTGGGGGAAAACTAATATCTCTACGCCTTGTGATTTGCATAGGGCGATGAAATTATAGCCGTAATTAGCGATTCTGCGGACTTAAACGCCTATGGCTTTATACCGCGACATGCTATAGCATGCGACAGTAAAGCTGAGATTAACTGTAATATACAGATAACTTCAGGCAGCATACAGAACGGCGTCTAGCCGAAGCACCCCCCAATAAGAGCCGGGGATTGCTGCCTTGCCCAGCCAAAACGCAGGCAACAGAAATTCAACACATGGCAGGTACAGGCTTGGGCTGGTATATATATATATATATATATATATAGATTTAAAGGCTACCCTGTCTAGACATTTCTTTATGTCTGGCGATTTTTGTCGTACAAATGGTATGCTTATTTTTAGTTTCGTCGGTCTATCTACGCTCAGTGTAATGGATTATCTGACCCACGCAACACTGTCGTACTAGATGATTCGCGCCATAATAGGTTCCGCATTTTATTCGGCGTTAATAATATGGATCTTAATAAGTTAACGCTAGCATGCACCATTTTGGTGATATTTCCAATATTGCTAAGCTAATTCAGCGCAGACATTAATTAGACATCACATCTACATAATAACGCCGTACTTTCGCCATGACATCACACACATCTCTGAACACCCAATTTGCGCAAGAGTTAAGCAGTGTTGCAATTAACCAGCACTAACTTAGCTAATCTCTTGTAATATGTGTCCCACAAACATAATGTAATATACGACAAATAAATATATATTAACCAGCATATTTATTTGAAACTAGCACCGTTTTCCATCTTTCTGGTGCCAGCACACTGCGGCGTGATATCTGAATCAAATCGCTCAAATGAAGTATATATATATATATATATATATATATATATATATATATATAGAGAGAGAGAGAGAGGTTAACTCATATTGGGGTGCAAAACAACTGTCCGCCAGTGAACGTGACGTCGAACCATGTACAGTCTTGTGCCGACTACCTGAACAGGGTACCAAACCGCGCCGTGGCACTACCGCGTTGTACATCCAACGACTGCTTTTGCCGGAAAAAAATCACCAGCACGTGGGTTTCGTGTGGCTTACCTGAGACATTTGCATCCCTTAACAACGGGTAAGCCAGTATCCTTGAAGCCCTTTCCTAGGCGCTAGAAATTGATGCAACCACCGCAGGACCTGCGACCGAGACAGCGCCTGGAATATTTCAGCTTTTTTGCCCCGAGCAGAAGGGCTTGTCTGCGAGCCGCCTCTGGAAGGTTTAGATTAGGCAAAAAGGATAAGGAACTCCACGTGTGGGCGTTCAACTGTTCCAAAATATTGTTATCTTCCGTCAAGTTAATCCGCCGGAGCAGGCGGTTTACCCGTGCTGTCGAAAAGCCAAGCCTTAAAAGGGACGAGCCCCTATGTACATCTAGGAGACTCAAGCTTGACAACAACCCTAAGCCAACTAGATATATGAACATTTGTTCCGTCATCGCAGAAGAAGTACGCCTCGGAGGACGAGGTTGGTCTCACTTGACCTGATACAGTATGTAAGAACGTTGTTTGAATCTAACTGAGGAGTTGGCTATTGTTAATCCCGACAGAGATTTCACGTTTTTGCGGCTTAAGGCGTAGCCCGCTTTTCGCTGCAAAATTCAGTATTTGCCGAATATCACGTGCTACCGTTAGAGGGTCACCACTAAACACGCGATCATCTAAGTATCGTACATTGTGTCGGGGGCAACAGCCAAAATCGAAGTCTTACAAGCGCTCTTCAGGGGTACTCGAGAAAAACTCAAAAATAAGGTGAAAGCGTGGTGAGGGCTAATTAAGGCAGTCTTCCTTACCCTCAAGAGCCGGGGACGGAAGCAGAACATACCATCAAATCCCCAGCTGTCCCGTTTGAATAGACAAAGGAGATAGCTTCTAGTGTTTTAAGGATATACTAAGCAAAACTCGGGCAATGGTCTGTGACTTCGCGGACACCTTGCTAAGGGTGTGTCTCACTACATCTTGAAGATGGCGGTTTTGGTGTTTATCACAAGCCCAGAAGAAAAGTTGGATTATCAACATGCTGCCTTAGCTGACAGGGAAACAGATTAAGTACGCCATCGTTCAATGTCTAAACAAGAAATGATACGTGAAACAAACTCTGTGTGACGCCCAGTATAGCTTTCGCGAAAGTAGATCAGCCATGGACGTTCTGCGGAGAGTGCCTTACTGCACTTGCGAGAAAACCACTAAGTCGTAAGACGTCTAGTTTTTTTCAGCTAATATTTCCGGGCGTGAAAACGCAACCAGAACGGGAAACTGAAAACTAGCCACCCTACAACGGAAATTTCTCGTTGTATAGACGGTAGACCTTACTTATTCACAGATTACCTGTCGAAACACCCTTAGAGCCGGAGCTTGTTCACCGTTTTCTGTAGCGCAATTTCAGTAGGACTGGAACTGGCAAAAGCCTTCGTAGAAACATACCGCCGTCTGCAAGAACCCTAAGCATACGGAACCGGACGAGATACAAAACAAAAACATTGGGAACAGGCTAAACAGTAAGTAAACGCAGTCTTGCTGCAGTAGTTTAAAACAGGTTTAAGATTCCGATACTCTGCACAAGGCATCAAAGCATTCTTCTCCAATACCTAAGGGTGTCAATACCGGGAATTCCCTAGCTTATTATTATCTGCTATTCCGACAAAAGTCTCTGCTAGCACCGATCAGCTCAGCTTAGCCGGTGCAAGCTCACAATACGACGAATCTAACAGGGCATCAGGACTCCCTTCTACGAATTTTAAGAAAACTCGTTATACGGTGTCTTTGCTACTAGAGAAAGCGCTAATAACCTGCACGCTAAGGGAGTTTACCCACAATTTTCGGTGGTTAAGCATGTCGATCTACAAACTGTGCCCATTGCAGACCGTTATACAATTTCGCGTCCTCGGTCCTGACAGTACCTGAACGTTTGCAGCAGGAACGTACGCGCTCGAATGAAAGAAAATACCGTTAGTACAGGAAGAAATTAACAGAGTATGCTTGGCTCACTTTAATCGATGCTTTCTGGAAGACGCGTCGCTTCAATGCTGTTCTTTGCGCCACGTCTACGGAGCCGTGAAAAGCTTGTAGCACTAAGGACCCGGCTACCGTGACAAATAGACTCCGTTTGGCGTTGAAAGGCCCCACTTCTTGAGCAACGCTCTGACCAGGTCCCTTATGCCATGCAAATATGGGTTTGATGATGTGGGAAACAGAACAAAGGTTTAGTATGTTTGGGTGTGAGACTACACTAGTTACTGAGAGCTGCCAGTGACGCATGTGCAACAAGCGTTCCAGAATCCTCCGAAACGAAGTCCAGGAGCAACCGATTTGGGCCGGAGCTAAGACTGCGCTTGCAAAGGCCTCAGAGACAGAACGGAAAACTTTAGCCCATAGAAGAACTGAGCAGGACGTACGTACATTAGTCGAGACAGAACCGAGACAAATGTACCATCTCGATCAGTTAGATGATCGCAAGAGCACCGCATACCGAGCAAACCCCGCCACGCAGGCGAAACACTCGTACCCGAATCAGGTAGTAGAGCAACAGACAATCAAGCAGTAGGCAGAGCGAGTTCATTAGGCAAATTGAACAAAATGCAACCCAAAAGTAGGAAACAACAGCATCGAGACGCAGATAACGGTAGGAGTATAATCTCGGTGGATGGTAATGACACTTCTTACGTGGTGGTTGCTAACGTGAAGGAGGCAATGCCAGTGTTTCGGTGAGACCACAAAGCTGTTGCCTCATGGTACATATACTGCTATCTATTCTGCCTCTAAAAACCTTGTGCCGAATGATGGCACTTTAGACTATGACGATATAAATTACGGACATACGCTAGGGCCCGCTACTGTTGCACTTTACTCAGCGTACCAATCAGTACAAATCTTGACAATGTTGCCTCTTAAGTTATGCTTTCGACCCAATTAGTCAATACTGTTTTTTGCTTCAATGTACACGATAAATCAGTCCGAGTTTATACACATGTCTGTGCGGGTCTCTTGATCAGTTTAAACGTATGTTTCTCTCCCTTGGTTTAAGAGCCTCACCTGAACAAACACGGAACTAGTGAAAGGGATCCAGAATAGACTCTTAGGCGTATTGGGCATCGTCCTCCAAGCCACGAATGCTGGAGTGGCGCCTTTGAGCAAGCTTTACTTTGTGTCGATTCTCTGTAATAGAAAGCCGACAGAGAGCGAAAAGTGTGAAAACACTTTCTTAAACAGACGGGCTTGCCCGTCCTTCGATGAAAGTGTCTCCTCTAAACAGTCAAGCCCGCAGGAAGATCGGACGTTCTATCATTACAGTAAGGATAACCGCCGTAAGTTGTACCGTGCGTCTGTTGCATGTGCACACTAGTCCAAATTCAACCTCTTTCATATTTACACCATCGCAATTATGCTTGGTCTATGTGAAAAGTAATGGCAACGAAATCGGTTAAATGAAATCGGGGTACTACTTTTCATCTATTACCAGTTGAGTTCGAAAGTTGAAGCTTGGCAAATCATCGAAGGTCCAATAACAAATCAGCTAATTTGCTTCCGTTATCTGGGCTTGTTTAGACAATGTTGACTTCTGAATACTGTTTTCAATGCACCTGTAGAAGGCGAAAATAAGTCGTCTCAGTTTGGGCATGGTTTGATGCTACATGGTATACATACGCAATGAGCTGGATTTCTTATCTTCTTCTTATTTATTATAACACCATTTGGCAAACTAAACAAGTACCTGGAAGGCAAGCGTACCTTTATCCATTGTTTAAAGTTCATCAAAAGCCGAGGGTCTAGATCATCACGGTTGTATCGAAAAAAAGCGAAACGTATCGATTGCCAGGCTTTGCATCAAAAGAATTATCGTGCACTAATTGCTAAAAAGAGCAGAAGTACGTGAGCTAGTCACATTCTAGCACAGCTAATTCAGTTTATCAGTACGACTAGTGTGAATATGTTTGGACAGTGCTGCCAAGGAGACAGCTTTTAAAAAAGTCGGTTAATAAGGTGGTAACATGAAGAGAAATGCAAAGGACGAGCTTCTCGAACATCAGCAAGAAGATTCCACTGATCCAGACCGGAAGCGTGGCTGGTGTTGGATCTTGCCGGCCACAAGGCGGAAGATCCAACACCTCAACAGTGTAGTGTGTTAGTGGAAACATGTAAGGGGTAATGCACCAAGCGGTGAGAAATATAAGAGGAACGGTGCATTTACTGTAGACTCATCTTGCCGAAAACCCCAGCAGAAGACACAGTTTTGAGTCAGTTGAACTTAAAACGGCTAAACCACATTTCGACCAGGTCCGAACGATCGAATTACGAAAAATCGAGGTGCACGCTACTAGGCCACTTAAAACTGAACATGCTGTATTTAGCCGAGGCGGCTGGACGACTTCTTCATCTCTACGGGAGTCGAAAAATCTCCGAGCGGAAGCAAATTAACGGACAATGTCCGGGCAAAAAATGATGAATTAGGCTTTTTTAATTTGTTCTAGATTTGGTCGTGGAGGCTGTTGTGTCTGGGCAACAACGAAGTTTTAGAATAATCGGCTACCCCCGGCGCTTTGAGCCCAGACAGTAAATATAATGCTAATAACTAATACTAATGTTAATAACCTCAACAAAATTAATAAGAAATGCGTCATTTAACAAACTCATTTCAACAAAGGTAACAAGGAACAGAACGCGAAAACGGAAATTGTTTGCTGAAAACTCGATGTAAAATCAGCGTAGTAGTTTCGTCTCAAAGGCGACGAGTTGTAAAGCACAGCTAAGATGATGCCCATATATAGCCAAGATGATGGTTTTCCGATTGTTTGTCAAGCATTTACCAAACCCCTGGAGAGCCTTCTTGAGAATTTTTTTAACGGGAGCGAGCCACTTTGCTAAGTCCCCCTAGTTTCGCGTAACAGCCACAACGTCGTTCTTAAGGTCTGAACTATGCCCCGCAATGCTAACAGCCGCATAAATGTTAAGTACATATTTTTGAGCAGAATTCCTAACGGCTTTGCTCCGTCAACATTTGCACGACATATTGGAACTACGTAACTAGTATTTCACTTTCTGCTGAGCGCGACGAACTTTACAGCTAGTAATTGACGTTCTTATCTTGAACTGCTTTGTAGGTCCGGAACTTTGCAAAACTTTGCACAACTTTGCAAAACGCGCGCAAATATTTGCGTTTATGAAAGCGCTTCATGGCTCCCCCACTGCGTCTCGTGTTTCGACGATTGCTTGCCGACTTCTGTTGATGTAGCGCGCTTTAATGCACCAAAGGTGAGACGGCTTGTTTCGCTTGGCTATCAAGGACATCCAGCAAAGAGGTCAGCTTTCTGAGTAAGACTCGTTGCTGCCATCTTTTCGCGTTAACCAGTACGTGCAATCGATGCTGAATAGATATCGCGCCTTGCATGTCGTCGAGGTAAACCTTTGTGATAACGTCCAGCTTTTTCTTAATCTTGATTTTTTACCTAGGGCTTATAATCGACTATTATATAGCCGACAGCGGTCAACATGTTCTTTCTTAAATGACACGTTCAGATCGATATCACGATTCAATGCAGCCAAGTTGTACCATAACTACCTACTCTGTGAGTTGCAGCTAGAGAATCCGTAGGAGTTACGTGTAAATCTTAGTTCTTGCATGAAAGCCTGGAAAAGTTCGATTTTAAGTTTTAAACAAAACTATTATGAGTTAAAATCATTTGCTTTACAAATAATTCTACTTTTTGTGTAGATGACTTACTGGAAATTGGATACCACAGCAGGGAACTGCCTGCAAGTTTGGACCGATAGTGTGGCACTTCAACCTACTAAAAACCAGTCGTCTCCCCTTTCTCCCACCGACCTGGAACTGCTTGTGCAAATACTTCCACTATCTAATCGGAAAACTAATCGGGTGTGAGGTGCGTGAGGGGTGGGTTTCTTCCCCGGAGGCCTCAGGGGTGCGTACAGTGCGACGGTGATTTGCCCAAAAAAAGAGGTTAAAAAGTGTATTTTTTTAAATATTTGTGACTTCAAGCCACTGGGGCAAAGACTTCTGCATTAGCAAAATTCTATGTATTCTTCTACCACCAGAAACCGAAATGCCGTCTGCGCCCGGAGTTTTTTCCAGCCTGAGGCGTTAGGGTGCCTCGTATGCCTCCTGCAGTGTTAGTGCCTAAAGTTATTTTTTTTTCAGCCACACATTAAGTGGGCGGCCTCAGGGATCGCCCTCCAGCTCTTCAAGAAAGGTCTTTCAGGAGCGCCCCGTGCTCCTGAGATTTTTTTTTGACGTAGGGCCCGTTGCTTTTCATGATCAGCGTTGTAGTGCAAAGCTGCCTCCCACGCGGGCGCAAACCTTCAGACCCTGGTGAAAAAGCGTCGCGCCTAAATACAGTCTCTCCTGAGACCGTTGACCTCGGTCGCCCACCAACATTTAGATGTTACTAGGCTGTGGCGTCAATGGTGGACAGCGCGATCCAGGGGTCTGCAGGATTCCTTCCGGAGCTTGCGCAGATCCGCTGCAGTTTTATGCGGCCCTTCTAATGCAAACTCGTCGGTTTCCTGACGTCCGGTAGATGGACGCAGCGGAGAAGTTGCAAACAAAGGGTCCAACAAAATATGCAACCTGGCGAATAAAAAGCGGCGGATTCTATTTTTATAGTACATTTTGCTTAATTTTAAGAGATATTCAATCTTGACATCAGGCACTGCTGTCTGGCTGTAATGAGTAGAATCGTATCCATAACGTAATACGGAATAGATCAGGAGTTTACGTCTACGTACCAAATAAGTGCCCAGATTAGAGCGGAAGTCTAATTATTTCTAGCTAAACTTACTAGCTTAAATATATTCCCGACCAACACATGACTTCGAAAAGCACATTAGCCGATTGCGTAAGAAGCCTGGCCTGAAAGCAGACCGTTACTAAACTACTCGTGGTAAATTGGTATAGCGCTTAGGGTTTTAGCCTTAGAGATAGAATATTACTTGTGGTATATATACATATATATATATATATATATATATATATATATATATATAGAGTGAGAGAGAGATCATTCACCGCTCACGTACTAGGGAAGGATCGACCCTTAACTGCAACTACAGACACGAGGGCTAGAGGTTCTATTAATGCTTAACGGGGTAACGTCATAGCGATAGCACGAGGACTGAGTACAGAGAATCGACATTGACTTGTCAACTTACTAACGAAATGCAGGCAATCACTCAAGGATGCACGTTTGCTAAGGCCAACAAGTACATCCTAGCACATTGCCAAAATAAATGTACTCTTGTATGCTGTACAATTGCGTAAGTTATCATCAGTATTGACCCCGAAAGTTTTCAGTCAAAAAGTTTCGTACGCCCCTGGGTTTGTCATTGTCTTCTTTTCTAGAATGCGAATTCCTGTACTCTTGCTGCAGCGTCCACCGGTGTACCCATGGTACACTGGTAGAGGCTGCAGTTTGGCGTACCATACCAAAACAACTGGGGCAACCGGTTCTTAGTATACAAATTCCAAACAATTTAGCTAAAGGGTTTCATACGACCAAAACGTAAAATTGTATTTTTTAAAGAATCATTAAACACACATTATGCATACGACAGAGCAAAGAGCTGGAAAGTTATTGTCGGAAAGGTAGTCATTGCAGTTTCAAAAACAGTACCTAAAGGCTCACATTAGGTACTGTTTTTGAAAATGTACATCGATTTTTTTGTGAGGGTTCTCATCCGACGATCTCCATTGAGGTCTGATATAGGTATGACCTCATGTAGTAGGCTATACACGTCACGAAGGAAGGTGCAAAACAACAAACCGGCTCTCGCAACAGATTCTGCAAGTGACATACCCCCTAACAGGGCAGAGCGAAGAGTGAACCTGTCCTGCCAGGTTAAAAAGGTCTCAGAAGGTCTCTCTTGACCAGTGCGTACCCTAAGAGGCTAAATCGAACGATTCGTAGCGATGAGGGAATTACATGTGAATTCAATCTAAAAACATGCCACGTTCTTCCGAACCTTAGCGAGTGGGAGGCGGGGATCCGAATTCAGTGCATTACTGAGTCCCACATTAGTTGCCGCTAGCTGGGGGCAATGCCAGTGCATCATACTATGCCGACTCCTCCGATATACCAAATAGATTCTCAGCGTGCTCAACTGCCTGACATTTGATACTGGGCGGCTTGTTATCGTTTTTCGTGCTCCAGGAGGTTCTGCAATGCGCTACGAGGTAGTCGTGACGGCTTGTTTTTGTGTCTCGAGCAGACCGACACCTCGCGCAGACGTAATTGAACTCCAACAATGTCTCCAACAGTAATGGCGAAAGGACGCTGCACCTATCCCCTACGTCTACGGCTAGAGTGTGGCCGTTGTTGCCGAGTCAATGTAATAGCTTGACTATGTTCATCCTCAGTAAGGAGTCTGAAACTCGTCTTCTGTGACTCTTACTCGTACCCTTACAGAATGAAGGCATCGGACGTCTGTCAGAACCTCGAAAGGGTCCCTCGACAGCATCAAACATCGAGAGAAGAACAAAGACATTCATGATCAGCCATAAAGTATTGTTGTATCGCCTAAGTTTGGTTACCTCGGCTGATGGCATCATATATTTTGTTAAATCAGACAATCTGACGAAACGCCACATCAAATTCTGTAAAAATGTAACTAAACTTGGCCGGTAATTTATCGCTAGTTCATAACGCTTTATTACAAATGATCCTACATATATATTTCTAGATATATGTAGATGTGTGTATATTTATATGCTTGTGCAGACATATACCTTGGCTTGCTTCTGTAGGCAGTGTGCAAATGAACGAAGTCGCTGATTGGCCACGTCGCGTACAGTGATTGCCAGCAGATCAGTTATGACGAAAGGCGGCGTAGGAAACGTTGAACCTAAAAACGGTAACTAGATTTCCTGTCATTAGACTACTAAGAACGTTTTTTTCTTTTTTCTTCTTTTTCTTTTTTTTCCTTTTCTTTTTCCTTTTCCTTTTCTTTTTTCTTTTTCTTGGTGCCCTTCTCTTTGCATAGGTTTGCCAGTGCCGGCTTTACATATTTACTGAGGAATTGCGGTTTACCGAACGGGCGTTTTATCGGACCTGGGCGGTCAATGGGTGGCGGACGTTGCTTTATCGAGAGGCGTTTTTGAAAGGGCCATGCGAGGTCGGCATCATCAGGATCTTCGGCTGAGCTGTCGGACTGTGCAGCATTACTCACTTGTTCGGCATCCTTCAATGGGCCTGCAGCTTTGACGAACTTCTCGCCTGCAACTGCCGACGTTGTTAAAGATGGCGGTGCCGTAGGCCCACAAAGAGAGGCATTTTTAGATGCATTTGCAGACGCCACAGTCGGTGTCGCAGCAACTGGCATTTCCAAGGTAAACATATCGCACGATTTTCCTGGCACAGTATCCGATATCTGAGGGGTACCCGTCACCGATCCTTCTGCGGCGGGTGCCAGTTGTGGTACGGACAACAAAAGCGGAGCGGGTTCAGGCCTTGGCATAGTATCGTTCTGAACCGTCGCAGGAAAGGGGATCGCTACAGTTGAATTAACGACGCTAGGTTCCGGTATGTCGGGGTTGAGGCATTCCGCTTGCTGGGGTTTTACGGAAGACACTTTGCCAGCCTCTACGTTGCCACGTCTAACGTCCCCATCTTCTACTGAGGTGCCTGCTACTTCAATGTTTACGGTTAGGGTTGGGTCTTTTACCGAGTAAGTGTTCGCTGCCATTATACTGGTGGCCTCCGTCGCACTTGGGGCCAAGCCTTTGTCCTGCAAGTTGGCGGCCGCAACCGGTGCAGGCGCTTCCACTAATGTCGGACTGGCAAAGACGGGGCAGTGCTTTTCACATTTATGGGAACACTCGGGTCCAGCTGGACGTCCCTTTAGCGCTTGCTGCTCAGGCATGGCAATGTCCTTTACAACTGGTGCAGGATATTCGAGTTTAGGCTCTATTGCTTGTGTTGTGTCGGTCATAACGTCGTTGGGATTTTTCGAGACCGCTAAGCTCGTTAGCCCAGGTTGTGTTGAACCTTCCGCTGGCTTTGGGCTTGGTTGCTTCGCAAATCCCTTAATCCGACCCGGCTCTGCAATTAATGGGTTAATTTGAGGTTGACTGATAGGTTGAGAGATCTTTGCCGGTGTCAAGTCAGTGCATTTCGGTTCTAAAGTTGAACCTAGGGAATCCGGCAAGCTGTTTACTTGTAAGTCCGTTGTGCATACGTCTTGTATTTTTTCAGGCATTGCTCCTTTTAATGCAACATCTGTTACTTTTTGCCTGATTTCCCCGAGCTCCTTTGTCGGCTTTGGACACACTGCATCAGAAAACTTTGTCGCCTTTGGTTGTAGACACTTATTTGCTAACTTTGCACCGAATTGCGATTCAACACGTGGGCCATTTGTTGTCGTTGGAGAGTTTTGCGAGACGCTCCTGCCTGTCATAGTGGAAGCCTTTAATGGTGCAGGACTCCTTTCCGGGTCGTTCTTTGAACACTGGAGAGGGTTGGTTGACTGCATGCCCTTTACCGGCATTTGAAACGATTGCGTTATGCCTTTCGACACTGACTTAGGACTTGCACGAGCACACCCCTGCCCGACCTTTAAAGGATCTGGTTTAGGCTGCTTTGCTAGTGCTTCTGACTTTGCTTGATCTGACACTTGCTTAACATTAGCTGCTGCTCTACCTATTGCTGCTTCTGGGCTTTTGTTTTTTTTTAGTTGCTCGAGAGTTTTCAATGCAGGCGTCAATGCTAACCCCGGACTTTTCTGGCGTTTTGCAAGCGTAGCTTCATTAGGTTTCTGTGCCTTTGGGCTAACTGCTCCGGCAACTCCAGCTTGTTTCAGGCCACTTATCTTAGAAGCTGCGGCCGGCGTTGGACTTGCGATCGCAGCGTTCCTGGCTGGCCTTGAATCTGTTACCTGGGCATCTGTTTGGTTGGCAGCAGAACTGGAGTGCGCAACGGGTTCGGGGGGTTGTTTCTTTAAGCCTTCTGTTAAGCTCACGCCTGATATTAGGGAATCGCACTCTACTAATGGACTTGCTGCACCGGTACTTTCAGGTAGACCCGTACTCGCTTGCGTGTTGTCATGTGCCACCGATTCGACGTTTGCTGTTTCATTACTGTCGTTTCTCGATCCTATCGTCCCGGCATCTGCTTCTTGGCCCTCAGTTGGTGATCCAGAATGAGCTGGTGTCTCTATCTCCACCTGGTTTGAGCAAACGTTTGTAGGTTGATTGCACTGTCCGGCCTCTGAAGGCATCGGAGCAGCTAACTTGCTGACATCACTAGTTTCCACTCCGCGGCCTTCCAGTAACCCTGACTCCGCATGTGTGTTATGTTCTTGTTTTTTTGAACCTTCTGCTCCAGAGTCTACTTCTGGTTGGCCAAACGTTGGTGCATTCCCGTTCTCGGACACAGGCGCACCACCTAATTTTGAATAATAGATGGGCCCTTTAAACGCTGATTTAGCATCGTCTTCTTCTATGACAAGACTTGTTTCTTTAAAATGTGTTGCATTCACTACAGTCGTCCCATTAAGCAATAAGCCTTTGTCTAATATAGACAATGGTTTGCGTGGAAATCTGGGGCGTGTAGCGTTAACTTCAGCTGGTCGTGTTCCACTAAAAAATTGCGGGTCTATTCGTAGAGGTGCACTCCATGAAGGGCTGCTATCACTAGCTTCTAGAACAGTTAAAGGAGCGCTAGTTACGCAGCAACGGGTGATCTCCGAAAGAACGCTTCTAGATACTGAGTGCCAACGTTCAACCTCACTTACTAATTCGTGATCTACTGACGCCTCCCGTTTAGGTATTTTCTCGCGTAAACGCGTGAAATCTTTTGTTGCTGATGAAGTCCTTACATCAAATAGGCTCTGATCGAGGTACATACAGGTACCGGCGGTATAGCAGGCCTGCATCGACGGTAGCCAATTCGTAGCATTTTCACTTAATAGTAGGGAAGGTAAAGACGGTGCCGTTGGTAAACGTTTCGCAAAAGGTTTGTGGCTATCTGCTGACAAGGGACTTACGCCCGACATAAACGCTCGATACTGCGGTTCTTCAGGGTCCGAGTCATAATCAATGATAGTTGATATTTCTGCAGTTCTTCTCGTGTACTGGTTGTCGTCCTCAAACAGAGGATCTTCAAGCATACCTCGAACAGTGTACCCTCCTAAGTCATCACTACATCCGTAGACGCGACCATTGGCAGCCATCATGGGCTCATCTGTTAAACCTAAACGAAAAACACAACGACACACATGACCCTAATTAGATGTAACTGCTAAGATACACGTTAGCTTTATTCACAGCCTTTTAGTGTGCATATCTAGCGATACATCTAGCACAGCAGATACACAGCCTTAGAAGTGGGTTTGGCGTGCTTTAACATATAGGTCGTACATAGAATAATATATGCATGATTCCTAAAATAACCAGATATATTCCTGAGTGAATTTAATAAAATAACTGGGATATAAATGTGGAATGAGCGGAGCTTGCTTCTTGCCTACAGAGGCAAGATATCCAATGTACATCGGTCAATTTTAGAGACCATTCGAATTTGAGTTGAAGCTAACAATACGAAGGCGGACGTTGGTGTTGGCGACTCAGTCGCCAGTCAGTTGCAAATTACATCGTGTCAAAATTCAAAAAGTCGACCAGAACCTAAGCCGCAAAAGGCTTAGGCTCCTTTGCAGCGTCAGTGCAACTTGCAGAGTTCAATTACAACTTTAATGTAGTTGAAATTTACAATTCCAGAACAAATGAGTTCTTGACAAGTTTTTTGTTGGAAGTCGCTTGCGTATTTTTGGTCCCGCCTGACTCAACAGAATCGCTACCTTTGCTTTGCAAAGCAATGTAGACGCGGAAAAACTTTTTGTAGCCCTATATGTGTACGCAGAAGGACGAGGTGTTATAAAAACGAAGAGGCTGCTACGCCACTCAATTATAATAGTTGGCGCAATGGCACTTAAATTCACTAAAAAGACAACTAACAAACTAACTTACTGTAAGGGCCATAAACGCCATTGCAATTGAGCCTACGAGCCGCCCCAATGACTCTACGCTTGCTGGCACGCTTGGTTGCGGTACGATCAAACATCTCAAGTGTTCCAGTGATGCAACTGCTAATTCGCAAAGTCTGGTATGCGCGGCCTGCAGGTTGCGAACGTCTCCTGCGGGTCACGGTATTCAACAGCTTTATGATATGATTAACATAGTAGTTGGTCAACGTTGTGAGATTTCCTCGCTCAGGCCCGGGCTGACCGAGTTCAAGTTTGAACTTGAGGCCAACTTTACCAACGCCACGTCACGCCAGCCATGCCAGCCATGCCTCTCTATTGGTAACATTCTCATCAGAACGTTTTCGATGTCTAACGCACTGAACTGTCCCCGCGTGATAACCAGTAATCGATCAAATGGCAGCGTCGCCACGACAACTGCCGCAATCCGCGCGCGGTTAAAACGCGTCACTGCCAGGAAAAGCTGCTGGTGCCATTTATAGAGGTTCCTCGTTATTTTCTTGTAAACTTAGCAGGAAACGTTGACGTTCAGTAAACCGCAAACGCTCGGAGAACAGTCATCGCGCTACAATTATCGGCACGGCTTCTGCGGCTGACGAGCCTATTCCCGCCGTGACCCGGAACAAGAGGAAGCGTCTTGGACTAATGTCTCGGATTGTCTCGAGCGTCACAGGCTTCGGACCTCAACGCCCATTAAAGCATCGCGCACAAACTTAAAGCTTTGCTAGCCGTCTGGAAACTACAGTCTAAATAGAATGCATACTCTTCGTTTGGCCTGTTTGTGCAAGGTAAGGGCGAGAGAACAGTGCTCGACCCCCATTTTTGGGCGTCGGGATCTGTCATCAAGTAATTTATGGGTTGAGAACTCATAATTTATTATAGTAGAGTATTAAGCAATTAAATGGGCGTCTGCCGCGCGACAACGTGGCTGAGAAATGTGGTCGAGCCGCTGCCGACGTCGCTCGCATAACGACAGTTCTGTTCGGCAACCCCCATCCCAAGGAGTCCCAAGCAATGCAACCTCAACGCGTATGTAGACGTTCAGACTGTATCTCATCTATACTCGAACATTTGTTCAGCGTTCTCGATGGCCATTTCTTTCTACAGTGCATCTAACAATGTTGATCTCTAATTTTTTCTGTCTGACACTTAATTCAACCAACCAGTCCAAAACGGACGCCCGGGTTGTTTCTCTTAGCAATACTTTCCGATAGCCCTGACTGAAGCCACAAGTCGAGGAGCTCGGCGTTTGGACTTTAGGATAATCGCAAGCGAATTCGTCGCATCCCTCACTTTCGAACTTTCCGCAATCGTGTGTCAGAACTTCATTCACGCATTCACATTAGCGAAGAGACTTGCTGAAAACCAGGCCCCTATTCTGGAGAGGCTGACCAAGACGAGTCGTGCCATTAGTTAAAGCGCTTTTTGCATCATGGAGGTCGTAAAATGATCAACGGCGCTTGCATGCGCACTGCATTTGTGAAACAACATTTACAAGCAACAAAAGTTGAAAGATGTTTGAGGAGGGCAAGACTGCAACAGCCGCCAAGCTCCACCTCAAGTCTGGCCAAACTGGGTTTGGACAATTACGCAGCCAAGGGACTAATGAGGACGACTCCATGTGGCGAGTCTTTTTCAACTAGGCGCGGCCTGCCCGTTGCAATGCGTACCTTATGTTAACCTTTAATTCGGTCGAGGCCTAAATTAATTATGTGTTAAACTTGGTCGCACCTCGCATTTGCATCGAGCGGCTTGTATCCTGGGGTACTCTCTATTTGCGTCCTCTTTCTATCAGGGAGAAAATTGGTCTTCTCAGAGACCACAAAATGTCTCGGCCTAATGCTGCACGAGTGCATGAGCTGGCGGGCGCATTTAGAATACATCAAACCTAAATGCTACGCCATCATTTCAGCCCTCTTTTGCATGCGGCTTATCGGAGTTCCAGTGGATGGCCTTCTCTTGGTCTACAAAATTTTGTTCCTGCCAGCTTTCCTTTATGGCATTCTTATCTGGGGGAGTGGGTTTGAAGTTGTTCTCCGTCGGGCTCGAATAATGCAAAACGATGCTCTAAGAGCCATATTTGGCAGGCGACGCAGAGACTCCGTCAGTGATCTTTATGTGGCCCACAACCTTCTACCGGTCGACCTGTTCTACTTGCTGAGGGTTGCCACGCTGGGCTTTAAAATCACTCGGAAGATGATTCCCTGTGATGTTTCCTTTCCCCTTGCTCCCTTGTTCCGTAGGACCTCGAGACGTGCCACAATCTATGTAGGGCCATTAGTCACAAAAAAGTCTAGTCAGCAAGCCCTTGTGTCTCGTTTGCCCGTTATATGGACTAGTATACCACAGAATATTCGTCGTATCACTTCCCTGCATTGTTTTACACAGACGGTCCAGAAATGGCTACTCACCAACACATTTCGACATAGTTGAGGCACACATGTTATTTTGTGTTGTGTTTATGATTTATGATACTCCATGATTGACTTATTTTGTGGCTGTTTATGACTGAGAGTTAACCATTTATATTCTATTTTTTTTAATTATTACCTATATATTTTTTTAATGAGAACTAAAGCATTGTATTATGCAGTTCCTATAATAAACCACGTTTTGAATCTTGAATCTTGTTTAGAAGAGAGAGAGTGAAGTTTATAAAAGTAGTTTTTCTGCCTTTTTTTCCTACATAGTTGTGCGAAATCTCTGTTTGCGGGAGAACCAACGCATGAAGGAACCGATTACACCGGCGTGTTCGGAGGAAAATTCTGCACAACGGAAGACACTTCACTAGCTTGCGTAGCAAAGAGCTAATACCCAGATTAAGGAAAGTCATGAAAAGTCGATATTTTACGTTAACGCCTTTTCATGAAAAATCGTAATTTTTTTCCATTGCGACCAAAAATGTACGTCCGAAAGACCACTCTCACGCAATAGCAAATTTAATGCCCATCATTTTCGTATCAAGGTGATGGTGCTGCGTTACGTAGTTGTCAAGTCACTAAGCTTTTTCGATAGCCATATCGAAAGCGAAGGCATGCATATTTCCATAGGGCGTATGAGAAAGTTAGGTACATATTTTGAGGTTTGGTAGAACTCAACAAGAGAATAAATTTTCCTAGTGGAAGGAGGGGGCGGGAACGTCTTAGCAAATTTTTACGGTTCTGAACGTGAAAACTTGCACGTAAAACATAACAACTATGACTGTCGAAAAAGCTTAGTGACTTGACAACTATGTAACGCAGCACCATCACCTTGATACGAAAATGATGGGCATTAAATTTGCTATTGCGTGAGAGTGGTCTTTCGGACGTACATTTTTGGTCGCAATGGAAAAAATTTACGATTCTTCATGAAAATGCGTTTACGTAAAATATCGACTTTTCATGACTTTCCTTAATCTGGGTATTAGCTTTTTGCTACGCAAGCTAGTGAAGTGTCTTCCGTTGTGCAGAATTTTCCTCCGAACACGCCGGTGTAATCGGTTCCTTCATGCGTTGACTGGTTCTCCCGCAAACAGAGATTTCGCACAACTATGTAGGAAAAAAAAGGCAGAAAAACTACTTTTATAAACTTCACTCTCTCTCCTAAACAAGACGTTTCCACGTCTTCCCTCCATAGGGAAAACTTATTTTTTTGCCGAGTTCTATCAAACCTCGAAATGCGTGCACAACAATATGAATGACCCTGTATATATATATATATATATATATATATATTTTTTTTTTCTAAATCAAGTTTACCAACTTTTTTATGCCATAATTTTTGGTACATAGCCGTTGGTTGCTTACACGGTGAAGGCAAAGTTGTGGCCAAGCTCAAAGTGTAACGAGACGGAACGTTGGAAGGCACAGAGGCCTCCCAAAGATGACTGTACGGAAATACTGTGTTTACACCTCATAGCCAGTTGTAATCGTAAACTTAGCTTGCTTGGTCTCAAAGCTGACATCAGCGAAGCAGTCTAGTTGCTATATGTTTTCATGTGGATTAATTTTTTAGCAAATGAGTGTCGAGATGGTGGCCAACCACCTCAATCCTATTTAGTGGAACGTGCAATTTGTAGACTGGTAGAATGCTAACGAAATGTGCAGTTCGCGTACGCGCTGCAATCGTTTTCTGATCGAAGCTTTAACTCCTAATGTGACCGACAAAAAAAGTTTGATTTTGCGCTCATACTAAGTAGTTCAACCGTTCTCAAAACGAGCCACTTAGAATTCGCCCTAGTTTAAAAAGCACGAGCACGTTTAACGATGAACCACATTTAAGGACGTCCAAAAGCGGCAACGGATGAGGAAAGCGTGTAAAATGTGCGGAAAATATTTGCTGTAGATGGACAAGTGAACATTAGGGAGGTAGCAGAGACCTCAGAGTCCGTTTGGGTAGCCTGCATTCTATCCTGCACGGTACTGACGGTGGAAAAGCTCAGCAAAATTGATGCCGTGATTGTTGGGCAAAAGTTACGCGTGTGCTTCTCAGAGAAATTTGGCCAAGACGTCGAAACATCTCTTGGATACTCGGCACAGAATTGTGACCGTCGATAAAAGTGTAGAGTCCATCACTACACCCCCGTTACTCAAGAAGCATCCCGCTAATGGTGTGCACCCGGTGAAGGACCTCCGAAGAACATGGGGTCAACGGCATCGGCGGGAAAGATAATGGCTACGGTTTTGTGACCACCGTAGAATATATGTCGGTTGACTACCTTTAGAGCGGTAGAACGACCCTGCCCCACAGCAATAACTTACTGAAAAATAGCCAACTTTGCAGAAGAAAGTTTTCATGTTTCACTAGTACTGTGTTTCTGAACACATGTCGCAGCTTGCATTGGCTGCAGAAGCGAGGTAAGCGAGGTGCTTACAGTTGGCTAGACTGCTGTTTTATGATTTGCAGACTTATGAAAAGCCGCTATAGCGCCCAGTTACTATTAAACTGATCCGCTGCGCTGCTATCTTGAGTCACCGGAGAATTGCATTACACAATAAAGTAGATGACCTCAGTGTGAAGAACTCGACTTCGTGAAGCGGTTGTCTGTGCCGGAGACACGACGTTTTAGTAGTACATCTGCACCCCTTTACGAGTGCAGGCAAACATCCAGACTCCACTTGTAAAGGTGGACGACATTTTGCTGTGGGCATTCACAAGCCTTGGCTTAGTCGGTAAAGCTTCTAAAACAAAGATTATGCTGTTCCGAGGCGGCTAAGGAAGACCGGAGTTCCATCTCACGAATTCTAACGTTTAGTCTATAACTGTACTGCTACTTATTTAGGGCTATACAATATCTCCGTTTGAGGGCCTGCAGGAAATGGATACCTTGGCGCTCTCCGGTAACACAGAACGGTGTTTTCGAGTCGTGTGAGAGAAGCCATTGTTGAGCAGACCGACTCCTCAACGTAGTGCAACGGCGATTGATTAGCCATTTATCGCTGTGGAGTCTATATTGCTAAGTAGCCATGCCCTCGCTTATAGACGTCTGTCTATTTGAAGCAGCTCTACCTGGGGCTATTCAATTGCTGACATTAACAAGACGATGGACACTGTAGAATTCAGAAAAAAAACGTGTGCACTAACAACTAAAAACATGGACAGAATGTGAGGGGAACGCAAATTGCGAAACATAGGGTAAAAGGAAAATTGCAAGACAAGCGAACATCACCTTGAGGATAACACTTCTAAGACGATGAGTCATCCACCAAGCGCAGTAAAACTGCAGTTCCTTGAACTGGCAGTCCCACAGCTCTTTTGGCCGGGCCCCATAGCCAAACAGCTGATGTCGGCGCACACACAAAAGTCTTAGCACGGTAGATTGTGGCGTGACAGCGCAGCTTTAACCCGAGGTATCTCTACACGTCTAGTTGGAGTTCTCTTTCAAAACTTAGATATTGTTAGAGCAAGCGCATTCTGAATGGAATGGGGAAGCAGAAACGTCTTCACTAGGAGTGAAAGTAGAGTTACTAAAATGTGTATTAGCGCCATTTATATACATAGTGTGTTCAAAACGTATCGCGACTTTTGTGTTTTTTCAAAAATTATTCATTTATTCATGAATATCTATTTTGTCCCCTTCAAAGTAATCCCCATGAGATATTATACACTTGTGCCAACGGTTTTTCCAATCTTCGAAGCACTTCAAAAAACCATTTTTTTAACCTTGTTCAGCTCCTCCTTCGATGCCGTCTTTATCTTGTCAAGCGTAGCGTAACGTCGTCCTTTCATGGGCCTCTTCAGTTTAGGGAACAAGAAAAAGTCACAGGGGGCCAGATCTGGGGAATACGGTGGCTGCGGCATCATTAGTGTGTTGTTTTTGGCCAAAAACTCGCGCACAAGCAACGATGTGTGAGCAGGGGCGTTATCGTGGTGCAAAAGCCAATTTTTGTTCTTCCACAAATCCGGGCGTTTCTGGCGGATTGCTTCGCGCAAATTGCGCATAACTTGCAGGTAATATTCCTTATTGACCGTTCTACCCTGTGGCAAACACTCATGATGCACCACGCCCCTGCAATCGTTAATCATTAATTTTTTCGTCTGTTGTTGAAGTGCTCGGGCGTCCGGCACGCTCTTCGTCGTTCACATCTTCTCGGCCTTCTGAGAACATTTTGTACCACCGATAAACGTTGCTTCGGTCCAAGGTAGCTTCTCCGTATGCCACAGTCAACATTCGGAATGCATCCGCGCACTTAATTTCGTTTTTCACACAAAATTTGATACAGGTTCTTTGATCCATTTTTTTGAATAGGTAAAAATCGAAGACGATCCAAAACACGTGCAAGCAAAGCAGCTGTCAACAATTAAGTGAACATTCAAAATGGCTGAGCTTGTCGGCATGAGTGAGAGACATGAGTACCAACATAACGCCACAAAAAATCGAATTTCGAATATACGTAACCCCATGAAAATTCAAAAGTCGCGATACGTTTTGAACACACCTCGTATTTTACTTTCAACACATTAAAGCTTTGCTATTACGCTCATAAAACAAAGATTTTCAGAAGAATGCTCATTTCATGGAGACCCTTCACGTAGGAAATCTATAGTTGTTCGATTACCGCAGACCATTTTCCTCCTACCCCCGTGGTTGAACTCTCATGGGGTCCCATGTTTACAGAATGGAGTCGTGGAGAGCGGCTGGTGCACGGTTATTCGCATGTGAACATGCCACCCTGCCGGAACCATCGGGGGGCGGGCAAAACGGCTTATGATAATTATAACACCAACATCAATTTGGTACCAAAATGATTCATATGATATGCTCATGATCCCAAATGCGCATTGCCTGCTTTCCATTCAAATTGGGAAAAATGCTTTTTCTAACGGATTATAGACTTCCCCATTGGTATGGGGCAGCTCGATAGTAGACAGTGCGTTTAATTACAAATTAAAAATAGATCGCTATTTGACAGTACAATGCATTATTATCGTTAAACATGAAGTCAAAAATAATGCACAATGACTGCCACAATTTGCATACTGCGTTCCATTGTTGGTAGAAAATTTGTTCGTCGATTAATCATGTAAAACCATCGGCACATCAGGTTCACCCAGGTCGTTTCACAGAAAAGAAACACGGCTGTTCGCTAGAATGTGGCTCCGAATCCGGGAATAGACATTCAACATCGTGCTGAAGAATTCAACTACGTATTCTCACAAACGAATTGCGTCTTCGTGCCTTAAATCAGTTGAAACAACTGTTCCTTTCGACAGGCGATGCGCGACGAAGAAATGTTGTCTACTGGGCGATTGAACAATTAAAAACGGAACGATGAGCTTCTCAACAAAATCGTCTTCAGCGATGAGTCTCATTTTCCTGCTGATAAACACGTAAACAGGTGGCCAACTTAGAGTGATGGAAACCTATGCGAATTTTAGGAGAAGAAAAATGCATACCAAATGTATTATCGTTTGGTGCGGTATTGAAGCTAGAAACATAATTTGACAATTTTTTTCCGAATGCGCTTCTAGGAATGCTTAACCAGCAAGTGGTGGGCAGGATCAGGACTTGATGTCATAGTTTTATCTCCCAATTTAAAAGTATGGATTTCAATGGCATTTGGTTCCAATATGCTTGCTACACAACACATAAAGCAATGAAATAACTGCACATGATTACTTTCTGCTCACGTTGTATCGTCCCGTTTAGATCCAGCCAAAATTATGTCAAACCAGCAAAGCCGAGGAGAACCGCAAACATTGCTCGTGCAGATAAATGGACCCGGTTCTGCGCACAAGTTTATCTTGGTCTACATTGTTTGTCAGTTAAAAAAAGAATGCATATGGCATGACTTTTTCAGCCGCTGTTGCTGTGCTTAATCTGCCACAAATTGCGCCTGGTAGATCTTCCGGGAAACCCATGTTATAAATGCGGCTAATCGTCTGTTAGAGTCTGTCGTTTTCCTGTTACAGTTATCGAATTTTCTACCTCGTACTTAGTGATGCTGTCCTCTGTAGCTTAATAATTGTCATTCTGGCGGTATTAAAACACTGTGGCAAAACGCGTGAAATGGAGCTGCAGAATGCCCCCATTTCGCAGGTTTTTGTTAACCTTATGATGGTGTTTGTAACAGATTTCGTTTGATCACTGGTACACTTCTCTTACAGACATTTTTTTCAGGCTGACTCTGTTAACATTTAAGAATCACGAATTACATTTGCATTGCTTTGTGAGACGGACCCCTATCAATGCAAACCCGTGCACCTATGTGTCTGCTCCGGTCTCGACCGGTCGCTGCTACGGGGAAACCTATCTTTGTACATTTGGCCAGTCTCCGCAAGTGGTTGTATACAATTTTAGGTTGCTATTAGAAGCTTAGCATACTTGCTGGTGACCATTTAGCTCCTTTGATGGCCCAATCCGGGCAGAGTTTCCCTATGCGATTCATAATGTTTGTTCCTTTACCGGTCGACGCGGAGATTTACTGCTTAAGCGCTAACCACGGTTACTTGATTTACTGCTTAAGCACTAACCTTGATTACTGGATTTACTGCCTAAACAGGAATCACGATTACTGGATTTACTGCTTAAGCACGAATCACGATTACTGGATTTACTGCTTAAGCACTAACCACGATTACTGGATTGCACTAACCACGCTAGGACAGCCTACATAATAATATATAGTTCACGATATCATTTAAACTAGGGCGGTCGCTGACGATAATCACGTGGCTAGCCATTAAACGAGCGTTTGAAATCTGGGTGGGGTTCGTCTAAGGACATTTTAAAAGACCTATTTTTGTTAGCTCATTGTTGATTTTTGACTGCAGGCTAGTGTTAAACTATACACTATAATATATTTTGAAATTAAGTGCACTATATATTAATAAATACTGTAGTTGAACAAGATACATAATCATACCTTCAAAAACGCCG
Organism: Dermanyssus gallinae; assembly: GCA_003439945.1. Classification (NCBI taxonomy): domain Eukaryota; kingdom Metazoa; phylum Arthropoda; class Arachnida; order Mesostigmata; family Dermanyssidae; genus Dermanyssus; species Dermanyssus gallinae. The sequence continues at coordinate 778,512 of QVRM01006574.1, read as the reverse complement.
GACCAGTTTAGCGTTATTTCTAAAGGCTCACGGCAACTGCCTTGTAGTCATAATGATTCTGCGCCACTCTGAAAAAGTGAAACACGTAAAAAACGAACTTATTCTGCTCTCTACATGTCAGCTAGTGTTGCTGCATATATATATATATATATATATATATAAATATATATGGTAATTAACTCGATATGGTAGAGCATCAAGAGCCAGGAGAGGTCAACATACACTGAAGCGCATCCTAGGATAACGGCAGATGCAAGCTGTAGGGAGGCTTTTTACAGCCCGGTTTAGGAAATGGGTAATTGGCTGTTGACTTCGTTTCCTCCACGACTCAGAAACTCTGTATTGTTAGTACGCTAGCGGATCGTTTCGCCGCTAGATCACTGTTTTTTGAGAATTGCACATGTTTCAACGATCTAGACAACAAGATGACAGAAATAGAAGTTGTAGGAGAGAATGAATTTCATGCCTGCAGCTGCTTTCGTCGCATTATTTGTACGATCCTATACTGCACGAGTGATCGAATCCATTGCATTTCATTAGCAGACTGGATAGGCACTATTTCATTCACTGACAGCTGACTACATTCAAGCTAAGTATTCGCACCAAATTATCCACCAAGCTGTAACTTTGTAATACCAAAATAATAATACCGAGCAAGATGGCTTACGGCAAAAGCCTTTGCCTTGCATTCGGAAGGCCTTGGTTCGAGACCCAGACCGGTCATTCCTAAATTGGTTTTCATGGTTCCCAATTTAAACAAGGTGAATGCCGGAGTGGATTAAAAAATCGACCATGATCGAAAAAAAAACGGGGAGCACAGATGTCTCAATCAAAAGAGAAGGTGCATTACCATCCCCCCATGTTTAAAAAAAATCCGGCATTTTCTAACTTGTTGTCGATGTTTGGTACCGACTAGCAGTTAATTGAAGGCTTTTCTTTATAAGATTTTACGCACATTTCGGACGTTTACGAGAAAGTAAGAGATCTGCTCCGGACCATTTTGGAGTGGGAAAAACTACCTGCTAAAATTTACCTATTTTTGCTGTCTATCAAAAAGGTATCCGGTAGTGCCAGATGCTAATACTTTGTGACATTTTTAACTGGTTAACATCCTCCGGTCAAATGAAAACTAAAGACGTAATACAATATAATTCTGGTCTAATGACTCAATACCGTTAAGAGTTCAACGAGTTCTCAGAAGGCAGTATCCTTCAGTAATGCTTTAACGAGCTCAGCACAGGTCAGCTGGATCTGTGAACTCAAAGCTAGTGTCCGCTAATGGCAGTTTAGCAACAAAAAAAAAAACAACAACATACCTTAAAAGGTTGCTTGCACCGTCCATTTTGTTAGTGCCCGCATACATAACGCTTTAAGAAAAGTCTGCCCTGCCGATGGGATAAGAGTTTTTCTCTTTTGTTATGTATGGCCACTGGCCGCTTGGGCACTTGCTCTAGAGTCTGTCTGGCTGTGATCTGCGCTATGACGGAGCTTCGAGCAGCAGAAGGAGGCGTACAACATAATGCTGTCCACTACGCTGGCTACAAAGCTTCGTCAAATTCAGGTATTGGCTCTTCGAACCTTGGTTTTTAGCTTTTTGAAAAGTGACAATTACTGCCGCCAAGTCGTCCGCATATGCGATGAACTCAGCCGACTAGGTGCCAGAGTCGCAGAACTCGGTCATGGACAATATGTGACAATTTCGGATTCAGGACTGACTAGATGATATGAACTCATTTTAAAGTGATATGTTCCATACTTGCAATAACGTGTTTTATGATGAGTACGTATGTAAACACACCTTACCTAGCGAAAAATGTCGTGCTCAAGTCCTAGAAGAAAATTCACATTACATATTTAATGTCCAAAAGATTTATAGAAGAAGTGACTGATATTCGGTTGGGTTTGCATACACGTCCAATGATTTAGTCTCCCGAAATTCATGAACTACCCGACTCTCTCAATTAGCTTGAACGGTAGTACTTTCTGCGTCTGCTGTTTCGCTTAGCGGGCCGAAACATGCGCGTTCGTTCTCGGAGTATTGAGACCGGGGAAGTGCGCTTGATAATGGGCGGACGATTCGGTGGATGTGGCCGTTTCCCACTCATTAATGTGGACTCGCTATAGTCGTCGTCATCCTCTTCGGAGTCATCGTTTTCCGACTCGTTGGAAGGCGCAGGCAGTTGCTCCACAGCTTCGGCCAATTCCGAATTTCCCGATCCTTTCTCTGGCGCCGAAAACCGATCCGAAGACGCAGCTTGGGTCCTTAACGGAGTTTGGTTTCTGGACTGTGCGGCGGCGGTGTTCTCTGAAGTGCCGTTACTTGCAGACGATCTGACACAAGAAACTCTTGACATTCGTTTGGAAGTCCTTGCCGCCCACTTGGCTCGTGCCGATGTTGCACCTTGCTGAGTGCCTCGGGTGGATAGAGCTCCACACACTGATGCCGCCTTCTTCTTCGACTGAGGAGGGCTTCTCTGGTACCGCGTAGAAGACCGGCTGCTTTTTGTCGCTAGTTGACCTAACATTTCCGGAGAGATTTTCTTGGCTCGTCCGAGGTTGGGCTCTACAGAAGCCTTATTTTTACGTGACAAAGCACGCTCCATTCGGGTCGATCTAGTTGGCGTCAACTTCTTCGAAGCAGAATCGCCCTCAAGGCCATTCTTTGACACCCTGCTAGATCTTCCCGCTTTGCCCCTTGGGGATCTCGCCTTACGTCTGTCGGAAGGTTTTCTTGGCTTTACGACAGCGTCCGGCTGCGCTGCCCCGATTTCCAGCGGAGCTTTTTCCGTTGCAGAACTTTGTGCGATGTCCTGATTTTGAGACGCGCCTGCACCTGGCTTTTCAGAAGGCGTCGCCGCCGCCGCCTCTATAGCCTTACTTGCAACAACTCCAGATGATTTTGTGTTATCGTCCTGTATTTTTGGGACAGCTGCATCTACTGCCCTGTCACAAAAGCTCGACGCATACGAACCACTGGTGTCAGCTTCCTCTGCTGCTGCTGCTGCTGCGTTCGTCGGCTTGTTACCTGCGTTACCCTGGATTTTGACGTGGTCCGTTCCACCACTTTTTTGTGGTCGTGCATGCTCTGGGTTGACAGCCTTAGCAGGCGGCTGGTCTGTTTCGGTCAGCTTGGTCGGCTCCGTAGCTTCACTGTCCTGCTCCGCCGCTCGACTTGCTGGAGCATCGCGTGAGCTTGACTCAGAGCCCGTCGCACAGATCGGGCTAGTCGATGCCGAAGCGTGTCCGTGCAGACCTTTTGAGCGCTTCCCGCTTTTTCTGCTGCCTGCCGAAGGCTCTGTCGGATCGCTGCGTTGACGTGCAGCTAGTTCGGAGACACTATCTCCGACACTGTCCCTCTCGCTCCTTTCTGATTTCCTGTAGTCGTCTTCGGGTGCGGTTTCGGGATCCGCGGACTTCTTGGATCCGAGAACTACTTCATCACGTGAAGCCGGCGTCACGCGTGTATGCATCGTTGCTCCATTGCCTCGCCGTGTTCGCTTGGTCGGCATCGTTCGTGCGGCGTAGAATTCGGCTTCCCGCTGCGTCTGCGAATTGATTGCGTTTCAAAAGCAGACGGGATAGGCAATATATCATTCGCTGACAGCTGACACATTTCAGCCGAGTATTTGCACCATGCCACCCCCTCCCCCCCCTTCCGCCCCCCCACCTACCAAGCTATAACAATTACTATTATAGCAAGCTAGCAAGCACTGTGTGCTCTAACTATATATCGATTTGTAGTGCAGATTGGTAGTTTGTGTTATATTTTCTTTAGAAGGGGGGGGGGGGGAATGAGTGCACGCACATTAAAGATGTACTACGAGAAAGTGTGGAATATGATTCGGGTGATCTTGGTGTTGCGAGTACGAACCGCTAACGCCTGCCTATTTTTTTGTGTCGAAATCTACGAAAAGCCTGGTCTTCTGTCAAAAAAGCACTAGATGTTAATACTCTGTGATGATTTTTTTGTTGTTGTTAACCTTGCTCGAACAGATAACTACAGTGAGAATACATTGTCCTTGAATGTTAATGACGTAAGACTGCTAACAGTTTAGCAAGTTTCCAGAAAGCAGCATCCTTCAGTTAAACTTTAACGAGCTCAGTACAGGTCAGCTGGTCAGTCTAAGAGTATAGAGCCACTGTTCGGCAGTGCCGGATCAGCTAAAAGCAACACAGCTCACGAGTTTGTTAGCATCGTGTATTTTGCCGGTGTCATACATACCGCATTAAGGAACGTTTGTCCTGCCGATGGGATTACAGTTTATCTCTGAAGATATATGGTAAGGCCACTAGCTGCCGTATGGCGTATTACGCGGCCAATGCGCAACGCACGTGTCTCGTCTTAGGCGCTGTCTGGATGTGATCTGCTCTATGATGGATTCCCGAACCGGAGCGGCGTACAGCTCAATGCTGTCCACTACACTGGACAGGAGTCTTCGCCTGACATTCAAGTCCTGCCTGGAATTCAAGGGTGCGCGACAAACGTCTGTAGAGATCTGCCGATTCATCCCGAAAAAAAACGGCATGTCAGTGACACCTTGGACAATGCTCAAATCGATATATTAAATTCTCTGGCTGCGAAATTGCGTACTTCCCTAGCGCAAGTCAAAGGGTTGGCGCCCTCGTTCGCCCTATTTAGAGGAATAGGCTTCGTTTTTGAGGCTCGATGTTCATCCCGCCACCTTAAAACAATACAAAAATGACTAGCCGAGTCCCGTGGACAGCGCTTCTAGCTCTGAGTTCTCGAGATGTGACGATTAGCGCCAGGTTGTCCGCGTATGTGATAGAGTTTACCGTGTGAGTCCGAGAATCGGAGAACTCCGTCAATATTCTACATTGAACCTAAAACGACCCGAGATGCACTAAATGAAAGGCAATATTTTCAAGATTTGCAAATTTGTGTTATTAATATATATATATATATATATATATATATATATATATATATATATATATATATAAATAACTGGCAAAAAATATCGTGCTCAGATCTTTAAAGAGAATTCACAGTACATATTTAATGTCCAAGAGATTTATAGAAGTGATACTCGGTTAGGTTTGCATACACGCCCAACGATCTAGTCCGCCGTAGTTCATTAAGTACCACAATTTGCTTGAATTGTAGTACGATGTGATTTTCACTTCACCGTGGCATAGATGACGTCTATCGGCGATAGGATGTTTATATGATAGACGTCGCCGACATGTGCCAAATACGGGCTTCGGTTGGGTTGGTTGCCACAGAAAGGCCGACACAATAAAAAAAAGCCAAACTTCTGGCTTTATGATCTGGTCTGGTCCAGTCGAGTCTAGGTCGTGGCGCTCGAAGTTCATGTTTTCTTGCTGTGTTGTTCAAATAGGAGATCTATAGGTAAAGATAGCCTGGCGCCGCCGCACTGGTTGTTATAGCTTTCTGCGTCTGTTGCTTTTCTTAGTGGGCCGACGAATGCGCGCTCGTTCTTGGAGGATTGATACCGGCGAAGAGCGCTTGACGTCGGGCGGACGATCCGGTGGAGGTGGACGTTTCCCACTCATTAGTGTCGACTCGGAGTAATCGTCATCGTCCTCTTCAGAGTCGTCGTCTTCCAACTCTTTGGCGGCCGTCGGTGGTTGTTCCTCGCCTGATGCCTTCACCGATCCTTTCTGTGTCGCCGAAGACCTGTCGGGAGACGCAGCCAGTTTGGTGGGCAGTTTGGGCGCCGCCTGCGTCCTGACCGGAGTTTGGTTTCTCGCCTGTGCGGCGGCGATGGTCTCTGAAGTGCCGTTGCTTGTAGACGCTTTTACCGCAGAAACGGCTGGTATTCGTTTCGGAGTCTTTGGAGCTGGTATCTTAGCTCGTGCAGAGGCCAGTGATGTCGCCCTCTTAGACTGACCAGGGCTTTCCCGAGGAGCTCTCTGACAACGCATAGAAGCCCCGCCGTTTCTACCCCCTGGTTTACCTAACATCTCCGGAGATATTTTCTTGACTCTCCCGGAGTAACGCTCCACAAAGGCTTTGCTTTGCCGTGCTGAGGCACGCTCGGATCGGCTCGATCTAGTTGACGTTGCCCTCTTCGAAGCAGGATGGCCCTCAACGCCAGATTTTGGAACTCTGCTAGTTCTTCCCGTTTTGCCACCTGAGTGCTTTCCCCTACGTCTCTTGGAGCGTTTCCTCGGTTTGACTACGGCCTCCGACTGCGCTGTCCCAGGTCCCAACGGGGGTTTTCCCGTTGCGGATTTTTGTGCGATTTGCTGCTTCTGAGATGCGCCTGCATATGGCTTTGCAAAAAACGCCGCCTTTACAGCCTTATTTGCACCAGGTGACTTCTTGTTGTCGCCTTGCATCTTTGGCACCGTTACCGTTGCCGCTCTGTCGCATAGCTTCGACGTACATGAACCACTGGGTTTCGCTTCGTCGGCTGCGTTCGGCTTGTTAGCTATGCTACTTTGTATTTCGACGTGGTCTTTTCCACCGCCATTTTGTGGGCGTGCATGCTCTGGCTGGCACCTGGGTGGAGATGGGTCTGCTTCGGCCTGCTTCGTCGGCTCTGTAGGCTCATTGTCCTGCTCCGCCGTTCGACTTGCTAGAGCGTCGCATGGATTCGAGTCGCCGCCCGTTGCACGCACTGGGCTGGCAGATGCGGAAGCGCGCCCCCCCGGCAGTTCTTTTGTTCGCTCCCCGCCTTTTGTCCTGCCTGGCCCGTCGTCTTTCGGGTCGCTACATTGATGATCACATGAGCCATCCACTTGAGCACTACCTGCAGACGTTTTCATTCCCGTTGTATTCGAAATGGCGACTTCAGCACCGTTTGGCTGTAGTAAGCTGCCACCGCTGCCGTTACAACTGTCCCTCTCGCTCTTTTCCGACTTTTCGGACCTCCTGTGGTCGACGTAGGTTGGAGTTTCGCCGTCGTTCGCGAACTTCTTGGCCGGAGCTGCTTCATCACAAGTCGGAGTCACGGGAGCAGGCACTACTACCGCTGTTTCTTTCCCGGACCTTGGCTCGGTCGGTGTCGTTTGTGCAGCGCCAGGCTGGGTTTCGTGCTGCGGCGAGGGGTGGTCCGCCGACGCCAGCCAGCCATCTGTCCGCAGCCATGATGTAGTTGGTGGCGTCAATGGGCCGGCCACCACCGCCGCCGCCAATGACGGGGGTGGCGGTGGTGGCGGCGGCGCCGCCGTCAACAACGAGACTGTGGGCGTCCACGCGTCGCAAATCGGATGCGTCGTTTTGGTGGCGGTGCTTGCCGCTCCTGCAGACTGGCAGCAAGGTGGTGGGGCGGCGGCGGCGGGGGCAGCTGTCGGCGCGGATGCCGCTGCAGCGGGGGCAGGAGCAGGGGCGCTCGCGGCGGCAGGAGGAGCAGCTGTCGGTGGCGGACGCCAGCTGGCCGGTGGATTCCAATCGGCCGGGGGCTGCCAGCTGGGTGGGGGTCGCCAGCCCGGCGGGGGTTGCCAGCTCGGCGGGGGTTGCCAGCCTGGTGGGGGTTGCCATCCGGCTGGCGGCTGCCAGCCCGGTGGCGGCTGCCAACCCGGTGGCGGGACCCAGCCGGGCGGTGGCTGCCAGCTAGCCGGGGGTTGCCACCCCGGTGGGGGTTGCCATCCCAACGGCGGAGCAGCCTGCCACTCGTTGGCGGCAGTGTCCTGCGCTTTCCGCTCAATAGCTTTGTCGGACAGACCGCTGCCGTTTGGAGAAGCGTCCTCGGACCCGAAATCAGTCCGCGTCACAGCCGCCGCTTGCTGCTGCAACGCCTGCGCCGGCGGCTGCTGCTGCTGTGGCGGCGGCGAGAGTCTGTCTACACGACGTGCCTTGTGGTGCGTTGCTTCTGCTGCTGCTGCTGCTGCAATCGCTTGTCTAGAAGAACCCCTGCTGCCTGCGCTGCGCTAAACCTTGACGCAACCGAGAATCGAGAAGAAGAAGAAGAAGAAGAACGGAAGACGAAGAAAACGACGACCAAGCGACTCCTTGTTAGCGCCATCTCTACTAACATGACAGGGGGTTACAATGTAAACTATATCGACCCAAGTAGATCTTAACAACAACAACAAAACAACAACAACAACAAGAAAACAACAACAAAACAACAAAACAACAACAACAAGAAAACAACAACAAAACAACAAAACAACAACAACAAGAAAACAACAACAAAACAACAACAACAAGCGTTTCGGGCTTTGTCGTTGGGGCAATTTATGCGAGTGAGTGGGACCAATAGGAGTCAAGTACGGTGAAAGTACACGTTTTTTAAACTACACCTTGCAACTTGTTACTACAGAGCAGAACACGCTGCCACCAGTGGTGTAAGCTAAGCTAAGAATGCTAAGTTGACTACGTCTTTAAGCATTTTGAAACGTGCGATAAAGCTTGGCATGTGACCTTGCAGGTGAGATCAACGTCTGCGTTAAGCAGAACTAGCAACATAAGCCCAAAATATATATATATATATATATATATAAGTATATATATATATATATATATATATATATATATATATATATATATAATATATATATATATATATATATATATATATATATAAATATATATATATATATATATATATATATATATTCCGATGAAAGTATCATTATCAAACAATAAAAGAGTTCAAAGATAAATGCACATCGGTAAGAACGTATGCACAGCCTGCATCGTGCGTATCAATGGACCACATTTCAGCAAAGTGTTTAAGAACATGTATTTGCACACATTTACACAGGTCCAGGATTTTATTTTTGTAGGGCTTTCGCGCAGGAGAACCGTATAACAGAGATTACCTGTGCGTCAAGTGATTTACATCTAATAAATACTTTTGTTATTTTATAACTAACACAACAAATACAGAGTGTGTTATGCACGTATGGGAGGTTATGCAGCACCCCCAACATGGCAGCAAACGTTAAATGTGGCTCTGAGCCGACGCAAATATTGCCACGTTTATAGTCAACATTTTTCTCTAGTAGCAGCCACCTTAATGGATACCAGTCGATTGAAAACATGTGACCTTAATTAGTTGAAATATACACTATGACATGGTTTTTGGTATATATTTGGCATATTAAATGACTCTGTTATGTGTCACTTCTAATAAATTCGTGTCAGCTGCCAATAGGATATGAACATATGTTGCCTAGCACGGGGTGATAAATGTTTCTTAGGAAATGTTAAACACGCGCATTTTTTTAAGAGCATGACAGGTGCCAGTTTTGCGGCCATTCGTGTGTATGGACGTGGTCATGCTTGCCTCAAAGTAGTATATAATGTTATTTAGCGTGGAACCAAAGATAATTTAAACGTGCTTTCTCTGGTGACTAATCGATGCAAGTATTTTAAGCACTATACGACGCAGGCCTTTTCACTCCTACATTACTTCCACCTGCAACAAATGCTTCTAAACTTGCAACATTTCTGTGATGCCCGCACGTTAAAGACGAATGTTGGCCGAATTAAAGCGATGACGTTTGCCCGAGAAAATGCCCCAATGTGGTGAGCTAAGGTATATGCCAGTTGGGTTTAACCATAAAAATCTTTGCCAGCTGGGTTTGTCTACCAACAGCGACACTTCACAAGCACGTTTTGTTCTGAAAGAATAAAATTCCAGGGGTCCTTGGGAAGTTTTATGAAACCCGGGCAATGATATCGAGCGCCTTAATAGCTTAGCTTCTATATAATGGAACCATGCAAGCGTGTCGCTTTTGCTTGAATATATATATATATATATATATATATATATATATATATATATATATATATATATATATATATATATCATATAGCAAAATAAAATGGGGAACTGTATGCCTCAACAGAACGCGTACTGATTACAGGCAGTGTTTGTATGTAAGACAATGAGAATTGGCTTTGTGCAGTAGAACAGATAAACAAACTGTGCCCTACATGCATCAATAGATAGGGTTTTGCAAAAGTCTTTTAACACATTAACCCCAGTCACGTACATGTCTTTAACGACTTAATTGCTGCGGGGAAAGCAAATTAACGAACATGGACAGATTGAGCAAAACTGTGTGTACAAAACCGCTGGGTATTCGAAACAAGATGCCCGTGGGAGGAATCTGCCCTCTGCTGTTTTGATTGATCAAAACGAGCGGCAGTGAGGCAAATCTCATACTTTCATATTCGTGTTGAACGCTCTTACCCAGGAAAAGGAGCTTCTTGGCCACTCCCAGTTGAACTATTTGCAACCGCTGAGCATTTTCACATTTTCGAACGACAATAGTCCCTTTGTTGTTTACAAGACGTAAAGAGATTTCGATACAAAAGGAGAGGGATAATTTCTGCAACGTTGCATAGCATATGGGCTGCAATACTTAGAGTTACCGCCTTTAAATGCGAAGAGTTTCTTTGGGCTACCTCATCGATACATGGCAGGTCGCTGTGTCATGAAAACACTGTGTTGTCAATTACTGGGGTTGGTTGATTGCACCCAATAACAAAGTATGGATGACTTCGGTTTTTTGGTGGCTCCGACCGTATGAATACTTAAAATCATGAACAGAAGTTTTGCGCTCGAAGGGAACAAAATCTAGTTTAAACCACGATTTACTGCGGGACCATATCAGTCCAGTGGGTAATCGAAGATAAAACGAATGCTTTAACTTTCGACATAAATTAAGATATATAACAGATGTATAATATAACGTTTTATTATTGCTATAGCATGTTCTGCGCATAAACTTAGGTATCTAGGTAACTCGCCCGGTGGCATGGTGCATTCGTCTGCGCCTCGCGACCGGAAGAGACATAGGTGCGCGGGTATTTATGGGGATCCGTCTATGAAGCAATGCAAAACGCAGTCCTATTGACGTTAAATTTTAGCTGAGAGTCAGCCCAGAAAGTATCTAGGTAACTCTGTCCGCAGGGGCCTCATGAGCCGCCAACCATTAGCTAACATTGTCTGAAATACAAAATAAACTCATCAAGTTGTCTGTGTGGTAATGTGCTAAGCTATTTGTAGCGGTGCGATATGTGATTAACCTGATATTCGCGCTCCTGGGAATCCCCATTCAGCCGATTTAACGGAAGCCGGTTAAGTTTTTCTTGCCTGACTTATTTGAGCTATTGCTGACCTTTGAAGGGCCCAGTCATATCGCAAACTCGTGATCACCCATTAAGGCCATATTTCGCCGTTTTTATGCCACAGTTTACACAGATGGTATGCACCCTCGAGTTTGTATGTTCGAGTTTATATGGCTATATATGGAGCGCGGGGCTTCTGGTAGGCAGCATTACTGTAGTGTCCTGGCTGATAATTGCAATTATAGGCTACCGCAGTCGTCCTACTGTAGATGCACGCGCTCCCCGTTGCGCGGTCTGCTGCAGGCCGTCATACTTTCTTGACGAGGTTGTCTCGTGATGTGCGATGTTTTTCTTTTATCTATGTTGAGCAGGCTCAGGTGTAGATGCTCAGCTGCCTCTACTCGAATGCCTGTACATCTTTACAAATTGTTTAGATGTTTCCGACCTCTTGTGAGCAATATACTATTTTATATTATAAATGTAAAAACAATACCGTGCCAGGCGTGGCCAGTTGTGTCGCTGCATTGTTTTCATTCTAATTAAAAGAGCTGGCACTTCTAGAATCTACCTCACTTCTATTATCTTTATTAAATGCTGATTTGAATTTCGTTACTGAAGTTGTTTTGACTAGATATGCAGCGTATCGGCTTTCTAGCGCTTTTCTACGGGAGATTAGCCAGAGCGCTTTAAACACATAACGTTTACTCGAGTTAAGCGTGAATTGAATCCCGATTTATCGTGATCGTTAGTAGTACGTCCCTGTTTGTATGACCTACTAGGGCAATTCTAAGATGTACGTTCTCAACAATATGTCTGCACTGGGTCTTTTCTTATTGTGCCCCTACTTCGAGTTAAGCAATTCTTCTAGAGTTTGCTAACGTATATCGCAAATGCACTAATGGCTCGCTGTCTCTCAGAATGTTGCCTCCCTAGATCAAACAACATGGTGGTTTAGAACACATTGGTTGCGTTTTGCTGCGTGGCATGTAAAGTTGCACAGTAGCGTTCCCATAGAATGTCTGCCATTCATGCAGCTGTTCATCCTGGGTTGGCGCGACTGAACAGTTGCTTTCCCATACGTTCCCATAGTTGTCTACTGAGTTCATTAGTTAACGAGTCAGATCATTCTAATCCGATACTCCTCTAGCCGTCTATCTTTATCTACGATTACCTGCCCTACACGTCCACGGAACTGTGTTTCACATTGCTTCATAGACGGACCCCCATAGATGCCCGCGCACCTATGTGGGTCCTCCGGTTGCGATGCGCAGACTTAATCCACCACGCCACCTGGCTCGACTACATCTGCTACTTACAAGAGATGACCTCGTACGGAGTCCGTTTTTGTATACGGGGCTGGAACTTATCAGTTTTATTAGGGTAGTGAATATTAGCTGTAGTCATTCAGTTTTTTCACCCAATCATTGGTAGTTACAAGGTATCTGCACGTCTAATAGTTCAGTGTCCCACTAGGCAGGTAATTCACACGTTCCTGCAGTTATTGTGCGTCGATTGACGCGCATCGTGTCAAGTGGCAGCGGTTGATGTCACATTCTCCACAACATTTACACACATATTTGTCAATTTCGTAACACGCTCCATTCATACATATATAATGGTGGTAACCATGCCAGGTTATCCTACACAATAGAATCCGATTTATTTGTAGAGCCTATTCCACTTATCTGTGGTGAACCTGGTCCTTCTGTATAGTTCTGCATTACAAAATGTATGCTTTCTTTCTTCTCTAAACTCTAGGTATCAATCCTAGTTGTAGTGCAGCTATCATTGATACATAGAGTTTCTTCTAGAATCTTTCTGATAGCCTATCTTTATCTCTCTCTCTCTCGTTTCTCTTTCTGTGGATGCTTACTTGCCGAAAATGTACACTGCAAACGTTTTCTCCTCCGATCTCCTCCTTCGATCAATATCTGTGCGCTGCCACAATAAATGATTATGATGTTCTGCAGTTAACGAACGCATTATGAAGTTTCGTATAGCTTCTCTATCTTCCTGCCGCCCTGACTCAATGGCGTTCGACCGCAGATGGTCAAAGTCCACCAGCATAACGACCTTAGGAATTAGAGAAACTTAATTCATGATTACAAGCAGTAAGAAAATGACCCCGAGCTGGCTCGTAAGTAAAAGTAGTTTTTCCAGCGTCCCAAGTTGATCCATTTTTACATTAAGCATGGCCTATTAACCTTTTGCTGGGAAAACTTCTAAACTCAGCAAACTGTAATACTGAAATGTATGTAGTTTTGAAAATCCAGGAAATGTATGGCTATTCCTCGAAATTCTTGTCTGAGCAATGTAGGTAACCGAAACTAGGCGAGTCTTTGCCTGGCAGCTGCGCGAGTGGTTCATTCAGACGTTGCAAGTATATCTACACTCAGACTCTCATATAGGCCGCTACATTCTGTCTTAAATTTGTATTTGGTAGATATTTAGTATTACCAAGTGCAATTTCACCGTAAATCAGGTAAGTCATTTTTCTGGCTGAACCTTTAAAAATGTTGTTTAAGAGACTATTCAACGCTGGAAGTATCCTGGTACACTTTAGGCAAAGCATGATCGATTCCTCATAAATGTAAGGCAAGATACCTTTTTTGCAAGTACCCGCGTTTTGATGCTTAGTGAAATGTTTAGTAAAATCCTAGTCTTTCATGTATTTGCCTCCCTTAAAAACAACAATTACTTCGATCTTGCGCGATCGTATCCAATCAGCCCACATGCGTACGCTTTTCAGAACTGGCACAAGACTGGGCCGTATGCATATATTTTTTTATTTGTTTCAACATTTTTCGTTAAAATAGTAGCGATGTGTGTTTCTCTGCCTACTTGCCGCAGTCGAGTTGCCTCATTCGACAACAGAGATAGTAACGACACACATTTAACCGAGTAAACAACAAATTAACTAACGTCTTTGCACAAATAAAGATTAGTTACCTTCACGATTACCGCTATCGGTATTAATCATGTTCGTGCTTTTCTCCAGTTATTTAAGTTTACATTTTCTTGAGTAAATCCACTTCTAATAACTGAACAACTGCGGCGGTACAATGTTAAATCTGTACGGTTCGACGTACACGCCCTGGACCACAAAGGACCTCAGGATTAAATTCTACAAGGCTGACCATCTTAACGCGCAATGAGTCACTTGTTTGCTAAAAGAACAACATTGCCAACAATCGTACCCCAAGATCTTTAATATATTCTTGCTGTAAAACGCGTGGTTCGCCGGCTGTGTAGTACGTGTGCATAGGCGAAAACACGTTCATTTTGGTGATCGCTCTAGCCTTACATGTTTTACCACTATTGTTTATATGGGAAGCCCGCAGATGACGAAGGTTATTCTAGAATTAAAAACAAGCTCCTTAAAAACGTTTTTGTTCTAGCATACACAACCTATTGCACTGAGAATGGAGCAACTTAATTATTTTTATTGATGGAGAGGGTAGGTAACAAAGAGATTCTCCAGGATCGAGACAGCCTGTGCGAGCCCTACCCTGCCTGGATAGGGCCCTTCTATACTCACCTTAGACCATCAATCTCGTAAAGCTTAATTTACTGCGAGGCCAGACAAACCAAGCAGACCAAGTGAAGCATCAGCTTAAACGCTGAAGAATGTCTGTTGGCAGTGAGCAAACTGGCCGTTTTGATATTATAGATAGATAGATAGGCAGGCCGTGCTCCGCTGGTTAGAGATTTATAGTCCACAGTATTTAGGATGACAGATCAAATAATTTGTTCTAAGAGCTTGCAGGCAACAGCAGTAAACAACAGGGTTAGTGCTTGCTGCGTTTTTATTTTTTGTATTAAGGTTTTGACGATGCAACTCAATAACTTTGGTATAACATACGAAGAAATCTTTTTCTTTTGTTTAAGTATACAGGGTGTAACCGAAATATTTCAGAAGCGATGTAAAACATTGTAGGGCTCATTAAAGCAAGCATTTTCTCTAATAAAATATGGTCTCTGAGAAGTCTTGTTTCGGGGTGAGAGTGAAATTACTGCCCTTTGTGACACTGGTTGCCAGACATAGAAGCACAAAATGTGCAATTACAAGACAACCAGTCCTCCTATACCTAAACTAAGCAAAATTTCTGCTTCCTCCGAAGAACATATAACGCCGGCCAGAAAATGCGGCATAGTCGTTTAGAAAGGAATTTGCAAAAATACAGTTATTTTATTAGCTTTCATACCAAATACCTCAAAATCTTTACGCTACGACCACTCACAGCGCTCAAAACTAGCACATTCAGGTAAACACACATTTCATGACGATCATTTTGGTATCAATTATATGGCAATGTGGTTGCGGAGTAATTAAGATTTTTTGGCGCAGATTAAGTGCATATAATATGACTGTATGGCGATATTGCGGCTGTCGCGCGACACGTTGGCGGTAATGAACGAGCCCGCTAGCGTGTTGCATTTGCGTGCGCCTTGCGACCGGAGAAGACACACCGGAGGTGCACGGGTTCGAGGCTCACCATCGCACATTTATATTTATGGGGTCCGTCTTACAGTGCAATGCGAAAGCAAACCCGTGGACGTTAATGTTGGCTGAAGATCAGCCCGAAAAAAGGCTAGTATAACTAACGCGCGGTGAGGTAATTATTTATGGCGGCAACTAGAGCGCCAATAAATAGATGCTCTATTGGGTGTATTTCGACGGTTAAAATACTTAACTCGCTAAGCAATCAGCCAACCAGCGCACTTTACTCTTAAGGAATATTGACTGTATTCGAGGGTCGAACGTTCAAAAACTGTTCAACGATTAGGTTCGATTTACCCGAAAAATGCCGGCTTCTGTTTACGTCAACGTCACGATAGAAGGCATACAGTGTATTAAGATGAACGAAAACATTTGCTGTTAAGATGGGCAACTCCCAGCAAAAAAACATATGCCATATGAAAAACGGCGCTGCCAAAATCATCTCTTCTGTTTTTGTATCACAGCACTAGTATTTACCTCTTGTAAACAACAAAGGTCGTCGTTCGAAAATATGAGACCGCACCGCTGTAGCGGGTAGTTCAACTGGAAGTGGCCACAGAATTTCTCTTCCATTGGTAAGAGCGTTCGACAGAGACATTAAAGGCAAACTACGATATTTTGTGAGATCTCATCGCTGCCGCTTGTTTTTAACTTGTCTAGGGCAAGTGACTCATGGCCATCTTGCTTTTTAGACTTTAGAGGGCTTTTAGTCGATCTGCACACATGCCCTGTTATATGACCTCCGTGGCGCTTGAGCGGTTAGCGACCTAGTGCGTAACGTCCGGTTTTGTTAGACGACATTGCATGACCTTGTTGATTTATTTGTTTCTAAAGGTATATTATAATCACCTGTCCGACTAGATTTAGGCATTTTCTTTATTCTGTGCTTAAATATTGTATTCCTGCTTGCAGTCGTTACGCGTTCCTTACGTTGCACACACGGTTTCTTGGTTCGTTCACACTGGTTTTTTCCATGTCGAGGGATAGGTAAATATATTATTTTTTGTCTGGGCCCGTCCTCTTTAGACGGCATATTTAGCTATATTCAATAACTCAATGCTGAGCTTACAATTTCCAAAGGTAGCAAATGTACAACAATTCTGACCATTTAGGGTATTTTGCACTCATTATGAGTGCGTTAAACTTCTTATATGATATATGATGGTGTTAATTTGAGGTGAGAAGGTCTGGAATTTACGTTTACCAGGCGAATAATTGGTCACACGTTTTGTATAAAGGTGCGTCACAACATTATTCATGGCACTTCTGGTAGAGTAAGCTTTATAAGAAGTGGCCCCAAACGGGGTACGGGCTTTGCTAAAATGTGCAGAACGCTATATATATACATTCCATAAAAGTGCAGTTTATTTTTCCATATATAATCAATGGCTGCCTTGTAGGCCAAGACCAACTACATTTTGAAGCGCAGTATTTAGTTTATTGATTCAGTACTTGACTTAAAAGTGTATACTTTAAGCATGAAAATATAAATGCATAATACACAATTTTCTTAAATTCGAAGAAGACAACGTGTCGAATTTTGTGCAGAAGTAATGCCCCTGCTTGGAATTTGTTTAACATATATTTAATTTGAATATCGCATTTGATGTTATCCTGAAGAGTCAGACTGAGGTATTTATAGTTGTCTATCTCACCAACTCTCAGACACAGCTTGCCTCAAGCTTTAACTTTGAACCTACTTGGTAGGTATTCACCGTTTGTATCAGCATAACAACTTTGAAGCACGTGCAACATACGGTAGCTCAGAAGCGTACTCAATCTTGGTTTTAATCATTTGTTCTTTTTTTTTACATTAAGGTACGCATTGTTGACTTACAATCAGAGATTGATCCTAGCTATGACACCTGTTGTCTCCCCTCTCAGCTCATTTCTGGTATCAATCTTATTCAGGTTACATGTAATATTAACAAACTGCCCAATATTCGCATTACTGTAAAATAAGTGTAGATCAGAAGATGATTATATATATATATATATATATATATATATATATATATATATATAAAATATATTTAAAAAAAAAAAAAATATATATATATATATATATATATATATATATATTGTTGTTTTTTAATTAAGTAAATTAGTTGGGAATTTAATAGCTTTAGAATTGTTTTATGTCTGGATCCTGTGGATTCATCAACTTTGGTTCTGATTCCTGCTAAATATTTATTAACAAGGTTAAGTTTATTTTCAAGTGATCCCTCAGAAATATTTTGTAAATCTTCAATGGAAAGCTGCCTACTGACGGAACATTTGCGCTTGGTTAGCATTATCTTGAAAGCTCGTTACATATTTTTACTTTAAGCTAGGAATTTGACTTATCTTGAAAGCTCGTTACATATTTTTACTTTAAGCTAGGAATTTGACTTTTAGGTTTCCTCTCATACACTTTTGATTATTTTTATAAGTTGATATTTAGAAATATTACATGTTTATTTGTAATTTGTGTCCAGATGACGAACCTCACGGAAAAGCCTATTTCTATATTCTATACTTTGCATAATGGCTGGAGACATCATTGCTTACTAGCTGCATGTGCGCTTTTCGAACAACTATTTCCTTGAAGCATAATTGAATTATATTTTAAAGCTATGCAGTAGTAGTGTGTGGCAGCATTATTTGGATCAGATATACTATAATAAGAAGAGCAGGCATATAGCTCTTAACTACTATCTGTTCAAGGTAGCCTAACTAATACCTGTTCAAGACTATATATATATTCGTTGTGTTGTTATAATTAAGTCTAATAGGTAGGTCAGTTAAATGAGCTTTCTAATTGCACTCTGAGTTTTGCCTATGTCTTCTTTTTTTTCTTCCTGAGTGTCCGTAGACCCTTCATTTTGAATATTGCTTTATGGTATTATTTTTTAATTAAAATTGCATTTTTGTCACGCTCACGGTGATGAAACAATATGCCCAGTGTATCCTCTTTTGAATACCACAATTAGCGCCGCCTTATGGGAAATCGATATCTCCCAGTCAGTCACCAAACACGCCTAAGAGCTCGAATAAAGATCATGAACAAGCACCACTGTGTCTGCTCAGAGGACTGACTGACAGGTCACACTGTAACGCTACAGAGCCCGTATGTGTCACATCGTACATTTGATCCCGACTGTTGGTTGAGGTATCCTAGCGGTATAAACTGAGAAGAGCTGAACAGATGTCTGCACAATCGGGATGATTGACGGTCTATCCTGCTGAGTTCCAACTGGAGAAATTGCTGCTTTTATATGCAGGAACATTTGTCAATTTAAGCCTAGTTTAACCCTAAAACATGAAATGAACCCTCATGTGAAGGGGAATGATCATGTGTGCATCAAAAGAACTCGTAACGAGCGCAAATGTGCAGCAGCCGGTTGCAGCAATATACAGTATGTACTTGTCAAATAAAGTTGTAGTAGCGCAGACGCCAAACGGTGACAGATCGTGGTGTTCTCTTCCTTCACTGTGCAGCCGCAAACTGCTAGGCACCATATAGTATACGTATCCCATATCTACCTTACACCATATGTATCTCGTATATACATACATGCATACATACATACACGTCTATCTTTCAGACCGACTCCTGCCCAATGGTGGCAAAGGCGGCTGCAAGTGCCTGGTTGCTGGTGGAGGTTTCTTCCTTACGTGCCTTCGACCTTACGGCGGCTCCTATTAGTCTCAGCTGTAGCCTAGTGGGTGCCGTAGCACATCGAGACGAGAGCAGCATTGGAATCAACATTGCAATCATCATTGAAATCAACAGCCGCATCAGCAGCAGCACAGTTTAGGTCATCTGCCGGAAGAGGCAGGCAGGCTGTGGCGCGCATTACTGGCCGGACTCTTCTGCGAGCGGCAACGGTGTACGTCCGACGATAGCGATTGAGCGGAAAGCGCAGGACGCCGCTGCCACTGGCGAGTGGCAGCCTCCACCGGGATGGCAACCCCCACTCTGGTGGCAACCTCCGGCTTGCTGGCAGCCACCGCCCGGCTGGGTGCCACCTGTCAGCTGGCAGCCTCCACCCGGATGGCAACCCCCACCCGGATGGCAACCCCCACCCGGCTGGCAACCCCCGCCGAGCTGGCAACCCCCGTCGGGTTGGCGACCTCCGCCATGCTGGCAGCCCCCGTCGGACTGGAATCCACCGGCCGACTGGCATTCAGCCGCGTCGTCAAAAGCCGCCTTGCCATGTTCTCTGCCGGTTGCGAAAACAGCAACAGCAGCAGCCGCAGCAGCCGCAGCTACAGCTACAACGACGCCCGCGGAGACCGAAGTGGCGCACCCGATGAGCGACGTGTGGACGCCCACGACCTCGACCATAGTTCCGTTGCCCGCCTCATCGGCGACTGCAGCAGCGGAAGAGACAGCAGCAGCAGCAGCAGCAGGGACAACCAGTTCAGGTCCAATAACGCCCCCGACGCTTCGAGCAGCGCCATGCACAGTAACGCCGCCGCACGACGCCCAACAACAACAACAACAACAGCAACAGCAGCTGCGCGAAGATGAGCAAATCGAGGCTGCGCTCGAGCGGACTTTGCAGTCGGCCGACCAGGTCGAACCGGAATCGCAAACGACGTCGAGCGAGCCGGCGCCCGAGAAGGAATGTGCAGCGGCGCTTACAAACGAGGCGGTCTCGACGCCTCGCGACGAACAGGTTCTACTAAGCAAGAAGTGCGTGGATGTCGACACTCCACTAGAGGTCGACAACAGACACAGGTTAGAGAAGTCAGAGGCATACAACCACATTGGCAGCAGCAGCAGCAGCGGCAGCGGCAACACTATCGCCAGTGACAACGTGCCACAGGGAAGCTGTGCTGATGGTGTCGGTGTTGGTTGTTCAACCGAAGGTAAACGTCCTCAGGAACCTTCAACGGATCGTGCTTGTTCGAGAGATTCGAGACAGTCTCAGGCAAGCAGTGATAGTGAGAAGCGATCAGCCGGTTCAAGCAAAGCCAGTCGTAGATCTGCTAGCCCAATCCGTGCGGCGGGTCAGACGTCAGCTGCAAACGATGCTCTAGAGGCTCGAGTTGTAGATCTGGAAAGCGATGCTTCAGAACCGGCTAGGAAACGGCCCGAAGCAAACCAATCTCAAAAAGGCAGGCCAAAGCATGCACAGCCACGGTGCAACAGAGAACCCCAACCCGAAGGGAAAAGTAATGTTGTTGACCAGCTTAACGCTGCTGAGGAAATTAAACCTAGAGGTCCGTGTGGGTCAAGGTTTTGTTACAAGACGGTAAACGTAGCTTTCCCAAAAATTCAGAGCAGCAATATAAAGTCAGCTGGAGTTGTACCAAGTAAGGGCGCAGTGGCGACGTCTGCAGCAAAGCCTAATGCAGGCGCACCTCAAAAGAATCAAATCGCACAAAAATTCGCAACGGGGAAAGCACCGTTGGGAACTGGGAAAACAGCCCCTGAGGCTATTGTAAAACCAACTAATGTGTCTAAAAAACGCAAGGGTAAATCATTAGGGCGCAGAAGGGAAAGATCTAGACGAATACCAAAATCTGAACTCGAGGGCAATCCTACTCTGAAGAAGTTACCGTCTACCAGATCGACCCAATCGGAGGGTGCTTCAGTATTGGCAAACAAAGCCTTTGAAGAGCCCTGCTTCGGGAGAGCCAAAAAAACCTCTCCGGAGAAATTTCGTAAGCAAGCGGGGAGAAACTCTGCGCGTTCTCAGAGGCTGCCTCGGGAAACCAACATTCAGTCTAGAAAGACTTTAATGGGGAAAGCTTCACTATATAAAGCTATGCCTCACAAAGACCCAACGTCTGCGCGAGCCAAGGTTCCAATAAATACCTTAACGAGGGCTTCTCCTATAAAACCGTCTATAGGTAATAGCACCTCGAACAACATTGCAGTACAGGCAAAGAAACAAGCTCTGGTGAAGGCCCAAGCCGGGAAAATCTCCACCGAACAAGTTACGTCGTCGGACCGGTCTTCAACGACCGAAAAAGGATCTAGGAAAACTTCCGAGTCTGCGGAAGAACCACCTCTGTCCTCTAGGGGCTCAGATGACGACGACTCTGAGGAGGATGATGATGACTACTCCGAGTCTACCATAATGAGTGGAAGACGGCCGCCTCCACCGGAACGCCCGCCTGACGTGAAGCGGTCTGCTCCTGTTTCACTCACCCAAGAACGAGCACGCATTCCACGGCCCAGGAAAACCAAAATACGGAGAAGGCTATAGCCATTCAGAAAAGTATATATATATATATATATATATAACTCTAACCAACACATCAGTGAGTTTAAATCGGCCCCAACCACCTACGTTTATGAGGTCTAAAGTTTCACTTTCTTCTTGGCGTCGATGCTCGTATTTGGCACATTTTAGCACTACTTACCAATACCTAACAAACTTCGCAAACAAAGTATCGTCTATCCAACAGGAAACAATGTAGATACAACCTAATTCAGAACGAACTAAAAACATCGTGTGGTACTACACACAGTTCAACCTCATTGTGGGATCTAAGGAACCCCTAAATACTAGATATTGGGACGTGTGTGCAAACCCAATAGCATGTCGTTTTCATAAATCCCTTGGACCGTGAATATATACAAACGATTTTTCTCTGAAAACATATGCCTGATATTTTGACGGCTGGATGCTCGCATGTATATACGTATGCGAACCTAACAGCATGCCACTTTTGTTAATTCTTTTAACCTTAAATATATACATATAGATTCTCTCCAAAAGCTTGAGCATAACTTTTTTCACCTGTTGTGTGCTACTTATACGTTGTGTATACGAAAAACTGTTCAATCGTTTTTAGACTGAACACTAAGACTTCTTAAATGTTTGTACTTTTTTTTTTCGAGAAACTTCGTGAGAGGTTCAATACAATGCCTCCTACACATTTCGAAGCAGTTAGGACCTACCTGAGTAGAATTCCGCCTAGGTTTTGACTGCAAATAGGCATTTTCTGGAAACGCGCTTTTCACCGAGACTATTTCTTCAAAATTCCCAAAAAGGAAATAATCACTGAGGGCCAGGAACGGAGACTAAGAGAGTGATCCAATAAGTTTGAATCTTAATTGGCCAGCTTCGCCATTGCTAGACCCGACTTGCGTGCATGAGCATTGCCTCAGTGAAACATGACAACCTTCTGCAAAGCTAGCCGTTTCGGCTAGTGATTTCGATCTCATCTTAGTCGACCAGTCGGTGGCGTGGTTAGCGCTCGCCTCGCGACCGAAGGAGCAAGGGTTCGATGCGTCGCACCGTTGCACATTTGTGTCTATTAGAATTCGTCCTATGAAACAATGCGAGAACGGTTCCGTGGACGTTAAATGTTAGCTAAGAGTCAGTCTGAAAAGATTACCTTTTTAGCGTAGTCGACCACATTTTTCCACGTTGGTCCCAACTCTCTTCGGAGGTGCTTCACCGGGTGCACAGCACTGATGAGATGCTCCTTGGGTTTTTTGGGAGTGTAGTGATGGACCCAACGTCGGTTACAAATCCGCGCCAAAAATCCGACAGGCTTTTCGACATCTTGGTCTTAATCTCGCTGAGAAGTGAAAACACGCGCCTCTTTTGCCGTTGATTAGGCAAATACGGCACCAATTTTGCTCTGATTTTTGTTCACCTTCAGGCGATCGTGCAGGATAGAATACAGACTACCCAAAGCCTCCGCTATCTCACTAATATTTATTCGTCCTTCTACGATAAAAAAATGTTTTGCAGTGTTTCCACGTTTTCCCCACCAGTAGCCGTCCTAAACGTGGATGCTTGTGTGACTTGACTTAAACTCTTTAATCTTTTTGGAAACAGTGGCAAAGCATGGCGCAGAGCCACTGTGAACCACGTCTGACTCAGTTTTCATTTGAATCGGGTTTTAGTACTTGCAAGAAAAATGCTTTGCAACCTACAATATTACCTGTTACCCCAAAGAGACAGAGAGAATGTAATATGAGAGCAATAATAGTATTAAATGTTGAATGGGATGTGGTGGTCCTACGATCTGTTCGAAATGATTGGCGATCGCTCAGCTTAGGTCGTCAGCCATGAAGGAAGCAAAAAGAAATAAATTCCGTGCGTGTACTCTATTTGACTGGCAAGCGTCCATCCACTGTAGATTTTCAAAGAGTTGACACCAGTCGTAAACAAGAAACCTTTTTGAATGTGTATCTTAAAAGGGTACAGAGTGTGAGACTACATGTCACGGGCTGCCCCAAACGGACTCCAATATCCAGGGATTTTCCGCGAACTTTGCAACGAGATGTTTTGCAAAAACAGAAAATGTGTGACTGCCTGGCTACGAAATCGTAGGACGGAAAACAGCGTCCGTTAAGCATGGCGCCAAATAAAGGAAGCCGCAACCCCAGTAGCGCGTAGTCACGAAATGCGCGGGCGAATCTGTGATGTAAAAGGAGGCATGCGAATAAATGGGTCAGTAGTCGTTGGTGCGAGCCAGCCAGAGGACGTATGTTGCTTGAGCGAGAAAACGGCAAACTCTTAACGATCGCCGGCCAGTCATGGAAGTGGTGGACACTACAGAAATGTTACACGTTCTACCAAGTTAATGAACTTAGCTGCAACGAAGCTGCCTTAGAACAAAATCTAACGTAATTTTATTGCTGGGTCCTTCATTACTGTAAAACAAGTGGTAAGCTGAAAACGCGACTCAAAAACAACCAGGATTATCATGTCAACCAAACGAAGGCCACTCACACCTAAGGGGTAGGTTTTGTTATAGTTTAACTGAGATAACTCGTCCGGGTCGAACTCCCTGCGTATTTATCCCACGTGGAGCAAAAGTCAATTTACTACCCAATCGAATTGGAGGGTTTTTATGACGAACATTTTATACGCTTTTAAGCAGGACTATGCTCCTTCTCACAGAGCAACCTCAACGGTGACTCCACGAAAACGTTCCAAGGTGCCTGTCTTCAGGCTGGCTGTGTACTCGTACTTTCATACTCGCTTAACCTCTGATGTGTGCTCGATGCGGACACAAACGCCTATCTGCACAAAATGTTCTTCCTTTCTGTACCAATAATCACCATTTCTTCACACGTCAATCGTAAATATAGTTCACAGTGTAACTCCAAAGATTGTGAACGGTTTTAGCGAGACACTACAATGCGCACGGTTTTTGATCGGATCAAAAATTTGTATTGACATGTGGCTCGTGCGACTCTGACGAGACGGATGGCCTGTATCACACGCTTCTCGCATGCAGGGCTAGCGATGGCACGAGGCGAACGGTCATCCAACCACGACTAGACGTGCACATATGAATTAAATGATACGAACAACATGTAGACGGGGTACATTTTGGCTTACACGCTGCTCCAATGTTGTTGCCAACTTGTTAAGTAAAAACCCCTCTATTATGAATATACATTTAAATGAAATCGTAAACAATCTAAGATTCAATTATAAGACAAACACGCAGACGCAGTGCACATTTTTTGGCATCCCTTAGAAGTAACACGTGGGGCTGTACCTCTACATCTTGTCGTCACTCACCATTTATACGCGCCCGTCCGCAGGGTGTCAAC
Source organism: Dermanyssus gallinae (assembly GCA_003439945.1). Taxonomy (NCBI): domain Eukaryota; kingdom Metazoa; phylum Arthropoda; class Arachnida; order Mesostigmata; family Dermanyssidae; genus Dermanyssus; species Dermanyssus gallinae. Next base: position 753,474 of record QVRM01006574.1, on the reverse strand, counting down.
CCTACATCTAACATTTGATTGCTCCTTAAATTTGTTTTCTAACTTTTTCTTAACTAAAAAAACTATGACATAATAGACATAAACGCTGTTAACTCATTTGCAGTGTGGCTAAGCCAAGACATTCCTACTGCAACGTTGACTGTGCTGTCAGTGCCTGTACTTTCAAGAGAGTGTAAGGAGGCGAATGACGAGCTGAAGCGTCTACAAACGCTCGGTTTAATTAAGTACATCCCCGTCACCAACCTTCAAATGCAGCTCCGGGTGACTAACTCAAATGGCTACGACACAGACACAGCCTTACGTATTGGAAATGTATTGGCAAAGCACGCCGCGGGGTTTCTCGACATTCCAGAGATGCAGCTCCGAGCGGCTGTGCAAGCGCCTCTGGTCAACCTCAAAATATCACAAGCATAAGGCGCTGGCCAGAAAGCAAGCGAAGTCAAGGAGAAAATAAAAGAGAAACTGAAGAAGGAAGACGAAACCAGTCGGGCCGTAGAACTGCCAAAAGCAACCAGGACCAACGCGGGACATGCTCCTCCGAGGGTCCAACATGTAGAGAAGTACAGCGACAGTGGCAACGGCAAGAACAACAACTGCAGCCGCAACAACAACAACAACGGCAACAACGACAACAACAGCGACAACAACTACCACTGGAAACCTCGCAACCCGGTCAGCAATTTCAAGCTCCGCAGGCCCAGCGGAGTGTACACGAAACGGAAGGAGCTCCACGAACGCGAGGAAATAGGACCATCTCCAGTTCGGGAAACTATGAGGGAGTATATAGAAGCCGCTCTGCAACACTTCGAGGCATCTCAGGCCAAGCGCCCCCGCGTTCCACCAGTAATAGGACGACGCTTCGCATCACACAATGGAACATCGAGGGCGTAGGTTCGGTGATGGATTTTATATCTAGCGGCAGTTTTCACGGTCTAGATGTAATAGTACTGACGGAAACATTTGCTACGAAACAATTTGATGTTCAGGGGTTTTATGGATACCACTATCCAGCCACTGCCCACTAAGCCGGAAGGCCAACGGGTGGTGCTTCTGTATTGCTGAGCCGGCATTTTACAAATGTTAGACTGGTATTAGCAGAGGATGATACTGTGGTCATAGACACGCGTCAGTTTATAATCGTGGCAATGTATAGTAGTAACAGTAGAAGCAGTACCGCAGACTCGACTGAAGACCTTGTAGAGAAAATTTGTTCTACGTTCTCAAGAGTGCCAATTAATCAACCAGTCATACTTGCTGCCGACCTCAATTGCCGCCTTGATGTATCGTCTCTGAGAACATCTGCACTCATCGATGTTCTCCATCAGTACGGTCTCTGGATATGTAGTGACTCACAAACTCCCACCTTCTTTGTGGACTCGCGTGGACCAACACCCAACAGCTCGCAAGCTCGTCCCGGGACGTCGACAATTGACATATTTGCGACTTCATTTTCGAAAGATAATGTGGTGCTCAAAGGGTATGAATATCTGACGGTTACAGGTCTAAAGAAACACGTGCCCGTCTCTATTGATGTTTCGTTGACTACGCCAGCTACAACTTCTAGCAGGCAAGGTGTCTCTAGGAAAATCAATCTTAAGTTGCTCCTAGAGAGCCTCGCGAAGTGGGATCCTCAATCCCTTGAGTCCAAGCCGCTATCTTATGTCGTTGACTTTTTTTCAACGGTAGTGGTGGAGTCAGCCAGCAAATCGCAGAATTTCAAACGGAAATCGGCCGCATGGTTTGATCGGGAATGTTATGAACTTTACCAACATTTGCTAAGTCTGCTATCAGCATCGAGGACAGATCGGTCAACTCGGAACGCTTACTTAGACTTGCGCAAAAAATATCGGTCCCTTACGTCAACAAAAAAGGAAGATTTCTTCATAAAACAGGAACAACGGTTCGTGATGGACGCACAGGAACGACCCTACCTCGCCGCTCAGACAGTGCGAGTGTGCCGCAGTTGTACAATTCCTGGAGATGTGCTTCGTGAACATTTCGAGGGCATGTTTGCCTCTACCAATACAGTGCCCCGGGAAATCCCAGTTGCAGCAGAACCTGATGAGGAATTTGAGAAGGCTCTAGTAGCTTCTCTAGAAGCACCCGTAAGCTACAGCGAGGTTCTAGAGGCTATTGGCCAAGCTAAAAGGAATAAAGCTTTCGGTCCCGACCTTGTCCGAAACAAACACCACAAGGACACCCCTTATATTTGGCCTATTCTCCTTGCAATATTCAATAGATGTTTAGATGAGGGCTATGTCCCGGAAGCATGGAGGGAGTGCATCCTTAGGGTCATCCCAAAAGGAAAGGGTGATCCTACTGATGTACGATCCTGGAGGGGCATTGCCAAGAAGAGTTGTATTTATAAGATTCTGGCATCGGTGCTCACAAAACGCCTTTCTATATTCTTTCATCACCGTAACATAAAACCACAAGAACAGCATGGATTCCGTCAAGGAAAGTCGGTCATAACAGCATGCACGAAGTTATTATCCGAAGTGAAAAGAAGCCTGGAACTTCATAAGTAATAAGGGAAGGTTTCTATATGCCTTATTTGTCGATCTGAAGGCCGCTTTTGACACTGCTCCGCGAAATGTTGTACTCCAGAAGCTTGCCAATGCAGGTGTTGGCCCCAAGACACTAACCCTAATCGCCAGCATTCTTCAAGCAAACCCGATAATCCTTGACGATTTGATCTGTGAGCATGAGCCCGTTATCCAGACCACAGGTTATGCTCAAGGTGATAATCTTAGCCCACTGCTTTTTTCTACCCTTCTCAGCGATCTGCCGCCAATAATTCACAAAGAACACGAGACGGTCGGCATCATACTATATGCTGACGATATCGTCATGTACAGTCGTGACAAGTTGGAGTTGCAGCGAAGCATACGCACCCTGGAGGGGTACTGCGAGAACAACGGCCTTAAGATTAACGCCGACAAAACAAAAGCTATCAAATTTAGACCTGGGGGACCGCTTGCTCGGTCCGATCGCTTGAAATTCAGTACTGGTGCAGTCGAGTTCGTTAACACCTTCTGTTACCTTGGGGTTAACTTTTCGATGAAGGGCACAACCTTTGGACAACACATCGCCGAACGAACTAGAAAAAGTCTAGTCGCGATGTCTACAATCGAAAAGCCCCAACAATTATCCCTGACCGCACTCAAAGCACTTTTTGACCTGAAAGTTGCTTCGGTGGCGGCCTACGGCATCCAGGTCATACGGGAACACCTCAGCCTATCACAGCTAGAAAAACTAGATAAGGTTAAGCCTACGTTTTTCAAGCTAGCCATTGGGTTGCCACGAAATGCGAAAAACCGTCTAGTTTACCTTATGACTTCTACTCAACCACTTGTAGAAGATCTAGTAACTAGATTCCGTCTCTCAGAAACCGCTGCTCTTATTCAGTTTAGAGAAAACTTTATGAAGAAAGTTTGAGCAGTTCCCGGAAGCTTCTTTAATTCGCCAGCAATGGTCACACAGAACTGGCAGAGACCACTACAACCCAACCGACATCTCTTGACCCGCTATTCACTTCACGGGTTTCACCATAAACTCTGCCATCGAAGAGGCTTCCACGATCCTGATGTCGGCTGTGTGTGCCGTTTATGTAACCAGCCGTGCCCTATCTACCATCTCGATACCTGTCAGAGAGCTATTTCTCTTACGCAGTTAGCTCGATGATATTTTATTACTTATCTATAAACATGTGTTTTATTACAATGATCTATATATATACATACCATACATATGGTGCAATAAATAAATTATGATGAATAGACACAAACATGCTATTATGTCATGTTACACACTTACACGATACTTACATGCCATTGATGCAGCTTTTATAACGGGAATGTGGCTAGTGGCAATCATGCATCAAACGGTGAATTTGTCTGCGAAGATAGATTTCAAGTGTTTCGTTGTGACGCTGATACTCGTGGCGGGGGCGCCTGATTTCTCATTAGAAACTATTTAAAATGTTGAGAGGTCACCGTTAAAAGCACATAGAAGCGGTAGTACCTGCTCAGGCGTGAGCATCGAATTCAATGAATATTTATAATTTTAGAATTTCTATGTTGGTTAAGCCCAAAATATATATTAGGAGGTCTTAACTTGCCAAGTATAGCTTATCTAGAATTAAGTGTAGCTTACTACATAAGCAGAATACACTAAAGAACGCCATATCAAAGGCGATATTATTGTGACTGGCAATAGGAACAAAACAGTTGTTCTAAGGGGTTTCTGCAAACAAATCTACGCTTACATGTAATGTGAAAAGAAGTGAATTTTTTTCTAGAAGGTTTTGGAAACGTAGAATGACGTGACTATTTTAGTCCCTATAAACTCACTAAACCTGGATTTCTTTCCTCCAGGCTCTGTAAACTTGACATTTTTTCGACCCCATAAGAGGGAGCGAGGCGCATGAAGAGAAGGGGGGCGCATATAGCCAATCACCTCCATGATAGGGTAGCCTTTTATCGCCGTGGGGCCCGTGCACCTTGCTTCCCAAAGAAACTTGCAGTGCAGGACAGTGTGTTTTACGCCGTTTGCCTTCCTAGATTTGCATAGCACACAGGTATCACTAGTGGCCTTCTTTATCTTGACCATGTAGCTGGGATTGACCGTGACCACTCAAAACCTGAGCCGTATAGTAGGTTAACTCCCCATTCATACCAAGCCTTGAGATCCGATATCAGACTTTAATCCAGCTCCTTTGGTCACCCCGGGCGTAACCTGCACCCATCCCTTTTGCCAGACCGCGATTAGACGTGGAATACATCGTCTGCCTCCCCAGATTCACATAACACAGTGATAGCCTTCCTTAACTTAACCATGTAGCTTTGGAACTGACCGGGGCCGGTCAGAATTTGAGCTGTATAGTAGGCTAAGTCTTCATATCGACAGTCATACCAAGCGTTGAGGTCTGATATTAGAATTTTGGTTTAGCTCCCCCTGGTCACCCCGGGTGTAGCTTGCACCCATTCCTTCTGCCAGACCGCGATTGTGGCACTTTTGACTAGTTCTCTTCTATTGTTTGCTGTATGTAGTGTAATGTTCGCCCAGACGGGCACGGCGTAGCAAGCCGATAGTTTGGAAACTGAAGCTAGTAGCCATCGGCTCCCCTCTGATACACCACCAATTCTTGGTAAAATCCGTGCTACGTTTAAGGCGATTCGCTGGTCCTTTGCCGCGACATGCTTTACATGTGCCGCTCCGGTTAACCCCGTGTCGATAGTCACCCCAAGGTACTTTGCCTCTTTCCTATTTTTTATCGGGAGGCCCGCCATCATAAGGTCCCTTGTCTTCTTCCGGCCCGTCAGATACAGCGCCTCGCTCTTATGCGATGCGAGCGTCAGATTATTGCGATCTATCGACCCCGTCACCGTCGATAAAGCTTTGCTGGCTGTCTCCTGTAGATCCGCTTTGGTCCGCGCCGTGACCACCAGAGCCAAGTCGTCCGCGTAGGCCAAGAGTTTGGTCCCTTCTAGGTAGTTGTTGATGTCCAGTAGGCCAAGTACCCCGTCGTAGGCCAAGTTCCAGAGGACGGGTTCCAGAATTAAACTCTGTAGGACCCCGGCAGTAACCCTGTAATCTTGCCCCCCTGCAGCTAGGACTTCGCTCATCCAGGTAGGATGAAAACATTCGACGGATGTAAATACGCATCGCCTTTCTCTTCAGTGTATGTACCACTAGTTTTCAGTTCATCATGTGGAAGGCATTTTTAACATTGAAGGGGTTTAAAAGTACAAATTCCCTTGTTACGGGAGTATCTGCGGTCTCACGGGCCGCTTGTTTCGGGACCCTATCAAGGGCCCCAATGGTAGATTTTCCTCTCCGGAAACTATACTGGGCATCTAATAAAGCTTCTGTGGTTTCGATTTCCTCGTTTAACTTATTAGCCAGAACAATTTTCAGGATCTTCCCCAAAGTGTCAAGGACGCAAATGTGCCTATAAGCAGAGAAGCCTGTCTTGTTTCCGGGTTTAGGAATTAGTACAAAACTTGCTTTTAAAAGCCTGGGTAGCGTCCCTTCTCTAAGCAGTCTATTGGTCAAAGTCTTAAAAACCTTTAGCGGGCATGACCAATATACTCTGATATAATTCTGCCACGAAGAGTTCCCCACGCCACTAACCGAAATATTATAGCGCCGCAAAATATCTGAGTGAAACGTTTCTACTTTTCTTCTTATGTCAAAAAATGTGTTATGAATTAAATATCAATTGACCCTAACTCTGTGGAGTTTTCATGGGCGTTTTTTAAAGTTCATGGTGTGCTGCAAGTAATACATTAGCTTGAAAGGTTTTTGAGTCAGCCGTTGTGGGCGAGCGGGAGAAAACTCCGGGCAGTGTCGTTTCAGGCGCAAGCGAAAGGTTAGTTTTTCACGGGGGGATTAAGAGCCCGCACTCCTGGAGAACACGCAGTTTGTGTCGTACGAGTCCTGTGAATCACAGGAACACAACTTGGCCCTGATGAAGAAGCTTTTATGTGTACTACAGTAGAATTTAGTAAAACTGTGGGCATTACGCACCGAGCTTCAACAAAGGGTCGCCAATGATAAAGCGACTTCTTTGCAACAACTTCCACAATTCAAAACCATTGAGAAGTGTTTGGACCCCACGCTAACTGAAAAGTTGGTTCTGAAGAGCATAGAAGAAACACGGAAGACGCGTAAGAACAATAAGGCACGCTTGGTGAATGGCCGAACTCGGGCGACATTTGGAACAAAAGTTTGGGCTAACGTTGCCTGAAAAGTGTTTTACTGATTACACAGCTTCTCTGCTAAAATGTCAGACGCCTCTACCCAACTAACTAGAAACTTAGCGGCACATACCCCAGGCTCGGCAGGAGGCCAGGTTTATTCTGCTTCAAAGGCAAAGATGGCGACAACGTGGACGGTTTTTACCGTGGTGCCGCAACGAGGTACATTCTTAAGAAAATCTCTGGCGAGTTGATTATCCGCAACAATTTAAAATCAGGAAAGAATCAGGCACAAATGACGTGATTCATGTACTTCAATCGGAAGTTGAGCGGGTGTTGGCTGCACCTAGGGGTCACTTGTACGCCGCCTTTATTGTGTCATGCCAGCTAAAAAGACGCTCCACACCATATACGAAGCTTGGTCTTTGCTGACTGCGAAATGCAATAAAACCGCTTTGTGTACCTGCTAGTGGGTTGCGCAAGTGCAGTAGCAGAGTCAGACTTAAGTCATCTATTACGGGACCATTTTAGCAATCTGTTGGAATGAGGGAGTAATGTGGCGGAGGCTTCGGCAGAGGTAGCGCAGTTAGATGTGTACCTCTTCAGGGAGCTTTGGGAGAGAATGACATGCACTAGTCGCCACGTGTACCGAAGGTGCATTGTGAATAACTGCCATACCTTTGCATGTTCGACCCAAGGATTTAACAAAGTTGGCGTTCAATGTCGTTGCCGGTTCCGCTCTGAGTGCGCCAAATTCCATACAGCGTTCTGCCAGATGCATTGGCGATCTCTGACCTTTTTCCGCCTGGTGGAACGGTCGCTGAATTGTTCGAATTTAATATAATGGCAATTTTATTCAAATTATGTGTCATCTTGAAATACAAACTCATTGCGACATAAAAAATAATAAAAAAAATCTTTACCATGTACATGAAGCAAATACGTTGCTGTCAAAGGGGTTAAAGAGTCGCTTTGTGTACCTAATATTAGGCTGTGTACCGGTTGTTAAAATAATTTGATTGAATCTGAAAACGTACAGTACCATTCGACAGCTTTGTCACGAAATGGGAATAAAAGCTGAAAAAGTACGACGCTGGGTTGGAGACCTAAATGTTTTCAGTGCCTTTATCCTCCCATCTGGTCTTGCATGTGACAATCGCCACGTCTATACCAGATACATAATTCATCATATGATTTGTTCAAATACGAACCCCCACGAGAAGTACACACTATGTCGATTGTGTTCTCAAGCGTGTATAAAGCATTATGCGACTGCCTACCTGACAATTACAAAGACGTGCACCGTCTTTTGTCTCGAATGACGTTGCAAAGAGCAGCTGGCAACAGTTTCAACGTTATGTGCATATTCAATATGAGTAAAGTAAATGTGATGATGAAGTAAAGGCGAAACGCGGGCAGAATGAGAATTTAGTTTTTGAACTTTAGAAGAATTCTGGAAATATGCTGCTATACCAGTAAACTCCATTTTTCGGTTCATGGGCGTTGGACGCTCTTTTAAAATAAGACTCTAGCTGCCGCACTTTATATATGTACTTTTTTTACCTAAATTAGCAGGTCTTAAAAAGAACACTTCGAAAAGCGAGACATCTTGTGCGGGAATACAATGCGCGACTTACTAATATATACACAGTGCCTCTACAACCGACAAATAGACAAGACAACAATGGACATCGCGAGACAGCGTTCGCAAGTCTATCGCGTCGGATAACAACGATAAGTCTCATCGCGTACAACACGTCTGTAGACCGCATAAATCTACAGCAGCAATCTAGCGGGAGTTCACATCTAGCCACGGTGCGGGCAGGACCCTACCATAGGACTCTACCCGTAATATACTGGGGAAGACATTATTTGAACGGACCGAATGGTGTCGTCGGTGATATTAAACCGAAAACGGTCAACACGCCCTAATTATAGAATGTAACGCAGCTTCACTGAGCGACCACGAGTTTTTCGAAGACGTAGGTCTCACTAGGGTTGTCGAGTCCTACGGCGTGATGCATTCGCGTGCGCCTCGCGACCGGACGAAACACATAGGTGCACGGGTTCGAGCCATCGATCGAATTATGATAAAGAGTTGCGGATATCAGCATAGACAGATCTATAAGATATATACAAAACGTATCGCCGAATCTGACACGTACTTTATCTCGCCCCCTTTTGGAAACCGTACCTAAATGGGAATATATATTTAGATAACGCATTTTTGCGTAAGCCTACAGAGGAACTCCTGACAAGTGTTTTTATTTATCATAACCCCCGCTAACGCGCTAACGCTTTTGTTTTCAAATTCAGGGTTTTAACACCCTGCACACAAGTTCGTGCCAAAATGTCCCCATCTAAATTGTTCAACGCGTTCTTAATGGCGGTAAACAGCAAGTCTACCAGTCAGTATGTCGATACTCGTTGAACTGTAGCTTCTTCACGTCCCATACATAGTAGTCAACGTATTTGACACGCAAGTAAACCTTGTTTGTTATGGTTTCGCCTGTCGGAAGAGAGTACGGCGGCAAGGAGTCGCCTTTACTGGACATCGTACTCAGAACGCGAACACTGGCCGGGAATTAGCTTGTTCTCAAAACAGGGCAATCACCTGGATCGTGGGCAAGCCAGCGGTCGTTTCTGTGCATCGATTTTTGCATTTACGGTAAATGTTTTCTCGTCAAAGAAGAAACGAAGAACCTACTGGCCTACTGGTTCGTGCTTGAGACCGGAGAGGAGCGAATGAAGCGAATCAAGTCTATTAGCTTTACAACATAGGAATTGTATAAGAGGCATTCGTTAACAACAATATGGCCATGTTAAATTAACGCGCAAGATTGCTGATCAGGACAGAATAAAGCTCACAAATTTGTGGTTAGACTGTGTTGATCAGCTGTAGTGTGCACTCTGGTGTCTTCTTCTTCCTTACTGTATAGAAGCCTATTTATTTTGTTTTGTTTCTTCTGCAGCCGTGTTTCGGGTTGCGGTCCACTGAATTGTCTCTAGACTAGCACCATAGAAGTCGCATCTGGGCAATATGTATATATATATATATAGGCACAGTTTTTTTTATTCGTTGACAGCGGTGCGTCTATTTGAAGCGCGGCCCTAGCATGCGCAGCGAATTTCATACAAAATGGCCTTTATTTAGCTTAATTTTATTAGTAGAACGGCACGACCCCTCTCCTCTGCCATAGCCATACTGTTTACGCGTCGCTGTTGTTTACGCTGGCGTTGCGTCGGACTCTATGTGCAGTGTACACGACGTTTAGACTGTGGTTGTCGCGCGGCACATATGATGTTCACACTGCTGCTTTTTAAATGTTCGCAAGCTTTCTAGAAGTGCATATTTTACGCTGCTGCTGCTGCTCGTGGGGTATTTTTAATGCCACTGTTGCACTGTTTAGAGTGGGGCAACAACTTTCGATCGATTTGGTAGCCTTACCCGTGCGACGATATAATCATAATTGTTCTGCGGTAAACGTCTTCACGCAGGCAAAAACACTTCTCGCCGGTATGTAAAAAAAAGGAGCAATGTGCAAACGTTTCCGGCTGCAAGCTGTGGTCTTACTTCTGCAAGCCCTTACCATACCGGTGAGGCGGTGGCGGGATGCAAGGTATCGCGATTTTTGTCGTTAAAAGGCATTTAAGTTTGGTTTGCTTTCGATGCAGCTTAAGCATACAAGTTTCGAAATAGCACGTGGCCCGGAAATAGAGTACAAACGAAAGAAATCGCTGAGCCAACGCGCTCTAAGTGTCATAAACTAAAATAAAATTAATTTGACGTGAAATCATAACCTACATCTAATTCATCTAAATTTGCATTCTCTTTACTTATCACAATTCTAATTTAATTTTATTATTTAAATATCACTTATCCTATTTCCAAACCTAGTAATATTCCAAACCGTAACTCTGATTGTTATTCTTAGCTTAAATTGTATTCAACATTTTTATTCCAATTCTGATTCTAGTAATAGTTATGATATTTACTTCAGTTTCGGCCCTTACGTTAGATATAATTTTTGTTTTCAATATTAATTTTAAGCTTTGTTTTTGTGGCGAAGGGTTATGTTTATAAATGTATTTTCTTTGACTAATAAAATTATACTTAATAAAGTGACGTCAGCAAGTAAGCATCCTTGTAGTAAAACGAATGTACGGTAAAAATAACTGAGATTACAATTTAGTTGCATTTCTTCTGCAAAGCCAATGACCGTCCGCAGGATGATACATTCACATTGACAGCCTGGCAGCCAAAACTGTGGCTACGCTTGAATTGAATCGAGAAACGTACTTTATTTACAATAATAAGAGGACTACTCTTGTATATGCCTTGGCATCTCTCCCTACCCGCGGTGACTTAATCACGCAGCAAATCACTGTTCAGTCTGATTTTAAATTTAGGAAGACTTTTTGCACTTCTTATTGCGAATCGCAGGTTATTTTGTACAGATAGTGACTGCATCATTTCTAGGCCTTTGTCAAACGGGAATTTTGTTGTCTGTGGACACAATTAGCTTACGTGCAGTGTATAACCTTTCCAATGAAGCTTACTCTAATAAGGTGTGGACTAGCCAGAAAACAATGTGGCGCCCATAATGCGGTACTGTTTACAACAAAAACACAAGGAACTCAAGAATAATAATAATAATAATAATAATAATAATAATAATAATAATAATAATAATAAAAATAATAATAATAATAATAATAATAATAATAATAATAATAATAATAATAATAATAATAATAATAATAATTAATTACATTGGGAGGTAATGCCCAAGAACAGGATGAAATTTTTAGGGCGGTTTCGAATGTCTTGCCAGAATCTAGGCGCGTTGACTTAGACGAGCTGGAGCTTCTGGGAGCCCCAATAAGCTTACGATCGATTTCAAAGACCCTTAAAGAAAAGTGCACTGGACTGAAGCAAATTCGCTCTCGCTTAACGGCGATGCATTCGCAAGCAGCTCTGTGCATCTGGAGATACAGCTTGGGCTCGCCGAAGCTTAACTATACTCTGCGCACTTCACCAGCTATTAAATGCCACGAAGATCTTCAAGCTTACGACGATACCGCAAGAAGCATTTTAGGTGAAGTATTAAACGTCAACCTGCATGATGACACTTGGAAAAGAGCAACCCTTCCAATTGCCGAAGGAGGACTTGGTATTAGATCAGCGGCGGAGCTGGCTCCCATGTGCTATGCCGCGTCTCTATTGGAATTTGGTAAACTTGCAAAAACGTTGGTCGAACCAGACATCCGCCAAGGAATCACAAGAGCCAAAGATGCTGCAGAGCTAATAGCTAGACACGCAATTGGACCAGGCCCCTGGCAAGAACGTCCCACACAGCATACATTGGACTCCTACAGATGCAGCGCTGCAGCTAGAGAGCTGTTAGACAACCTCCAATCTCCAGTGGAAAAAGCTGTCTTTCTGGCAGCACGGGACACATTTAGTGGAGGCTTTCTAAAGTGTCTCCCTTCCCCGCAGCTGGGTACCATGCTGGACAACACCTCATTCCGCATGGTAACAGCTCTTCGAATAGGTGCTCCGGTTTGCAACCCCTACAGTTGCCGCGCATGTGGTACCACAGTAACTGAGGATGGACTTCACCCTCTTAGCTGCATCAAAAGCCATGGTAGAGTTTCTAGACACGCTGAAATCAATGCAATTATAAAAAGAGCCTTACGCAAAGCTGGTATACCAAGCACGCTCGAGCCCATATTAGGACTTCATGACGACAAAAGACCAGACGGTGTAACAATCCCGCTATGGGCTAACGGCAGATGCTTGGTATGGGATGCTACAGTGTCCTGTACAGTGGCTCCCTCGTATATACGCCACAGTTCACTAGAAGCGGGATGGGTTGCCGAGCGCGCAGATAATGGGAAAAAACGCAAGTACCAAGAACTGGAGACAAGTTATATCGTAGTGCCAATATCGATGGAAACAATGGGCCCGGTAAGCAAGGGAACCAAGAGATTCATCAGTGAGCTGGGCCAACGGATTACAGATCTCACAGGGAATCGGCGCAAAGGCGAGTTTCTACGGCAACTGCTGTCGCTTGCTGTGTGCCGAGGAAACGCCGGCTGTATTGTCGGTTCCATGGAATAATATTTAGGAGTTAGAAGAAGACAAGGAGTACACGTTCACACCTCACAATTGTAACATTTAAACAATATTAATAAATAATAATAATAATAATAATAATAATAATAATAATAATAATAATAATAATAATAATAATAATAATAATAATAATAATAATAATAATAATAATAATAATAATATCGTTACGGGCGATCGACGCGAGGCCATGTTTTTGAGACAGATGATGTCTTTGGCCGTGTGTAGAGGGAACGTGGCTTCCATTATAGGCGCCATGAACTGACAGAAAGCGAACAGAGCAGGATAAACATGATTTAAACGTTCATACCTCACAATTGTATTAACTAAATAATGATAAATAAATAATAATAATAATAATAATAATAATAATAATAATAATAATAATAATAATAATAATAATAATAATAATAATAATAATAATAATAAAAACTTTGCAATAATACGTTCAGACCTCACAACTGTAACATTGTTTAACATGTAATAAATAATAGTAATGATAATAATAATACGGTCATGTGATTCCGACGAGGCTCGACAAGAGAAACCCCGAAGGAAAAATGTGAAATATCTGTGCAAAAGCAGTTAGTACGGATACAATAGTGAAACGAGCCACGCAGCCTATACCAATCCAGTTGTAGCGTAATGGTACTCTTATCGGCTTGTTGTATAGGATACAGTAGTGGGGTACTCATTTGACTGTGTCTGTCAATACGCTTACATTAAATGATTTAACGACTATTAAAAATAAGATGTTGCCTGTGAAGTAGCGCACACAATCTCTTATTATTCATAAAGTGCTTAAATAGTATGGACATTTAGTGTGTTTTGAAGAGAGTTGCATGAATAGAATATGCTTTTGGCGGAGCTCGCATAGGAGTTGTCTAAATATACAATGCGTTTGTATATTCCAGTTAAAAATAGCAGTAAAATATACAAAAGAAATGTGGCATAAATGTATTTAGTCTAGCAATAAATACTAGACTAAGTATTTAATCTAGCTTAACCTACTCATAAAATAGGTAACCTTACGTTCGTAGGTATCTTCAACAAAAACAATCTCCAACGAATATTTAGGGCTGAACTTAGAGGAAACATCATTGGATTACAAGAAAACATTGTACTGAATCTTATTGCGAAGCGAAGATGCGAGATCCCCTAAGTTGCGCAGAGACAACGTGTTATCCGTAAATGGCCGTCGCATATCATACATAACCGAATGCTTGAATGTGAACTAAAACTAAATTAAAAAGCGAGGTAACTCATTTCTACATAGCTGTAAACCAATTTAATAAGATATGTGCGGTTTTAAAAGGGTACAGAAATGCAATTGTTAACTAACAACCATGGAGAGTCAGGGAATCTTATACATACTTCTTGGGTCTCGGGGTTCGTAACATCCACAACCCTCCTCCCATACTTTTCCTCACAATAATCAATGCAAATGAATGCGTGCTTGAAAGGGCGGGAAAATTTATGATGGTCACTACTATGTTGAACTTGTGACCTAGTTGTGAAAGTCGCTACCTCGTGCCGCTCTTGCCGCTTTCACGCGTGCCGTCCTTGTCACTTCTAGCGGCTCCCCCCTCGATGGTTAAGCGTTGTTGGGCGTTAGCAAAATAGGAATTAAATTTCTAGGTAGAGCCCTGGCTTGGGCGAAATTATTTTCAGTACTTTCTCTCTCTCTCGGGGCTCAGGTTAGATTTATAGGTACTGATCATTTTGCATGCAGCAGAACGTGCGGTGCGATTGTCAGCCTTGCTCTTCTCTGGCGTTAAATAAAAGCTTCTAGTTCCTGATACGATTCCTGGGCAACAACGGGGGCTGCTAAGGCACACTTTCGTTAGGTTTCTTCGCTGCTGAGACACAAGTTTGTTGGGCTTTATGCGGGACCGTCGCTGTTGCTTGAGTTTTAGGTAGGGAATCCATGTCTGGCCTAACTTCTTGTTTTGCTGATGAGGACGACGCAGTATTTGTAAGCGTTGCTGCCTTTTTCTGTTGATCGTATCCTATGGTCCGTCCGTTTAGATGAGCGCGCACAGGATGCTCGGTGCTCGGATCTACCTTTTCTGGGCTAGAGACATCAAGCGAAATTTCTGGAGCATTATTGGCGTTGGGTTTTACCAAGTGCTCTCTTTCTGACGATTTGCAAACAGCTGTCTTTGGCTGAGCCTGAGCTGATTTGGCATCCGTAGAGATGTTGGCAGTCGCTGTTTTTTTTACTACTGTTGAACTTTGGCACACTACGTCGTTTTTTTGCTTGAGTACTGGATGTTCCCACAGCATTGGGCACATCCTGCTGTATATTTGCAGAACTATTTGCAGGCATGTGTACATTTGCCAAACCTGAAGCACGGGCAGTCTGCCTAAGTTCCTTAGTTGCTGCAGGATTCTCTCTATGCGGGACAGGTTGCCCTGCAGCCGTGTGACTACCTGCACTGGGAGGAGCCACTATTATGGCCGGGGCAGAGTTTTTGTCGGGCTTAGGTGACTTCTCCCTAGGGGCTGGTAGTCCTTTTACTTTTAATGGCACCGAACCGCTTAACTTTGCCGGTATTTTTGGCCTGGGTTGACCCGGACGTTTTTTGTAGTCCGGCTGTTTTCGCGCCGTACTGCTTGAAGGTGCTGCATCTTTGGCCGATGAGGGGATGGATACTTTTGCGGTGGCTGGTTTCATTTGCTGTACAGGAGGGCCACTGTCAGGAGCCTCACATCGGTTTGCGATTCTAGGCGCTTTTGCTTTAGCTATAGGCGCTTTTGCAAGCCTGGGACTTGATCTAACTACGATCAGTTTCATTGGCATCTGCTTTGCACCAATGTTGGGTGATTGTATCTTTGCTGCACTTTGCTCAGGAGTCATATGAATAGAGAATGCTTTTGACGGAGCTGGTGCCATTTCCAGCCTATGCGGAGACGCCTTTGTTGGAGATAGAATAGGATTCCTGTTAGGTCGTGGCCCATTTGTTGGCGACGCAGCTCCTGCTTTTGCAGGCACAGGCATCCTCTTAGGCATAGAGCCCACTTTAAAATAAGGTAACTTAGGGTAAGACAACGCTGGCAAAGAAGCAGCCTCAACTGTGTGAGTTGGCGCCGCAATATTGGCAGTTACCTCTTTGGGTTGAATTGGCCTAAAATCAACTGCAGTAGCCCTTTTACGATAAACTAGCGCTGGATTTTTTTTATGTAACGGCGTCCCCAGTGGGGAACCCTTTTTCAACGGGAACCTCTCCGAATAACCGCCAGTAGGTCGGCCTAGAATTACACCTTGTCTCAGGATCAGCATCTTTGTCCCGGCAGGTCTGTTTAGACCCTGTGCTGCTGGCGATATCTGTATAGGTGCTGCTTCCCGAGGTGGTACTGGAGCGTACGGAGCTGCTCCCAACTTCGCGCGAACCAGTTGAGGACTGGTCATTTGTACTTTTGGTCGAGTTGCATTTGAACTACGTGAGACTAGCATTACTTTTGCTGGAGAACCGCGCAGTCTGGGAATTGCCGCACGTACTTTCAATTCAGCAAGAGGTGCTTTTGTGTCAGCTGATGCTGGGCTGCGCCAAACTGGGGAGGGCATTCTAGCTGCGTTGGCCAGAGGACTAGGCTTTGTTCCCGGGTAGCCTCCTACTGGACCACGTGGTGGCGCTGCTACGGGGCCTCTCAAGATTGCCGCTCTGTTTGCTTGACTCGGCGAAGCTCTGTGAGGCGGCGGATATCTTTGAGCCTCATAAATACGTGGTCGAAGCAACGCAGGACGGCCTACAATGTTCGGGCCCTCTACTCGACTCGGCGCGGGACTGCGGCCAGCCGACAGCACGTGCTTGGATCGAAGTAGAGCGCTATCGACTGTATCCAGCATTACGGCCAAGTCACTATCGATAGTGGCCACAGGTTCTCGCTGCGTCACGGGCCCTTCCGGGAAAGCCTCGAAGAGCACGCTGTCTTGTAAAGACAAAGCAGCCTTGACGTCTGGGGCACCTTTACGAAAAGAACTTACCTCGCGTTGGAGACCTTTTACCGACCTAACAGGACTGCGAGCATCGGCGCACCGAGTTTCGCTAATGTGCGGTACATTTTCAGCAACACCCGCAGATGAGGCAGCTTCTGCGTCTCTATCAGATTTAACACGTTGCTCGTTGTCTATGTCAATTTGAGCGGCAGACTCTCCTTGCATGACATTGTTCACGACGGCGTCGCCTTCAGCAACTAAGATATTAGGCTGTTGAAGCTCTTGCCCAGTGTGCGGCGGTTCTGGTGGTGCTACATCGATTTCGAGCAATTCTGGGCCTTTAGCAGCCGCTGCATCTTTTGTCCACGGGACCTCCGTCACTCCAGCCGGTTTTAGGACATGTCTATAAGGATCAATATCTGTGCGCAGAACAAGATAGCTTCGTAAGTAAACGACGTTTAACTCTGGTGCACTATAATCGGGATTTATATATATATTTTTTTATATATTTATATATTTTTTGTATCGTATGGGAAGTCGTATTATCTAACTAAGTATTATCTTAAGCAAAGACTCACTTGCGGTGTCGCAATATGTCCGTCATTATCGTCAATGCTGTGCTATGAAAGGCAGTGTAATTTCAA
This sequence comes from Dermanyssus gallinae, assembly GCA_003439945.1. Classification (NCBI taxonomy): domain Eukaryota; kingdom Metazoa; phylum Arthropoda; class Arachnida; order Mesostigmata; family Dermanyssidae; genus Dermanyssus; species Dermanyssus gallinae. The sequence goes on along the minus strand of QVRM01006574.1, from coordinate 736,053 downwards.
CATTACTATTCGTACCACCATAATCTGAACCGAGTAAGTTGCTACTACTTTAATAAAAACCTTTTGTTTAATGGGGAAGGGTAAAAGATGGTTACGTCGTATTGATGCGAGAAGGGTCACGCTACCCCTCCCAAGCAGTGTGGGACTCGATCCCAGTTCTTGACGCCACGTTGTGTGCAAGGTCTCCGCTGCAGTGATTACGATGTCATAGGTATGGGAGCACAGAACCTCACAGTGTCAAAAACAAAATTACCCCGCCTGCAGGAAATGCGGTTGTCCTAGACACGAGACGCGGGAATGCCAAAGAAAGGCTTATTGCGTCAACCGTGGGGTGCCCATGCATCCAATGATAAAAATTGCAGGGGTTCGGTGGTTGAATTGTTCTGGCTGACTTTTTTCACGCCTTTTTTGTGCTTTCTGCCCCGTCGTCTCGTGTCGCAATTACTTCTCGTTTAACCTCGCACGGTTGCAAAAGTATACCAAGAAGCCGAACGAGATAGACTAAACGAATGCGTCCGCGCGTCTTCATTTCTCAGATGATCTTCCATCGCTGATATAGAAAAATCCATACGATGTCTGTTTTAAGTCTGGCGAATTATAGAAATGTACCAATTACATTCGATAATACTAATATACAACAAGCATTTGAATATAAATGCTTGGGTGTAACACTTGACCCCTCACTGACGTACTGAAATCACATAAAAAACCTTAATTACCAAACTTGAACAGATTGTGCCTCACTTAAGCAAACTAAGCAATATTGGCGTATCCCCTGATGTGATGTTGATTGTAGATAAATCGTTAGTCCTCTGTTTTATAACATATTGCTTGCCACCGTTTGGGTCAACGCTTTCAACACTTACATATAAGATACATGTTGCACAGAATAATGCCTTAAGGGCAATTTTTGGCTACAGGAGGGGTGAAAGTGTATCTCATTATTATGCTATTCACAAATTACTTTAAATACCATCATTTTATAAATTTGAATTAGGCGTTCTTGCGTATAAAAACTTCCGTGGCATGTTACCTCCAGATGTATGGTTTTATTGTACATCCAACACCAACAAGAATCGCAACAGCCCACCTCAGCCCACCCCTCTCCTAACTCACCTGATATGTCTATGGCCAAAATATGGAACGCTCTCGATAACGAATTACGGGATTGTACATCACTTAAGTTATTCAAGAAAAGATGGCATCATAAATTACAAAATTGACAATGCCTCGACCAATAAGACATTTCAACGACATGCAGGCCATTATTATTATTATTACTTACAGTTTAAATTGATTGCCAATAAGTACAAATAACATTACAGATAACTGGAATGACAGTACAACGATGTATGAAACACGGATTTTCTGTAAGGAACGTGTGCTTGAAAGTAATAAACTAAACTAAACTGATAGAAGTTTCACGCAGGAATCGCTCGACCAGATTAAAAAAAGCCTTAGGCAGATGCTGCGCAACAATAGCAATACAGTGCTCTGCAATCTCTCGCGGTCCAGTGCACTGAAAAACCGGTTGCTGAAGCCAATCAACAGAGCTTGCGGAAAATGAATTGGATATAAAGAGCTCCCAGCACTTCATTGATCACAGTTAATAAAGGTTTCAAATCACTAGTCAACAATCTCAAAACACAACTGAGTCCACCGATAACAACACAACAACGTCTTTTCCTCTCTCTCTTATGTTTGCACGCAGTGTGGTCGTTGAGTAAGAATTTTTAAAGGACTAAAAGCTCACATCACTTGCCTCCGCTCCCCGATTCATCCTAGAAGTCTACCCGGTCCGGCTTCTAATTTGATATTCAATATATATTTGTTGGTACTTGTTCTGGCACGTGCCCGCAAGACTTTTAAACCCCACGGAGCATTCTGCCCAATGCTGCGCCACAGAATACACTACAGCATTGAACAAGTTTAACTCGAGGCTTGACCTTAGGACTAGAATTATCTCACAACGCTCCCGTTGCTAATGTGTATATTACCTTGTCAGACCCTTTAAGAAATAATGCTGTCCAAAATTATTCATGTTAATGCAGCTGAAATAAATTCAGCGCTCTTCAGTGTGTTGTCGACTTGACTGCACTGAGCACGATCGGCAAGATTCATTACTTAAATAGGGATCGAAATAGTGTTCATTAAGCAAAAATAAAACTCTCAAAAGGTCAAATTTGCTTTGTCGAAGTGGGTTTGAGAGTCCCACACTACTTAGACCAAAGGGTATGCGTTATGCATTTTTATTCCTGGCCCCACTACCCTCATAAGACTTAACTAGATCTATAACCGCGTGAACTGGCCTTACGAAGAATGATTTCCTAAATCAGGAAGTTAGAGCTTGCGTGATGAGACATTTGCCATGGCTGTGAATGAAAAAACTATTGTAGCAGCCATCTCTCCTCAATAACTTTGGGTTGCCATACGAGGAGCAGAAGCCACCGTAAATGCTACGCGCGGCAAAAAGTTAAACTACACCTTCAAAAATGCGCCTTATATAATAAGAAGAGATCATTTTCGAGGTGTGAAAAGGCTCCAAATCTCCTACCGATGGTGTGTAGTAGGTTTCCCAAGATCTCTCTCTCTCTCTCTCGCTTAGATCACAAATATAACTATATAGACAAAACCGGCATTCAACAGAGAGCGCCACTGGGCCAGCGTTGTTTTGTCTTGGCAATTCGGATTTGGCGTAAAATCTGATCTAGTGTGTATAACTCCCTCTAGTCTGGGTCCAAAATGGTGGCCCAGTGTGCAGGCCGTGCTACAATTGGAATCACTGAAAGGGCTGATACTCTACGCTTCTCGGTATGAGGTGTTAGCCATAGGAGGCAATCCACAAGAGCAAATAAAAGCTGTCTAAACGGTCATGCAACCACTTCCCAGAATGATTCACACGACACAGGATAACATCTAGGTTCTCTGAGTGGTCCCGTCATGTGTAAACGAATCCCACGGGCTTTGTTTGTCCAAAACGAGAAGCCTTTGTAAGAATCCGCCGGCGTTTAGTAAGAAAGTAAGAGGTAAGAAATCGATAAGGAATATCATATGGGTGACGTTGCACCAACAACTGAGTATGCCGTTCTAGTGGCCCAGCTGGTTTCTTTAGCGGGGATGGTTTTAAGCCCTGCGTTCTTGCCAATTTGGCATTATGCTGAATTCTTACCTCTTGCGCATCTATGGTGTCGGCTCTTAAGGTTGGCGCGCACCCATCGTTTTGTCGTTATCATGTATGTCGTATAGTGGACTGATTGGTTCCGACGGTCTATACACGTTAAGTTAATTAAACAAGCCAAGAATCTGAGCGAAAGCGTTGAGTTCCGACCTGATGGAGCTGTCGTACCTCTACGCTACAGATCTGTCTAGTGAAGCTGGGCTGAATAGCACGCAGAGTCGAAGAAAGGCAAAGAAAGTATCTCGGGTAGAATATCACGGAAAGCGAAATAGTAAAAGGCACAGCGCCACCGTAGAGAACGACAAGGGCAGTGCTACAGCGGTGCCAGCGCAGTGCTACAGCAGCGGTCACAACATCGCCAATGGGGACTAGCGGAGAGGGGAGCAATTGGCCGCTGATGGAGTGGCAGATCTCTGGGAGAAGTATTTTGGGCCAGACAGGTTCAGCGAGCTGAGAGTAGCACGGCTGGCGGCCAAATCGTCAGCTGTCAGCCTGTACACAGGCTCGTTAGCAAGAGCATTTCTGTAAAGGCAGTATTTAAAACGCGGGGAAACCCAGGGGCATGATGCCGTGTTCTGTGTACTGTTGGATGACGGCGATTACGCAATGTGCAGCAAGCGTGAATACTGGTTCGAAGGTATGCTGTTTCGTCGTTGTGCTGGTGATGCTCCCTACAAGACTACAATGGCTATGAAACGCTTTATCGCGCCTGGAGGTCGATATATCGAGAATATGCAAGGGCTCCACCGGCTGGCAGTTCAAGCTGCAGGAGACCGTGGTAGACCAGGGGGTGGATTATTAATTTACATATCTAGACGTTTACCGCCGGCGCAATGTGTGAGGAAAAACGATTTGTGGGTCTCTTGTCTATGAGGTTAAATATATGTAGTTGTCTTCTTCCCAAAATTTTAACTCAGCAAGGGTTGCTTATACGATGCCTATAGGTGGCGACTTCAATGCCCGTATGATGGTGGGGCTACTTACGATAAAGGAAAGAAACCATAACGGAAGCAGAACCACTGATCTACTGTTTCGCAATTAAGCCCGGTGACGTGGTGCATTCGCGTGCGCCTTGCGACCGTAGGAGACACATTGGGGGGGGGGGGTGTTCGAGTTCCACCATTGCACATTTCTATTTATGGGCCCGTCTTACGAAGCAGTGAGAAAGCAAATCCGTGGACGTTAAATATTGGCTGAGAGTCAGCCCGAAAAAAATATTGTTTCACAACCTTGTTTATGGTGAAGTTAAACGCTTTGGCGTTCTCGAGGTGGGTACCAGGAAGCACCTACCCGTGTCAGCAGTTGCAAATATTCTAGATAATTAGACAAAACAGTGAGGCGATCTACACGCATTTGCTACGATGCATGTTGACCATTCACTTTTAGCGTTTATAGCTTCTAGGTGGGCTGCGATGTAAATACGTGTTGTGAACTTCTACAGAGAACCATGAGAAGTGCAGTCAGGTGGAGAAGACCGGGGCAGAGGAAATCACGACAGTGGTTTTCTCTGGCTTGCTATCTTGCACACCGTGGGGTGCTTAAGCTCTTATGTCAAGCAAAGGTAATAGCACCCCCGCAGCTGCTAACCAGACGCAAACTTGACTACTTGACCTATATGAAAAGAGGACAAGTGCCAGGGGTCTGGCATACCGCCAGGCTTTCTTTGCCGTTTAAGGGCAAGCATTGCGATGACAGATGAGACCCAAACCTATACCGCGGCACAGCGTCTGAAAGAACGACAAAGAAGATCTTCTGCAAATTTGTTATAAAACGGATCGAGTACGTCGTCGGTCAGACCCTTCTGCCGAAGCAATTCGGTTTTCGGAGGGGTCGGGGAACGCTTAATGCAATCCATGTAATTCTGTCAGAGATAAACAAGCTACGGCAAAATTTGGAAGCCATTTGTATGCAGTTTTTATAGACTGCGTTGAAGCCTTCGACAAAGCATTTCGAAATCTTCTGGTAAAGTCGTTTCGACACGCAGGGGTTAGCGACTATCTTCTAAGCGGAATTATGAGGACACTTTATTGCTACAAGGCAAGCAGAAAGTTTTGCGGGTGAGGCAAAATGTGGGAACCCCGCAAGGCGACCAAGTGAGCTGCGTCTCCTTCACTTTTCTGCTTGACAATATTGTCGGCTATACTCAACAAGACTTTCAGAAGGCCACAGCTCTTCACGATATTGGTGCCATCAAGCACATCGCTTCTCTAGAAAAGGTGTAAATAGACGCCATAAACACTGAGGCTGTGAAATGCAGAAAATTGGGTCAACTGGCTGCTAAAGACGTTTTACGTTGCGGCGACTTATCCTTGGAATTCGCCGACTCTTTTCGGTAACTGGGGTTTCGGCTTCATTACGCTGGGACGACCTTCGTCGAGGCAATGCGCAGAGCTCTTCTAATCTTCTTTTATGGCGAGATATGCGATGTCCGACAACAGTGGCACTCTTCTATCTCAAGATTGCTCCAAGGGTGATGTATGGTCTTGACAGAGTATGGGAGCATCTGACTCGGGCAAACTTTGGTTTGCTTGAAGGTCTTTCACAATGTGCATAAAGCAAGTACTTTTGCCTGTGAACACGGGTTTGACAGGCAAAAGTAAAAAATTACATTAGGTACATTAAGCGGGTTACACACCCACTTTGTGTACCTAATGTCAGGCTGTACACCGATTGTTGAAAAAATTCGATTGAGGTGTAAGACGCCGCCTTCAGGTTGCGATAATTCGATTGAGGTTAAAGACGCCGCCTACAGTACCAATAAAGAGCTTTATTTCGGAATAGGAAGATACATTTGAACAACTCTGACGAGAGGTTGTAGACCTGGATTGCCTCTCACCTCTGGTCTAGGCTTGCATGTGACAATTGCCACGTCTATACCAGAGAATTAGTTCATGGCTATCGTCACTTGGTCTGTTCAAATACAAACTTCCACGAGGAGTACATGGAGTGCGTCTCTAACAGTCGCGCTTAGGCATGCACGAAGTTTCATGCGTCTGCCTGCCTGGCCCTTGCGAAAAGTTCACACGCACTCAATCTGCCCCTCTCGAATAACATGCCGCGAGCAGCTGACAGCTGTGTGAGTGACAATGTTGTATGCATACTCCATATAAGTGAAATCAATTTAATGATGATGATAAGTGCAAAACGTACGGTAGCTGTTATGGAAGACCGTCACAAAGCAATGAGAGAGGCAGGTGAAGTCATTGGCTGCTTGTGAAGAAAACGCGGCTTTTATTATAAGCGCCATGGGGCTCGTTTATCAGTTAAAGGAATAATAATAAGTATAGTGTAGGGGGGGGGGGGGGGGGAGGGGAGTGCCCTGGCCCTGGTGCGTAAGAACTTCACGAGACGGCAACATCCATCCTCCTCACTGTGTTAAATGTTGCTTGTCACGTGCCACATATCGCACTCGTTCCGCAAGAGCAAACACACGTTCTAATGATGCATATGTCCCCGATTGTTGAAGCCGAAGCTCGACGTGCCACACGGCGGGTCTTTTAGGACGACCCTGCTGCTAGTAATTACTATCATTGTGCTTATGACTAGTTGTTCTACTATTACTAACAGTCGTGTTTCACTCTCTGAATTAGTACAGTTAGATTAGGGAGATTTTGGTGCCCGTGGACTGCTAGTCTTATGGTTATTTTTGCTGCGAGAGCGAACTGCCGTTCGTTTCCGATATTGATTGAAACCGGTATGGATACCTGGAAGAAGTGAAGAGGACGGCGTTACTCCTGGCGTAGCGGGCAGTGACCGATACGCGTCACTTGGCGGCGAAGGTCTTCGCTCGGCATTTATTTCGAGGAATTTCGTAAACGCCGCAGCAGCAGTACCAGGTGAAATCGTTTGACTTGTACGGCACTCGGCAATCTTCACGATGATCTCGACGGGACTGTTTGAGCCGGCCGCCGGCACCTCGCTGTCTGCGACTTTACTGATGCCTCCTTTCTGCTGGTCGACGTTGTTGCTACCTTCTTGCGGGTTCGGCTGCGGGGGTTCATCTTGCTCGCCACCCTGCGATAGACTTGGTTCGTTTGGTTGTTGTTGTTGCTGCTGCTGCTGCTGCTGTTGTTGTTGTTGTTGAGTGTCGGCCGAAGCGGTTTCGCCGCCCAGACCTTCTACCATAGTTGCTCTGTAAATGTGAACACATATTTTACAGGAGTTGAAACGACCGTTACGATATATATATATATAGTTTTAAGTTAGCAGCGAGTGCGAGGTGTTCCCCCTCTCAAGCCGTGTGGAACTCGGCCCTAGATAATGAATGTTGGTCCGCCAAGACCCTTACCCGCAAAATACGCCTCCCACCTTAGGCTTCACTCTTAATTACCCACATATCCATAGATACGGCCGAGGTCACTCACGAACTCACGGGAGCCCCCATTGGCCCGATGTGCTTGTCCCAACATCTGCAAACCCGTGTGATTACAGGCCACGCCAGCTCTTGACGTCGCAACTGCTATTTGTTTATTTCTGTACCGGTCGAGCTCGACTCTACTTTTCATCACTGCTAACTTGCTAATTCCTCGCCCAGATTCCATGCTGATGCTATGCTACATATGTTTTCCACAAACATCCTCATGTGACTTTTTGGCAGGTTTAAGGTTCTGGCTCCTCGTTTTTCTTTTCTAGCCCATTTTAATCTTGGCAGCGCTATGGCGGTTGGTTTCAGGAAAGTGTGCTAGGGGCCATCGTCGACGCCGTCCGCACAGTGCACGCAGGTTTTCAGGAGAGCTTAGCCTATACGAAAGAGATAGCTTTGAAAATGACCATGACCAGTAAGACACTGCGCAAGGAAAAGTTAATCCCCCTCCTTTGAATTTTCGCGGGTTACGTATATTCGAATTTCGATTTTTTGTGGCGTTATGTTGGTACTCATGTCTCTCACTTATGCCGACAAGCTCGGCCATTTTGAATGTTCACTTAATTGTTGACAGCTGCTTTGCTTGCACGTGTTTTGGATCGTCTTCGATTTTTACCTATTCAAAAAAATGGATCAAAGAACCTGTATCAAATTTTGTGTGAAAAACGAAATTAAGTGCGCGGATGCATTCCGAATGTTGACTGTGGCATACGGAGAAGCTACCTTGGACCGAAGCAACGTTTATCGGTGGTACAAAATGTTCTCAGAAGGCCGAGAAGATGTGAACGACGAAGAGCGTGCCGGACGCCCGAGCACTTCAACAACAGACGAAAAAATTAATGAAGTGGAGAAAATGGTATTGGCCAATCGTCGAATAACCGTTAGAGAAGTTGCTGAGGACCTAAACATATCGATTGGCTCGTGCCATTCGATTTTTATCAATGATTTGGGCATGAGACGGGTCGCCGCGAAATTCGTACCAAAATTGCTCAATTGCGACCAAAAACAGCATCGCATGAACATTGCTAATGAGATGTTGGACTCTGTCCGCGACGACCCAAATTTGCTCCAGAGGGTCATAACTGGTGACGAATCGTGGGTTTATGGTTATGACGTGGAAACCAAAGCTCAATCATCTCAATGGAAGCTGCCGCACGAACCAAGACCGAAAAAAGCGCGCCAAGTTCGGTCGAATGTGAAAGTTTTGCTGACAGTTTTCTTCGATTGCAGGGGCGTGGTGCATCACGAGTTCTTGCCACAGGGTAGAACGGTCAATAAGGAATATTACCTGCAAGTTATGCGCAATTTGCGCGAAGCAATCCGCCAGAAACGCCCGGATTTGTGGAAGAACAAAAATTGGCTTTTGCACCACGATAACGCCCCTGCTCACACATCGTTGCTTGTGCGCGAGTTTTTGGCCAAAAACAACACACTAATGATGCCGCAGCCACCGTATTCCCCAGATCTGGCCCCCTGTGACTTTTTCTTGTTCCCTAAACTGAAGAGGCCCATGAAAGGACGACGTTACGCTACGCTTGACGAGATAAAGACGGCATCGAAGGAGGAGCTGAACAAGATTAAAAAAAATGGTTTTTTAAAGTGCTTCGAAGATTGGAAAAACCGTTGGCACAAGTGTATAATATCTCATGGGGATTACTTTGAAGGGGACAAAATAGATATTCATGAATAAATGAATAATTTTTGAAAAACACAAAAGTCGCGATACGTTTTGAACACCATATGTATATATATATATATATATATATATATATATATATGTCAGGCGGGCATCTAATGATGTCTCTGGCTGTTCTGGCTGCAGATGCATCGGCATCCTGACTAAGTGTGACGGACACTCGGCGTTTTACTTTATAGCTGAGCTAGTTTGACAGAATTATTCTCGATTATCGAGTCCCGAGGGTAAATCGATGTAAACGCAAAGGAAACTTACCCAATCAGGCTTTTAATAAAGCATTTAAGGTAGTATATATATATATATATATATATATATAGAGAGAGAGAGAGAGAGAGAGCGACGTACAAAGAAACAAAGAGAAGATAGAGAGACACTTACACCGTCTTCGGTAATACAGTGGTTAAAGGGCTCTCAGCTAAAACCTCCCCTTTTCCACCGGCTCCGCCCGGGCCGAAACTATTGTCACTGCCATTATACATACAACATACGCCCAATCACCAACGTACATGAAACCAACGCGTAACTAACGACACATGATGTTTTGTAGTATCGTAGCTAGAAATTTCATCATGGCGCTCTTCCTTCCCACGGTGAAGTGTGGCGCTCCGAACCCTTGTATCGTCATATCATGTCAAAGCACGCAAAGCTATTCGAAGAGAAGACTCTCAAATCGAGAGCGTTGCAGTCGCAACTTGTATATATGTATATATATATATAGAGAGAGAGAGCAGTGCCATGTAAAATCGTAGTATCACTGCTACTTACAGGCGTCGGCAGAGCAACAGTTAGTCAAGTGTACCAACACGGTCGCACAATCCTCAAGAGAACGCTGATTTGAGTTCTACGCGTCCGCGTCGAAACAATACGCCTTCTCAATTTAGTTGACATATGGCCACTTCGTTTCTGTACGATAACGGGTATTTCTTTGCGCGGCACGCCTGTGGACAAAGTTTTGCGCTTTTCCTCAATACGTCGGCGCACCACTGCACATTACTGTTCCCATCTATGGCCTTGGCCAAGATGCCTTGCTCGCCTAGTATAGATTCGCAGAGGTTCGAATTTGGCAGACGACAACAGAACAATACAAAACACATTGTAACAATACAAAGCACATTGGGCTGGCCTTCCGCCAACATTTAACGTCCACGGGACTGCTTTCGCATTGCTTTGTGAGATGGACCCCATAAATACGAATGTGCAACGGTGGGGCTCGAGCCCGTGGCGCACGCTATTGCGCCACGCCACCGGGCCACTGCAGCCAATACCATAAGTACATTATTTTAGAAATTATTTTGTGGATAGATGGATTTATTTCTATGCTGGAAGGATTTCATTCTGGTTCTTGACGAAACTAATATTAATATTCCACCAAGAAAAATATAAGTCAAATAAGGATGCATGCTTGCGCATCTCCCTTGCGTCTTAACAACTAAATATACGTTTATGTAGTGCCTACCGCCGATAAGCCTTCGTAAGGTATTGTGCGGTGTCCACTAACGTAACTATGTCAACTGGCGCTAGGTCTACTTCTCGTTTTCGAAGTCCCTCACAGTTCCCAAGAAGCTGCCGCAGAGACTCCTCGTCGGCATCCCTAGATATGTTTAGTCACTTGCGAAAAGCCGGACCGCTAGACAGAAGTATAAAGCTTTCCATTACAATTTTCTCGTTGGGAGCACCTCCAGCCCAACGACGGAACAGAATACATTTTGGATCATAACCATACATCTTGCTGTGTTTTGCGTAGTCGCCGTCACTCAGAACTACGTGTGAGAACACGACATCATCACGACTTTCATTCGCAACATGAATACCGCTTTCATAGAAGTGTTGCTATCGACGAGCCCCAGGTTAGTTTTTCTCACTATCACAGGACATGGCCGGCCACTCTGCACTAAGAGTTGTCCGTCCGGCGTTTCATACCGCCGCAACACATACCCCTTCGAAGTGAGCTTGCAGTCAAGATTTGCGGACCGGCTTAGGTACAGTACTTTGGAAGTAGAGGTATAGAAATGTATTTTTACAACGTCCACTAACCACCAATCCATGCAGCCACTGGTGTAACCAAAAATCAAAATCTACAAGGAAAACTAACGTAAACAAAATTAACGTGTGTCAAGAGATCTGAGAGTACCTTTCGGCGTCGCAGCTTGAGGTGCTCGATCGTATAAAGCCAGCATTTCTCAAACGTGTCATGGGGCTGCACCGCTCAACACAAAACAGATTAGTTTACCTCTTAGGTGGCACGCCGCTTTTTATAGAATATCTTAAACGACGTTTCGACCTTCCGACTACTTCAGCTTACTTAGAGTTCATTAGCTTATGGAAGCGGAAGATGGCAGAAATCGACCCTGAATTCTATGATACGGGTGCAATGACCAACGACGCATGGAAGGGACTTGACAGGACCAATAGGCATATAGTAACACGTTTTACGGTTCATGGGTAAGTCCACATTCTCTGCGGAACATTAGTATTTCATGTCCCGTGTGATACCTGTATTTGCAGTAGGTGCGGGAACTTTTGTGCCAGATACCACGCAGCGTCATGCCAAGAAGTGACTTCGCTAGGGAGTCTCGCTCTAATGGAGGGGTTCCGATAGCGTATTATTTTATCATGAGTACATCGGAAAGGAAATTGTCCTCGATGTATATTTGAATACGTAATGTACCTAACAAAGGTGATAATAAACGTCATAATAATAAAATTAACGTGTAACCGTCTTCATATAAAGCCAATACACTAAGTAATTTTGTATTAAACAAATAGTTGCACTAGTTTTAGTCTTACGAGGCGACGGCGCAGCCCAGGAACCCTGGCTCCTACCGCCTGACCTTCTCACTTAGCTCCCCGGTTAAAGCATTCAAGTTCACCGTGGATGCAGACTCCGGGACTTTGTGGAGGGGAGCACCCTGCTGTCCGTCGTCCAACACGGATTTCGTAGGGGCCACGCAGCTACAGGCGCCCAAGCGGTCTCAGACGCAGGTTGAGCACCTCCCCGATGCCCCGCCTAGAAATGTCTGATGATGATCTGATTCTAACCGTCCTGGCCCTGAACGTGCGGCGGGTGACGGAAAAGGCAAGAAAGACCGCCAATGATTTTGCACATTTTATATCTATGGGCCACGGCAGCTAAGAAGACGAATTATTATATCCGCGACCGAGTCAATCGCCCTGTACGTAGCTGCAGCCTGGCCTACAGCCACACAAAACTTGCCTGCGTCGGACCCAGAGGGTCGGAGCTCTCAGGGTAATCGCAGCGTAGATAATGGTTAGCGCGGTGGCGGCTCTTGTTCCCGCCGGAACGCTGCCGTGGGATCTAAGGACAGCCGAGCGCCCCCGCTTATGGGATAACCCCGACCCCAAAAGAGACGAGAAACGTCAGAACATAGGCTTTAGTAGGCGAAGTGGGACAATCTAAAACAGATCCAGTCCAGAGCGATAGACTCGATGACACCCCGGAACACACCGTGTTGAGGTGTCCAGCATAAGAGAAGTAGTACACACATATTCTGGAGCTTTTAGATGATAAGCATCTTAACCTATGGGAGTTCATCAATAAAATGATGGGATCGTACTGGAACGAGTGTCACTTTTCAGTTAGTCCTCTAAGACGGCCAACTCGACCTGAAATTCTAATTGTGTCATACTGGCAGCCTCTGCTAAATTGCATACTTAACAGGATGCCTCGAGACTTTGCAGATTACATTTGCCCTTGTGCAAAAGCTCGTTTTTGATAGGTTGAGCTTGAGCAGCATAATAATTTTGTTTTTGCGAGGTGAGAGTTTCGATTTGGACATATATTCCTGATCGACAAGTAGAGCCGCATCTGGTCATTCTGCTTGCACTGTTTTTAGTTGGTGGTCAGGTCGTAGGTGGGTTCTAAAGTCAAATTTGGCGACAACGGTGGCACCCAGCTGCACTGTGATCTTAGCGTTATTCTATGAAGAGCTAAATATAAAGCTATGGGGCAAACAGACCCGCCTGGCTTGCTGAATGCTCACGATCTGAAACCCTAGGCGCTAAAGTAAGGGCTCTTTGGCTTAGTTGTAGTAATAATGTTAGTTCGCAGTAGATCTAAAGAAACAAATTGTCACTGGTGGCATGGCATGATGGTCCCAGATTGATATAGTTATTTGAATAGTCAATAAATATGAAGTAATTGCGCCTGAAAAAACCAAGACAACCTTTTTCTGTCGTGCTTCACAATAATTATAGCTGACGATTGGCAGCCCACTTTCTGGCAAAAACGAAGCAATTTCGTTCTGCCAAGCAAAATACCCAGCCAGGAGTAGCGTCGGAGCGGCGCGAGACTAATTAAAATTCACTGTGCAGGAACTTCAAGTAACGCACAACAGGAGTGCATCACGAGTCAAGACGACCTTCTTTCCTGGCAGACTCGTTGGTAAGTATTGGTGTGTTACTCACGATGCTTAGGTTCGCAATGTACATGAGATCCCATTCATTATTAGTTGCTCATGATGTGTATGCCTGGCCATGCGGTTTACTATCATCATGATCACTACACTTCCAACAATGACTGCTCTACCGAAGAGAAAGCTAACTCCATACTGCGACCACGGCCAACTGACAACGACTTTAACCCTAAGGTGGAAATCAGCACCATCAAAAGCAGTAACAGAATCGTCATCGGAGTACTACGACGAGCAGAAAACAAGAGGATCGACGTACACACCGAATAAACCGAATAGCAGCATAATAACTGAATAGCGGGTCTCGTGTAATTAAGCATTATATTCGCCTAGGTCACTGAGCTACCGTACTGCGCTCTCCACAGTATTCTACTAAAAAGGCACAGCTGACGACTACAAACGACCTGCCGCTTTGTTCTCCCACCATGACGCCGTCACGGACTGCCTGGACCGTTTGATTTTGAGTATCAACCTGGTGCTGCGGCTGCTGCTGGAGGAGATCACGCGCACTGAAAACTAAAGCTAATGTAATTCACAGCGAGCCTACAAATTGCATACTGGGCTACTCAAATCAATTGGAAGTCCTGGGAGTGTGCAAAGTCTTTTTGGCACAAACAGAAAACGAGTTTGCAGCAGAAATGCGGCGGCGGCTACTGCGAAGTACTTATCTTCGATCGACCGTGCAACGTCGTCAAGCGTCGTGGTCGCCGGCTTGATGGTTTTAAATCTAGTTTCAAGCTCAACGCGCCGAGAGACGCTCACCTGGCATACAGAGTTTGTGCTGCGTGCGCGAACATGGCCAAATACCAACGGAGGGTACACAACATTGAGTCGCGTCTTCGCCAAGAACTGAACTCTGCTGCTCTACTGAACGAAGACGATGGAGCGGGAGCTACCCATTTCTTTTTGTCGCCGGCTTATTAAGGAATTTACTTTATTTCTATGTTTACCATAGCAGGCCACTGCGGTCATATTCGGGACGTATATGGGCTTTTCACAGCAAAATGGTATAAAACAGAAGAACGATTCCCGTTCCACATACTATTGACCTACTGAGAAGGAATCCAAGCAACATTACCCCATCTTTTGACTCTTCGCGAGCAAGATCATGCTTAATATCAGATCAGTAGGTGTTATCGTAACAAAACTAGCCATGTTGACACTTTTTAGCCGGCAGGAGGCAGACATTCTTGTACTTCAACAAGGTCAGTTTATACCCGACAAACCTAGAAACCTTTGTAGTATGAAATTGTCAAGTTAAAGAAATAGGCCCGCTAAGTAGTCCACGCAGAGCGCATTCCAGAGACATTCCAAAGTTGTGTGTGCGCTTAAAAACGTACTAGTGCCGATGGAGTTCCTTTGTGGATTTGATCCGAGTGGATTTGCACGATGACGGTGGCGGCCAAAAATACACGGATCTGCAAAAGATAATTAAAACCATTATTCTAAACGCCTCTTCGAACCCTTCATTCAACAACTTGCTGGCGGAGCTCAAAATGGGCTCGATGAATCTCTATACTAGATGTAAAAATTGTTTATGATCAACTGGGCTTGGCAGAGGAATTACGGGACTTGACGGCGTGGACCTTTTTCTGTGACGGCGTGGACCGGCTTTCTGTGGCCTCTTAGACGTACAGTGAATATGAATCTTCCTAACGTTGTCTATTGTAGCTTTTCAAATGATTATACGAACGATCTGAGAGTAGCGATCATGGCTCATGGTATGGTCTTTTTTTGTGAGGTTGGAGAAAAATGCTTTATGCACACCTAGCGCAGATATCACTGTCTGGACGTGTGTAAGCGCTTAGGTAGTGTGGGATTCCCCGATGGCATGGGGTTACCCAATAAAAACCCTAGTCCTCACATTTACCCCCCAGGGTTCGGTACTGTTTGTCAGTTCTTCAAGGCCCTAGGGGAAGTCGTCCGCTCTACATCTACGGCATGGCCTCCGAGTCCTTTAAGGACTTCTCGCAATCTCCTCTAGCGAGTGAAGCGAGTCTTTCCTTTTCTAGGCAAGTTTTTTCTCTGATGATCCGGTCGAGGCATGACGCTCCTTCTCTCCATGATTGGCCTGACGTCAACATTGATGTTATGATAGTTTTAGTGTCAGCTCCAACTAGTACATATTTGGAGGTTTGCCTGAGGTTCGAAAGTCTTAGGAATCCTGCGACCGTATGGTCCACGTCGTCAGGTTCCCCAGTTGTGCACAAAACATAGATGTCTGAGTTAGACTTGCCTATTCTCATCATGTACGTTTAGAATTGGCCGTGTCTCATTACAGCCTGTGTGGCGTAGAATGATAACGAGCCTTGACCTGGGCCGTTATACCATTCATGTAAATCACTGACGAGGTGGCGGGTCCAGCCCGCACGCGAGAATAGGGCACGCCATTCCTCCGCCCAAGTCTGCATCGTTGCCTCCCTTGCCTCGTTGTAGTCAGTATATCCGTTCCTTCGCTTGGTGCCCCTCTGTCCTGCCAGGAGGTCCCATGGGAGCATTCTGGCTAGTACTAGCGCAGCCTCCGTGCTGACGGTTCTATACACTCTGCTGACACGTATCGCGATTGATCTTTGAGCCGACCTAAGGAGCTGCCTGTTGCTGATCGTGCGGAGGGCCATGTCAGCCCACACTGACGCTGCGTATAGTGCCGTGGACTCCGCCGCCGACGCTATCAATATTCTCTTCTTCAAATCCGCGCCCCCCAACCGAGGCAGGATTTTAGCCATTGCCCTAGCGATTGTATGCAAAAAAAGTTTGTTTAAATCTCTCCATCAGTTTGCTTCGAGGTGGTATCCCCCGGTGACATCCCACGTGGCACTTTCAGGTAGCTCTCCCAGGAAGCCTCAACCTGTGGGTGCAAGCAAGTCAGACAGGTTGATAATATATCTGGAGAACGCAGGCAAACTGAGATGGGATCGTCCGAGGATGACGAAACAACGGACGAATGAGCACGCAGCGTGGCAAACAACTTGGCAACGAACACAACAACAACAACAACAACATATACACATGCCCACAGTAAAAGATGCATACGCAAAATATTCCCAAGAGCCGACTGCTGGAGAGAGAGAGCTAAACGGACGGCAGATAAATAAGGTCAAATGATGAATGGCCTATTGCGGTACCGACGTTGGGGCCGGACGCGTTGAGGCTTAGGCTTTGGGCAGTGACGTGTATGAGCCTAGTGAGCCGCGGCAAACCATACAACGAATTTGAAAGCTTCAAATTGAAAAGCGCGGTGAATTTCGTAGTAAGATAACGACTATCGGAGTGTCGCACGTTAAGAAACTGCATATATCTAACGGCAGAAAATTGTGAGAGTCTCCAATCAGCGGCTTTGCAGTTCGGCTCGACACAAAATGAACAAAATCAGTATTAACAACGCCAGAAACAGCAGCAAGAACTACAGCGACCACACCATCGGATAACAACAATGTTTTTCATTGTAGTTTCGAAGTTTACAACTAGTGCAATAGCCGGTCACATAGGTAATGTGGCATCATTTATTTGTGTATGCTTGGCCACTTTCACGATAATAATTAAAAACATTTTGTTTAATCAGGCTAATAGATTGAGCGCAAACGAGAAAACAAAGTAATATATTTCTGTTCTACTATAGCTCCTATATTAGAGCACTTTATTAGACTATTAAAACACTCACGCTTGTTCAAATACTTTAATATTAATTTGGAAATAAACTAAGGACATATTTAACCTTAGTGTAGTTTTGTTTTGCAACTCAAAAACATTGAGCCAACGATCTCGTTGATTCTCAATGTTCGAGTACTTACGATGAAGGATTAGTTCCACACTACGCTCATTTCGCATTGTGCATATGTGGCAACTTCAAAATGTGTTCTGTGCTGTCAGAGCGGAAATTCGTTTACTGACAAAGACTCAGCACTTGCCTAGCATACTGGTTTTAGAGTAAACATTGTCTTACCTATTAGGCGACCCAACAAACATCATGCCTCGTCTGGATCAGAAATTGTTAGTCCTTTCAAGAGTTTGGAATAAGCATACAAACATTTTACGTAGGATGCGTGTGCCTTTATCAGCTTCCTATTTCCCTCGCCAGATTCGTTACTACTTCGCCACTGTGTCTAGGCACCCACAATGCTCCTATCTCTCTCTACTCTTCTTGGCTGTCACGGTACGTCGGTTGGATGGAAACTTAGCCCCTTAAAGCTCAGATGTAGGAAGGAAATCGTGCGTTCCTCGCAGTTCCAAGCACCTAGGTGTCTCGTTCTGCACGGCTATCGTAAACGCGTACCGGGCGGTGTGCATTAAGGCCAAGAATACAGGTTTTCAGGAGTCTGTATTATTTCTGTTCCAAAGCCCAGCCTCTTTCTAGCGGGGTAGCCCTTATCTCTGAGGTGCAGGCCAGGCGGGTTTACGAAAGAACATGGTCAAGGCTAATTGCCGCACGAGATTGCTTTTCATGGCGGCATGGCTTGAGATCCTGTTCTTGAAGAGCATAACTCTGAATTCTCACAGTCCTTTGTATGGGGCTCTACAAAAGGCGCCTCAAGCTTAAGATTTTACAGACCCAGGTGGATATATATAAACCTGAAAATACTGAAACCTGAATATGTTGTAGTACAACACAGGCTGGCTGGGATCGTAATAGCAGTCCAAATTCTGTCAAAGTCAGCAGCATCTAACAAACGCTATTCATGCGGAGTTTTGGCATAGACTAATAAGCGAAGAACTTGATATTATACTCATGACAAATAACATGTTTGCCTTGAAAGTGCAGCAATGATTTTGCACAGAGGTTTTATCCGCCTATATCATAGGTTATATATATATATATATATATATATATATACATAAATATATATATGAAAGGAAATATGAAATATATAACAATCATGTTCTATCCCATACACATGCGTGTTACGTCTGAACATAGATAACACAAAATGTCCGTTCATATACGTACGCATTGCATTTATATAAATAGTTATTTTTTAGAGGCAGAGAGACAGACCTGGCACCTAACAAAATCATTTTCATCTGCCAACTCATTGAGACGCCGGTGTCCAGTTCTGCGATGTCGACGGGAGGAGCAGAAGATACTGCCCCCGTAGAGGGTGTCGCTGCAAACGTGGACGGGGAGGCTGCACAGTCTCCGCAGGCCGATGTTCCGGTGGACGTTGAGGCGGAAGAGGCGGCGCCAGCGGAAGCGCCAGTACAAGCGGAAGCTGCTGTAGGCTTTGCAGAGGCTGCAGCTCCTGTTGTTCTTAGTAACGATCCAATTGTCGTGTATACACCACCACCAAAAGCGGCAATAATAGATATGTTAGCAAAGGAGTGCATGGAACAGGCAGCAAAGGTTGTAGCAGCAGCAGCAGGAACATCGCCCGCGCAGTTGGCGAGCGCCGAAGCAGGTGCGCAAGACCTAAGCAAGATTGCAGCTATGGCGCCGGCAAATGCTATTCCCCCCGCGGCGCCAAAAATAAGCGCAGCACCGGCGGTTTCGTCCGTCAAGGTTTCTCAGTTGTCAAAGTCCCAGCAGCAGCAGCAGCGACAACAACCATCAGCAGCAGCAGCGAAGCCCGGCGCCGCACCTGGGCCGGCGGCGGCGGCTGCTGCTGCAAAGGCCGTTGCACTGTCCGTGAACGCCAAAGCGGACCAGCTCGCCGCCCCGAAGGGCGTTTGCTCGAAAGCAGCCGCACGAAAACCACAGTCGAAAGCCGGCCACAAAGACGACGGACAGAAAGCCCTTCCTCCGCCAAAGGGCAGTATCGCGGCGCTTCCACCGCCCAAGGTCGATCCGCTACTAGCCGGTGTGCCGGGGGGCGCCAAGGCGGCCACGGCGGGCAGAGTCGTCCACCTTCCGCCGCCGGTGACTCAGGTCTTGCCCAAGGCCGGCGCTCAAAAAGCCGCGTTGAACAACAAGGGAGGTCCCGCAAAAGTGCCCAGCCAAGCACCGGGTCGCCAGCCAGCAGCGGCGGCGGCAGGAGGAGCACCACCACCACCGTCAGGCGCAGCCAAGGTCGCCTCACCGAAGGGACACCACGCCCAGACAAAGCCCTCTGCTCAAAAGACCGGTCAAGCACCGGCGGGGGCGCCGCCTCCGGGAGCACCAGCAGCAGCGCCGCCCCCCGGAGCATCAGCAGCAGCGCCGCCCCCCGGAGCATCAGCAACAGCGCCGCCCCCTGGAGCATCAGCAACAGCGCCGCCCCCCGGAGCATCAGCAACAGCGCCGCCCCCAGGAGCAGCAGCAGCGCCGCCCCCAGGAGCAGCAGCAGCGCCCCCAGCACCACCCGCAGCAGCAGCGCCCCCAGCACCACCCGCAGCAGCGCCGCCCCCAGCAGCAGAATCAGTAGGAGCGGCGCCCCCAGCAGCATCAGTAGGAGCGGCGCCCCCAGCAGCATCAATAGGAGCGGCGCCCCCAGCAGCGGCGCCCCCAGCAGCGGCGCCCTCAGAAGCAGCACCAAGTAGAGCGCCTGGCGTTTCGCCAAGCAAAAGCTCTTCGGAAATGCATGCCACTGAGTAAAATAGTAGTAGCCGGCCTTCAAGAGAGCTGGCGGTGGGAGGACGGGGAGGGCTAGGGCGTACTTGGTCAGGGGCCCACTCGTGCAGCCACTTTAACTAGAGCTGGGCAGAGGGACATCGGTGGGTCGGGTTAAGCAGCTAAACGCAATCTAGCTAGCCAACCTGTAGTCTAACGATGGGCGTCAAAATTAACATGACAACTTGTTTAAGCAAGCATCTTGTGCCTAGCGCAGAGCGATCTGCTGTCCGTTTGTACGTACCGCAAATACGGGGACCGTCTTTAAGCTGTTAGCTCTATCGGCCTAACGTGGGTCTAAGGATGCCGGTGTGTGGGGGACCCAGTGGTGACGTAATAGCGGTAGACTATAGCATTCATGTACTTCAAGATATGACAGAAGTCGATCGAAGTAACTTGTGTGTTGGCCATCACACCGAATCCAAGCAAGGCGAGCAAGCAGGAGACTGTTGGATGATTCACCGAACAGAGATTGACGTGCGACCAAACAAACAACCATTAAGTTCAAAGCCAGGCAATGCTAAATAAATGCTAATAAAGTGGCAATTCTTAGCAAAATAACATTTATGATTTAGATAATGCGTCTAGCTAATAGAAGAGAACGCTGGTTGTAAAACAATCACAACACGAGTCATTAAGAAACCTATATATGTATATATATATATATATATATGTAAATGATCATACAAAAAATGCCCAGCACGGAATCTTTTGCTAAATTCTACTTGTGTGTTGCCTAGTTTATCGTGTCAAACATAAAAGCGCTTTAAAATATTGTAGCATTTGCACACTTTATTTTTCATGTCGGGCCACTGTTCGATAGCATCTGTGTAAATTTTCAGGCCGGACATGTTGTATCAGACTTTGCAAGTATGCATGACGCATCCGTTAGATCTCAAGACTACGGAGGAGCCACCTTATCAGTAACCTTGCTTTGAGCCGGAAACAATGAGAAGCACAGAGTTCGACTGGAGGAATGAGTCTGTTATATTGTGTTTTTTTTTCTTTTTGTCGCCACAATGCCTCAGACTATCTTTTATGTCGACCTGTATATGGATAGCTCGGTGCTGATAGAGCACGCGCACAGAGAAATGGCGTTCGCCAAATACTAAGTGAGTTCGTTGCTCTCCACAACGCGTATCGGTTTCAGTCGAAAGCAGGGTCATAAAGCGAGGAGATTTAATCTGGGCCATCTCAAACGAATTTCTACAAGCACTTCCGAGGAGATTTGCTAGATAAGGGAACATATTAATTTATATGAACTTTGACCTTTGATACAGATCGCTCTGGCGTTGATACCCTTTCCTACTGTGAGCTTCATTTTAGTTTTTGATGTAAAGTTCGCGGAGGCTCAAGAACTTCTTTCTGTTTCATTGCTCGTTTAGGTATGTGAGCGACTCTCTGGCCAACCCGAAATACATTCAGCTCTTGACTTGAGGCAAAATTAGCTTACGTGCCTTCGGTGGCCGCCAAAGACGTCGAGAAGATCGCACTCGCATCACCACACGATCTTAACTAGTTCAGACGCATCCACACTACCATATGGCTCATAAAGGCTCATGAGCGGACCTTCTCTAACCGTTTCGACCTCACCTTGGTCCCTTCGATAGACGCATGTTCCAATTAAATGCACGCACATTGAGCAATCAACGCTACGATCAGCTCTGATTTGTCACTCCGTGAGATGTTGAGACGAATTACTCATTTTCTAACCTGATCCTTGAAACTGGTGAGTTTACTCTGCTCCCAAACTTAGTAGCATATCCCATATTTTTAATAGGAATATTTATTTCCCTCGGGTAACTATGAGACCAGCAGCCAAATATGGAATCGAACACAAGTGTCAAGCAGCATTGTGGCCTAAACAATAATCTCTATCCTTATACGATCACAGTAAGGCATGGCTCCCGACTCAGTAACCTAGACGTTGCGAGTGAGTATGATCTGGTTCAATTGCACAAGCCAGCTTTAAACGCATACATAGCCCCACATTTATCAAAATAATATGCCCGCGCCTCAAAGAGATTAAAGCATTTTCAATGTCGTGCTAAACAACGTTTGTAACTAAGGTTTGGCAATCCATATTTATGCAAAAACGAAGCATTTTTACGCTGCCAATACAGGAAACACCCAACGGACTAGGGCCCAAAACATCGATTAGCTTTACTGCTCGGGCTTTCCTAAGGTAAGAACAAGCACAGACTATGCCAAGACGAGGGTAGCTCACTTCTCTGGTGGAATCATTGGTATGTGTTTATTTTTTTACACTTATCCTGCGTCCGACTAACACTATATTCGTATTTTTTTTCTGTTCAATAATTGTCTATAGTCCTCTTACTGAGACTTAGCAGAGTTCTCCCGATGCCAAGAGCAATCCAGATAGATTCCAACGAACGCAGTCGGGTAGGCTCATTAAGGTCTGCGATACTGCCACCGCAGAAGAGGAGCTGGAGATTTTGATTTAACGAGTGGTGCAGGGCGGCCAAGCAAGCTAGTAAGTTAACGCAAGAATACGGAAAAAACAGTCCGGTGATTAAGCCGTTGGCAGTAATAATTAAACAGTTATTTGAGATATCGTATAGGGAAGAGTAGCAAATGTACTCGGCAACTGTAACAAAGATTGGGCAGAAATAAGGAAGGCTGACGAACGCCCGCGCACATGAATGAGGAGAACGGAAAGAAGACAATATTTAGTAGAGACAGGCAGGCTGGTTGAGCATTTAGGGAGATATTGGCCAGATTGGGCACAACCCTGAAAGCGCTGCTAAAATATGAAAGCTTGTGGAGTCAGACCGCAGAGAAACCGAGGGTCTGGATAAGGAGGGTGATCGCACTCGAGGAGGCGATGAAAGCAATCAACAGAACACCACGAAGAAAGCGCACGGGAGGGATTTAATAGAGAATGAACACAAGAAGAATTACTTGGTTCTCACACAATGCTGATAAGCTCTTCAATGAGCGCACAAACAATAAAAAATCCACAGACGTGGAGGGAAACAACGTTAATAGTCATTCTTAAAGGAAAATAAGTAAATGCGGAACCAGAGACTTGGAAGAGAACAGCAATAGAAAGCTGCCCGTACAAGATGTACTTATGAAATTATAGAAAAGGATTTTTCATGGAGGAGAGGAAGGCATAACCGGAAAAATAGCACGGATTTAGGAAAGGATTACTCAGAGTATGAAGATATAATATACAGTTCATAAGTGTCTTTCCTTCTATCTTCCTTACGCTTTCGGCAAGAGAAGTAATGCAACCATTTTTGCTCCAGTGCTATGTATTCCACTGCATGGTACTGGCGCACCTTTGCAGGCAGAACCGGCAGGTGCCCAACTCATACGCCTCGTGAAAGGCGGTGCTTGAACATAGGTAGGGATAACCAGGTAGGGATAACCATGTACAATGACTTGGCGACTGTCACGTACAGAACCAGACCAAAGGTGCAAAGCACTAAAAACGTCCAAAGCCCCGACCGTCCATCTGGCCTGTTCGAATTTGCTTTCCACTCCGAAATAAAACGTTCGAAAGGTAATGTGCGCGGCATCTTCAGTCTTAGTCGGATTGTTTCAATAGCTGGTGGACAGCCTGACATTGGATACACAAAGCAGCTCTGGATAGGCACTCGCTTTTATATGTAATAAAAACCACCCCTTAAGATTGATTTTTTTGTTTTCTGGTTTAAAATCCTGGTAGGTAAAAAGCTGGTTAAAATGAAAAGTTCTTGTGTAATCAACCCGAAGCCAATATACTGGACAGTGTTCTAAAAAATAAACAGATTTTTATGGGTGGCCACAGCAACGTATGCGTATATGGCAGCCAATCGACCTTCATACCAGAATTCAATAGCTTTGGTCTTCCTAGTGTCTATCTAAAATCCCTTTGAGCCAAGGAACGCCTCATTAAGGTCATCATTAAGGTAATGCGATTGATAGAACCTAGGTCGCGATGAGCATCCGGAAGGGCAGATCCGCAATAGGGGCTCTAAAGAAGGTTCTGAAACGGGCGGGTGAGGAGACTATGAAGACCCCTAAAACAAGGGGATTCGTGCTCCTGATCCTCCTGGATGTCAAAAATGCCTTCAACACAATGAATTGGAAAGTATTTGTGGAGGCGATGAAGAGGAAGGGCTTTTCCCTCTACCTCCGTCGAATGATTTCATCCTACCTGGATGACAGAGGCTTGGTTGCAGGGGGGCAGGAGTACGAGGTTACTGCCGGAGTCCCACAGGGCACAGATTTAATCTGGGCCATCTCAAACGAATTTCTACAAGCACTTCCGAGGAGATTTGCTAGATAAGGGAACATATTAATTTATATGAACTTTGACCTTTGATACAGATCGCTCTGGCGTTGATACCCTTTCCTACTGTGAGCTTCATTTTAGTTTTTGATGTAAAGTTCGCGGAGGCTCAAGAACTTCTTTCTGTTTCATTGCTCGTTTAGGTATGTGAGCGACTCTCTGGCCAACCCGAAATACATTCAGCTCTTGACTTGAGGCAAAATTAGCTTACGTGCCTTCGGTGGCCGCCAAAGACGTCGAGAAGATCGCACTCGCATCACCACACGATCTTAACTAGTTCAGACGCATCCACACTACCATATGGCTCATAAAGGCTCATGAGCGGACCTTCTCTAACCGTTTCGACCTCACCTTGGTCCCTTCGATAGACGCATGTTCCAATTAAATGCACGCACATTGAGCAATCAACGCTACGATCAGCTCTGATTTGTCACTCCGTGAGATGTTGAGACGAATTACTCATTTTCTAACCTGATCCTTGAAACTGGTGAGTTTACTCTGCTCCCAAACTTAGTAGCATATCCCATATTTTTAATAGGAATATTTATTTCCCTCGGGTAACTATGAGACCAGCAGCCAAATATGGAATCGAACACAAGTGTCAAGCAGCATTGTGGCCTAAACAATAATCTCTATCCTTATACGATCACAGTAAGGCATGGCTCCCGACTCAGTAACCTAGACGTTGCGAGTGAGTATGATCTGGTTCAATTGCACAAGCCAGCTTTAAACGCATACATAGCCCCACATTTATCAAAATAATATGCCCGCGCCTCAAAGAGATTAAAGCATTTTCAATGTCGTGCTAAACGACGTTTGTAACTAAGGTTTGGCAATCCATATTTATGCAAAAACGAAGCATTTTTACGCTGCCAATACAGGAAACACCCAACGGACTAGGGCCCAAAACATCGATTAGCTTTACTGCTCGGGCTTTCCTAAGGTAAGAACAAGCACAGACTATGCCAAGACGAGGGTAGCTCACTTCTCTGGTGGAATCATTGGTATGTGTTTATTTTTTTACACTTATCCTGCGTCCGACTAACACTATATTCGTATTTTTTTTCTGTTCAATAATTGTCTATAGTCCTCTTACTGAGACTTAGCAGAGTTCTCCCGATGCCAAGAGCAATCCAGATAGATTCCAACGAACGCAGTCGGGTAGGCTCATTAAGGTCTGCGATACTGCCACCGCAGAAGAGGAGCTGGAGATTTTGATTTAACGAGTGGTGCAGGGCGGCCAAGCAAGCTAGTAAGTTAACGCAAGAATACGGAAAAAAACAGTCCGGTGATTAAGCCGTTGGCAGTAATAATTAAACAGTTATTTGAGATATCGTATAGGGAAGAGTAGCAAATGTACTGGGCAACTGTAACAAAGATTGGGCAGAAATAAGGAAGGCTGACGAACGCCCGCACACATGAATGAGGAGAACGGAAAGAAGACAATATTTAGTAGAGACAGGCAGGCTGGTTGAGCATTTAGGGAGATATTGGCCAGATTGGGCACAACCCTGAAAGCGCTGCTAAAATATGAAAGCTTGTGGGTCAGACCGCAGAGAAACCGAGGGTCTGGATAAGGAGGGTGATCGCACTCGAGGAGGCGATGAAAGCAATCAACAGAACACCACGAAGAAAGCGCACGGGAGGGATTTAATAGAGAATGAACACAAGAAGAATTACTTGGTTCTCACACAATGCTGATAAGCTCTTCAATGAGCGCACAAACAATAAAAAATCCACAGACGTGGAGGGAAACAACGTTAATAGTCATTCTTAAAGGAAAATAAGTAAATGCGGAACCAGAGACTTGGAAGAGAACAGCAATAGAAAGCTGCCCGTACAAGATGTACTTATGAAATTATAGAAAAGGATTTTTCATGGAGGAGAGGAAGGCATAACCGGAAAAATAGCACGGATTTAGGAAAGGATTACTCAGAGTATGAATATATAATATACAGTTCATAAGTGTCTTTCCTTCTATCTTCCTTACGCTTTCGGCAAGAGAAGTAATGCAACAATTTTTGCTCCAGTGCTATGTATTCCACTGCATGGTACTGGCGCACCTTTGCAGGCAGAACCGGCAGGTGCCCAACTCATACGCCTCGTGAAAGGCGGTGCTTGAACATAGGTAGGGATAACCAGGTAGGGATAACCATGTACAATGACTTGGCGACTGTCACGTACAGAACCAGACCAAAGGTGCAAAGCACTAAAAACGTCCAAAGCCCCGACCGTTCATCTGGCCTGTTCGAATTTGCTTTCCACTCCGAAATAAAACGTTCGAAAGGTAATGTGCGCGGCATCTTCAGTCTTAGTCGGATTGTTTCAATAGCTGGTGGACAGCCTGACATTGGATACACAAAGCAGCTCTGGATAGGCACTCGCTTTTATATGTAATAAAAACCACCCCTTAAGATTG
Organism: Dermanyssus gallinae; assembly: GCA_003439945.1. Classification (NCBI taxonomy): domain Eukaryota; kingdom Metazoa; phylum Arthropoda; class Arachnida; order Mesostigmata; family Dermanyssidae; genus Dermanyssus; species Dermanyssus gallinae. The sequence goes on along the minus strand of QVRM01006574.1, from coordinate 709,147 downwards.
ATTTTTTTGTTTTCTGGTTTAAAATCCTGGTAGGTAAAAAGCTGGTTAAAATGAAAAGTTCTTGTGTAATCAACCCGAAGCCAATATACTGGACAGTGTTCTAAAAAATAAACAGATTTTTATGGGTGGCCACAGCAACGTATGCGTATATGGCAGCCAATCGACCTTCATACCAGAATTCAATAGCTTTGGTCTTCCTAGTGTCTATCTAAAATCCCTTTGAGCCAAGGAACGCCTCATTAAGGTCATCATTAAGGTAATGCGATTGATAGAACCTAGGTCGCGATGAGCATCCGGAAGGGCAGATCCGCAATAGGGGCTCTAAAGAAGGTTCTGAAACGGGCGGGTGAGGAGACTATGAAGACCCCTAAAACAAGGGGATTCGTGCTCCTGATCCTCCTGGATGTCAAAAATGCCTTCAACACAATGAATTGGAAAGTATTTGTGGAGGCGATGAAGAGGAAGGGCTTTTCCCTCTACCTCCGTCGAATGATTTCATCCTACCTGGATGACAGAGGCTTGGTTGCAGGGGGGCAGGAGTACGAGGTTACTGCCGGAGTCCCACAGGGCTCGATTCTAGGACCCGTGCTCTGGAACATAGCTTACGACGGGGTGCTCGAGATCCCAGGTCTCCCGTATGGGGTGGAGACGTTGGCGTACGCCGATGACCTTGCACTCATGATAACGGCCAGGACCGAAAGAGCCCTGGAGAGCGCCGCCAATGAGGCCTTGTCAATGGTGTCCGAGTGGATGGAGTCCCATCACTTGAAACTGGCACCCGACAAGACGGAGGCGATGTACCTAACAGGCAGAAAGAGGACGACCGGCATTAACCTCGTGATGGCGGGCCACCCGATAGAAATCAGAAAGAAGGTAAAGTACCTTGGGGTCATGCTAGACACCGGACTGACCGGATCGGCACACGTTAAGTACGTGGCCGAAAAGGCCCAAAGGGTCTCCCTGAACCTGGCGCGGATCATGCCTAGGGTCGGTGGGGTGGCTGAGGTGAAAAGAAGGCTCCTGGCCTCGGTGGCCGAATCAACGGCGCTATACGCAGCCCCAGTCTGGGGGGACATGGCAATGCGGACGGCGAAAAATAGGGGGGCACTAAGGTCGACCCAACGAACGCTGGCAATCAGGGTAAGCCGGGCGTATCGAACAGTCTCGACCGAAGCTCTCCTGGTCCTAGCCAAAATGCTGCCATGGGACCTCCTAGTGGCTGAACGAAGTAAAATGTATCTAGACGAAGGTCTGGATCTCACCAGGGCCAGGAGTGCCACCATATCGGCCTGGCATGAGGAATGGGCGCAGGTAAGACCCGGTGTGACCACAGGGAGCTGGACCAAGAGTCTGATACCGGACCTCAGGGCATGGTATGACCGCCGACACGGGGAGCTTTCCTACTGGACGACTCAGGTTCTGACCGGACACGGCCAGTTCCAGAGCTACCTGTCAAGGATCAAGAAGGCCATCAGCGATATCTGCGTACTGTGCGACTCTGAAGAAACGGACAACGTAGAGCATACTGTTCTGCGGTGTGATGCTCTCAGGGAAGCACGGGACGCAGCACCAACCGCTGTGAGGGGCCGACCCATCAAGGAGGTGGTCTCCCATATGATGACTTCGGCGGAGGCATGGAGGGAGGCGACGAACTTGTTCGACGCTGTTTTGACACTCAAGACAGCCAAGGAAACGGCCAGGCGGGAGATGTTTGAGCGGGTCTCTCGGGAGAGTGGTCGAGACGAGGAGCCGAGGGAGGGGGGAGGGGGTGGGGAGCAGCCAGGCCCTCATGGTCTCGACGCACCCTCACAGGACGGATTACAAAATGGCATCCCCCTATCCAACCGCAGGTAGACATGCGGGATGATAGTCAGGGATAGAGCTGATTGAAGGAGAACGGCAGAGACGCCTCTCCCACGGTTTCGATGTAATGCCAAAGTAATACCGAGCCTGGGGGGGTGGGGAGGAATCCGGGTTTAGTGGGTTTGCGAGTCTCACACTAGTCACGCAGGCTGCTAGTGGCGCATGTGCATGATGCATTACCGAAACCTCCCAGAACAAAAAAAAAAAAAAAAAAAAAAAAAGGTCGCGATGAGCAACCTTGATATAATCTGCGTACATAACCACCTAAGGTTACTTTTCAGCATCTTATAACAGAGCACGGTGTAAACTGGGTCGACATGGCGGGGGAGGTGAGTCAGACCAAAGGTGCCGCGCAAGACGATGAAGCCTGAGTCTTCTACTGTATCCGTACTTCTAGGTGTATTAGCTAGACCATTTCCAGGGTAAAACAAGCCATGGGTTGACTAGTTACAGTCATGGATGAGAACTGCATTCATGGATGAGGAGGGCTGTCGAAGGCGGCTAACTGGGGAATAACAGTAGCCATGAAATTTCGAAGGGGCGACTGCCTTGCCGTGTTTTAAATCAGGGGAACGAAAACAAAATCTGTAAACGAGTTTACGTGCCTAGGGATCACCTCGTCAACAAGCGGCTTTCAAACTCATATCCAGGAGAGGGTCAAGAAGGAAATCATCGCAGCTGAGCCAATTTAATGGCTACATTTTTTAATTAATAATCTAATGGCTTTTGGTTGATTTTATCGATGGGATGAGGTTTTTCTTGCTAACGTATATATAAAAAACTGGCGAAAAAAAACAGTGGAGGGGACATAGGAATTTATGAAACAGCAACAACGAGAAAAACGAAATTGCGGGCCAGAGAGGTGAGCAACCGACATCTAACTACGGCTTTTGCAGCCTACGTATTAGCTAGATTGATGGTTGTCTCGAAACCCTTCGATGTAGCATTGACACACATATCTCGCCTAGTAAATGCATCTGTGCTTCAATAGGCCGCCCAGAGGTAGAGGCTGAAATATTTCAACCAAGTATAAACGCCTGGATTGCTGCAATGATAATTCACTTCACCACTCTCCGCTGAGCATTTTCAATTGTATTTTTGCCGTTTTGATATCTAGTGGGTATGTTGTTATACTTTAAAGAAATAGGAATAGCATGGTCTGGCTACTATTTGCTAATACTGATACTATACAGTGTACGAGAGTCTGTAATAACGCTATCTCATATAACAACCGGTCTTCTCTAGACAATGGCCGTCTTCCTGGTTCCTTGCAAACGTATTTATTGTACTCACCTTTGTTGAGTGTCAATTAAAATGTATAAATAATTGCGTAATAAAAATCGGTTTGCCAAATGAATAATTTTTATTGAATTATATGTTTTGTTTGGGCACTGGTGTAGAATATTCGTGCATGTATTTATCTCTAGTATATATATATATATATTTATCTCTAGTATATATATATATATATTTATCTCTAGTATATATATATATATGTAAAGATAGAGATCTAACAAGATCATCGTTTGACAATTGAATGAGGAGCCGGTGTCCAGCAGTTTTGTCATGTCGACGGAGGTAGCAGAGGAGATCGGTAACGTCGACAGTACGGCAAACAATCACCAGCAATGCGAGGATGCGGTGCCTGCGTGTGCCCCGCAGACAAACGATTCGATTGCCGGTGTTCCAGTTGAGGCGGCGGAAGCTAAAGCATCGGTCGAGGCCGCCCCAACAGAGGCCGCTGACTCTGAGCAGCAGGCGGGCGCTACCGGCCTCCAGCCTCAAGCCGAAGCCGATATCGAGTCGCAGTCGGAAGAGGGCGTCCTAGCTCCGGCCGAGCCGGTTCCAGTGGCAGTCGAGAGCGGCGCGCAACAAGCGATTGAGTCGACGGCCCCAGCTAGGCCGATCACAGCAGCGGAAGCGCGTCCCACATCCAAAGTGCCCGCAATGGCGCCTGCAAAGGTTCCGTCCAAACCGGTCGAACCGGCAAAGAGTGCCGCTCCGGCCAAAGTCGCGGCAAAGTCTGTGCCCACGGCAACGAAACCCGATGCAGCGTCGCAAGCGCCACAGGAGAAAGCAAAAGCAGCAGCGGCAGCGGCAACGGTATCAAGGCCGGCGGTATCAAAAGCGGCAGCAGCGGTGCCAGGAGCGGCACCAGGACCGGACGCGGCAAGGCTGGTAGCGGCGCCAAAGTCAGGATCGGCTGCAGTGGCAAAGTCAAGAGCGCCAGCAGTGGCGACGGAAAAGTCAGGAGGGCCAGCAGTGATGGCGGCAAAGTCAGAAGCGGCAGCAGTGGCAAAATCAGGAGCAGCGGAAAAATCAAGAGCGGTGGCAACGTCAGGAGCGGTGGTAAAGTCAGGAACGGTGGCAACATCAGGAGCGGTGGTAAAGTCAGGAGCAGCGGCAACGTCAGGAGCGGTGGTAAAGTCAGGAGCGGTGGCAACGTCAGAAGCGGTGGTAACGTCAGGAGGGGTGACAACGTCAGGAGGGGTGGCCACGTCAGGAGGGGTGGCCACGTCGGGAGGGGTGGCCACGTCAGGAGGGGTAGCCACGTCAGGAGGGGTGGCAACGTCAGGAGGGGTGGCAACGTCAGGAGCACCAACGGTACCAGGAGCGGCTGCGCCGGTGCCCGGGGCGGGCCAGGCCACATCAAAGGGACCTTTGTCACCGGGAAAAGCGCAGCACTTATCGCCGCCTCAATTCGGCGGCGAAGGTCACTGCCAATGAGTGAATTCTCAACTTGAGGCGTAACCTCCGAAACGTGTTTGGTCTAAGCATCGTGACTTAACCCTAGGAGGAGGAGGAGGAGCGACGACAGCACTGATTTGATAACAGCACCCATTTTTTTCTCACCACGATCGTTTCCACCAGACAAGGAATAATATTCTTTGTGATCGACTCTACTAGTAGATCCACCTCATACACGGAGTGAGCAGCCGAAGCGCAAGGGGCAGACTTGGCGTCGTGAACCAACCAGATTTAGTGCCGTGTAGTTAATGATTAAACAGCGGGTTGAATATCTGCAACGGGGCGCATAACTTCACAGGCGCATAACTTCACAGGCGCGACTTCAGCCTGCGGCTGGATAGTTTTCTTCGCAAACCGCTTAAGAAGCTCCATGCGGTTCAATCAATGTGGACAAGAACTGTAGCTGGCTTCATGATTACTCTTGCAGCGGCAGCAGCAGCGTGCGGCATATTAGTGCAGTCCTTGGCAGCGCGGAAACGGCAATGGGCAATTGGGTCTAATATGGTTGAGTCACGGTACAAGAGAACTCCGCGGGTTTTAACGCCAAGACCCACCTCCACTGGAAGATCGCAGCCACAAAAAGATAAAAATACCATTGTCGATTGGCATGACAATGCCCGTTCTAACCTTCTCAGAGCGCGTACCCTGACGGCTTCTGCTACCCCGTAGGGCCTCAGGGCACTGGATATTTCCGCGTCATTCAGCGTTGGTTGGACTCCGGTAGTTTGCCCTTTTACTGACGAAGGAGAGCCACTTAATTTTGATGCGACCAGCACTCCGGTCAGAGACTGCAAACTAAGCAGGACAGCCTTGTTCTCGTTCTCCTCCACAAGAATAACAAGTTGCCCACTTCGGGTAAATCGTGGTTCCTCTACCTTCCCGGCAGATTATGTGGCCGGCAAGAGCATCGCGCACAGCGTTAATTTCCTCCGGTCCTGCCTCCGGTCTGTCTTTAGCAATGGCCTTCAGCACAGCGACAATAGTTTTATCTCCAGACCCCACCTTACTCCATGCAACATCATCCTCCTCTTTAACGGGTGTTCCCTGCACTGCGACTTAATTCCTCCCCAATTAAATTTTGTCCCCCTGGGTAACTGATGACATTTATCGGCCGAAACACCAACCGTAGCGATTGCTGCGCCATTGCCCTGTTCATTTGTTTTGCTGTTATCGTCCATGCTTGCATACCTTTGCTACGGGGGTCTTCATTGGTACAATTAGTAAATGACTGAAAATTTGTTCTATGTAACATATTGTCATCCCAAAGCCTAGGCCTATATGAGCAAGAGAAAGTTATGTTACAAGTTCGGCAGCACAAACAACAGAGAAATGAAAAAAGAGCTAATCCATTTTTATTACTGCCATCCTTTAATACAAGACCCGTAAGCATTCTCATTGGGCTGTGAGAGTTTGCTAAGTCATCGTCACCAGCACAAGGAAAGGTAGAATTGGCGAAGAGCTAGAACACCAACCTAACCATTTTGTATAAGACTCAGCTAAATACTATTAGCAGTTTGGCAGGGGTAGAGGTCGCTAGCATGGCCGTGCTCGACGGATAGCAAATGACTATTAATGATATCAGAATTCGTTTTCAAAACCGAATTATTTAATATTATAATTCATTATTAGACGCCACTATTACTATTAGTACACACTTAAAAACGGAACTGAAATTTTAGCTACACTTTGTCTGCCTATCTGCTAGGTATTCGTAGATCCTTCGGTTGCGTCCATCCTGCGTAACCGTTATGTAGGATAACCTAACATGGCTACCATCGTTATAAACGTCTGAAAGGAGTGTGTTACGCAATTGAGGAATTCGGTGCAAAATTTGTATAGAATGTAACATAAACCGCTACCACTTGACACGAGGACCGTCAATCACTGCAGAAACGGGTGGATTACTTGCTTAGTACTTAAACAGTGAATTATAAGACATGTAGGTAAGTAAGTACATGTCTTATAATCCATTGTTATGTGTGGTATTTTATTACTATCAGACAAGTAGATTACTTGTAACTACTAATGATATGGTGAATGAACTGAATGATGAACCGAGTCATTGCAGTTACTTTTTGAGTATATATGTTTGATACACTGCGCACAAAAACCCTTGCTCAGGCGAGTGATCAAGACTCGTCTATAAGGGAGTCCCAGGCCGCCGTCGGTTAGCAGTGATCAGAGGCATGGCTGTTAGATATTCTAGCAATAAATAGAATCTCGAATGTAAATTCAATTTCTCCAACCTTCACAGATTGTTCCCTATTGGAGTACTACATATACTTGAAACATGTCCACGGTGAGATTTTTTAATCCAGACACTCCAGAATGTCAAATGTCGTACACAGTTAGGCAATCAAACGTAAAAAAAGGGCCGAGGAAAATCAGTGCAACAACGTTATTCCAAATATGTGTTGCAATGCAATTTATTTGAACAACTTACGAAAACCAAATGATTTGGGTGAAAGAAAGCTGATCAAACCTAGAGGTTGACCTGGACGGCCTGGTGTAGAAAGTCCAACAATGATTTTGAAAGATAAAAGCAAGCGGCTTAAAAGCACGTAATCATCTATTCAGAATAAAAGTCGACTTAAAGGAGCATGTTTATCGTCAATTAATAGAACTATTTATTCCACTCAGGTGAATGAACTCAAATGATGAGACCAGCAGCCTTAGGGATCGAACCCAAGTGTCAAGCAATATTATGCCTTAAACAATAATCGAAATCTTCCCTATACAATCTTAGTAAGCCGTGACTCCCAACTCAGTAACCTGGACGTTGCGAGTGAGTATGATCTAATTCAATTGCACAAGCCAGCCTGGAACGCATACATAGCGTCACATGTATCGAAAAAAATATGCCTGCGCCTCGAAGAGACTAAAGCATTTTTTAATGTCGTACTAAACAACGTTTGTAATTAAGGTTTGGCAATCCATATGTATGCAAAAACGAAGCATTTTCACGCTGCCAACTGGGAAACACCCAACGGACGTACGGCTGCGGGGCCCAAAACATCGATTAGCTTTACTGCGCGAGCTTACCTAAGGTAAGAACAAACACAGACTATGCCAAGACCAAGGTAGCTCACTTCCCTGGTGAAAAAACATTGGTATGTGTTTATTTTCTGCACTTGTCCTGCGTTCGACGCACATCATATTCGTACCTCCTTTCTATTAAATAATATATCTGTCTATAGTCCTCTAACAGAGACTTGACAGAGTCCTGCCGATGTCAGGAACAATCCAGGTAGACTCCAACTAACGCAGTCTGGTACGCTCATTAAGGTCTGCGATGCTGCCACCGCAGAAGAGGAGCTAGAGATTTTGGTTTAACGAGTAGTGCAGGGCGGCCAAGCAAGCTAGTAAGTTGACGCGAGAATACGGAAAAACAGTTCCGGTGATTAGGCGTTGTCTGCGATAGTTAAACAGTTACGTATAAGATCGTATGAAGATAAGTAGCAAAGGTACTGGGAAAACAAAAAGTAAGCAGCAATAAGAGAGGCGAAAATGAGAAGAAAGAAAAGAAGACAATACTTAGTAGAGACAGGCAGGCTGGTTGAGCATTTGAGGAAAATATTGGCCGGATTGGGCACAATTCTGAGAGTGCTGCTAAAATATGAAGGCCCGTCGAGTCAGGCCGCAGAGAAAGCGAGGGTCTGTATATGGAGGGTGATCGCACTCGAGGAGGCGATGATTGAAATTGGCAGAACAACACTGGGGAAGCGCACGGGAGGGATTTAATAAGAAATGAACACATGAAGGATATCTTGGTTTTTGCATAATGCTTATAAGCTTAAGGTCATTCATAAAGGAAAACGACTAATACGAAACGAGAGACTTGGAGGGGAATGGCAATAGAAAGCTGCCCGTAGAAGAGTTACTTGGGAATTATAGCATGTAGACGAGGCTTTTTTCGTGGCGGAGGGGGGCATAACCGGAAAAACAGCACGGATTTAGAAAAGAGCGATAAACTCATTCAGCACTCGGAGAGCTGCTTGGAGCAATAACGGATACGCTGTTCCGGTGGAGGAGATGCCTATATGCTGTGTATGTATGGTACTTATAAATGCAATTATTCCGGCAAGAAAAGTGATGCAACGATTCTTGTTCCAGTGCTGTGCATTCCACTGCACGGTAATTGGCACATCTCTGCAGGCAGAACCGGCAGGTACCAGTTTGGGTTTAGGTATGGCAAAAGCACATAGTCGGCGGTAATGGCTGTGCATGAAACACTAGCTCAAGAGATAAATAAGGGTAACAGGCCAGTAGGTGTGTTTTTAGATTTGTCTAAGGCTTTCGACAGCATTCCACATTGCCGCTTATTGCATACAGTGCAACGTATGGCAATTACTGCAAAAGCGCTAACCGTGATAGAAACATATCTAAATAACAGAAAACAGACGATGGGTCCTCTTTTATACATTTTGTATTGCAACGATTTTTTTCAAATGAAAGACTGCTCTACTAAATACATGTACGCGGATGACACAGCACTTATCTATACACAACAATCACTTGAGGATACGCAACACATAGAACGAAGCTTAAGTAAAATCGGGACGTGGGTGAAACAAAACGGACTTGTGATAAATCACAGCAAAACTAAGTTCATACAGTTTGAACTCAGAAGTCGTCCGGCTATAGCACACATGAATTCTATACAACTACACAACCATCTCGATATAACCAGTTCTATGCATTGTCACTCCCCCTTAATCGAACGAACTGACACGATAAAATATTTGGGAATGATGATTTCGAGTAACCTATCTTGGCAACCACACGTCAATTATATTGCCAAGAAAATGAGGAAGGGCGTGGCAATATTAAGCCAGATAAGAAACTCAGCAACAGTAACACTAAAACTCGAGGTATATCGTGCACTTGTGAAGAGTTACTATCGATATGGACTGACGCTATACAGTGGTTATTATCTGACAACAATACAACCATCGTCCTGCAGGAGAAAGCCATAAGATTGGTCTGCGGTGCTGAACGCAGCGTTGATGCAGCGACACTTATGGACAGTTTAAAGGTTTTGCCTTTTCGACATCAGTACGCAGAATCAGTGCTCTCCCATTTTCTTCTGAGAAAGGCACATGTTAGGCGTGAGATACAAGAGAGACAAAAATCAAGTCATCAATATCTTACCAGAGCAGGCCAACATGGCACTTTCAATATGGAAAACATAACAAGCGAAACCATGAAAAGACGGGTCGCCAGTCATTTTATTAAGCTGTTCAATAGTTGTCCTGATAACATACGACAACAAGCAAACGAGACCCACTAGACAAATCAAGAAACAAATACGAGAACACATTACATCACTCAGCCAGGAGCAACTGTCCAGTTTAATTGAATAAACCACCATTCCAATAACACAAAGTGGATAACATTCAAAAACTTCGCAATACGCACAAACACATCATGACCTAAAATGCAAACACAGACAACATGTGGTTACCGTAACGAGTTTCCACATGAACGCCCACACACACACATTTCAGCAGCCATGAGACAGCACAGCTACACGCATGCAGACACACGTGTGCAGAGATACATATGTGTATATGTACATATGTATGTATATGTATGTATGTATGTATGTATATATATATATATATATATATATATATATATATATATATATATATATATATATATATATATATATATATATATTTGAAGGCCCGTCGAGTCAGGCCGCAGAGAAAGCGAGGGTCTGTATATGGAGGGTGATCGCACTTGAGGAGGCGATGAAAGAAATTGGCAGAACAACACTGGGGAAGCTTTACATACATATATATATATATATATGTATGTAAAGTGTGTTGCAAAAAATTTGCAACTCATGTTTTTTAGTGATAATTTCGGCTTGGTTTATTTGAATAACTTGAAATTTTAAGCGCATGATTTACATGACGAAACACGAGTATGATGTTTCGTTGCAATCTCACAATCGGCTCATACAAAAAATAAAAAAAAGTGAAAAACAGTGTTGCAAAATATTAGCAACAATAACATGCTAACAACACAGCTCTTGTTTGTAGAGGATAGTCGATACTACAGCTAATATTCGATCCCGGGGATCAAATGTCAGGAATATTGTCTAGCTAAATCAATCGTGTCGTACAAATGATCCCTCGGATAAGCTCGGTCATACAGTAACTGCTATAGCAACCAGATTAGGACGGCATAAGAGCACCATCAGCAGGTTCTTACACCCTGGAGTGAACCAAAGGTGCAGATCTAACAGTGGGCGTAAGCCAGTTTTGACTATTCGAGATCGGCGAAGGATCATACAGTTGGCTACTCATGACCAAATGTCTTCTTCCAGGATCAGGACTACTTTGGGAGTGCCAGTGCACCGATCCACAGTGTACCGAGTGTTAAGTTCTGACAAAAACGTGCGATACGCGAAAAGGAAGCTTATGCCGCGACTGCAACCGAAACACATTGTCGCACGGCGTGAATTTTCGCATAGTTACCAAACTTGGGATAACGAGTGGAAAAACATGGTCTTCTCGGATGAAAAGAAATTTAATCTCGATGGCCCTGACGGCTGTCAGTACTATTGGCACGACTTACGGAAGGAACCTAAATGGTGTGAAACGTGTGGCCGGTGGTGGTTCTGTGAAATATTGGGGCGCGTTTGGATATAATGGGAAGGTTGATCTAGTCGCGATTGTGGGCCGAAACAATTCCGACAAGTTCCAGCGTATCGTCGGTTCCCAGTTAGAAGCCCATTTCAGAAGAATTGGGGGACCTGACGCAGTTTTTCAACAAGACAGCGCCACATTTCATACCTCGGCTAGCACTATAGCCTTTTTTCGAGAACAAGGAGTGCCACTTTTTGACTGGCCGGCATTGAGTCCAGACCTGAGTCCCATCGAAAATCTTTGGGACATTTGGTGAAGCAGATTTAAGCAAATGGTCGACAATATGATAATTTATCGGACCTCAAAGAAGCTGTCCAGCAAGCATGGACTAATATTCCACTTTCGTACTTACAACAGCTCATTAACTCCATGAAAGACCAAGTTTACGATTTGATTCAGAAGAAGGAACAAAAACCCCGTTTCAAGAATAGAATATGTAGTTTCAAATAAGTCATACAGCCCTGCTAAGAATCGAATACGCCGAATAAGGCGTTATTGTTGCTAATATTTTGCAACACTGTTTTTTCACACTTTTTTCTTTTTTGTATGAACCGATTGTGAGATTGCAACGAAATTAACACCAAATCGCCATGTACATCATGCGCTTAAAATTTCAAGCCATTCAAATAAACCAAGCCGAAATTATCACCAAAAAACATGAATTGCTAATTTTTTGCAACACACTCTATATGTATATATATATGTGTTTGTACATGGTGCCATAGTCATGCGTTCCGAAGACGTGACATGTGGGAGACAGCGACGCGAGCCTACACATTGCGTCACTTGGCGACCTTTAGGCGTACTGTCCATGGCCGAAGCAGGTGGCCATATCTGATTATCCACGAAGACCATGAAATACAAGTTAGAGCGACCACTAATATTATATATTTTGACCAGATCCCTGAACACTCAAGCAAAATATTATTTACTGGCTATTATTATTACTATTGTTTTAACTACTATTATTTAAAACATGAATATAAGATTTAGGTAACACGGTGCTAAGAAGAAGAAGAGAAACAAAATCATATGTATTGGATGTTCCAGTGCTGCGTACACGGGCTTTCATCCTTACGAACTACACGACTATAATGTTGTAATACACATAAGATACTGTAAATAAAACGCACTTTAAAAAAAGGCACTCGCTTAATATGTAATAAAAAGCATCTCTTAAGCTGGCTAATGTTTTTTGGTTTTCTGGTTTAAAATCTTGGTAGGTAAAACAGCTGGTTAAAATATAAAATTCTTGTGTGATAAACCCGAAGGCCAAGATACTGGAAAGAGTTCTCAAAGGAAACAAACTTTAATGATTGGCATTAGGTTTTTCTTGCTAAAAGGAAAATCTACGAAAACGATATAGTCTAAAATAAACGTGCGCCTATAACGTATACATGATGGGCTAGCGAATAAAAATAAGTGTGGTGGACATACACATTTCTGAAACAATGAGGAGAACTAAATGGCGGGCCTGAGAGGTGAGCAATCGAAATCTAACTACGACTTTTTCCGTCCAGCGGTTCGATCCATAGCAGAACTAGCAAAACGCTAGATTAATTGTTGTCTCAAAACCCTTCGATGTAGTATAACCACACTTACCCCGCCTAGTAAATGCATATGTGCTTAAATGAGCCACTCAGATGTAGAGGCTGAAATATTTCAGCCGGGTATAAACGCCTGGATTGCATGCATATGCGATGATAATTCGCTTCACCAATCTCCGCTGAACGTTTTGTATTTTTATAACATATGCGTCGTTTTGATATCTAGTAGGTATGTTGTCATATTTTTAAGAAATAGGAAGGGTTAGTCCTTGATAATCAGATAAGTTCCTACATGTGTTCTTCTAAACTATTTTGCCTGCGTGTTCAGCTTTTCCATAGTTTTCGTATTTACTATTGCGTTAACTTGGTCCAACAGCGTGTTTAACAATTTTATTGGGTCGGACACTCAGTGGTTTCGAAAGGGGAAAGGTTTAGGAGCGTTGCAGTGAGAGAGTTCCAAGGGGCGACGCCTGGTGTATCTTCTCCTCTACAGCCATTTTGGACGCGTGGCCTGGCTACTATTTGCCAATACTGAGACTTTACGGTGTAGGAGAGTCTGTTATAACGCTATTTCATACAAAAATCTTCTCTGGGCAGTGGGCGTCTTCTCAGTTTCTTGCAAACGAATCCATTGTACTCAACTTTGTTGAGTGTCAATTAAAATATATGAGTAATTGTGTAATAAAAATCGGTTTTCAAAATGAATCATTTTTATTGAATGATATGTTTTGTTTAGGCAGTGGCGTAAAATAGTTCCGTGCATGTATATATATATATATATATATATAAAGAAATAGAGGTCTAACAAAATCATCGTTTGACAATTGAATGAGGAGCCGGTGTTCAGCAGCCTTGTCATGTCGACGGAGGTAGCAGAGGAGATCGGTAACGCCGAGGGTACGGCAAACGATCAACAGCAATGCGATCCGCTGGCAGATGTGAAGCCTGACGAGGACGCGGAGGCTGCGTGTCCCCCGCCGACAAACGATTCGATTACCGATGCTCCCGTTGAGGCGGCGGACGCTGAAGCACCGGCCGAGGCCGCACCAGCAGAGGTTACACCTCGTGAAGCCGCTGACGCTGAGCAGCAGCAGCAGCAGGAGGGTGCGGCCGGCCTCCAGGCTGAAGCCGAAGCCGAAGTCGAGCCGCAGCCGGAAGAAGAGGGCGTCATAGCTCCGGCCGAGCCGATTCCAGTGGCCGTCGAGAGCGGCGCGCAAGAACCGATTGAGCCCCCAGCCCCAGCTAAGCCGATCACAGCAGCGGAAGCGCGTCCCACGTCCAAAGTGCCCGCAATGCCGCCTGCAAAAGGTCCGTCCAAACAGGTCCAACCGGCAAAGAGTGCCGTTCCGGCCAAGGTCGCGGCAAAGGCTGTCCCCTCGGCAAAGGCTGTCCCCTCGGCAAAGGCTGTCCCCTCGGCAAAGGCGGTCCCCTCGGCAAAGGCGGTCCCCTCGGCAAAGGCGGTCCCCTCGGCAAAGGCGGTCCCCTCGGCAAAGGCGGTCCCCTCGGCAAAGGCGGTCCCCATGGCAACGAAACCCGATGCAGCGGCGGCAGCAGCGGCGGCGGCGGCGGTATCAAGGCCGGCGGTATCAAAAGCGGTGGCGGTACCAAAAGCGGCGGCAGTGCCAGAAGCGGCAGCGGCACCAGGAGCCGCGACGGCTAAGTCAGGAGCGGTGGCAGCGGCTAAGCCAGGAGCAGCGAAAAAGTCTGGAGCGGCGGAAAAGTCAGGAGCAGCTGAAAAGTCAGGAGCGGCGGAAAAGTCAGGAGCGGCGGAAAAGTCTGGAGCGGCGGAAAAGTCTGCAGCGGCGGAAATGTCAGGAGCAGCTGAAAAGTCTGCAGCGGCGGAAAAGTCTGGAGCGGCGGAAAAGTCTGGCGCGGCGGAAAAGTCTGGCGCGGCGGAAAAGTCAGGAGCAACGGAAAAGTCAGGAGCAACGGAAAAGTCAGGAGCAACGGAAAAGTCAGGAGCAACGGAAAAGTCAGGAGCAACGGAAAAGTCAGGAGCGGCGGAAAAGTCAGGAGCGTCGACAAAGCCAGGAGCGGCGGCAGCGGCAAAGTCAGAAGCAGCGGCAAAGCCAGGAGCAACAACGGTACCAGGAGCGACTGCGGCGAAGCCAGGGGCGGCAACGGTACCAGGAGCGGCGCCGGTGCCAGGTGCGGGCCAGGCCGCACCAAAGGGACCTTTGTCAAAGAGAGTGGCCGCCCCAGCAAATACGCAGACGGCCACTCCGTCGGACGGCGGCGGCAATCAAACGAAGGACACCGCGTCAAAGGTCGGTCAGCCGTCAACAGTTCCTCCGAAGCATTCGGCGCCCCCGCCGCCTAAAGCGGGTCAGGCGGTGTCAGCCTGTGCGACATTGAACCCGTCCACTAGCAAGCACTTGTCAAAAGGTGGCCAAGTGGCCAACGGCGCAAAAGCAGGCCCTGGAAAAGGGCCGCCCGTCCAGACAACGGGTGGTGGCCTGAACAGCAGTCAGACAGCTGCTGCAGCAGCAGCAGCAACAGCAGCCAATGCTGTGCCGAAGGCAAACTTGGTCCCGCCCAAGTGTTCTGCACCGAAAACCGGCCAGCCATCTACGGGCGCTCCGATTTCGAAGGACGCCAAAGCAGAAGCTCTTTCAAAGATCAACACAGGAAAGAAAAATGGTCCTACGCAGGGCAAAGGCTCCTCAAACGGAAAGCAGACCGGCTAAACGAGTGGCCTTACTGAAGTGGTGGTGGTGGTTGTGGTGGTGGTGCTGACGTCGCTTGGGGTTGTCGTTGTCAACAGTGTGATCGCACAGCCAGCCATCCGAACGAGCCGCATACAACCCGACGTCGGCTAGCGAAGTAAATTCAAACAGGACTGGTGAGAGAACAGTACATCGGCATCAAAATCGGTACGACAGCCTCCAGCCCCAGCAAATATCTTGTACGCAAAACACAGCGCTTTGTCTAGTTGTGCGCCTATAAATTTAGATCGCTTTCAAGATTCAAACAAACAATTTGGTTATTATCACACGTGTTGTGTAGAACTAGTACAGTTAAGATATGTGCATATGTTTACATACACACATTTAGTCATATAAACTAATAGATATGTAAAGGTATGAAGGTACGACGTGGGCCTGGTTCTCTAGACTGGCTAGCGAGGGGACTAGGCTACAGGAGCTAGCATGGTATCCACCGCATGGAGTTTGCAACGAAGGCACACGCATGAGTCGGAGGGTCATGGAACCCGGGGGTTGCGCACAGCATATGCTGAAAACCGCTTTCAAGATTCTCCAATCCACCAGCTCAACGTGATTGGTCCAAGGCTGTTATTGTGATCTAGTGATGTAGCAACAGTGGACAACGGTGCTCACGTACTTCGAGCAGGCGGCAACGTCACTTGGGGCGTTGTTGCGACGCGACTTGTGTTAGCAATTACAACAGCTCTAAATAGTGACGGCAAAGCGAGCAGAATCCTGTACAATAATTGTACAGGTCTACGGCACGCGAAAAATGCGCAGCCAAATTCAGTAAGGCAACGCTGAACAAATTCCAATAAACTAGCTGACGCTCACAAGCTATCAAATCTGAACTATATAGGCACAGCATAGGTCATTAACGTCAATATAGCCATATAGGTGTTTAATGAAATAAAAGTATGTTTATTTAATGAATATCACTTTTTGGCGTATATATACAGGGTCATTCATATTGTTGTGCACGCATTTCGAGATTTGATAAAACTCGGCAAGAAAATAAGTTTTCCCTATGGAGGGAAGACGTGGAAACGTCTTGTTTAGGAGAGAGAGTGAAGTTTATAAAAGTAGTTTTTCTGCCTTTTTTTTCCTACATAGTTGTGCGAAATCTCTGTTTGCGGGAGAACCAGTCAACGCATGAAGGAACCGATTACACCGGCGTGTTCGGAGGAAAATTCTGCACGGAAGACACTTCACTAGCTTGAGCAGCAAAAAGCTAATACCCAGATTACGGAAAGTCATGAAAAGTCGATATGTTACGTTAACGCCTTTTCATGAAAAATCGTAAAATTCTTCCATTGCGACCAAAAATGTACGTCCGAAAGACCACTCTCACGCAATAGCAAATTTAATGCCCATCATTTTCGTATCAAGGTGATGGTGCTGCGTTACGTAGTTGTCAAGTCACTAAGCTTTTTCGACAGTCATAGTTGTTATGTTTTACGTGCAAGTTTTCACGTTCAGAACCGTAAAAATCTGCCAAGACGTTTCCGCCCCCTCCTTCCACTAGGAAAATTTATTCTCTTGTTGAGTTCTACCAAACCTCAAAATATGTACCTAACTTTCTCATACGCCCTATGGAAATATGCATGCCTTCGCTTTCGATATGGCGATTCCTATTTCGTACGAGCTCGAAACTCCCGAGAAATTTTTCTCTGAGGCCCTTGATGAACCGTTTAGTCCAGACGAAGTCAATGTTGCCCTTAATAACAAGGCATTCGGGCCAGATCTTGTAAGGAATGAACACCTTCGGCAGGGACATCTCCTCGTGCCTATATGGCAGTCCCTTTTTAACAGATGCCTCTCTGAGGGCGCTCTGCCAGCCAAGTGGTATGAATGCCTTCTTAAAGTAATTCCAAAAGAAAAAGGAGATCCTTCGGACCCTGCTGCGTGGCGGCCGATATCCAAAAGAAGTTGTGTCTACAAACTACTCTCAAGCATACTGACAAGACGTCTCACGGATTTTCTGACAGCACTGGGGTTCCTTCCAGATGAGCAGCATGGCTTCAGGACCGGGCGTTCCACTATCTCAGCCTGCGAAGTACTTCTCGAGCAGATCACAATCTCATTAAACCGGAAAGAACTCCCGTTGTTTGCGGTTCTTTTCGAACGTGATCATTCGAGTGGTGCAGTCGACTTTCTTCGAGCTCTGTGAAAAACTGTGATTTGGTGATTTTGCTGACCTCGCCCAGTGCTGTTTTTTGTCGAGCAATAACTTCAACATCCGGTGAACACTTGTATGGTGGAGTGACATCAAGATGGGTGTGATACGTTCGCCAACGCCGGCACAAACACCACGGCAGGACATTCAACCTTGCTCATCGACGACGACAACAACAACAACGTCGCCACCAGACGCTTCGAGCGGCGACCATGATCGGCCTTCTATCGCAGACGCGGAAACATCGGGAGACGTTCGAAAAGCTGCAGCCGGTCAAGAGACTGAGGCAGCAGCAGAAATGTCAACAAGTGGAAAGGAGGTAAGGAGAAAGCAGCCGCAACGTACAGCCGGTGGAGGGGATGTCGTCGGCATCGACACCGCTGTCACAGCGGCAGCTATCAAACGGCAAGCCACCAGCCCGCCGCAACGGGAGAAACCATTGAAGACAAGAGCGGCCGGAAAGAGCGGTGCAAAGCTGACAACGTTAGCGGAATCCTCTGGCGCTAGTAACGATAGCGCTGAAAGGGAAGCCATGGAGAGCGGTGCCACAGCGCGGCCGACCGGGGACTCCGGTGAGACGCACGACGAGGAAGACACCGAGAGTTGGAGCGTAGTTGGTGCGGGTGGCAAAGTTATTAGAAAGGAGGCAATACCAAAGGTTAAAACAAATGAGCGACCTGAGGCGATTATTTTTGCCGCCGACAATAATTTGCTGGAGACCAATTTTAACGCTGTTTGCGATGACGTCGCTAGACATCTTAAAGGAAAAGTTGAGGAACCTCGTTTTACACGAGCCGGCGAACTTGTTATCGTCGCCGAGGACGCTGAAGACAGAGCAACATTGCTGAGTTTAACCTCAGTCGGACGTATCCCGGTTCAGTCTAGAGTGAGTGGCCAAAGATCGACAGTAAATGGAAAAATCTGCGGTGTGCATCCGTCGCTCAGCGACACAACTATTATTAACGCGTTGGGGTCTTTAGGTGTCACAGAGGCCATTCGAGTCAGAGCGAAGAACGCACAAACTGGCATAGTTATGGCCACTGACCAAGTAATCCTAACTTTTGTCGGAATTGATTTTCCGACGGAAGTTTGTCTGGGCCTTAAAACACACGGGGTGATGCTCTATAGAGAGCCACACCAGTGCTACCGGTGTTATAGCTTGGACCACATCAAGCCGGACTACCCCTGGGCGGCACCTCGCTGTCGCCGCTGTGGTTCCACGAACCATCTCCGGAAAGACTGCAACCAAGCGGCGAAGTGTTGCCTATGTAAATCAAACCATGAAGCTACTTCCGGCAGTTGCCCGCATCGACTTCGCCGTATGGAGCAGCTAAAGAAGTCAGCAATACGGGTTATAGAGAGGAAGCCTGAGGCCACGCCGGTCAAGATCTGCGCACCCGTGGCCGATATTCAGCCGTCGTCCTCCTTTTCCAAGCGGTCTTTCTCTGCCGTTGTTCAGAACGGGGTTAAAGTACCCGCGGCGACACCCAAGGTTCAGCACAGTGATCAAAAAGCAAAACCAGGTCACCAATGATGTACACCAAATCAACAACATTGACAAGGTGGTGCAATGCGTCACAAAGAAAATAGTTCCAATTATAATCGACGTCATAGTCACGCAAATCGGAACAGCAATCCAAAGAGCACTTTCGACTGCTCTCCCCAGCTTGCACATTCAAGCGGCCCACCTATAGCGCCTGGCAACGTCTCTGAGTTGTCGGACGGCTTTCGCGGCCAGCTGGAACTGGCTCTCCGCTCAGCACTTGAGTTGAGCATGGTACAGCAACCTCAGCCGAAGGCTCCACAAACGACTTCCGCAGTGACGCCGTCGCTCCATGCACTCCAGACATCGTCGCCTTCGACGAACACTGGCTACGGAACAGGTGTCAATACGGGGTCGCCTTCTTCTGATCCTAATGACCAATAGACAACTAGACATTCGTCAGTGGACAACACCGCTGACGCACAGCAACACTGAGACGCCAACCATGACGTCGTCAACACGACTTCCGGCGCCGATCTCACCGTCAACTGCCCTCACTCGCACCGTTCAACGACTGTCCGCTGTTCGCCAAAATCTCAAGATGCTCTCGATCGTTCCTCGAGGCGTGAGACCCATAGTTGCTGCCGAACTGACCAACACAATCAAGTCGATTTGCTCAGTGAATGATCTGGACTCGTGGTCTCGTCTGGCTCATTTTGCAACAACGGTCCTCACCATCCCACGGCAAAAGGCAAAAGGAAAGTCTCTGTGTTCACTTATTCGGGACAACCTCAGTCGATTCAGGAGTCGTGCCCCACTCGATGCTGCCATCAATGCTAACCATGTCGCGGCGCCGAAGACTAACACAAACGATGATAGACAAAGAGCTCGGGTGGCACAGGCAAAACTGGCTCAGGGGGATGTTTCGTCAGCAGCGCGCATTCTTAAATAGCTCAAGTGGAGGCCCTGACGGTCTCAAGCCCAGACACCTAAAAAACCTTATTGGAAAGGGTGACCAGATCTGCCCCCTCCTTTTTGCTCTGACGGACTTCTGCAACCTTGTCGTGAATGGCCGCCTACCAGGGTTCGCACTTAGTAACTTCTATGGAGCGAATCTTATAGCTTTAAAGAAAAACGGTGGTCTCCGCCCGATAGCAGTCGGGAATACCCTGCGACGGCTAGCGTGTAAAGTGCTAATCCGCAAATACATGGCGCCGATTATCGACAGGATTGCCCCCGTTCAACTGGGTTGTGGAGTTAAAGGAGGCTGCGAGGCTGCTGTCCACGCGGCAAGTGCCTTTGTAAATACTAACTCGGCGTCCAATAAGGTGCTGATAAAACTCGATTTTAAAAATGCTTTTAATTCGCTGAGAAGGGATGTAATTCTTGAAGCCGTCAAATCAAACTTTCCAGCAATGTACCCCGCAGTCTACCAAATGTGCAGGAGCCCATCCAATCTCTTTTGGGGGGAAGAGATCGTACTCTCCAGATGTGGGGTACAGCAAGGGGACCTCTGTGGCCCGGCCCTCTTCTGTCTGGCGATTTGCCAATTGCTTTCTGCTTTGGAGTCGGAATTTAAGCCGTGGTTCTTAGACGATGGCACAATTGGAGGTACCCTTGATTCCGCCCTTAGTGATGTGGAAAAGATAATCGAGTTCGGCGTCATCTCTGGACTGCAACTAAATGCTTCAAAGTGTGAGCTGTACGTCTTGTCATCCGACTACGCCTTTCGTGACGAGTGTTTACGCCGGGCGCAGGGCCTGCTTCCTGACATCAAGCTCTGCACTGATGAAAACATCGAGCTTTTAGGAGCTCCCCTCACAACGGCCTCCGCAAAACTCGCCCTAAACAGGAAGTGCGAGCTAATGAATCTCTGGTGTTCCAGGTTGAAATCCCTCGATGCGCATCCTGCATTATTCTTGATGCGAACTAGCCTCTCGACACCAAGGCTAATCTATATCCTTCGCTGCATAGATGCATCGGCCCAAAAGAACATTCTACAACAATTTGACGATAGGCTGAGACAGTGCGTGGATCGGGTGTTAAATTTGAATCTGGACGGGGCTAATTGGGACCAGGCTACCCTTCCTACAACAGCCGGAGGTCTAGGAATACGACGTGCAACCGATCTGGCCCAGACCGCATTCTTGGGTTCAATCACCACACTTCAGGAACTGATTATATCTATATCTCCTTCGAACGTCAAGTCCTTTTTAGAACGGATCATGGAGTCCAAAAAAGAGGAGTTCGCCGCATATCACCGCGCGGTGCTTGACGACACACGCCAGCATGCTCTGGATGCTGTGGCAGTCGAAGCCATTCAAAAGAAGCTCCTGAACAACACGGCTGATGCACTCGGCAAGGCACGCCTACTAGCAGCTTTCAACGATACGAGCGCAAAATGGCTTCAAGCCATCCCCTCGCCGCAGCTGGGAACGATGCTGGACAACACTCCGCATCGTTGCCGGCCTGCGGTTAGGGGAGGCTGTGTGTGCGCCCCATAGTTGCTCCCTGTGCAACACACCGGTGTCGCCGACGGGAGAGCACGGCCTCAGCTGTCCTAAGAGCTGCGGAAGACATTCGTGCCACGCCGCCCTCAACGAAGTGATTTTAAGAGCGTTGTAATCCGCTAACGTACCCTGCAGAAAAGAGCCAGTCGGACTAGCAGCGGACTCAGCCTTACGTCCAGACGGAATGACCTTGGTTCCGTGGTCCTCCGGAAAGGCCCTTGTACGGGACGCAACCGTGTGGGACACGCTGGCGCCGTCTTATAGAAGCCGAGCTTCAAGATCAGCAGGTGCTGTTGCTAATTTAGCGGAGCAGCGGAAAAGTTTGAAGTACCGCGAGTTTGAGGCATCTTTTATAGTGCAGCCAGTTGCCATAGAAACAATGGGAGTCATAGTAATAGGCGAATCAACAGTAAAATTTCTGAAAGAAATTGGGAAAAGAGCGGCAAGTGAGAAGGATGAGAAAAGGGCAGGGGAATTTCTGCTACAAAGAATATCAATTGAAGTGCAACGTGGAAATGCGGCTGCAGTGCTAGGTTCGCTGCCCTCAGACAGTGGTCTACCGGGTCTGCTCTGATTACGTATTAAAATTATGCTGTGTATAATGTATAAATAAACTTCAACTTGTCTGTATTATTATTTATAACATTACTCAGTGATCTGCCACGCATCATGAAAGAGCGACACTCAACGGTCATGACCCTGCTCTACGCAGATGATCTGGTAATATTCAGCAGAATTCGTACTGACCTGCAGGCTGCTCTTTGTACACTGGATGAATATTTCTCGCAGAATGGCCTCATAGTAAACGTGTCAAAAACCAAGGCTGTTAAGTTTCGGCGTGGCGGGCAGCGAGCCCGCGCAGATAAACTGCGATTTCACGGTGAGCAAGTGCAGTTTGTAGAGACCTTTTGCTATCTCGGGGTAATTTTCTCGTCTCGAGGTACAACTTTTTCACAGCATGTAACTGAGCGTTGTAGAAAAGCGCTTATCGCGGCAGCGGGTATCAGAAACCCAACACAGTTGTCCGTCCGGACGGCCATGACATTATTTACGCTCAAAGTGGCATCCGTAGCTGCTTACGGAATTCAAGTGACATGGAAACATCTTAGCACTTCGCAGTTATGGCAGTTGGATAGGGTGAAGCCAGCCTTCTTGAAACGAGTACTTGGCCTTCCGCCAAATTCGCGCAACAGATTAGTGTACATGCTCGCGGGTTCAGTATCATTCATTGATAACTCGTAGACCGCTTTAATTTGTCGCAGACAGTCGCTCTGGAAACGTTTCGGCATGAGTATTCTCAAAAAGTGTCTCTAATTCCCAGAGAGTTTTATCTAACACCAGCTATGACTAACCAGGCCTGGAAGGACTCTCTCCGGCCATGTCGTCACCTCACTACTCGCTACAGTGTTCACGGATTTCATCATCTACTATGCCGGTCTGCTGGGTTTCATGAACCCAAGGAGAACTGCAGATGCCGTCGTTGTGGCGGCCCATGTCCCCTCTACCACCTACCTGATTGTACGGAATCCGTGTCGCTTTCTCAGCTTCAGCGAGAATGCTTGTAATTCATTTTACCATGTTTGTTATATATGTCATGTTCGTATTTACATACCCAAACAGAGTGCATTTTAAATAAATAAAAAAAAATAATAAACTCAAGATAAAAGAAGTTTTTCGTTTAGTTTACAAAAAAAGCAAGAAAAGCGGTATTTCACCGTTAAGCCGCTAATTAGATATAGCAGCTTTGTATACGTGGGACGCATTGACAAACACTGTATAAACCGGTAAACATTTATTAAAGACGTACTCGACAGAAGCAGTACTAGAATAAATGGCGCCCACCAAGTCGATCCGTAGGTGGCGAAGTTTATTGAGTTAAGTTAAAAAAAAGTGAAGAAAACGAGGTTCGGCGGTTTTTAGCGGAGCCGAAAATGGAAGAGCAACGAATCTGCACTAAGTTATATGTTGAAAACCAAATCATATATACTAAAGTGGTGGGCTTGGTACGAACTCGTTATGGTTATCAAACAAGGTAGCGAAACACTGTGCATACTTGGTACTGTGGATTTTGCGACGAACGAGAAAACCCCCTTTTGGAAAGACCTTGTCTACGCCAATAACACGAAAAAACGTTGAAAAATGTGATATCAAACTGAACAATCGCCGAATTACCATCAGGGAGACAGCTGAGAAATTGGAGATATCTTATGGATCAGTTGTAACAGTGTTGTAGTGTCCACCACCCCCATAGCTTGCCGGCGACCGTTACAAGATCGCCATTCTTTCGCTCAAACAACAAGCGTCGCATGCATTTCTTATATCACATATTTGTAACTTCCCGCGTCTTTGCTACAGGGCTGGCGGCATCCTCTATTTGGCGCCACGTTTTTAGTTGGCTTCGGCATTGCAGCCAACCGATGCTGTATATGCCCGCGCTGCTTAACCAACTGCTATTCTACACGTGTTGATCCATACGCGTCAGAAGACTAGCTGCAAAATTCGTTGACTGGTCGGCCTCGCACAGCGGCCGCCCCCGCGTCCCGCGCTTCCCGGAGGGCCCCACAATGCAGAACAGTGTGCTCTACATCATCCGGTTCCCCCGAGTCGCATAGTACGCAGGAGTCGACTTGAACTTTGTTAATCTTAACCATATACGTCTGGAGCTGACCGTGGCCGGTCAGCACCTGGGACGCATAATAAGATAGCTCGCCGTGTCTGCAGTCGTACCATTGTCGTAGGTCCGGGATCAGACTTTTGGTCCAGCGACCCTTGATGACCCCCCCAGGAGCTGCTACCCTCACCCATTCTTTCTGCCAAGAGTCCAAAGTAGCTAATCTAGCCCGTGTGGGGTCTAGATCACCGTCCAGCGCTCGTTCTGCTTGCTCCCCGGCCAGCATATCCCATGGCAGCATCTTGGACACGACAAGTAGTGCCTCAGTCGACACGGTACGGAATGCGCGGCAGACCCTTATGGCCACCGGCCGTTGCGCCGACCTCAGCTTTCTCCTGTTGCATGCCGTCCTAAGGGCCCTGTCTGCCCATGCCGGTGCTCCGTAAAGGGCGACGGATTCTGCAGCAGTTGCCAAAAGGCGGCGCTTTTCTTCTCCAACTCCTCCGACTCTTGGCATCAGGCGCGCCAGATTGCTGGCCACCTTTCGGGCCTTTGCGGACACGTGCTGTATGTGCGCTGCGCCAGTCAGTCCCTTGTCGAGTATCACCCCGAGGTACTTTGCCTTTTTTCCCAAAACAATTGGGTGACCTGCTACTTCGACCTGTATGTTTTTGGTCATTTTTCTGCCTGTTAGGTACAGCGCCTCAGACTTGTGCGGTGCCAGTTTTAATAAATGGTCTTCCATCCAGTCTGTCACCATCAGCAAGGCCTCATTGGCGGCTGACTCTAGTGCTCCCGTACTACGGGCCGTGACCAGAAGGGCCAAGTCGTCGGCATAACCGACCGAAGAGGTTCCACAGGACCGGTCCCAGAACCGATCCTTGCGGGACCCCTGCAGTAACTGCGTAGCTCTGATCGCCGGCCAGCAGGCCTCTCTCCGACAGGTACGATGCTATGATTCGACGAAGGTAGGGCGAGATGCCCTTGTGCTCCATCGCTTGCCACTTTCCAGCTCATCGAGTTAAAGGCGTTCTTGACGTCTAGGAGAATGAGCAGCACAAAGTCCCGTGTTTTGGGGGTCTTCGTTAGCTGCTCACCTGCCCGTCTCAGTACTCTTGCCAGGGCGTCGAACGTGGACCGTCCCTTCCGAAAGCCATACTGTGCTTCTGATAGAGCACCTTTGGTTTCGATCTCGGCGTTGAGCCGGTCAACCAGTACGTTCTCAAAGATCTTACCCATAGTGTCAAGAAGACATATGGGACGGTAGGCAGGCTCTCCTGCAGGGGCATTCCCTCCCCCTTTCGGGATCAGGACCAGGTTAGCCTTCTTCCACAGCCTCGGAAAACGCCCCTCTCTTAGAAGTCTGTTGGCCAGGGTCTGAAAGACTTTTGGCCAGCGCTTCACTAGCAGCCTCGCCGCTCCAGGGGGAACTCCGTCCGGGCCGGGTGCCTTTCCGGGTGTTAACCTTTTCCTTGCTCGCTCGACCTTATCTAACGTTACCTCCGGAATGTCTTCCGGGGCAACCAGAAACTCGTCCTCTCCTCTCCACGGATGGTCCGGAAAGAGATGGCGAACCGTCTTCTCCAGCACATCCGGTGGTAGTCTAGGAGGTGGTTTCCGGAGCTTGGCCGAGACGATCTGGTAGGGCCGACCCCAAACGTCCCTTGCCACCTCTTCTATCAAAAGCTTCCAAGATTTCGCCTTACTCTTCTCAATAAGCTTCTGCAATGTCCGTCTGGCAGCTCCGTAAGACGCCAGGAGGTCGGCCGATCGCTCGTCCACCGTCCACCCTTGCTCCCCTCGGGCGACTCTTTCACTCAGCCATGAGCGCTGTCTAGTGTAAGCCCTATTTAGTCTAGTACATTTACGACGTGTTTCGCCAATTTCTTGGTTCCACCAGTGCACCGGTCGCCGGCGGCGCCCAGAGTTGGTCCAGGGGCCTGCCTTCTTACATGCCGTTGTGAGAACAGCTGCAATCCGGGTCTCATCCGTGGTTTCCTCTGACAGCTCTTGACAGCCCTCGCAAATCTTCTCCGCCAGAACCCGCTGGTTTAGCTTGCGCATCTGCCAGCGTCTGCGCGGAGTGGCAGCTGGCTCGGGAGGGGTAGCGACCTCAAACAGGATGTATCTGTGGTTACTTCCATTTTCCTCCTCATCAACCTGCCAACCCGATATCTTTGGGAAGGCTATGTCATTCGCCATCGTGAGGTCCACGAAAGACTTCTGGTTTCCCCGCGAGAATGTGGGTACTTTCCCGTCGTTTACTAAAAGCAACCCATTTTCTGCCATCCATTCTTCTAGTACCTGGCCCCTATCATTTGTGGTTTTGCTGCCCCACCCGACGCTGGCTGAGTTGAAGTCCCCGGTGAGGACGATTCCCTTTCCCGTATGAACGCGTAGGCTCTGCCCCAGACTATCGAGAAACACATTGAACTCCCTAAGTTCCCTATTTGGTGAAAAATAGCAAGAATATAAAACCCCTAGCTCTTCTATTTCTACCCATGCGAACCCTGAACCGGAACCCCGACTTCTAGCCGATAAATGCCTACTATTCCCCGTCCACCAGGTGCCTGAGTCATGTCCCGTATCAAGGCTGATAACACCCTTCCGGAGTGCAATGCCTTTATTCGGTTCCGATACTAGAGCAAGCTCAATACCCCTGTGCTGGATTGTTTGGTCCAGCAGGGCGTGGGCTGCTCTACATCGGTTCAGGTTGACCTGTATGACCCTAATCATTGTGATTGTTGCCTGTCCCTCCCTCGATCCCCTCGGAACTAACCTGTTGCCTCCTGGCTGTCGTCCTAGGCGCCTTGAAACCGTCCTCGTCGACTGTTGGCACCCTGGCCTTCAGTTTCCGCTCCTTTTTAGCCAGCTTGCTCTCCCTTTCTTCTATCCTCTTTCTTTCCTCTTCTGTCCGCTGTATGGCCCTCTGCTTTACAGCCTCGCGTCGCTCCTGCAGAGCTTTAGCAAACGCCGGGCAGGCCGTTGAGGCCGCCGAGTGCCCCTCTTTATCACAGACGTGACAGTGAGAATCGGGATTGTCGCATGCCCTCGCGAGATGACCTTCGTTTCCGCACCGATAGCATCGCTTGGCGTCCACCTTTGGCTCTTTGCACTCCTTCGCCATGTGTCCTGCACCCCGGCAATTGTAGCACATGGGCACGGAGACCCATTCCTCAGGTCTGCAAACGGAGCCTCCAATGGTGATGCTCCGTCTGGACAAAAGCCTGGCAGCTGCAGCTGATGGCAGCGTTGCCAGACACTGCCAATAGCCATTTTTCCCCATGCGGGGGTCTTCAGTGCGAAGAAGGGTGTCCTCGGACAGCCCCAACGCCTGCCGTAGCGTTGCTTCTATCTGCTTTTTGTCGGCGAAGGGGTCAATGTTCCGAAGAACAATGGTCTTGGGGACCCCGCCTACCCTCCGATCAACCTCCAGGTTGGAGCTGTTCCGGAGAATGTCGGCGAAAGAGCTCCCGGCACCGGCCTTGCTCTCCCAGACCTTTATAACCAGGTCCCCTTCTTTGGTTTTGGAGACACCGCCAACCTTTAGGCCCGTCACCCCCGGCTGAACGAAAGGCCGGACGCTCTGTAGGGTTTCTTTAAAGGTCTTCCCCTCAGCGGTCTTTATCCTGATCGTGCTTTGAACCAGAGGGGGCCCAGCACTACCATGCTTTATCGACCCACCTCTGGGAGTTTTCGGAGTGACTAACTCGGCGTCACAGCCCACCCGGCGGCAGAGAGGGCCTCAAGGGCCCTTCGTGTGCCGTCAGTTTGGTACTCTTCCGGCACCTAAAGGGTAAACCTCTCCTCATTTAGCTCCGCCTTTGCTTTCAGTACCACCTTAGTGAGTAGCCTGAGAAACCCGCCTGCTGGCGCCCCTTCAGGGATTACTTCAACGACTAAAGTGCGTGACGTGCACTTGACACTCATGGGAGTATCCTCGGCTTCATCACATTCCAGCTCCAAGGCATCTTTGCTCCGGAGAACCGCGAGCCTTTCCACCGGGACTTTGGCTGCCTCTGGGGCCGAGGGGAACTGCATCGCTAGTTGGGCCAGCAACGCTGAGTCACTCTTTGAGCCTTCCCGTATGATAAGAGCCCGGGTCTCCCTTGCTGACAAGATGCCTTGCTAAGTTAGCGAGGCCCTCTGGAACATCTTCTCGGGCCAGTCTTTCTGGAGAACCGTGAGTAGCTCTTCATCCGACTGAGCCGCCTGAAGGGCTGTGTCAAGCTCAGCGATAACCTGGGCTACCCTAAGCTCCTCGGCCCTTTCTTCATTCATCTCCTTACCGCATTTGGAGCACAGGGGAGCACTATCCGCGGCTTTTTTTGCCGTCTCTCCTAGCCCTTCTCCCCCCCGGAGCTTTCCCTCAGATAGTTTTTGCTGAAGCCCCTCTATTCTAGCCTTCATTTCTTCAGCCTCCCACTGAAATCCCTCTATTTTGGTCCTCATCTCAGAGTTTTCCCCCTCAAGCCGGGTAATCATTCCTATGTGTTCCGCCCTTTTATCCTCCTCCCTTATATCCCTTTTTTGCCCTGCCTCTTAATTCTTCTAGCCGCCTTTCCCAACTCCTCAACCGCAATCTTGATTTCTCCCTTGGTGGTAGGGTGTTTTCCGCATAGCTGGTCTAGCACCCCCGTCCAGGTGAGTAGGCTGGCTAAAGCCGAGTCGTAGTCCTCGACTACTGGTTCCTCAGCCGGCCACAGCGAAACAGGCAGCTCCCCAGTAGTGTATCCCTTCAACCTGTTGGCCAGGATATTAAGCCACTTTTTGCCCGCTGTTTTTGCGGCGTCCTTGTCCGTTTCTTTAGGAGGTGTGCTGAGACGCGCCCTTTTTTGACCCGCCCTGCTATTTCCCCCCTTATCATTGTCCTCCTTATCCGCATGGCTTTGGTCCCCCCTCCCCATGCTTGCCTCTGGGTCCTCAGTCTCCGTGTCCGAGTTGGGCACCAGCACCGTCGGTGTGGCCGCCCCTTCTTCCTCTATCCTAGTTACCCCGCTTGGGCCTTCTCCCTGACTACCCTTTCCCTCAGGAGTTCTGGGAAGTGCCCTACTGCTCCTGAAGGGGTTCCCTCCCTTATCTATTTCGCCCGCCCTCCCGTTTCCTGGGGCACTCATCGTTCTCCCCCTTTATCCCGGTGTCGACCTCGAAGAGGTCAGCCTCAGGCAGGGCCGGATGCTAAAAGTACCACAACGACACCACAGATGTATCACAAATGGTACAATTGTATCACAGATGTACCACTAAAGGTATCACTTGCGTACCACGTCGGCGCGGCGCACGTCCGTCGCACGTTGACGCGGTGCGCGCTCGCCGCACGTTGGCGCGGTGCGCGCTCGCCGCACGTTGGCGCGGTGCGCGCTCGTCGTACGTTGGCGCGGTGCGCGCTCGTCGTACGTCGGCGCGGTGCACGTTCGCCGTACGTCGACGCGGTGCACGTCAGCGCAGTGCGCGCTTGCCGCACGTGGGCGCGGTGCACGTCAGCGCAGTGCGCGCTTGCCGCACGTAGGCTCGGTGCACGTCAGCGCAGTGCGCGCTTGCCGCACGTCGGCGCGGTGCACACCCGCTGCACGTTGGCGCGCACGCTCGCCGCACGCACACACACGCGACCACACACGCTCCACGTGTACGTAGTAGTCACAAATAACACAGAAGCTATGCGCGTCACCAATTCACCAGATCACTAGGTCACCGAGTAAACGCCAAATCGATAGCACAGGGCAGCAAACTAAGCAAACACTGCGCAAGCGAAACACCAAATTCAAGCAAATCCCGCACCGTCGGGAACCGACGTCCGTCCTGTGAGGTGCTTAAGGTGTGCGCTGGATCTCTCACTAAGTGTGGTAAACTAAGTGCCGTTGCTCAATCCGTTTAGGACCTTAGGTTCTCACATTTCACCGTTTCTTCACAGAGCGAAGTTCACACACGACCGCTCATGGTGAGTGCTAGCAGCCGACTCTACGTATGTATGTATATACAGGTAGTTCAACAAGTTCTTAAAATGAAAACCAAGAATTTTCCAAATCTTGTTTTTAATTTTTTCTTATTCGATATACTCCCCGAGAAGCTCAATACACTTTTCCCACCGAGATTTCAGAGCATTTATACCTCTTGAGTAGAATTCCGCGTCTTTAGACTGAAAATAGGCATTGACAGCAGCCTTAACCTCTTCATTGCTGGAAAAACGCTTTCCACCGAGACTATTCTTCAAATGTCCGAAGAGGAAATAGTCAGAGGGGGCCAGGTCTGGAGAAAAGAAAGGTTGTTCAATAAGTTCGAACCTCAGTTGGGCCAGTTTTGCCGTTGCTTGCCGCGACTTGTGTGCGGGAGCATTGTCCTGGTGAAACAGGACAACCTTCTTCTGCAAAGCGGGCCGTTTCACGATGAGTTCTTGCTTCAGGCAGTCCAACAGTCTTGCATAATATTCTCCCGTGATCGTTTTACCGCTCTCAAGGTAGTCGACCAGAATTATTCCACGTTGGTCCCAAAGCCGTAGCCATCATCTTTCCGGCCGATGCCGTTGTCCGCACCCTCTTCGGAGGTTCTTCACCAGGTGCACACGATTGGCGAGATGCTTCTTGGGTCTCGGAAGTGTAGTGCTGGACCAAGCTTTCATCGACGGTCACGAATCTGCGCCAAAAATCCGACGGATTTTTCGACATCTTGGCCAAATTTCGCTGTGAAGCGGAAACACGCGCGTCTTTTTGGCCTTGGTTGAGCAAATGCGGCACCCATTTTGCTCTGAGCTTCTTCATCTTCAAGTTTTCGTGCAGGATGAAATGCACACTACCCAAACTGATCCCCAAGGCCTCCGCTATCTCCCTAATGTTCACTCGCTTATCTGCGGCAACGATTTTCCGCACTTTTTCCACGTTTTCCTCATCAGTTGCCGTTTTTGGGCGTCCTGAACGTAGTTCATCCTCGGTGCTCCTGCGACCTCTTTTTAACTCATTAATCCAGTTGGAAACAGTGGCAAAACATGGCGCAGAGTCACCGTACACCTCGTCTAACTCAGTTTTCACTTGGGTCGCATTCCAACCTTTGAAATAAAAATGCTTGATAACCACTCGAAACTCTTTTTTCTCCATTTTTCAAAATCACGCCGATACGTTGCACGGGAAAAGTGATCAAACGAAATCGCAACGGCCAATCACCATAATATTGACTGCTAGCATTCGAAAAGTTGCCGTTTCCAATAGCGGTGAAAGCGCGCCAAAATTCGAATTCTGAAAAGCTAATTTTAAAAACTTGTTGAACTACCTGTATATATATATATATATATATATATATATCGGCAGTGCTCGCCTTTATAAAAATGGTGGTAAAAAGGTGTCACGTGAGGTTAAGAATCAGCTGTCCGTGTCCTTGCTTGATAGTAGCCCCGCTCTTATGGACCCGGTGCGAGCGGTATATCCTCAAGGTTCCTTGCAACGTTAAAACGGTAAGATCCATAAGATTCCTCTTCGTGACGCCGAGCCCCAAGAGCGTCCTCGCAGATTCGGAGTCCCATACGCCACTCATAGAGATAGTGATGGATCCGAATGTGCGGCATCTAAAACCCAGACCTCGGTAGGTGTTGTTATTACGAGGTCGGGCTTTAGACCCGGTGCGCCCGGTCGACGGAATACTCGCTCACGAACCACCTCATGACCCCTTTCGCGGAGAAGACGCGCCACGCGATCACAGACGTCGTCATGTCTCTTTATGGTTTGTTTGTGTGTTGTATCGCACATCTGAGCGACATGAGCCAACGTCTCAGGCGCATGACACCCGTGCTTGCAACGTTTGTTGTAGCCCGGGCGTCCCCTGGCCAATCTGGCACGCGTTGGTAGTGCGTTGATCCTGAGCTTTAGTATGTTTAAATACTCCTTACCAGATAGGTAGGGCATACCCTTAATCCAGTAATGTACAAAGGGCGTTTCGTGTGCTTTTTTAAAATGTGCCCCATCGAACGTGTTGTGTAGTTGTTAAGACCAGTAGTCGGTCTCTCGTGTAGCGGTCTCAATGGAGGTTCCCAAGCGCTCGCAAAGAATCTCTCAAGAAGTCTTGTTTTCGCAAGATCTTTTTTAAAGTGCCCGGTGGTTAGCATCCATTGGACCCCAAGGTGCGTGGAGTGTTGTAGTGCTGTCAGGCGGGAGAGGCGGAGTCTGGGAATGAATGTTTGGAGGCAGGGGATGTCCAGACCGCCGTGTGCTGTGTGCGTGTACAGGAAGGCGTTCGGCACCGCGTTTTCGAGCTTAAGCCATTTCGACTTAACAACATTTCTGATCTCTTTATCTAGGTCACTAAGGAGTGCGTAAGATGGTCTGGGACCGGAGACCAGTTTATATAGGAGACGGGGAATGAGAAAGTCTTTAAGAATTTGAGTCTTTGGTGGGGTTTAAGGGGAGCTATCGTGAGTCTGTTGAGTAAATTAAGGAGTATATCCCTTGTGGAGTCAACTCTGCCATTGCTGTCAAAGTCGACTCCAAGATATCTCCATCGATAGCTCATACCTTTAGCTGGCAATTGCCGATCTCCAACGTTAAATTCTGGTACGGTATTGATAAAACCTTTACCTTCCTTCCCATTAAATAGGTGGTAGATAGTAAAGCTTTTATTAGTATTAATTTCAAGGCCTCGGGATTTCAAAAGTGGGTCCGCAATATTAAGGAGCCGTTGGAGAGTGGATTTCGTGGAGGCTAGGAGGATGAGATCATCTGCAAAGGCTAAGCCCATAAGGCGGAAGTCATCAGTAAGTTGGTACCCGATATTAGTTTTGTCTAATTTTGAAAGAATGTCGTCGAGAACTAGATTAAATAAGAGGGGGGACAGAGGATCTCCCTGTCTAACACCCCTAGTTGGCCGAAATGTGCGACATTCTTGTCCAAATTCTATGAAAGTTTTAGATGAGAGGTACAAGCGTTCGATATAGTTAATGAATACCTCCGGGTATCCGCGAGTCCGGAGTGACCACAGGACGGAGTCATGACTCACCATGTCGAACGCCTTACGGAGGTCGATTGAGGCGAGTCTGAGCTCACGTCCTGCAGACTTGGCATCGTTAAGGATACCATCCAGAACCGCAAGATTCTCGAAGGTACCATTATAGGGGAGAAACGCTCGCTGGATTGGGAGAAGCTTAATAGAGTTCTGGAGGCGTCTAGAAAGAATTGTGTTAAGCGTTCGTTGTAAGTATGAACTAATAGATAGGGGTCGCAAATCGCTTGGGGATGTGGCATTGTTAATTTTAGGGATGAACGCTAAGCGAGCAGTTTCATGGGCTAAGGCAATATCGCTAATTAATAGTATGTTAAGAATACAACAGACTACTTCTAACGGGAGTTTACGGAGGGACGAAAGACAAATCCCGTCCAAGCCTAGTGCTTTTGAAGGTCCGCGGAGAGCTACGTGGGTTTCCTTTAGGGAGATAGGGAGGGAAACCTCAAAGAGATCAGAGTTGGGAGTGTATACGGGGCAAGGGAGTGGTTCAGGGGGTGGTTGTGTCATCGTGTTGGCCCAGTGTTCTTCAACCTCGGTGGCCTGCATGTTGTGTATGGTGTGTTTGCCGTCTAGCACCTCATGAGCGCATTTGGATCGGTTTTGGCTAAAAAGTTTTTGAGTGGTTGCGTAGTCTTGACGTCGCTGTTGCCTTTTAGATACTCGCGCTTCAGTGGAAGGTGTTTCTCTAAAGGCACGACGTCGGACAGTGTGTGTAAAATGTTTGTTCAGAAATTCGTTTAAGGCGATAGTGTGATTCTCACCTGAGCAAATTATATTTGACAGATGAGTGAGGTCTGTTGAAATTATGTTGCGTTTGGGAAATGTGTTTGTGAGGGCTTGTATTTTAGATATAATAATATCTTTTTGGGATGGATTATAGGGGCCATCTGATTCAGAGTATCGAGGCCGACTAGGCTCAGGAAGCTCAAATCCGTCAAGGTTGGAATCCAGGAGAGACCTCTTTTTAAGGAGGTCCTCTACCAGATCCTTATGCGCCTGAGAATTACGTTGGCCTCTAATCGCCTCAGGTGTGCGTGAGTTAAAATTAGTAGCTAAAAGGTGGTCAATTTCTCTAGGTGTTTCGTTATTATTATCTAATATAAAATCTGCTTCTAATGTTGCTAAAAGTTCACGGTCTTGTGGGTTCCATCTGGCCTTCTTAGAGGGGGGGGGGGGGGCTAAAATGTTCTCATTATATTCGTCCGGATGGGCACGACGACGGTGTAAATTAAGACCTGATTTAGAATTAAAGACCTTTAAGCAAGTACTAGATGGACATTTACAATTTGGCTGGTAGACGCGTGAAGTACTAGGGGGGTTAAAATTATTATTAGAAGCAGCAGTGTCATTTTGTGAGGAACTTAAAATCAAATTATTAGTCTGTGATTGGTTAGGAGTTTGGGAGGTGGCACGAACTTCTCGTTGATTGTGAGTCAATCTAATGTGGCTCGCGAGGCCCGCGCCAGATTTGCATACTCGCCCGCAAGTTTGGCAGCTGAGTCTTCCGGCGGTGTTGCTGCCGTCACGTGATGCCATCGTTGTCTTGGTCCACAGTGGTGGTAAGATTTTTAAAAGTTTCGTACGCGAACGATGGCACGATTTTACGCAGATGTTGTTGTTAAAATCGCTAAAATGAAGCGGTCTTTAGACCATCATTCTGTTTGTCTCTACCCAGGGAGCACTATGTCATAATTCGTCACGTACTGTATTTATGCAAAATAGCGTCGAAAGTAGAAGTTAAAAATTGCACATTAATATGTACAATAGTAGTGTCGGTTTAAGATATATATTTGTGGTAATTAGATGGAAGACTAGCATCAGACAGATTAATTGCTGTCTCTTCGATTCAGTGGAATTGAAGCATCTATTACAAATATATAGTAGGTATGTAGGTAGTCAATTAAAATATATAGTGGTTTAAAAACACGATATGGCTGCCCAATATATCGTTGCTTACTGTATTCTCTACGCTGTGTTTGATTTTAGAGTTCAAAACAAAGCGTATTGATACACCACTATATGTATGCACTGTCTGGGTTTTGTAGCCAGTGCATACACTATACCTATACAGAAGTTAAGATTAGTGAAATATAATTAGGGCCGCTATATTTCACTAAAACAATTATATACGTAGACTCACCTTACCTAAATCTAAAAACCGGCACAATCACTTCCACTTAAAAACGCTAAAATGCACTTCGGGCCTTTGCAATGGTGAACGCACTGCTAACCTATCTAACACAGTGACGCGACGAATTATAACAATTTTGCATCTTCTAAATGCAAAATGGAACTGTTTGACGGTGTTGGATCTCACAGTTCGGTCGCACTGGTGGCCACGATGGTCTGTGACAAAACTCCCGTTAAAAAGCCAGATAATTTAAGCGGGAGCTCGCACCAGTGCGACCGTCCGGCTCAACAGCTGAGTGGAGACTATATATATATATATATATATATATACCCCTGCTCTGGAGTGGTCCAATGCCCTTCGGGGAGAAGGTATATTCCGGGGTGTAACGCGGAATCGCGAGGTGAATGCGTCTAATCGGTACGGTGGAGTAGTGTGGTACCCCCATTCCAAACCTCGATAGGGGGGAGGGTGGGGGATCTGCTGGCCTGTCAATTCGGGCTGGTGGGCACTCCCGTTCGGGTCCGCGCGTATTAAATCGCGGTTAAAGGGCGGGAGTGTAAGTATTTCTCTCTTTTGCTATATATGTGTGTGTGTATATATATATATATATATATGTGTGTGTATATATATATATATATATATATATATATATGTATATATATATATATATATATATATATATATATATATATATGTGTGTGTATATATATATATATATATATATGTATATATATATATCTCTGGGTTGCATGAGATGTCAACCGAGCCTGAATGCAAGCTATGCGGAAAATCGGGTGATCTGTATTATCTTCAACAGTATACAAAAGCAATATCGCTGATGAAAGTTATATATATGTATGTATATATATATATATATGTATATATATATATATATGTATATATATATATATATGTATATATATATATATATAGTCTCCACTCAGCTGTTGAGCCGGACGGTCGCACTGGTGCGAGCTCCCGCTTAAATTATCTGGCTTTTTAACGGGAGTTTTGTCACAGACCATCGTGGCCACCAGTGCGACCGAACTGTGAGATCCAACACCGTCAAGCAGTTCCATTTTGCATTTAAAAGATGCAAAATTGTTATAATTCGTCGCGTCACTGTGTTAGATAGGTTAGCAGTGCGTTCACCATTGCAAAGGCCCGAAGTGCATTTTAGCGCTTTTAAGTGGAAGTGATTGTGCCGGTTTTTAGATTTAGGTAAGGTGAGTCTACGTATATAGTTGTTTTAGTGAAATATAGCGGCCCTAATTATATTTCACTAATCTTAACTTCTGTATAGGTATAGTGTATGCACTGGCTACAAAACCCAGACAGTGCATACATATAGTGGCGTATCGATACGCTTTGTTTTGAACTCTAAAATCAAACACAGCGTAGAGAATACAGTAAGCAACGATATATTGGGCAGCCATATCGTTTTTTTAAACCACTATATATTTTAATTGACTAACTACATACCTACTATATTTTTGTAATAGATGCTTCAATTCCACTGAATCGAAGAGACAGCAATTAATCTGTCTGATGCTAGTCTTCCATCTAATTACCACAAATATATATCTTAAACCGACACTACTATTGTACATATTAATGTGCAATTTTTAACTTCTACTTTCGACGCTATTTTGCATAAATACAGTACGTGACGAATTATGACATAGTGCTCCCTGGGTAGAGACAAACAGAATGATGGTCTAAAGACCGCTTCATTTTAGCGATTTTAACAACAACATCTGCGTAAAATCGTGCCATCGTTCGCGTACGAAACTTTTAAAAATCTTACCACCACTGTGGACTCTCTTGTTCGGAACACCTCCGGCGGAGCGGTGCCTACCGCCGCGAAACCGGGGGTGCGAGGATAAGTGATAGTCATAGGTACACGTGTCAGGCGCCTCCTCGTGGCGACCGCTGGAAACGGGTGCTTCGGCACGCCGGCTAAGATCTGACACACCCGGGAGTATCTATGACTCTCTTACCGGCCTGGTCTGCTGGTGCGCGACTTCCGCGCGCTGCGGGGACCTTCACGAGCCACTATGTAAGCTAGTCAGACGGTACAAACTCCCAAAACTGACACTCCCGTGTTTTAACAACTAACCGGGGGGCAAGGCATACGATAGATTTGGGTGTCAACGAATTTATATTGTCATCCTGTCGTGGCCCATTCGAGGGCTGTTAAGGCTATTGCCAATACGGGGGGACCGTGCTGCACGAGGACCCCCGGGCCGGACGGTTAATGCCCCGAGTGACACTCGGTGGTACCGTTCCGGGACGCCTGCTGCCTTGGCTTAATAGGCAAAATGAAGAGCGAGTCGCCACATGAAGCAGACCACCGGTCGAGAGGACCGTCTGGCATAGTTTTTGCTATGTAACCCTGCCCTGGAGTGGTCGAGCACCCTGTAATGGGGGGTATTGTATATTCTGGGGTGTAACGCGGAATCGCGAGGTGATTGAATCTGATCGGTACGGTGGAGTAGTGTGGCACCCCCACAGATACCCTCGATAGGGGGGAAGGGTGGGGGGTCTGTCGGCCTGTCTATTCGGGCACGGTACCACCGAGTGTCACTCGGGGCATTAACCGTCCGGCCCGGGGGTCCTCGTGCAGCACGGTCCCCCCGTATTGGCAATAGCCTTAACAGCCCTCGAATGGGCCACGACAGGATGACAATATAAATTCGTTGACACCCAAATCTACCGTCCGGCTCAACAGCTGAGTGGAGACTATATATATATATATATGTGTGTGTGTATATATATATATATATATATGTGTGTGTATATATATATATGTATATATATATATATATATATATGTGTGTGTATATATATATATATATATATATATATATATATGTATATATATATATCTCTGGGTTGCATGAGATGTCAACCGAGCCTGAATGCAAGCTATGCGGAAAATCGGGTGATCTGTATTATCTTCAACAGTATACAAAAGCAATATCGCTGATGAAAGTTATATATACGAGGTGTGTTCAAAAAGTATCGCGACTTTTGTGTTTTTTCAAAAAATATTCATTTATTCATGAATATCTATTTTGTCCCCTTCAAAGTAATCCCCATGAGATATTATACACTTGTGCCAACGGTTTTTCCAATCTTCGAAGCACTTCAAAAAACCATTTTTTTTTATCTTGTTCAGCTCCTCCTTCGATGCCGTCTTTATCTCGTCAAGCGTAGCGTAACGTCGTCCTTTCATGGGCCTCTTCAGTTTAGGGAACAAGAAAAAGTCACAGGGGGCCAGATCTGGGGAATACGGTGGCTGCGGCATCATTAGTGTGTTGTTTTTGGCCAAAAACTCGCGCACAAGCAACGATGTGTGAGCAGGGGCGTTATCGTCGTGCAAAAGCCAATTTTTGTTCTTCCACAAATCCGGGCGTTTCTGGCGGATTGCTTCGCGCAAATTGCGCATAACTTGCAGGTAATATTCCTTATTGACCGTTCTACCCTGTGGCAAGAACTCATGATGCACCACGCCCCTGCAATCGAAGAAAACTGTCAGCAAAACTTTCACATTCGACCGAACTTGGCGCGCTTTTTTCGGTCTTGGTTCGTGCGGCAGTTTCCATTGAGATGATTGAGCTTTGGTTTCCACGTCATAACCATAAACCCACGATTCGTCACCAGTTATGACCCTCTGGAGCAAATTTGGGTCGTCGCGGACAGAGTCCAACATCTCATTAGCAATGTTCATGCGATGCTGTTTTTGGTCGCAATTGAGCAATTTTGGTACGAATTTCGCGGCGACCCGTCTCATGCCCAAATCATTGATAAAAATCGAATGGTACGAGCCAATCGATATGTTTAGGTCCTCAGCAACTTCTCTAACGGTGATTCGACGATTGGCCAATACCATTTTCTCCACTTCATTAATTTTTTCGTCTGTTGTTGAAGTGCTCGGGCGTCCGGCACGCTCTTCGTCGTTCACATCTTCTCGGCCTTCTGAGAACATTTTGTACCACCGATAAACGTTGCTTCGGTCCAAAGTAGCTTCTCCGTATGCCACAGTCAACATTCGGAATGCATCCGCGCACTTAATTTCGTTTTTCACACAAAATTTGATACAGGTTCTTTGATCCATTTTTTTGAATAGGTAAAAATCGAAGACGATCCAAAACACGTGCAAGCAAAGCAGCTGTCAACAATTAAGTGAACATTCAAAATGGCCGAGCTTGTCGGCATAAGTGAGAGACATGAGTACCAACATAACGCCACAAAAAATCGAAATTCGAATATACGTAACCCGCGAAAATTCAAAAGTCGCCATACTTTTTGAACATACCTCGTATGTATGTATATATATATATATGTATATATATATATATATAGATGGACCGACATAGCCCGCCGGCAAATTTATTTGTCCATGTTGTCTGGTTATTACAATGTGTCACATAACGCAACTGAAAACTAACGACTCATATATGGTATATATTATATATATCTACATATATTAAATATGTATATAAATATATATTATTGTATATGTATATATATATCTATATATATATAGATATAATATATATATATAATTTAATATTATATATAAATACTCCATATAATATATATATACTATATATATAATATATTATATTATATATATATATAATATAAATATATATATATATATATATATATAATATATAGTAGATTTATATTATATATAAATACTCCATATAATCGTAATATATATATATCATATATATATCTATCTATCTCTCTCATATCTATATCTCCTCTCTCTATCTCTCTCTCTGCTCTTCTCTATATATATATATATGTATTATGTATGGTCACTCCTCCGTCTCCCTCACCCTCCACTCTACCACCAGTGGAGAGGCCGCCTCATTGACCATTGTTAGGTCAATGAAGGCCGTCTGGATCCCTCTGGAAAAGGTGGGGACCCTTCCGTCATTAAGAACCATTAGACTCTTTTCAGCCATCCACTCCTGTAGAGTTTGAGCCCGTCTAGTTGTGGTTCGGCTACCCCATGCTTTGCTGGCTGCGTTAAAATCCCCGGTAATCACTACCCTTTTACCTGCATGTGCCCCCGCGCTCTAGGCAAGTTCCTCGAGAAATTCCTCGAATTCCTCCTCCTCCCTGGAGAGAGATTTCAGAGATATGGAGGAATTCAGGCTGCTAGGTAAGAGTTTTAGTTTGCGGGCAGCCGTCAGTATTGTGTCTGTGAGCTGAGCTTCTCACTAAGCAAATTACATAAAGCCCTTTATAACGCGATTTGTTCCAAGTTTTTTAACTTGGCTCAAAAATGTTGCTCTTTTTTGTGGGCTCTTTTTACAGCACATCAATATAGCGGCGTGGAATAGCCAATCACAAAACCTAATTGCGCTATCAAAATGTGTCTTTGTTTTTATAATGCGTTTCAATATATTATTTCTTTAGTTTCTATAATGCCACAAAGACATTCGAACACAAGGTAAAGATTCACAGCTTTACGCTTTCACGCCACCCTCTTCTTACCATGATAAAGATGTCATGTGAGATTACGGTTGACAATGCGGCCCCATAGTTATTGTCTTCATTGTTCGCTACGGTCGGCAGAGAGCGTACCCAAGGGTTTGTTTTTATTGGGGTTCACATAAATGTTGGTTGTGATGAGCCAGTGCAATTAGAGGCCAATGCATAGATAGATGATAAACAATTCTTTGCTGTTATTGCAAAATTGCTACAAAATACTAGCAATGAGTGCTTTTGCAGTCGTAGTATTCTGCATCTTAACTACTGCAGCATCCGGTAATAATTATCACTCACGCTTAGTAGTTAAATATAGCCATATTTAAAATAACCAGCTTTAATGCTACATCGTGTTATAGCTGCACTTATATTTATGTTAAATGCATTACTTACGGTTGCCAACGTGTTTGTTTGTATGTAGATATAAATTAGGTATTGTTTTACCCAACATGGTGTGGAAATAAATTAATGAATTACCTACGGTGTTGCCCAAGGTTTGCTAACTGCAGAGGCTTCATATCCTTACAGGCAAACGGAAGAAGGGGGGATTCTGCAACGGATCTTGTCCAGTAAGACACAACACAAGATGCAGTGAGCTCATTTGTGTGCCTCCTGTGGTCTAGATGACCAAAGCCACTGGCTTTCAAACTTGTTGTAATTACGAAGCAGATTTGGAAGTGTAATAAACGAGTTCTTTCCGTTATGAATAATAATAATAATAATAATAATAATAAACAATAATACATGGGGTGATGGTAATATGCTATCTCTTTCATTAAGACAATAATACTACTCGTTTTTCTTTTTGTTTCGGTCATAGCAACGTATAATCCAACCCGGCATTTTTCATGTCTAGTTCAAAAGCAATCAAAACCAACGAAGGGAGCGGCCAGGGCCGTACAAATGACCGGTCCAGCATGCAAGACCATGGGGTTGCCATTAAGTCACCTTTCTCGGCAGAACTCGCATAAGTTGCTACGTTAAATTAAAGACAGTAAAACATTGTTAATATATTTGCATAATTTCAGCACATCAGACACTATCAGCATGGGTATTTCTGGGAATTAATTAAAAGTGATTGCAATCATGAAGGCATACATAAAATGGCACAGTTATTGACCACAATTAGCGACGTTCCTTTGAAGCCCCTGGTCTTAAGCTCTTTGCTGGTCAGTTGCTGTCAATGTACTTAATTATGGTGGCAAACAGTGATGAACAAAACAGATGATAAACCATATAATGCAGCGGCGTTCACCTTATAATAGATAATGATAAATCTAACAAACTGTTCGACCATTTACTTAATACCGCAACCAATTCACTACATATTGCCTTATAAGCAAGCATTGACAAAATTAGGCAGCAGTCAATCGAATCACAAACATTCTCTGCTGTATCACGTATAGTAGGGATTGTTAGCGATAGACAAATTCGACATGTTGTGGGTCGGCGTCCTCAACACTAAGGGGATTATCCACCCGTTCGACCGACTCTTTCATGAACAAGAACATCCACTAACAGAGGAGTTGGCCAAATGACAACCAGAGACCAATGCAAAGGGACTGTGATGAATAAGACGAACAGAAGCAAAGTTATTTTGCACGATTTACGAAAACGGTTAATTAGCCACGATTGGTGTCCTCATATTAAATTTGTCTTTGTGAGCTCTAGTTGCAATCAGCATTATGTAAAAAAATAATAATAAATGAGCATACCACATTGTGTACCGACTTCTAGGCTGTATCAATGATTGTCCCGACTGGTGGAAACCCTTTGTCGCTTACAAGTAAAAAAAATCCAAGTTTTTCTTCCCTTTCCTAAGCGGGACTACTCTGCAGATATTTATTGCAGAGGGTCTTCCCTGTTTGCGGATGGGCCTAGGGATATATGGGTTAACGGTTCCAACTAGCGTTCTACACCAGAATATCTCCCCACAAACTTAACGAGCACCCAGTTTAACGAACCTGACACCCTTCCCACAAAATTAACGAACGAATTTAGCGTGGCCGCAGGCTTGTTTGGGACGCAACTGTAACCAACTCATTAGCCCCATTCGATGATCGGTGCAGGTGCGGATCGAGCAGATCATGCCTCCAGGTTAACTGAGGCTAATAAATGCAGAAAATACTCAAGCGTCGAGTGTCCGCCCCCTTACGCTTAAGCTGATTCAGCGCGTCGATAAGTCTTAGTCTTTCGACAGGAGACTCAAGGGCATCCGAATTCTTGCGTCAGAGGCTGTCGCTCGACATTCAACGAGGAAATGCAGTGTCTGTTCGGAGCACATTGTTGAACGGGGCTAACCCTGGCATAAAGAACCCGTGATCACACGCTCGCGCGGAGACAATTGTCCACTCCAAAGTGCTAACATAGTGAAATTATATGAATAAAAATACAGTACAGTGAGTCTATAAAATAATAATAATAATAACGATAATAACAATAATAACAATATAACAATAACGATATAAAAATAGACAGCACCTGCAACGGGTACCCAGTGAAGCTGTTAAACAGAAAGCGATTACTATTTTGCCCCATCACGATAAACAAACATTATGGTACTAAAAAAGCTCCTAGGAGGATTGTGCTTGTGTTTGGAATGGGTGGTTTCGGAAATGCGTAATGCTGGCAGCGGGATAGCTAGCAGAGACTAGTGTGGGACTAACCCACTAATCCGGGCTCCTCTCCACCCCCTAGAGTTATTATTTTGTGACACTTCTCTGTAACTTATGTCTGGAGGGAAGGCCTCCTTCCACCTTTAATTCAGTAAACAAAGACCTTTTATATTCGATTTTAACCATGTAATAATAGAACAAGGCCGTAAGCGATCTGAAGTGTACCTCGGAATGAGTAGAGTCTATTAGGGGATGACATGGTAGCTGACCCTAATGTAGGAGAACGCGTCTACATGTCTACGGAAACCTATTAGTGTTTGTAATTTTTATAGATGTGTTTTTGTTTTATAGGTATAATTATTATCCAGACGTTTATGTAATTTCCGCAATATTTTATTTATTTGTTTTATTAACACCCAAACTGGGTAAATGTATTTTCGCAATATTTTAATCATTTTTAAGGCGGAGGTTTAGAAACTCGCACGGTGGCAAGTCAGGCAATTAAGCTGCGTGCTTTACCAGTCTAACTCCAAGTTTTGGTGGACATTCTGTTGTATTCGAACTTTTCGTTACTGCACTACTTTATTCTAGTTTGATTATTGCCACAAATTCACTTCTAAAGAAAGTTGCGATCGTCATCTGCCAGCTGACTAACAGCGCTTCACTTTTGTAGGCGGAAGTGCTCTAACGCCTGACCACTGCAAGCTTTGGTAGTAGAGGGTTAAAAAGTATTGAGAGGAGATCATATATCCTCATTTGTTGCTGTTTCGGGCGTTGTTCGAATGAAACGTCTAGTTCAAATTTGTATGCACCATCCATGTACACTGCTCAAAAATAATTTCCTCCCGAATGACCAATCGATGTCCTTCGA
This sequence comes from Dermanyssus gallinae, assembly GCA_003439945.1. NCBI lineage: Eukaryota > Metazoa > Arthropoda > Arachnida > Mesostigmata > Dermanyssidae > Dermanyssus > Dermanyssus gallinae. The sequence goes on along the minus strand of QVRM01006574.1, from coordinate 664,735 downwards.
AATCATTATATAATTTATGGAGGCTGTACCAAAAAATAACGTATTCCAGTTTTTGGGTGCGGCTTTTTGGAGTGCTATTTTCTCAAACTGTAGTCTATGGGGGGATTGACTTAAGCATTTTATTAAGGTCTCAATGTATTAAATTATTGTGCGTGCAATAGACATCTCTATATACATGATTACTAGCGACGCATGTGTATCATGAATCCTTAAAAGCTTCCAGAAATTGTCCTCAAATAAAGCTAGTTAATGTCAATGCGATTTTTTATACCTTTGCTCCAAAATTATACCAACATAGAAGAATGCGATGAGTGATAGTCGTTAATGTGACAGATGTAGCTGAAAAGACGCTACACGTTTTAAGTACATTTTAGAAAAAAAATAAGGTATGTACCGTCTTTCATCACAGATGTTTAATATTGTTAATTTCTTCAAATGTTGTTAAGCTTGTGTTTTCATTAGCCTATTATTAGTATATAGATTAGCCTTTTAAGTAGTAAAATCGAAATCAGAGTTTAATGTCGCAATTTCGTAAAGAAGACAAGTTTTGCACCCCAGGTCTCTTCGCCACCGACCCGGTTCTGATGAAATAGCTATTGGAAGGTGGAACGTGGCTAATATTCACGTGCAGAACAAGCATAATCATATGTTACTAGACCGGCTCAGCAAACAAGTGCGTTTCATCAGACACGGCAATATGATTTCAGTAACACTGAACGATCGTTACGAAAGAGATCTTACTAAGGATATTAGTCGCTGCAGAGGCTCGGGTCACGAGCGGACAGAGTCTTACGTATTAACTTCGAATATTTGAGTTATTTTTAACTTGATGAACTTAATGGGATCCGTCTTACGAAGCAATGCAAAAGCAGTTCCGTGGACGTTAAATGTTGGCTGAGGGTCAGCCCACAATCCCGTTAAAGCCTGACTCCCCCCTGCCCCGGGTTCATAATTTCACGGCATTTCTTTGACATCTTGTAAAGGAGCAGTCATACTTTTTTAGTGCTCGATGCGCCTTCTCTGTGCCTTTTCTGAGGTCTGCAAGGGTTTGCCGAGGTCGCGGTGAGGATTTAGCGTCTCTCTTTATCCTCTCCATTATAGGTAATAGCTAATTCTTCCCTCTGTCCCGCTTCCTCCACACTTTCTTTAAGCGCATAATGAGTGTCACAATCTCCCTGAAGTGGAGACCACACATATCGACAGCCGGCCGACGCGCGCCTTTTTTGGACAGTAGAATAAAATAAAGTCGAACACATATTTATTGTAACTAAGGTAAGTGATGAAAACTGTGTTTGCTCGAGTACTAAGAATTTGAACTTAGATTTACAAAAACAAAGAGGTTTTTGCAACGTGCATAATACGCTCTACGCTAACGCTAAAACGAGCTACGATTGAGGTTGGCTGATCGGAGCAAAGTATGTGAGCGTGGAATAATCAAAGGCTGCTATAATTTACAAATTAATCCTTATAAATACAGTAAGAAAGTAGTCTAGCTAACGTATTTTGCTTCTACGTGGCGGAGTTCAAACGACATGAGGCTTGCATCCTGTGTTTTGTATCGTATTTGATCTCATCCTATTCCTGCCAGTGAGATAGTTCTGGTGAGGTTTTTCCTAGAATGAGTTCGAATAAGTGAGTTTCCATCCGGCCGCAATGTCCGCTTCTTTGAGGGCCCCTATACGCCAGATACGAGAACTAGACTGTCAATGTACACCAGGGTGCTATGCTGCGTTCCAGAGAACCGGGCGCAGAATGTAGCCCTGCGGAAGTCGAGGTGATTCCGTCTTAAGACTAGTTCGACGTGGAATCCGTTGCAGACACGGCGATACGCGCTTCTTTACCAGAGTTACCCCCAACTTTGGTGTTCAACGCGTTATGCACGTAGACTGAGTGGAATATAGCTTCTGGTCTTAAGCGAGAGTTTTCAAGTAGTTTCAACTATTGTCCGTTGCAGCATCTGGTTTGGCGCGCCCAGCGTGGACGCCTTGCTAAGTCTGGTAACGTCATGGCATGGCTGTTCGATATAATTCTGGGGGGCATATATGTTTCTATTAACATAAAGTTATAATATAATCATAGAGATAGATAACGATTAAATAGCGTAGTGCACACTGTTTCTATAGTGTTCGAGCGCTACAAAACATTAGGTTTGCAGTTACATTGGCAGAGTAATGTTATAACGGTGCTAGTTCTATTGCAGATGGCACGCTTTTTCCAGCATTCGAGAAACCGCCGAAGAGCGTAAAGTTTTACTCAGCTTTTTTTTTAAACCGTGGCCGCTGCATCTACAGAAGCAATTGGTTGTCAATGATGAATTAATCGCTCGCTTCCAAAGAGGCAGCGACCTCTTCAATGAAACCGGCGACCTCGAACTCGATAAGTAAGTTTTTTAGGCATGCATGAGGTTGTTTCTTCGGAAAAAGATTGACCCACCCTAGGCATGGTCGAATGTCATTTCACTAACGGCACAGTCGTAGCCGGTACTATTTTTTTAGATGAGCACCATGTCCCCGGGGCAGAAGCGACGGTCTATGCGGATAATCTAGCATTGACAGTAGTGTCTCGCCACGACCCTATCCTTGAAATCATCGCAAATGACGCTTTGAACCGTGCCTCCCCCCGCTGGAAGATACAAAACGGCCTCCAGCTGGCCCCGAAAAAAACTAAAGCAATATATCTGATAGGCCGGAAACGGACCCGGGGCGCGCGTCTTATGCTCGACGGCCACCCCATTGCGGTGACCAAAAATGAGGGATAGTTACACTCCCGCTGCCAACAGTGATTACGCATTGACATATGGCAGAAGCGCCCGCTAGCCCGAATAGACAGGCCGGCAGCTTTCCCACCCTTCCCCCTATCGAGGTTCGGCGTAGGGATACCTACCCGGCAATTAGACGCGACCACCTCGCGGTTCCGCGTTACACCTCAGAATATACACTAGCACATTCTTGCAGGGCAGAGGAGTACCATGAGACTGGATGAGAATAACATGAACTATAACCAGGCTAGGGAGGCAACAATGTCCGAAACTCTTTACCTTGTTTTTACCGAGTATCTAGATAAGTGGTATCATGGCCCAGGTCATGGCGCGTTATTGTATTATGCAACGCAGGCCGTTACGGGACACGGTCAATTCCAGACATATAGGGAAGTCTCACTCAGACATCTGCATATTGTGGTCAACCGGGGCACCAGACGATGTGGAACACACGGTCGCAGGGTGCACAGGATTTTTGCACCTTCGCCGGCCTTCCACGTATGCACTTGCTGCAGCTGACTATCATCACCTAGATGATGACGTCAAGAAACTCTTGGGCGGAAGGAGTCTTCATGCCTTGACGGGATCATAAGAGAGAAAACTTGCCTTGAGAATGAAAGGCGTTCCTCCATTACTAGGAGGAGCCGCGAAAGGCCCCCACAGGCCTTGGTAGCAGACGCACCCCCCCCCATGGCCTCGAAGAACTGGCAAAAAGTACCGAACCCTGGCGGGGGGGGCGGTGAACGTGAGGATTAGGGGTTTTTAGTGGGTAACCCCATACCACCGGGGATAGGGTTACCCAGTGCTGATGTGGAGGAGCGCGTGGGTAGTGCATAAAGCATTTTTTCCCAAACCTCACGCTAAAAAAGGTTAGAAACATTCGTTTAACTTTTGTTGTTTACTTGATTTAAAAGGTATGTACTTTACCAAGAGTTTTTCTACTGGAAATGGCTACCTACATCAGGATGTGTAACATTTGTTTTCGTATAGTTGTTTTTGCGAAACACCGACACACGTAAAGGGGACATTCGACGCAAGCAGGTTCGGAGCCGGTACATCTGGCTTGGGGAAGTTTGCGACACCGCTTGTGATAAGCCTTCCTTACTTCCTTCATGGGGATCCTTTACTGCGAGCCAACGTAGGCGGTTTACATCCTGACGAGAACAAACATCACTTCTACTTTGACGTCCATGCTGTAAGTTTGTTTTCATATTCGATATACGCTAAAAATGCACATTTTGATTTTTCTGATGATATTATCTTATGAGCTTTATATAACGTGATTGCGTGCTGCTTATTTTTTTAACATGCCCATCTTTCCATGCAACCTTCTGGAGGGCAGCGGAGCGCATGTCTGTTGTTGAGCGGTGTTTTGATTTCCTCGCCATTGTTTTGCAAACAGGAAAAAGAAACATGCATTGGCTTGGAACAATACAGTACTAAGCAACTTGTGTTTTGATAAAATAACTTTTACGAAACTGGCTGTTCACTAACAGCAGTACCTAGGAAAGCGCGCATCAAATAATGTAAAAACTTGCGCATAGTGATTATGATTTAGGCAAAACATTTGTATTTGGGACTCATGAAGTCCATGAAGATCCTTGAGCAAGCACATGATTCACGGAAGGCCAATGTTTGGTACGGATTTCGGAGCGGCGTTGTTATCCGCCCTTACTGCTTTGAAAACGCCCGTGAAGCGACTGTAAATACCAACAGCGAGCAATACCAGGACGTGATGAAAAACCTTCTGTAGCCAGATTCTGACGGATTGGATGTGAACATCATGTGGTTTCAATAAAATAGGCTTACAAATCACACAACGGGCGCAACGATCGAGATGCTCATCGTAAAATTTCCGGACAATTTGAACTTTTTAAGTATTGACTTCTTCGTCGTTTTTAGATATTGGCTGGACCTCATGGGGTTATATATGGGGTTTTGTAAAACAAAAAAACGCGTCTCTAAAATGGTGCTCACCATTTAATACCTAAACTGGAACATCGTATCCGGGAAGGTACGAAGATAAAAAGAAAAAATATATACCACGAAACGTGCCAAAATTTTGTCAAAACTTTGGCAAAAGGATAGGCTCTCTGTGGCAAGAGGGCATTCTTCAAATATTGTATTCCACATACAATCCTAAGCTATCAGCCTGACCGTAAAATGGCAAAGCGGATAGCTTAACCACGTAGCGGTATAGTAAAGCTATCAACGTTGCAACGTTGAATAATGTATGAACGTTTTTTTTAATTAAGATACCTACGTTCGCTGCCCACCCTTCATTTCACAATTCAACGCCGTTATGTAAGTTTTTAAGCCCCATTTGTAAAACTAACAGGTCAGAAGCTTTACGCTGCTAAGTGTGCTAACATAACTATTTAATACGCTACAGTTTTATCGGCGAGTGCTAAAACAGCACAAAGTTTGCGAAAGTCTCTTATCTTAGTATAGCCGAACGTGCCATTTCGACCTAAAATAGGCTATGCATGATATGCCTAAATTGGAATAGATAAATGCACTGTATATATTTAGTGTAACGTAGGTTGAGTTTTACCCTTTATCATTGAAACTTATCGCTAAAAGGCTGCATTAGCCAGATCTGTGTCATGTCTAGTATTAACACTTATTAAATGACTACATATCTTTTCAGAGATCTGGCCTAAGAGTTGACATGAGGTTGCGAATGCAAACAAACGTGAGGCTGGTACATTTGGCAACAGAGCCGGTGCCGAGTATAATTCTCCCAATGTTTTGGACTGAAGATGTATGTGTTTCGCTAAAACTACACGCATAAAGTCAGCTTTTTATTATTTAGTTCATAGTCGCGTTCACGCTAAAGCCAATCATACCTTGTATGATTGGTTTTAGCGTAACAAACCAACTTTGTTCACAGATGCGTTCAAAATCAATTTATATATAATTCATTTGGCATACTCGCAAATATAGTCATTTCTCACGCCTGTATATGCAGCATTTTCTGTCTTTTAGGGCCTTTTTTGATCCCTTTGACATAAATTTGTGTCTTTAAGTAACTAAAAACGATACGCGAAACATGTTATTATCTGACCTACATTTCTAAAAGAATATTTTACCACTTTGTCTACGGGGCTACTGCAATCCACGTAGACCCTGGTAAAGAGATTATTAATACAGCAAGAGCATTAGTCCCTTTGTATTTTAATAACCAGATAACCCTAGAAACTAATCGAATTTTAAACGTAAAAATGTTCAACAATTCGAATGAAATGCTGTTGATGAGTTTCTCAGGTTACGCATTGCCTGGTAAGTTAATATAGAGTCACAGATCAAATAGTGCATACGGTTTACCTTACTGTGGCAGCATGGCTGCTGGCTCTCCGCGGTTTGGTTTATCATCTATTATCAATGAGCATCGCCAAAGGAAACTTCGATTAACAACAGGGATTGAACCGGCGACACCCCGGTGGACGACAACCATGACCAGCGCACTAGTCCCCTATACTACGCCGCCACCCATCAAATTATTACTTAAAATATTTTGAGTTTCGAAACTTACTGAACCGGCTATATATATATATATATATATATATATATATATATATATATATATATATATATATATATATATATATATATATATGTGCGTATGTGTGGTGTTATATATATATATATATATATATATATATATATGTGCGTATGTGTGGTGTTATATATATAAACTGGAACTCCTAGGCGAATTTGCCGTCAGACAGAGACTATCTTTTGAGCTTGCTCAAGCCTCGACAACTCGTATCTTGGGCAGCGTTAGCCGCCTGTCTTTGCTCACTCGCGACGTCTGCCCTTTTGTGTGGACTTCTTCTGTGAACACCGAAATCGTATACAAAAAGGGAAAAACTCTGGCGTGAGCCTTCAAATACTGCAGTCATGGTAAGGGCAATATTTTGTTTAATTAATTCGTTAATAGTTAGAAGTTTGGTAGAACTCGGCAAGAAAATACTTTCTCCCAATAAAAGGAGGAGGCGAAAACGTCTTGTTTAGGAGAGAAAGTGAAATTTATAAAGTCGAAAAAGCTTAGTTACTTGGCAACTACGTAACGCAGCATCATCACCAAAATGATGGGCATTAAATTTGGTATTGCGTGAGAGTGGTCCTTTGGACGTGCATTTTTGGTCGTAATGGAGAAATTTTAACGTAACATATCGACTTTTTTTATGACTTTTTTAAATCTGATTATTCGCTTATCGCTAGCCAAGATAGTGAAGTGTCTTCCGTTGTGCAAAATTGTCCTTCGAACACGCTGGTATAATCGGTTCCTTCATGTGTTGACTGGTTCGCCCTCAAACGTAGATTTCGCACAACTATGTAAGAAAAACAAGGCAGAATAACTAACTTCACTATCTCTTCTAAACAAGACGTTGCACCGCCTCCTTCCATTGGGAAAAAAATGTTTTTTTTGCTGAGTTCTATCAAACCTTGAAATAAGTACATAACGATAAGAATGGCCCTGTATATATGTATAAATATATATATAGTGGTTCGACGTAAGCCATATATAGTGTAGTTCGGTTTACTAGCGCCAAATTTGTTCAGATGCGTTCAAAATCGTTTTATGTATAATAAGTTTGTCATACTCGTTTATAGTCATTTCTCACGCCTGTATGTGCAGCATTTTCTGTATTGTAGGGCCTTTGTTCATCCCTTTGAAATACATTTGTGTCCTTAAGTAACTAAAACAATACGCGTAACAAGTTAGTACCTGACCTTCACTTCTAAAAGATTATTCTACCACTTTGTCTACAGTGCTACTGCGATCCACGTAGACTCTGGTAGATAGATTCTTAACACTGCAACGTCATTAGCCTTTTTGTATTTTTGTAGACAACCCCTGACAAACGCTTTGTCAGAAGTTGACTATAAAAAAATGCGTTTTCGTTTCCGCAATCGGTTTCCACCATACGTCTATATAGAACTGCTCCCTGCGGCGTCCCCGATACCGAGCGTTTTAAAAGCAACAGGCTGCAAGAAATAACGCGGTTATAGCCAAGTTGGCCAGGCGATCGCACTGCCTAGTCCTGTGGGAGCGCGCTAGGTTGGGAAATTTGCTCTTTTATATAAGCCCTTTTAACAACAAGTCATAATCGATACAGTTGTCTCTAATGCATTGTATTTGTGTTTTTTAAATTATTATCGTTTTTTTTAAAAAAACGCAACGATGTTTAGTATTTCCAATCTTGCTGTTCTCGTCAGATTACTTAATTGAGTTAAACTTTGGCTTTATTTTAACTCGGTTCTGTCTCATATTTTTCCCGCGGTAACATTTGAAAAATTTACTATTTAGTGGAGAGAGCTTATTAGTAGTGGCTCGCTGGAGACTTATGAATTCCCAATCACAGTCGGCGTAAAACAGTAACTCGGAAGAATATTGTGATGCGCTGAATCGGACGAAGAAGGCATTTCTCTCGGCGCAGGCGCACACAGAACTTCGCCCCGCTTTTGAGCTAAGAGCAAATACGGCGTATTCTTTGGAATCGAAACTATCTATATGGATAGAGTAGGCGAACTTCTCTGGCGCTAACGAAAAGCGTGGTTATTGGCTGCTGGATGGCAACCGGAAATTCTGCAAAATGGTTTGGGGGAGGGATTTTTCCACATACAATTTTGAGAATCCTTACGCAGCTCGTGAAAGCAGGAAAAAGTTACTATCAGAGCAGACTGTAGCGCACCTCTGCACTAGTGACTCTACATGATTACCACTGTTAAAACAAATGCCCCGACTAGGAGGGCTTAATACAACTCGGCAGCCGCTTACTAACGCAGATATTCGGCAAGCCTGTTACAGTCTTTTTTCGGTATAGTAGCCGCTACCTATATAGTCTCTACCACTTTACTCATTATAGCCTGTCTAATTTTTCATGTGGTCCTTAGTTGTTGCCCGACCGCTGTTGTCAATTGCGCCATTCCCGTTTGCCTAGCTGCCGTTCCACATATATGTATATCGTGTAGTTCTGCTCGTTCTGTTTCTGCATAAGACACCCAATGTTGTATCCGCCCTGTTGTTGTGACAGTCCATGTTCATTCTACAATACGAGTATGTACCTCCGCCGCACATGTTTAAGCCACTGCCACGTTCACATGGACTGTCGTGACGGGATTACCATTTGGAACCCAGTAGATCCTCCAGGATCACGCATAGCTGCTCCACTCAGTTTACCGGGACTGCCGAGGCCGCCGTGGCATCCAAAGATGTTTAGGCCGTCAATACCACGAGGGCGTTCAGGTTCGCCTGGCCCGCTAAGACTATCGTGGTCGGAGCCGGCATGCCGAGAGATTCTATGCGACCACGGTGAGATCCGCACCGTTCACCGAGGCTACCCGGGTGGCCCTTTCTGCTAGTTGATCTTCGTACCGCCATAACCCTGGTGATCTCTAAAGCCACCCCCAACATTGTAGCCATCCCTATTCCCTCCCTTGAACCCTTTACCACCGCTTTCGTAAACAAAATGTGCACACATTTTCACATTATGAAGCAAAGCTTTCATGCTTAAAACTCGCACACTCTGGTCCAGTATTGAGACAAAGTATTTTGGTTTTATTCGATCCAGTTCAGGGCATAGCATAGATATGGAGTGGAGTAGGTGTGCTGCTTCTGGTGTCGTTCTTAGAAGAGCTGTTTGCAGTACAACAGTAGATGTATAGGATTTGGCAGTTGTGTAAACGATTTAAATTGAGGAACTTGAGGAATTGACTCGCATGCCGTGCATTAGCTATACATGTTTTTTTCTATACATGCAAAATGGCGCTTCCGAATTAGTTGCGCTTAGATTAAAGACCCTACAATAATACAATTCCTCAGTCGGCACAGACGTAGTTCAATACATTCTTACCAAGATGCAGATGTGTATGGGATTAAGATAGACAATGCGGCCCCATAGTTTTGGCCTTCATTGTTAGGCATCACTGCGTTTGGCAGAGAGCGTGCCCAAGGGTTTGTTCATTGGGGATCACATAGATATTGGTATGAGCCAGTGCGCAATTAAAGACCAAGATATATGGCAGATAATTATTTGCTGTTATCAAAATTGCAAATTACTAGCAATACGTGCATTTGCAGTTTTAGTATTGTGTATCTGAATTATAGTAGCATCCTGTTTAGATATAGCCAGATTTAGAATGTGCAGTTTTAATGCTACATCTTGTTATGGCTGCATGCATTTGTATGTTAAATATGTTACGCGGTTTGGCGCAAGGTTTGTTGACTGCAGAAGTTTACATCTTTACAGGCAAAAGGAGGCAATTTCAATGAACGACCGTGTTTGAGATCCCACGGGAGCCAATCAAAGGATCGCATTAGAACAAAATGACTGGAGTTTACCGTGTACGTCTACAGCGCAAGGTCTTCCGCATAATATCAATCCGGCCACAGCCTTACTACTATTACATACTGTGCTAACCATCAAGATGGGCATAGCAGGACATACGAGCAAATTTGTATGTTTTCGTTCGACGTAAGCCATCGCATAGGTAGATGGAATACCTTTGAAATATAGCATTGCAACTACAAATTGAGTGCACACGGCATGACGGTCAGAAACTAACCCAAAATGTATCGAAACACGAAACCGTTATTCGGATCTTGCTCAGAAAGCGACGACACAAGATACAGAGGGCTTATTTGTACATCGCCCGTGGTCTAGCTAGTCAAAACCACTGGCTTCCAAACCTATATTTGCGGGTCAGATTTAAAAGTGTAATAAATATATTTTTATTACTAATAATACTGAAGAATAATGTATGCGGTGTTGGCAATTTTTTAGATAAACGATAATGCTACTGTTTTTTTGGTTTTGGTCATACAAAAGGCCATCCCGGCATTTACTTTGCTTAGTTCTGAAAGCATCAAACCGAGAAAAGTCGCGGCCACGGCCGTACGAGTGACCGATCCAGCATGCAAGACAATGGCGTTGCTATTAAGCCACCTTGCGCGGCAAAGATCGATTAGGTCGCTACGTTCAAATTAAGGCAGTGAAACACGGTTGATAGGTTTGCATAGTTTCAGCACACCGGACACTTTCAAAAGCGTACACAAGGTTGCACAATGAATGACTCCGTTCCTTTGAGGCCCCGGGTTGCTGGTCAGCTGCTGCTAATGTACTTAACTATGATGACGGGATTGGCGCGATAACAGGGACGCCCTGCTGTAGGCAGCGCGGCAACAACTCGCCAAGAAGAAGAATGTGCTGTCTAAAGAACAACATGAAACCAGGCTGTAGAAACAGCAGCAGTGACGGCACGACATCCAGCTACCATCGCAAGGAGACTGTGATGAGGAATACAAATAGGAGAACGAAGGACAAGCGCTCGTCAGTGAAGGCCGCCTATGGCGTAACAGTGGCGCCACACGAAGAAGTGCGGAGATGGATATGTCGCATATGCGGCTGCCAACACACCCTCTAGTTCTTCGAATGTTAACAGATTGAAGCGTTCTATTAGGAGGAGGTGACTGATTACTGATTGATTGGTTAGTTTGCTTAATAAATTTGTGTACACGCATTAACCTTTTTTTATATCAGGAATACATAACGCTGTAACTATTAATTGCCTATATTGTACTATTGTTCCCGTACGTGTTGAGCACCTTCCATCGGGATAGCCTCTGCGTCGTAATATTTATTTGTGCCTTTTCTACATCCTTGCCTAATTCTAGCGCCTCCCCTAATTCTAAACTCCTGTTGTCTACCGCCTGTTGAAATGTCCACATTTTCTAACCTGGGTATCTAGCGTTTCCACTTTCCTACCGCATATCCGACAAACCGTTATTTCTAACTCCGCATAGCGGTTTCGCTGCACCGTTATGTTTAACATACCGGCTTTCGCATCGGCTAATAGCCCGCTGCCTTCTGTATTTTCGTAAAATCATGCTACTCCAACCACAAATTCCACCCTTCTGTTCCATTTTGTTTTTACTTCAATTGCCTTCTTTACCCACTGCATCTCTTTAACCCGTCGCTCGTTATCTAATGTACTAATTCGACTACAATACGCCAGCTTACTTTGCACTTCCTTTTCGACACATTTTGATAGACCGCCTTTCCCCTTAAAAAACTCTGCTCCAATTGAAACGACATCCCAATTAACCCTTCTTACTTCTCGCTGAATGTCGTCTAATTTCCTCCATAAACCTGTGCTATGCACTAGAACAGAATTTCCAAACGTCAGCCCTTTTAATTAATTGATTAAAATTAATTAATTAATTAAATTCTAGACTATTAGTGGCGGCGTGGTCTAGGGGATTAGTGCGCTAGTCATGGTTGTCATCTACCGGTCCCCGGTTCGATCCCTGTTGTTGATCGAATTTTCTTTGAGCAATCCTCATTGAGATTAGATGAATAACCATACCGCTGAAGGTCAGCGGCCATGCTGCCACAAGGACTGTTAGGAAAACCCTAGATATCTTAACATGTCCGGCTCTCGGTGCTTTGAAGATATACCTCAGGTTGAGTTCCAAGCCCGTAGGGGACGGAGGATAGTCTAGAATTAAAAACAACCTCCTTAAAAAATGTTTTAATTTCTAGAATTAAAATTCTAGAATTAAAACATTTTTTAAGGTATGTTTTACCGTGACTGTGTGACGACGTTCACTACCGCCGACGTGTCGCGCGACAGCCGCAGCGCGTCATTTTTCATGCACTTAACCTGGACATGCCCTCCGAAAAATCGTAATTACTCCGCAACCACAGCTCGCATTGACATATGTTTGGCACCAAAATGATCGCCATGAATTGCGCATTGGCTGAATATGTCCATTTTGAGCGCTGTGAGTGGCTGTAGGGATATGATTCTAAAGTATTTGGCGTGAACGCTAATAAAGAACTTTATTTTTGGCGAATTCTCTTCTAAGCAACCATGTCGCGTCTTCTGACCGGCCTTGCATACTCTTCAGATGGAGCAGAATTTTATCGCGAACACGAAGGTGTGCTTAGTTTCTGTCTAGGAAGATTGGTTGTCTCGCAACAGCACGTTTTGTGCTCCTATGTCGGGCAAAATCGGCAGTCTCATAAATTGTAGTAATTTCACTCTCATTCCAAAACAAGACTTCTTAGAGACCATGTTCCATTGGAAAAAATATTTGCTTTAACGAGCTCTACAATTTTATGTATCGCTATAAAATTATTTCTGTCACACCCTGTATATATATATATATATATATTAAGAATACCGATGGAGCGACAATTGTCTCCTGAGAACGTGTGCACTGGGAATATTACTCTATCTCGTATAGAGTGGGTTGGCACCACTTCAGCAGCGTGCCGCGGACGGACGCCGCGTTCCCTCGTTAAACGTCGAGGTCAAGGCGCTGTCTCAAGAAAGCCGCAGATCTCTTGTCTCCAGCTGCGAGGTTTAGCTGCTCGCCGACTCTGTGGAGGAGTTTGCGGGTTAGGTTGCGTGGGCCGCCCAAGGTCTCAAACGCTAGCGGTTGAAATTCATGTGGGTACTCTATTGAAGCGTATTTTGCGAGCTTCCTTGTCTCGGCTAGATCACCAGCGTAACCTGCCGAGGCCGCCCCGCCACCGACCATTGAAGGTGCTAATGAGTCGGTAACTGTGGCGTCCCAGACAAGCATCCTGCCCCGGCTGAAGGGGGTTAGAGTCATCCCGTCCGGGCGTTTGCCGTCGTCGGCGGAAAGACCCTGGGGCTCTAGAATACAGGGAAATCCGCTAGATCGGTGCGCTCGACTAAAAGTGTCGTTAAGACTGGCATGTCGGGCACGCCGTCCTGCACTCATGACGCACGACAACCCATGATGGGCTAACTTGTCAACAGGTTGACCACACTTGCATTGGTGAGGAGTTACAAGATCACAGCCGAGCCGAAGTCCTGCCCCAATTCGGGTAGTTTCGTCGTCCAAAAGGGTGCCCAGTGGGGCGCTTGGAAGCGCATGCAGCCAGGCTCCGGATCCCTTAGCTGCGACCGCCCGAAGACGAGCCTTTGCGGCGTCGTCAATGGCGTCCGCGAGTAAGCCGCAATATGCTTATTCGTGCAACAACGCGCTCCAGTCGTGTTGGCTTCGAGGATTGTCCGGGGCACCACTGCAAATTGTCTTTAACTCCTCTTGAAGGCGTCTTGTGAGGTCCTTATACTGAACAGCGCCGGCTTCGTCTAGAAGTGCAATGACCTTGTTCTCAAATCGAAGAAGAGAGGAGACTATCGCTGGGCCAGCCGAGATAAGTGGATCCGGGATCCCCAGGCCTCCCTTGGAAATCGGTAGTTGCGCCTGCTTTCGAGCGGGGGGTGCCAGCGAAAGATTAAGGAGGGACTCGAGGGTGTTCAGCGTTAACTCGTTCAGTGGACGAAGGTCGTCCAATCGCCCTGTTAGATTCGCTCCTCGAAGAAGGTGGTTGACCCTAGTGGCTGAGAACGACGAACGAAGTAAAAAGAGAGCGCGATGAGCGCCGAGCGGGGTGAGGTTGTTAGCGACGTCCTTTAACACGCTTTGCCATTTTTTGAGAACGCGTGGGAGTCCTTGCGGTCGGAGGGGGACTCCCAGAAGCTCCAGGTCGTAGTCGTGGGTAATCTTACAACCCGGCAATAAAGCTTGGAGGGGACGGAGGTCAGGCGCCTGCGCACTATCACCCGTAACGTAGATCTCGCACTTCTCGGGATTCAGCTCCAAGCCTGAAATCTGGCGAAATTCAAGCACGCGCCGAATATCTTCGGCAACCATGGATGCGTCTCCCCCCAGTACGCCATCGTCAAGGTACCAAATGTTTAGTGAGCTGTTAAGAGAGTCAACAAGCTCTTTGATGCTCAGGCAAAACAATGGAGGAGAGTGATTGCGTATCGTTGCGGGAGAGAGGAAGCCGAAGAACCACTGGCACGAACGAGAAAAGCGTATACCACGCTTGTTGGTTATTATCGGCTATGCCGTTGTAATAATGTATAATAAGGACGTTGTGTCGCTCTCCGTAACGTTGGTGTCATCTCGTGCGTTCCCGCTATAGTTCGGTTACAAACGGCGTTACTCGTTGCCGTAAGAGGCTTTTAGTTTGTACACTTTTTCCATGCTTGCGATCTTCGGATTTACTATTTGGGAATGCCATTTGCGGCGCACGTTAAGGATAGTGTGAGTTCGGCACTGGCAGCTTTCTAAAGAGGCTATAGAATACGGCGCCTCCGTCGACCTGTATTCAGATAAATCCCGTTCCATGGCCTTATCCCGAAATGGGATGCTGTTTCAACAGTTCGTCGACTAACTGTCCGTTCCTTTGTTTACCGTCCATGGTTCGTTGTACGCTGTTTTCGCTAGGGCCTCATTTGGCTATGAAAACAGGCGTAAGTCCAACCCCAGCCTGTCTACTGCCCCCGCTAAAAGTCAATGTGCGGCCCTGCACCTATTGAGACTAATTTGCAGGCCCTTAATTTCCATAGTTTGACAAGTCTCCCGATTCCGTCCTTGCCGCTGTCGCTACATCTACACCTGAGTCTTTAGACAAGGTGAAAGACCTCGTCATATGTCTCCTACTCGGCCTTTTTCAGCCATTTTCCCAGTTTTATTTTTCGGCTTATAGACCTTATTTTAGTACGTGTAGAGTGTGCCACCAAGGTCAGCATGCAGTGAACAGTTTTCCGCCACCACCTACAAGCCCACGTAAGAAACCGTTACGTTAAATTATGAACTTTGAGCATACACCTATTTGTGTAATAATACAGGTAAATGTTTTTGAGGTCATATGCGAACGGTCAGTAGGTTGTAAATATATTATAATAATTGTATGCAAAAGTCTTAATATTACCCGCTATTTCGCTTAGTTGGGCATCTGTTTGCTGTATTTTTGAAAATTACAGTTGGAGTTGTCGTTCTATTGCCTCTAGCCATCGGTTTGTTAAATTGGACTTTGGTTGTTATGCAACAGACTCGTTTGGGACGTCTCGCGGAAAATTCTACACTAGACAGGATTTTTCTTCATTTTCCAATAAATTCCTACCGATCAATCTACGTGTTTAATCTCACCAATTATGAGGATTTTGTAACCAAAAGAAGTGTGCAACGTGCTGCCGTGAGCGAACTCGGTCCGTATGTATTCAGGTCAGTTTCCTATAAGATTACGCCCGCAGAATGCAAGTCTAATTAAAAAAATAGTTAAGTATATTTTGTTATGTGTACACCAAATAAAATCGGCGTGAAAGATTCTAGCATGTTATTCCTGAGCACACAAAGTGGCACCTAAATGTGTAGGCGTTATATGGTTTCTACATGAGTACCCCTACAAGCATGCGTTTGATGCTATCCAGCCTTAAGGCCCTGATGGTGAGACAACTTTTGCCCACTAAATGTTTACTTGTATCGGAATATAAAATTGTAAAGAAAATAAATCAGCTCTTATCTAAGAGTGATATTATCCCTCCATTATAAATAGTTGGTGTATGTTTTAACTGAGCTACTCTCATTATTTTTTTGCTAATTTGAACGGAGATGGTGTTGTGTCTAATTTGTTCCCGACAATCCGTAATTACACATGTACTAATTGAATTAATATTGAAGAGATCAAAGTCAAATGTTGATAACTATGGGCATGTGGCAGGCGTACAAATTATTTGAAAATTACTTGTGGATCCTGTATTTAGCTTTATGCAGTCTGAGGGAAAGCTTGACAAACAGCAAAATTACTTTAATAAAGGCAAATCCACGGCAACGTAACTAGTTCAAATGGCTTACGATTGGATCATTTATATTTTATCAAAAATATCACTTGATTCTATTTATTTAGAAATTGTCCAAAGCATCTGAGAGTAAACCATTTGAGCAACAACTGACTTAAATTTAGATAAGTACATGGTTTGATGGATATAAAATTATGTAAGAAATCGGAGGTTTTGTGTGCGGGTCAACAACGGGTTTAGTCAGTACGGTGTGTGTTTCTCAGGCGTGCCTTAAGGATCAGGGTTAAGCCCATTATTATTCTGTATATTCATTTTAAATCTGAAAAAAAATTATACCTGGAACCATTAAGTACACTCTACGCAAACTATCTTAAATTGTATGGGCTATCTGGCACAGAGAACGAGAAGAAAACGATACAGAGAAGAGTTGACTCTCTGTATTGTCTTTACTCAGCTGTTGAGCCGTACGGTTGCACTGGTGCGAGCTCCTGCTTAAATTGCCTAGATCACAAGTTATATCTGGCTTTTTAACGGATGTTTTGTCACATACCATCGTGACCACCAGTGTGACCGAACCGTGAGATTGAACACCGTCAACGAGATTGAACACCGTTCCTATTTGCTTTTAAAATATGCAAAACTGTTATAATTTGCCGCGTCACTGTGTTAGATAGGTTAGCAGTACCGTTCACCATTGCGAAGGCCTATCGTATATGTATTTAGCGTTTTTAAGTGGAAGTGACTGTGCCGGTTCTTATAGTTAAATAAGAAGAGTCTACCTATATATTTGTTTCAGTCAAATATAGCGTCTCTAATTATATTTTACTAATCTTAACTTCTATATGGGTTGTTTATGCTCTGGCTACAGAACCCAGACAGTGAATATAGAGTGGTGCAATTATACGCTTAGTTCCGAACTTTAAGACGAAACTTAGCGTAAGGTAACGATATATTGAACAGCGATAGTGTTTTTAAACCACTATATACGTTGATTGACCACCTACATGCCTACTATATATTTGTGATAGATATTTCGATTCCACTGAATCGAAGAGACAGCAATTAATCCGCCTGATGCTGGTCTTCCATCTAACCACCACAAGTATATATCTTAGACCGACACTATTAATGTATGTACATTAGTAGGTTATTGATGTGCAATTTTTAACTCCTACTTTCGCCGCTATTTTGCATGGATACAGTACGTGGCGAGATATGACAAGAGTACTCCCTGGGTCGAAAACAACATCTGCCTAAAATCGCGCCATCGTTCACCTACAAAAAGTCTTGGAATGTCCGATTGGTGCGCCGAAAATAGTATAATAATTTCGGTTCCTAAATGTGTCATTGTGTATCTAAAGAAAGACCACGTTTACACACTTGGTGGAAAAGAGATACATAGAGTAAATAGCATTCAAATCACGCAATCTATTCAATCTGGTTATATGTAATACGCAATTTCGTTGTTATATTATTATGGTTTGTTATCGCCCAGGTTAGGAAAAATTATAAACATGTACATCAGACACAACTAGTGCTTCCTTCACATTATTAGATTTTCTCTCATCGTGCTAGTTCAGCTATTGACTGAATTGTTGGACATGCTGTGGCGCGGTATCTGTCGCACTGGCCAGAAAACCTCGTGCACCTGCAACATTCCTGCGGATCGTGGAGTTCTTCCGTGTGGCATAAAACGTGATGAAACCCGTAAGCTGCAAGGCGTTTTCCACATAAAATGATATACCGAATGTTGCTATTGGTTTTTTAATTCTTGCAAAAGGCGGACGCAGTATGTATTGACAGCTTTTCATCATAATTTATTTCACTCATTAATTGATTGACTTATTGTTCGCTTGGCATGTATACCTAAATACAAATGTCACCCTTTTATACCAGGGCGCGTAGAGCGGCAGCATATATTACCTACGCATCCATATAATTCATGTCTACTTCAATACCTACTGAGTATTTGCTTTCCATTGTGACCTCTTCTTTGTAATATCGACCAGGTCATTTCTAACATTTGGTCCTAGAGCTCGGGCCTCCGACACCTCTATATCTCTGCTTTCCCCTAAGGCTCTACATTTTTTAATAATATGTTCGATTGACTCATTCTCTAGCCCACATGCTTGACATTCTTTACTTTGACCCTTCTTATATTTAGCTCTATGTATCCTTGTATCAAACATCCCTGCCCTGGCATCTGCCAATAGCCCACTCGCTCTTGAATTATTCTCTCATCTTCTCATTTATTGACCAAAAAGGTATATTACATGTCATATGATTTAAAAACAATGGTTAATTAGTCACTTTCCCTTGCCAACCGTCGTAGGCTATCGAAGCTCTGGCACCCCTCGAAATGATATCGGGGGCAATGCTGAAGGCAATGTCTACATATACAGGTTGCTTGCGGCTCATGAAAGTCTCTTCGCGAACAAAGCTGGTGATGGAGGCCATGCACAGCGTATCGAGTGATGACATGTCGGAGGTCCTGCAGGGGTTCCTTCCAAGCAGAGGATGTCATGGCTCGAGTTCGGTAGAAATCCGTGGGGATGTCGCGCATCTTCTCTGCGAAGGTAGCCCTGAACGATTGAAGAGCAGGTATGGGCCGGAGCTGGAAGCGTGGCACGAGGTCCTCTAGGTATGGTCCTGTCCCGGCCAACGCGTACACCAGTCGGTTCTGGGCGTTCCGCGGTAAGCCCAAGACTCTCTTCAAGAACGTTGCTTTGACCTTGTCCAGTTGGTCCAGCTGATGTGCCGACAGGTGCTCCCAGATGACATCGATTCCATAGGAGGCAACCGAAGATACCTTGAGGTGGAAGAGTTGAAGGGCGGTCGACAGTGAGAGCTTCTGTGGCTCGCCGATCGTCGCCATAGCCACGACGCTCTTTGACACGCGCTCGGTGATATGTTTGCTAAAGCACACACCCCTGCTGGAGAAGATCACCCCCAGGTAGCAGAAGTTGCTCACATACTCAATGGGCGAGTTGCGTAGTCGAAGACGATCGTGAGAGGCGAGGGCGCCTCTTGCCCTGAACTTGACAGCCTTGGTCTTCGACGCGTTCACACACATGCCGTTGTTGTCACAGTACTTCTCCAGCACCTTGATGGAAGCCTGGAGGTCCCGCCTGATGCGACTAAACATGACGATGTCGTCCGCATATAGAAGAATGCCCACCATGGGATACAGCTCCTTGACAAGGGCGGGCAGGTCGCTTAGGAGAACAGCAAAGAGCAGAGGACTCAGGTTGTCCCCCTGGGGGTACCCCGTGGTCTGGAGGAATGGCGGATGCTCACAGACTCCATCATCCAGAGCGATAGAGTTGGGTTGGAGAATCGATGCCAGGAGGGTGAGCAGTGGTCGGCCGATGCCGAAGCGGGCGAGTTTCTCCAACACGGTGTCTCTAGGTGCCACGTCAAACGCGGACTTTAGGTCCACGAAGACGGCGTGCAGTGGCCGCCGCTTTTTCTGCAACGATAAAGTTATCTCATCTAGAAGTTCGCCGCATGCTGTGGATGTTGACTTGTGCCGCCTGAAGCCATGTTGTTCTTGTGGGAACGCCCCTCTGACTTCCAGGTACGAGGACAGTCGCCTGTACAGCAGAGACGACAACAGCTTGTACACACAGCTTTTCTTTGCTATCCCTCTCCATGATGACTCAAGAAGAAGGTCGCCTTTACCCTTGGGGATCACCTTCAAAATGCACTCCCTCCACGTTTCAGAAATGCGTCCTTGGGATAGGCATTTGTTGACGAGGGTTGTCCAGAGGGGGATCAGCGAGGTGGCCACCTTTAGGTGCTCGTTTCTCACGCGGTCAGCGCCAAACGCCTTGTTGTTCTTGAAATGCTGAATGGAGCTGGAGACCTCGTCCTCAGAGAACGATGACTCAAGAGACCGCGCAAACTCTTGTTCCCAGGCGGTTGCGGGAAGAGTTGTAGCGGGGATGGAGACCGGGATGGTGGAAGCACTCGTGAACATACGCTCGAAGTATGATCGAAGTTTCACGGGCGCGATGGGACAGCTCGTGAACTTGAACGGCCCCTTCAGGTAGGAATACGGAGTCTCCTGTGCCTGTAGGGCCAGTGGTTGCTCCTGTAGTTCGGCGAAGGCCGCCTTCTTTGTCTGCAGCAGGAGACGGTAGTCTCGCCGGAACGCGCTGTAGGCGTTCTTCATCGCGTTGCATGCTCTAGAAGCCATCATAAGCTGCATTAGGTAATGCCTTGCTTGATAGCAGTCTCTGTCAAACCAGGGCGGTGATTTGCGCGAACAGACTCCATGGGGAAGAGCTGCATCGATTATGAGGCTGGTAAGAACGGCGGAGAGGGCGTCCACATCGAGGTCCACCAGAACTGCAGGATCGAACCGCAAAAGATTTTCCCGGAGTAGCCCGATGTTGATGGCCTTAGACACGCCCTGTCTCCTGGCGCCCAG
Source organism: Dermanyssus gallinae (assembly GCA_003439945.1). Lineage (NCBI taxonomy): Eukaryota > Metazoa > Arthropoda > Arachnida > Mesostigmata > Dermanyssidae > Dermanyssus > Dermanyssus gallinae. The sequence goes on along the minus strand of QVRM01006574.1, from coordinate 643,907 downwards.
AGCGTCGGGATTGACAGCCAGAGCGACTGCGACGGGGATGTGTTTCCTGAGTCCCATCATAGCCGAGCCCGTTGGCCAACCTCTGAAGACGATATCAGAGCTGGCACCCCTGAATGCGAAGATATCAATGGTGGAGCTGCCTGGTCGCCGTGGGTTATCTTGGGGGCCTCGGGAGTCGGAGTAGTAGGTGGGAAGGGACCGGTCTGAGCAAATCCAGAGCCCATACTCTTGGAGTGCCGCCAACACTGCCTCCGTACGAGAAGAGAGTAAAGGCTCGTCAAGCCTGCAGTTGAGGTCGCCGGCGAGGAGCACCGGGCGGTCGTCGGGGACGCAGGCTAACCCTCGGCTGATCTTGTCCAGCAGATCCAGCGTCGTGTCGCCGCCACCACTGCTGTACATTCCCACGAAGGCGAAGTCGGGAGTGGAAAGTACCAAAGTGTTGTCTTTTGCTAGTAGAATTTCTGACTTACTGAGTCTGGGGCCGATCAGGAGTGAAACTTCTCCTATTGGCCGACCACGGGAGGGCTTCGCTGCGAGACAGTGATGAGCATAGAAACCTTCAACATCGAAACGTTTCGTGGCGAAAGTTTCGGTAAGAAGGATCAAGTCGAATGCAGCCAGTTCAGCTGCGGGAATGCAGCTCATCACTGAAGCGAAACCCTCGCAATTCCACTGACAACAGTTTACTGGGGGCGACGGGGGCCGCTCCCGAAGCGACGTCCCGTTCTCCCTCTGACTTTGAAGCCCTGTTTCTGGCGCCCGCCGAGGCTCTGGTCTCCCGCGGGTTGGCGTTGGTGCTGCGCCTTGATCTCCTCGAACTCTTTCAGCGCCTGGGCCATGAAGTGACACAGTCGCGGAAGTTCCGGAGGGACTTGGGAGGCCGTGTCCATCTTGCCGGGCTTCTCTCCATTCTTGTCCTTCTTCGGTGCGCCCTTCACAGCCTGTGGTGGCGTCTTCTTGAGAAGGCGTTCCCCCTCTTGAATTATCGTATACCCATTCTACCCCGCCCCTTTCCCGCTTTTCCTTTCCATACATAGTTGCCAAACTTGATTTGGAGCCCAACGCCAATTTCCATTCTGTATACGACTTGTTTACCTTCCATTTCACCATTTTCTCTGATACCCTCGCTTTTGCCCATTGCTGACAATTGTACCCAATCTCCCTAGCTGCGAACTCTAGTTTGCAATCCCACTTTGTTTTAACCCTAAGTACCGTCTTTACCAGCTGTATCTGTTTAACCCATCTTTTATTTGTGACATTTTCAATCCTACTACTAAATCTAAGCTTACTTTGTACTTCCCTTTGTATAAATGTTGACATTCCCCCTTCCCCCTCAAGAAATTCCGTGGCGCAATTAAAAAGGCAACCCAATGTAAATCTTATCACCTCGTTGTATTGTTTCTAACTTCCTTCTCAACCCTGCGCTGTGGACCAGAGAGTCATTAGCAAAGGTCAATCCTGGCACACACATGGCCTTCCATATATTCCTTGTTACTATATATTTATTAAACCCCTAGAGGCCCTTACACCTTACTGCATTACTTCCTTTTTCAGCCTTCTTCCTCCGTAATATCTCTTCTTTCTCTGAATAATCATCCCCTGTAGTCATTGTCACCCCAAGATACTTGTACTGACTTTTATAATCCTATTCTTATCCCTGTACTACAAGCTTCTTTACCCCCCTAGTCCCATTAAATACTAAAACTGCAATCTTTTTTTCATTAAACGCCATGCTCAGTTCTTCCGCTGCTTCCCCACATGCATTCAACATTTGTTGAACTTCGCTAGTACCCCGCCTTAACACTACTATATTGTCAGTCGCGCTATTCTCTCTATATACATGAAAAAATCTCCGATGACAACAGACAGCCTTGTCTGACCCCTTTAGCAACTATAAACTCTTTAGATCGTTCGGCTGCTATTATTATTCTTACCGTGTTATTCCTGTAAATGCCTTCTAGTAACTCCACCCAGCTTCTCTCCAAACTCTCTTCTAACATGATTTGATTCAACTTTGTCCCTAGCGTAAATTTAAGACTTCGCATGCTTTTTGCGCGGACGACTTCGTAAACCTTACAAAGGTGGCGGGCTGGTTCACCGATCATAAGTTACGATTAATAATGACAAACTAAGTCACAAGCAGCAAGGGTCGCGTTAGCCGACTATATAACTAAACTAGAAGAATTTCCTCTTTAACTGGTTTCCTTTTACTTATATTTCCTCTAGTTTAGAGTACTCCTGACACCTCACCTAACGATTAATCGACACTCATAGAGGGCGTAGAAGCCGAGGCGAACATGGTCCTCCTCGGACAATTTTGAGATGCGGACCTTCGCGAACCTAGTAGTCCTAGATAGACCTAACGCATTTTTGGTGAGCCTTACAGTTACCACAAAATGCCTTTACATATATGCCGGGAGGACTCGATTACCTAGAAATTAGTAAATTTCTAGTTTGATAATATTAAACTAGAAAGATAAAAAAATAAGTCATTACACTAGATTTTATATATATATATATATATATATATATATATATATATATATATATATATATATATATATATATATATATATATATATATATATATATATATATATATATATATATATATATATATATATATTATATATAACTACGCCTGTGCTTTTTTTGTTACCTTTTTGTTTAGGCTTATTATTGACCCGCACAAAACAGGGTTGTTGTTAATAGGGTTCCGGGTATTGTATTTACTGCGGTCGCATTAATTAGAAATTGCACGGCAAAAGTATTGCAAATAGCTTTTATGGATACCATTCGGGAGTTAGCCGACATAAAGCAGTTTAGCATAAATTAGCGTAAAAAAACGTTTATTTCCGTTAACTATTTTGGATACAGTATTTAATTCTTGCTCTCTCTCTCTCTCTCTCTCTCTCTCTCTATATATATATATATATATATATAATATATTTATATATAGAAGTGTAAGTAAGTGTGAGTAAATATAAATATATATATATATATATATATATAGTGGAACGATTCAATTATTTATTAAGGAATAAAAATGGAGCTGCAATTGTCTCCCGAGAACGTGTGCACAAGCAATATTACTCTATCTCGTATAGAGTGGGCTGGGACCACTTCAGCAGCGTGCCCCGGACGGATGCCGCGTTCCCGCGTTGGACGTCAAGGTCGAGGCGCTGTCTCAGGAAAGCCGCAGATCTTTTGTCTCCAGTTGCGAGGTTCAGCTGCTCACCGACTCTGTGGAGAAGCTTGCGAGTCAAGTTGCCAGGACCGCCTAAGGTTTCGAACGCTAGCGGTTGAAACTCATGTGGGTAACCTATTGAGGCGTATTTTGCGAGCTTCCTTGCCTCAGCTAGATTACCAGCGTGGCCTGCTGAGATCGCCCCGCCACCGACCATTAAAGGTGCTAATGATGATAGCCCGTGATGGGCGGGGTGGCCGCATTTACATTGATGAGGGGACACAAGGTCACAGCCGAGACGAAGGCCTGCCCCGATTCGGGTCGTCTCGTTGTCCAGGAGGGTGCCTAGTGGGGCACTTGGAAGCGCATGCAACCAGGCCCCGGATCCTTTAGCAGCGACCGCTAGAAGGCGAGCCCTTGTGGTGTCATCGACAGCGCTCGCTAATAAGCCACGATATACTTCGTCATATAAGAATGTGCTCCAGTCATGTTGGCTTAGAGGGTTATCCGGAGCGCCTCTGCAAACGGTCTTTAACTCCTCGTACAGGCGTCTCTTGAGCTCATTAAACTGAGAAATGCCGGCTTCGTCTAGTAGTGCGATGACATTGTTCTCAGATCGGAAAAGGGAAGAGACTATCGCTGGCCCAGCAGAGACAAGCGGATCAGGGATCCCCAGAGCCCCTTGGAGATCAGCAGTTGTGCCTGAAGAAGGTGGGTGACTCTCGTAGCAGAGAAGGAGGAACGAAGTAAAAATAGGGCGCGGTGGGAGCCGAGCGGCGCGAGGCTGTCAGCGACTTCCTTAAGCTTGTTCTACCATTTTTCGAGTGCGTGTGTGAGCCCTTCCGGCCGGAGGGGAACTCCCAGGAGCTCCAAGTCGTTGTCGAGGGTAACCTTACATCCCGGCAATAAGGCTTGAAGGATGCGAAGGTCTGGGGTCTGTGCAGTATCGCTTGTGACGTAGATCTCACATTTCTCGGGATTCAGCTCTAAACCCGAAGTTTGAAAGAGTCCACTAGCTCTTTGATACACAGGCAAAACAGAGGGGGGGGCCAAAGGGTCACCCTGTTGCAGCCCCGTGGCCGAAGCTATAAGATCGTCTGCGAGGGCCAGGTAGGAAGCCGTACAGTACGCTTGACTGACGTGGTGCGTTAGCTGGGGGCAATGTGTCGCGACCGCCTTCAAGAGGTGATCTCGTCTTACGGAGTTGAATGCGCTCTTGAAATCAAGCTTGACGAGGACCCCAGGAGACGTGCGTGAGTCAATGAAAGCTCGGGCAGCATGTACCGCAGCCTCGGCCCCGGCTGGTACAGCAAAGCCAAGCTGGTGAGGGCCCGTCGCCTCGCCTATGATATCCCTGGTTCGATTGCAGGCAATCTTTGCGGCTAGCCTGCGTAAAGTGGAAGAGCAAGCAATCGGCCTCACTGAGCCGTCCTTCTTCTGTAAGGCGAAAAGCCTCGCTCCAAAGATTATAGGCAGCAGCTGAGACGGAGGGGCGCCCCACAGAAGCAGGTCGACGACTTTTGCCAGTGCTCTCGCCAGCCGACCGGCTGTGTCCCCTAGAGTCGGAGATAGTAAGTCCATTAGCAGTCGGGGTCGTATAAAGTCAAGACCTCCGGCGGAACTCCGTGAAAAACTCTTAACCGCGGCTACAACTTCTTCCCCTGACGTGGTGCAGGGAAGCGGAAGGCTTGGAGGGGCTGGCCACTCTAGGTCTGGTGGGGCCGGGGGGTGTTTTTCGCGAAGGGCTGTCCGGCGACGGTCCGATCAACCTGGCGGCGCCTGACACGTCACCCTCGGTTAGCTTGAGAACGGTCTGGCGAACTCGATTATTTGTGAACGTATGTTTTTTGTGGGCGCTGGGGTCACGATCTCGGATAGACGTAATCCATTGGAGAATTCGCGTAGATTATGGCGAATAATAACTGAGAGTGATTGACTATCATTGCGGGTGAGAGGAAGACGCAGAACCACTGGGGCAAACGAAAAGAGCGCATACCATGTCTCGTCGTTGTTATCTGCTGAGACCCCCAAGAGGACATTTGCCAGGGCCTCTGCTACCTGCTTTCTTACCGGTTTCGGGAGGATCCTTAAAAGTCTTAACTTCTTTGCTGTACCCTGTATATCTTCAATTATGCGGGCGGGCTGCTGTGTGTTATTGTCGGTCGGTGTGGGCGTAGATGTAGATATGTTTGCAGAGGCCAATGGATGTTTGGCTGCTATATGCCTCGTGAGCCCTCTTCTCGTGTATTGCCCGTTGCATAGTGGACAAGCTATTCGCTGTGAGTGTACCGACGACTCTAACTAGCCACTGGCTATATTATTAGAATCTTGTTCCATCATTATTGCATTATTTGTTTAAGGCTTTCCAACACCGGCAATAGCTGCAGGAGGGGTTCTAAAACCACCACTAGGGCCTTAAGCTGACCCAACAGGTCGGATCCGCCCCCTGATACGACTTGCGACAAACGAGTTACAGCATCAGTTGTAGGGAGGATAGGGCGCGCAGGTCTAGGTGCTCGACGCCCCGGGGCACGGGTTAATCGGCGCCGTGGGGCGAGCGTCTATATATATATATACATATATATATATATATTTGCGTATATATATATATTATATAGCGAGCGTATATATATATATATATATATTTATATATATATATATATATATATATATATATATATATATATTACTTATGTTAAAAGCTATCTAGTCCTTCTTGGACAGGGTCGAGAATGTTAAGAGAAGTGCAAGAGTATTCGAACTCGTTGCAATTCTGTAAACAAAATGGTTTATTAAAACAATGCTTTAGCCGTGAACTTCATACTCATCTCATAGAGTCTTATTGGTCTTCCTATGGTTATCGGTTGATTAGAAATGTGCCCTTATGGCGTCGGCTGTTTCTGACGGCGTAGCTTATGAGGAGCGCAGGAGAACGCTGTTTGCATAGTTATGATGAAATTATAAAGCTGTGTCCTGCCGTGCGGTTTAATGTGGAATCTATCACTATGGACCCACTATTGCTTTTATTTATTTATTTTTAATATCTATTTATTACGTTGGTCTTTAACTTATTATAAACAGAATTTCCATTTGCGTTGGCTTTGCCTAGGATCGTAAACGACAGGAGGAAAAAGTCTTATGAAAACCATACCCTCCATTATTCCGAAACGCGGACACTATTTTTCGAGCCCAATATGTCAAACGGCAGCCTGGATGATAAAATTATAACTGCAAACTTTAACGCCATGCGTTATTTTCATCCGGACGGACTACCACGTGAGAACGTCAGAAAGAAAACTCTATTTTTACATGTCACCGTGAACGAGTACTTTTTTGCCGGGTAAGTTGCTCTTACACTATATTTCATTATGACTTTGAGTAAGTCTGAAAATGATAAGAAATGTCGTTTTAATGTGCTTGCCGTAGTACAGGGATCTGAAACTAGCAAGCAAATTAACCTTTGCGAAGCCGTCTGCTACTGCACCAATGAGTGCATGTAAGAGATTTGTACGAGTATATGCCCTTGTCAACCATTGTTTCCGGAATACCGGAGTCTGTGCTGCCGGACCGAGGAAGAGTTTATCTTAGTAAAGATGCTTGCGAATTACTTAATGTTGGGCATCATCTAAAAATGAAGGCGGGCCATATCAGTTGAGCAGAAGGGGTTTCATGTGAACCCCGACATGACGGGTAACTACTCGGCCACAGTCGGCAGATTTTCCTTTTGGAATTCTGGTTTACTGCAATCCTTTTCTGCATCAATGAAGAATCTAAGAATGTAAGCTTAATTTCACGACCGGCATCCCAGGGGAGCTCTATGGATGACCTGAACAAAGCATCTTTAGAGAGAGAGGGGCACTTTATGTATGGCCACTTTTAATTTGCGTGGATTTACTTTTACTTTACAAAAACCCAGAGAGTGTTGTACATATTTGGCCAACATATTTGAGTCCCTTGCGGGAAGGCGCTATACGAGTACATTCAGGTATTACACACATATCGTTCAGATACTATTTATTCAGAGCTAACCTGCGTAAGTCCATTAGTCATTTAACTACAATAAAAAGCAAAGACCGTTCCGAAGAGTCACGTTGTTAACTTCATGTAGCAGACTTTTGTTTTGAACAAATAGAAAGTAAGTGGCCTTATTGTGTGTTCCTGTAAGTAGTCGAAGAATGCCGGCGCAATGTTGTGGGGCACATTTAACACACATAAGCATGGGATATTGTCGACGAGTTTCGGGAACTAGGAGGGAGTTAGCCTTCATGCTTCCAGGCTCTGTAAATTATCATTGATGATGACCAAAAATGCCCAATTTTTTTTTATTGTATCTTTATTATACATTAGTTACGATTTTTGTAAGGTTAGCGGCGCAAACAATGAAGCTTACAGATTTTTAAGACGGCAAAAGACCCAGCGCTGAAAAATGAGGTATGAGCTCTTGAAAAATACTGACTCCAGGTGCCTGGCAGGCCGTTTAGAACTGAGTGATGTTTTCCTTATAATTAAACATGTTGGCAATATAACTTTCCGAAAAAAAAACATTGTTGATTGAACGACGGGTCGCAGACAGGGTATGGCACCCTAGGGTGAGCTGCTTTCTCCAATTCCAGTCTGAGTAGGGGCTGACATTAAGGAGCTCCATAAGCAGTGCTGGTTTGCTAGCTATTTTATAATATTTAATTAAACCTGAAATACGTGGCAATTTTATTGCCGATGCTATACCATATTCGGAATAGCCATCTTAACGATTGCGATAGACCGTATTTTGCGTTGCCGAAAACCCAATACTCTGACAAACCTTATCTTCCCTAAGCAACAAATCTTGTATAGAATTATAGGAAGCATCGTTTAGCTTTGACCTTAACAAAACATCATGCTTAAGTACTACCCTTATGCTAAGAGTGGTTCCGTAAAAAAACCTGTTTGGCGGAACAAGCACGTATTTTTATACCACAGACGCAATTTTAAGTGTCATAAAAACGGACAGACGCGACATAGCACTATAATAGAGTCCATATTTGGTGTCTCGCAATCGGCACAAAGTTAGCCACGTTCGCTTCAGTATATGTTTGCCTAACTTTCAAGAATTGTCGAGTAATAAAATTGGATATACTTGACTTAACAGGCCCTAAACAGACAGCTTTGTGATTGTTTTCTGTCGGCTTTTTTACCCGATTTTAAAGAGCCTTATTTATGCAGACAACAGTATTTTTATTCAATGATATATTGACCGTTTTGTTCGATAGCCTTCGCCCATCGCCTCGGTAGATCCATGATTCCTTTCTCCCAGAACGTCTTGTCCTTCTCGTCGAAATACTGAGTGAGGTGATTTTTTATAGCCTCCAAAGATTCAAATGTTGTGCCATCAAGGGAGTTCTGGAGAGACCTGAACAAGTGATAATCAGATGGTGCGAGGTCGGGACTATAAGCTGGGTGCGGCAGCACATCCCAGTCAAATTCCGCCAATTTTTGCCGGGTGGCCAAACTTTTGTGTGGTGTCGCCTTATCATGTTGAAAAGTGACGCCCCACCTGTTTGACAATTCCGGGCGCTTCGTTGCTACTGCAGCCTTCAAATCTTCGAGTTGTCGTAGACGACGGAGTTGATCGTCTGACCCATTGGAAGCAGCTCAAAATACACGACGCCCTTACAGTCCCATCAGCAGCACAGCATAACCTTCTTCTGATGAATTTCGGGTTTAGGGATAGCTGCGGCCTGAGAACCTTTGGGGACCCAACTTCTTTTCTGTGTTACGTTTCTGTAGAGTATCCATTTTTCATCGCCGGTTATCAATCTCCTCAGAAATGGCTCATTCGAGTTTTTCCGGAGGAGTGCGTGACAGGTATCGACTCGCCCTTCAAGCTGCCTATCATTGAGGTCGTGTGGTAGCCAGATATTCCGCTTGCACGAGAAACCTGCATCATGGAGGCGATTCCAAACGGTTCCGTGGGAGACTCCCGTTACATCTTCAATTTCTTTTATGGTCAAACCTGGGTTCGAAGTAACCAGGCTTATGACTTCGTCGGTCTCCACAACATTGGGTCGTCCTGACCTCGGTTCATCTTCGAGATTGAAGCTTCCAGCTTTGAAACGGGCGAATCGCTTTTCGACTGTGGATTTGTGTACTGCGTTTTCGCCGTAGACTGCACATATCCTCCGGGTTGTTTGCGCTGCACTTATGCCTTCACGGTAGGAGAACAACATAATGTGTCGAAAATGCGTATTTTTGTCCTCCATTGCAAACAGCTGCCAATTCCGCAAACGAAACGGTAAAGTTGGAACCGGTATACCGTCGCGCCGCCACGGGTCTGCTCCTGAATGTAAACACCCAGCCGCACTCTCAGGCAGCCCTGCTGCGGAGCAGAGCGCGGGAATTTCAAAAATGCGGTCCCAGAAAGCCGACGAACTTTTTGACTTACCTAATATTTCCAGTGCGAGCCGCCCTTGACGTAATGTCCTATGTCGCTGCCATAGGTAGTGCCATCGTAAGCAGCGTCAAACCGGCAGCAGTTGTTGCTACAGCAACGCATGCTGTACTCCTAAACAGAGTATACCTTACGCTGCAAATAAGAAATCGTATCGATTTAATTTGCCGATATTTGATGACTGCCTTTGAATGGCTGTTTAAACTGTAATAATAGACAGGCCAGCCATTAGTCACAAGTACTTTTTGTGAAAAAGGGTAAATGCAATTGCGCACTTTTTTAAGTGAGGCGTGTTCCCCCACTTGAGCCGTGTGAGACTCGGCCTTAGCGGTTGGATGTTGGTCCGTCAAGACCCCTACTAAATAAACACACCTTCTCCTTTACTCTCTAATGGCCCACATAATCATAGAACAGTATTATAGGCCATTAGAAAAAGTAGGGAGTGCCTGACGGATGGTATGGCAGAGGTAACTTACGAGTCCCCCCAACGATCAAACGTGTTTGTCCCAACACCTGTGAACCTGCTTCATTACAAGCCACGTCATATGTTGATGTCGCGCAAGCGCAATTTATTTGTGTACTTGCCGAGCTCGGCTTTCCTTTCCATCGCGGCAGTTGCCATTTCCTCGCCCAACTTTCATGCTGACGCTGTGTTGCGTATGTATTCCACAATTATCCTCATGATATTTCACGGTGGGTCTGGTGCTCCAACGTTTTTCTTTTCCTCTGGCCCATCTCAACCGTATCAGCGCTATGACGGTTGTCCTTGTCTGCCCTAATCCCTTGCATTGGCCGGTGAGACACTGCATAGGAAAAGTTTATTTCAGTGACATTCTATTCTTCTTGCCGCCACGACCTTAGCCTTCTTTCCTCCCCAGCTTTTCTGTGGGACTGAAGCTTTTTTTTTCACATTACTCTCGTTCTGTTTACTGTTAAGTTCCAAGGTGGGAGCCAGCCAGTAACAGGGCTGCGTTTGTAGTAACCATGATGTAGGCCTGTATGACCCCAAGCGCAGCTGCTTTTTGAGTGCTTTTTAGGGCTTTTTTGCCGTCGTCGTTTTCAGGGTAGTCTGCAGCGAGACTGGCGCTGCGACGAAGGAAATTGATTTGGTAACGGATATAAATAGTTGCTGCCGGTACTTCCGCGGCCTGTGTAAGTTTAGCAGGATCTTGCACTACCTAATGTAATTAGTGCTTCTAAGGCCATTGCTAGTAGGACGCAGGGCTTCTGTCACTTGCTTGATCTCCGAGCCTGGCACCCTCATGGTGCTCACTGCTTTCCACCCTGTCAGGAGAAACACATGGCTTGTTTTCTCGTTATGTTCCAGAGCGGGGGGCCCAGAATTGACCCATGCGGAACTTCTGATGCAATTGCTACTTCCACAGTGCCGTTAAAAAACCCTAAGACGGCCGTCATAATAAGAGAAAAGATTGCTTTTCTTACCAGGGTGTCTAAAATATCTTTCCGCGGTAGACTGTTGAACACGTTTCTGACATTCATAACGACTGCCAAAAACAGCTTCCGTTTTGTATAAAGTCAGCCCTGACTGATGGTCGTTTTAATGCTGTAAGAACCACTCTGCTCTTGGAAAATTCATAATGGTTGGCAAATAAGAGACAACACTGTTCCGAAAACGCTCTAAGTCTGTATTCTCTAATTGCCTCATACTCTTTTGCTAGGATGTTCAAGAGACATATAGGTCTCTACCCTACGTTAGTTTCGGGAATTAGGACTACCTCTGCCCTTTTCCAGTCTCTAGGCATTTCCCCCACTTGTCATTGCCTTGGTTAGTACTGTCGCTACCTTATTTGGTTGTTCCTTGAAAGAGCTTGCTCTTCAAGACACCTTCGACCGTGATCCTATAGTGCGTACTGATTCATATAGGCAGCGTTTTCTGCTGCAGTTCATTGTGAACTTAACGCAACAGTAATCGTTGAGGTTTTGTTCCTTGCTGAACACTGTTAATTAGTTTATTTTATTAGCAATTGTATCGTTGCATAATTCTAGATCGATCATTGACTGATATCCGGCCTTATGAATAATCGGGTTTTTGTTATCGTTTTGTATGTACAGGTCCAGGTTAGCTGCCTAATCACTTAGGATTTTTTCTTTTATGTTCGTCCGCCGCGACCCCCATGTTTCCGGTGCCGCGTTGAATGCTAATGATTCGCTAAGTAGGTCCTCGGTTTCATCCAGGTTGATGTTGGGGCTGCTGTAGCAAGAGTGAAGCCTCCATCCGTTTAGTTCTTTCACTCATTCAAACGTGTGCATGCTTTCGTGCCTTGTCATTTGCACGTAACCAGCGTTTGTAATTACTGCACTCTTTGTTCGGTTTGAAAATAATTTTTTTTGTTTGTTGCCATTGCTTGATTGGGTTCGTTCATTACCGCTAGCTTGGGCTATAGCCGCTCCTTGCGGCTATCTCTTCGATCATGTCATGTGCGCTCGTATTACCTCGATCCTATTAACTGTTGTTGAGTAGAGGTTGTTCCTTTATTATCTGGATGTTGAAAATGGGCCGCGCCTTTTTGTGGCCAGCCATCTGATGTATGCATTTTTCTTTGAGCTTCCTTCCGCTGTTCCCTGGCTGCTTTTTCTCAAGTAGATTTGCATACTGCGGGCAAACCATAGTTATCGGCTTATGATTTATATTGTTGCACACGTAGCACAAGGCGTTAGCTTCCCTTTATTCCCTTGCTATGTGCCTCTCCTGGGCCTACGTAAGGGAATATTGCAGGAGGGATTACAACTTGAGTGAGAGCATAGCGGACTATGCTTCGTCAAGGGTATCGCAGATCTAAGAGCGGTAAAAATCATTATGTATGTCGACCCGTAGTCGCGCAATAAATTGTACCTGCTGAAATCCCTAATAACCTTTCTCTTAGATTTGTACTAAGTTGATTGTTGTTAAAAATATTTAACCACACATTATAATTTTAAGTTCTACAACTGTGTTTATATGGTTTTATTTTCAGGAGACTCTCCAGATATGATTCTCGATGTAACGCAATAGAGGGTACAGGTAAATCGGGTACAGATAATTACATTAATTATCTAGCGGTATATTTGCTACGTTTGGCAGCAGCAACACTAATCATTTTTAGTTACGCTGTTAAATCTAAAAAAAAAAATATATATATATATATATATATATATATATATATATATATATATATATATATATATGTCAAAAACGCGTTAATTACACTCTCGTGGGACCCAATCACTTGGAAATAAAGGCGTGTCTCCATACCTACGACGTATCCTAGCGTCGTATCTAAAGGACCGAGCATCTACATACGATGGAGTGGACTATGCCGTCACTGCCGGGGTTCCCCAAGGATCTGTACTGGGACCAACCCTGTGGAACATAACCTATGATGGAGTACTAAGACTGCCGCATCCCCTGGGACTTCGATGTAATGCCAAAGTAATACCGAACCTGGGGGGTGGGGCGGAAACCGGGTTTAGTGGGTTTGCGAGTCTCACACTAGTCACGCAGGCTGCTAGTGGCGCATGTGCATCATGCATTCCCAAAACCTTCCAGAAAAAAAAATCCCCTGGGAGTTTATTCTATCGCCTACACAGGTCGTTCTATCTGCGAACTTGCGAATGAAGCTAGCAATGTGAAGCAAAACTGTGATCGTCACCGCCAGTGACGAGGATTTGCTCGAAGGTACAGCCAACGGAGTTTTGGCGGATACCCGACAACACCTCCGCACGCTTGGGTTCGAACTGGCTTCACAAAAAACGGGAGCAATCCTTCTAAACGGTCTGAAGCGTCCTACACGCAACCTAAATTTACATCTGCAAGGCCATCCAATAACACCCACGCCCGTGGTCAAGTACCTGGGCGTAATTCTGGATAGAGCTCTCACAGGAACACCTCATGTGTGCTATGCAGCTAAAAAGCAGCCAAAGCCTCAGCAGAGTTACGGAAAATCCTCCCACGGACCAGAGGAGCAAGCGACTCTCGGCGCCGACTCTTAGCATCAGTATTAGACAGCATCATGTTATACGCCGCACCCTTATGGGAACGCACGACTACAAGAGCTACAACACGTCGTCTCCTCAACAAGACCCAAAAACCTATGGCGCTCAACATAGCACGAGCAAGTCGCACGGCTTCCACAGCAGCCGTACAGGTTCTCTCCAGACAAATTCCCTGGGACTTAAGAGTAAAAGAATTGGCATCAAGAAACCCTGTAACCAACGGACTGAATGGAGGGCACACTAGTCAGCAGAACCGACACCCTAAGCGAATGAAGCTAGCACTGGATATTGGACAAGATCAATATTTTCTGATCTTAAAAAATAGTACAGCCTCAAACACGGCTCGCTTACCTACCTACCTACGTAGCCTGAAAACAGGCACCATGCTAACAGGGCATGGTGCCTGTTTTCAGCAGTACCTACACCGCATTGGTAAAACTGACTCCCCTGTTCGCCGCATGTGCAACTCGGGGGAGCCGGATGATGTAAGACACTGCTATGAGCGGTGCCTCGATGCGAAGTAATCTCGAGAAAACAGTACTGCGGCCACTCCCCGTCAAGGGGCCAAAAGGACGACTGGATTTTAGTGGGTGCGAGTCCCACACTACCGTGGCTTTAACAACGTCGCCCGGTGTGCATAACGCATTTTACCAGTTACCTCTATAAAACAAATACTGGAAAGGTCAAACAATACCTGCAACGGGTGCCCAGTGAAGCCGTTAAGCGACAAGCGTATTGCCTTTTTTCGCGCCATTATTATCAACAAGAATAATGCTAAAAGTGAGAACATTTGTAGAATTATTGGATTTTTTGTTTGGCATGAGAGATTTTGGAAACGCATGATGCTGGCAGCTGGATACCTAGCAGAGACTAGCGTGGGACTCCTTAACTTGCTAACCCAGTGGGCTAGTGGGTTTAAGAGTAAACTATGGCTCCTCCCCACCCCCTTAGACTCATAATTCTGTGGCACTTCTTAGGCAACTTATGTTCTGCTATCGTCAGGAACTACATAGTAATATAGAAAACGCCCATCGGAACGTGGGACAGCGGAAGCAAACATACTTAGCATCAGTGTTGCCGTTCCTATATCGGGCAAACCATTTTCGAACTGTCTTATATTACTGCGTCTCCGCCAAACACTGTACATATCTTACTTACGATTGGGTTGCATGCTTTCTCTTCCAGAAATAAAATAGCATAAAATGCCGAAAATGCACATTTAAGTCTACCATCTTCAGTCGAGCGTTACAGTTCGCGTGAGTTAGATATTCGAACGAATTCCACGGTATAATACAACGCAGGTCTGCTCTTACCGCCATGTAAACAAACAACGCTCTGCCAACAGTTTTCATTCTCCCCCGGGGCTGCGCATTTCCGAACGTATTTATGGATCAACCCAATACAGTGTCAACAATTCATAGACTTAAAAGCTTTGAACAATCGTTTTATACGTTTAGTTCCATGGTCAAATGTCTTTCAAAATGCCGACTCACTCCGTGTTTCGGGGTCCTGCGATAACTCGCTCCATATTATTGGGAACATGCAGGCAAGTGCTGCGTTAGGGTCAACCTGAATTTGGGAACCCACAGTTGACCCTGAGTTATCGCTGAATTGGAATTCAAATTGTCAATTTGGAGGTAGTTTGCGTTTAACCACCTTACGAGGAAGCCGGCTAAATTTAATCGTGCCAGCGGATCGAGAGTAGTCAGAGTCTGCCGTACCATGGCGACATGTGCATTGACAGGCCAGTAAAATCTTACTTACGATTGGGTTGCATGCTTTCTCTTCCAGAAATAAAATAGCATAAAATGCCGAAAATGCACATTTAAGTCTACCATCTTCAGTCGAGCGTTACAGTTCGCGTGAGTTAGATATTCGAACGAATTCCACGGTATAATACAACGCAGGTCTGCTCTTACCGCCATGTAAACAAACAACGCTCTGCCAACAGTTTTCATTCTCCCCCGGGGCTGCGCATTTCCGAACGTATTTATGGATCAACCCAATACAGTGTCAACAATTCATAGACTTAAAAGCTTTGAACAATCGTTTTATACGTTTAGTTCCATGGTCAAATGTCTTTCAAAATGCCGACTCACTCCGTGTTTCGGGGTCCTGCGATAACTCGCTCCATATTATTGGGAACATGCAGGCAAGTGCTGCGTTAAGGTCAACCTGAATTTGGGAACCCACAGTTGACCCTGAGTTATCGCTGAATTGGAATTCAAATTGTCAATTTGGAGGTAGTTTGCGTTTAACCACCTTACGAGGAAGCCGGCTAAATTTAATCGTGCCAGCGGATCGAGAGTAGTCAGAGTCTGCCGTACCATGGCGACATGTGCATTGACAGGCCAGTAATGGCTCGCACCGCGTTGTTCTGGATCACCCATAACGAGTGCAGTTTTTCCGAATAGGTTACGCCTCATATAGTGTCTCCGTAAGTGAGAATCGATTCCCGCAGCGCCTTGAACACAAGAACCAGAACAACGCGGGAGACCTTGCCCTTCCTCAGACGGGCCAGCGATGCTACAACAGCACAGCAGACCATGACGCTCGACCGAACGTGACTTTCCCATTTTATGTTCTCATGAAGCGCACTGCCAAGATATTTTACTTCTCAAATAACAGGGACAGCTGCACCGCTTACTTAAAAGGATACGTGTCCAGTTTCAGCCTCGGTGCCCGCTAAGGTGTATGAAACAAAACAAGTTTCGTCCTATTCAGATTTACGACAAGGCCAAACCGTTTAAAATACGAAACTGCCGTTTCGATATTGGCCTCTACATGCCTACAATTAACTTGATCGTTTGAGAGCTGAGCAGGTGAGCTGCGGAACAGCAATCATATGCCACTGGTTGACACTTAAATCAAGCCCTCCGTCGACACAAACTGCTTACGTCCGCTTAGGTACGATTTAAACTAGGTGGGTACACCTGGTGCGCAACCCATTTCTCGCAGCATCTTGAAAATATAGTCGTTTATACAGTCAGAGGCCTACGCTGCGTCAAGGGATGCGCCGAGACACATTTTCCCGTTCTCAGCAGTTGTGACTATTTCCCATTAGATATGTTTTTGAGCCAACTCCGCTGATTGCGACTCTCTGAAGGCAAGTTGGTTCTTATAAAAAATGGTCGTGTTTATGTATTCCTCGAGCTGCTTTTTATTAAATCCCTTAAAAACCTTAGATATGAATGACACCTGCGATATTGGTCGCGTTTCCGGGTTGGTTCTTATCGCCTTTGCCGTTGCGATTACCGCTGATGTCTTTAGGCGTTCTGGGAACATCCCGGTCGTGATGGACATGTTGAAAATCGCAGCTAGGAGAACTGATAACGCGTCGATTAAATTCAACTGTAATCGACCAGGCACGTTTCCCCTGGCCTTAAATAGATCCGTCATCCACCGTCTCCCGTCGCGGTCTTAGCACCGATTAAGGTGAAAAACTCGTTTAGTGCGTCTAGCACTTCCTGGGAATACCCGAGCTCTTGGTCATCGACTAGTAGACGCTTTGGTATCATGGCCCTTCTCATATCACGGCTGCACATTTCATTAAAGAGACGAGGCTCCCTATTTACGATTTATGAGCTTCATTGGAATCATTTGAGAAGAGAGACAGTCTTTAAACTCTCTTAGGCCAGAGCGAGCCTCAGGTTTTGCCGCAAACTGTTGCAATGATGCCGTGCTACGAAGCGAGTGATCTGTAGATATCCTTCACAGTTTGCAATAAAGGCAGGATCAATGCACGAACCCAAAGAGACAACATTAAACCTAATGAACGCGTTTTCCTATTGACTGCATGTTCAAAACCCTTCCTGGCAAGAGCAAAACAGTATTTAACAGAAATAGGGTTTCCATCTAGTAGGTCAATGTTGGTGTCCCCCATCAAACACAAGACAAATCCCCCAGTCGCTGGCAAAATATTATCAAATATCTCTATGAGTGTTCGACGATCGTATGCCATTAGGGGATTAGGAGGCGTGTCATTAGGAGACGTAGACGTTACTTTATGGTCTGTACATTGCCGTCATCGCCGGGCTTCATAGCGGTATCTATGAGGTCAATCTCACAATGCGCATAAATTGAAAGATGTCCTCCTCCACCCCCAGGTGTGCAGGCAGATATGGAATGGTAGCCCTGTAAATTGTAAATAAGTTTGTCAGCCTTTTTAAACCAAGTTTTCCCACTACGACTACATTGCAATTGACGCGTGAGCCGTCCATAAGGGACATAAGCTCGTCGAACCTCGTCCCTGAACAGAAGTTCCTTGCGTTCACGTGTAGACCTGCAAAGCTGGTTTAACCCTCAGATACGTCGTCAAGCGTCACCAGTCTACAGAGACGGGTTACCTCAAACAATTAAACGTCCTCAGGCAGTTTGGTCATCGCATTGCGAGGTGTGCCTAATACCGACGGGACAACGAGGTGTGCTTAATACCGACGGAATAATTCCATGAAATCGTCATTTAGTTGTCCGGCACGTTAGCAGCAACAAGTTTTAAAGAGCAGTATCTGTGCTCCTTCCCGTGCCCTCTCAGCTGCCAGCAACGGACATCTGGGAACCCCAGAGATTTGTTAAACCTGCGGAGGTCTGTGAAGGAGTACCGGATTTGCAACCTTTGAGGTATACTGAGGCAGTTCCAGGGACATCCTCCCTGTAGCGCTTTTTTGGACCGTCTCGTATGAGGGTAGTCGCATCCAGACAAGTCGCCGGCATTTTCATCTGACGGGACTATCATGACTGGCTTAGTCGATCGCTGTCTTTCTTGAGATTAGTCGTTCATCTCCGTAGATTCTTCTTCCGCCGTACGCATTTAATTGCTGCCGTTCATCTTCTTTGTCTCCTTGCTTCTTTCTTTTTAATTTTTCTTTGGGTCTCTTGGCGTTCTCACCATTGCCAATCCCCTTTTCCCCTCGCCTAAAGTAGCGTCGGTAACATCAGAAGCAATGGAAGCGGTGGTACCAGGAACACCAACAACAGTGGCATCAGAAGCAGCGTTAGCTGCAACAGCGGCAACAGGAACCCCGACAACAGGACCCCTAGCAACAGGAGTCTTAATAACAGCGGCAACGCTGAAAACCGCATCCGCGGAGCTAGTAGAGCCGGCAGCATTGACAGGGTTGGCTTTTTGACGTCATCCGCCGATAGTCGCAATCGTGCCATCAGCCTTAGGCCACCTGTGGCTGAAGATGGCTCATACCAAGATGGCTTTTTGCCGACGCACCGTTCTCAGCGCCTCCACCTCCACATATCGGCTTCTGTCACACTTTACTTTAGCCTACTTTTTAGAGTTTCTATCCGCGATAACCTCGTCTGGTCCCGTCGGCGCAGCCATTGCGCGGCAGACTCGGCATCGGTGCGGTTTGATAAGATAGGCCGCAACGTCCGCCTCCTCAATACCGTGGACTGTTGTGCCGCCTTTGCCCTCCGTTAGCTTCGATCTGGAGTCCAACAGGCTCTCGTCATGGTCAGACGAGCGTACCGCTGACGCCTTGGGCGTAAGCCGTAATTGCAGGATGTGTCGGTCTCCGACAATTGTCAGTAGCGTAAGCAGTGTGCGACTCCGGTGCGACTTAGATGCTGCCGGCGTCTGCAGAGGCAGCCGGTTTCCACAGTCCACAGTTTGACCCGTCGCCTCCTCCGCTTTTTCCGCGACCACCAGTTGTCTCCAGCCGCTTACGTTCACGGTGCTAACATCCTAGCCAGGGTTTTTAGGAGGGACTACTCTAAGACTCGATCTAAGTCCAGATGCGTGCGATCCAAGTAAGTGTCGATCTGGTGGTGGCATTAGTTGGGGTCGATTTCCAGTTCCACTAGTCCAAAGTTTGGATTAGGTAAACTAGACAAACCGATCGGCTAGGTTGATTTGCCTAACCGGCTTCTTCCACTTAGCCCGCCTAGGCCACCTAGTGCAAAATAGACTCAAATGATATAGAATGGCCGAATTAGGCTTAAGCTGCTGATCAGAACGCTGGGTCGCACTCCTGTGCTATTGCTGATCACGAGACTCCGGGCGGGCAGACTAGAACGAACTAGCATCCCCTTCTGTCGACTGATTACTTACCGTCTTGGCCATGTAGGCACACGTTGTCGTCTTCGTCTTGACCTTGCTGAATCCAAGATCCTGAAGGGCCAACAGTGGTAAGAATGAGGCAAAGCAATCGGCGAAAGCCAGGTAGAGTCAAGTCTATGGGGCCATCAAATACTGATAACATCCATTAGTCTTAATTAGCACTGCAGGAAAGTAAAGATGGCTGATGCATGGCTGCCCTAGACAGGTCGGTACCCTGAGGTACATGTACCTGTGAATGAGTGAAGTCTGTCAGGGGATGTCTTAATGATGGCTGATATTGATGTAGGAGAACGAGTGTTCTTTTTTTGAAGTTTCAGGCACAACCATAGCTTTCAACCGTCAGCTTCTAGTGTGGTACTCTCACACACTTAAAGCTTCCTTCTCCGCACTTCTTTAATTCTTGTAATTGTGTAACACTACTTCGAGGCCATGAGAAGGGGTCTCTTACTTTGACCTACTCATGGATATCTCGCTAGGCTTGTTCCCGGAACCGGGAGTGCGTCGAGACCCTGTGGAAGGCTTGGCTGCATGTCGCCTTTTACTAAAACCCTGCGTACCACCATACATTTTCGAGCCCGGTGGCGTGGTGGATTAAGTCTCCGCCTCGCAACCGGAGGAGACACATAGGTGCGCGGGTTCGAGCCCCACCATTGCACATTTGTATTTAAGCGGGTCCGTCTATAAAGCAATGTAACAAACAGTTCCGTAGACATTAAATCTTGGCTGAGGGTCAACCCGAAAACTTCACTACCATACATCGTGTCAGCTGCCGCTTTTGAACGTTGTTCACGGAGTTTGTCGTACAAAATAAAATGTCCAATTCGGATTTTTGCATCCATGCATACTCCTTAAGAATAGTTTCATTTCGAATGGCTGATCGATGCTTTTCGAAACAATTTAGTATACTTTATCGTTTTTAGAAGTTCTACTAAAAACTGTACGTAGCCCAATTTTCGGGTACGGCTTTTTTATGCTATCCTCTCAAACGGTGGTGTATGGGGGAACTGACTCGAATTTTCCACACTTACATTTTTTTCTATGTATTTCTTGTTGTTTCTATGTATTTCATATCTGCGCCTATAATAGACATCCCTATGTTTACTGGTTACTAGCGACGCATATGTACATTGAATTTCCAAACGCTTCTAAAAATGCGTCTTTAAATAAAGCTACTTGATATTAAAGCAAACCTTAATTAACGTTGCTCCAAAATTATACCAACATAGATGAATGCGATAAGTCAAAGTCGTTCATGTGACAAATGTAGCTGAGAAAATGTTACACGTTATAAGACATTTTCAGAAGAAATTGAATATATACCGAAATTCACTACAGATGTTTTTTTGTAGTTACTTTGTTTTAATCTTTAAGTTAGTAATATTAATAACCAGTTATTTGCTACCCTATTATTAACATATCCATGAATAAACTGAGTGCTTAAGTAGTTAAATCGAAAACAGGGTTTAGTTTTTAAGTTATTTGCTACCCTATCATTAACATATCCATTAACAAACTGAGTGCTTAAGTAGTGAAATCGAAAACAGGGTTTAGTTTTTAATGTCGTGGAGGAGACGAGTGTTGCACCCCAGGTCTGCTTTCCGCCGCCGACACTGTGTTGATCAAGCTATTAGAAGTAAATAACACGACTAGGCCTCCCCGCGAATTAATAATGAAATACTTCAAGCGGTTAATACGAGAAAATACGAGAGAAAACGTTGTAATTTTTTTACGTAAAGTTTTGATAACAATCTGGCATATGCGGAACAAGCATGATCAAATGTTGATAGACCCGTGCAGCAAACAAGTGCATTTAATTCGGCGGTACAATAAATTTTCAGTAGCGACCAACCTCGTAACAGTCGCGAGCCACTGCAGTGGAAGAGGGTGCTATTGAACAGAGCATACAAAGCCTTACATAATAACTGGGAATATTTGAGGTATTTTTAACTAGAAAAACTTTTGAACTCACTAAACTCGGACCCCCTCCCGGACATTTCTCTGATACCGTAAAGGAGAAATCGCAATTTTCTAATGCTCGCTGCGTCTCCTCTGTGCTCCTCCTGAGGCCTGACTGAGGGCACGACTAAAAGATAAACGATTGGAGCAATATGTTCATTAGTTAACTTAAAGTAACTCCGGCAGAGTCATTTTAAACTTCAGGTTTGAATTTATTTTGGCACCAGATAATGTAATATCGGCGCTATTTCTATTGCAGGTGGCGAACTTTTTCCAGCCTTCGAGACACGGCCGAAGAGCGTAAAGATTTTTTCATTTTATCTTACTAAGCCGTGGCTTCTGTATCCACAGAGGCCATACTTTGCTAAAGGTAAACTAATCGCTCGGTTCCAGGGAGGCAGCGACCTCTTTAATGAAACCGGTGACCCCGAACTTGATAAGTAGGTTTTTTGTGCATCCATGAGGATTTTTGTCCTCAAAATAGATTGACTGAGCCGCTTTAGGCAAGCATGATGATTCAAATGTTATTTGGCTAACGTCACACCCGTATCCGATACCTTTCAGTAAAAGAGCAGAACGCGGTCAATGAACTTAGGTTTTGTTGTTCACGTAATTTATAGGGCATGCATTTTAATTTATTGATTTCTTCCGCCGGAAATGACTCCCTACTACACGATGTGTAACACTTGTTTTCGTGTAGTTGTTATTGCTTAACACCGACACACATAAAGGGGACGTACGACGCAAGCAGGCTCGAAGCTACAAGATCAGTGTGGGTGGCGTACGTAACGCCGCTTGTATTTAGCTTACCTCACTTCCTTCATGGAGATTCTGCACTGCGAGCCAACGTAAGCGGTTTACATCCTGACGAGAACAAACACAACTACTACATTGACGTCCACGTTGTAAGTTTGACTCTTTTTAATAACCTTTATTCAGTATTCATCACTTAATTTAACTTAACTTGATGGGGTGTTGGATGGTAATGCACCATCTCTTTATTAAGACATCTGTGCTTCTCTGTGTTTTTTTCGATCATGGTCGATTTTTAATCCACTCCGGCATTAACCTTGTTTAAATAGGAAACCATGAAAACCAATTTAGAAGTGGCCGGTCTGGGTCTCGAACCCAGGCCTCCCGAATGCAAAGTAAAGCCTTTTGCCACTAAGCCATCTTGCTCGGTAGGGCTTTGTCCATATTCTCATACGGTAACAATGCATTTTCTTCCAGCATTGTATGGCAGCATATGCTTTGATTGATTGATTTATTATTCGCTTGGCATGCATACCTAAATACACATGTCACCCTTTTTTATCAGGGGCGCTTAGAGCGGCAGCATATATGTTACCTATGCATCTGAATAATCAATGTACACTTCCATACCTACTGAGTATTTGCTTTCCATTGGGACAGCCTCTTCTTTGTAATATCGACCAGGTCCTTTCTCACGTTTGGTCCTAGAGCTAGGGCATCCGACAGCTCTATATCTCTGCTTCCCCCTAGGGCCGTACACTCTATAACAATATGCTCAATTGACTCATTCCCTAGCCCACATGCTCGACATTCTGTACTTTGTCCCTCCATATATTTAGCTCTTTGTATCCTTGTATCCAACATCCCTGCCCTGGCATCTGCCAATAGGCCGCTCGCTCTTGAATTATCGTATACCCATTCTACCCCGCCCCTTTCCGTCTTTTCCTTTCCATATATACTTGCCAAACTCGATCTGGAACCCATCGCCAATTTCCATTTGCCTGTATATGACTTGTTCACCCTCAATTTCACCATCTTCTCCGATATTCCCGCTCTGGCCCATTGCTGACTATTGTACCCAATCTCCCTAGCTGCAAATTCTACTCTGCGATCCCACTTCGTTTTCATCTTTAGTGCCGTCTTTACCAGCTGCATCTGTTTAACCCATCTTTTATTTGTAACACTTTTAATCCTAACACTAAATCTTAGCTTACTTTGTGCTTCCCTTTGTATAAATTTTGACATTCCTCCTTCGCCCTCAAGAAATTCCCTAGCGCAATTAAAACGGCAACCCAATGCAAATCTTATCACCTCTCTTTGTATTGTTTCTAACTTCTTTCCTAACCCCGCGCTGTGGACCAGAGAGGCATTAGCAAAGGTCAATCTTGGCACATACATGGCCTTCCATATATTCGTTGTTACTATATATTTGTTAAACCCCCAGAGGCCCTTACACCTTACTGCATTTCTTCCTCTTTCAGCTTTCTTCCTCCGTAATATCTCTTCTTTTTCTAGATAATTTCCCCCTGTAGTCATTGTCACCCCAAGATACTTGTACTCACTTTTATACTCCAATTCCTTCCCCTGTACTACAAGCTTTCTTTCCTCCCTAATTCCGTTAAATACTAAAATTGCGCTCTTTTTTTCATTAAACACCATGTCTAGTTGCTCCGCTGCTTCCCCACATGCATTCAACATTTGTTGAACTTCGCTAGTGCCCCGCCCTAACACTACCATATCATCAGCAAACAGCAGCACAGGTGTCTTGATATATACACCTTTTTCCCCTATCTGCCACCCTAAACCCGTTTTATTAATCCTTCGCGCTATTCTCTCTATATACATAAAAAATATAACCGATGACAACGGACAGCCTTGCCTGACCCCCTTAGCGACTATGAACTCTCTAGATTGTTCGGCTGCTATTATTATTCTTACCGTGTTATTTCTGTAAGTTTCTTCCAGCAACTCTACCCAACTTCTCTCCAAACCCTCCTCTAGCATAATTTTATACAACTTTGTTCTGTCCACCATATAATATGCTTTCTTAAGATCTAAAAATCCTGCCACACACCCTTGTCCCCGCAATCTCGATGTTTCGACAACCTGACTTAGTAGGAAAAGGTGATCGTCTAGCCTATATCCTTTCCTAAATCCGCATTGCCATTCTCCTATTTTCTCATTTGTCTCCAGAATACTCTGCAGCCTATTCTTAAACACTTGCATAAATATGCTTTATGTTGCCTTTGTCTACGTCTCGTGATGTCAAATATTTGATTTTTTTTTCTTCTATTTGATGATGTGTCCTTATGAGCCGTATATAACGTTATTGTGTGTTACTACTTAGCATATTTAACAGACCCATCTCTCCATGCAACCCACTGGGTGGGCAGCGGAGGAGCGTGTTTGTTGTGTTGTTGAGCGGTGTTGTGTTTTGATTCTCTCGCCATTGATTTGTAACCATGAAAACGAAATCACTCGCATGGAGTAATACAGTAGCAAGCTACTTCTGCTCTAATATAAACGCTTCTACGCAGAAATTGACAGAAAAGCGTGCAATACGTACAGTAAAAACTTGCGCATAGCGACCGCGACTTAGGCAAAACTTTTACATTTGGGGTTTTGAAAATCCAAGAATGATCTTTTAGTAGTAAGCACATGATTCACAGAAACTCACGTTTGGTACGGATTTCAAGCGGTGGCGTTATCGGCCTGTGTTGTTAAGACGTGTTGGTAAAAATTAAGGCTAGTGCCTGCGTGTGGCAAGAGGGCATTCGATAGATGTTGTATTTGTTACACATAGACCCAGCTACCAGCTTGACGGTAAAACTATAATAAACTAAAATGCATAAACTTTTTTTAATCAAGACTACTGCGATCCGCTGTCTACTCTTTGTTTCACTGTTAAATGCAGTTATGTATGGTGTAGAGCTGCTTTTGTAGAATTCATAGAACAGGCGCTTTACGCTGCTGCGACGGTTAACATAACGGTTTGGTACGCTATTGTTCCGAATGAGTGCCAAAATCAAAGCTAAGTTTGCGAAAGTCTCTTCTAATAGTAAAGCTGAACGTGGCATTTCGACCCGAATTCGATTATGTATATTGTGCATAAATTAGATTAGATACATTCATTGTCTAAACGTGGTGTAACGTAAGTTGAGTTTTACTCTTTATCATTAAAACTTATCACCAAAAGCCTGCAGTAGCTGTATCTGTAACACGTCTAATATAAGGCAGTTACGCTTATTAAACGGCCAGTGTTTTTTCAGGGATCTGGTCTGAGAGTTGTCATGAGAATGCGAATGCAAACAAGCCTGAAGCTAATACCTTTAGAAACAGAGCCGGTGCCGAAGCTAATTCTCCCCATCTTTTGGACAGAAGATGTATGAGTTTTCCTTATACTATATGCATAAAATCAGCTTTTTATTGCCTTGTTAATAGTAGTCTTCACACGAAAGCCAATTATACCGTATGTGTTACATTGTAAAAAAATTAATAATCGAATCTTGAACATAAAATATTTTAACAATTTGAGTACAATGTTGTGATGATTTCCTCAGATAACCCATTGTCTGGTAAGCAAGCACTTGTCATAGATAAAAAAAAAAGTGTATACGGTTTATATTATTCATTGGTAGCAGAAACAAGCGTGTGAAGAGGGAATGGATTTAGGTTGAAAACTAGCCGTAATCAATTCTGCATAACTTACTGAACAGACTTTATATAAAAAATATATATATATATTACACAAAAATGTACTTAGTTTAGATTTGGTAGAACTCGGCAAGAAAATTAGTTTTCACAGTAAAATGAGAGGTTAAAAACGTCTTGTTTAAGAATGAGATTGGAATTTATAGAAGTAGCTATTCTGCTTTTTTTCTCCTCCATAAATGTGCAACACCCGATGCAAGTTAGCAAAAGGCGAAACGCTGGATAAATAAAAGTGATAAAAAAAAATCGATCATTTTGCCATTGCAACCAAAAATGTACGCCCAAAAGACATTCACAGGCAATAGAAAATATAATACTACTATTATTTTTGTACCAAAGTGATGGTGCTGCGTTACGTAGTTTCCAAGTAACTAAGCTTTTTCGATAGCCATAGTTGTTCCGAGCCGTAACATTTTTTTCGAAGACGTTTCCGACTCCCCTTCGGAAACTTCAAAACAAACAACATAAACAATAACAACAAAACATGTCTTATTGTTGCGTTCTATCAAGGCTTAAAATATGTACATAACGTTCTGATACACGCTTTCTGAAGCAGGCCAAAATGCTAGCAAGCATGTATGTCTTCACTTTCCATATAGCGGAAACCACCTAGCGCAGCACTATCACCTTGGTCCAAAAATGGTAGGCATTAAATGTGCTATTGCCTAAAAATTGCCTTTTGGGCGTTTATTTTTGATCGTAATCGCAAACGTTTACGGTTCTGCGCGTGAAAGCTTCAACGTAAGGCATAACAGCATATCGACTTTTTATGACTTAATTTAGTCCCGCTAGTCGCCTTTCGCTAGCTTGCGTCGGGTGTTATTCAGATTATTCAGCCGAATAACCTGTTCATTTACCGCCGAACACGCCGGTATGATCGGTTTTTTCGTGCTTTGACTGGTTCTCCCGCCAACGTAGAATTGGAACAACTGTGTAGGAGAAAAAAAGGCAAAATAGCCAGTTTTATAAATGTAATCCTAACGTCTAAACAATACATATTTGCCCCTTCTTCCGTTGGGAAAACGTTATTTTCTTTCCGAGTTCTACCAAATCTTAAAATTAGTACATATTGTTATGATAGACCTTGTATATATATAATGGAAATTTCTTAGGCGAATTTGCTTGCGGACAGGGACTATCTTTTATGCTTGCTCAAGCCACGACAAATCGTATCTTGGATGGCGTTGGCTGCCTGTCTTTGCTCACTCGCGACGTCTGCCCTCCTATGTGGCCTTCTTCTGTGAACGCAAAGATCGTGGACAAAGGGAGAAAAAGACTGATTTGAGCCCTTAATACTTTAATCACGGTAAGGACAATATTTTGTATTTCATAAATATAAGCTTCAACAATATTAGAAAGACGTACTAATTTAAGTTTTTTTTTATATATCTATATTTTTTTATAACATATAGCTGGGCATACAATTGCAACTTGCAACTAATTTAGAGCTGTGGTGTCTGCAAGAGAACGTTAAAAGTAAGACTCAGAAGCCAGCATATTGATGGTCTTTGTTGTTCGCAGACAAAGAAGACTGAGAAGCTGGCGGATTGGAGTCTACTTAGTTTGACGACGTTGGGAGGGTCAGGTGTATATGAATGTGTAACTGAAGGGGTCGAATGCGGCACTCAATGACCTAGAGCGCTTACCGGTGGATACTTTTGTTCCAGAAATATCTCTGATCTTTGTTTTTATTTTGGTATGTGTCATGTCGACACGCGTTATAATCACCAGAAAGCCCCAAGCAAAAAGGATTTTTAACACACATGTGAACAGAGTTAGCGCTAGTACACCAAAATACGATATACATGCATATATTTGTTCAACACATTCGCCTATATCAGTCATTTCCCACGCCTGTATATGCAGTTTTTTCCTATCTTTTAAGGCTTTCGTTCATCCCTTTGACATAAACGTTTTACATTAGAGATAGTTACTAAATACGACGAAGATATGGCGCACCAGTTCATGCCAATAGATGAGGCCACGCAAGCGTAACATGTCAATAACTGACCTACATCCTAAAAATATTGTGCTTCCACTTTGTCTACAGGGCTACTGCGATCCAAGTCAAATTTGGTAGAAAGATCCTTAACACTGCAAAGGAATTGTCCCTTTGTATTTTTATAGACAACCTTTGATAAAAAGTTACCCAGATTGTCGATCTTTCATTTCCGTCATCAGTCTCTAGCCGTCTATATAGATCTCCTTCGTGAGACTTCCCGCAATACACTGCTTAGAGTCCAGCACCGTTAAATCCCAGATGAGCAACGATCAGCTTGATACGAAGCCACCAACATGTCGTCATCTTGTTTTGCAGGAAAGAACCAGCCTGCTTGTTCTTTCCTGCAAAGCAAGATGTAAGGAGAGCCATACAAGGCCTCCCTTGTATCCGCCATCACAGTCTCCGTAAAGTGAATGTGAACACACTCTCGTATAACGGAGCAAAGCAAACTAGAGGATCCCTTGGACGTATTCCGAGAGAATTACAGTCGAAAACTCGCACATTCTGGCCCAACATTGAGACGAAGTATTTTGAACAAAATGTTTTATTCAATCCAGACGTAGCGTATGTTTGGAGTTGATTGGGTTTGTTGCTTCTGGTGCCGTTACTAGACGAGCTGTTTGCAGTGCAACCGTAGAGGATTTAGCACTTGCGTAAGCTAACCAGTTATCTCAGAACTATTGAAAACTCTATTGAACTATTGAAAAACAGAAGTCAGATGTAGTTCAATACATTCTTTCCAAGATAGAGATGTGTGTGAGATTATGATAGATATTGCGGCCTCGCAGTTATTGCCTTCATCGTTCGCTAGGTTCGGCAAAGAGCTTGCCTAAGGTTTTGCGTTTTTCGAATTGGGGATAACGTAAATGTTGGTATAATTCAGTGCTGCTAAAAGCCAATCTATAGGCAACATGATAGATCACTATTTGCTGTTATGCAGCATTACAAAATGCTAGCAACGAGTGCTTTTGCAATCTTAATATTTTATATCTTAATAATTGCTGCTTCCTGTAACAACAAGTATGATTTACACTTACTTTAAATGCAGCTATATATTACAATCGGTAGCTTAAATGCTACACCACCATTGTTAGAGCTGCCTTTATTTGTATGTTAAATTTACTACGCGGTATGGCGCAAGGTTTGCTGATTGCTGAGGTTACATACTCTTACAGGCAAAGCGAAGCACTCTGCCGTGTTTGAAATCTCACCGGAGCCAAATAAATGAATCGCATAACGACAAAAAGACTGGCGTTTTTCATTTACATCTGTTGCACAAAGTGCTCCGCATATTATGAATTCGGCCACAGCTTAACTACTTACCGTCAAGATGGCCGTAGCAGGACAAACGAGCAATTTTGGGCATTTTTGTTCGACGTGAGCAATTGTGGCATCGAAACCATACATCGAGTGCGCAAGGCATGGCGGATCTCTCCGGATCTTGCAGAAGGCTCATTTGTGCGCTTCCCGTGGTCTAGATGATCAAAATCACTGGCTTCCAAACTCGTTTTTGCGTATCAAGCTTAGAAGTGTAATAAACGTCGTCTTTCTGTTACATTATTATTAAACAAAAACGTGATTTGCTAGCAATACGCTATCTTTTTCATTACGACGATAATGTAACTCGTTTTTTGTTTTGTTTCGACTATAGCAATGTAAAGCACACACCGGCGTTTACCATGTATAGGTCGACAACCATTTAGAGCTACGAAGGGGGCGGCCACGGGCGTACGAGTGACCGGTTCAGCATGAAAAACAATGGTGTTGCCGTTAAGCCATTTTACTCAGAAAAGCTTTAAGTCTCTACGTTAAAGTAAAAACAGTTAAATATGTTTTATATGTTTGCTAAACTTTAGTACGTCGGACACTTAAGAAAATACTAACATTTAGCAGGTCTATTTCTGGGAGTTAAATAGAAATGCTTGCCATTGAGGGTCTTTGTGATTAGTTCTATGGAACTATGAGGGACTTAGAGAACCAATTAACTTAGCGCCGGTTGGCATGCTTAAGTTCAATTAACATTGCCATTAGTCGTCTGCTACCTTCCCTCAAATCTTGAGTCGAGAGAAGCCGCCCACACGGTAAGTTCCGGTATATCAGGTTTCGACCTGTCAATGCCAACCATCGTCGGTGGCTAACGATAAAGGAGAGGTAAGATGTACAAATACACACAAGGACCATACCTATATAAACCATAACAAATTATGCACCATTGACGTACTGTTCCACGACCTTGTCGATGACAAAGTTAAAAGCTTTGATGTTTTCGAGGTGGCAGCAAGGAAGCATCCGCCTTTGCAAACATTTCCGATATTTGGGCAAAACAGCGAGGCGATTCACATTTGATTGCCACGAGGCTTGTAGACCCTAAACTTTTAGCGGTTGATAGCCTTGAGGTAAGCCGTGATGTGGATACTTGCTGTGAACTATGAGAGAGAACTATTAGTAGCGCAGTCAGTGAAAGAGACCCGGGCAGAGCAGCTCACGACAGTGTATTTTTCAGGTTTGCTATCTCGCCCACCATGGGGTGCACGAGCTCTTGCGCCAAGGGAAGGAAAAAGCTGCTAGCCAGATGCAGGCTTAGGTTTTTAAACACAGCGATACGCTACGACTACATTTGCGAATACACTTGAAATGGCAGAACGGAAGCCTTCAGTCTACGTTGTGCGCCCTCGTAGAGGGACGAATCAACCTAGCGACGAACAGGTAACGGATCGCCTAAAAAGTTTTCTATATAACTGCGAAACGACCTGGCTTTAATGACTTGACGCCGGTTAACATTAGAAGAGATTCTTAGTCTGTCCTTTGGGTTCCAACAAGTATCTTAGGGCGCGCCCTTTCGAGAGAAAAGAGTTTGAGCCACTTTTGGTAAACTGTTTCTGTGATTTTTTCAACGAGATCATGAATACTAGGATATAGTCAGGCTTTCTCTGCTATCTAAAGGCAAGGCGATGACAGACAAGACCCAAACCTATGCCGCCGTATAGCACCTGAAAAAGCGGGGAAGACTTCTGCAAAAAATATAACGGATCGAGTACGTGGTCAATCAGGCCCTACTGCCACAGCAGTTTGACTTCCGGAGACGTTGGAGAGCGCGTGATGCAACCCATGTACTGCGTTCGAGAATAGAACAAGTCCCACAGAACACGAATGCCGCTTACCTAACGGGCTGAAAGGTTACACGTGGAGTCAACTGACGCTCGTGGTCCATTCTGTTCTGATCAGAAGGACTGCCAGGATCTGGGCGTCATCTCTGAGACCGGTATCACGGGTGCCGCGCATAGCAAGTACATCGTTGCCAAGGTCGCCCGGATTCTCCCTCGGGATGGGGGGGAGGGGCTACAGACCAGCGTCGCCAATGCTTTTTATGCGGCGCAGCGCGGCATGGCTTTTCGGGTAGGCCGGGCGTACTGCTTGGTGAGCACAGTGGCGGTCCTCGTCTTGGCTCGCCAGCTTCCCTGGGTTCTTCTGATCCGGGAAAGAAGCGAGCATAAAACGGATGGCGCGACAGATTTCACGCAAGCCCAAGCGGCCACGAGTCGGCCACACTCGGCTCAGAAGTGCCCTGGGAAAACTAGACCCGGTCGCATTTACCGGACCTCCGAATTCAGGATGACGGGCCGGGCCGGGGACCACCTACGCACTTTTTGGTTCAAGTCCTTACGGGCCACGGTTAATTCCAAACCAAAATTGTGCGAAAATAGAGGTGCAAGTGGACACGTGCACACTCTGCACGTCAAAGGCAGACGGACGAATTTGATCAAACGGTCTCGTCCTGCTTTGCCCTGGCCCAAGCCGCAGGAGCTCGACACATATTTCTATACAGGGAGATCGACACGGGAATTTATGCGCTGCGCCAGTTTAATGGTTCAACGAGAGAACTGTCCGTTCTGTCATTCGACTCTGCTTTTCGTGATGAATGCTTGCCCCGAGAGCAGGGCCTGTTTCCTGACATCAAGCTATACACCGATGAAAACATCATAATTCTTAAAGCTGCTCCTGGCATTGGATGCTGGATGAAGGGTAGCCTTGGCTGCCCTCCCCACCTCAGCCGGTGGTTAAAAAGTCCAACGTACAACGGATGTAGTATTCTTGGGTTTGATCAGCCATTCGATTTCATATCTTTCAAACGCAGCCTGCTTTGGATGCTGTCGTAGTTGAAGACACTCAGCAAAAACTCTTGGATGACACGACCGGAGCAGTTGGCAAGACGCACTTACTAGCAGGTTCAAACGTATGCTGGCCTGGGGGGGGGGCTGTTTGTGCGCCTCATACATCGTTTCAAACTTGCTCCCTTTGAGACGACCGGTGTCGTTGAGTGGAGAACATGGCCTCAGCTGTTCTACGGGTTGCGGGAGGCACTCGCGCCATCTAGTACGCCCGAAGTCGATAGTCGGACTGGCAGCGAACTCACCACTACGGCCTATTGAAAAAGCCCTGGCGTCTTACAGAAGTCTAGCTTCGAGATAGGCAGACTCTTTGCGCTAGAGGCATTAAGAGGGTTATAGACGAATCGATATTAACATTTCTTAACTGTTGATAGCAACAGCAGCACGGACTGCAGACTCTTCGTTGTCGAAGTTATTATTACGTGATTATTCAAAACAGAAATGTTAACAATAGCTGCAAAAATGCTTGTTTCTCTAATATATAGAAAACCATACCACACCGTAGTAAGTAAGTCATACGCTTTATCGTAAGAATGGTGAATACACGTTTTGTATTGTTTTGTTTCAAACAATGCAAAAGGAAACTAGCCTAGACATTACAGTAACGATTTGTTGTCTGCTACCTACCAGTATTACTGCCCGATTTCGCGAACGACCTCATTTCGTGTGTACTCGTTCTCATCAGCAGCAGTGTTTGCGTTGCCTACCATGCACGCACGCGCTGTGCAGATTGTTTTAATTGGTGAGTTTACGTTAAGTTGTAGCTGGGCGTGATGAAACGTATGTTTTGAAAATTATCGTGCATTTTCACTTAGAACGGTAAACTGGACATTTAACTGACTCAGATACCTGACAATGTTTCCTACAGTTGTCCTCCAAGGAAAGCTTTCTAGCACTATCTATGATCTCATGACGTGTTTTTGCGTTATTAAATGCGTGCACTGCAACGAGCACAAACCCGTTTTAGACTTCAACTCGTAAGTGCGTTTGCTGCATATGGTGCGACCTTGCGTGGTCATATAAACTACAGCTACCACGGTAAACATATGTCTCTTGTTTATGTCGACCCTATTAA
This sequence comes from Dermanyssus gallinae, assembly GCA_003439945.1. NCBI lineage: Eukaryota > Metazoa > Arthropoda > Arachnida > Mesostigmata > Dermanyssidae > Dermanyssus > Dermanyssus gallinae. Next base: position 610,564 of record QVRM01006574.1, on the reverse strand, counting down.
TATATATATATATATATATATATATATATATGTATACGCAAGATGAAGGTCGTTGCATCCCACACCACTCATCTATTATACGAGATATGCCTCTTTAGCCTGACCCATGAGGTCTTCGATAATAGTCATTCCAAGACTTTCTGCCCGGCTGCAAGAGTAACGTCAAGGACGATCTGGACCTACTAGGTGTTAAAGCTTGAAAATGTTGCCGCTTGGGTTCCTCTTCTGGGACCCTTCTTGATGGTGAGACGATTCGCATTGGCCTACTACTAAGGACAGACCTAGTTAGCCCTTATTGATGACAATGTAATCACCCTATCGATAAACCGGGACCTCACAACATATCGTGTATCATCAGTGCAGGCCGACGCCCGAGATATGCCGCTATCATAAGATCTTTAGCAGAGCGCTTAGGTCATGCGGTCGTCCGTGCATCCTTGAACTCTCAGTTCTCTGCGCGAACGACGGCAGTTGTCCAGACGGGATGACACTTACACCCTTCGGGCAAGGCAAGACGCTGGTTTGTGTTGCAACCGTTACCGACTCCTTAGGTTCTTCTATGGCTGGTGGCGGCGCATACGAAGCTTAGTATACAGCCCACATTGCAGAAACCAGCAAGTTGAGAAAATACTTATCAATTGGGTAGTCCCAAGGTCGCGGATCACGTGCCTTCTCGCGTTTCAAGTACCCGATTCGCAAAGTCGTCACTTTGTTAAACTTGTCGTCTCATGACAGCAAGTCGTCGTTCCTTTCTAACAACGGGAGGATATTGACATGCAACGTGGAAACGCTTGCATGTCAATATCTACCCATTTGACACAAGTCTGAAGTGGGCTCGACCTTGCCTCATCGAAACGGACACGTGACATTGATTAGCTAATCCTTCGTAATATGTGTAACATATACAATATGTATTATACGGACTATATATATATATATATATATATATAAAGGTAGAAGAACAGAAAACAGCTTAATTGCAAATCAAAAGGGTAGATGCATATGTCTACTTAGCAACCAATTTAGAATACTTTTTTTAGAATAGAATGGCGGCACGTGCAGTAGTGACGGCACGCAATTTTGATGCATCCATGTGATCATGCGCCAAACAAAAGTGATGCTGAACAGTTTCGTTGTCAAAGACAGAGCTCGGGTTGGCTAGAGCTCTCGTCGAGCCCGGTGGCGTGGTGGATTGCGTGCGCCTTACGATCGGAGGAGACATACAGGTGCACGGGTTTGATTCCCGTTGTTGCACATTTGTATTTTGTATCGTCTGTCTTACAAAGCAATGCGAAAACAATTCTGGGACGTTAGTTGTTGTCTGAGAGTCAGCCCAAAGAGTTTTTTTTACTAGAGCTCTTAGAAAAAATTGTAAATCTTAGCAGAGTCGCTGCTAGTCCGATCTTTGTTGTTGGTCCACCGAACAGCGGTCTAGTGCATCTCGGGGCACCTGCCACTCGAAGTCCTATTATTCATCTGTAATCCTATGCCACAAGACCCTTTATCGTGAAAGCTCATATTTGGACAGAGTAGGTGATCATAGCCATGAACTATGTATCTGGTATATTGTCACATGCAAGATCAGACCGGAGAGCCACTGAAAATGTCCAGGTCTCCAACCTCTTGACGGACTTGTTACACTTATTTTGCTCATTCTAATACAACATTTTCGGACAGTCGTCGGACGTCGCCTCATCTTCCATAAAAAATTGATTTAGGCAGTGCGCACTGTCTCGACGATGAGCGCAGTAAAAGTCGTTCCACTATAATGGTGCCGAAACCCCAGATCCCGGAAAAGCTGACGAACTCCAAGGATTAGCCGCCATAACGTGCAACGTCTTAGACTGCCAGCCCCTTTTCTGAAATGAACAGCCTTGGTCTCTATGGCGTTTGTTTCCCTGCTTCCTTATGAAAAGAAACACCTCTGCCAAAGAAGTGATGCGCTTGATCGCACGCAGGTCGTAATGCGTGGTCACTATGTCACCTGCATACATCACAACTATGGTCTTGTGGTACTTCTGTAGAATCAAGCCGACAAAATCGGTAAGCAGAAGAATGAAATAGACGCAGCTCAGTAGATCTCCTGTGGGATTCCCACATTTTGTCTTATGGCTATATGTCTCCCCAACGCGCTGGCAAATGTCGCTACCGGCTATATTAACAGCTGATCCAGCTAGCCGGGCCGATGACGGTGACGTACAAGAAGACAATGTCAGCGAAGCTAATTCGATGGAGAATTGGCTTTGCTGTCATCGCTGGCAACGACATCATAAGCAGCAGCGAAGGTGGTGGTGGTGTGAAACCCTTCAAGAATAAGGCCGATCTAGTCGCAGATACGTTGGCAATGGGCCTACTTGGGTTAGCTGGCCGACAAAGATAATGAGATTGATGTCGCATTTAGTTGCGTACAAGAGGTGAAGGGGTTGTAGTTTACATTGTACCTGGGAGCAAAGACTTCGTACAGTTCACCAAGAAGGATTTCTGGATGAAGGGTGTATATCACTTTAAGAAGATGGTCATGTGAAGCTTTATTGCTACCGCTAATAAAATTGACGAAAACGACTCATCCGAGGAGGGTTGGAATCTGGTTGTTAACAAAACCACCGCAAAGATATTAGGGTGTTTAAAACAGCAAATCGGAGCAATTAAACGTTTATCCTACAGAGAACCCAAAGGCCTCTTCAAGGTTGTATTGGGTCGAAAGACAGACAAAATCATAGATGGCCGTACGGTTTCTGTAGTCGAGCCATTCGGTGAGCATCTTCTACCGCTCTGCGGCGAACTCTTCAGACGCTTCCCTCTTTCCAAGCCGGAATCCAAATTTGGTTTCATCCACGCTTAGTTTGACACGGTGGAAGGTGCAACGAAGGCCACAGAAATTTCCTCACTCTGCAACGTCCCTGTACTTGCTAAATGTCACGACTTAACAGGTTACAGAGCGGTCATCACCGAGGTTGATAAGGGCTTTTCTGAACAAGATATCCTGGCTGGACTGAAGGATGCTGGTGTGATCGCAGCCAAGAGGGTGACCTACGTAAAGAAGACAGGTACGACCTCGACGACATCACCTACGGATCGTGTGCTTCTGCAATTTAACAGGATACCGCCGTCAGATGTGTTTCTGGCCTTCAGAATGCACAAAGTTACTCTGCACGCAGGAGCTGCTACTGCATGCTATAAATGCTTGAAACTGGGCCATATTGCAGCAAATTGCCGCAGTAACATCGCGTGCAAACAGTGCGGGCAGCCAGAGCACCTAGTGGCAAGTTGCCGCAATGCACCCAAATGCGTAAATTGTAAAGGTCCACACTCATCGTCCTCCGCGGCATGAGATTGAAAAACGAAAGGCCCTGGTGGAGTGCCGCCTCATGCAACGTATCAGCCAGGAGCTGCCTAACGCCAAAACGCTGAAGGTTGTTGACTCGGCCGACGCAGACCCGAAACCCTCCCTGGCTACTCACGAGGATCGTCAAGCTACAGTGGCCACTAATTCCCCGGCAAAGCCTACATACGCTGCGGTAGTTCGCTCGCTAGCTGTCGAGACTTCAGCTGGCCCAGAAATACGTGTCAATCTGCCGGTCGTTTCTACAATTCCTACCAAATCGACTGTACCTACTACAAAGCGTCCAGTTAGAATCTGTAAACCAAACACTTCAACCAAGCGAAAACAACCAACTTCCTTGTTAAAGCCGTCTTCACTCTTCTCTGGGCTGAAACCCATCTTGCGAGTTCTCAAAGCTGTATCACCGCGAGCAGCATCCTGTCTAAAGAAGCTTCTCGACGCAATCCATCCACTTCTATCAGTTTTTAAATAGTTTAAAAAGTGCGGTCTATACTAATAATTAGAGTTTTAGATTTTAATCTCTACTTATATTATGTATAAGCACATCCACAATGACCTTTTGAGTAGTACAAATATTCGCGGCTGCAAAGAGTGGCCCTATCTCCACAGGAACAAAAGTAAGCTTGCGGTTATGCATCTAAATGCAGGCACCCTGGGACTAAAAAAGTCGGGACAGTTGAAACATTTGAGTGGCTTTGTTAGTTATGAGGGAGCGGAAATCGACGCTGTGGTTGTTAGTGAGATATGGCTGAAGGATGTTGACATTCCGGCTTATTCACTTGAGGGGTTTGACTTTTTTGCGTCGCATAGAAATGTTGACAGGCTTGGAGGTGGGGTTGGAATCTTTGTTCGTTCAACCTGCAAGGTTCTCGCATCTTTTGGGCTAAGCAGTGCTGACGGTAACGTGCAAGCGGTACGTGTCCATATTAAAAAGCATATGGACTTTGAAGGCTATATCGTAGGTTTCTATTCGAACAATGCAATTTATAAAGATACTTTGCTCATTTTTTTTTGCTCATTTTGGATGATATTTTGCCCAGAAGCTCCTCACTTCCTTGCCTAGCTCTCGGTGATGCGAATGTCAATTTGTTAGCCAAACCGTCGCCCGCAGACTATATCTCCTTCTTTTCGTGCAGGGATCTGATCCATCTTATCGATCGTGTCACACGTCCCCTCTCCCGCACTTGTATTGACCATATCGCAGTTCGTAACTGCTCCGGCTTTTCTATTGTCCAACCAGCGATTCTCGACACCTTGCTTTTTTCAGACCATCTACCAGTCTTTGTCTTCATTTCTGATGACGGCGAAGAGGGCAATGCACCTCAGGTTGAATCTCGCGTGCCCTATCGGGCACACGATAGAGCTAGCATCGATCTTTTTTTAAGCCGCGTCGGCAAATCATCCTGGCTCACCGTGTTCGATGCAGCAGACGTCGACTTAGCTCTTGAGGCTTTTCGAGATATTCTTTTAAACCTCTACGAGTCTTTTTTTCCACTGCGCACTAAAACTCACAGAGACGGCGCGCCGAAGAGATGTGGTAAACAAAACCGCTCAGTAGAACTGCCTCCCACTCTGACTGTATCTCCTAATCGGTCTGTTACTGAACCACAAGAAATTGCCGATGAGCTCAATCGGCACTTTGCAACTATTGGTTCGGTCACTACCGCGCCTCTCTGTCTACAAGGCGATTTAGCGCCCATTCTTGCAGATCTATGAAACCACAAGGGCAAATCATTGAGTTTTCGCCCAGTGTCTAAGTCCGAAGTGTACTCACTCCTAATCAAACAAAAAGCGAGCTGGAGCTTGGGGCTATGGGAATACCCGGTAAACTTCTAAAGCGGCCCCTTTCATTGTCGGACCCCTGACAAGAATTGTGAATCTCTCCTTTACCTCTGGGATCTTCCCCACACGCCTCAAGGCCTCGAATGTAACTCCGCTCTATAAAAAAAAGGCGATAAAACTCTACCAGGCAGCTACCGTCCTATAAGCCTGGTGGATTATGTGTCCAAAATACTAGAAAAAGCGGCTTTGTCAAGGTTTGAGCAACATTTGGAGTCCATTCACTTTTTGTCGTCGCAGCAATTTGGCTTCCGCCATGGTCGTTCAACGGAGCTGGCCCTCGCCCATTTATGGCAGTCTGTCGTGGATTCAGTAGAATCGACAAAAATATGTCTCGGAATTTTCCTGAATGTAGCCGCTGCCTTCAATTGTCTCAACCACGCATTCCTCCTACAAATGCTGCACGTATTAGGGTGTTCATCGGGTGCAATCGACTGGCTCCGCTCGTACCTAACCTCAAGAACTCAGGCAGTGAGAGTTGGTACAGTCGAATCTGCATGGAGACCGGTAGATATCGGTACTCCCCAGGGTTCAGTGCTCGGACCTCTGCTGTTATTAATCCTTATCAATTTTATCCTCTTGAATACCCAGAAAGAAAACTTGGGCAAACCGATCGCTTTTGCTGATGACACGACGTTACTTTTTCGGCTCAACGTTTCCGAAATCAATTCGGAGTTGCCTTACCTCCTCTCACAAGTGGAAACAGTTATTTCAATCTTCAATAAATTTGGTCTTGCTGTTAATACCAGCAAGACAAACGTTATTTTATTCCGAGCCCCCCAGCTAAGGATGCACCTTAGCAGGAAATTCTATCTAGCTGGGAGTGAGTTGGTCTTTTCTGACACCGCAAAATGCCTTGCGCTTATACTACATGAGTTCATGAGTTGGCGTGCCCATCTGGACCATATCAGGCCCAAATGCTATGCCATAATCTCAACGCTTTTTCGCATGCGGCTTATCGGAGTGCCTATAGATGGCCTTATAATGGTATACAAAACACTGTTTTTGCCAGTTCTCCTCTACGGTATTCTTATATGGGGTAGTGGGTTCGAGGTAGTTCTTCGTCAGTGATCTCTATGGGGCACATAATCTCCTCACGATCGATTAATTATATTTGCTGAAGGTTGCCGTGCTGGGCTTTAAAATTACTCGGAATAATATTCCTTACGATGTTTCTTTTCCTCTTGTTCCCTTGTTTCGTAGAACCTCGAGGCGTGCCACAACATTCGTAGGGCCATTAGTTACTAAGAGATGTAGTCATCAAGCTCTTGCTTCTCGCTTGCCCGTGATATGGAGTAATATACCACAGCGCATTCGCCGCATCACTTCCCTGAATTGTTTTACACGTGAGGTCCAGAAATGGTTACTCACTAATGGGTGTTGACATGGCGGAGGCACACGTACTGTTTGTGTTGTGTTAGGATGTCTGATTCTGCAAGGCTGAACAAACTTATTTTGTGATTGTCCATAGCTGACAGCAAGATATCTTAATCCTTTTATTATTATTATTATTATTATTATTATTATTATTATTATTATTATTATTATTATTATTATTATTATTATTATTATTATTATTATTATTATTATTATTATTATTATTAATTTTTTTTTTAATGAGAACTAAAGCATTGTATAATGCAGTTCCTTTAATAAACCACGATTTGAATCCCGAATCTTGAATCTAAGAATAACCCTCACCCCTCACATAGTGATATAGTAAAAAAAACACTGTGTGAATTTTTCCTCAGGAACATTATTATCATTCTTGCAATAATTTAATTGCAAAACTTATGACGGAGCTAATGACAATAAAGGAAAAGTTGTTCTGCGGCCTTTGGATCATGTACGCGTTAAGTACGTTGGCACGTCAAGATTTCACTTTCAGCTGGCATAACGGCAGGAGTATCATAGAGGCTTGTTGTGTAAATTTATGATAATGATAATTATTTTCGGAGCTTTGTAGCGCTGGAACTTGCTGCAAGAAGTTATGCAGCTGTAGTCGCGTTCTGGCTCTAGGTCAGAAACGGCAAACTTTTACAGATGAAGCCGACGCGACAACCCGATCGGGCGACTCCTTCAGTATCGACAGTATCGAAAGTGTCGTAGTTGAAAGTGGTGTAGATGTCTGCTGTCGGTATTTCCAAAGAATGATGCTGAGAGCAGTCAAGTGAAGAAGGTTCAGGCCGCGGAGATCCCGGCCGTAATTCAAACGGACTTGTTACCTCCGACACAGAGAACTCGGCTTGCTGAGGTTAGCTAAAGTCAGCACATACTCACAGCTTTAACCCAAGCGATGGACAGAGGATGCCTCTGGTAGGAAGTGCTACATAGTTGTCATGACTATAAAGTCGAACATGCCAAGCGAGAGGAGGCCGGTCTGAATGAGCAAAAATAAACCTATGTTAACCAATCTCGTAAGCGGGTACGGCACTATCTAAGTACCGAGTACGTAGAGCACCTAAAAAACCTTCTGCTTAATCCCGACGTAGAGAATCTCATCCAGAAGTTGAGTATCCGCTTACACTAGAATAGCACACAATGAACCTATTTTTTGGGAAGGAGAGGATGCACCGAGCTGTCCGATCCCTTCCTAGGTGGACAAGTAGACTTCCATGTATCTCATGGGAAATAAGCTGGAGATTGACTTATGCAAAACTAAACTGAATAAGTTTCGCAACGGAGGACGTTTAGCTGCAAACGACGTTAAGCGTTGCCGTAAAGGCCATTCGTTTGTATACTCTTTCCCATACTTGAATCGTCACTATATGGAAATGCCATTCGCGGCCCACGTTGACGTGAGTTCGGCACTGATCAAAGTTGGCTGATCAAAGTTCTTATTTTCGGGACAATTTAATGCCTCCACAAAAACTGAAAATAAATCCATATTCCAATCATCCATTAGAAACCATCCAGTCCCCCACCCCGGAACCCCTGGTCTACGATTGGCATCATTTTCCACCTCTACCACCGAAACTAATCGCCCCATTCAATCCAGCAGTTCCGCCTCCCCCACTCCACCCATGGTTAACTGCGCTCTAAAATGTTTATATTTCAATGCACGCTCGACTGGAAAGGATGATCGTGTTCAGTTGCTCAATTCATATACAGCCTTACATAATTTTGATTTAATATTTATAACCGAATCATGGTTAGGTATAGGCGGGAGACATGTTACAAATTGTGAATTAAGCTGTGAAAATAGGTATTCAGTACTTCGGTGCAATCGGGGCTCTCGAGGAGGTGGTGTCTGTATACTAATTAGAAAAACGCTAAAGTTTTGTGAGGTCAAGTTAGAGGATGATATTGAAGCATTAGCACTGGACGTGTTTTCAAAATCATAATTAGTCAGGATAGCATGTTTTTATGCTACGAATGCTGGATCGCTGCCAGAACGCAAGAATCGCATAAACAGAATATGTGATTCTTTTGAGAATATTTGTGATAGTGCTAACCAATTATAATTGTTGGGGATTTTAACCTTCTAAGAATTGACTGGCAAAATGTGTCCCTTTTAGATTCTCAAACAATAAAGGCTACTTTTACAAATGCTTGTACAACAAACGGTTTATATCAGCAAGTGACTGAACGCGTCCACCAGTGGATGCATGAGACCCAATCTACAAGGAATGGCCAGAATAAAGTATAAGTTCAATTTTTTTTTTTTTTTTTTTTTCTCGATCACTTGGTCGAGTGCGGACGCTTCTTACCTGTGTTCCCGGAAGATCTAATTGTGTAGCCAATTCGAGTTCGATGATTGCGGCGCCAATTGGTGCAGTGAGACAGTGTTGCGTGACGCTTCCATAGACGCGCGACGCAGGCCCGGTAGTCGTTCCACTGAACGTCAGGACCCTAACCTGTCCAGGCCAGTCCGCCTCTCGAGTGTGTTCGAAACTTTCGTTCGACAGCGTGATTGTTTACATTTTACGACTGTTTGTTTACATCATACTACAAACGGTAGCCGCTAGTTGGTTATCGACGACTAACACTTCAAGCGCAGTGCGTGGCGTATGCAACAGGGCGCTGACTACGGAGTGGGGGGACCGAGTTCGAAACCCGGTCGTGTGAAGAATTTTTTTTTTCCCGTTTTTTCTTCTGAGTGCGACAGTTCTTTATACAGTCGATACCGAAGAACGTCATGGCCCCCGGGCCACAACCACCTCCAATTGTTGCTCCGCGCTCTCTGGACATCACTAGACTGCGCAAAGATGCAACACCTGGAAATGAATCAACGAGCAGTACAGTGCTCAGTGGAACAGCGCCCAACGCTGTAGTGTTACCATCAGATAACCTGAAGGCCGCCCATGAAAACCCCGTTTGTGAAAACGCCACCCCGACGATGGAAAATAACACGCCTTTAGGCGTAAAGAGGAGGAAGACGTTACCTGAGACTATAGAACAAGTTGTTCAAGACGAAGCGGTTAACAGGGACGATGATAATGGTGGATTCACAGTTCACACGTCCCGTAAAGAGAAGCGCTTGGCGGCGCGAGAACTGAAGCAGTTGGACAAGCTTAGAGATGATCTTAAGGCAGGTACCATAGGCACCCTCAAAGTCGTCTTTCGCAGACAACCTACCGAAGATAATACGCCCGTTAACTTTAAAGAAGGGTCACTGCTAACTTTATTTAAGACAATTCACACATTGTCCCCAGGAAGTAGAATTTCTGGTGACAGGTCAAGCATCGCCGTTTGGACTTCTAACATGGAGTCAGCAACTTCTCTGTTGAACATCAAGCAACTAAACGGGATGCAAGTAAAGGCCTCATGCCCAGCTATAGCTTCATTCAAGGCAAGAATTCAAGGTGTTAGCATCGCCTTTACAGAGGCAGAAATCCTTGAGGAATTAAAAGACTTAGGAGTGACTCAAGTTCGTCGCCTGCACGCCACTCGGGGCGATGTACGGAAGCCCTTAGACCGGGTGATACTTACATTTGACCGGCAACCACCGATCTCTATATTTCTGGGTTATAAGTCGCACGCCGTAGTGCTCGAACCGGATCAACCGATGGTCTGCTTTAAATGCCTCCGACCCGGTCATATAGCAAGTCAGTGTAGCCTACAAAAAATCTGTCGTAGATGTGGAACCGAGGGGCATATAGCCGCTTCATGTCAAAACACACCTCGGTGTGTTAATTGCCGTGGACCACATCCTGCTGGAGCGTCTTCATGCTCGAGACTTTTCTTCCTTAGGGAGAAGAGTAGACTCATCAGTGAGGCTCGTACACTCCAGCAGGTGAAAGTAAATCACCCCGCAATAACTATAGAAGAAGCTTGCAAACAAGCGCCTATACCGGCCGATATCGCTATTGGCCAAAAAACATATGCCGCTGCGGTTAGAGGTATAACTACCTCTGAAGATGGAAACCCATCAATAATTTTGCCTAGGCCCAGGAACCCGCCGAAAAAGAAACGAATGCCGCGGCAACAACGAGCTGGATCGTTTAGAAGGTCTCGTGTTGTTTTACCACGGCGCCGGGTCAATGCCAAGGCCCACAAGACGCTCACCAACCTGTCGTCACTGTCTGGCCTTCTTTCAGTAGTCAGCCCAGAGCTAGCTAAGGCGATCGAAACTATTACTGAAGTTCTTCAGCCCCTACTTGCGTTACTTCCACTTGTTGAGAAGCTTAAACACACCTTGTCATAATGGAAGACCACGCCTACCTGCCATCCGGGAGCTCTTCAACCCCAACAACAACGACGAGACTGCTGGTACAACCTAACATCGTAGACGCCGAACCTAGCATGAAAGTTCCCTGCCCGGTGTGTGGCCTACTATACACCAGGCGTGGCTTACTACAACACACTAGAGCAAAACACCCGACAGATATAGCACCGTCTCCCGATATTGACACGAGTCACCCCGCCGATCCTTCAGTTAAAGACATCCTAGTCAAGCTTCAAGACATTAGTAAAACTTTTAAGTTAGTACGTATCACACCAAAATCCATTAGGCATATCTTAGCCTTGACCCTCACTAAGGTGCTCGATGATGTGCACACTCAGAACAGTTTCCACGCTTGGTTGGCCTTATTTTCCTTCGTACCGGTCATACTCCGCCTCCCAGCCAATAGAAATATCAACCAATCATTAGCGCAAATCATAAGGAAGAATCTCCGGGATTACGAGTGCGGCACCAGGTTGCATAACCTGACGGCCCACAGAACCGCTCAAAGAAACGCGCGAACCCACGCTGACTCCGATGTTGCTAGAAGAGTCTTAACCAAGTTATCTGAAGGAGACGGCACCAATGCTGCTAGAATCCTAATCTCTACAGACACGTTTTCATCTGGCGAAGATACCGCCAACGCACTAAGAGCGAAACACCCGCCTGCACCAGCAGAGCCTATATGGCCTGAGCCACCATCAACAGATTCTAGATCCACAAGCAAGGAAGACATTTTTGCTGCTGTTCAATCTTTTCCCAGAAGTTCCTCAGCAGGATTAGACTTTATCCGTCCAAGACTACTAGCCGACTTGCTGTCCCCAAACCTCGGAGAAACAGCCAATAAATTGGCAATATCTATCGCCAAAGTTATTGACATATTGCGCTTCGGGCAACCACCAGCGGAACTTTTACCAATCATTTTCGGCGCTAAATTATTTGCATTGAAAAAGAAGTGCGGCTCTATACGACCGATAGCATGCTCATCATGCCTACGCAGGATTGCTTCGAAGGTCAGCATAAGAGATAACACAGGACAGCTCGCACACCTAATAGACGACCGACAACTGGGGTTCTCGGTCAAAGCCGGAGTAGAAACAGCGGTTCATACAACTCGCTCTTTCCTGGCCTCCAGGACTTGCCCTACGTACTTGCTCAAGTTGGATTTTTCAAATGCTTTTAATACGATAAGAAGAGACCATTTGCTAAGGACAGTGAAGGACTCAACCCCAGACATGTACCATTATGTCGAGTCCTCATATAGACGTCCAACTTGCCTTGTAACGTCTGACCTAATACTATCGTCCGAGACAGGTATACAACAAGGAGACCCTCTGGGTCCACCTTTATTTTGCCTGGCAGTTAACGACCTGATCAAATCGCTCGAAAGCCCGCTTAACATGTGGTACTTGGACGATGGCGTACTGGCAGGCAACGCCTCTACAATCGCTAGTGACATACAGAAGATTATCGATTTCGAGAACGTAAGCGGCTTAGCCCTGAATCCCTCGAAATGCGAACTGTTCGTATGGAATCCTGATGCAGATTCAACAACCTCTGAGATCACGCACTTGTTACCGGGCTGCAAGATACTCAGCGCAAACGAAGTAGAGCTCCTAGGGGTACCCCTACTTCAGGAAGGTGTCGCCCCCGTGTTGCAGAAGTGGTTGGATAAACTGAATACCGCTTCGGAGCGCCTTCCTTTGATAGGTTACCATAGCGGTCTTTACCTGCTAAGGTGCTCTTACTCAGCCACACGCCTAACTCATATTCTGAGGGGTATCGAACTTACCGGTGAAACAAACGAGCTACGACGCTTCAATGATCTTACAGCCAATACAATAACCAATCTGCTTAACATCAAACTGGACGATACAGCCAAACGACAGATGTTCTTGCCAATAGCCAAGGGGGGGCTTGGCTTACCAGACCCGACAATGTTAGCACTCCCTGCGATAGTTGCTGCCACCCACCAGGTTTCCGGCAAGGTCTGCGAACTTCTTGACGAAGCCGGCCAGCTCGAATTTACCTCCATGCGAGATCGAGTCACGAGTAATTTGGTTGAGGTTTTTGGAACTTCACCAAATAACGTCGCATCTCAGAGTGAGTGGTCGGCCATGCTAGCCGATCAACATGCTTGTTTACTTATTGATCAAGCTGACAGTGACTCTACTAGGGCTCGGCTTAGGGCAACCTCCGCAAAACATGCAAGCGATTGGCTACACGCCCTACCCAGTGCATCGTTAGGAACCTTACTGGATGATGCCACTACAAGAATATGCGTTGGCCTCCGACTTGGTACGCCGCTCGTTCACCCTCACATATGCCGATGCGGGGACCCAGTGGGCATTAGAGCTCACCACGCTCTATCCTGCGCCCTCAGTGAAGGTCGTCGACCACGTCACGCGGCTATCAACGACACAATAGCAAGGGCCTTGAGGACGGCAGGCTACCCAAGTACGCTGGAACCAACTGGACTAACCAGAAACGACGGCAGGCGTCCCGACGGGATGACTCTCATCCCCTTTGAACGAGGCCGTACCCTCATATGGGATGCCACCGTAACCGACTCACTTTCACCCTCAATGGTCGGTTTCGGTTCACTTAGAGCTGGTCATGCCGCGACCCAAGCAGAAACGAACAAGATGAACAAATATGCCGAACTGGCAAGAGCCCATAACTTCAGCCCAGTGGCCTTCGAAACCTTGGGACCACCGGGCCCCTTGACTGAAAGAATACTTACTAAATTGGGCGAACGATTAAAGATAACTACTGGGGACAAGAGAGCCGCACAATTTTTGCGCCAAAGACTTTCCATTGACGTCCAGCGGGGCAACGCGATCTCAGTTTTGGGGTCGCTTGCCGAATGGTGCACACCAGGGCTGTTATAGGATGAAAGTTAACACGTTCACTTACACAGGATTGTAATATAAATTGATTAATAAAGTTCAAGTGATTCATCTAGTCATACAAACAGTCTTCTGTCGGATGAAACCAGCACAACTTTTACACCAAGCGAAGACCTTAGGGGGACATTGATTGATTTAGTTCTTACTACCGATCCAGATAAACGCACCGGCAAGTCTAAAAATAACACTAGGCTTCGTGAGTATATATCTAGTCTTGAATCACTTCTTGACAAAGACCCGAGTCCGCGGTGTGCCACCAAACTGCGTAAGGCAAGCAGAAGACTTCGGGAATTGGAATAATCCAGTCTCGATTTTAAAGATTTTAAGTCGTTTTTTAGGTATGCCAATAAGCGCTTAAAGGGAAAGAGGATATAACGGCACTTAAAACAGGTAATGCGGTTATCACTGATGATATTTCCAAAGCGGATGTTTTTAAAACTTTCTTTTCTTCTGTTTACGTGGCCCAAGCAGATTCAACGAAAGCACTTACTTCCCCCCGCTAACGTCATCAAGGTGTCCGTATTTATTTGTGTCGGAACATAATATTTTAAAGAAAATTAATCAACTTTCATCTAAATGTAGCCTCACCCCAGACTCCATCCCTCCATTTTTTTATAAAAAAAGTGGCACATGTTATAACTGAGCCACTCTCATTAATTTATGCTAGGTCCTATGAAGATGGTGTTGTGCCTGATTTTTTCCGACAATCCGGAACTACGCTTGTACATAAAAAGGGATCCAAGTCGAATGTTGATAACTATAGACATGTGGCACAATCATCAATAGCGTGTATATTATTTGAAAATTTACTTGTGGATCATATATTTCACTTCATGCAGTTTGAGGGAGTGCTTGACGAGCAGCAACATGGCTTTACTAAGGGCAAATCCACAGCAACACAACTAGTTGAAATGGTCCAAGATTGGGCCATTTATATTAACAAAAATAAAGCATTTGATTGTGTTTATTTTGATTTTTTTAAAGCATTTGACAGAGTAAACAATTTAAAACTTTTACAGAAACTAATTGGCTTAAATATAGACAAGCACACTGTTTTATGTATATCAAGTTATCTAACAAATCGAAGGTTTTGTGTGCGGGTCAACAAGAGTTTTAGTCAGTATGGGGTGTGTTCTTCGGGCGTGCCTCAGGGATCATGTCTAGGCCCACTTTTATTCTGTATATTCATCTTAGATCTTAAAAATGTTATACCCGAAACACTTAAGCACAAACTCTACGCAGATGATCTTAAACTTTATGAGCCATCTGGCACAAAAGCCGAGAGGGACTTTTTTTTTGTGAGGTTGGGGAAAAATGCTTTATGCACACCCAGCGCAGTTATCACTGTACGGGCGTGTAGAAGCGCGTAGGTAGTGTGGGACTCCCCGATGGCATGGGGTTACCCACTAAAAAACCCTAGTCCTCACATTTACCCCCCCCCCAGGGTTCGGTACTGTTTGCCAGTTCTTCAAGGCCCTGGGGGGGGAGTCGTCCGCTCTACATCTACGGCATGGCCTCCGAGGCCTGTAAGGACGTCTCGCAATCTCTTCTAGCGAGTGAAGCGCGTCTTTCCTTCTCTAGGCAGGTTTTTTTCTGATGATCCGGTCGAGATATGACGCTCCTTCTCTCCATGGTTGGCCTGACGTCAACATCGATGTTATGATCGTTTTAGTGTCAGCTCCAGCTAGTACATATTTGGAGGTCTGCCTGAGGTTGGAGAGCCTTGGGCATCCTGCGACCGTGTGGTCCACGTCGTCAGGTTCCCCAGTTGTGCACAAAACACAGATGTCTGAGTGAGACTTGCCTATTCTCATCATGTACGTTTGAAATTGGCCGTGTCCCGTTACAGCCTGTGTGACGTAGAATGATAACGAGCCTTGGCCTGGGCCGTTGTACCATTCATGTAAATCACTGACGAGGTGGCGGGTCCAGCCCGCGCGTGAGGATAGGGCACGCCATTCCTCCGCCCAAGTCTGCATCGTCGCCTCCCTTGCCTCGTTGTAGTCAGTATATCCGTCCACTCGCTTGGTGCTCCTCTGTCCTGCCATGGGAGCATTCTAGCTAGTACTAGCGCAGCCTCCGTGCTGACGGTTCTATACACTCTGCTGACACGTATCGCGATTGATCTTTGAGCCGACCTAAGGAGCTGCCTGTTGCTGGTCGTGCGGAGGGCCGTGTCAGCCCACACTGACGCTGCGTATAGTGCCGTGGACTCCGCCGCCGACGCTATCAATATTCTCTTCTCCAAATCCGCGCCTCCTGACCGAGGCAGGATTTTAGCCATTGCCCTAGCGATTGTATGCACTTTTTTGGATATGGCCAAGATGTGGGCGCGGCCCGTGAGGCCGGAATCGAGAGTGACTCCCGAGAAGTGAAGTTAATGCCGCGGGTGCGTTTGCGACCTGACAGGTAAATTGCCTCAGTTTTTTCTGGGGCCAGCTGAAGGTTGTTTTGTGCCATCCACCGAGAGACACAGCGCATGGCGTTGTTTGCTGTGGCCTCGAGTATGGTCTCGTGGCGTGCTGTTATAATAAGTGCCAGGTCGTCTGCGTAAGCCAGCGTTTGTGCCCCTGGCGGAAGGTTTGGCAGACGCAGAACATCGTCATATGCCAAATTCCACAGAGTTGGGCCGAGTATAGACCCCTGTGGGACCCCGGTGGTAATATTAAACGTGCCGTGATGTGTCAACAGGTGGCGGTCACTCAGATAGGAGGAGATGATGCAAACCATATAAGGAGGCATATTTCGTCGTTCTATGGCCTCAAGAATTCTCGCGTTGGCGCTGTTGAAGGTGTTTTTGACGTCAAGAAGTATTAGTAAAACAAACTTCCTGGTGCTGCGCGACGCCCTGGTTTCTTGTCTTGCTTTTGCCAGGATTTCCTCGATAGGGTCGAGTGTCGAGTGACCCTTGCGGAAACCATGTTGGTTAGGTGCCAAAGCTCCTGTGTCTTCTATAGCCTTCGTGAGACGCTCTTGGACGATGTTTTCAAAAAGCTTGCCAATAGTGTCTAGGAGGCAAATTGGTCTGTAGGTTCCTGGGGTGTGCTTGGGAATCAGGGGGTCTTCCAGAAAGGAGGTCTTCCAGGCAGGTGGGAAGAACCCCTCCCGGAGGAGATGGGTCGCGGTACCGGCGACGACCTTGCCATAAGCCGGATCACCCCAGGAGGGACACCGTCAGGACCCGGTGCTTTGCCAGGGGCGAGGGGCTCGGCTGCCTGAAGGACCTCGTTCTCTGTGACGGGCGGAATGTCTGCTGGGTCGATATTGGTATAAGTTACTGAAGGGCGAGGAGAATGCGACGGAAAGAGTTTCTCGACTTGGCGTAGAGTTTCTTCTTGTGTTAGAGGGGGTGGAGATGTCTTGAGTTTTTCCCGGACTATCCGATAAGAATTCCCCAGGGATCATGTTGTACAAGATCGATTAGAGCCCTCCAACATTCCCGTTTCGCTGTCCTGATCTTTTGACGAAGAGTGTTTCTTGCTGTTCGGTATATGTCTAGTAGTGTATCCTCCCGGGCCAAGGCAATATGAAGTATGTGCTCGTGTTCACCGTTTCGGCGTCTTCTCGCAAGCCAGGTTCGAGCCCTCGTCAGGGTGCGCTTGGCACGTATGCATGCTAAGCGAGCCTCCTTTATCTCGGATGTCCACCATGGCTGTGGGGAGCGTCTGCCAGTGCGGCGACGCGGCGGGCCGCCTGCGGCCCTGCACGCCTTTATTACTATTTGCGTTAGGTCTTCCGGAGAGGGTTGGGAGTCTTGATACATGTTGAGTTGTGCAGCTATGTAGAGTTTTAGCTTGTTGATGTCTAGATGTCTCATCTGCCAGGTTTTTCGGCTCGAGAGTGGCTGTCTAGGTGCCCCGTCGTAATCGAAGACTATGTATTGGTGGTCACTGAGCGTTTCGGCGTCTGTGACGACTCTCCATCTGTTAATCAGACAAAGGGAAGCATTGTTGGTAAGTGTGAGATCAATGAATGACTCTTGTCGATCTCGGACGAATGTCGGAATGTTCCCGTCGTTATTTACTGAGAGATCCGAGTTGGCCAGCCAGTCCAGTAGTAGGAGGCCCCGGGACGTGGGAGCGCGGAAGCCCCATAGAGGATGTGCCGCGTTGAAGTCAGCTGTCAGAAGTAGTTGGTGGGGGTTAAGAGATGTAAGGAGATCAGTGAGTGATGCGAGGTAGTCGTTAAATTCCTCTAGTGTGCGGTTTGGTGAGAAATAGCAGGAGAGAACATATGAGCCGCTGCCTAGGTGAATCCATGTGCACCCAGAGCAAGCCCCGTTGCCCGAGACGGAGACCTTTGGGTCCTGTCCCGTCCACCATATTGCTGTGTCTGCTGCGGAATCAGCATAATGGTTTGCTCGTGTTGATGCAATATTAACATTGGGCTCTGACATGAGGCATAAGGATATCTGGTTCTCCTGTACGTACACGTTAAGAGCGTCATGAGCGGCCCGGCAGCGGTTTAAGTTTACTTGTAGGATCTTTATTTTGATAGCTTAGTTTTAGATCGTCTCTGGACCGTCGTCCAGTCTGAACTGTTGTTCTCTCCTGTTTCTGCCTCACTTGACGCAGGTACGACCGGAGAAGTGTCGCTAGAGGTGGCCTCCTTTTCGACGAGCTCAACCTCCGGTTGAGAGGGGGCCCTTGACCTGGAGGGTCCGCCACTAAGCTCCACTCTCTCTGCCTCGGGGCGCTTTGTTGGCATGTAGGGCTGTTGCCCAGCCTCTGTCCTGCATTTTCGCTCACGGAGTACTAGCTCTCTGTACATCGGGCATGACATCGCATCCGCGCGATGACCCTCAGTATCGCAGGCAATGCACTTCATGCTCGCCGAGGTGCAGTCTCTTGTCTTGTGCCCAATGGTCCCACAACGCAGACAGATGCATCCCTTGATGGGCTTCTCAAGTGCGCAAGCTTCCGCACGATGACCAGGGCGCTGGCAGCGGCGGCATATTGGAGGCCTGTACCATAGATCCGGACGACAGTTGCGGCCTGCCAATCTGACTGTCGTGAGCTTTGACAGACGTCGGGCCAATGGGGCGGGTAATCGCGCCAGGGCGTACCAGCGCCCGTTTCGACCTTGACGGGGTTCGGTAATTGCGACCAAGGAGTGATCCGTCACTCCTAGGCACGCGGTGAGGTCGGCCTTTATCTGGGACTCGTTCGACAGGGGGTTGATACCCCATAATGCCACCTCTAGGGTAGGGTCAAATAGCTTGGCAGAGGCCTCCAGTCCCGCGTCGCGGATTTTAGTACTCAGCCGTTCTCCTGCTCCTGGTGTGATTTCACCCAGTCGGATTGCTACGTCCCCGCTAGATGTCTTCTTAACTTTGCGAATTATAGTGTCCGCCGCAATGTCTGCGTTAAGGTTTTCTCTGACGGTCCGCAGCGTGTCAGCGAAGGTTTTGCCATTGCCGATTTTAACTAGTATTGAGGTTGTATGTCTATAGGGGCGGGTGGAGGTGTTCGTCGCTGGTTACTTGGTGGCGGTCCGGTGGGCCCTGCTTGAGCCGTGCGGGTTTTGTGTAGCGCCAGTCTCCCAGGAGTGGGTGACTGAGCCACCAGCATTGCTATTATTTGGTGGAACGTGATGCTGCGCATATCCGGGGGAACGTAGAGGAGGGGCAGGGTGTCATTTGGAGTTTGGTCTGTCATTAGGAGGATTCGGTGTATAACCGCTCGCATCAGAATCAAAGATGCTTCATCCGTAATGGCATCCTCGTATTTTGGTGGCAGGATGCCTACTACTAATCGATGTCCTTGCTGGGGGGTAGGCGCGGAGCCGGTAATAGTCTCCACAGCCTCGCCCAGGACTACGGCAGTGCCGGGAGATGAAGACGTTACGGATTAAAGCGAGGGATAAGCGGCTAGGAGCTTTTGGAAGAGTCCTGTGTTCGAAATTTCTCCCTGTCGGACCAGAAGGCCTCGAATCCCTTTGTGAGACATGAAGTCTTCCAGTGATAGCGGAACTCTCTAAGTCGCTGTGACGGGCCATGGAAGCATTGCTACTCGCAGTTAGTCTTCCGCTGTTTGAGCGTTTGGTATCTGCTCTCAAATGTGCCTGATGAGCCGCATTTGTTTCTGCCGCGCATTTGGGGCATTCGCCCACGGACGACTCTAGGGGAGGAAGCCCCGCCTCCGCACTTTTGTTCCTCGCGCTTAATGCCGCGTCCCTTTCCTCCTTAGCGGCGTTAACGAGGTCAAGAGCCTCGTCACGGTGGGCTACAAGCAACGCTAGCTCCTGTTGCATCTTGAACTGGTGTTGGTCCGCGCCAAGCCGGGCTTCCCGTAACGCCGTCAGGATTGTCTCGGCCGCCGATTGCACCTCGCGGAGGTCGAGTTGTATCTTTTGCGATAGGTATTTGAGTTCCTTAAGGGTGTTCCTTGGCTCGCAGTGGATCGCAATCTTGGCGCAGTCCACAGCGAGAGCATCATAGGCGTCTTCAAAGGCTTGTCGGGCCTTCTCGTCTACTCCGGGAGCACGGTGCCTGAGTCGGGGGCTGAGAGGGGGTGGAGTGTCTGCTTGCCGTTTGCGGGTGTTGATGGGTCCGGCGTGGTCATGGTTCGTTTCGGCAAGCACCAAGTCGGTAACCATTTCTTCAGGCTTGGGGTCGGGGGCGGGCTGAGTAGGGACAGTGCGAGTTTCGCCAGGGAGACGGGGTAAGGTTTCTTTGGTGGTCAGAGAAGGGTCGGCGCGTGTAGCGCTAGAAGTGGGGCAAGAAGGTCCTGTTGCCGAAGCGACTTGGGGACTGGGGAGCGTTGTGGCGGCATCGTTCCGGCCGATCACCTCCTAAGAGGGAGGATGTGATCGGGAAGAGCTTGCTGTTCTCAGTTCAACGATGTCTCGCTTGCTGTTGTGTCGTGATCAGATGCTGATATATTGCGGATCAAAGTTTCTTAGTAAGTCTTAGAAAATAGAGTTATTCCCTCTTTCAAGGCAAGTGTTCCAAAGGACATCTCTCGTGTCTCCGTTATAAAACGTCTGCCTGTTGGGAGGGGCTTTTTCACACAAAAGCCGCTTTAAGATAGCCGCATCGGTTTCCTTTTAACTTTCACCAATGTGCTCGTTGACACCTTCTCCGTGTCTTGTAGCTGAAAGGTGTGTATATAAGTGCGATCGTGCTCTGAAGTATCTGCCGGGCTATTCACCAGTCTATTGCTGAGATGGACCTACCAAGTATGTCACCGGAGATATGCTCAGGCGACTGTAGTAACTCGTGCTGGCTCCTACGGCCCGTACGGAAAGCTCGGGTCACCTTAGCTGGGATGGCAATGTCTATTTGGCAAGAGATGCCCTCTCTGCGATTGCATCCGGTGTGTCTCCTTTCGTACGGAGAGGGCTGCGTAGATGACCTCGCCGGGTGGGCTGCATCCGTGGCGCCGCCCTGGTGGTCGGAATCGGAACTAACTCTTACCACTGCGCTGGACACCGTCAAAGGCGACGGACGCGTTTGTGGTAGCTCCAGACACCCAGCAACACGACACCGCACAGACACTTATCACTGATTCACCAAATTCACTCGAAATCCGCCCTGAAAACACACGGGAGCGCGTGACCGCACTCGACGACTGTCAGCAGACGAGGAGGGAGATTACAAAGAACAATTGACTCCATCTCCGATTGGTGCGCCAAAAATGATATGATAATTTCGGTCCCTAAATGCACCGTTGTGTATCTGAAAGAGGACCACGTTTACACACTTGATGGACAAGAGATACCCAGAGTAAACAGCATTCGCGACCTTGGGGATACGGTAACACCATAGCTAGATTTTAACATTCACATCACGCAAACTATTCAATCTGCTAGTCTTATATGTAATATGATAATTCGTTGTTTTATTATCAAATGTCCAATGTTCTATATCCGCCTTTATAATAGCCCTGTAGTTCCCAAATTCATCTACAGCTGTGAAGTCAGGCGGCCGTATTTGAAGAAACATATTGATGCAATTGAAAAAGTTCAGTTTAAATTCCTTCGACGTGTTGCATTGAGATGTAAGGTAGAGCGCAGCAGTCACGACTTAGTACCTATATCAGAACTACACTCAAGAGCAGATTCTAAAATGTACGCACGAATCTCTCAGTCGAATAGACTTCCCATCTTTTTTATTATTCGCGACAACAATCTGCGCAATACTCAAACTATATCGTCGAAAATAGTTGCACGATCTGACCGAATCAAAAATATGTTTTTGTGGCGCATGGCCAGAATGTTGAGAACCATGCACTAGTGATATATTATTATATACTGTAAAATTACATATATGTTGCAAAGGTACTATTTCGACCTATTATATAGTAAATTGTTCTTTATGTCTCTTACATTGTGCATTGTATATATTGAATACAGGATTTTCCTGAATAATTAAGTATATAATGATCTACCCTTTGAAAGCAATAAAGGAGCACGTAAATTGAATTGATAGCATCTGCTCCGTTTTTTTACTGCGCATTCCATTCGCAAAGTAAAAAGAGCATCCTTGACAGTGTTCATTTATCAGGTAAGTTATTATCTTTGTAGCTAGTCTTTAAGAAGCCAGCCCACATGCAATCGGTCATATTCATAAAGCTTCTGCAACCTCCTGCCGTCGCTGGTGGGAAAAAAATTATTGCTGCACGGACCTGTGAAGCTGTTACTTTAATAGTTTTTAATGCGAGTGGGGCCTTGGGTATCATCGCACCCGCGGGCATTGACAGGCAGTTGTCTTTGAGCATGTACATGACCCTATCATCAACGAACGGTACTAACATTTAAAGCAAGATGTTTTACGGCTGTCCTAATGTCGCTCTTTTTAAGCTTTTGTCGCGCTATAATGGGTCCTAATCTTCTCTAATGTAAGGTCTCACTTAAAACTCCTAAATATTGGAAACTGCGCTTGTCCTCTTTGTCCAGCTGGGGGAAACCTAAGCGTAAATGTCGTAAAGGTATGTAATTTGATCGCAGATGTGTATAACTTTATCAATTTTTCAAACTACGTCCTTGATAATATGTGATAAATTGTCTACGGAGACTTGTCACGCTGACAGATGCAAACCGAAATGAATTAACGCATTCGGCCTATGCAAGGTAGCACGCCAAATTTTGTGCGGATATAGCTGTTTATCTAAATATTTGGGTGTGACTATAGCATCAAAGGAAGAATTGTTGAATGAGGAAGAAATGTTAAGAATAAAGAAGGCAGACAGAGGTCGGAATTTGGTAAGGTGCAAAAGTCTATGGGGCTTCAATAGATATGCGCTTACAACATTTGGAAGACAATGTAATGTGCCAGGGCTGACATTTGAAAATTCTGTTCTAGTGCATAGCACAGGTTCATGGAAGAAATTAGACGATATTCAGAAAGAAGTATTTTTTCTAAAGGGATCGCACTCAGAACGAGAGTACGATAAGTTTATTTAATGTTTTACATTTTAATCTCTTAAAATTAAATTTAGAGTTTGCGGTTTAGTACTCTGAACAACTATGAAAACTACTAAAATACTACTCAACTATTAAAATAAAGTCTAACCGAAAGATTATTAGGGGTTTCGGGAGATAACATTTGCTGCATACATAATGTTTTTTACCGCTTTTAGATTTTTTCCGAGATCCAACATAAACACAAATCAGAGGACTTCCTGAGCGACACCCTTGACGGAGCATGCTCCGTTATGCTCTCATTCAGGGTCTAACACCTCCTGCAATATTTCTTTAAGTAGGCCCAGGGCTTGTGACTGACGGGTAGTTTCTCCATCATTATAGTTTAAGCAGCAGTTCAAAGAAAGTCAACAAAAAAAACGGCGAATTAATAATATTGCTGGTTCACAGCGTAAAGTATACCCTCTTTAGGAGTACAGCATACGGCCTCTGTGAACACTCATTGCCTCATCCGTGCAGCAGCAACTGCTGTGAACACAACCCAGAATTTGCTGGCTGTGTGCTCAATTTGAAGCTGTTTACAATGGCGTTCTTAGTAGATACTAGCTACAGACTACAAGTTGCGATAGTTTTACACACGGATAGTTTTCGTACTTTTAGGTTTGTCTATTAGATAATTAAGATCACCACCAAAAGCATTTTTTTTGCATTAGTCAGGCAGCATGCCACTCCTCCAACACGAATAGCTGACGGTCCTGACGGTCTAGAGTAAACTGAAAATATGTTAATGTCATGAGTCCTGTGGCTCGGAATTCGCTACATTTACTCCAAATATCGGGATTAAATTTAAAGATTTTTTATCTTTTCTGCAAAAACTACATAGTTGTCTTCTTTTTCTCCTCTCTCAATAAACGTCAGATCTGGGTCGTAACATCTGTTGTAATGCGACAGAAAACAAGCATAAAGCTGTTAGTTTATGGCCTGGCAGGTCAAGGGTATCACATATTATTACTCGACGTATTGATCTCCCTTGAACGCGATATAAATATTTAAACGGTTGCTAAAGTGTTCAAGTTGTATATCATCATCTTCTCATTTATTGATCAAAAAGGTATATTACATGTCATATGATTTAAAAACAATGGTTAAAAACAATGGTTAATTAGTCACATTCCCTTGCCAACCGTCGTAGGCTATCGAAGCTCTGGCACCCCTCGAAATGATATCGGGGGCAATGCTGAAGGCAATGTCTACATATACAGGTTGCTTGCGGCTCATGAAAGTCTCTTCGCGAACAAAGCTGGTGATGGAGGCCATGCACAGCGTATCGAGTGATGACATGTCGGAGGTCCTGCAGGGGTTCCTTCCAAGCAGAGGATGTCATGGCTCGAGTTCGGTAGAAATCCGTGGGGATGTCGCGCATCTTCTCTGCGAAGGTAGCCCTGAACGATTGAAGAGCAGGTATGGGCCGGAGCTGGAAGCGTGGCACGAGGTCCTCTAGGTATGGTCCTGTCCCGGCCAACGCGTACACCAGTCGGTTCTGGGCGTTCCGCGGTAAGCCCAAGACTCTCTTCAAGAACGTTGCTTTGACCTTGTCCAGTTGGTCCAGCTGATGTGCCGACAGGTGCTCCCAGATGACATCGATTCCATAGGAGGCAACCGAAGATACCTTGAGGTGGAAGAGTTGAAGGGCGGTCGACAGTGAGAGCTTCTGTGGCTCGCCGATCGTCGCCATAGCCACGACGCTCTTTGACACGCGCTCGGTGATATGTTTGCTAAAGCACACACCCCTGCTGGAGAAGATCACCCCCAGGTAGCAGAAGTTGCTCACATACTCAATGGGCGAGTTGCGTAGTCGAAGACGATCGTGAGAGGCGAGGGCGCCTCTTGCCCTGAACTTGACAGCCTTGGTCTTCGACGCGTTCACACACATGCCGTTGTTGTCACAGTACTTCTCCAGCACCTTGATGGAAGCCTGGAGGTCCCGCCTGATGCGACTAAACATGACGATGTCGTCCGCATATAGAAGAATGCCCACCATGGGATACAGCTCCTTGACAAGGGCGGGCAGGTCGCTTAGGAGAACAGCAAAGAGCAGGGGACTCAGGTTGTCCCCCTGGGGGTACCCCGTGGTCTGGAGGAATGGCGGATGCTCACAGACTCCATCATCCAGAGCGATAGAGTTGGGTTGGAGAATCGATGCCAGGAGGGTGAGCAGTGGTCGGCCGATGCCGAAGCGGGCGAGTTTCTCCAACACGGTGTCCCTAGGTGCCACGTCAAACGCGGACTTTAGGTCCACGAAGACGGCGTGCAGTGGCCGCTGCTTTTTCTGCAACGATGAAGTTATCTCATCTAGAAGTTCGCCGCATGCTGTGGATGTTGACTTGTGCCGCCTGAAGCCGTGTTGTTCTTGTGGGAGCGCCCCTCTGACTTCCAGGTACGAGGACAGTCGCCTGTACAGCAGAGACGACAACAGCTTGTACACACAGCTTTTCTTTGCCATCCCTCTCCATGATGACTCAAGAAGAAGGTCGCCTTTACTCTTGGGGATCACCTTCAAAATGCACTCCCTCCACGTTTCAGGAATGCGTCCTTGGGATAGGCATTTGTTGACGAGGGTTGTCCAGAGGGGGATCAGCGAGGTGGCCACCTTTAGGTGCTCGTTTCTCACGCGGTCAGCGCCAAACGCCTTGTTGTTCTTGAGATGCTGAATGGAGCTGGAGACCTCGTCCTCAGAGAACGATGACTCAAGAGACCGCGCAAACTCTTGTTCCCAGGCGGTTGCGGGAGGAGTTGTAGCGGGGATGGAGACCGGGATGGTGGAAGCACTCGTGAACATACGCTCGAAGTAGGATCGAAGTTTCACGGGCGCGATGGGACAGCTCGTGAACTTGAACGGCCCCTTCAGGTAGGAATACGGAGTCTCCTGTGCCTGTAGGACCAGTCGTTGCTCCTGTAGTTCGGCGAAGGCCGCCTTCTTTATCTGCAGCAGGAGACGGTAGTCTCGCCAGAACGCGCTGTAGGCGTTCTTCATCGCGTTGCATGCTCTAGACGCCATCAGAAGCTGCATTAGGTAATGCCTTGCTTGATAGCAGTCTCTGTCAAACCAGGGCGGTGATTTGCGCGAACAGACTCTATGGGGAAGAGCTGCATCGATTATGAGGCAGGTAAGAACGGCGGAGAGGGCGTCCACCAGAACTGCAGGATCGAACCGCAAAAGATTTTCCCGGAGTAGCCCGATGTTGATGGCCTTAGACACGCCCTGTCTCCTGGCGCCCAGAGCGTCGGGATTGACAGCCAGAGCGACTGCGACGGGGATGTGTTTCCTGAGTCCCATCATAGCCGAGCCCGTTGGCCAACCTCTGAAGACGATATCAGAGCTGGCACCCCTGAATGCGAAGATATCAATGGTGGAGCTGCCTGGTCGCCGTGGGTTATCTTGGGGGCCTCGGGAGTCGGAGTAGTAGGTGGGAAGGGACCGGTCTGAACAAATCCAGAGCCCATACTCTTGGAGTGCCGCCAACACTGCCTCCGTACGAGAAGAGAGTAAAGGCTCGTCAAGCCTGCAGTTGAGGTCGCCGGCGAGGAGCACCGGGCGGTCGTCGGGGACGCAGGCTAACCCTCGGCTGATCTTGTCCAGCAGATCCAGCGTCGTGTCGCCGCTGTACATTTCCACGAAGGCGAAGTCGGGAGTGGAAAGTACCAAAGTGTTGTCTTTTGCTAGTAGAATTTCTGACTTACTAAGTCTGGGGCCGATCAGGAGTGAAACTCCTCCTATTGGCCGACCACGGGAGGGCTTCGCTGCGAGAAAGTGATGAGCATAGAAACCTTCAACATCGAAACGTTTCGTGGCGAAAGTTTCGGTAAGAAGGATCAAGTCGAACGCAGCCAGATCAGCTGCGGGAATGCAGCTCATCACTGAAGCGAAACCCTCGCAATTCCACTGACAACAGTTTAGTGGGGGCGACGGGGGCCGCTCCCGAAGCGACGTCCCGTTCTCCCTCTGACTTTGATTGATAGGATTTGATTGGAGTTGTATATAATAACGACTGTATTGTAATTATGTACCATCTTTAAGTGGGTGGCTACTAGAAGAAAGTTACAGGAATAACGCGGTAAGAATAATAATAGCAGCCGAACAATCTAAAGAGTTTATAGTTGCTAAGGGGGCCAGACAAGGCTGTCCGTTGTCATCGGTGATTTTTTTAATGTATATAGAGAGAATAGCGCGAAGGATTAGTAGAACGGCTTTGGGATGGCAGATAGGGGAAAAGGGTGTATATGTATATCAAGACACCCGTGCTGCTTTTTGCTGACGATATGGTAGTGTTAGGGCGGGGTACTAGCGAAGTTCAATCAATGTTGAATGCATTTGGTGAAGCAGCGGAGGAACTAAGCATGGCGTTTAATGAAAAAAAGAGCGCAGTTTTAGTATTTAATGGGACTAGGGGGGCAAAGAAACCTGTAGTACAGGGAAAATAATTGGATTATAAAAGTCAGTACAAGTATCTTGGGGTGACATTGACTGCAGGGGGTGCTTATTTAGAGGAAGAAGAGATCATAAGGAGGAAGAAGGCTGAAAGAAGAAGAAATGCAGTAAGGTGTAAGGGCTTCTGGGGGTTTATAACAAGGAATATATGGAAGGCCATGTATGTGTCATGATTGACCTTTGCTAATGCCTCTCTAGTCCACAGCGCAAGGTTGAGAAAGAAGTTAGAAACAATACAAAGAGAGGTGATAAGATTTGCATTGAGTTGCCGTTTTAATTGCGCCAGGGAATTTCTTGAGGGGGAAGGGGGAATGTCAACATTTATACAAAGGGAAGTACAAGGTAAGCTTAGATTTAGTAGTAGGATTGAAAAAGATGGGTTAAACAGATGCAGCTGGTAAAGACGGCACTTAGGACTAAAACGAAGTGGGATCGCAGAGTAGAGTTCGCAGCTAGGAATATTGGGTACAATTTTCAGCATTGGGCAAGAGCGAGGGTATCAGAGAAAATGGTGAAATTAAAGGTAAACAAGTCCTATACAGACAAATGGAAATTGGCGATGGGCTCCAAATCAAGTTTGGCAACTATGTATGGAAAGGAAATGCGGGAAAGGGGCGGGGTAGAATGGGTATACGATAATTCAAGAGCGAGTGGGCTATTGGCAGATGCCAGGGCAGGTATGTTGAATACAAGGATACATAAAGCTAAATAAAAGGAGAAGCACAGTACAGAATGTAGAGCATGTGAGCTAGAGAATGAGTCAATCGAACAAATTATTAAAGAATGTATAGCCTTAGGGGGGAAGCAGATATTAAAAGCTGTCGGAGGCCCTAGCTCTAGGATCAAATGTTAGAAATGAGCTGGTCGATATTACAAAGAAGAGGTTATCACAATGGAAAGCAAATACTCAGTAGGTATTGAAGTACACATGGATTATATGGATGCGTAAGTAATCTATAAGCTGCTGCTCTAAGCGCCCCTGATATAAAAGGGTAACGTGTTTATTTAGGTATGCATGCCAAGCAAACAATAGATCAATCAATCAAATACAAAGTGATTGCAAAATTAATAATATACATGAATGAATATATACAGAAAAAAACGTGACCAAATTGGCGCCGATTGCAAGACACCAAGTATGGTTTCTATTATAGCGCCATGTCGCGGCTTTTAGTTATTTACAACATTTAAAATAGTGTTTGTGATCGACAAAATACAAGACCTTGTTCTACCGAACAAGATTCTTCAAGAATCCACTTGCAGTATAAGTATTTGGTATTTAGTCGTTTTTTTGGTAAGTTTAAATCTATGTTTAAAAGAAGTACGTTACCTAAGGTATGTGGCGGGGTGGTCTAGGCCGCTAGTGTGCTAGTCATGGTTGTCATCTACCGGGGTATTGCCGGTTCGATTCCTGTTGTTGGTCAAATGCTCTTTGAGCAATGCTCATTAACAATAGATGACTGCCGAGAGTCAGCGGCCATGCTGCCTCAAAGACTGTTAGAAAAAAAATAATTTAACATGTCCGGTCCTCGGTGCATTAAGGACATGGCTCTGGATGAGTTCCAACCCATAGGGGAAGCAGGATGGTCGAGAACTAAAGACAACCTCCTTAAACATGTGTTAATTCTAGGGAAAACAAAGTTTGTCAGATTCTTTAGTTTTCGACAAAGTAGAAAACGGCCTATCGCAAGTGTTCAAACGGCGGCTAAAAAGTCTATTCAGAATATAGACATAACATCAGCAAAGAAATTGCCGTGTACATCAGGTTCAATGTTAGAGGTGGCCGTCCGCGTTCCTCATGCTTGCTCCCTTTGCGACGCACCGGTGTCGCCGAGGGAGAGCATGGCCTCAGCTGTTTTAGAAGCTGCGGAAGACCTTCGCGCCACGCCGCGCTTAACGAAGTTATTTCAAAGGCGCTGCATTCCGCTAACGTGCCCTGCAGAAAAGAGTTAGCAGGACTGGCAACGGACTCAGCCGTACGCCCACACGGAATGACCGTAGTTCCCTAGTCCTTCGAAAAGGCTCTTGTGTGGGACGCAGCCGTGTGGGACACTTTGGCTTCATCTTACAGGAATCGAGCCTCGAGATCAGCAAGCGCTGTTGCCGATTTAGCGGAGCAGCGAAAAAGTCTGAGGTATCGCGAGTTGAAGGCAACTTTTATAGTACAGCCAGTTGCGACAGAAACCATGGGGTCGTGAGCGAATCTACAGTAAGTTTTTTAAGAGAAATTGGGAAATAAACGGCAAGTGAGAAGGATGAGAAAAAAAGCGGGAGAATTTCTGTCAGCTCATGCTAATATTGGAATAGAAAAGGCAGCTCAGGCTAGATTACCATACCCCGTCTGTGACTCGCATGACACGTCACTGTAAATCAGTCGGAGAAATCGGGCGCTTTACTTGCATCGGGCGAGGAGACCCCTTTATGCTGCGCGCCTTGCTCTGGCCAAACTCACCAAAAAGATATTGCAAGAGGTGCAAGACTGCTATTCTCAAAAATGCCTTTGCTTTGGAAAGCACCATTGACAACATGTCCAATCATACGGGAAAACATCACTCAGCTTCGGGCGGCCTGCCATTAGTAACCTTCGACCCAGTCCTCTCAGCCAGCATCTCAAATATTTCTGTCCTAAGCTACCCCATTGAACTGTGTCATATCCAAGACTTTGTTGTCCGAGCTTGTAAAAAGAGGTCGTTGCAAAGCTTGCAGATACGCTCGCAGGTGCAGTCGATACATTTACGTATGGAGACCTGCAGAAAGACCTTAGACTCCATTTTTAGCCCTGGGATTTTTACTATCGAAAAAATATGCTTTATTGCTTGCTCCAATGCTCTTAGGAGAATCGTTATAAAGATATAATGAAAATAAACCAAGAGCTAACTTCGGGCATTCCTGATCATTGTCAATTAGAGTCTCCATAGAGGTCAAGCCGTTTAAGTAGCATACTTTCTTCTATTTCTCAAAACTCGCCACAAATGTCACATGCCTACAACGGCTCACAACTTTGCGCCAACATTCTTGTGCTATGTAATAATCGCACACAATAAGGGTAGTTACGTCATATTTATATCTGAGGACTCATCTCCAAAAGTAAAGCCCAAGCGTGGAAGAAGTTGATAGACGCGGTGGATAGCGGCATATGGGGCCTGTCATACTGAGTGGTTATGGCCAGGCTCCGGAGGCCTCCCCCGAAACGCCCCCCCCCCCCCCCCCCCCCGGGACATACTGAGGGAGACTGTAACTGGTCTTTTTCCGGTACAGCCGCGGAGAGAGAACGAGAAGCTCTCGGTTGCCCCGGAAGAGATTCCGGAGGTAACGCTGGACGAAGTTGAACAAGCCCAGAAACGGCTGGCAACAAGCAAAGCGTCCGGCCTAGATGGAGTTTCTCGGAGATAGCGAGGCTAATGGTCAAAAGATGGCGTAAGGTCGTTCAAGACCTCGCCAACAAGCTCCTGAGAGAGGGGAGATTCCCAAGGCCTAGTAAGAAACTCAGCTCACAGGGCCTATCCTGATGGCTGGCCGTAAACACAGACCCTACCAGCCTACATTTCTTCAAATATATGTAAGTAATTTAAGCGCGTGTTCCAAAATACCTTATTGTATATATATATATATATATATATATATATACCCAAACAAATGCATTCATCGCGGCCCAGACGACGGTCTCTAAAACCTTTATTATCAAGTGTGAGTCAACTTTCAGCAGCGACAGAATATGAGAGTTTCCTTAAAAGTATATATTTTACATTCGTATCTTGCTGACTTAATCTAGATATTCGTATAAACAGCATGGCGTGGGCGAAGCAGGAAGTATCAGGAGATCAAAGCGTCTGCCAAAAACGACATCAAAAGTGCCCATCAAAAAGCTGCGTTTTTCAAGTCAAATTGTATATTATTCAGACTATTTCCTTACCTTAACTGGGGACGATGCTCAAAAACACTATATGTTGTTCGACTGGGGGTGGCGCTTGGAGTGTTGCACTAATTCAGTGCGTGAAACCAACTCGTGCCCAAAACGGAAGCGCGTTGTGCAAAAAGAATTCTGCGCTAAAAGGAATCTTAGCGAGGGCCTTGCAGTCGACTCTTGCAGCAAAGACCCAGAAAGTATATGAAGAGACTCAGGATTGCGAGATGACGACATGTCTCTGACTTTGTGGCAAGCCGATCGTCTTCTTACCAGAGATATAACGGTGTGGGACACCCTAGCGCGCTCCCACAGGAGTCTAACCAGTGCGATCGCCGGACCAACCCGGTTATAACTTGCAGCCCGTAGCCTTTAAAGCGCTTGGTATTGCGGCAAGTTGCACGGAGGAGTTCTGTATAGACGTATGCTAGAGAATGATGGCGAAAACGAAGGATCAACAGTCAAGGTAACTTTTTGTCAGAGGTTTTCCATAAAAAAACAAAATGAGCAATGCCCTTGCTGTGTTAAAGATCTACCTACCAGATTCGACTTAGATTGCAGTAGCGCTATAAACAAAGTAGTAGTGCATTGTTGTAGCAATGCAGGTCAGTTAATGACATGTTACGCTTACGCATCCCCATCGGGTAGATTGACCTAGTGGGCTACATGCTCGTCGTATTTAGTAACAATATTTAGGACATAACTTTTTTTAACGTATGAACGAATATAGAAAAGGGTGCACTTACTGGAGTAAGAAATGACTGATATAGGCGAATGCACCGAGCATATATGCCGCAGTTTGGTGTACTAGCGCCAGCTTTGTTTAAAGATGCGTCCGAAAAACAATTTTTAGGGCTTTCTGGCAATTATAAAGCGCGTCGACATGACGCGTACCATAGAAGACAAATAAAAATTGATCATAAATACATTTCTAGAACAAAAGCATCCACCGGTTAGCAACTTGGGTCAATAAATGCCATACAAGACCCCCTCCAGTTACTCGTCCACGAACACCTGATGATTGGTCGTCAAACAATATGGACTCCAATCAGTCAGCCCTTCAGTCTGATATACAACAGTTCGAAAACGAACCCTGATCGTGCAAGAGAGCAGCTCATATCCAGTGTTTTGGAAACGCTTTAAACGCGTAACGATAACTGTTATCTATGACAATGCCAGCAGGTACAACTGAGTGTGCTAGCAGCTTCTGTCGTGCCTAACGTACCCATGCCTGTCACGCACCGTGCTCAACTGTCAGGATGAGGGCAACACGGTGAGACGAACTTAGGTTTCGCTCACAAAAAGAACGACACGATAACGTCGGTTAGCACAGTAACCTCGGGAGTTTGGCGTGAACGCGCAAAACTGCAGGTCGTTCGGAGAAGCCGTCAACTCTTTTTCCTCGATTTTTCTCTGGCTCTTCTCTGGCTGTTTTCGAATCTGTCTCTATGCCGGCCCGTTATATTCGTGCCAACTTGAAGATGCATGCAGACGCGCGCTTCCCTCGCCGTTCCCGGGTTATCTCATTTATTATTTCCTTAATACATTTGATCATTACAATTACATGTGTGCCGTTTATGTATCCGTCATACTTAACATGCATAATCAGTAGTGTTCTCTCTCTTTTATACTTTTTATGTATTACAATATTTATATGATATCTCGATTTGTATTATTCAGCGTGTAGGTTTGACCGGCTGACGGTAGGTTGTCGTCTTGAATGTTCAATTGCACGTTGAATTAGAGTCAGCGGTTCCTGACTGAATGCTCTATTGCACGTGTTAGCTAATCTTGAATGATCTATTACACATGTTCATAGCTTCGAGAATGTTCCATTGTACGTGTTAGCGGCTTCTAGCATGTTCTGGTGCACGTGTTAGTTGTTCTTGAATGTGTTCTTTCTCTCTCTCGACGTCTCTCTTGCTCTGTCAGTCGCTTTGACACCCGCGTCAATAGTGTAGAACGGGTGTTGCGCTAAGAAGAACTCGACTCACCGAGTGTTCGTCACAGCGCCTAAAGCAGCACTCCAATAGAAGCTGCACGCTCTAGTTGGCCGAGGCTCAGTACGCTTGGGCTAAATCCATGCATAAGTCTTAATGCTTTAATGCTTGAGAATTGAACTTTGTCTGACTGTTTAATGCTCTTATATATGCAAAGTTACTTTAACTGCTGCCCGGATCTGGTGAAGAGACACGCGCTAATCCTGCAAATAAGTATCTTCTACGGTTTATTTATTTTTAGAGATCCTTTTTATCAGTGTCTACGTGGAAGGTGTACTGCGCACTGGAACCGGGCCGATCGGTTAATGCCCCAGACCTAGTCACCCTGGTGGTACCGATTGGGACGTCTGGTGCCTTGACTTAATAGGCATAATGAGATGGGAGTACGTCACATGAAAGCAGACCTCCCGGCAAGAGAACCATCTGTGCTTTTTGCAGCGGTGAGTGCACCCTGCTCTGGAGTGGCCCGAGCCACCCTTCGGGGGGTATATTCTGGAGTGCAACCCGGAATCGCAAGGTGATCGCGTTTGATCGTCGGGTAGGAGTAGTGTGACAACTCCTTCTGAACCACGATAGGGGACATGCTGGAGGAGGGGGGATATGATGACCTGGCAATTCGGGATGGCGGCGCTCCTGCCATATGCCAACGCTTAACCTTGGCGGCGGGAGTGTAAGAATCTCTCTCTTTTGCTTACTGAGTCCATTGCTACATTTTAACCCGATTGAAATTTATGTATAATGAATAAATGTAATTTTTAAATGATTGTAGTCTATAGCTAGTAATCACCTGCAATGCGCCGAGCACGAATCCTAGTCTGAAAATGGACCAATAAGTGGTAAGCAAGCTGCACTATACAGGGTATTGCAGGAATATTTTTAAAGCGATACATGAATTGTAGAGCTCGTTAAAGCAAATGTTTTTTTTTCCAATGGAACATGGTCTCTAAGAAGTTTTGTTTTGGAATGAGAGGTAAATTACTACAATTTGTGACACTGGTGTTTTTGCCTGACTTAGAAGCATAAAATGTGCTGTTGCGAAACAACCAGTCCTTGACGTTTACTACCGCCGACATGTCGCGCGACAGCCGCGTCGCGTCGCCACACAGTCATTTTATATGCACTTAATCTAGACATTAAATCGCCGAAAAATCTTAATTACTCCGCCACTACAGCTCGCATTAACATAGATTTGGTACCAAAATGATCGAATGCGCATTTGCGCCATGAATGTGTTCGTTTTGGGCGCTGTCAGTGGTCGTAGGGTCATTACCCGTTTGGGGTATTGGGCGTGAAAGCTAATAAGGAACTTCATTGTTTGCGAGTTCTCTTCTAAGCGACAATGTCGCATCTTCTGACCGGTCTTATATGTTTTTCGGAAGAAGCAAAATTTTCTCACAAACACGACGGTATGCATAGTTTCTGTATAGGAGGACTGCTTGTTTCATAACAGCACATTTCATGCTCTTATGTTGGGCAAAAACAGTAGTGTCACAAATTGTAGTTTTTTAACTCTCATTTCAAAACAAGACTTCTTCGAGACCATGTTCCATTGAAAAACACTTGCTTTAACGAGCTCTACATTCATGTATTGCTTTAAAAATATTCCTGAAATACCCTGTATATATATAAACATTTGGCATGGCGGACGGAACGGAGACTGTCGTACATGCAGCAAGAGCCTTTATGCAATCAAGTCCCCCCGGTACGGCACTCCTGAAGTTGGATTTTCGCAATGCATTCAACACCATCCGTAGGGATCACCTCCTTCGTGCGGTTCGGGATACAGTCCCGGAACTCTTCACCTTAGTAGAACACGCGTACAAAGAGCCATCCGTCCTGTTGTTTGGCGCCGAGACGTTATTTTCGGCATCGGGCATACAGCAGGGGGATTCCTTGGGACCGGCCCTATTCAGCCTGGGGATACGTGAGCTGGTTAACTCCGTTCAAGTGCCATTCAACGCTTGGTACCTAGACGATGGCACACTTGGTGGACCGATGGTGGACTTGCTTGATGAGGTGCGCAGAGTCCTTGCTTTCGAGGCAGTCAGTGGTCTGGTGGTGAACACGGCCAAATGCGAGGTGTTCGCTCCGGGGACAGACCCAGACGATCCCTCATTGAGGGCCTTGCTCGAGCTGCTACCGGGGTGTAGAGTCGTGGCTGACCACGTAATAAACCTTCTTGGCGCACCGGTTCTGCCCTCTGCGCTGCCGGGACAACTCGACCCCTTGATGGACAGATTGTGGGCGATGCAGGAACGTCTGCCGCTTGTTGGAGCCCACCAGGGACTCTACCTGCTTCGCTCGTCGTTCTCCGCGTGCCGCATCGTACATATTTTACGGTCCATAGACTGCTCAGGCGATTTGAACCATCTTCTCCAACCATTCGACGACCAGGTGGTGGAGGCCCTACAGACAGTGCTGAGTCTAAACTTAGGACCACGAGAGGTGCGCCAGGCGGCCCTCCCCACGTCCATGGGCGGCCTTGGTCTCCCCTCAGCTCGATCCTTGGCAGGCCCGGCCGTGGCTGCCTCGATGCATGCTACGTCGGATAATGTCCAGCGCCTGCTCCCGCCGGCGGCTCAGGCAATGTTCGAGGCGGCTCGTGACGATATAGCGACTGGACTTCAAGCTTCATCGCCTGGTCCCGATAGACTAGCCTGCCAGAGGGCCTGGGCCGAGAAGGCTCACGAAGCTTCGCTTAGTTCGCTGCTTGAGGAATGCAGGGATGACCAGGACAAGGCACGCCTTTTAGCTGTCGCTCGCCCAGGAGCAAGCGACTGGTTGCATGCACTACCCGCTGACTCACTGGGTACCCGCCTTGATGACCAATCCACCCGGATATGCGTTGGCTTTAGATTGGGGGCTGATTTGGTTGAACCACACAGATGCTCTTGTGGCGAGCCCGTTGGGCGACTCGCCAGACACGGCCTGTCTTGCGCTCACGCAGCGGGCCGGCGCCCAAGACACACTGCCCTCAATGAAATGCTTGCAAGATCGCTGCGGAGGGCGGGGATTCCGTGCGTCCTGGAACCACCTGGGCTTTCAAGAGACGACGGTAAGCGCCCCGACGGTATGACTTTGATACCCTTCTATAAGGGTCGTTCCCTGGTGTGGGATGCGACGGTGACCGACTCTCTGACCCCTTCCATTGTCGGTCCCGGCGCGTCCCGCCCGGGGACTGCCGTTACGCGAGCTGAGACCTCAAAGATGAGAAAGTATGCGGACCTAAGTCGGGCGCACCACTTTTCGCCATTCGCGTTCGAGACGATGGGTGGCCCTGGGCCCCTCACGGTAACATTGATCTCTCGGGTTGGCGACGCATTACGGCAGGCGACAATGGACAAGAGGGCGCACGCCTTCTTCTCCCAGCGACTGTCCCTGGAGATCCAAAGAGGTAACGCGACCTCAGTGCTCGGAACTATGAGAGACTGGATGGACCCGGACCTTCGTGCCAGGGGGCGGGCAGGACTTCCGCACGGGCATGAGCGATAGAGCGACTACGGCGCGCAGAAGGAGCAACTAGGTCGACGAGCAGCAACGCCGTGAAGCATTTTATATATTCTTCTAAATTATAATGAAATATATTTGGAAATTCATATAAACAATATTAGAAATATTTGTCAATACTGCTCAAATTCACAAAATATTGCCCTTACCGTGACTAATTTATTTAAGGGCTTCGGCCAGCACTTTTTATCTTTGTACACGGTTTCGGTGTTCACAGAAGAAGACCGCACAGGAGAGCAGACGTCGCAAGTAAGCAAAGACAGGCAGCTAACGCGGTCCAAGATACGAGTTGTCGAGGCTTGAGCAAGCACAAAAGATAGTCCCTGTCCGACGGCAGATTCGCCTAAGAAATTTCCGATATATAAATATATATAAAAAAAATTATATATATATATATATATATATATATATATATATATAAATACAATAAGTGCTCAACATAATTCCATTCCCCTTCACACACTCGTATTTTCTACTAATGAATAAAATAAACCGTATGCACTAATTAATCTGTGGTGTGTTCCCTTACCAGGCAATGCTTTACCTGAGAAACTCATTAATAGCATTCTATTCAAATTTATTCGAATTAACGTTCAAAATTTATTACGTTTTATTTTTTTGTAAAATGAGTATACGGTATAATTGGCTGTAGCGTAAATACTACTATGAACTAGGTAATAAAAGAAGACTTTGTTCGTATAGTTGTAGGAAAACACATTCTTCTGTCCAAAAGATTGGAAGAATTAGCCTCGGCACCGGCTCTGTTTCCAAATGTATGAGTCACAGGTTCGTTTGCATTCGCCATCTCATGTCAACTCTTAAACCAGATATCTGGAAAGATAAATGGCCGATTAATAAGCGTAAATGCTTTATTTGAGACGTGTTACAGATACGGCTACTTCAGGCTTTTGGTAATACGCTTTAATGATAAAGGGGACAAGTCAATTTGCGTTATATCAAGTCTTTACAATGAGCGTATCTATTCTATTTTACGTACATCATGCCAGGTTTGGCTAAACTGTTTTGTTTTTAGCACTTCTCTATGGTACTATAGCGCACTGAACAGTTATGCTAGCACTCGCAGCAGCGTAAAGTACCTGCCATTTTAGTTTCACAAATGCAGTTCGCAGACATACGTACCGTCGTGTAACCGTGAAATAAAGGGTGGGCAGAGGAGAACGGGTCTCTTTACGGTAAAACTGATAGCTTAGGATTGTCTGGCACAAAATATCTGGCGAATGCCTTCCTGCCACATGTAGGCAATTGCCTATTCTTTTACCACAGTTTTTAACGACATTTTGTGATCTATTTATTTTTAGTAGTTTCCCGGACACGATGTTCCATCTCAGAGATTAGATCGTGAGCACTACTTTAGACGCAATCCTTTACAAAACCCCATACACAACTCTCTGAGGTTCAATTAGTATCTTCGTTTGTGGAAAAAATAATGAAAAATTGCCCACTCAGTATGGAAAATGGGTCTGTAAAACATAGTAAGTGGCACTCATTTAGGTTACGTAAAGCTTATAGGATAAAAGCGTCAAATAGAAACAAAAACATTATATATTTGACATCAGGAAATGTAAACAAGGGCAAATTATATGCTACCATATATGCGGGAATAAAATGCAACGTTAACATATATCTAATGTGAGAACGAAAGATGATAAAAATCGTTTATAAATATACGTTATCAGATTAGAAAGTGACGAACTTACAGAATGGACGTCCACGTAGAAGTTGATATAGGTAGATGCTTATTCTCATCTGGATGTAAACCGCTCACGTTGGCATGCAGTGCAGGATCTCCATGAAGGAAGTGAGGAAGGCTAAGCACAAGCGGCGTCGCGAAGTCTCCAAAGCCTGATCGTGTGGCATGGTACTTGCTTGCGTCGTACGTCCCCTTTATGTGTGTCGGTGTTAAGCAAAAACAACTATACGAAAACAAGTGTTACACACCCTATAATAGGTAGCAATTTCTGGCGGAAGGAATCAAGGTAAAGTACATGCCTTATGAATCACATAAACAACAAAACCTAAGTTAATTATTAGCTATTTTAACGAAAGGTACCCGCTACGGGTGTGGCGTTAGTCAGATGACACTCGATCATGCTTGCCTAGAGCAGGTCAATTTATTTTGCAGACAAAAATTCTCATGGATGCAAAAGAAACCTACTTATCAAATTCGGGGTCGCCGGTTTCATTAAAGAGGTCGCTGCCTCCCTGGGACCGAGCGATTAGTGCACCAGCAGCAACGTATTGCCTCTGTAGATGCAAAAGCCACGGCTTAGTAAGATAAAATAAAAAAATCTTTACGCTCGTCGGCGGTTCCTCGAAGGCCGAAAAAAGCTCGCCATCTGCAATAGGAATAACGCCATATTACATTACCCGGTGCCAATATAAATTCAAACCTTGCCATAATGCTCGAATACTATAGAAAAACTGTGTACTCTTTTTTTTGGTAATCTATCTTTATGATTGTATTTAAAACTATGTGTTCAGCATCCACGCTGAACGCATTGTATGGTGGCCATACCAAACAATATCGTAGCCTGCTTAAATACTTGTTAGAATGACACCACCGGAGTTACTTTAAATGTAACCAATGCAAATATTGCCCCACTCTGTATCTTTTAATGGTTTAAAACATTGGTGTCCTGTGCTCTGACGCAGGCTCAGCGGACTTAAATTGCCCATAACTCTTTGACATCCGATCCACAGTCATTACTGTACGCATCCTAAGTCAGTATGCCAATATAGTTATTAAGCTTGTTCTTAGTCCTTACTTTTGTTGCAATAAAGATTCTATTTTATTATATTCTACTGCTCAAAAAGTGGCGCGCCGGCCCGCCGTAGATGCGTGTCGTCTCCACATGGGGGCGGTTATAGAACACATCATGAGCTCGAAGGAGGTGTTGAGGGAGCAGGACAGGGTGAAGGCACAGCCCATATTGCCCAGAAGGGGCAGGTCGTGGCGAAGAGGAGAAAGGGAGCAGCTAAATCTGCACCGCGATCTCGACGCGCCCCCTCAGGCCTCAGTAGGAGCACAGAGATGCACCAAGCACTAGAAAAGTGCGACATCTCCTTTACGGTATCACACAAATGCCCGGAAACTTTGAGTCAAGGGGGGAAAAGTCCGAGCGTAGTTGGTTTTTAAGTAATTCTATTTAAAAATACTTTAAATATTCTAAGTTAGTGTGTAAGACTTGGTCTGCTCGGGTAAATAGCGCCTTCTTGACCAGAGCCTCTGCAGCAGCTCGCGACTCCTGTTTTCAGAAAAGTCTCTCTCTTAACGGTTGTTGAGTCTGTTACGAGGTTTGCTGCTACTAAATTCGTATTGCAGTGTCGGATTGAACGCACTTGCTTGCTGGACGGGTCTCGCAACGTGTGATCATTCCTGTACCGCATACGCCAGATTGAAAACTTTAAGTAGAAAATTCAAAGACAAACGCGTGTTTTTCTTGCGTTAACCGTTAGACGTAGTTTATTATCAATTTGCGAGGAGGTTTCTAGCTGGCTTTTCTTCTAATGGCTATGCTTAATCAACAAAGAGTTAGCGACAAAAAGCAAACTTGGAGTGCTCGTTCCTCGCTGGAGAATACTCGTATTCTCCACGAGATTGCGACCTCCCGTATTCGATTTCTTTACTTATGCCCTCAGTTTGCTAAGGTGTACATGAATAATTGAGTAGCAAATAACCAGTAACAGACAATACTAGCTTACAAATTATAGAAGTTATCTCTAATAGATATTTATGGCGAAAGACTGTATAGACTTAATTTTTTCTGAAAACGTAAAGACGACTCATCGCATTCATTTATGTTGGTATAACTTTAGAGCGACGTAAAAAGTTCGCTTTAATATTAAGTAGCTTCACCTGAGGAAGCATTTTTGGAAGCTTTTAGGAGTTCATGATAAACGTGCGTCGCCAGCGAATATAGAGATGTCTATTTTACGCGCTTTAAAATTAAGTGTATTAAATTGTTTCGAAAGGCATCCATTGGCCATTCGGGGTGAAACCATTATTGAGGAATTGCATGAATCTTACACAAAAATTTGAACTGGACATTTCATTCTGTACGACGAACCCCGTTGACAACGTTAAAACAGTAGCAGATGGAGATGTATGCCTTGGGTAAGAGGCACAATGAGGAACTCTGTTTCCTTCGAATACCTCCGCCAATAAAAGCTGTTGATCTGCTGGCAGATGACGGCCTCAATTTTCTCCAGAGTAAAATTGTGGCAATTATCTAACTAACAAGCTACAGAATATCTACCAGTATATCTACTGGTTCCTCCATTACAACGCGCATTCCCGCAAGGCTAACGGCACTGCGTTTTTTATTGCTACATCTGGAGTTAAGCTGATGAATCACGCGGCTTAATCATCTCACTTTCCGCCGTGCGAGCTTTTCCTCTTTCCAAATATAAAAGAAATCAAATGAAAGCGATCTGATCGGGTATAGCGTTTTTTTTAAGAAAACTGGTTATGAGTTACGCATGAATCTGCCGCCGTCTACATAATTATTCTACTAAAAACATAATTAAAAACACTTACCATAAAACTTACAAGCACTTATTTAGGTTTCCGTGTATGTAGACTCGTTTTCTTACATCAACATCGATGGATTTTGAGCTGTGCTCACATAGATGCATAAACTCACCCCTTTAAAACAATCTAAAAGCTAGTGGAAATCACGTAGAAGTCTATATAATTGTTCAACTTAAAAATTAAAGAAAAACACCATAAAGATAACAAGTACCTTATTAAGTTTCCTTGCATGTAGACTTTTTCTCTTACATTCATATCATCAATCATCCCCTCTAACAGACTCCACTCACTCAGAAGCACATACGCTTCAGGGTGCCGACTTTTTTTGGGCAACCACGCTTTAGCCATCTGCGCTCTTCTGCAGTGCCCGTTAAGCCTAACGGATAATCAGTATTTGATGGCTTTAAAGCAGTGGCTCTACCTGGCTTTCGCCAATAGGTTTGCCTTTTTCTTACCACTGTTGGCCCTGCTGCAAATCACTTACGACCTTGTTCTATGATTATATTGCTATAATAGAACAGAAAACGCTTTGATTTACTGACAGAAGGGTGAAAGAAGTCTGGGGCGCACTAATGCCCGCTAAGCCGCCTTGTCGCAACCGCTGTTGCGGTGTTTGGGAATATTAATATTGTCGTTGTTTTTGGCCGGTATTGATGGTGGTGTGTTTGCTTCCACTGCCCCACGCTCGAATGGGCGTTTTCTATGTCACTATGTGGTTTGCGCTTATAGCACAACATACGTTGCCCAAGAAGTGTCACAAAATTATGAGTATAAGGGGTTGGAGAGGAGCCCGACTTAGTGGGGTTTAAGAGTCCCACACTAGTCTCTACAAGCTCCAGCTGCATGCGTCTCCGAAGCTTCCTACTTTCGTGTAGCGTAATTCCTACTTATCATAATGGCGCGAAAGATGGTGATCGCTTGTCGTTTAACGGCTTCACTGGGCACCCGTTGCAGGTGTTGTCTCACCTGTGCAGATGGGACTTGTATTATTTTTCCTTTTGAATGTAATAAAAGTTTCTTGATAGAGTTTTTTGAGACAGACTGTCCGTCACTTGATCTACGTTTGCGTTTTGCTCCTTAAGTTATGCTTTAGTCATCAAGAATAGGCGCAGATATTTTGTTGACTTAATTATTTATATATATATATATATATATATATATATACATACATATAGGGTTTCCCAGAACGTTTTCAAGAGCGATATAAGGAATTGTAGAGCTGGTTAAAGTCTTTTTCGAATTTGTGTCACTGGTGCTTTTGCCCAACATAGGAGATTAAAATGTGCAATTGCGAAACAAACCATTCTATACAGAAACTAAGCACACCGTCATGTTCGTGAGAAAATTCTGAAGAACAAATAAGATCGCCCAGAAGATGGGACACGGTCGTTTAGAAAATATTTCGCAAAAAATGAAGCTATGTTTTTAGCCTTTAGGTTCAATATCTCAGAGTCATAACCATACGACCAATCACAGCGTATTTATCTGTAGCAAATTTACCTGTACCCTCTATTGCGCGACATTGATCTCCATATGAGGCGAGCCTCCTGAAAAACAAAACCATACATACGCATTTTTGTATTGGAACTTACAATTAAAATGTGTGGTTTTATATCTTTGACCCAAAAAATGACACTAGAAAAAAAAATCTAACCGTAAATTGATTATGGTTTTTGGCAGATAAAATTGAATGTGCAACAACAGGTTGGCATACATAATTAACTATGGCCTGCCCGCAATACGCAACCATACTTAAAAAAAAACAAGCCGCGACAGCGAAGGCACAAAAAGAGGAAAGCCAAGGGCCGGGAATCGCGGGCGGAGTAAAAAGAGAGAAGAAAAAAAAGCGGAGAGAGGCCACAAAACAGAGAAAGGGCTCAAAGAGACGAGCATGCACCAGATAAGTGGTCACAAACAGACGAGAAGCGGTTTGTTTTCAGCTTCCAGATAATGAAGGAATAACCTCTACTCAAAAGCAATTAATAGGAGTAAACTGCATTAGCATTAGATGCGCCATGATCGAAGGCACATGCCATGGTCGAAGAGATAGCCGCAAGGAACAGAGCCAAGCTAGTGGTTATGAACGAACCAAATCACGTGATGGCAACAAGCGGCAGGAACGGTTTTCAGATCGATTCAAAAGTGCAGTAATATGTAAACGTCGGTTCCGTGCAAACGACATGGCAAGAAAACCGGCACACGTTAAATTGGTGGAAGCGCTAGACGGATGGAGGCTGTACTCTTGCTACAGCAGCCCCAACACCAACCTGAAAGAACTCGACAGCCTTCTATGCGAAATCGGAGTATAATAAATGAAGTCACAAACAGAAGCGTAGTGGTGATAGGGGACTTTAACGCAACATCGGAAACACGAGGGTCGGGGCGAGCAAAAACAAGAGAGATACAACCCTGATTGAATGGGCAGCAAGTCTGGCCCTGTATACATAAAACGATGGCAAAGACCCGATCTTTCAACGGACAGGATATGAATAGCAAAAAAATGGCAAAAAGCTCCGCTAGCGACAAACGATAAAGTACGAATAATGGGAAAAGCCCAACAAAATTGTTAGAGGGATAGGCGGGCAAGGCGTAAAAGTTACATTGCAAGATACAGAAGTCGTACACATTTTAAACCAACTCTTTACACAACATGCATATTGCAATTGGGAGACAAATGTAACAGGAAATACAGACCCATATGTCTACTGAGCACCGTAGCAAAAGGGTATGAAGCAATTATAAAAGACAGACTTAAGGCGTTTGCGGAAGGATACGGTCTCCTAT
Organism: Dermanyssus gallinae; assembly: GCA_003439945.1. Taxonomy (NCBI): domain Eukaryota; kingdom Metazoa; phylum Arthropoda; class Arachnida; order Mesostigmata; family Dermanyssidae; genus Dermanyssus; species Dermanyssus gallinae. Next base: position 566,209 of record QVRM01006574.1, on the reverse strand, counting down.
CGGTCAACCAATATGGCCTTTGCAACAACAGATTTGTTCTTATAGCAATACCGCGAATAACAGCCAACTGTATTTAAACGGAAGCTCCTTGCGGCGGCAGTCGTTCTGGATGTCAGGAACGCGTTTCACAATCCATCGTGGAAAGGGATTTTAGACACCGAGGTGGGAAAAGTGGTCCCTCCGGTTCGTCTCGGACGTTTTAACGGCACACCGGAGACAGCCATGGCGGTAGTTCCACAAGGATCAATTCTGGGCCCCCTGCCCTGGAACATATCGAGAAAAAAGCGACGTCATTCTCCTGACAGGGAAGAAAACAGTGAGCGGTGTGAAAGTGATGGTGGCGAACCAGGCGATCAAGCAAGTAACAGAAGCCTGATACCTGAGTGCAATGTCCGTTATTGAATTAATTGCGCCTTTTGTAGCGCCAGTCTGGCTGCAGAATACCCTAGAAACGACGACGGCAAAAAGGGATTCAAGAAACACGCAAACAACTTAGGGGTTTAGGATTCTGTAGGCCTACCGCACGGTTTCGGGCCTTGAAACGTAAACGCAAAGAAAAGGATGCGGGAAGGAAGGCCTGAGTCTCAAAAAGAAGCTGAGAGGTGAAAAACGATAATGTCGTGGCAAGAAGAATAGGATGCCATCCTCAAAGGCTCACCTAGTCAATCACTTCGCCTGCCCAACCCGGACATTAGAAGTGGATAGACCGCCCGACGGAGCACACGTGCTTTTTCCTCACGCAGTTTCTCACTGGCTACCGTGATTCCTAAAGCTATGTCTCGTTCGTACAGGCAAAGTTTCCTCTGAAAACTGCGTGCAGCGTATAGACGGCATCGACCCTCTTTCAAAAAAGTTATTATTTGCATCGTAAGATATGCCCTGTTTACGAGTAGAACTGACGTTGATGCAACAATGAGGTCAGAGGTGCCTCCGTATATACTCATTGCCTCATCGCTGCAGCAGCAACTGCTGTAAACAAAACCGAGAATTCGTCGGCCGTGTGCTCGGTTTAGCGCTGTTTAAAATGGCACTGCGTATAGCAGCGTTTGCCAAATGCAGTTTTTTTGTTCATCAGTTATGCCCAGGCAGTATGCCCCTCCTCCAACAGGACTATCACTGGCCCTGGTGGTATAAAGTAAACTGAAACTAATGCCACACGTAACTCGCTACATTTGCATCAAATATCAAAACTATATCTAAATATTGTTTATCCTGCCTGCGAACACTAGCTAGTTGTCTTGTTCCTTCTTTTCTGTCAATGAACGCTTATTTATTTCTCTCACGTATACTCTAAACGCACTATAGTACATTTGTGTCAATAGATGTACAACAGTAAGAAATCTACTGAAGAGATGAAGACTACTCACGTAATACGGTCGATTGAGATGATTTGATTCACCCTTTTGGTATCGGTATACACCCGCACTGGTCGACCGCTACTAAAATTCTGATTTGCAAAATATCCGGGCACATGATCATGAAGAAGGTTTATATCGGGATCGTAGTAACTGTTGTAATGCGGCAGAAAACAACCATTAAGCTGTCTGTTTATGGTCTAGCGAGTCAAGTGTATATATATACATTTTATTGCTCGACGCATTGATATATTCTTGCACCTAGTATAAACAAATACAGAGGGGAACGTGACAAAATTCGGGCCGATAGCAAGGCACTAAACATGGCCGTTATTATAGCGCCTTGTTGTTAGAATACTTATAATTGCGTTTGTCTTCGACAAAGTTTAAGCATTTGTTCCACCGAAGAAGGAGGAAACTTTCTTCTTCACAGAGCCACTTGTAGCATGCGTCTTGTACGAATTAATTTTTATTGAGTTCAAGACTAAACAATTTTCCTTATAATTCTCGGAGAGATAATTTGCCTAAGGTAGAAAACATTTGTCAGTTTTTTGGGTTTTCGGCAAAGCAGTAACCTATTGCAATCATTCAAACGATGGTTAAAATGGCTATTCAAAGTATAGGCATAACATCAGCAATAAAACAGCCATGTGTTTTAGGGTTAATTGACCATTATAAATTAGCTTTTTTTTTTTTTCTGGGAGGTTTCGGTAATGCATGATGCACATGCGCCACTAGCAGCCTGCGTGACTAGTGTGAGACTCGCAAACCCACTAAACCCGGATTCCTCCCCACCCCCCCCCAGGCTCGGTATTACTTTGGCATTACATCGAAACCGTGGGAGAGGCGTCTCTGCCGTTCTCCTTCAATCAGCTCTATCCCTGACTATCATCCCGCATGTCTACCTGCGGTTGGATAGGGGGATGCCATTTTGTAATCCGTCCTGTGAGGGTGCGTCGAGACCATGAGGGCCTGGCTGCTCCCCACCCCCTCCCCTCTCCCTCGGCTCCTCGTCTCGACCACTCTCCCGAGAGACCCGCTCAAACCTCTCCCGCCTGGCCGTTTCCTTGGCTGTCTTGAGGGTCAAAACAGCGTCGAACAAGTTCGTCGCCTCCCTCCATGCCTCCGCCGAAGTCATCATATGGGAGAATTATAAATTAGCTAGCAAGCCCGCACTGGTTAGGCTAGGATGCCTTAGCCCGCGTCGCGCCGCCCGAAAAATCTGTATGCGTTATTGTCAGCTCCCCCACCGTTGGGATAATCGTAACCAAGGTATATTGAAGATACAATCAAAAGCACACACTTTGCAATAATACGTTCAGACCTCACAACTGTAACATTGTTTAACATGTAATAAATATTAATAATGAAAAAAAAAAATCAAAAGCTAATTTTGGGCAACGTTGGTCATCATCAACTAAACTCTTCAGACCCTTTGCTTTTGCATGGCAGCTAGGCGGTTTAAGCCACTCGCTCTCTCCTAGTTCCTGAAACTCGTCGACAAAACCCCATGCCTATATGGCACACAACTAAGATTACTAATCTTCTAATTTACTAAGAGCCACTAATATGTAGTTGAACTTTGGCGTACGTATGCACTAGTCCCATCTTCGTCGCCACTAATATGTACGTGAACTGTACACACTCTGACCTGAGGACTTAGTCTATCGAACTTAGACTAGCCGAGTACGTAAGGAATGAAAACACGATCGCCTGCTGTCACCTGTAGAGCGCCAACGCTTCTCTATAACTTAAAAGTAACACACAATACGGCCACTTATCTTCTATTTGTTGGTTAATAAGGAAGTCTGCTACTAAAGTTTACAAGGCGAAGCTGGTACAACGCTTCTGGGTTTCCGCAAAATAATACTGAATCCACGCAAATTGAAAATGTCCATACTTATCTGCCCTTTTCGGGCGACGCTTTAAGTCATTCGTAGAGCTCTCTTAGGTTGCGGGTCGTAAAATCATGAATAAATGCCTAGATTTATAATTGACACAGGATCGAGTCGCTCTATACGCAAAAAGCTGCCGACTATGACTAAGCGTTTACGCCTAATGTCGGGATTCAAGTAGGGCCCTTTCTGCTCTGCTTATTTATTATTTTATATATTTATTATTCGATCTTTGCTTCCTGCCGGCCGGTAGACGTCTACCAGTCAGTCATACACAGACAAACGTCAGTTGACACAGCTTTGTCAAACGTCGCCTCGCTTTGGCGGTATCATGAAGTCATCCTCGGTTAACGGTTACGCTGACCTGCGTACGCTCCCAAGGCAGTACCGACGGACACTGCAGCGTTCGTCTATTTCGTCGGAGACCTCGATGCAGAGAGCAAAAAGAACTGGTGCCCTGACTGTGTCGCATCGGATCTGGTTGTGCCAGACGCCGTTGCTGCTGCCTCGCCCAAGCAGGAGTCGCTATTCATCACCTGCTTTGTTGGCGATAAGACGTTCTGGAAGGACCAGAGTAATCCATTCCGTTCTGATGACGTGAAAATAACCAGCATTCCTACCTTGCTGCGAGGGAAGCGGATAAGCGACTGACCGACGCGGAATGCAAGGACGCCGCGAAGGTTAAGGCGTTCCTCGAGGCCTAAACGCGTCAAACCGCAGAGCATCGCTCACATTATTGGGCGCGTTGCGCGAAGCAAGTGACATCACGACCGGCCCGGTCGAACGGCCAATATATGGAATCCCACTTATTCTTTGCCTCACAGATAACATCCTGAGGTCGACCAACCTGACAGAGAAGCAGGTTCTTTTGCAATAGCTTAACGACTTCTCGACAAATGTATTTGACAACTTTTAAGCCTAGAGCTAACCTCCAGCAGTAGGCGTTACGCCCTGATGTCCTAATCAAATGAAGTTCAGAAATTGTGGTCATTACTGGACTGGCCGTCGTATCATTGATGAACAAGTCAACTGGTATAACCCGCCTTTCACTCCTAGATACTGCCCAATATCAAGTAACCTGCAAGTATATGTTTACCAAGATAAAGCTTTTTCTCGGTCCGGCAGCGCAGAATCCGACAATCCAGGAACAATGGTTTGCAAAAATATGCTAGACATTTTTACAGGCGCTCATTGGTGCGGTAGCGGACGACACCAAAAAGTTAGTTTAATTGCTCTTTTCAACCTATCTTCTACAACGGTAGGCATATCGAAACAATATTTCATAAAATGTTTAGACATTCTTAATAGTCATACAAAAATATAATATAAGAGCAACTTACCCGGCAAAGAAGTACTCTTTCACGGTGGCATTTATAAAGAGTGTTTCCTTTCTAAACTTCGAACGTGGTTTTCCGTCCGGATAGTAAAAACGCATGGCCATATAGTTTGCAGTTGTAATTTTATCGTCCAGGCTGCCGTTTGACATTGTGGGCTCAAAAAATAGCGTTCGCGTTTCGGAACAACGAAGGGTATGGTTATGATACGATTCTTTCCTCTTGTTGTTTACAACCCTGGAACGCAAAGTCAACGCAAATGGAAATTCCTTGAATGCTAAACAACAAACACGAAACTAATAAATAGATGTGAAAAGTAAATAACTAAAAGTAATAGTATGTCCATAGTAATAGATTCCACTCAACGGCGCGACACAGCTATATCATTTCAGCATTACCACGCAAGCAACCACCTGCGTTTAATCAACCAATTACGGGAGGATCGCTAGGACGTACGAAATTTACGGCCACATTGTTGTGCTTGATAAACCATTTTGTCAATAAGATTGCAACTTTGGAAACTGAGTTTGAACATTCCCGCACCCCTCTTAACACCCTCGGCCCTGTCCAAGCAGGACTAAACACCTTCTTGTAACACTAAGATGTGACGGCGTCGTTTAGGCGACTAGTGCACTAGCCATGATAGTCATCTACCGGGCTGTCGCCGCTTCAATCTTAAATATTGATCGAATTTTCTTTGAGTGATTCTCATATATATATATATATATATATATATATATAATTATTTTTGTGAATGCATTTACGCACTGGCGCGACGGGCAGCCAGCATGGCAGCCAACCCGCACTGCGTGGGACTCGGCCACGACAACTCGATTTTATTATATTTCGTCGAAACCCCTACCCACTAAACACACCTCTCCCTTTAAGCTTTACGCTTTCTCTTTATTCAAGTACTGTTGTAAGCTAGCATAGAGTGCGGACGTGTTTTTGTCATGGCTCGGTGTCATTGGCATGGTATGAGAGTATGATGAACCGAAGCTCGGATATCGTCACATCAATCGACTTCTCGTAACTCCGTGCACCCTTCTGGAATATACAATAGAAAGGTAGGTGTCCCAGCGCAAGCTAGTTTTTTAGTGCTCCGCCTATACGTACGGCAGCTGTGATTCCGTCATTTTAAGACTCGGATAGCGCGGACAGACATGACCATATTGCTCGGAACAGCCCGACCGACACAATTGTAGGAATGTCAACTGCGGCACCACAACAACAGTGCACGCCAAATGGAACACCCATCTAACGTGACCGCTCTCCCCGCCTAATCTCAACCAGCGCCTAAAGGAATCGCGCGATTCGCGTCGATTTTCTTGCAAGCGAGATATGTATGAACTTTGAGAAACATACGTTGTGGCAGCGGTTAAAGCATTGGCCGCAAAAGTACACGCCTCTCGCCCGGGGTCTGAACTCCATGTTCTGTCCGTAGTACTCCTTCTCACTTTTAAGCAATGACAAGTATCAGACGATGAGCGACTACGACGCTCAGATTGTTGCTCACAGTAGTTTGCCTGAAGAAAACCTCGATCGCAAGTTTGAAGAAAGCGATCAGCATTCAAATGCGGCACTGGAATGTGCAACACTTTTCAAACGGCTGATTGACGAAGTTAATTCAGTAACCGCTCCAGTGATGTGTAATGGGACAACGGACTCGCCCTCGACATCAACAGCAGCAGCAACAACCACATCACCGTCATCTTCAATACCAAACCAGTTCATCATAAGTTCTGCCCCGCCTGTTTTCGACACGTCCCCTGAGGTGTTCTCTGGCGGGGATATTTTGCGTTATCGTGCGTTCATCGCTCAGTTTGATAACTGGGTGTCTCGCAGCATAGCCGCATCGGCCACCGTAGCTCTCCGAAAGCTACTGCGTGGTCCTCCAAAGCGACTAGTTGACTCATTGCCGGTGAGCGAAGCCGGCTGGATAACGTCATCACTCATTGCTGCGTGGCCGCGCTGTCGCAACCCGCGCGCGATATCGAGCGTCTCCGGGACTCTTATCACGAGCCACCGAGCCTCTCATCTGACGACGCAGTCGCTGTTCGCCAATTCGAAGAGAGTGTGTCTTACGATGGCAAAGAGTACACGGTCTCGTCACCACGCAAATACAACAAATCGTTACTATGGGTCGACAAAAGCACAGCTCTCGTGCGCCTGGAAAGCAAACTTCGATCCTATCGCCGCGATCCTGAGACCTACAAGCGATATGATGGTAAGGAGATGGCCTTTGTACGCGAGGAACATGCTGAGGAGTTGTTCGACGTTGACCTTGAGGCCGAGGACAATTGCGACGATTCTTTCTTCATGCCTCATCACCACGTGATAACGACATCGGGGACTACCTCAAAAGTCCGGACTGTCTTCGACCGCTCATCATCAGCGCCAGCGAAGACGTCACTAAACCAGCATCTCCGCGTCAGACCGAACCTTGACCCGGACCTAGTCAAACTCTTAACCAACTTGCGCCTTCATCGCGGCATTCAAGGCATACATGCGGATAAACCTCACTAACCACGATCGTCGTCTATGCCGGTTTCTTTGGCGAGGATCTCACGACGAGAAAGTCAGATGCTTCCAGATGAAACGTGTGACCTGAAATGCTGCTCCAAGCGGTTTCTTACTCGCGACTACTATCCGGAGGCATTTGAAGTACGAAGATCCTGACTCAACGTTGCGTATACCTGACTCGCTGTATCACGACGATACACTCTGCAGCTTTGCAATAGATTCTGAAAGCAGACCAGCCCGTGGACTCCGATATTGCGGCTCAGTTCACGAGGTGGACGAACGAGATTGCTGCATTGCTGGAGTTAAAAATACCTCGCTGCCGCTCCACGACGGACACATGCGATGTAACGTACCATTTGCATGATGCGAGATGCGTCCGAGGTTGCCTAGGCCGCAGTAGCGTATCTGCAGATGTGCACACCCGATGGCGCCGGTGAAGGCCATGTTATGGCGAAATCACGTCTTGCTCCACGGGGTCTGGACCGACCCACTCTCGCTAGACTAGAACTCTTCGCCATCAGAAAGTTTTCGAGCCAGTACCCAGGGCGTCGCTACTTGGTCACTGACAACGGAAGATCGTTCATTAAAGCATCGACGGATATAAAGAAATTACATACGTCAATCAAGGATCTCGCCGTGCAGACATTCTCCGCGACCGACATATCGAAAGGGAGTTCATATGTCCAAGAGCCCCATGGCATGATGGCTTCTACGAACGTTCGGTTGAACCCGTCAAGTCGAACCTCCCGAAAACTCTCGGCCAAAGCTTGATCACGTTCGAGGAGCTTCGAACGATTATATCCACACTGACTACAGTGATATTTTAATACAGTCACTAGAAATCCAGTTACTATGAAAACAGGCTTGTCAACCTGTTTGAGGTGGACTGTCAGATATTTTTTGAATAGTGCAAATATTATAAGCCTGTTCGACCTACACTGCGGTAGCGGTAGCTACAACACGTACTCTCTCAGAAGCTTCTTTCATTAACGTCATGCTCTGTGAGGAGAGGGAGGCAGAGATTCAAGCATGCTGCTCCCGCTGCCGGCCGTCTGCTACGAATGTATGATATATGAAATAAACGGACTTACTAGTCGTTGTACATAACCGCCAAGAACGGCTTGTTCATTCCCGTAAATAGCAAATAGCAATCCATTAATTCGCTTAAACAAAGGCTCCTCCGAAACTCTACAGGGGTCAAAGCAGGAGCCGTGGACGTTGCTAAAGAGAGTAAGCGGAATTGCGAGGGCGCTGCCACTGTAGCGCTGCTTGCACCGGCGGCTCTAAACGGTGTTGATATTCTGATTCTAACGGAGACGTGGGCGACCGCACCTTTTGCTTGCTCAGGGCTCTACGCCGTCCACTGCATGGCTGAAAAGACAGCCGGTCCCGGACGACCCAGCGATGCAGTGTCTGTGCTGTACTACCATAGAGTGGGGAACCTTACCTCCTGCCTCGTCGGAGACAACCTCGTGGCCCTACGAGGGTTCCGCTTTTGACTCATAGCGGCCTACGCAAGGTCTGCGGACTCGGAACTTACTCTCGCACTCGCTGAAAAGTGGGTTAGCTGCATCCAGGACACACTTCCGTCTCCTGCCCCTCTTATCGTCGCGGGAGATTTCAACGCGCATCTCTATTGTCCCTCTTCCAGTCGCACGAAATCCTTACGTGACACCCTAGCTGTCTATGGTTGCTCGATAGTTACCCCAGCGTCATTTCCGACCTTCCTCAGCCATTTGGAGACCTCGGTCATCAATTTAATTGCGGTCAGCTTAAGTGAGAACAGAGTAAACTATATTGGAGAAAGGAATTCGTTGAGTGAAGGTCTTATTTGAACACATATCCCAACTGCGCTAGAATTCAAGGTACATCGCGACACGTCGAAAGCCCCCAGGCGAGTGTCCATCTTGCAATCTGGACGTTGCGGCTCTACTGGAACGTCCGCATGAGGTCCTGCCGATACCTGATACCATTGACGTCGAGCAGTATGCTGATGGCCCCGTGGAGATCCTTCAATAGTCTACTTTTTCTCTCAAGAACAAGAAACATCGCTCTTGGTTGGACCACAACTGTCACGTTGCTCGAGCGACACAGAAAGCCCTCCATTTGTTGGCAGAGCTGCAACCTGCCGCTAAGCCGCTTGCTGCTGTTTTCCGAACGATCTGCTAGAAGACATTCCGAAATGTCGGCAGCAAACGACACGATCCCCCGCCAATCACCACTGTTCGCTGCTGTTTGGGACAAAAAAACGACAAAACATTGGAGCCAACTCGAGAAGGGCTTTACGGTCATGGAGGTTCTGCAGGCTTCAAGGGCTGTGCAATAACAAAAAATTGGGCTCGGACGGCGTTTGAAATGAGCACCTTAGAAGTTCACTTGTGTTGGCTCCGTATTAGATAGCATTATTCAACGAATGCCTTAAGACGGGGTTTCTCCCAACACAATGGAGGAATGCGAACCTATTGGTGATCCCGGAAGGCAAAAGTGACCCTACTTACCCCTCGGCCTAGAGAGGCATTGCAAAGAAGAGCGTGTGCTATAAACTGTTGTCGTGCTTGATCACGAAAAGACTAAGCGACTTCTTGGAGGCCATCAACGTTAAACCTGAACAACATGGATTTCGCAAGGGGCGCTCTACGCAAACAGCGTGCAGAATTCTCCTGAATGACGTCAAAGAAACGCTCCCCCGTCCAGGGCAGTCTCTGTGCGCGGTATTTGTCGACTTCAAAGCCGCCTTTAACTCTGCTCCACGTGATCGAGTGCTTAATATTTTGGCAGAAGTCGGCGTTCCCTCGAAAACGCTGAACCTCAAATGAGAGGTCCTACAGGAAAACCTGGGGATAATCGACGATGGAGTCTCGGAACTGCCGGCATTTATAAAGAGTCGGGGTTAACAATTAACCTTGGTAAGACGGAGGCACTAAAGTTGCGTAGAGGTGGCAGGGTCGCGTGTGACGACGCTCTTCATACGTCGTGTGCGTGGCGATTTTCTCGCCTACGTCAATAAGTTCTCTTGCCTGGGACTAATCTGCCGTCCATAGGGTAGGGTTCTTGGTGCATGTTATGGAGAAATGCCATCAGGTGCCCGAACTACATGCCCCTTGCGACAGCCATCCGCCTCTTTTACCTGAAGATCGCCTCCGTGGCTCCATATGAAGTGGAGTTAATATGGACGCACCTGACTCCCAAAAACCTTGTCTAGCTGAATCAGATAAGAGCAGCTTTCTTGAAACTGATTTTGGGACTTCATACGTCAACGCGCAACCGCCTCGTCTTCCTATTAGCAGACTGCCCACTTTTTATAGAAGATCTAAGGCGCCGTTATAACCTTCCTCGCACTACAACCTTTAACGACTGCGTTGGAAAATGGGATGCGAAATCTTCCGAACTCGACCCCAAATTCTTCAATACTGGAGTGATGAAAAATGCAGAGTGGAAGGAACCAGAGCGTAGCAACAAGCACGTGATAGCACGATTTGCAGTGCACGGCTTTCATCACATTTTATGTCAACGTGCTGATTTCCATAGAGAGACTTGTGTGTGCCGCCGCTGCGGTAAACTCTGCCGAATATACCATGCCGCAAAATGCAACCTTGTGCAATCTTTAAATGAATTAGCCCGTCAGTATGGTGCCTTGTAGCTTATATATTTTATTATATTTTTTGTCCGATAATGTATATATATATCATTCTTGGGCATATAATATAATAGAATATGTAAGTCCGTCAGTGTAGTACCTTGTAGCTTATATATTCTATTATAGTTTGTGCCCGAGAACGTGTATATATATACAGGGTGTCGCAGATTTTTTTATAATAGAAATAGGGAATTGTAGAGCTCGTTAAAGCAAATATTTTTTCCAATGGAACATGGTCTCTGAGACGTCTTGTTTCGGAGTGAGAGCGAAATTACTACAATTTGTGACACTAGTGTTTTTGCCCGACATAGGAGCATAAAATGTGCTGTTGCGAGACAACCAGTCCCCCTAGACAGAAACTAAACACACTGTCGTGTTCCTGGGAAAATTCTGCTTCTTCCGAAGGTCATATAAGGTCAGAAGATGCGACACGGTCGTTTAAAAGAGAATTCGTCAAAAATGAATTTCTTTATTAGCTTTTACGCCAAATACTTCAGAATCATAACCCTACGACCACCCACGTGTTCAAAGCTAACATATTCAGCAAATGCGCATTTCATGACGATCATTTTGGTACCAAACTATGGCAATGCGAGCTGTGGTTGCGGAGTAATTACGATTTTTCGGAGGGCATGTCCAGATTAAGTGCATGAAAAATGACGCGCTGCGGTTGTCGCGCGACACGTCGGCGGTAGTGAACGTCGCCACAGTCATTTTACATGCACTTAATCTGGACATGCCCTCCGAAAAATCGTAATTACTCCGCAACCACAGCTTACATTGCCATAAGCTCATATTGCCACATACCCAACACTCGCAACCAAGGCTCGCCTGACCCTGTCCTTAAGGTGCTCTTTGAAGCATCGGTCGTTGGTAGGTTGTACCACCTCTAAGTACTTGAAGCTACTCACATACTTAAGGGTCGTTGGCTCTATACGAAGTGGGTCGGATTCGGCTAGTCGCCCTCCCCGGCGGAATTTCATAGCTTCAATTTTATCAATGTTGATTGTTAGGCCGGTATCTTGTACGTACGCGGAGAATCTTGCCAATGCCTGTTGGATATATATATATATATACGCATTGGTACAGTCTATAGTAGTATGTAATGAATTCCTGATTTTTAGCATTCTCACCATGCGCAACGAGAACATGTTGTTAGTTCCGTCAGACTGTGCAGCTGTTTTCGACGACATGGTGCGAGTACTGTGCAGATTGTTGTTGTGAGTATTACAACAGATGGAAGACCCGTTAGACTGAGAACTTGTGCGTACATTTCAAAATGTGCTCTCGAATGCCATTCTGATATAGATACAAAATCGAGACTGCTACGCTCTGCCTTACTTCTCCAAGAGCACGTTGAAGAAATTGAGACTTTAATTGCGTCAACATGTTTCTTCAAATACGACCGCCAGACTTCACAGCTGTAATTCAATTTGGGAACTAGAAGTATAATATAAGAGGGGGCATAAAATATTGGAGATTCGATGATAAAACAACGAAATATCGTATTACATATAAGACTAGCAGGCTGAATGGTTTGCGTGATTTGATTGTTAAAATTTAGCTCCTGTGTTACTGTTACACCAAGATCGCGAATGTTGTTTACTCTAGGTATAGTTTCTCCATTAATTGTATAAACATGGTCCTTCTTCAGACAAGAGACCAAAAATATCATATCATTTTCGGCACACCAATAAGAGATAAAATAAATTGTTCTCTGCATTATCTCTTCCCGTTTTCAAAACAAGAAAGAAGAGTAAATACAATCAAATGTTTTTTTTTTTGTTAATATGATTGGCGCAATTTTAGACCCCTTAAACTAGTTGCGTTGCTGTGGATTTGCCCTTACAAGAGCCATGTTGTTGCTCTCGTCAAGCACTGCCTTGGACTGGGTAGAGCTAAATATATGATCCGCAAGTAAATTTTTAGGTATGCACGCCATTGATGATCGTGCCACATGTCTAATTGGCTCCCCTTAAAATTATTTAATTAGTACAGGCGTAATTACGGATGAAACTTAACTTGTTACAATTTATTATTACGGATTGTCGTAAAAAATTCAGGCGCAGTACTATCTTTGTGGGACCAAGCATAAAATAGTGAGGGTGGCTCAGTTATAACATATGCCACTTTTTTTAGAAAATAATAAAGGGAAGCGTTCTAGGGGTGAGACTACGCGTTTGCTTATTTTCTTTAAAAAAATTAATTTCCGATACAAACAAATATTTAATGGGTAAAGATTTGTCTCACCATCAGGCCTTACAGCTAGGTAGCATTCAGCGCATGCTTTTAGGGGTGTTGCGTTTTCTAGGAACAACATGTTAGCATATTATATGCTGATTTTATTAGGCATACACATAACGAGATATCTCACACTATATTTCTTAATTGGACTTGAATTAATAATCTAATAGGAAACTGACCTGAATACATAAGGACCGAGCTCGCTCACGACAGCACGTCGCACAGTTCGTTTGGTTACAAAATCCTCATAGTTAGTGAGATTGAACACGTAAAGTGATCGGTAGGAATTTATCGGAAAATGAAAAAATATCCAGTCTAGTGCAGAATTTTCCACAAGTGGTCCAGGACGTTCTCGTTGTATACCAACCATAGTCCACAATAATAAACCGATGGCTAGCGGTAGTAAAACGACAGCTCCAACTGCAATTTTCAAAAACATAGCAAACGGATGCCCAACTAAGCAAAATATCGGGCTAATAAATATTTTAAGACACTTTCCTATAAGAACATCAAATATCAACTTTACATACATGAATTATATTATGTTTACAACCTGTTGCCTTATACATACCACAACACAAATGCATTTACCAGCATTACTACATAAATGGGTGTATGGATATACTTTATAAAATTATATTACGGATTTAATAAGGGGATTTGCAAACCAAAAATGTCTACCAAGTTTTACACAAATATTTTTTCTGACCGTTAATCTAAACGTTGGCCACTGCAACCACAATAAATTAAACAAGGTTCAGTTTGAAAAAAAATAACAAGGTGGTAAATATAAACGCTATTTACTTCGCTTGGACCATCTTGCATGTACTTACACACCGAGTGCATACAAGGTGGTCCAAGCTAACATTAAACGTCGTTATTTGTTATCCTTCTGTTCCACCGCGAGAGTTGTGCAGGGAACTTCGTTGCAGTGCCAGACAACAAATAAGTGGTAGTTAACGCATTTCTGCGAGCAGAATTGACGAATATCCTGAGTGCTATTGTCCTCGTGAAACTCCCTACGGGAGCGCACAAGGTCATGGAACCCTTGTACGTTGTGCCGGTATAGACGTGTTGGTCATCGCAGGGCACTCCGGCCCACATTCTTCATTACATGCAGCTTACGTGTCCGGCAAAAGCGGCCTAATTTTCGACCCCTTGCATTATGCGGTACAAATTGAAACTTAGTGGCGCAACTTAGAGCAGCATTTTAGTATCCAACGCTGGAGGCGAACACTGCACTTATCATTATCATCTAAATTATCTAAAAATGTGTCTGATAACGTATTTTTGTACATTTTATAATAATTTTTTTGCCTAAAATTACGTCAGCTTACGTCAGCATGAGTCTTGTAGATAGCACTAGTCCTTGCTATGTTTTTGGGCTTTCAGGAGCTACAGGCGCTCTAGTGTGTGGGTGCGCGAAGTTTCCAGTTTTCCTTTATGTAAAGTGAACAGGCGCGCACTAGTTACGCCTCGGAGAGTACTACTGCCTGAGTCGTTTTATCCGTTGCCACTCATATGTAATTTTTTGCCCTTCACGCGTAGCAGTTTTTGAGTCTAACCACGCCGCTGGATCCGAGATGAAGTGTTTGTTACTATATTTAGTTCATTTTTAATCTAGGATAAAAGATAGAAACTACGCCAGTGCTAGAAAAACGGACTGTTGCCTGCTAACCTTGGTGGCACTCTCTATCTATATGTACCAAAACAAGATTTGTCAGCCTAGAAATCAAACGGAGGAAAGTGTCTGGAGGAGATGGATACACGCCGAAGCCTCCCACCTTGTCTGAGACTCAGTGGCAGATGACGGCAAGAACGAAACCGGGATAATCGTCGAACTTTGGAAACTAAGGTAATGCAGGTTAATATCAATGGGTGCAAAGCCGCACATTGTTTCCTAGCGGCAGCAGTAGACAGGCTGAGATTGGACCTACGCCCGTTTTCGGAACTAAGTGAGGGTCTGGCAAAGGCAGCGTACAAAGGGACATAAACGGTAGACGAAAGAGACACCGATATTTGGTGGACGAACTATCAAAACGACATCGCAATCCGGGATAAGGCCATGGAATGGGGTTCACCTGGATACCAGCCTTGGCGACATTGTCACCTGAGCGCCACTCGACCCGCTGGCAAGCCAAGAGGAAGAGGTGGCATCACGGTTCCTGCAGGAGCGTACTCTGCTACTATCATCTCTCACCAACGACTTCTCCGTTACGGACGCAATCGTGCCATCGGAGGACAAGATTCAAATGGCGTTTCGCACATGGAAACTCATGGAGCGCTAGTGAGCAGCGATCTGAGCGCGAGCTTTATCCGTCATTACACTACGCTTGCCTCGACCCTCGGCCTCCACGTAAGTGAGAGCGGCACCTTCAAAACAGACCACCTTCTCTCTAACTACGCTGGCCACGCTATGGCTTCGTTGGGTTGGGTTTCTTTGCCTATGTCGAAGGGCGCTTGGGCCGAATGGGGCTGAGCAACGCGGCCCAGCTCGCCTCGCCAGTCGAGCCCGGTGGCGTGGTGGCTTAAGTCTGCGCCTCGCAACCGGAGGAGATATATAGGTGCGCGGGTTCTAGCCCCAACGTTGCACATTTGTGTTTATGGAGGTCTGTCGTCTATGAAGCAATGTGAAAAACACTTCCGCAGACGCTAAATCTTGGCTGAGGGTCAGCCCGAAAACGTTACTTACTTTAGCTCGCCTCGTCATTGTTGTTTTCCACGACATTTGGAAGCAGACGACAAACTAGTCTGCGCAGAGCGACAATTTCTCGCTCCGTTTGGGATACTGCGCAGCACCTTACATATCATTCTGGCGTTGGCGAGTAACGGACGAAGAGGAGGCGAACGAGGTAAAACAGAAGAAGAAAAGAGCGTCTGGTGATAATTCGCTAGTGGCTTATCTCCATCCGCTGACAGCTGATTGGTGATGGGAGAAGAGATTGTTCCACTAATTGAGCGGGCGGATCGGTTGCGAGATGCTATAGCAAGAAAAAGCAGCGGCTTGTTGAAGCGCTGCCGTTCTACTAAACTCGGCGATCCTCTTCATAGGAACCCTTTCTGCGCGAAACACACTGAACAGCACAGATCGTTAAACTCGGTAACCACCCCATCACCATTGCTGGTGTTTCTTCTCCTGTTAAACAGAGCAGTGGATAGCTTTGCTGTGGCTGTCAACTTCTCATCCCTTGCCGTTCGACGGGAAAGCGCCGTTTTTATTGTCGACGCTATGAGTTGTTGAAATAGCTGTCGGGGCCACGTTATAGATTAGACGCTCCTACCTCAAAACTCTAGTGAGCGGCCGCTAGAACTCTTATTTAAACTTAATAGTGAAAATGATTAAATTTTATGTAAATAATAATTAAATACATGAGAGCGGATCGAACATTTCTGATACATATTTATAAAAAAAAAGTTCTCTTTTTGTAATCTTGTAAACTGTTTTTGTTCCTTTCAAGTAGCTCCAGCCCGTTGCAATTCACTTGTATCACCTGCTTTCCCACTCTTTACACGGTGCCAGGCCCGGCGAACAGAGAGGTTTCCGAAAAATAGATATCACATTTTTCGTGAAATAATCTGAAATAAGTAACGATGTGTGCGCCGGTGCCGTGTCGTGATGGAAGATCCAGCAGTGTCTGCCAAGAGTTCAGGCCTTTTACGTCGGGCTTTTTTGCGTAATCTTCCTAAAATAGTTCTACTTTTTTGCAGTAGTACTCTTTTTGATCTTCGGTGGCACAAATTAGTGGAAAATGATTTTCTCGTAGTCGAAAAAAAACTTTAAATAATCTTGGTGTTGGATCTGCTCTTACTGATTTTCTTCGAGCGAACCTCTTCTTGGAAGCACAATTGGGAGGACTGGGTTTTGGTCTCCGTATGGATGCCGTAATATACACATGACTCGTCTTCTGTGATCAACCACTGAGGGTCTTCTGCTATCACCGGAAGATCCAATTCAGACATTTTCCAACTGGTGCGGCAAGAGTCCTCGACAGCCTGACACCCGACCGTCTAAAATGCCTCATCTCTGCAAACGGACATCACACAACGATGTCCTGGCCACACTAAAGTGCACGACATCATCATACGTAACAGACAAGTTCTGGAGGCTGTGAGAAGCGTCATATACGGCCAATGGTTGATCGACCTGAAAAAACACCGGACTGATAGTGCCTTGGCCAAGCCACCGTTCGAGTTAATTCTGGCGTCCCCGACGGCTACCCTTTAAGCAAGCTTCTTATTGAATCAAGGTGCTAATACACTTGCTTGCAGCACTCTAATTGAATAGCAAAGTGATACCATACTTGCTTTAAGCACCGACGTCTATCCTGAATCATAATCAGCATTGGCTTTGAAATTATTTGCTAATGAACTTTTAAACATATTAACTTTTGTCTTATTTGATTATGTTTATTTTTTTATTTGATCATGTTTATTGTATAATAATACGACTAATTGACTGATATGAGTTACAATGTATTAGTGCTTCTGTTTTTAAAGGTGGAATGTTCTCGGTGACTTTAAGATACTATAGGTGACCAGTTCAGGTACGCGAACATTGAATAGGCATGCACTGGAGGAGAGATAATTATAGGAGGAATATTCCCATTCGGGAGATTGATTAACTTGAAGAATCATGCGTAAGAGTTAGATTATTCATTCATTCATTTATTAATCACCTTTGTTAGGTATATAGTCAAATATTATACATGAAAACACGGTCACTGAGCCAGCCTGGCCAGTGATTCAACTCTGGGGCACTCCCCCGCATGATATCTCCCACAAGCTCTTCCACACCTGTTACAGATACATTCTTCTGTCGGCTCATGGTACCCTTGAGTTTTACAGAGAACATGGTGGAAGCCATGCACTGCATAGCGTACTACCACACTTCGGTTGGTACGATGCAGTCCCTTCCACGCATTGTTTGTCATTGCACCCGTACTAAAGAAGGCGGGGTCCACGTCTGACAATCTCACCTCCCACTGACCGGAGGTCGGGAGAGAGAGGCCAAGATACGGAAAGTTGTTGACATACTCCAGTGGTGTGGAGTACAACCGTAGCTCAACGCTGGTTGCAAGTCGACCAGCTTTACGGAACTTCATGGCCTTAGTCTTGCCGATGTTGATCTCGAGTCCTACATCCGCCACGTACTGCTCGAGCCTCGCTAGGCTCTGCTGCACCTCGAATCGGCTTGTTCCAGATATCGCGAGATCGTCTGCGTATAGCAGAATGTCTGGGCGGACGGACTCTCGAGTGCCCACGATGCGTC
This sequence comes from Dermanyssus gallinae, assembly GCA_003439945.1. Lineage (NCBI taxonomy): Eukaryota > Metazoa > Arthropoda > Arachnida > Mesostigmata > Dermanyssidae > Dermanyssus > Dermanyssus gallinae. The sequence goes on along the minus strand of QVRM01006574.1, from coordinate 547,952 downwards.
GCGGAAGATCGTTGTGCAGGATGGAGAACAGCAGCGGACTTAAGTTGTCCCCCTGCGCGACTCCCGTCGTTTGCACAAAGGGGCACAACTCAGCCACCCCATCCTGTATGGCGATCGGGTTTTCCTGCAGGATTGCCCCGATGAGCTGGAGGATGTTGGTAGGCACGCCCGCTTCAGCCAACTTGAAGATAATCTTGTCTCTGGGAGCTCCATCAAAGGCCGAGCGGAAATCCACAAAGACGGCGTACAGGAATTGCTTGGCGTGCCTAGACTGCATCACTCCCCGAACCCTGGACCTGGTTGGCTGCTTTGCACGCACTGTTGAACCATGGACTCCCCCTTCTTGGCTTACTAAGACCAGCTGCGTATCTCAACAGCTCCGTAAGAGCTTTGGCATATTGGTCAATGCCTGGAGCTCCCGGCACGGGGAAGACCTCGTGAAGGCGTTTCCGTAGGTGGTGCAAGCTAATATGCTTGGCCAGCGGAGGTGGGCGGGGAGCAGGAGTCCTAGCAGCTGGCAGGAAGACTCTCACAGCCGTTGGCAGATGATTCTTGAAATGTCCTCCGCTGCGAAGGGGGTTGTCAACACCGAGGTAGGAGACCTGCTCGGATGGCAAGCTTACCGCGAATACATCTATGACAGATGATCCCATGTGCCCCTCGAAGGTTGGGCTTGCAGGATCGGTGACAACCCAACAGCCCGAGTCGGCCAGGGTGTCCAGGAGAATTCTCGTGCGCAGATCGGCCGGGCGGTCCAGCCTACTGTTGAAATCGCCGGTGACGATGATGGGCGCATCGCTGTCCAGCGCACTGAAGCACTGGGTCAGCTTTTCAACCAGCACCGTCGAGTTCTCCTTGGACGGCGGACGCACGTAGCCTGCGATTATGTTTAGCCGCAAACCCTGGATTACGACCATGTCTTCCTCAGCAAGAAGCACCTCAACATCGCCCAGCCGCTGGTTGTAGCACACGGAGACACCGCCGCTGGGTCGGCCGGGACCTGCAGGCCGGATTGCGGGGGAGTGCGCGCAGTAGAAGCCGGGGATGTTGAAGGAGGTCGTGGCCCAAGTCTTCCTCAGCACAAGAACGTCAATGCCCTCAAACGCGGAGGGCGCGAGGAAGTCGAGTGTCCGAATCCCCTCGCAGTTCCATTGTGCAATTAGGAGCGGTTCCCATTGCGGCCCCTCCCCTTGCTCCGGGGCCTGCTGCGGAGGGTGTTGTCCCGAAGAGCCGCGGCAAGGTAGTCGTACAGAGTGTCCCTCGGCGGCGCGCGGAACTCCGAGTTGTCCTGCCTGTCCTTCTGGTGCTTCGCTTCGTAGCGGGGACGGTGGCGGCGCCGAGTTTGAGCACCTCGGATCTCGCCAGGAGACCGGTTGGAGCTCTGGGAGAATCTCTCGCGCAGAAGCTGCCGGAGAGCAGTCTTGATGCCGTCCACGGCGCTCTTGTCCACGCTGTGTTTGTCCTTCGTGCCCGAGTGCTTGGACTGATGGGTAGTTTGGTCGTTGCTGACCTTGGAAGGATCTCTTAGGGACATCCCTAAAAAATCTTTTACCCGTCGGGCGATCGCCAGGGCCGCTTTCTTGGCCGGCTCACCTTTGTAGCTGTAGGAGCCGCGTTCAACCACCTGACGCTGGATCTGGGTGAGGGGCACGTACACGAAGCCGGCAGCCGCGGCGCGCAGCGAGAGGGCCTCGTTGGCAGCCTTGCAGTCTTGGTTGAAGAGCGGGACGGAGAGCACGCTCAGCTGGGATCCAGGGCGGACCACCTTGAGCTGTTTGGCGAACTCCACCGTGGCCTCGATGAAGTCGTTGCCCTCAAAGTTGCCACACTCGTGGTAGCCGGCGTGAAGCGCTACGCAGACAGGACCGGGGGCGGCCTTCTCGATGGCGTCCTCGGCCTCCTTAATGATGTCCTTGATGCCCGGCTTTGAGCAGCTGCGGACGATCATGGCAGCCTTCCGCGGGAGAAGTTGCTTCAGTGCCGGTCTGAAGGCCCCAACAGCGCTGTCATCGATGAGAAGCGCAGTCTTTTTGGGTGGCTGAGCGAGCGGCTGGGCGCCGGCAGCCTCTTCTCGGACAAGCTGCATGTCCTCCTCCTTCTCCTGGCGGGGGCGCTTACAGCTGGCGACCTGCTTCTCGAGGGCCAGCATACGCTGACAGAAGAACACCATGCAGCTCATCATCTCGTGAGAGATGGCCACCTTCTCCAGACTGGTCATGAACCCCCTGATGTCCATGTTGGCCGCTGGCATCGCGCACAGCCGGCACTTCCACCGAGCGGTGCTGCTCATGTCCATTGCCTTCTCGTCCTCAAGGAGGCACGTGAAGTGAATCGCACGCTCGCAGATCCCGCAGTGCAGCACCAGTCCATCAATCCTTTCCGCGCATCGGGAGCAGGATTTCAAACCGTCCGCGTTTCCCGCCATGGCGTGAAACTGACTGCTGCTACTTCTCTAAAAGCGTTCTTTAAAAGCGACCTTTGTTCTGTGCCAACTTTCGTTCGACACCTGTCTTTCTCTATATGATATGAGCTATAATATAATCTGCGATTGTGGGCTGACGTAATGAACGTCTAAATATATGTGCAGTCGGTTTTTATAAATCTCAAAACAAATTAGTGCATTCCGTAGTATTCAGTACAATTATATAATATGATTATAATTGGCTACTACAGGTTATGGCTATAATACAGCGTACAAACTACATAAATTAGTGAATTATGACAGGAATGACACTTGTAATGAGTATGTACATTTAATAAATCATATATACATATTTAAGAACTAGAATCGGTTAAAACTGTTTACATCTGACGCGTAGTCATATGTTCGATGAATTATGCAGGACACGCAGTAGCGTGTGTCTGGGGCAGAGAGGTAAACAAAGGGAGTATAGTTAAAAAATCGCAAAATTCTCAATGAATCACTAAAAACTTCACTATACTACCAAACCTTTTTAAAATTGCCGATAAAAGTTCTACCTACTGCACTTGACTCCACAATCAAAGGTTATAAGCTCACTGTGTTGTTAATAGTCAAACACAGACAATGCGCACGCAGTGGTGGATTGCCATCAAATGGAACGCACACACAAGCTAAAAATACATGTTGCTAACAACTAGCAACATACGCTGAACTGCCGGTTGGTTTTTGGCAGGTTGGTAGCACTTGTGTTCACGGCGGTCTGTGACAAGCTTCAGGTCAATCCACTCGAAGTTCGCGAGATGGGACACGAATTGACCGGAGCTCGGTGTGATGCGACTGACCAGCTGGACGAGCAACAGCTGTACCTGTAGAGTTAGATTATTTAGTGTAATAATTAAGAAAAAAAGTTGATAGGAAAAGCCATGGTGCTAAAGACTGAATGTGGACATAAGTGCTGTCATGACTGAGATTGATAATCTAGGGCAGCCTTGGTTTGGCTCTAAATTGGATATGGCTTATATATATATATAATATATATATATATATATATATATATATATATATATATATATATATATATATATATATATTTAAACAGATAGTGTCAACATACTCTGCATTTATTTAGTTTACACAATTGTTCACAGACTAGAAAAATTCACTGATTGAATTAAGGCAACAATACGTGACCAGAGGCGTCATAATGCAAAGCACACTTTTAGGCTTAAGGAGGCGTGGTGGAAGTTAGGCACATCATTAGTATCCATCCCGTCCCCGATTTGTTCAGTTGTCTTGGCCGACGTGACATGCGGCCGACGCGGACAAGAACAAGAACAACAGATAATGCAAGTAAGTATATATATATACAAACACTCTAAGCTATACGATAATGTCCGATTTGCGACGTACAGTAGATTCCGAGAACGCCTACACTGCTCTTCCGCGTATTGCTCAACGTAATCGTATTCGTGTCGGGGTGCTGTGCTGTGCTGTGTTCTCTGCGATTTTCCCTCGCTCTCGCCTGCAGCGATGCATCGCAGTTTGATTCGCTAGATCATCGTACTCAAACACGCAGCACATGTTCAAACAATGTGAGAACGCAGGTTCGTTTTAGTCGTGTAGATATCGGGATAACACCAGCACTATCGTTTTCGCCGATAAGTGGCAACCGACGACGTACGGGATTCCGCGCTCAGATGGTCAAAGATTCGCTTGCGCGATGAACCACGCGACGCTGTGGAACTTTTCGAGCGTCGTTTGTCGAGCGCACGCCGCGGTCCTCGAGTTTTTTCCTCCTTGTCGAGCCGCGAAGCTTTCGTTGAGCCCCTTTGGTAGCCAGACTTTTGGTCTGAGGAATTTCGCGTAGACTGCTTAGCTCGTCGCGACGAACGACTACTCGTCGGGTTTCGACGTCTACCTGCATCGGATAGCAGGTCTACTGATGGCGCTGATATGTCGAAATTCTCAAAGCCGGAGTTCGCGGGTCGGCCGGCCTCGGTAGAATTCGAGCCGGCTCTGGCTGGATTTCGGCTTCGCGCCCTGCTTTCGAGGTTGGAACGTTTCTCGACTCGCGAAGTCTTGGCCGACGCTTTGTGCTTCGCCGAGCTGGAATCTCTCGTAGACCCTTTGCTCCGCGTTGAGCCCTTGCCAGGTCTTACGTCGCTGAGCGCAGAGCACATGGCCGACGTAATGCCCTTGGCCATTAGTTTCGAGTTTTCCTTTTTGCTTCCTTTCTTTGCTGCTTTGGACTTTTTCGACCCTCTTGAGCTTTTCGCTTTTTCCGCTCGGCCGCGACCAGATACATTGTCGGGACTCACGCTACAGTCTATCGCCGGGATCGAAGAAGCTTGTTTCTTCGCGGGCGAGGCACGACAGTTTTTGCGCAGCGCTGGTAGACGCATTGCACCAGGACTGCCAACGACGTGGCTCCAGAAGTATTTGCACGACATACAGACACGAGTGGTTTGTTGAGCTGCCTGGTCTTTGGCCGGTGTCGCTGTCGTCGACTCGTGGATTGCTTTGTACCAGAACTTGGCGCACGGAGGACAAACGATCGCCTGTGAGTCGTCCAGCGCTCCCGCACAGTCAATCGCTCGATCCCAGAACAGTATACAGGATGCGCACACGACCGTGTTTGCCGAGGTGCTGCGTTGCTGGTCGCGCCGCGGCTGAGGCTTCGGCGAAGGCCTAGCCAGTCGGGCGCCTCGCACTCGTTCGGTGGCCGGAGTTGATCGAGGTTCCCGCATCGCAAACACTGGCTCCGCTTCACCGAGGCTCTGCGGCGGGGGCGGCGTCGCCGCTTTGTCGTCCGACGACGACGACGACGTGGGGGGCGGTGCCGGCGGTGGCGGCGGCGGTGGCTTCAAGACACTCAGGTCTTTCTCGCACTCGATACTGCTGTCGCTGCGGTCGTGAATTCGCACTGCCGCCGCACCCCCTATAGAGTCAGCTACGGTGTCAAAAACGTCCGGTGACGGCGCCAACGAGGTACTCGTTGGCACACTGTCAGCGTCCGACGCTGCGCCTGTTTCCGCACGCTGCGCGGGTGTCGGCGCCGATGCTGAACGAACACGCGCTCCATCTTCTTGTTGATGTTGTTGTTGCTGTTGTTTCTGTTGTTGTTGTTGTTGTTGTTGTTGTTGTTGCTGTTTTTCTTGTTGCGGTTCTTGTTGTTGTTGTTGTTTCTCTTGTTGTTGTTGTTGTTGTTGCTGCTGCTGCTGCTGCTGCTGCTGCTGCTGTTGTTGTTGTTGCTGCTGTTGACGAGGTTGGCATTCCTTGTTGACGTCTGTCTTGCTTGAGCCGGAGGGACCCTCGCGTGAAGCCTTGTTTGGTACAACATTGTCTGCATCGTCCAATGCATCTTGGTTATTATCTGAGGCGTCACACATTCTTAGCGATCCCCGAATGGCCCCTAAGTGAGCATACAGATTTAAGATTATATATATATATATTTTTTTTTTTGTTGTGTGAAGTTAATCATTTATTGTTTATCTACACCTTTACAACTGTACGTAATGTCACATATTTACAATATTGCATATACGTATATACTTCGTTGTAAGCAAAAAGCTCTCGATATCTTTTCATTTACTGCTATGAACCCAAGACGTTTTACAGCTGAATCGTATATATGCCTACTAAATCATGCATAGCTACGCAATAAACAAGAGCTACATCCCAAGCTTGAACAATGCAGTCGGACCTGTTTGAATGGAAACACAAGTTTAGCTTAAAAAGACTGTTCGACGTATGGCTTTGCTATCTGGTTGCAATTATTTGCAACGCCTACAGTGCTTAACAACACACAGTATGCTATTCAAGGCAACGCATTGATTACAACGAATCCTACTAAGACATAGAGTTTGGTAGATCTCAGACGGTGGCTGCTTTGCTGTTATTCCATCACGCCACTAAAACATATAGTAGTAGTAGTAGTAGGAGTGAGCTCGAGAAGCCAATAACGCAGCACATTTGTCAAGAGACTCGATGTGCGGCTGCCTCCTTTTATAAAGGCAATCGCACTTAAAAACAGATAGTGCTGTCTGCGTAGTGAGTCGAACCTGATTCGACACAGCACTACAAAGGCACAATCCATTCAGAACGTGTATGGCAAGTATGCACGTTTGCGTACCAAATTCAAGCTGGTCTAACCGATAAAAGCCGATTGTCGCTAGCTATGCGTACAGTTTAGATGTCTCCCGGCCAACCGATGACTTCGAACAGCATAGCCACAGCTGACTACGTAGAACGTCTTGTCTGGAAGCGAGCCATTGCGGCAACGGGTGAGGTGAGTTTCAAGGTTTAAAAAGCGCTTCGTTTCTCTAACCTCAAAGATCGAAGACTTCCGAAACTTCAGTCAAGCAGTGACACAGAAAATACATGCAGTTATGAGCATAAAGGCTTAATGGCGGCGGCGGCGGCGTTTCACTGCTGCCGAGGCACACAAACACACGACATAGGATTGCGCATTGCCACTCTACATGTGATAGAGAGGACACATGATTTCGGAGGATTTCGTGCGGTGCACTATTATTTAGTGCTTATAATAGAGGCCACCATTCCGATCGACATCGGTCATCATGGTCCTGACGGACATCAACGTTCACTTGGCTCTACCTCTTGCGATAGCACATGAGCTGCAGCAGCTAAAAAAAATCCTTTCGGGGCTGACTATCAGCCAAAATTTAACGTCCATGGAACTCCTTTGCGCATTGCTTCACAGACGGACCCCATGAATACAAATGTGCAACGGTGAGGCTCGGACCCGCGCATCGTATCTAGTGTCTCCTCCGGTCGCGAGGCGCAGATGCATGCACCCACCACGCCACCGGGCTCGACGAGCTGCACCAGCAGCTGCTGCTGCTGCTGCTTCTGCCGCAAGCGGGTTGCAGCTGCTGACAGGTGGCGCCAGCTATTCATGTAGTTTGTCTATGCGTCAAACCTGGTGGCGTGGTGGGTGCATTCGCGTGCGCCCCGCGGCCAGAGGAGACACATATAGGTGCGCAGGTTCAGTCCAATCCCCACCGTTGCAAATTTGTATTTATGGTTTTTTTGGGGCTGACCCTCAGCCCCAGACCCACAGCCTGCAGGACGCGGATTAAACGTCCACGGGACTGCTTTTCGCATTGCTTCATCGACGGACGCCCATAACTACAAATGTGCAACGGTGGGGTTCGAATTCGCGCACCTGCTTTGTGTCTCCTCCGGTCGCGAGACGCAGGCGAATGCCCCCACCACGCCACCTACGGGCTCGACTCGATGCTACGGCAGGCAAAGAGCGAAGAAGACGCCGTGTCCAAGCAGTCTTGTGCGCATCCGTCCGTCCGTCCGCGTGCGTACATGCGCAGCGAGACCTACTTGCGTGTGGTCGAAAGATTCTCAAGAACAAAAACAACTCTTCCGAGAAACGACCCTCGACAACTCTTTCGAAACCCTTACGACCGAGTTGTCGTTATCAAAACAAGACGGCGTGCAAACAACGCCGACTGAACGACTGATTCATTAGGCTTGAGGAAAGCAAATGCAAATTCCAGATGTACTTTTTGAAACTCCCGCCACAACTCTGAGGTGTACGTCATGTTCACACGACAGATATCTAAGTGGGCGCAAAGAACTGTAGAATATTTGAGGCCTTTTTAAAGTGGTATCAATCATTGGTATTGCTATATGAATCTGTATGTTTCGAACGTTAAAATAGACATCGAAAAATTCCGGTTACGGGGGGAGGGGGGGGGGCAATTTTGTATGAGTTCAGGCCTTACTGCTGGTTAGGAATCTGTCCGAAATATTTGAAGCGCATTCGGTGAGGACAGCATTTCAGTAACTTCGACTTGGTACGATTGGTTTACCAAAAAAGCTGATGCCTTTCTCGCTTGATAGAACGCTTGCGCGAAACTATGAAACGGAATCCCCGAATGACTACGCGTGAATTCGCCACTTGAACTTCGTGGTGCGTTACATAATCATCGTTTTTTGCCCCCGATGTTAAACCGATGGATACCTCATGATTTGAGCGTGCGCAAAAAATGGGACGTCTGCCGAAGTGTTCTTCTTGGCCTGCCAAACACAACAAGTGTCCGTTCTTGAATCAAGTGTCCTTAAACCTGTGACAAATAATTGGACGAAAAATGCACGCTATTGTGAAACATAGAATATCACGGTGCGCTCCAGGCCAATCTCCTAGAAGATGCCGAAGGGCCTAATCAAGTGGCGCAAGATTTTGCTCCATATTTGGTAACATAGACATGGCATTGTTCTCAACGAGTTTCCTTGTAATGAGTAATCAGCTCGACCGACATCGTGGGCAGGACAGGATAGGACAGGCAAAGGGAACAGTGAGAAGCAGAAGTTCGTTGGCGTAGCTACGACGCAAAGGCGGAAGCGAATAAGGGGGTGAACCGCATTATAAACGCGGCAAAACGGAGTAAGGTACAGCGTGGGGTTGACTTGCAGCGTTATTATAACTATACTGCTAAAGTAACAATATTTTTTACGGGAATTTATATATACAGGGTGTTTCAGGAATATTTGAAGCGCGATATGTGGAATTGTAGAGTTCGTTAAAGCAGATTTTTTTTTGCAATGGAACATAGTCTCTGAGAAGTCTTGTTTTGGAGTGAGAGTGAAATTACTACAATTTGTGACACTGGTGTTTTTGCTCGACATAGGAGCACAAAATGTGCAATGGCGAGGCAACTATACAGAAACTAAGCACACCGTCGTGTTCGTGAGAAAATCCTGCTTCTTCTGAAGAACATATAAGGCCGCCCAGAAGATGTGACATGGTCGCTTAGAAAAGAATTCGCCAAACATGAACTAATTTATTATTTCACGCCAAATACCTCAAAATCATTACCCTACGACCACTCAGCGCCCAAAGCTAACACATTCAGGCAAACGCGCGTTTCATGACGACCATTTTGGTACCAAATATATGTCAATGCGATCTGTTGTTGCGGTAATTACGGAGGGCATGTCCAGATTAAGTGCATGTAAAATGACTGTGTAGCGACGTTCACTACCGCCGACGTGTCGCGCGACAGCCGCAGCGCTATAAATGTGTCCGTGGAGCCAATAAGCCTGACGGCGCCAGAAACGTTTCCTACGGAGAGCTTGACTATGGCGCGTATACAGATCTCATCCTCCTAGTATTAGTCCTAGTTTCATGATGTACGATGTACTTAATTCTTAAGCCGTGCAAAAAGTCGCAAAGGTTCTTTTTGATAATAACTGTGAGAGAACGCGTGTCGCTTTGGATTCGTGGAAGGCGCATCACCAGTGGCGCGACAGAAAACAATAAGTGTTAGCTTTCAATGTCGTTGTTTGAGGCGACCTTTAATACAACTTTTGTGAGCTAGTCTGGTACGGATGCCCTGACAGCCTTGAGCAACAAACGGACTAGCTTTGCATGTCGCATCGTATTCTGAATATGTCCCACCAGTTCCTTCGAGGTGGCCAATGCGCCAGTGGTCGGCGTTACTTCTATGCTTCTGACGCCGGGGTGTCTGGCGGACATGTGCCTAGAAAGTACTCTTCTTGTGTATTTGTTGTTGCACGCAGGGTCGAGTGACCGAGTTTACTCTTCTATATCCAATAGGCTGTCGATGAGATTTCCCGCAAGACTGCAGCGTACTACGGTCTGTCATTCGTGACGCCCCGTGTAGAGCCTCCCACAGGAACCAGGTACATCAAGCGAATGACGCAGGAAGAGGAAAGTCGTCAGGGCGTTAGCCTGGGGCAGATTTGGCAGCGTGAATTTGCGAGAGACCAGACTACATATGGCTAGGTGCTCCCTGAGAGAAGACGGCGCCGAGGAGTTTAAGACTGTCCCTGCGTCATGTTTGGGCGCTTGGAAGCATGCCGGCAAAGGTCGTGGTGGCGCGTTGTATTTAATCGTCCGTTTTCCCGCAGTAAAACAATTTGCACTTACTGGCGTTAATCTCCCGTCCTGTTAAAGCTGCTGATTTCCGTATGTCTGGAGATCCGTGGCTACCACGTCCGGGTCGGCCAAGGTAAGCTCGTCTAGGTATGATACGACGAGGCTACTCTTTAGCCAGAGACGGATTGGCTAAAAGAGCAAATTAAAAACCAGCGCAGTCTCTGGATCTCCCTGTCGGCAGTCTGTCTCTAAAACAGAACAGCGTGGCTCTCGCATATATGAAGTGGGCGACGTTGTAAAGCTCAGATGTGTGTTTGCGGATCTGAAGAAGCATCGGGATTCGGAGGTGGGAGGCGTTCTTGAAGCCACTTTTGAAAGCCGCGTACTCAGGAGTTATCTGAAAAAAGCTACGCGTAGTGTGGACGGCAATCTTGGCTTCTCAATGCATACCGTATAGCTGCGCCTGGGGAGAATTTTTATTGGCAACCGTCTAAAGATGGAATTTTTCCTCGCGGTGATAATGTCGCAGATCTTCATTAAAGCGCACAGGAAACGCGGTCGAAGGGCTGTCGAGAAGGAGATGGGTGGGCGTGATGCCATCCAGACCTTCAACGCTTTGTAAGGGGGTCTTCGGGCAGGGACAGGACAGATCCTTAAGGCGGGCCTCCAATACGTCCTGATGAGATAAACTAGCCAGTAGGCCGTTGGAAGATGCCAGGTGCATGCGGCCCATATGCCTGTTGAGGCCGATCCTGTGATAGGTCAAAGAGTGCTGCAAAAGAGTACATCCCGGAAGCAGCTGATCAGAGTAACGCTAGTGGGAAAAAGTGGGGACTAGCTGGTCTTTGTCAATAGTTGCTTCAATGAAGGGGACGGCGTTGCTCATTATTATTTGCAGTTGAGTGGTGACCGTCTCCAGAACTTAAGCCGATATTGCAGCGGTATAGCTAAGATCGGGGGAGGCGGCGCTGGGATAGCCGTAGCCATCGCACGGCATTCGATAAATTTCGCTGCTAGAATCGGACCCTTTATCATATTTCGGACGATACCGCCGTTGTACACTTGCTATTGCGAAACTTCCAGCCGGCGTTGACAACATTGACGGGCTGGATAATAGGCACTGTCTCCTCGGATGTATCCCAAGGAATAACCGACAAGCGCCAGGTGTACAGTGTGCGGAGGCGAATCGGCAGTGAATGCAACAGGCCTCGTTTGAGCGTGCTTTGGGCAGGTGTTTTTGACTCTAAAAGATTCGCCGCATTGTCGTTGATGTTCATTTCTACAGTCGTTTCGCTGTTGCGTGTCAGCCGGATCTCACGGACGGTTCCCTTTATCGCCGTGGCCTTCGCCAGGGATGCCGCCGTGAAGTTGTGGATTTCACATAGGAACGTGAACCTCTCCTTCGTGGTATTACGAATTCGAGAGACCCCTACTTGGATTTAGGCGCCGGGCTACGTGCGTCGTCTGCGTGTTGCAAATAAGCCCGTAGCGCTTTTATTAAAGAGTTTTATCTGAGCAAAAATAATGATTACGACAATAAATTAATCAATAATGTATTTTCCGTTGCCGTATACGACCTCCTCCCAAAATTTGATTCCGTTCCGCCAGAAATCGTTGACCTAGTTTTTAGGTTCACTTCGTCGTCGAAGACAACTCCCCTCACATGATTCGACATGGAGCGGAAAATGTGATAATTTGTTGGTGCAAAATCCGGGGAGTTAAGTTGCAAGGTTCGGCTAAAGAATCCCCCATTTAAGCTCTTGGAGTGCTGTTTTGACAACAGCACTCCAAGAGCCTTGGCCTTGTCAATCAGGTCTTTTCGGTCGACTAGCCTCAATTACGCAATGCAGTTGGGTAATGTAGAACTTCTTGTTGACTGTGGCACTCTTTTTGAGCACATTTTCCAATGCACCCTTCCCTCCCAGTTCCACAAAAACGCAGATTATAGCGGGTGGAGATACTGCTTGATTCTCGGCTTCGAGTTGAGCTGCAATTTGAAGTCGTTTTTCGTTGTTTTTTCTTTGAACTCGTGATGCATACAAGCTCCGAGTGTTCAAGTAAAACCAATTGATTGAAAGTGGTTGGAGAATACTATCGCACTGCCGTCTATTTTTTCAAAAAACATACAAGCTGATTGGCCAGCGTCCTCATTCAAAAACGCTTTAAAATGTTCATCGTCGAATTCAGAAGGGTTCCGCTGCGAGGCATATTGTCAAAATCGCTATTTTTTAACTTTGCAAACCATTCATGTGCTGTAGACCCGCCTACGATGCCTTCTCCGTACACGTCGCAAATGTCTCGAGTGGTTTCGGTAGCTTCTTGACCTTGATGAAAAGCGAAGAGGAGCAGGTGTGCAAAATGCTGAGTTTTACCTTCTTCTCGGTATTCCATTTTAAAGCCTAAAAATAATAAAAAAAATTAAATTAAAACATAAATAACACTGTTTCATAGAGAAATAAGAGCTTGCTCGAATACAAATAAACAGAAAAAAATCCCTGTAAAACGAAAGAAACAACCCTGGCACTCCAAAATATGCGAGACTCCGCTCACAAATCGGCCGACTCGATGCTACGGCAGGCAAAGAGCGAAGAAGACGCCGTGTCCAAGCAGTCTTGTGCGCATCCGTCCGTCCGTCCGCGTGCGTACATGCGCAGCGAGACCTACTTGCGTGTGGTCGAAAGATTCTCAAGAACAAAAACAACTCTTCCGAGAAACGACCCTCGACAACTCTTTCGAAACCCTTACGACCGAGTTGTCGTTATCAAAACAAGACGGCGTGCAAACAACGCCGACTGAACGACTGATTCATTAGGCTTGAGGAAAGCAAATGCAAATTCCAGATGTACTTTTTGAAACTCCCGCCACAACTCTGAGGTGTATGTCATGTTCACACGACAGATATCTAAGTGGGCGCAAAGAACTGTAGAATATTTGAGGCCTTTTTAAAGTGGTATCAATCATTGGTATTGCTATATGAATCTGTATGTTTCGAACGTTAAAATAGACATCGAAAAATTCCGGTTACGGGGGGAGGGGGGGGGCAATTTTGTATGAGTTCAGGCCTTACTGCTGGTTAGGAATCTGTCCGAAATATTTGAAGCGCATTCGGTGAGGACAGCATTTCAATAACTTCGACTTGGTACGATTGGTTTACCAAAAAAGCTGATGCCTTTCTCGCTTGATAGAACGCTTGCGCGAAACTATGAAACGGAATCCCCGAATGACTACGCGTGAATTCGCCACTTGAACTTCGTGGTGCGTTACATAATCATCGTTTTTTGCCCCCGATGTTAAACCGATGGATACCTCATGATTTGAGCGTGCGCAAAAAATGGGACGTCTGCCGAAGTGTTCTTCTTGGCCTGCCAAACACAACAAGTGTCCGTTCTTGAATCAAGTGTCCTTAAACCTGTGACAAATAATTGGACGAAAAATGCACGCTATTGTGAAACATAGAATATCACGGTGCGCTCCAGGCCAATCTCCTAGAAGACGCCGAAGGGCCTAATCAAGTGGCGCAAGATTTTGCTCCATATTTGGTAACATAGACATGGCATTGTTCTCAACGAGTTTCCTTGTAATGAGTAATCAGCTCGACCGACATCGTGGGCAGGACAGGATAGGACAGGCAAAGGGAACAGTGAGAAGCAGAAGTTCGTTGGCGTAGCTACGACGCAAAGGCGGAAGCGAATAAGGGGGCGAACCGCATTATAAACGCGGCAAAACGGAGTAAGGTACAGCGTGGGGTTGACTTGCAGCGTTATTATAACTATACTGCTAAAGTAACAATATTTTTTACGGGAATTTATATATACAGGGTGTTTCAGGAATATTTGAAGCGCGATATGTGGAATTGTAGAGTTCGTTAAAGCAGATTTTTTTTGCAATGGAACATAGTCTCTGAGAAGTCTTGTTTTGGAGTGAGAGTGAAATTACTACAATTTGTGACACTGGTGTTTTTGCTCGACATAGGAGCACAAAATGTGCAATGGCGAGGCAACTATACAGAAACTAAGCACACCGTCGTGTTCGTGAGAAAATCCTGCTTCTTCTGAAGAACATATAAGGCCGCCCAGAAGATGTGACATGGTCGCTTAGAAAAGAATTCGCCAAACATGAACTAATTTATTATTTCACGCCAAATACCTCAAAATCATTACCCTACGACCACTCAGCGCCCAAAGCTAACACATTCAGGCAAACGCGCGTTTCATGACGACCATTTTGGTACCAAATATATGTCAATGCGATCTGTGGTTGCGGTAATTACGGAGGGCATGTCCAGATTAAGTGCATGTAAAATGACTGTGTAGCGACGTTCACTACCGCCGACGTGTCGCGCGACAGCCGCAGCGCTATAAATGTGTCCGTGGAGCCAATAAGCCTGACGGCGCCAGAAACGTTTCCTACGGAGAGCTTGACTATGGCGCGTATACAGATCTCATCCTCCTAGTATTAGTCCTAGTTTCATGATGTACGATGTACTTAATTCTTAAGCCGTGCAAAAAGTCGCAAAGGTTCTTTTTGATAATAACTGTGAGAGAACGCGTGTCGCTTTGGATTCGTGGAAGGCGCATCACCAGTGGCGCGACAGAAAACAATAAGTGTTAGCTTTCAATGTCGTTGTTTGAGGCGACCTTTAATACAACTTTTGTGAGCTAGTCTGGTACGGATGCCCTGACAGCCTTGAGCAACACACGGACTAGCTTTGCATGTCGCATCGTATTCTGAATATGTCCCACCAGTTCCTTCGAGGTGGCCAATGCGCCAGTGGTCGGCGTTACTTCTATGCTTCTGACGCCGGGGTGTCTGGCGGACATGTGCCTAGAAAGTACTCTTCTTGTGTATTTGTTGTTGCACGCAGGGTCGAGTGACCGAGTTTACTCTTCTATATCCAATAGGCTGTCGATGAGATTTCCCGCAAGACTGCAGCGTACTACGGTCTGTCATTCGTGACGCCCCGTGTAGAGCCTCCCACAGGAACCAGGTACATCAAGCGAATGACGCAGGAAGAGGAAAGTCGTCAGGGCGTTAGCCTGGGGCAGATTTGGCAGTGTGAATTTGCGAGAGACCAGACTACATATGGCTAGGTGCTCCCTGAGAGAAGACGGCGCCGAGGAGTTTAAGACTGTCCCTGCGTCATGTTTGGGCGCTTGGAAGCATGCCGGCAAAGGTCGTGGTGGCGCGTTGTATTTAATCGTCCGTTTTCCCGCAGTAAAACAATTTGCACTTACTGGCGTTAATCTCCCGTCCTGTTAAAGCTGCTGATTTCCGTATGTCTGGAGATCCGTGGCTACCACGTCCGGGTCGGCCAAGGTAAGCTCGTCTAGGTATGATACGACGAGGCTACTCTTTAGCCAGAGACGGATTGGCTAAAAGAGCAAATTAAAAACCAGCGCAGTCTCTGGATCTCCCTGTCGGCAGTCTGTCTCTAAAACAGAACAGCGTGGCTCTCGCATATATGAAGTGGGCGACGTTGTAAAGCTCAGATGTGTGTTTGCGGATCTGAAGAAGCATCGGGATTCGGAGGTGGGAGGCGTTCTTGAAGCCACTTTTGAAAGCCGCGTACTCAGGAGTTATCTGAAAAAAGCTACGCGTAGTGTGGACGGCAATCTTGGCTTCTCAATGCATACCGTATAGCTGCGCCTGGGGAGAATTTTTATTGGCAACCGTCTAAAGATGGAATTTTTCCTCGCGGTGATAATGTCGCAGATCTTCATTAAAGCGCACAGGAAACGCGGTCGAAGGGCTGTCGAGAAGGAGATGGGTGGGCGTGATGCCATCCAGACCTTCAACGCTTTGTAAGGGGGTCTTCGGGCAGGGACAGGACAGATCCTTAAGGCGGGCCTCCAATACGTCCTGATGAGATAAACTAGCCAGTAGGCCGTTGGAAGATGTCAGGTGCATGCGGCCCATATGCCTGTTGAGGCCGATCCTGTGATAGGTCAAAGAGTGCTGCAAAAGAGTACATCCCGGAAGCAGCTGATCAGAGTAACGCTAGTGGGAAAAAGTGGGGACTAGCTGGTCTTTGTCAATAGTTGCTTCAATGAAGGGGACGGCGTTGCTCATTATTATTTGCAGTTGAGTGGTGACCGTCTCCAGAACTTAAGCCGATATTGCAGCGGTATAGCTAAGATCGGGGGAGGCGGCGCTGGGATAGCCGTAGCCATCGCACGGCATTCGATAAATTTCGCTGCTAGAATCGGACCCTTTATCATATTTCGGACGATACCGCCGTTGTACACTTGCCATTGCGAAACTTCCAGCCGGCGTTGACAACATTGACGGGCTGGATAATAGGCACTGTCTCCTCGGATGTATCCCAAGGAATAACCGACAAGCGCCAGGTGTACAGTGTGCGGAGGCGAATCGGCAGTGAATGCAACAGGCCTCGTTTGAGCGTGCTTTGGGCAGGTGTTTTTGACTCTAAAAGATTCGCCGCATTGTCGTTGATGTTCATTTCTACAGTCGTTTCGCTGTTGCGTGTCAGCCGGATCTCACGGACGGTTCCCTTTATCGCCGTGGCCTTCGCCAGGGATGCCGCCGTGAAGTTGTGGATTTCACATAGGAACGTGAACCTCTCCTTCGTGGTATTACGAATTCGAGAGACCCCTACTTGGATTTAGGCGCCGGGCTACGTGCGTCGTCTGCGTGTTGCAAATAAGCCCGTAGCGCTTTTATTAAAGAGTTTTATCTGAGCAAAAATAATGATTACGACAATAAATTAATCAATAATGTATTCTCCGTTGCCGTATACGACCTCCTCCCAAAATTTGATTTCGTTCCGCCAGAAATCGTTGACCTAGTTTTTAGGTTCACTTCGTCGTCGAAGACAACTCCCCTCACATGATTCGACATGGAGCGGAAAATGTGATAATTTGTTGGTGCAAAATCCGGGGAGTTAAGTTGCAAGGTTCGGCTAAAGAATCCCCCATTTAAGCTCTTGGAGTGCTGTTTTGACAACAGCACTCCAAGAGCCTTGGCCTTGTCAATCAGGTCTTTTCGGTCGACTAGCCTCAATTACGCAATGCAGTTGGGTAATGTAGAACTTCTTGTTGACTGTGGCACTCTTTTTGAGCACATTTTCCAATGCACCATTCCCTCCCAGTTCCACAAAAACGCAGATTATAGCGGGTGGAGATACTGCTTGATTCTCGGCTTCGAGTTGAGCTGCAATTTGAAGTCGTTTTTCGTTGTTTTTTCTTTGAACTCGTGATGCATACAAGCTCCGAGTGTTCAAGTAAAACCAATTGATTGAAAGTGGTTGGAGAATACTATCGCACTGCCGTCTATTTTTTCAAAAAACATACAAGCTGATTGGCCAGCGTCCTCATTCAAAAACGCTTTAAAATGTTCATCGTCGAATTCAGAAGGGTTCCGCTGCGAGGCATATTGTCAAAATCGCTATTTTTTAACTTTGCAAACCATTCATGTGCTGTAGACCCGCCTACGATGCCTTCTCCGTACACGTCGCAAATGTCTCGAGTGGTTTCGGTAGCTTCTTGACCTTGATGAAAAGCGAAGAGGAGCAGGTGTGCAAAATGCTGAGTTTTACCTTCTTCTCGGTATTCCATTTTAAAGCCTAAAAATAATAAAAAAAATTAAATTAAAACATAAATAACACTGTTTCATAGAGAAATAAGAGCTTGCTCGAATACAAATAAACAGAAAAAAATCCCTGTAAAACGAAAGAAACAACCCTGGCACTCCAAAATATGCGAGACTCCGCTCACAAATCGGCCGGATTTTACATCGGTTTGTATTTGTCTCGTATAGGAATACAGGTTAGTTAGGGCACTCCTTCTGTTTGTCGTCATCGCCTGGTGACGGTTTGGACGGTGGAGGGCATTAGGGTGTTGGTGGGGACGGTGTGGCCGTTGGACGTGGTCGGTTAGGATTGATTTGAATCGCGTGAATGATGCGTAGATAGTGTAGTTCGTGATTGGGCCATTGCTGTACTGACCGGGGGTGGAACGCTTCGCTACAATATCAATGATATATGGGCATTTTAGTAGCTGGTTGCCTAGCGTATGGCAGGCCGGGGAAAACCTGTGGGTAGGCTAGTTATCTACCTGCACAAGCGCTCACCAACGATGCAATCCTTGAAAACGACGAGTTCTGTGTGGTGCGTTCGCTCGCCAAGAGGGTAAACATCACTGTAATCAACATTAGACCCACATTTTATTGTAGTTTGTCGTTGTTCCTGTTTTCAATATGTCCTGTATTTGAGAAAACCGACAACGCGTCCACGACACAATCGAACACAACCCACCGCGCTAGTCTGCCTTGAGAGAGATCAATCGATCTGTTTTGGACGGTGTGGTAGACTGTCTTGAGGTAAGCCCTGATTCCGATGTCACCTATGACCTGTTCGAGGGAACGATGAGAAGTGTAGTAAAGCGAAAAATGGTATGGCAAAGAAAGTCACGTTTGCCATTTTTTCGAACCTGCTTCTTGATCCAAAAAGAAGTTCTCAGGCCGTTGCGTCAAACGTGCCAGCCACTATCATCACTGTAAGCCATCGTGTCACTGTAGGTCGGCGTGACCAAGTTAACTCTAGAAAAGCCTACATAAAGTTCTGGTATGAACATAAAAAAAGAACACACGAGGCGTGAAAAGTAACGGCTGTTCAAAAGAACGAAGCAAAAGCTCTAATCTCCTGCGACCTCGTAAAGAAGCAAATCATCCGTGCAGTGACAGGCTATTAGGGTACTAGTCTTCAATGCGACCAAGACCGAAAATGCCGTGAATGAATGTTTCGATATGGCGTAGGAAGGTGGATTTTAGAGCAGGACAACAAAGCAGGTCAGACGGGAGGTCGGGGCCGTATTGATTGCATTGCACTCTCGGTGACCAGAACGTATTCAGTTACCTTGGGCGTAACCTGCTCTTCCTGGAGTTCTTTACGGCGTGGTGGCCGACTCACGGAGCCGATCCAGAAGTTCCTTCTCCCCACAAACGACGACGCCATCCACGTTGCAGGATCAAACCGGGTTGCTTTGGCTGAACGCCGTCGAGTTCGCTTCATCATTCACTAAGAAAGTGCTTCTTATTCTTAGCTTCCTGTCGTCTAGTCGGTTATCGGCGGCTAATATCGAGCTCTGTATGGCTCGCAATAGATCCGCGTACTGCCATCGAACATGACGCATTTTGATCACAACATCTCGTTCGCTGTTACTAGGTTACCTCCAGCTGTGGCCTTCTGATATCCTTTCATCGAATAGATGCGAGAACGACCTACGAGAGGAAAGAAAGTCTGACGTGGAGCGCTACTACGAAGGTGGCTGATAAGCCGTTTTTCGACTCACAGAGTTCGCAACCGGTGTGTTTGTGTGTGGCCAGTTGTGTTGTGAGCAGAGGAAAAGTTGTCACGTTCGGACGCCAGGTCACAGGGAGGGCAAGCTCCTTGCCGGAGGGCCGGTGTGGAGACGCCGGGAGGCTGGCGGGTCTCATCGCTCAGTAGCAGCATCTGTTGGCGAACAGAAACGAAGTTGGTAACCAGATGACAGCTGAAAGCGCATCGGCTTAGTGCAACGACCCCGACTCTGGAGTACTACACCAAACGAGTGCACTCATATGAGAGGCGCAGGAGCGGACACACACGCGCTCATTTACATTCAAATAAACGCTCTCGCCTAGACCCAAACGCATGCTAACCCAGTACCGTGACACACAGCACGACCTCCTGCAACAACACCACTAATCTAATTTGCCTCAACGTATCCGATGAGATTGCCTGGTTTCCTTCGTTGCAGAATGTCTCTGCTTGACCGTACCGTAAGTTTCGTTTCACGCATTACATTACGCATATATCTATACAGAACGTTGATTTAGATCTGGCCCTTCGAGAACATCAGCATAGGTTTCTAGTAAGGAAACGATATAGTTAACGGCGGTTGATGGCATTCCAATCGTATCTGAATAGGTCAATGATTTGAGTATATATAGCGAATTTGTTCACCAACTGTAAACACTAAAGTGGTGGATGTTGCAAGTAGGTTTCACATGTTTCTAGGGTATCTGCGTGAAACATTCGTAGTGAGCAGGTCTAAAAGCGAATACGATTCGCAGCACTTTGTAACTCGTAAAATGTGTACGCAAATAGCTGTTCCCATAGCTTTAAGACTTCTAAGCAGGGTATATCAGGATATATGAGGATGGAGATGGTTTTGTGAGAACGTTCGCGCAGTCTTGGACAACAATTGGGCGACAGCATATGATAACTGCATTCCTATTTGCACCTCTCTTCCATATGTGTGGCAATAATAAAGTATTGAAATAAATACGATGCTTAGATAGGCGAATCCAGGCGTTGCCTACATTAGGCGAATATCGTTTTTTCGGTTCCTATTTTCTTTCGACTGACTTTCATAGCTTTTGTGCTGCTAGGTAGCACACTTACTGGTTTATCCGGTTGTCTGCCCAATTGGGTGATGCTCTGTCACACCGTTACGCGACTTATTTTCCATGAAGAATTACCTTTAGAAGACCTAGAATAATTGCATGGGCCCTACCAATTCGTCTAGAATAATTATCTGGACAGTGTTAAATGCTGATCTAAAGTCGATGATGACGACAAAGAAGTGTGACTGTACCATTGCAGGGATCTGGTATAGTCTGTTAGCACGCGCTATCACTGTTGATGGTTACCTTCTGAAGCCGAATTGTGTTCTTTGGAAAATCGCTCGAAACGGTGTGTCAAATCGGCTGCTAATGGCTTATAATGTCGAGCCCGGTGGCGTTGTGGCATGCGTCTGCGCCTCGCGACCGGAGGAGACACATAGGTGCGCGGGTTCGAGCCCCACCGTTGCACATTTGTATATATGGGGGTCCGTCTGTGAAGCAATGCGCAAAGCAGTCCCACGGAGGTTAAATCTTGGCTGAGAGTCAGCTCCGAAAGGATTTTTTTTAATGTCTTTAATTAGACTGGCCTCTTAGCTATATGCTGATAAGAGATCTGATCCTGAGTTTATTCTTCTCATTTAGGAATGACACTAAGAAGAATAGTGCTCCACGACACGAGGAGCTGTTTAGTCGTTTTACTAGTTTATTGTGGGCAATCATGCAGGTGATTAAACTGCTTGCTATACGAGGTGTGTCCAAAAAGTATCGCGACTTTTGAATTTTCGCGGGTTATGTATATTCGAATTTCGATTTTTTGTGGCGTTATGTTGGTACTCATGTCTCTCACTTATGCCGACAAGCTCGGCCATTTTGAATGTTCACTTAATTGTTGACAGCTGCTTTACTTGCACGTGTTTTGGATCGTCTTCGATTTTTACCTATTCAAAAAAATGGATCAAAGAACCTGTATCAAATTTTGTGTGAAAAACGAAATTAAGTGCGCGGATGCATTCCGAATGTTGACTGTGGCATACGGAGAAGCTACCTTGGACCGAAGCAACGTTTATCGGTGGTACAAAATGTTCTCAGAAGGCCGAGAAGATGTGAACGACGAAGAGCGTGCCGGACGCCCGAGCACTTCAACAACAGACGAAAAAATTAATGAAGTGGAGAAAATGGTATTGGCCAATCGTCGAATCACCGTTAGAGAAGTTGCTGAGGACCTAAACATATCGATTGGCTCGTGCCATTCGATTTTTATCAATGATTTGGGCATGAGACGGGTCGCCGCGAAATTCGTACCAAAATGGCTCAATTGCGACCAAAAACAGCATCGCATGAACATTGCTAATGAGATGTTGGACTCTGTCCGCGACGACCCAAATTTGCTCCAGAGGGTCATAACTGGTGACGAATCGTGGGTTTATGGTTATGACGTGGAAACCAAAGCTCAATCATCTCAATGGAAGCTGCCGCACGAACCAAGACCGAAAAAAGCGCGCCAAGTTCGGTCGAATGTGAAAGTTTTGCTGACAGTTTTCTTCGATTGCAGGGGCGTGGTGCATCATGAGTTCTTGCCACAGGGTAGAACGGTCAATAAGGAATATTACCTGCAAGTTATGCGCAATTTGCGCGAAGCAATCCGCCAGAAACGGATTTGTGGAAGAACAAAAATTGGCTTTTGCACCACGATAACGCCCCTGCTCACACATCGTTGCTTGTGCGCGAGTTTTTGGCCAAAAACAACACACTAATGATGCCGCAGCCACCGTATTCCCCAGATCTGGCCCCCTGTGACTTTTTCTTGTTCCCTAAACTGATGAGGCCCATGAAAGGACGACGTTACGCTACGCTTGACGAGATAAAGACGGCATCGAAGGAGGAGCTGAACAAGATTAAAAAAAATTGTTTTTTGAAGTGCTTCGAAGATTGGAAAAACCGTTGGCACAATTGTATAATATCTCATGGGGATTACTTTGAAGGGGACAAAATAGATATTCATGAAAAAATGAATAATTTTTGAAAAAACACAAAAGTCGCGATACGTTTTGAACACACTATGTATGTGTTTGTTTCTAACCAGGACAGAGTATGTCAGTTTTTTTTTGCTTTCTCTGGGGGAGGGTTGCAGACAGCGTTAAAAACTTCTAGCTTGCTAAAGGACTAAATCACAAGATGACGCACTTCGATGGAGTGCTCGTTCCGCATATAGCACAGATGTATGCTGTATAGAACGGTATTTAGCAAACATCTACTACAAAGCAGTACTTGCTTGGTCCATGTAAACATTTCCAACAGCCAAAAGCAAATCGGGCGATGTGCCGCAGAGCGACTTCTGCACTTATTTTGCCAAAGAACGACTGAACATAAAGGTTGCCAGTACTCTAGACGTTAATGTATGTACTCTTGAAGAGTGCAAAAATAATATATAATAATTGGAATTGCGAAGGTTTATCTGGGGCTTTACAGCTAGCACCAGAGCGTTTGTTTGATGATGTGGACATTGTACTCTTGACGGAGACTTTCATGCGGAAGGAAGTGCATTTCGATGAGATGCGAGGTTTCCATCTGCTAGCAAGTCTTCCAGACGGAGGGCGGGGAAGACCAGTAGGTGGACTTTCAATCTATTTACGAGCAGGGTCACCCCGAATGCAATGTGTGTGTCGAGGTGAGTGTTGTATGACACTCACCTCAGGTAGTTTCAACCTCGCATTGTTCTACCTGCCACCTCATTACGATGATGTTGACGTTGCCGATGCGATCAGTGCTGGTCTAGCGGGACTGAACCTCCAGCTACCCACTCTGGTCGGCGGCGACTTCAACTGTCGTATTGATAGTGGCGCCACCGACAGGAAGGACGATGTGCTTCTTAAGCTTCTAGAAAACAGAGGCCTGCATTGCGCAAATGAGCGTGATAAATTCACGTATGTTTGCCAAAGTGGAAGAAGCACTATCGACCTCCTATTTCACAATCTTCAACATCCGACGGAATTTCAAGGATGCGAGGTACTTGATATTCCAGCACGGAAGCACCTGCCGGTGCTGGCGTCTCTGTGTGTGCCTGTCCAGGGACGCGCCCCACGTCGGCAGCCGATAACGTACTGGTCTAGGCAACTAGATTTGCGTGTATTGACGCGCGAGTTAGAGCTGCTGAGATCAACTTCTGACATTGAACAAAGCAACCACGCTTTGGAGGCCACTGTCAAGGCGGCTGTAGTCAAGAAGAAGTACAGACAAAGATGGGCGCGGCCCTGGTTTACACAGGCCTGCTACTTAAAACGTCGGGAAGTCTTGGGGCTCCTGCGCCGAGCTCGGGCTCTACACCCCGACCCCCAGGTAGTTGCTGATCGTAGGGCGCTCTATGGCCGACATAGAGCAACCTACAAGAAACTGCTTGTGGAGAGTACGCGCCGGTATGATGAGGAGGAGGAGTTTCGTTTGCTTGAGAGAGCAGAGCGCGAACCCCATGTCTACATTGTTCGCCGGCAAAACAGAAGCATGCACAGCATGACAAAGGAGCAGTTGCGGCAGCACTTCACTGCCCTTCTGCTCGATGCAAACGCCCCCGCGCCTAACCCAGTTATTGAGCAACCGCTCACTCTGGAGCAGCACGACATGAATTCGCCGTTTACGGTGGAGGAAGTTGTGCAGATCTCGCGCGGGTTACCCAAGAAAAAGAGTAGTGGTCCTGATGGGATCTATTACGAACATTGGGCTAAGTCGTCCGATGTTTTAGCGGAGGAGCTGTGTAAGCTGTTTAATCAGATACTCAGCGGGGGACACATACCCCAGGTTTGGCACAAGGCCAGGCTCACTCTGCTATTCAAGGGCAAAAACGGTGACAACGTGGACGATCCAAATCTCTATCGGGGTATCGCGTCGGAACGCACTCTCAAGAAAATCTTCGCCAAGTTGATTATCTCGAGGGCGCTTCCAACTGTGGAGAAGGCCTTACCTCCGGAGCAATTCGGATTCAGGAAAGGTCGAGGTACACAGGACGCGATCCACGTACTCCAGTCGGAAGTTGAGCGGGTGCTGGCTGTGCCCGGGGGTCACTTGTACGCCGTGTTTATCGATTGTGTCAAGGCCTTCGACAAAGCTCCCCGTCACCTACTAGTCGATTCATTTCGACATGCTGGGGTGGGTGGTTCTTTCCTACGAGTGCTCTCCAGCTTCTTTGCTGAAGACCGCCTTGAAGTAAACGTAAGGGGCGAAAACACCTTGCAGCTCTGTCAAAACGTAGGGACCCCTCAAGGGGACCCTCTCAGTTGCCTGGCATTCTCCTTGCTCATCGCAGACCTAGCTCGCCATGTGCGGGAGGCGTTTAGAAACGCCGTCGTCGTCATGTATGCGGATGACATAGTAGTGGCCCACCGGGACCGCGGTGCCATTCGAATTGTCGGCGACGTCGAAAGTTACCTTCACCGTAAGGGCCTGCAAATAAATGCGCGGAAGACGAAAGCCATGAAGTTTCGCCGTGGGGGTCGATTGGCCGCAGCAGACGTAATACCCTGTTGTGTCCAACCGCTGGAGTTTGTCAACTCTTTCCCGTATTTGGGTCTGAGGCTACACTATACGGGAACGACCTTTGCCCAGCACATCGGCGACAGGTGTCGAGCGGCTATTACCTCTATTCACACAGAGGTGAGAGACCCTCGACGACTGTCTTTGAGTGCGGCCGTGCGTCTTTATGAGCTTAAGATTGTGCCAATGTTGAGCTACAGCCTTGGCAGGGTGTGGGGCCATCTTTCAGCGGCAAATTTTGCGCAGCTAGAAAGATGCTTCACAAATATATATGAAGCGGGTCCTTTGCTTACCCCGGACGGCAAAAAGCCGCTTCGTGTACCTGCTAGCGGGTTGCGGGCCGGCAGTGGAAACAATCAGAGTCAGGCTTAGGTCACCTATTACTGGACCACTTCAACAATTTTTGTTGGAGTGGCAGGGAAAAGTGACCGAGGCCTCGGCAGAGGTAGCGCAATTGGATGTGTACCTCGCCAGGGAGCTTTGGGATGGAATGGCATGCACTAGCCGGCACGTGTACACAAGATACATTGTGCATGGCTATCATCACTTGGTATGTTCGACCCAAGGATTTCACCAAGTTGACGATCAATGTCGTTGCCGGTTCTGCTCGCAGATATGCGCTAAATACCACGCAGCGAGCTGCCAGAAGCATCGGCGGTCTTTGCACTTTCTCGCCGGGTGGGACGGTCGCTGAAGTGTTTAAATTGTATAAAAGGAATGAATTGTATTGAAATTATGTACCATCTTGAAATGCAATGTTATTGCGAAATAAACCATATATATATAAAAATAATATATGTTTAGTGAACATTGCGTTTTATCTTTGGCTAAGAATCTCTTTGCGTTTCGCGGGTCGAAGATTGTCACTGTTGGGAACTGTTAAGACTCGCACGCACGAGGTTTAAGCTACCCTGAGTACCATATGTGAATCTCCTAAGGCTATGCGTCGCCTTAGGAACGCTGTGGATCGTGTGTCTCCGTTCGACCTCTCGATGTCCGAGGCCGAATGTCCGCGTTATGGCCGTGGCGTTCCGTCCCCACACACTTGATGTCTTAGTAATGAACAAACAGATGTTGTGCTCGTTCCCCAGGGCTTTGTGATGACGAGTCTTGTTCCTCTCCGCATTGAGTGCAGCGCCTCCTACAGTGCGGGAGATCGCCGTCTAGCTTGCTGCACAAGTGTTTGACACGTCGCTGATTAGCAGTTTTCTCATGGCCCAGAGGTGGCCAGGGTCGCGCCGTCTGATCTAATGTTTTTTTAATCTTCGCCCAGACTAGGCGTTGCCGCGTCTGCTTTACGGGTGGGTCACCTTCTTGCAGCTCACCTTATGGCGTTCCTTCGCATTAGCTACGTTCGTGCCACAAGAATATGGGCGAGCGCTAGAACGTCAAAACCTAGACGCAGGCTGCATACAGCCATAAACGTCCGCGTTTAGTACGGTGCCGAGATTGTCATCCGATCGGACGTTCAGTCAACGATCGTTCTCCGGTCTTGAGTGTGGGCGAAACAAACCAAGTACTTCAGTTTTGCGGCTAGGGAACCTTTGAGGCGGGACTTGGCTTGCGCCAGGGATACTTTGTCCTACGCCGATTGCTTGCCTCTATCTCCTTCTTCTGGGCCCGAGTTGATGAAGGTAAGCTGCCACTTGTGGCCAACGGCTTTGTCTTTCTGAGCTACTGGGAATTCCTCTCCGCGGAGGGCTCGAACAATTACCCGGCAGGCAAAAGTCGACGAGAAAGAAGTTCAGGTAGAACAAGTCCCAAAGGGCTTTTAAGCTCTACGACTGAGGCTGACCGGCAACTAGACTAGGGGCGCGCCAACGTATCAAGGGAGATGTTTAAACAAGCCCTCGCACACTGCAGCAAAATTGAACCAAGGTGTTGTAGGTCTGCTGGTGTCTTGAAGGTTGGACTTGCTGTCAAGTTGTATGTGACCCTTTGCATACCAAGCAAATGGAAAGCAAAAAAGAAAACCTGCCTGGGTGGTAAACAGGGATGCCACGAGGCTACTCTTCAGCCGGGGAGGATCGGCTGCAGAAGCAAACTGGAACACTATTTGCGCCTGGATCTCACTGTTGGCAACCGAGCGCCATCGTGGTGTCTCTGTCTCCAACGGACTGTGTCGTGTGGGTCTGGAATACGAGAAGTGGGCGACATTGTAACGTTCAGGCGCGTGCTCACAGACCTGAACAGGTATCGGGCCTCTGAGGGGAGAATTAAATGCGTTCCTCAATTCAACTTTGACCGCCAAACACTTGGGCGTCATCTGAAGGAGGCTGTGCGTACCGACAGCCTCGGTTTCTTACTTTGTGCCGTATCCCAACTAGCTAGGTCGTAGCTGTTGTTCGAGTCGGCGTTGAATGTATATAAGGGCATTTTATTGCTAACTGCCTGAAGATAAATCTTATATCGATGGGCATCAAGCAACCGGTCTTTTTCGTCTGGGTCATAGTCACCTGTGCCTCGCATAGCGCGTCTCGGATGTCATCATGCAAACTTCTTGTGGTGATGATGTCGCATATCTTCTCTAGAATGCAAAGAAGGTGTGGTCGAAAAGCTGGCCAGAACTCAATGAGCGTAAGAAGATTGGCTAGAACGTCATTTCGTAATGGGCGCATGCCGAGGAAAGGTGTCTTCGAGCTAGGGCGGATCCCTAAGGCTCTCGTCGGAATGGGGTGAAAGATGCTTATTGAGCATCTCCGTGATTGCTACAGCTGCGTCGGGCGACAGTGGCTTAGTGTATGCAGGACGGTTGCGTCAGCGAAAACTCCGAGCTCGGCAGTTGGTGCAATAGACTTGTCGGTGAGGGTGTGGCCATGGCGACGGGTGAGCACGAGCGGCATCGGTATAGGTGCGTTGAGTGTCGCGAAGCTCTTTTTGATCTGGCACCCAAGCAAAGAACTTTGAAGCTGAAAAGAAGGAGCTGGGTTCATGATCTCGGAGGACTCCAGGTTTGTTGTGCCACACTTCCTAAGGGTTTGAGAAGTTTTTCGGCGAGAGCGAAGTGTCCCTATCTTGGCTGAAAGATGATGAGAGGCTGGTATTTGTTTTGCAAATGCCAGCCTGCTAAGCAAATCAGTCCGGTGGGCTCCCGATACGTCCTGAAGAACCAGACTAACCGGTGGGCCGCTCAAGGATACCAGGTGCATGCGGATCATGTGCTGATTGAGGCCAATTCTATGAGGGTCCCCTGGTGCACCAAAGCTGGTAACGCTTGCTTCTTCGCTTGTCCTTGCCGCCCGCATGAATCAATAGTCTCTTCTTGAAGGGCGTTTGGTACTTTCACTATATGCTCCGGTAAGCACCTTGGGACGAAACAGTGTGTGAGGCTGCTGCAGGCTGGGTGGCTAGTGATTGGAGGGGAGGACCTAAATAGGCAGACGATAATTGAGACAGATCGGGACTCTTCACGGAATGCGTATGATCAATCATGGGTAGAGCTAAAATTCTCAGCACCGGAAAATCTGTGGGCAAGAGCGGCGAGTTCCGAAGGGACTCAACGATATAATAGTCTGTGTGATCTGTGGGGATTTCGCTTCGAAAAGGACCTGTGAGATGATCCTGGTCAGCATAATTTCTAGCTGACTGGTGACGTCATATTACCATAATTTCTAGCTGACCGGTGACGTCATATTACCATAATTTCTAGCTGACCGGTGACGTATATATATATATATATATATATATATATATATATATATATCTGCATTAAAAATAATGTTTCCTCTTGATTTACAATGTTGTTTCGTTTTTCGTTTGTATGCACACAGGAGCTGTCGACGATGGATGCCGATCGCTGAACGGCAGTAGGCGGAACGGGTTGCAGCGGCATCTGTCACTGTGAGCGGGTCACTACGGACGAGATCCGCCACATCATCGCAGCGATGCGACCCGTGGCGAAAGCGATGCGACAGTCGATGCCGGCAAAAGATCCTGGCTCTCTGCAGTTTGACGCTGGAGCTAGGCCAGTAGTCACAGACTCGACAAATGACGACACTTCTGGGCCGCGAACGGTTCGCAGACCTTCGCCACCGTCGGAGCGTCATTCGCACCGTACTCAGCCCGCTGTTCCAAGCAGCACGAGCGCCCGATTCGCTGCCGGGTTTTCTCAGCCAGCTACGGTTGAACTGTCCAGTAATGTGCCCTTCCTGTTGGAGACCTGTGCGCGTGCGCAAGACACGTCGGATTCGATCAGAGAGTCGGTGGCGGCGGACACCGCCGACAGCGGCCTTCACAGTGACTGCTCTGCGGCGGCTGAGAGCGGGTCGCACACGGATATAATACACTCGAACAGTGTCTCAGTTGGTGCTGAAACCACTTGCCAAGTGGTGGAAAAGCATCCACGCGGCGCATTGAGCAGTACAAAAAAGTACGATGTTATATGTCGTTCCAGTGCTCACAGTAGTACGAAGAGCAGTTTCGTTCGTACTAATCAGTCGCTATCAGCCAGCAGAAACCGACCGGCTCTTAAAGATAAGGACGGAGCTCGAAGCAAGGCAGGTAAGTTGCAAGGTCCGCGCGTACAGACAGTAGCAACAGCAGGAGCGCCTGGTGAACATGGTTCTAAGCGGCGTTCGGGCAGCCTACCAGAGTCCAAACAAGCGGCCCAGGCCGCTGCAGAACGTATACTGGAGTTTGACCTGGCCCCGGAGGTCGAGCTGGCTCGCCAAGCTGAACGCTCCTTCGAGGTCCTATGTGCCTTACCGCATATTGGACACATCATTAACGCGACGAAGTTAGCCGCTAGTCGAGACGAAAATGAAGTGGACAGTACCCCAAATGCGGACCTTGCCACCATTTCTCTATCGTTTGGAGCTGCAAAAGAACAGACGCCAAGTGCCACCAAGGCGCTGTCGCATGAATCAGCTAGATCTATCCATCCGCACTTAAAGCAGTCGGCCGGGCAAACAAAGACAGGTGTGCCTCCGAAATTTGCCCATCTGGGCCAAGTGCCCATTGCACAGCAGCAGGCAGCTATCTTTTCACCCATTGTTGAAGCAGCACACGCAGATAGCAAGTATCGCGCCATTGTGTCTGCAGTGCCAATTATTGAAGCGGCGGCCCAACGGGCTAAAACACAAGTGAAAACACTCACACAGTGTCCAACAAAAGTGTACGGCACACCATTTGCTAGGGCGGCGCTACCTCAGAACATGCCAGCGAAACCGGGGGCCCATGAAGCGTCGGCACCGACGTCAACCGAGGAAAGGGCTGATGAATCTGCACACCAAAGTCTCATACAATCTGACGCAGCAGCAGCACAAATACCCGAAAATGATCAAGACCAAACCGACAAGACCCAGGCACCACCACCCCCACCACCGACACAGGGCAACGTTACTGCAGTTCACGGGCCAACACAGGAGTGTCCCCAGCACGAACCACTGGCGGATCATACCGTCGCAACACCAACTGCAAAAACAGCAGGAACAACAACAACAGCCGCAACAGCAAACTCAACAAAAGCAATACTACCAGCAGCAGCAACAGTACCAGCCACGTCCGCCCACGCAACTGCTTCTGCTGCTTGGGAGACGCCCGCAGATCCTGGTGAACTAAACGTCGAAAATATTGTTGGCAAGTCTACACAAGCGATCAACAGTGAACACGCTAGTCGACCTTGTCGAACAGGCTTAAAGGCTCGCCGAAACCCTGCGCCTGACACACAGTCAGAGCAGGAGGTGTGCTGGCCTTCGAATGAGCCCACCACAAAGAAACGAGACCCAGCGAGGGCCGTTAAGTCCGAGTCGAAGCAAGATCTGACATGGAAACCTGGAAAGCTTGCAGGTCAGGACAAACCCTTGAAGCTTGCGAAGGATCCTCCGGCCAAGCAGCGTGATCATCCCGTAGGGGCAAAGCGCTGCGCAGATGGCGGGCCTTCGAAGCAGCGAACCGTGGTGCCGAACTTGCTCGAACCACCAACGAAAGACACTCTGCCCGCTCGGCTGTCCAGCTTAGTGTCAGCTAAACCTGGACCTGGTCGGGCAAAGGCACCGACAAGTAGCCACACGAAATGGAAACCTCATAGCGCGCCCGACAGGCGTCCCCCCATTGGGACCCGGTGCCGGGACCAGAAAGAGTTTTCTATTGAATTTTATCGAATACCTCCAAAGAATCCAAAGCTGCCTCGAAAAGACACGCGAAAGCATGTCGTCAAAGCCGAAAAACACAATCAATCCGCGAGAGGCGTCGCTTCCGACGGCGTCCCTACGCGAAATGTAAAGAGTACATCGAGAAAGCGTAGTAGTTCATAGTGTTTACAATAAAACTGTTCTGCGTTATCAACTTTTAATTGCAGTGAGCTCTAGCCATTAATGCTGTTCTTTCTAGCTGGTTAGTTAAGTGGTTGTTGGATTGGGTTTTGGCGCCCGAAAGAGAAGTACACCGTTCGGATGAGTACGGAAGTGTGTGTATCGAGCTTCCAACAAATTGTATCCCTCAGACAAGCGTAGACGGGAGAACTCGGGGAGTTGCATATCAGCTTAAACTATGGATCTGAGAATAATGATTTTGACATAGCACGTAGAGTCGTGCCAGCCACTTACTAGGCGTGCACGAAGTGAAAAGATTAGTGTCACAGCTATAATCACGTATGTATTGATCAATTGAAAATCACTCGACTGGGTGAGTTTTGCTCGTAATATCTCATAAATATACTATATACTTGCACTGCACGTATTGTTATCTCATAATATCGTGATATCTCATAAACATACTATATACTTGCACTGCACGTAACGATTGTTTTAAAGACGGCGTGTCATCTCCGAAGCAGATGACTCGCAAACGATGGCCATTCCTCAGGTTCAATGCACTCAAGAACCAACTGAGTTCTCGGCTACGGTTCTCAAAAGCACGGTTGACTTTTACACACCCCTAGTTGTCGATTACGTGGCATTTCGTTCTGAATACGCGGCGGTCCTTGCCGCTCAAGACAAAGTGCACAAGTTCTCTGAACTCGATCGCATGCACAACGTCGTTGCTCTAACATTCGAGACGCTAAGCGAGTCTACCCGCTGATTGCACTACAATGTATCTTTTTTTGGAATAGACAAATGCAGTTTATGCACACTGGTCGATGTTGTTGACGGAGAATGTTGGACTCAATATGGCCATGGAGTATATGATTCGATTTTATGCCAAACCTTTAACACCCACTAAATACCACTCCCCCCACTCACTAAAATTTGGATTTGTGTGGCACTACCTCGAGACTATTAGGGGGACCCTCGTGCTACAACCCCCTCATGAGTTTACGGATATGCCGCGGATAGGGAGTGGAACAGCCAAGCCCTGGATAAGAGTCGCTTTCTTGGGATGTCAAGAGATCTTTTGGTCTCATCCAGTTTAGTCCTACTTCTTCTTCATCAACCACTTTACGTGGACGAGGACCTTCAGGTGGTGCTCGGCGGC
The DNA here is from genome assembly GCA_003439945.1 of Dermanyssus gallinae. Lineage (NCBI taxonomy): Eukaryota > Metazoa > Arthropoda > Arachnida > Mesostigmata > Dermanyssidae > Dermanyssus > Dermanyssus gallinae. The sequence goes on along the minus strand of QVRM01006574.1, from coordinate 515,370 downwards.
TGCTTTAATGGACTGATCAATGAGAGTGCGGCCATGACGACGGGTTGATACATCAGTATAGGTCCGTCGAGTGTCTCGAGACTCTCCTTGATCTGACAAATCTTGTCACCCCTGCGGAAATCCAGGTGGTAAGTCTTAAAGCCGAAAAGAAGGGGCTGGGTCTACACTTACGGAGCTTAATGCTTGTCGGACCAGGCGCCGGTTGACGCCAACTCCGTTAGAGACTATGAAGAGCCTGAAGTGCAGCGAATGAGTACGTGCCAAGTTTGGAAGAAATCTGGCACGCTGGACGATACGAAACTCCATTTTACGTGACGTTTCACAAAACCGGGCAAAGCACCGATTCTTGAGCGATTCGCGCCGTGACGGCAGCAGTCTCCGAGCCTCAAAATAGAAGGCCATAATGTGTCGAAAGTACTAGAAAATCACCCTGTGCTCCAGCGGTGTCATTGTCTTGTCCCAGTTCGCTGTATTTAAAGCGTCATCAACGTAAAATGAGATAAATAGTACAAACGGGCGCCTTTAAGGAAGGACAGTTCTTTCCTGACACGCCCGTAGAGGCACAAATTGAAGTCCATCTAATGTTGACCGATCTTGCCGGAAGCCACGCTGATGCAATGAAAGTCCGTCTAAATCGGTTATCTTAGCATTGAGCCCACGTTCTTGCCCTTGTGAGCACGCAATTGACCTCTATACCATTGCGGCGAGGCTGCTCCAAGATTGACCTCTATACTGTCGCGACGAGCCTCCTCCACGATTGACGCCAACCACAGTTCAGGTGGGCGCCGGCGTGAGCACTTGCGAGGGGGGCCCCGACAGGTCATGGTAAGTGTGATGATTATTTTATGTTCGCCTATTTGCGAGTCTTCAAAACATTTCAGCCCGTTGGTCAGGTCCGTACCTAACGTCGCGTTCTGCATCTTCGCACTGTAGGTGATATATCGATGAACACTGATGAACCTTCGGTTTTCCTTCACCATTATTCATGCCATAGGGATGAACTGCTGGCCGCGAGCAAAAGCGGGCACGATGCCACGATTAGCAAAAGCAATCCCTAACTCTGTCATCCAGTCCCAGAGAGGCAGTCCTCTGTGGGTGACCCGCCAGTGATCCCCAGGCTGTTAGTAGTGTGTTAAAGTCGTCCGTAATTAGTAAATTAGCGGCCTTGCTAATCTCAAGTAGAGACAGTCAGGTTAATATTGTCTCAATAGCTGCGAGCGATCTATTTGTGCAGATCTAACAACTATATATTGGTAATGACACGTCCGGGAGATCAATCCAGACAAATTCTGGGCCCTGTGCGTGACCAATGAGAGACTGAAAAGTCGTGGCTCGTCCCCGAGGATCGCAGATGATGTCGTTCGCGGCGTCTGTGTAAACATTTGCTGTACGTCGCAAGATGGCAATACTGGACTCTGATGGCAGACAGAGGTTAACCTCTTTTAGGAGTGTGCGTAGAGGCGCCGAGCATGCCGTGCGCCGCTCGATACCGATTCAAATAAGTCTGTAATACTAGTGTAGATGCAAAGCTGTAGTGTATGAGATGGATATTGATGATAGCGATGATCCGTGATGAATTAGATAGATAGAAGCGCGCCACCAGGGGGCAGAGGAATACGTGCCACCAGGGGGCGCCAACAGTGTTGTACAGATTGGGATGAAATAAAACTGAAAAGTCATTCTGGCGTCGGCGTTGGTAGAGCCGGTAACTCTAGCGGTGAGTGTCCTTATTGTTCCGTACGTAGACACTACATTGGCGCAGTCGACTTGACTGAACCTAGCGGTCAGTCTTATAGTAGCGGACAGAACGGACAGCGCACGATAAAGAGTAACGCGGTGGTTGGTGGCGGTGGTGGTGACGGAGTTGGTGACGGTGGACGGCGAGCGGTGGTGACGGCGAACGGCGAGCGACGGTTCGCGGTTGGAGTGGTGTGTGAAGAAACGCACAGACAGAAATGATGTCGTACGGACCAATGCCGCTGCAGCAATTTATGCCGGTGGCCGGACCACCAGCGGCGCCCATAGAAGATTGGATCGTAGCATTCGATGCGTACGTGGAGGCACATCCGAACGCGGAGAAGCTCGACGAAAAGAAAAAGTGCGCGCTTCTTAAAAACGCGCTTGGATTGGATGGGATAAGGCAGTACAACCTTATCAAGGATAGGCCGGTGCCGGCCAACGTGGAGGAAGATGCGTACGAAGAAATGAAAGCGCGACTGGTGGACAGATTTGCACAGAAGAAGGGGCTGGCAGCGGCCCGCGACGAATTTCATAGGCGACGGCAGCGGCCGGGGGAGCCAGTGGAAGAATACGTGGCCGAGCTGACGCGGATGGCGGCGAAATGTAAGTTTGAGCAGTTCACGCCTGAAGAAGCCATCAAGACACAGCTCACCACGGGGACGTCGATTCCGAGATTGCGTGAGCGGCTGCTATTAGACGACGACGACCTCAAGCTGGCTCAGGCGTGGGAAATAGGAATCCGCCTCGAGCTCAACATGTCGGAGGCAAGGCAGCTAGAGCGAGACGTCGCGGTGGCGGCGATCAGTCGACGTCGGCAGCCGGCCAAAGTCGGTAATGGGAAGCCCTGTACGGCGTGTGGTAGCGGCACGCACCTGGCCGGGTACCATCTATGCCCGGCCAGGAAAGCAACATGCTTCAAGTGTCATCGAACGGGCCATTTCGAGAGGATGTGTGGAGCGACGGGAGGCAAGCGAGTGGTGCGGTTGGTGGAGGAAGAATCGTGGCCGGAGGAGGCACAGGCGAGTCAGCCGAGTAAAATTACTCAAATCTATACCCTGTGTGTTAGCTCGGAGATTAGTATAAAGGCACGAGTAGATAAGCAGATAGTAAAATTTTTAGTGGATACGGGTAGTGCAGTGACAAAAGTAAATTGGAAAGATGTAAGTGGAATATTAAGCGGAGAAACGAGAAGGGTAAATGAAACAGGAGTGGTACTGAAAACATATAGTGGAGAAGTGATTGATGTATTAGGAGTAGGGGAATGTACAATTGAACTAGGAAAAAAATCTGTGGTTATGGAGGTATTTGTGGTGCGATGGGGGAAATCGGTATTAGGACGCGATGCATTAGCGAAGTTGGAAGTGTGTGTGGATTGTAAGGGGCAGAAGTGTGCAGTGGATGGAAAAGTGGTAGCTTCAGTGGACAACTTAGGGACAGCGGACCAGTATAGGAAGTTATTTTCAGGCCAGCTAGGATTGGTGAGGGGGTATAGACATCGTGTAAAAGTGAAACAAGGGGCTAGACCAGTGCAACAGAAACTAAGACGACTGCCGTTAGCAACAGTGGATACAGTGAAGAAAGAAATTGACCGACAAGTGGAATTGGGGGTAATAGAGCCGATAGAGGCGTCAGAGTGGATATCAGCTATGGTGGTAGTGGCGAAGAAAAGTGGTGGGGTACGAGTGTGTGTGGATTTACGACAAGTGAACGAAGCTATAATTCCGCAGGTGTTCCCATTACCGCATCTAGAGGATTTACTAGCGGAATTAAAGGGAGCGAAGTGGTTTTCTAAGTTAGATGCGATGTCGGCATATCACCAAGTAGAGCTAGCGGAGGAATCAAGAGACCTGACAGCATTCATTACACCGTGGGGGTTGTTCCGCTACAGACGGGTGTGCTTTGGGCTGGCATCAGCACCGGCCGCATTTCAGAAAATGATGAAAGACATCTTGGAGGGATTGGAAGGTGTATTGGTGTACTTAGATGACATTCTAATCTACGGAGAATCTAGAGAACAACATGATATTAGACTTGAGGAAGTGTTGCGCAGGATAGCAGAGTCGGGAATGACGTTGAATTCAAAGTGTGTTATTGGAGTGGATAGAGTCGAATTCGTGGGGTTCAGTATAAGTAGAAATGGAGTTACACCGTGTATGGATAATATTAAGGCAATCAGTGAACTAGCGGAACCAAAGAATGCAGCACAGGTGCGATCAGTACTGGGGGCGGCAAGTTTTTACATGAGATGCGTTCCACGATTTTCCGAGATGACGGCGCCGTTGAGGCGATTATTGAAAAAGGAATCGAAATTCACGTGGGGACAGGAACAGCGGGTGGCTTTTGAAGAGATGAAGCAAAGTATTGTACAAGCTAAGCCATTAGCAATATTTAACACGGAATACGACGTAATCGTGGAAACGGACGCGAGCAATATAGGTCTGGGGGGAGTGTTGTTGCAGAGGGGCCCAGAAGGTGAAAGACCTGTAGCGTACGCTTCTTGTACATTAACAGAAACACAGCAAAAGTATTCAACAGGGGAGAAAGAAGCACTGGCTTGCCTTTTTGCAATAGAGCGGTGGCATGTTTATTTATTTGGACGACGATTTCGACTCCGTACCGACCACTCAGCGTTAGTTACATTGTTAGGAGCAAAAGGAACGGGAAGAGCACCAATGCGGATAGGCCGCTGGGTGGAGCGATTGAGGGGATATAATTTTTCAATAGAATACCGCGCGGGAGCATCTAACTACATCCCGGATATGTTGTCACGATTACCAAATACTGATAAATTTGAAGTGAATGATGCAACAGAAATAGTAGTGTCGTATCTGACACAAGATGTAAAACCACTGAACTGGGAAGAAATTGCACGATTGTCTAGAATAGATTCCGAGCTAACACAGGTACGGGGGTGGATGCGGCACAGGAAACCCTCGCCAAAAGATAGAGTGTGGGCCTCCGTAATACATGAATTGTCAGAAGTGCAAGGAGTAATGATGCGTGGAGCCAGGATTGTGTTACCTGTGGCGTGCAGGTTACAGGCGTTCAAGTTGGCACACGACGATGCGCACCAAGGAATCGTCCGAACGAAGCAGCGACTACGGGAGCGATTTTGGTGGCCCGAAATGGATAAATTCGTGGAAGAAGCTATCCGAAACTGTGGACTGTGTGCTCGACACGACAAAACAGCACGCCGCGTGACCGCTCCGATTCGAACGACTCCGTGGCCGAAGCAACCGTGGACAAGGTTAGCGCTAGACATCCGTGGACCTGACATATCAGTGGGAGCTCAGCAGCGGTTTGCAATAGTGGTAATTGACTACTATTCGAAATGAGCGGAGGTGGAGCTCGTCCAAGAGGCAACCACAGAAAAGATAGTGGATTTCCTGCACCGACTATTTCATCAGGAGGGGGTGCCCGAATATCTAATATCGGACAATGGCTCGCAAATGACTAGCACAGCATTCGCCGAGTTCATGAAGAAATTTGGCGTAATCCATCAGTTGACCCCTGTGTACCATGCGGCGGCAAACGGCCTGGTGGAAAGGTTTAACAGAACGCTGGGGGGATTCTTCGAAACCGCTAAACAGCTGGGGGGAGACTTCAAGAAACGGATCAGAGAAATGGTGGGAGCATATAACGCCACTCCACATGCAATCACGGGGGTCTCCCCAGCCACGCTACTTCATGGTCGATCGATACGAACTAGATTGAGTGTGACAGCTCCAGGGGAACCCGCTCGAGGCGATGCACCAAGTCGCGAACACACCGAGAGGCGTCAGCGAGCACAGAAGGAATACGCCGATCGGCGTAGAGCAGTCACGGATATAGCGTTGAGCCCAGGTCAATGGGTGCGCATAAGACGGCCAATCGTAAGGAAGGGAGAGAAGAAGTACAGCCCGCTGATCCAGGTAATGGAACGGAGAGGGGCGGATACGTACGTGCTGGCCGGTGGTAGAGTATGGCACCGGAACAGACTAGTGTCCGCCAAGCAACCGCCTGAAGTAACGGCACAACAGCAGCAACAACATAGGCCACTGATTGGCAGGTGGACCGGAACAACGGTTCCGGCAGGGGGGGACGAGGAATCAGAGGAGCAAGAAGTATCGGAAAAACAAACGGAGGAAGAATCATCATCAGAGCAATCGTCGGAACCGGAAGAATACATATCAGCGGAAGAGAGGGACGAGCAACCGGAGTTGAGGCGGTCAAGGAGGACAAGAGCGGCACCAAAATATTTAGACGATTATGTAGGATAAATATAGGTAGTAGGTGACATTAAAAAAAAATATATGAAGGGAGGGAGAGTGTAGTGTATGAGATGGATATTGATGATAGCGATGATCCGTGATGAATTAGATAGATAGAAGCGCGCCACCAGGGGGCAGAGGAATACGTGCCACCAGGGGGCGCCAACAGTGTTGTACAGATTGGGATGAAATAAAACTGAAAAGTAATTCTGGCGTCTGCGTTGGTAGAGCCGGTAACTCTAGCGGTGAGTGTCCTTATTGTTCCGTACGTAGACACTACAAAAGCCTTACATTGCGTCGAGTGTCAAATACCTATTGTACGCTGACGGTTTAAAAAATGTGCACTTCTTTGGACTCTTCCTCAGTGCACAACACTGCGCTGCAGTCCGCTATCAACGGGAACTGCCGGTAGTGTAGCAACAATGGAATCGAGCCAACCGTTCCGAGATGCCTCGTTTTGAAACATGCGTTTTTTGATCCGAAATACAAGTTGAATGGTACAGCAGTGCTAACCGCAAATGTTGCACCAGGCCTTGGTGTAGTAATGCCAACGGATTGTAGCTTCTAGGCACACTTTAGAGACCTAGTAAACTCAGTGCACATACTTATGAATATTCTGCTGTTCCGACGTTTCATCATCAAGGATTTAAATGTGTTGTATATTGCTCACTTTTCTGAAGCTTATACTTGTGCAAACACATAGGTGTGATGAAAGACGTTCAGAGAAGATCCCTAGAACGGCTCAATTGAAGATGTGATATCGAGTCGTATGCTGTACCTTCCGTCGCAGTCAACTTTTTTTAGGAACAGCAACACGCAGGTACTATCGCAGCTTGTGAGCGCTGATCTTATTCACCGCTTCTTCGATGTGGCAATGATCAAGCGTAGAACCCAAATGATGCGTTTACTAAAATAAATTAGAAGATTTGAAACAATGAACAGTATGTTCGCCTGGCGTGTAGCCAGAGAATCGCACAACAAAGCGGCTTCGTGGGCGTTATCGGCTACCAGCCTTTTTTCATCCGGCCTGTATTTGGTCAATAAGGACGTTTTATAATCCATTTTTTGATCCTCAGATCATTTATTTGCCGCTAAAATCCTTTGAACTTGAACTTGCGAGTCTGAGCACCCATCGTTGGCCGGAGTTATTTTCGTTTGGCGAGAAGGCTTGGACAGTAGCTGTGGGCCGTGAACATTGTGACTGTGATCGAGAGAGCTGTCACGAGATTGGCTTGTTGCGTGCCCGGGTCTTTCCTGAAAGCTTCCTCTTCAGACACCACAAGGTGTGTGAACAACCAGTGGCACCAGCTGGCGAAGAAAGAGCAGACGATTTTGTTTTCGCTCTTGATTAAAATCCAACGAGGCAGTGTGCTGGCGACGATGTTGAAGTGGTCCCAACCTGTGTTGGCGATCTAATATGCAATGGAAAAAATCTAATTCTCGATGGGTAATAAAGATTCAGACCATTTAATCCATCAAGTCAACAAAATGATGGATTACATATTTTTTTCTATCGATGCACCTTCAGGGAGATATCAACATTGATTGCTTACTGAGAGCTGAGAAGTGGATTATGGCTTTTGACGTATTCTATAGCATTTATCCACACTACACACGCGTACAATATGATTTATTATACTAATGAATGATTGAAAAAATATTTAGATTATAGGGCGCAGAGAAAACGACGAAAACGGGGACTAAATGCAGTAAACAATCTAATGAAGAGAGACTGACCCAAAGTGTTAAAGCAGCCCGCAACACAACAAATGCATACACAGAATCAATAAAAATATGTATATTGTAAAACGTGAAATCACTGGAATACTCATATAATTGGGTGAAATGATAGACACAGATATTACGTTTACGTTTCTAGCCGAAACGTTTGTGGCAACCCTAACAGATATAAATTAGTTCACACAGCACAAAATAGATTTAGGACTTGTAACTAATTGTCAAAGGTAAGGTCGACCGAAATGAATTGACAGAGCGCTCGCACATACTCAAATGCACTTCAACAGAAGTCGCGTTGAAATGACAAGAATATTTTAACGTTGTTGGTTACGACAACGTTAAACACACGTACAACACACAGCGTAAGGTCTAACTGGTAGCGTTACCGGACGAAGGATGCCTCATGAACATCCTTTTCCCGGGCTATTTATTTGCTCAAAAGACGCCGTAACGTTCGTATAGTAATAATGTTAAAAAGATGACTCGAATCTTTGACGTCGCTGGTTCGTCGGCGGTGGTGCACGTACCCTATTGTCACCAGCACGCAGCTTAGCGGTCTCCTTGGTCGTCACGATGCACGTTGGATTGGATGCTTGATTGGCTCATCCTAATATATATATATATATATATATATATATATAGTTATATATATACGTGCTAGAGTTAATTTATTGTTTAAACTGGTAAATTTTCATTGATCCTGCCGAATGATGTTAAAACATTTTTTGTTTAAAGTTTTATTTAGATGTTTCGAACAGGAAAGTATCATAAGAAATCACTGCATTGAATGAACGATAGAATTTGGCCGAGCAACAGTTTAGTACAACGCATCCAAGACACTTTTTTCCAAAGTTGCGATTTCCAGCGGTTGACAGATTCTGGCGAGTTCTGTAACTCTTTGACCCTTTTATCTTTACTGGCTGTGGTTTTTCGTGTTCAGCCGTGTGGCTTTCAATCGGCAATTCGGATGTGAGGCATTCGAAGATCGGTCAGGAACTCTTTCGTTTCACTTTATAGCACACTGTGAGAATCAGGTCTCAGTTTCTATAAAGTGGCAACGCACTCATGATCAGACACTTGTGATGATTTTTGTTAGCCTTGCCGCATATTTTTTTACCGCCCGACAACAAAATAGATTCATCTGGTGTCTTTTTACTAGAGACTTAACAACTTTGGGACAAAGCTTTTCCAAATCCACGTTGACATACGGCAGCGCTCAATTGACACCACTGTTCAAAAAAATACTCAATCGTTTTGGTATACCACGGCGTTGTTATGCTGCGTGGAATATTACGTGGCATGACCCGTCAAAAGCGGTATCATTAAAAACTCATCACTTCAGTTCAGTCTACCGTTAACGTCTTCTATCGTCACTGAATAGCAAATAGCCAGCCACTGGTCATTCATCCACGTTTAACACTTCAGCCTCACTTAGATCGATCCGCTCAACTAATCCAACAATAATGCTCACTCCGATACACTTCCCTAGTCCTCCTTTTCTTTTTCTCTGTCCTTTTTATAGTAAAAATTTGGCACGACATTGGCAAGAGTGCACGAGTGTACAAGAGAGAGCATTTAGTTGAGCAACGGGGCTTAAAAGTATCGTGCATGCGTAAGCAGGCTATTCAGATTTTGAGTACAAACAACAGAGTTTCAAAACTAGGTGCAGCTTTTAATCGGTTCAAGTACTAAGTCTTAGGTACGTATGTATGGATATAGTACGGGGCGTAATCACAGAAAATAGGGCCACGTAAAGCACGTAATACTACATGCCAGAACTACGCGCGGAAAGAGACAAAACGCCTTGTAAGAGGCAACTCGCAAAGGATGCGCGAGCCGGGGAGTACCTGGTGCAGCGTATCTCCATAGAAGTTCAACGTGGTAATGCAGTGGCGGTAGTGGCGTCGCTTCCATCGCCGGGGGAAGGACTGCCAGAAATGCCGTAGCAGTAACAACTATTATTTGACTATTCACATATGAAACGTTAAATAAACTTATCGTACTCTCGTTCTGAGTGCGATCCCTTTTAAACGCCTTGTTAGTTTCTGTCTGTAACCTGCGAGCGGTCGACGAGCACATTGTCAAGGCACGATGGCAAGGGTCCCCCTGAGGTCTCCGTTGTCAAAAATGCCAAACGCCAATTTCTACGTGTAAGATCTCTTCTCGGTAGTCAGCGGTTCTGTTTCCGCAGTTGTAAACCTTCGCTTATACACACAATATATGCCGCTCCAGAAATTCACTAGCTGACGCGGTGGCCTGTTAGCGTCTAGGCTTTCTCCACATAACCAGCGATCGTTCTGCAGTTGTTTGATTCGTGCTGATATGCGAATTACGAATTTAACGAAAGTGTAAGGTCTTAAATTAATTTATGATTAATGTCACAGTTCATGTACGATAATTGACTATACGTATATTCATGTACGATAATTGACTATGTGTATTTATGTTTTACTTGCAGAGTATCGTAAATAAAAAAAACCACTACAGACTACCTATTGACGCCGAACTCAAACATTAACTGCGTTCACGATAAACGGGATTATTAGGTAGATCAAATTAATATTCTACTATTTGCTCACGGGAGGGAACCCTACTTTCTAGCCCTAAAGGCACCTTACGCCTAGTGACGCTGTAGTCGACTTCTTAGTACCTTTATAAAAGCATTATGTCACATTTACGAAATAAGGGAGGAAGCCCAGACGAGCAAAAAGCACTGGAGGTCAGGGGACAAGCACCAATAATAATGGCTTGTTAAGAGGACCCTGACGGAACTAGTTTCATATATATATATATATATATATATATATATATATATATATATATATATATATATATGTAGGGCGCCTCAAACATTTTTCGACAGTGATATAGGGAATTGTAAAACATTTAAAGGAAATATTTATTTACAATGGAACATGGAGTCTGAGATGTCTTGTTTCGGAATAAGAGTTAAATCACAAACATCTGTGACATCGGGTGAATTGGGTGTATGCATAAATGACCTACTTTTAACGTTTTTAATTACCAAGAACTTAAACATTGCAAAATACAGTTCCGTTAAATGAACCACGTTTGAACTTGAAACTTATATCAGATCAATCACTTTACGCCTTTGTGGCATATGATATAGATTATATGTCAAAAAATTCATACTGTTTTATTGTTGTTGTCCACTTGAGGACTGTTAAATCCCGATTCTAATTGTAGATAATAACGATTATATTAAAATTATGTGTCATCTTGAGATGCAAACATATTGCTAAATGTGTATATATATATATATATATATATATATATATATATATATATATATATATATATATATATATATATATATATAAACCACCGTCTAGGGAAAGTGTGCAGGTCAATATGTATGTATATATATTTATATAAAAATATTCGGCGAAAGAAATAACTCAAATGTCTCTATCTGCGGCCAACTTATGGCACGGCTACCATCGCCACGAGAGAGAGACAGACTTACCTATTCGCCGAAGCCTCTGCTCGACTCAGGAAGAACGAGCTCTCTCTCTGGGGGGCTCACCTATACGCACGCGTGCTCGCAAAAATAGCCTCAGCGGAGTCTACGAGAATGCGCAACAAAGATAGACCAGACATGTCTCGCTGCCATTCTTGTTGTTACTAATATTATTGCACCTATTTTTATTTGAACGTGCATACTTCTCCGACTCGCGTGCCGCATCCAATGCGATTTGTTGTTCGCATCACGCCAGTGACAGAGGGTTGGTGCTGAAACCCGTGAAATTGTGGGACAGAACCGTCGGCTGAAAAATAAATACTGCACTAGAGCTTGGAAAGAGTATGCTATAGCTGCTACTATAACTAAACAAATATATATATATATATATATATATATATATATATATATATATATATATACAAGTAGTTCTACAAGTTCTTAAAATGAGCATTTCAGAATTCGAATTTTTTCGCGCTTTCACCGCTATTGGAAACGGCAACTTTTCGAATGCTAGCAGTCAAAATATTATGGTGATTGGCCGTTGCGATTTCGTTTGATCGCTTTTCCCGTGCAACGTATCGGCGTGATTTTGAAAAATGGAGAAAATAGAGTTTCGAGTGGTTATCAAGCATTTTTATTTCAAAAGTTGGAATGCGACCCAAGTGAAAACTGAGTTAGACGAGGTGTACGGTGACTCTGCGCCATATTTTGCCACTGTTTCCAACTGGATTAATGGGTTAAAAAGAGGTCGCAGGAGCACCGAGGATGAACTACGTTCAGGAAAAACGGCAACTGATGAGGAAAACGTGGAAAAAGTGCGGAAAATCGTTGCCGCAGATAAGCGAGTGAACATTAAGGAGATATCGGAGGCCTTGGGGATCAGTTTGGGTAGTGTGCATTTCATCCTGCACGAGAACTTGAAGATGAAAAAACTCAGAGCAAAATGAGTGCCGCATTTGCTCAACCAAGGCCAAACAGACGCGCGTGTTTCCGCTTCACAGCGAAATTTGGCCAAGATGTCGAAAAATCCGTCGGATTTTTGGCGCAGATTCGTGACCGTCGATGAAAGCTGGGTCCATCACTACACTTCCGAGACCCAAGAAGCATCTCGCCAATCGTGTACACCTGGTGAAGGACCTCCGAAGAGGGTGCGGACAACGGCTTCGGCCGGAAAGATGATGGCTACGGTTTTTTGGGACCAACGTGGAATAATTCTGGTCGACTACCTTGAGAGCGGTAAAACGATCACGGGAGAATATTATGCAAGACTGTTGGACTGCCTGAAGCAAGAACTCATCGTGAAACGGCCCGCTTTGCAGAAGAAGGTTGTCCTGTTTCACCAGGACAATGCTCCCGCACACAAGTCGCGGCAAGCAACGGCAAAACTGGCCCAACTGAGGTTTGAACTTATTGAACAACCTTCCTATTCTTCAGACCTGGCCCCCTCTGATTATTTCCTCTTCAGACATTTGAAGAATCGTCTCGGTGGAAAGCGTTTTTCCAGCAATAAAGAGGTTACAACTGCTGCCAATGCCTATTTTCAGTCTAAAGACGCAGAATTTTACTCAAGAGGTATAAATGCTCTTAAATCTCGGTGGGAAAAGTGTATTGAGCTTCTCGAGGAGTATATCAAATAAGAAAAAATTAAAAACAAGTTTTGGAAAATTCTTGGTTTTCATTTTAAAAACTTGTGGAACTACCTGTATATATATATATATATATATATATATATATATATATTAGCAGAAAATTTTGAAGAGCGATATATGGAATTGTAGAGCTGGTTAAAGAAAACCTTTTTCCAATAGAACATAGTCTCTGAGAAGTCTTGTTTCGGAGTGAGAGTGAAATTACTAGAATTTGTGACACTAACGTTTTTGGCCCACATAGAAGCACAAACTGTGCAATCGCAAGACAACCACTTTATCTCTACAGAAACAACGCACACCGTCGTGTACGCGACGAAAATTATGCTTTCTCCGAATAACATATAACGCCGGCCAAAAGATGCGACATTGTCGTCTAGAAGAGAATTTGCAAAAATTAAGTTATTTTATTAGCTTTAGCTTTAGCCAGCACAGACATATCTCAAAATCATCACCCTACGACCAATCACGGCGCTCAAAACTAGCACATTCATGTCGATAGATTTTTCGGCGGGCATGTCGAGATTGAGTGCATGCATGATATGACTGTGATGCGACGTTACGGCTTTCGCGCCACATGTCGTCTGAAGTGAACGTCGCTACACAGATTTGGTACCAAAATGATCGTCATAAAATCTGTCCATGCCTTCTGCATTTAAATGTCTCGTGGTTCATATTTAGGACACCTCTAGGCGATAAGAACTGGATAACACCAGTCTTCGACCAATTCACGGACAAGCCATTGGCTCTAAACCAATCTGAGAGTCGCTTATGGTCTTCTTTAATCATCTGCTCTACCTCTTGTGGGGAATCGTCCACAAAGAGTGCTGTGGTATCATCAGCAAATATGGTCAGTCGGCCGTGCTTTGGTACTTCAAATATATCGTTGATAAATATATTAAACAGCAGTGGGCCGCCTTCTTCTTTTCCTGGGCCGGCTCCAGTTCCTCCTTCAGGCTCAGCGTCTTCCCTTCCTGACTGCCCGGTTCTGCTTCGCTGAGTGCATGATATTTTCATCTCTACTGAGGCGTTCAGAACGTAGGCCTTTTTCCCTCTTCGTCGCTTCATGTTTGATATGTTCACCAATCAGTTGCAGAGCTACCATCCAATATATCGGAAGTGTCCTCTCCTGCCTGTTTCTTATATGCATGGTCTCCCGGATTCCATTTGTCCACCTGTAAAGACTGGCTATTGTCTGCTCTTCTCTAATCGTCATACCTGTTCTGTTCGACCTGATTTGCTTTTACGCGTATGCTTGTCGCTTGTTTAGTGCTTTGCCTCCCGTCGTCAGGTTGGGTACAAGTCCACTCGCATGTTTATCTATCGTCCGTGCAGTAACTATACCGGTGACTGGCCTAGCGCCCGATGCGGTGTTCTAATTAAACCAACTGACTCAGTTTCGTCGACAAAGAGTCTGCCTTATCCGTACACATTATGTCGCCCCCGATAATTCATTGATTAACGATATTCACCCTTTCAGCAAGGCTGCGGATTTCACGGGAACATTACAATTACTAAAAAAACACTATGGCCAATAGCTGAAAAGCGCTGGTCAATAGTTGAATTCCTTTACAATTGTGGATATGTGTGGACAACTCCCTACCGTATAGCGGAATATCTTGTTGAATTTCACATGGGCGTAATTGAGTTACAACATTTGTAATATTTTATACTGAGGATTATCTATATGAGATGTGTATATAAAAATACTCTAAACTAGATTATGCATAGGGTGTTAATGAAACGTGACCTTTGTCGTTACCTAGTGAGGAAACATATTAGATTGTGTAGTCGCTAAATTATAGTCACAACAGTATAACTTTTAGCCTTCCAGTGAAGCAAAATATTTGGCCCTATTCTTATTATAACTAATATTAACAATCGATAAAGCATATTGATAATACAACTGGTGGCTATATGTGGCAGTGTGCACAGAACACGTTTTTTTTGTCTTTATTAGCTTGGCATTAAATCTTGCAAGAGCATTAAAACACGAGTGCATTTTTCTCTCGATTAGCAATTTCGTGGTCATTCCCACCCAGCTCGATAAATTGGTTAAACGTGCTCTACAGGTAAGACGAAACCTCATTGTAAATTTCCCCAATGCCCCCTAAAGACTGTAGCGAGATCGCGACTACCGTATTGTCAATTTGAGAGTTTCCCATTTATGCAACCTATTTATAAAATTACGGTGTAAATCTCCCTTCGGAGAACGACTTTAGGAAGTTTGTGAGTCCCACAGTAGTTGCCGATAGCTGCTAGCAATTCTTGGGCATTATGCATGCATAGAGCTTACCAAAATATGTAATAACAGATACAAACAGAGGTGCTTAGGCGCTGCGGAAAAACCTTTTTTTTTGTAAGAAGTATCGGCGTTCACTTGGACTCATGCTACCCAACATCGAAGACACACAAACAAAAAAGCATAGACGCACCGAATCGCGAAAAAAACCAAAACAAAAAAAAACAAAAAAACTAAACCAGCACCCAAGTACGCAACAGCAGGCGCAGTCAAGATGTGAGGTTTGCATGTCGAACCGCCCGTCGCATGTTTACTCCGGATGCAAATGCATCCATCGTGCTGAGCAGCCGGACACGCAATTCATCCATCGACGGATGGATGCATTGCGGACGGGCGATCATGCGTGCAAAATTCTAGATTGCGGTAGGCCGGTCAAGCATTTATTTGGCAACACCGCCAGGTATTCATATGCATAGCGATCGTTGTTGTTTTGGCCGATATTGTTGTTGTTGTTTTGGCCGATATTGTTGTTGTTGTTGTTTTGGCCGATATTGTTGTTGTTGTGTTTTTTTTTGCTGCCGCTATTGCAGTGGCTGATTGTCTGATCTGGCTGTTCGCCTGACTCTCCACTAGAACTGCGCGTGATGCCGAGACTTGTTTGATGTTGTTGTTGTTGCTGATGATGTGAGTACTTTTAAGCTTTCGTATCTGTTGTTGTTGTTGTTGTTGCTGGTTGTGCGGTGGGGGAGGTGGTGGTGGTAATGGTCATATTTGTGGACAAACTATTTTCCTGCTAATGTTTGTGTCTCTCTCTCTCTCGAGAGAGAGAAAGCCAGTCCTGCTTCTCGAGTGACTGCCTAACTGAACGACTGAGAATCTCGAAAAAAACTCTCTAAGTGTCTCTCTCGCTCTCGTTGTGCGCTCCACGACGATTGATCGTAGGCGGGGCAGCAGGGCGCCAGAGCCATTTATAGCCGAAAGACGATCTGTTCTTTCTCGATCTGCTTTTGTTGTTGTTGTTGTTGTTGTTGTGGTGTGACCTGGCGCCAGTAATTGTTGTTGTGGTGGTGTGACCTGGCGCCAGTAATTGTTGTTGTTGTTGTTGTTGTGGTGTAACCTGGCGCCAGTAATTGTTGTTGTCGTCGTCGTCGTCGCGCCAACCGAATCATCATCGACTTGCTTCTCCATTCGCCATTGAGAGCATTTTGCTACGACTATAATTACTACTTCTACTACTACTACTACTACTACTACTGCTACTACTACTGAGCATCATCATCGCCATCATTGTCACGCACAGCAGAACGAGTTAGATCACACACACTATAGTATAACGGCATCATCGATCAACCTAATCACCTCTAACAGCAGCAACAACAACAACAACAACAACAGTTCACCACTATGACCGAATAACTCGAGATATTGATTTTCTCTTGATCGTTGTCGTCGTCGTTGTTTTCGACGTAGGTCGCTGGCTGACCACCACTACAAAAAAAAAGTCTGTGACTGATACGCAGGGCGTTAACAAGTATTTCATGGATGGTGATCGATCTCTCATCGCGTCGCCCGACAGTTGTCCACGATAACCGTCGTCGTCGTCGTCGTCGTCGTCGTCGTCGTCGTCGTGGGGAGAGCTCGGAAAATTGCCGCTGCTACGAAACAGAGACGACCGAAACGCCGTTAATACTCACTACTCTAAATGTCTTCGACTGTCGCAGTCATTGACTGGATGGCAACAGCCATTATCTGCATCGGTAACGACAGCAGAAGCAGTAGAGTAATAGTATCGGACAGTAATAAGTCAGCAATTATCATCGTAAGTCATCATAAGTTGTTGTTGTTGTTGCCATTGTTGTTGTTGTTGTTGCCATTGTTGTTGCCATCGTTCTCCATGATTGGTTGGTGAATATCTACGTCGGTTGGCTGATATCTATGTTGGCTGGATGCTATCTACGCAATCGGTTTGTGCAACGATTTCGCAACGACTTTACTCTCCTCCTCCTCCTCTCATGACACCACTTCTGAGAGTGCCTGCCTCGTTAGACAGGACCGGTGGAGAGAAAGTGAGTGAGTGTGCAGTTGGTTAGGAGGTCACGTCATCTGCAGCCAGCAGATCAGCCCACTAGCGGCAGTAACACGTAATAGTAACACGATGATGTGATGTTGATTCGACAATCTATGGTGACCTGAGGTGAGTGAATAAGTGCGCATGTGCGATTTGTCTCATGGATTACTACTACTACTACTACTAGAACGATTTCGATTACTGCCAGCGCTTCTACAACAACAACAACAACGACGACGACGATGACGACGACGACGACGACGACGACGATTACTTGTCTGATGTGGGTGGTTGTCGATTGATTCGGCGGTTTTCTTCATCTTTATCCTGTTCTTCATCCTGTTCTTCTTCTTTTTCTTGTTCTTCTTCGTCTGCAGAAGCCCTTGTAGCCTCATCACTGCTGGCCTAGAGTGCTGGAATGTGCGCGTGGGTTCCAGCAGTCCAGCTGAGTCGATTGCTTTCCGTTGACCTCAATTGTCAATGCACACCCAGTTAAGTCAGATTGCTACAAACATTGGAGGCCCGATACGAACGACCTCAACTCCTGACGAGACACGAGAGGCAAGGAGAGGGAAAATCGAGCCACTTGATCAGTCGTCGTCGATCGATGAACAGTAATAATAATAATAATAATAATAATAATATATCATCAAAGCTAGCAAAAAATGCAACGACTAGCGAAAAACAACACTGAAAATACATA